>CM060939.1:700973867-702353867 GCA_030765085.1 Allium cepa
CATCAATACAATACTTATAAATTCGATTGTAATTTTAATTTTAAGATACAACACCAGATAATACAATCCATGAATAAGTAATAATGGGAAAATAATTACTATTTGTATTCTACATACTTATGACCGTAAATGAAAGTTTAAAATACACGTAAATAAACATTGAATGCACATTAAATACACTTAAATGCACTTTAAATTACAAAATATTTTTATAGCTAAACGAATGTTTGTATGTAAGTATATGAATATAGAGGTAAAAACATATATGTAAATACATACACACACATAGTCATATATATGGTTGCAAATATATGAATAGAACTTTGCTTACACTAAACAAATTAACAAAACTTCTCTTTAGATATAAACAGATATATGGTTACATTACACAATAAAAATTTCCCTTCCACAGAATAAATTAGCAAACCTTTCCCTTTTTATTTTAAATCACATAATTCGTATCTAATAAAACATGTATGTGAATTTAATTTTACAAATATGCAAACAAACAATTAAACATGTATAAACATATATGATTAAATTTAACAACAGCATATTAAAAAATGCAATTTTTATTATTATAAAATAAAACATATGAACAAATTCTGTTTATTAGCAAAATCATATGATTATATAGTTATATATGAAATTATCTATATAGATTAAAGTTAACCTAATAAAATTTATTTCAAAAAGTTGTCAAAATTAAAGTTAAGAAGAAGAATACAATTATGAATTCATCAACAAATTTACATCTCCAAACATATAAACATAACAAAGTTTTACTCATAATATACACATACATATGTTCATGTTTGCATCTCATGGTGACAACGTATACGTATATGGAATTGCGATAACGGATAAATTAATTAGATAAAAGCATGAAATAATCAATTATAAATGATTATAGGAATTTGTAAATCAAGATGACACCTTGCCATAACCCAAGAGAATACCTTGAATGATAAATCAGAAGCTCTTAGATTCCATGAATCGATCTTGTTAAGGAATGCCTTGAAGCACACCTTGAAAATGAATTCCCCTTAGGATGTTGCTTAGAAGTCACACCTTGAATGATGGTATCCCCTCAAATCTTCACAATCCAAATCTGATCCTTACAAGAGATTGATGAACCACTTTTGTTTTGTTTTATTTGATCCTTTTATTTGGAGTTGAAAGATTTTGGAATTGTTTTTTCTATCATGAAAAGTTAGGAGGAGAGTAGGAGAACGAATGAATGAGGAAGAATGAACTGTAGGGACATAATAAATTAGATAATACGTTTTATTTGAATGAAAGAAATCTTTCCCATTCTTTAGTTAAAACTTCTCCAATTAATTCCTTTATTGTTTCCCTTTCTCCAACCTTTCTTTTCACATGATATGTCATCAAATGACATGAAATTTCCATAAATCATGTCATCAAATGACATAAAATTCCATAAATAATTTTATGCAATTGTCTTTAGATTACATCAATATAACTTTTATAAATGCCTTCAAATAATTACAAACAACTTTTAAACATCAAATAAATTAAATAATATTAATTAATATTTCTCAAATATTATTTAAGTTAATCAATTTATAGCATTTTATACATTAGTTAAATCATGTGATTTTCCAGGAATTCATCATTACGGTTGTGCGACTCAAAGGTGTAAATTTGGTCAGCGATTAGTATCGAACTATTCAAATATTAACATTCACACGTCACTTAGTAGGTGGTATGACATTTTGACTGAATTCATCGCATACACACCTTTTGGCAAAGTCCAATTTACTTATTATAAGCGGTATCCAATAGCGACAATTATTTACACCAATTCTCTTCATCCAAACTATATCACATTAGGACTTAAGAAATTTGGTAACGGTCAAAATTCCAATATCATCCATGTTCAACTTATAGTCCAAACACGAAGCCCTTGGTCCAATAATAACAATTACTATTAACCGAACTGCTTTTGCCATAGACTTTGACTTTGAATTGACTTCGGTTGACCGTAATACTAACCACTTATTACCGAGGAGACAAATTCCCTCCTGAATAGTGTTTCACTTCCAACGCTTTCACTCAATTCAACTATAGTCGTTCGATGGACGTCATGCCATGATTTAACTATAATTAAGTGGAGCGTCCATATTGAAGATCAAGGGTATTCTCAGTCGAGAGAACTATGTAAATTTGTTACACCCATATTTTCTGCTTGACCTTAGTTATATTAACCAACGTAAAACTATCAAGCGAGTCATTTCATAGTTATCCAATAACTCTCAGTACATAACACCTTCTTGCCCATAGCAGTCATGAGTAATACACTACTGAACATTTAGAGTGTGTTACATACTCTAGTCTCAATGGATGTACCGATATCAGTCTCGATACATCTTGACTACGAATATGTAAAATGATATATTTATTTTATTGTGATAAATTACTTACGGTTATAACACTTTGTAAGTACTATCACAAAACATACTATTTAGAGATTTTCTATTAAATATACTTTTTATTAAATTAATTAATTAACATAACATTTTGTATCATGTATATAATAGAAAGAAAACACATTTTAATTTGAAAAAGATTGGGTATAATGTTAGATATATATGTAAAAATTACACAATTGTCCTAGGGCATACTTCTAACTCTATTAATATCCCACTTGCAATTGGGATCAATTATTGAATCTCATTCCAACTTCTCCAATCAGTTTTCTCAAACTAATTGGGTCGGTCTCTTAGTGAACGGGTATGCTATTATGTTTCAATTATCTACTCTGTTAAGTTCTGCTATGAACTTTATCTTGACATAGTTATCATATAACAATGATATGTGATTATCAACATTTGGAACCATCTTTGGCTCAGTTATGGATTTGTGCATTTATATATTTATATTCATTGCTTTTATTGCAGGGATATTCAAGGCGATGTACTTAGCTTTTTTTATTAAATCAGGCATGGTCATTCATTTGGAACATTTTTAACGTAAAAGATTCTTAACTTGAATTTATTATGACATAGTACTCATTAGCACTTATGAAGTTTGAGTCCAAACACTCCTTCACAAGGAGTCTTTGTTTCTGCAAACAATTCTCTAATATTTCATAAATACATAAGAACACTTCAAACAACCATTAATTGATACCAATTTGGATTTGATTTTTCTTTATGTACCAAATACATAAATAAATCACGTAGACAACATAACATGTGTGATAATTCCTATTGCCAATGTATAAGAAACTAATCTCACATATTCCATATTGGACAATTTAATAAGGCATCTTTGCATATCAATTTGGAACATTCCCAATATCTTGTATACTCACTATAAAATACATCATTTATAATCTAAAGTTGAGTATTAAAACAACTAAGGTTGATTTTAATAGAAGTACATCATTAAAATCAACAAGCATTGTTTATTTATAGTTTAGAAATATCAGTGTACCTTTTTAACTTTCTTTTTTTGAGCATATGCTTTCTCTGCATTTTGATCGATAATCAAACTATTTGATATTTTTATCGAAACATTTGTTCAATTTTGATGCTTGTCGAACGATACTTTCATATCCGTTCTTGGATCACATCCAAAAACCTCACAAACATAAAATCGCCCACACTGGCTTCTAGGCACATTGGTTATTATATATAAACAATTTACTCTAAATCATTATTTAGAATTTTCTGTTTCATCACATATGTACGAAAACATAAATTCATGCTATGCGATAATTTTCTGACTAAAATAAGACATGCTTGAGCACATCGAATGGTGAATCTATTATGTTAATTTCAACAACTGAATTATTTATGGTATTATTCTTATCAATGTTGCTAATTTAATTCTAACGACATTAGTCTTGCTCATAAAGGCACAATTGCGGCCGATGGTTCACATCCCTTTAGTTATGACTATAAAAATCATATTTTGATAGTGGACTTGGAATTCTTTCAGATTTGCGCATCATATCATGTCATAGAGTCAACACTCTTAATGGTTTAACTAAACAAACGAGGACTATATTTTTAACGTAGATAAGAAACTCATAGTTTCTCTTTAATATGCGAGAATAATTATTAGACATTCTGATGCGATGTGCTCATTTAGGATATTTAATTTCATTTCATTTCATCTAATTAGTTCTATCCATGGATAATATCCAATTCCATTTTGCTACCAATAATTCTTATAGAAATTCCTTTATAATGTAGTTGGTATTTCTTAAAACACCAATTGTTTCTTAGTGCAATAGAAAAGGTATTTATAAACCTTTTAGATTTATTTATTTATTAAACAAATTTGATTTTAGTTCATAAAACTTAAGTTTTAAACATAAATATGTCATCCAATGATAGTCTTTCCCAAAATCCTTTTGGGGAGATTCATACAAGATCCATCATGGATAATTATTACGTGCAATATTTCGACTCGTAAACCTGCCAATTTCTTGGCTTAGGACATGTTGGAGTTTGTTATAAACCCTTATCTTTTGTGATTTTATAAAATGTTATTTAGATGAAATAATATTAAGCATATGTACTACTCCCAAGTACATGACCTTAAAGAAAGAAACTAACTCAACTTCACTCCCAATTAATTGTACATTGCCCAATAATGTTCGATTACTCCTTATCGGTGCAACAATATGTACCACATAGAGGAGTGACTTTTGAGATTGAATCTTTATTCATTTTTAGGTATGTTGGGAACCTTTTTCAAAATGCTCACTCATTCGATCAAATCGAATCATTTCCCATTTTATTTTAAATCACATAATTAGTATTTGATAAAACAAGTGTGTGAACTTTACTTGGCATATGTGCAAACAAACAATTAAATATGTGATTAAATTTAACAACTACATATTAAAACTGCAATTTTCTTTATTATAAAATAAAACGTATGAACAAATTCTATTGATTAGCAAAATCGTATGATTATATAGTTATATGTGAAATTGTTTGTATAAATTAAAGTTTACCCAATAAAATTTATTTCAAAAATTATCAAATTAAAGTTACAAAGAAGAATACAATTCTTCATCAAATTTACATCTCCAAACATTTAAACATAACAGAGTTTTAATCAAAATATACACATACATACGTTCGTGTTTGCATCTCATGTTGACAGCATATATGTATGGGGAATTGTGATAATGGATAAATTAATTAGACAAAAGCATGTAAAAATGATTATAATAATTTGTAAATCAAGATGATACCATGCTATTGCCCAACGGAATAACTTGAATGATGAACCAAAAGCTCTTAGATTCCGCGAATCAATCTTTTTACTCAAATACTTGAAGCACACTTTTAAAATGAATCCCCTTTAGGATATTGCCTAGAAGTCACACCTTGTATGACGGTATCTCCTTAAATCTTCAAGATCCATATCCAATCCTTGCAAGAGATGGATGGAGTTGAAAGATTTTAGAAATTTAATATTTTTCTTCCATGAAAAGTTAGAAGGAGAGAAATAGAAAGAATGAACTGTACATACATAACGAATTAGAAAATATGTTTTATTTGAAAACTTAAATCCTTTCTCATTCTTTAATTAAAACTTCCCCAGTTAATTCCGTTGTTTCTTTCACTCTCTCTCTCAAATCTTTTCTTTTCACATGATATGTCATCAAATGATATCAAATTTCCACAAACCATGTCATCACATGACATAAAATTTCCATAAATCATTTCATGCAATTTTCTTTAAATTACATCGATATCGTACGTCGATGAGCACAAATATTACTTTTATAAATGCATCTAAATAATAACAAATTTCCAAACATCAAATAAATTAATTAATAATAATTTTTTCTCAAATATTAATTCATTTGATCAATTTATAACATTTGATGAATTAATTAAATCATGTAGTTTTTCAAAGAATTCATCAATACGGTTGTGCGACTCAAAGGTGTAAATTCAGTCTATGATTAATATCGAACCGATCGAATATTTACATTCATATGTCACTTAGTAGGTAGTGTGATATTTTTGCTGAATTTATCACTTACACATCTTTTGGTAAAATCCAATTTTACTTATTATAAGCAGTACCCAATAGTAACAATTATTTACACTAATTCTCTTGGTCAAAACTATATCCCATTAGGACTATGGAATTTGGTAGTGATCCAAATTACAATACCGTCCATATTCAATTTTATATTCCAAATACGAAATCCTTGGCTCAATAATAATAATTACTATTAGCCAAACTACTCTAGCCAGACTTTGACTTTGAGTTAACCTTAGTTGACCATAATACTAATCTCATATAACTAAGGAGACGAATCCTCTCTTGAATAGTGTTTCACTTTTAATGCTTTCACTCGACCCAACTATAATCATTCGATGGACATCATGCCTTGATTTAACTATAATCAAAGTGGAGCTTCCACATTGAAGATCAATAGTATTCTCAAGTCGAGAGAACCATGCAAATTAGTCGCATCGATATTTTTTGCTTGACCTTAATTATATTAACCAACATAAAACTATCGAGTGGGTAATTCCATAGTTATCGAATAATTATCACTATGCATCTCTTTGGTTTCTCCAGCAGTCGTGAGTAATACACTATCCAATATTTAGAGAGCATTATGTACTCTAGTCTCAACGGATATATCGGTATTCAATCTCGATACATCTTGACTAGGAATATTTAAAATGGTATATTTATTTTCATTATGAGAAATTACTCACGGTTACAACACTTCGTAACTAATATAACAAAACAAACCATTTACGGATTTTCTATTAAATATACTTTTAACTAAATTGATTAATTAATATAACACATTATATCAAGTATATAATATAAAGAAACGCTTTTTACTTTGAAGAAGACTAATTATCAAGATAGATATATGTAATAATTTATATAGTTGCGCTCAGGGTATACCCCTAACTCTATTGATTTTTCAATTTGGAAAGAGCAAATTGAAATTTATCTTGATGTTCTGGATATTGTGTAGCATTACAAATGGATAAACCTACTATTATAACGATAAATAAATATGTTGAAAAGGCTAATTTTGAAAGGATGATGCAAATAATACTTTTACCATAAAATAGTATTAGGATTTTGTTAAAAAGCATTTTAAAATCTAAGGCAAATGAAAGTACTCTTATAATGAAATGCTCGTGACCAAGTATAACTAGACAAGAAGTGTACATGGCCATTTCCTGATGATGAATGATATGGCCGTAAAATTAAATGGCATGGATATAACAAGTTCTAAGGTTTTTTTTTTAGTTCATTTCATTATGAATTCTTTTCTGCACCATTTGGACCCTTTAGAATCAATTATAATGTTCAAAAAGAAAGTAGAAAATGAGTGAATTAATTGCTATGTGTATTGAAGAAGAAGAAAGGATTAAGATAGAAAAACCTGATTATGCACATATTGCTGTTATAAGTCCAAAACCAAAAAATAAAAACAACGATAAAGGTAAAAAATAAAGTGAATATGGCTCTTGGTATTAACAATACTAGTATGTCTAGTATAAAACCTGTGCATGCTCCTAAGTGTCATCACTATAAGAAGCGTGGACACATGAGAAAGGACCGTGTAAAGATTAAAGGTTGGCTTGCTAAAAAGGGTAATGACTTAAATTTTATGATTTGTGAAATCTTTTTAGGTGATGTTCCCTTAAATAAGCGATGGGTTGACATTGGTGCCTTTGTGCACATTACAAACTCATTTTAGGGATTCTATTTCATGAGGATGCTTCGAAGGGGAGAAAGGAAACTTAAAGTCGCTAACGGGTTAGAGGATGAACTCGAGGCTGTTGGAACTCTTCATTTGGTTTTGAAGTGTGGATTTATTCTTTATTTATATGATATAGTTTCCTAGTGTGCTTAGAAATTTAATTTATGTTTCTAGACTTTATGCATGTGATTTTACATTATGTTTGAAAATAATGAGATGATACTATATCAAAACTCTAAGTTTGTTGGTTCTAGTTTATTATGTGACAATTTATATATTTTGTTTGAATTCTTTATTTTGCGAATCTCTGTTGTCTATGATTATTACAACTATTAACCATAAACATGGAATCAGAGAAATCGGGACGTTGGGAATTATTCCAAATTATGGCATTGTAGGTTGGATCATGTTTCAAGAGATAGAATGCAACATCTCATTAGGAATGAAATTCTCTCGGCATTAATTTTTTTTGATTTTGACAACTGCGTAGAATTTGTTAAAGAAAATTTTATCAAGGGAAAGAAGAAAGGAGCCACTTGAAGTGGAGGACTAATAAAAAAGTATTCATACTGATATATGTGTTCCTTTTCATACTCCGTGTATTAGCGGCCATAAATCATTTACTACTTTCGTCGACGATTATTCTTGCTATGGGTATGTGTATCTGATTAATGCAAATTTTGAAGCGCTAGATAAATTCAAGATTTTTAAGGATGAATTTGAGAATTAACATATCTTTAAAATTAAAATATTGCGATTAGATAGACGTAGTGAATATTATGGTACAAATACCGACCTTGGTCAAAGTTTAGGCATGTTCATTTTATTTTTTCAAAAAAAGTATTGTTCATTGGTAATCTATGTTGGGTGATCCTCGATAGAACGGAGTTGCTGAAATACGTAATCGTACACTAATGGATATGGTATGAAGTGTGATATGCAATACCCTATTGCTGGGTTTTTGTGGATAGAAGCTTTAAAAATAGTCTTACATATTCTAAATTGGGTTTCTAGTAAATCTGTTCCAAAAACGCCCTATGAACCGTGGACTTGGAGAAAATCACATTTAGGGTACTTGCATGTGTAAGGCTGTCCTGCTGAAGTAAAAGTCTATAATCCACAACTAAAGAAACTTGATTCCAGAACCATTAGTTGTTATTTTATTGGTTATCCAAGGAGATCCAAAGGTTTAAAAAAAATTTGTCCATCACATACCACTGGAATAGTAGAGACTAGACATGATATTTTTTTGAAGATAGCAATGTAAAAGGGAGAAATATAAATAGAATAGTAAACCTTGAAGAAAATTAGACTTATGTTCCAATTACGATAATTCGAGAATTTACATGTTCTATACCTCTTTTTCAAAAAGCCGATGAAGAAACTCATGTTCACGATGTTCATAATGTTAATGAAGCTCCTATGGGTTAAATAAGCTTCATGACAGTGGCACCTCAAGTTTGATGTGGTTATAGCCGAATTTAGATTAGAAAAAAATACAATATATTAATGCATATACCGTAAGATTAGTCAAAGTAAATTTATCATTTTCATTTTGTACATGGATGATATTTTATTAGCAAGTAGTGATTTAGACATGTTCTATGAGACAAAATGTTCCTATCAACTAAATTTAAAATGAAGGATCTTGGTAAAGCCTCTTATGTTATAGGAATAGAAATTTACTAAGTTCGATATCGTGGGATTTTATGCTTATCTCAAAAAGCATATATTGAGCAAATACTTAAAAGATACAACATGCACAATTGCTCTCCTTGTGTCACTTCCGTTGTTAAGGGTGAAAAATTCAGCAAGTTTCAATGTCCTAAAAATGAAATAGAATTTGCTTAAATGAAGCAAATTCTTCATGCTTTGGTAGTAGGGAGTCTTATGTATGCTCAAGTTTGTACATGTCCTAATATTGCATTTATAGTTGGTACACTTGGCCGATATCAAACTAATCTAGGGATGAACATTGGAAAGCTGCAAAAAAGTTTAACACTATTGCAAGGGCTAAAAGATTATATACTTACTTACAAGAGGTCAAATAACCTTGAAGTTATTGGTTATTTGGAGTCAGATTTTTTTGGATGTGCTAACAGTAAGAAATCCAAATTAAGTTATATATTTATGCTTGCAGATGGACCAATTTCATGGAAGTGTGCTAAGCAGTCTATAAGGGCATCTTTCACAATGCAAGCAAAATTTTAGCATGTTATCATGCTTCTGATCAAGCAGTTTGGTTAAAGAATTTTATACCAGAACTTCAAGTAATTGACAGTATTGCACGACCACTCACCTTACTTTGTGATAGTGAAGCTGCCTTTTCTTCTCTAAAAATAATAAATCAAGTGGAGCGTCTAAGTGAACTGACATCAAATATCTTGTTGTTGAAGACAAAGTCAAAGATGGTACTATTATGATACAACATATTAATATAAGAGCTATGTTAGTTGATCCTCTAATAAAAGCGCTTCCACCCAGTCTTTACAAAGAGCATGCTGCCGGTATGGGTTTAGTTAATTTATTATAATTTTGGTGTTGCAAACTATATATATATATAATGTTATGTACTAAGTCTTTAGTTATGTATTGACTTTGAATTTATAAATTTGCTTAGTATGATGCGCATAATTTGATTTAATCTAAGCAAATTACTTATGTAGACTGAATGAATATTATTAACCATTATTGGAAAGATAACTAATGTTATAATTAATAAGGATCAAATAGTGACATTTGTTATTATGATTACATTAGTTTGGTTTGGTATTTCTAATTGAACAGGTTAGGATTAATGAAAACAATATTAGCCAATTTTTAGTATGCGCTTAATTATATTATAACCTTACGGCCAAGTGGGGAATATTAGCTTTATTTATTACGGGACCTATGTTGTTATTATGCACCAATTTCATTTAAAGAATTAATGAAAAAGCATCTGAATTTTTAATCAAAAAATTTAGATTGATGTAAATAATTATATTGGTCGCAAAGGTTGCCTCGGAATATATTGGCCCCTTCTCTCTTTGGATTGATGATATTCAAAAATTAAAACTTTCTTCTTCCCATTTTGTGTTAAGGTGTAATGACCCACCAGTCCATACAACTCAAGCTGACAATAAACCACACGTGTCCAACCCAAATTGAACGGGAAAACGAATGGTTATGGGAAAGAAAGAAGAAAGAAGAAGAGGAGAGAAAAGAAATTAAAAGCAAAACAGAATCTCACAATCGCAACGAAATAACATATAATATACTAACAATGATTTTCACAAAAGAGAAACTATTATATATTTACATCCATCAAAGTACAACAACAATCACAATTATCAGTCTGTACAGTTACAACATCCCATCCTTACCATTTTTGATAACTTCGCAAATAAACAACGGAATATAGACATATACATGAATATGAATTGAAGACCTTTACTCGTCTCCTTAGCTCCAATGCATCCAAAGTAATCTGTAAATATGCTCGGTCTAATCCGAGCATTATAATAAAATAACACCCGAGTCAGTATGGAAAACCAACGTGAGAAAAATACACCCAATTGAATTTTAGAGTTCTAGAAAACCTTTGAAAATCAAAAGTATCTCGTAAGACCACGCCGTACATAAACACGGACATGTTTTTACCTTACGATAATCAAAATATTTTCTTTAGAAAATCTTTTTATATTGTAATAGAGTCTAGGGGTCAAAGTAAAATATGAATATAGCTGCAATGCTTGCATCCCAAATTTTAGCATAGTTGGTTACAATTTTTTCGCATGATGCTTATTGGAGAATGAATTCCGTACAATGACTGGGCTACTGCGGTACCGCCCGTCATGGTACATCTTTAAATAAAATAACACCAAGGTCGAACCTATCAACCCCCGCCAATATAGAGCCGGCCTAACCTTCACTGGATAGTACCGAATATGATCACCCCTCCGTTAATGGGCCTCGAAGCATACAAATAAGAGATAATAACGACTCTAGATAGAGGTGATCATATCCTACTTGGGAGCAACCTAGTTAGCCCTGCTCCATCTCTTATGTTTTTTTCATTCCCGATTGATGAGGCTTGAGGCTACATTTTACCTTTTATATAGCACTTCCCACTTGGAATGCTAATACCACCCTCCAGGCAACAATGCAATACCAGCATTCATCCATACAAGTTCATTCTGGGACTGAACAAAACAATTGAGAGCACTGTCTTAAATTCCATCATCTTCAAGATACCTTCACTTCAAAACGCATTCATTGGATCGAAGTGGTTTTTGGATAACATATCTGATCCAAGGTAAACTCAACCCCGGTTCTTTAAGAAATAAACAGTTAAAGATAAGAGCGGAAATCACCTCCTAACCGTCAGTGGACGGATTTCTTTATCATTGTCCTAGAAGAACGAAACGAGATTTATATGCACAATACAACTTCATTGGAGATGACTGTGCCATATAACTCACGTGTTTCTCCTAGTTATTTCTAAAGTTACGTTTGGATACAATTTCAATAGTCTATTATTTAACTATCAAACAATAAACATTCAATCAGGGATTTAATTCCACGGAAAAACTAACATTGGTTAAGCACCAAGCAATAGCACGCCCTTATTAATTAATCTTTTATTAATTAAATTCACTTTGTAATATTCATCTAAAAATCCTTTTTTGAGTGGGCTATTTCATTGTTATCTAATAATTATCAATACATAATCCCTTGGTGCCCCCACAACAGTCATGGGAAATACAATGCCCACCATTAGGAGAACACTGCGCACTCTAGTCCCAACATATCCATTGATATCCAATCTTGATACATCTTGACTAGGAATATTTACAACAGTATGTTTATTTTTATTGTAACAGATCACCCATGATAACAACACATTATAACTGGGGGCATTTCACTAGAAGGACAAACTTTGCAGTCCAATTAGTTTCTAAAACACACATCCACAAAAATTAATTGCAAGACCAAAGTCAACAGAATAATTACTTTTAAGGACAAATTCAACAGTCCAATTACTTTCAAGGACATAATTTCATAGGTTTTTGGGCCTTAGAAACTAATTATTTTGCATTTTGTCCTTAAAAGTAATTATTCAGTTGTGTGTCCTAGAAACTAATTGCACTTGTTAAAGAGCCCCTTATGGCTAATTTTCACTTATAACTACTATCACAAAACATATTATTTAAGGAATTTCTATTAAATATACTTTTAATTAAAATAACTAACTAATGTATAACACATTATATCATGATATAGAAAGAAAATATCTTTGATTTCGAACAAGATTGGTTATCGAGTTAGATATATGCAACAATTACATAGTTGTCCTACGATATATCTCTAACTCTATCAATACACCCATAAAATTGTTTATCAAATACGATGTTACATGTTGACTTGTTGGTTGCCAAAATAGGTTGAGATTCTTCATACCATATGTTCCTATTTATGACTTATCAGTTTTCATACTATTTTGAAATTATAGATTTCTCATACCATACTTTTGTTTGATCTAAAATTATTTGCATTGCTTCTTATATTCTCGGGTATTCTTAAATGAGTAGATTTGGTGACATGTATGAGACAGCGCATAGAGCTCTTCGGAGGATGAGTAGGTTGCTGATGTTTTCCTATGTATTCACTACCAGGGTCATTATGGCTTGTATTCCATTGCTGGTGCTTTGAATCCGTCTAGCACTTATTATATTTAGAGATAGTTTCTTAAATTTTATTTGATGTATTGGAATGCATAAACTTTATTGTTCTATGTTGTTATTTTTGGTTTATTTGATTATACCACTGTTTCGCATGTTTTATTTTTATATTGTTATTATTTGGCCAACGGGCTATGAGATCAGGCCCAGCCCAAGGGCAAGGCAAATGAAACCTGCGCCTAGGGTAACACCATCGGAGATGGCAAAATGATCAACAAAATGTTCCGAATGCTTTTATAAAAATTGAAGTTAAGTAGCAGGGCATCATATTTCAAAATCACATGTAGTGCAGCAGTTCAAGTCCTTGTTTATGTACTTAACCACCTCGGTTCAATTCCTAGCATCGGCTATTTTTTTCCTATTTCTTTTTCCCCAAAATTTGGCCTAAGGCAGCTCATATGCTAGGGCCAGCACTGTGTCATATATACTATAGATTATTGATTGATCGATCATATACTTACCTTGACGGTTTCCATCTATCGGTCGGTACCATACAACACAATATATTATATAGTCTCATATTGGTATATTGGATACCGAAGGTGGAGGGAGTCCATCACAACAATTGAAGAAATCAAACTTACTAAAATATTAATCAAACTCAAAAACTATACAAAGAACAAACAACACTAAGATGATAAATTTTCTATCAGCCACCAAGTTTGTCGTCATAATTAATTTGCCATAAACTTTCCCTAAACTTCTTTCCCACTCACTCACACACTCACTACCTCTTTATTTATTTATTTATTTATATTTTTTGATTGTGTGCTTTCCCTAAACTTAGTTTAAACAGAAGACTTAATTCTTAGCCCTAACTCTTGTTTTCTCTGTTCATGTTCGCTAACTAGGTTGGTTGAAGTCATATATAATTTGTTTTTTTTTATATTTTCTTTTACCGATTAACTATAAAGATAGAGAAAATGTATGCTTGGCTTTTTAAAAACCAAGTAAAAATAACAGTTATATTTTCATAACCCCACGAAAATACATTGTGGTCTAACGGATTTTAAGAAACTTACATAAACCATTGACTCTACGATAGTTTCACACCTGAACTAGTTGCATTACTTATTGCTTCCTTGTTTGGAGACAAAGCTGGCTCAAAATTTATTTAATTCCAAACATAACTTCAGTTCGTGTGCTTCATATTAGCCCGGAGGTTGTTCCCAGCAATATAGTCATCCTTACCCCCATCATGTCAATCCCACTTGCCCTATTCCAAGATTTCCCATTTCTGCATTGGGTGACTTTCCACATAGGCCGGAAGCTTCAACATCTCGACTTTGGAAACTCTCTCCTTTCCCGTGGTTCACATGGATTTGACAATCAAATTGATTAAAAAAAACAAGCATCGTAAAGATCAATTCGTGAGCTTTCGGGTTGATATAATTAAAATCTGCTTACTTATGTCATGAAATGATATATTAAGTTAGGAATCAACTTGTGTAATAGAGTTGATCTACTTAAGTATTGAGCAGCAGCGTAGTATCAGATCCCAAAGATTGCAAGTCCCCGCTTGGGAGTTTTGTGGTAGCAGTTCCGAGAGATTTTAGGAGTACCGATTTTGACCGTGAATGATCGTAGCGGTTTTGATTAGTTTACATGAAGTGTTGTTGTAACCGATCAATGCATGCTTAAGAGTTTAACGAGACCACTTTTGAGAGTTTTCTATTAAAGTAACAATACATACATATATACATACATACATATATTCTTTAGTTTTGTAAAGATTAATTCTATAATATAATTAGTGGAGGCATAATTGGAAGAAGAAAAATATATCTCAAAACACCTCAATTTGATGGGATGTGAATTCCCATAAAAATTACACTGCATCGATTTTCACCGGTTTTATAATCAACAACAATTGATGTGAAAAAAAATTACAAGCAAGGATTATGATAACATCTGAAATATAGAGCTATCCAAAACCAATCAAAAAGGGTAGAAAATGAACTCCCAAATTGAGCTAAGACCACTTGAGAGTTTTGTAGTACTACTTATGAGAGGTTTTAAAACTACTGGTTTTGACCGTATATAATCGCAACAATTTTGATTAATTTACATGAAGTGTTATTATAGCCAACCAATACATGATTGTGAGTTTAACATACACCGGTTGTAAAAATGTTCCTTAAAATAATATTACATGTATACGCTTATGTTTATTCTCTATTTTTGTGAAGATTAATTTTCCAATATAATTTATATGAGTATAATTCAAAAGAAAAGGCTCATTTCAACAAAAAAAAAAGAACCTCTCAAAACATCTCACTTTGAAGTATTGAGGGTTGCCATTAAAATTACACCACATCGGTTCTTACCGGTCTTATAACCAACAATAACCAATGTGAAAAATATATTTACAAGCATCGGTTAGCACAACATCTAAAATGCAGAGTCGTATAAAACAAATCAAAACTGGTAAAATAAAACTTCCAAGCGGTGCATGAGGATCTATGCACCAAATATTGATGGACAAACCTATGGCAATAGAGCACATTCCATTGACAATGGACCTTAATGTTAGAGATTGTTAAACCGTTGTCATGTTAAAATATTAAAAATGCCCCAAGCAACCTTTGTAGCATTCGTATTTTAAATCCGTGAAATAGAATGTCATAATTTTAATTATAATATAACAAAAAGAAGAATTTTTTTTTAATTATAATATAAAGTATCTTCGATAATAAAAACCAGTGGAACATGAATCAATCATGTCCTCTATTTCAGATTTTACACACATACACACATAAGATATTTAAGCTATCACAAGCCGATACATGTAGCATAAATTACAGAAAATAAAATAAAATTCCAATTATATCTTAATAACATCTGGAATGTCAACCGGATACCTATCAATGCACTTGGCCCACGGCCCATCCACCAGGGTCTCGACGCCCCTCAAACACTTCCACACCGCACTATTACACTTAAACCCACTCCCTAATCCGATCATCCAAACCCGATCGCCCTTCTTCATCCTCCCTTTGGACTCGATATAATTCAATTCGTACCACAACGAACTACTCGACGTGTTCCCGAACCTATGCAACGCCATCCTCGTTGCCTCCACGTCTCGAGGCGAAAGCCGCAGGCTCGTCTGTAATTCATCGATCACCGCTCTGCCTCCGGCGTGGATGCAAAAATGTTCGAACGCTAGTTTGAAGTCCGGAATATAAGGCTTCCATTTGGGGTTTATTATTTTGCGCCCGATGAGGCTGAGTACGAACAAGATCTGTTCTGATGCCGGAAGAACTAGGGGTCCTATCGTCGTTATGTTGGATTTTAGGGCATCGCCCGCAATCGCTATTAGGTCTTTGGATAACGATATGCCTCTGTGTCCTTCACTGTCCTGCTTTTGGTACACGCAACGGTACGCGTTGTCATTCGCACCTTTTCAGATTTATGTACGTTAGTATAGATCCTTTTATCGAAAGAAATCATATAAACCGAACGGGGATTAGGCTGGAGGAAAATAATCATCCAGTCCTATTGTTGGGTGATGATATTGTGATCAATTATTAAAATAAAGAATATGTAGAATGTTGGGGATATTGAATTATAGACCTAGGTGATTTAAACTTCCGAGTGGGTTTCAAAGATTCGATCCAAAAATAAAATTATTATGTCATGATAAAATAAATCAAAAGGATTTACTGTTTTATCATCGATCAGCGCCACTCTGCCAGCGTTAGAACTGCGACATTGGTGCAATCTATCACAGATTCGCTACTTGCCTAGCGTGATTCGAACTGCTGGACTTATATTGACGTATGATATATTTTATACTATTTAAGACTTTTAGTACTAAGATATACTATCATCTGACAAATCAATTAAAAATTTTTAAAAAGAGTAAACAACGAGTGATTCATCGAAAACTAAAATTTGAAGACGTTTGATCGAAAGAGAAAATCATGAAACAACGAGAATCCACCAAAAGAGTTGCATAATGGGAATTAAAAATAAATAATACTATATCTGTATTTGTTGTAAAATGGCAAATATTTTGATAGATCTCGTGACAATTTTAAAAACATTAAATAATGATTATCCTTAACCAAACTAAAGTTTCTTGAATAATGCCCTAAAATGCTTTTATAATGATTTTAGTAGAGTCTTAAAAATCTACCTTTATGAGTGCGAATAACGTGAAGCAAGCAAAACCTAGCACGACGTCTCTCCCGACGTTGATTCGAGAGCAACATCGCAGCCGCCCCCATTCGAAACAAGCAATTCGGTAGAAGCATCGCTCGATCATTTCCAAAATAGTAATTCGGTGTCATAATCTCGGCAGAAACCACAAGAGCGTTCGAGTTCGGATGCACTTGTAGCACGTCCCGTGCTAGGTCTATCGAAATTGGTCCGGCACTGCATCCCATGCCCGACAAATTAAAACTCTTAATACCGCTTCTCATTTTGTACTTGTTGATGATCATAGCGGTAAGAGATGGAGTTGAAGAAAAAATACTACAATTTAGAACCAATATATCGATGTCCTTCGGTTTAAATCCAGTTTTCTCGATAAGTTTGTCGATGGTCGAGAAAATCGCTACTTGAGCCTCTTCGAGTGCGCTCTCCAAAGTAGGGTTGGGTGGCAAGTAATGATTTGCCAAGGGCAGGCACGTCTCTTCGCCTAGGCCAGACCTTTCTAAAATGCGTGTTTGAAATTGAACCGTTTCGACGTCCGGGTTTATGAGACGTATGTGTTCTTGGAATGTTGCGAAGGGTACGCGGCAACATTCAGGGGGTGAGAGTAGTGCATAGTCGACTAGATAGATTTGGCGCGGCCGCGACATGAAGTAGATGGCAACAAGTAGGACGAGGATGAAACCAGAACAAAAGAGTTGTACAGTGTTGAGTTTGAAGAATGCGTATAATGAGAAGATTTGTTCAGGAGGTGTAGTGATTAGTTGAAAGATCAAAGATAATAACGTTGGGATGAGGATTAGGGATATTAGGTTGTTGATCAGGTATTGGTAGCAAGATTTCAGGTATCTTAGCTTAAGTGGAGTTTGAGACTCTGATGTCGGTCTAGAAGGCATTTTATTTCTTCTGATTTGATCGTGTTTAGAAATAGTTAGGAAAGATGTTGAATTTAAAAGAGCAGAATTAGCAAATAATTTAATGATTTAGGTGAAGTTCTAGGTTTATAATTGAACTTTAAATGGTTAATCCATGGCTTTCTTTAAACGGTAAAAGTAAAACCTTTTGATCTAATAACTGGGAGTGCGACGTTTTTACACTTTCTTTTACGCCATTTCACAATTTTTATCATATTAGAACAACACTTTTCCTTCATTGCTTTTTAAGGAACAAAGGAATATTTTAGATGATTGTTAACCTAACATATGAAGCAAGTAAACGTGAATGAAATGTTTAGATGACAAAGCAGTATGTGTCAACGAGGTTATAATCAAAATAAAAAATATTGTGTGTTTGTCAAAAGTACGGATTTTGGTGATTTTGGTCCAAGTCCATCTTATTGCCGTGGGTATGAATTTTGCTTTAACTATTCAGTCCCGACCCGTTTACTATTAGGATCGGGTACAGGTACCAAAATCCGGTTCGATTTGGATCCGATCTAATAGTTAATTTTTTATTGTATCAAAACATGAGTATGTATGTCACTTGTTTAGCAGTTTGTTTATTTGCATGTAGATGTTTTTGCATACATTGTTGTGAACTTAACTACATTACTATACAATTTGTACGTTAACATTGTTTCTGTATATTTTTTTTTTTTTAAAAAAATAACAATTTAAAGTATGGTTTAAATATAAAATAATATGAGTTTGGTTATACCGGTGGATTTAAAAAGCCTGGCTGGCCGGATTTAAAAAGCCTGGTCGGTCGGATTTAATACAGACGTGTGCATGCGCGCGCGTCCGTGTGTGTATCATTGTTAAAGAAACTCCAATTTTGGATACAGATTGTCAGACAGTCCCCACCGAAAAAATTACACTACGCATGGTAACTTCTTACTGAAAAAGATACATAAATTTAAGATTGTTAATTGATATCCCAAAAATCTAATATTCATCCGTAAAGCTGATAATCCTTAAAATACGAATACGAATACGAAGACATCGATATATGAAAACTATCCATTCGATTTTTTGTCAAGATTATGATTTTTTTAATGTGCATTTTGGTCTGAAGTACAATATACATTTATTTTTTTGGTAAGATAAGAATTTATATTATATGCATATAATTTATATTAACTGCTCAAACCTATTTATTATCATCTTATTTGTTGTTTTTGTATGGTATAATAATCTATGTAATTGAAAAAAAAATGTATTAACAAAATTTTATATTTATGCTTGTTGGTTTATCAATCGTCAGTAGATAGAATAATTATCTGATATCCGTCTATACACGCAAATGTAGATATCCGACATTCGAAAATATTTCAAATGTTTGCCGAACCGTCAGATTTATTTAAATTCGATTATCCACCCACCGAAAATCCATTCATATTTAAATTTGGTGTGTATTACGGACACTTTTCGCTTTCGTGAAAGCATCCTACTGTCCATAAGACTGTACTGATCGACAACATACGTCAAATTAAACGGGTTGAAAACGATATTGTAAATTTATGGAAAATATCTATGTACTGTTATAATAATGATAGCCAGAGAATAATCACATGCAACGAAATGACAGCCCTCATGAATTAGGTAAAAGTAACAATTGTGGAAGCAGTGAAATGTGATATAATTAGATTAGACTGCCACCTAAAAGGACGACTTGTATGTTTTGATAGCCAAAGAATAATCACATGCAACGCTGGCACGATTTACTCCATAACCAACCCTTTTCACAACGTATGCAATATTTAGCAGTCCCCAAACAAAAAGATGAAACTAAAGAAATTGCCCGCAATTTCACCATTTACATGTAAGCCACTCCATTTTACTTGGAATATGTTGGAGGAGGTTGGGAATTTGCCTCTAGGTTTTGGAGTTCCTGTGCTAGCTGGATTCTTCTTTCTTTCGGAAAATGTAGTCGATTTGTTAGCCTGACTAGTGCTGATGATGGTGGTGGATTTCCATCCTATAGCTAAAGCTTTGTTTAGTCGATATGGGTAGAATCAAATACAGACACATATGCATGTATGCAACTCAATTTCTCTGTCCTCAAATTTACCGTTTACATGTAACCAATTGAATCTTAATAATTCGTTATTTGATTTGACTAATTATTGAAATCCACCGTACTATTAAAATAATAAGGCTAATTCTATTCATACACTTGTAATCTCTTACCATACATTAGAAAATATAATAATTTGACATACATCAAATATTACTTTGCATGCACCATAACTTTTACAAAATTATCATTTTTTACATCTTTATCGTCTTCCATCTTTAAACCTTAAAACTTATTTACATGAACTAGGAATCCTAGCAATTACTGTTGTTGAAATTCAACAAAATAAACTTTAATTTTTGACATTAATATTATAAATTAATTTTTTATTTGTTGTTTCATCAAAATCAGCCATTTTAGAAGAAAAAACTTAAAAACTTTTGAATTGGAGTGGGTGGTTGTGAAAGTTGTCTTAACTGATATTTTATGTTTCATTAACTTAATCAAGATTGTATAAATTTAATCAAATGTCATATTGATTTTAATGTTTTAATTAGGCGAGTTATAAGAAAACAATAAAAAATGCAATTAAAAAGAAGGGTAATTTACACGACAAAACATGCTTCGTTTAGCGACCATAGCTAGCGACGGCTAAAATATACAGCCGTCGCTTAACGCGTATATACAAAGCAACTCGCGAACAGAAAACACTACTTCTTCTTCCCTCCAAAATCAATTCAGCCTCTTTCTCTCCTCCTTCACCGATGCTCCATCCGCCATCCCTCGACGCAAGCTGCCAATCTCTCCATCACGAAAGCTACAACTCTCCATAGCTCGAAGGTGTGTTATTGCTCTCCAATTTCTACTTAATATGGGTTTAATCAAAACGCTAATCTTGAAAATTGGTTGATTATGTGAAAGAAATTGATGATTATGCGGTACTAGTTGTTGGTAGTAGTGCATTAATTGATTTGGGGATATGTTGAGAAACCTAATTTGGAAAATTAGTTAATTATGGATTTGTTATTGTGTATTAGTTAATGATAATATTATATTTGTTGAGTTGGTGATATTAATTAGTGGTTTGATTTTTTAATTTGTAATTAAAAATTAGGGTTTATTTATAATCTGAAAATTAGTGTATAATTACTGATTGATATGGTAATGGATATATAAGTTTACGTGAATATTTGTTATAGTTAATTAGAACAATGTTTCTTATAGTTTGCGCAAACATTAGTGTACGACTATTGATTAATATGCTGCTAGATTGGTACGATTAAACATAAGTAATATTTTTTATTTAATTAGCGTGTATACATTATATTTAATAGTATTTTTTTGAAAACCCAAAAAAATCCGGCGGACCGGTAAATTCTCGAGGAGGGTATAATAAAGCCATCCGCTGATCTAATATAAAAATTAGTTGTCAGTATAAAATAAAATTAATTTAGTTTACTACAAGTGCTAACATCTAATTTTTGTTTACAAAATCGATAAAAAAAATTAAATTTTTAACTGAATTTAAAATGCGCTTTAAAATTTTGAACGTATTAAATAAAATATTTAAATGGTTGAATGAATTATATAATTTTGAAACGAGCATAACAACAACAAATATTATATTGAAATTAATTTTTTTTAAAAAATTAGGAAATGAATATAAATACAATAAATATTCTACTAAATCAATTCTGTAAAAAATGAAGAAATGAATATAATAATATTAAATATTTTGCTAAAATCGATTTTCTAATAAAAATTTGGAAATGAATATAACAACAACTAATATTGTACTAAAGTCGATTTTGTAAAAAATTTAAGAAACAAATATAACAAACACAAATATTCTGTAAAGGCCCGTATCTCCATACCCTTTGAGTCGACAATAAATCACACGTGTCCAACTCAAATTGAACGGAAATATGAGGGGTAAAGAAGAAAAAGGATAGAAGAAAACAAAAACAATAACACAGAATCTCAAAATCGCTGCAGAACAAACTATAATATATAATAACAGGTCTTTATACAAAGAAACTGTAAGTATAATATACATACAATCATCATGTACAACAGTCAACAATCAATTTAGACAGTTATAATAACTTGTCCTCACATGTACTAAATATACAACATAACACATACGGCGGAAATAACCAAGTACGTGTAATACGCCTAAATCCTCTAGCTCGTCTCCTGATCCCATAGCATCCTAATCTGAATTTGTAATACTCGGTCTGACCCGAGCATTATAATCAAATAACACAAGAGTCGGTGTGGAAAACCAGTGTGAAAACACACTCAATTTAAATTGTTACTATTATCAAAATCCTTTGAAAACAAATGTATCTCGTAAGACCATGCCGCGCATAAATACAACGGGCTTTTACCTTACGATAACCAAAATATTTTATATCAAAATCGTCTGATCTTATAATAGTGTCTATAGAAAGTAAACCATAAAATAGCTGAAATGCTTGCATCTCACGGTTCAGCATAGTTGGACACATCTAAAACCGTACAGGCTCGTAGTGGATACTGGATTCCATACAATGACATGACTACTAGGGTACCGCCAATCATAGTACACCTTTAGAAAAATGTACCAAGATCAAACATATATATTGATCCCTGCCAATACAGGACCGGCTTACCCTTTGTTGGATAGTATCGAATGTGTTATCACCCCGGGTGTTTCCACTCTATCGAGCGCTCTCTTTTCCATGCGCAACCATATCCATAATTATAATATATCTGAGGGTATCTAGAAAAGTGACAACATACTATAACGACCCACCATTTCAAACCATTCAAATCGACAATAATCCACTCATGTCAAACTTGAATCACACAAAACAACAGATTGCTAATTTATATTTGGCAAAACTCAACATACTGTAAATAAATCAATCATAGAAACATAGATACAGAGTAACACAACAATAAGAAGCGGAGTAGAAACATAGTAGTTCATGAATCTACTACAGAACATCAAAGCCTGAAATAAATACAACAGAAAATCCCAAGTACATGGAAGTCACTAGTACAAAAGCAACTGACAAGTCTGATCATAGATAATAGGAAATAACTGAATAGATAAAATAGATCTTTAAGCAAAGCTCCAAGCTCCAAAAGTGAGTCTCAAATGCTGTGACACTCAGTCTGACCCGAGCGTAAAGCAAAACAAAAAACACTTGAATCAGGATTAACTTTCTTATGCAAGTAAATCAACTCAAGTGAATGTCAAATGAAATGCAATATAACTTAAATGGTGTTGGGATTCCATCCTTTAATGATCCCATACATAGTACAATACGCTACGTAGATAATGTCTATAGTAAAGTAAACTATTAAAATAGCATTTAGATGTTACACATATCCCCTTTAACATATTTTTATATATTCCCGTAGTCCATGCAGTACCGTAATTCCTCCGTAAACTGGAGGGCTATCAGAGGGCACTCCATAGGTACGGTATAAACAGAACTCATAGAAGGTGCGATAAGACATGTGACAAGACACACGAGGCAATGTCAGGGTAGGATTCTACCGTTTGCACTTCCGGACTGGTAGTAACGCATAACAGCTACTACCGCCCACCTCGAAACACATTCCCAAATCAGTGGTGCCCCCAATAAAATCATAAAGTAATAGAATGGTATCAAATAAATGTGCCCGATAGGGGATGCGACCTCACTTGGCCCGGTATAGCTTCCGTTTTAGCCACATCAAGCTGACTCGAGGGAGTCAGGGTTGCGTTCATACCTCATATAGACGTTCGCCAAACCATCCTACTTCGTTCTGTAATCTCCACCATGTACACAGTTGTTATAGTGGTTTTTGGTATTGACAGAGAGTATGACAATATCCGATCTCGGTAACTTTAACATCCAAATACTTATTTCACACCATGGTCAATTTACATCCAAATAGTTCGTACTTCATATCGAAATATCATATTCATTTAAAAATCATATCACTTTCGACATCATATTCACTTTCGAAATTGTAACGACCCACCTTTTTAGACGGTTTAAATCGGTAATAAACCGCACATGTCAACTTAAACTATTAAAAAAGGAGGATTGCTAATGGGATAAATAAGAAAATAATAGAAAGAAGGAAAAATAAAACACAGAATCTCGCAGCGGAATGACAAAATATAATAATCAAATAAACAGTCATGAAGCTGTTTTACAAATGACATTTGATTACACTTTACAATACAAATCAGAGTTATACATACAATAGAAATAAATAAATAATACAGCGACACACATGATGTAGTGGAATAATTAATAATAAATAGTAGACTCATCTCCGCCTTCATCCTCCAAAATAAAATGGTCTTCAATACGCTGAAAAAGCTCAGACTGACCCGAGCGTAATGAAAAGAAAAAACATTCGAGTGGGACTAAGAGATCTTATGTAAGTCAAATCAAAATAAGTAAAATAGAAATATTAATGTAATGACTTTAGAGATGTTACGGGATTTTCATCTCCTATTAAGTGTACAACGTGGATATAATTATTTAAAAGATTTCAAACAATTCGAAATACCAATCTGAATCATTTTAATTAAAATAAATCCGAAATTTAAATTTAAAACTTAAACCTTTCAAATAATTCAATTCCAATAAATAATCCAGATTCAATAAATTATATGGGCATATGTCATTTCAACCAGTATCAAAAATCAAAATTTCCAAATTAATGGAAACCGCTCAGATTATCATTTCAGTCCATAGCGATAACAGTGATATATGCATAAACAAACATCCAATCATCCAAAATGTCAACCAATAACATCAATCACAATCTAACACCCAAATCAGCCAATAAATCGCAACAATCAACTGATTATTATTATAGGGTATTTAACTAGCAATTTATATTCAGTATTAATTAAATGGGAATTCAATTCAATATAAATTCAAAATTTATTAAATGAATCTAAAAAATACCAAACAGTAATCAATAAATTTCTAATCACATCATAAATTTAATTTAACTAACATAAGATAATTTAGTATTCGTGAGTGGGTCAAAACACCCACCTCTGATATTTAGAACGCAAAATCCAAACAAAGATGCCTTTTCCAACAATCTCCAAACTCAGCCAAACCTATTTCATGTCGTTAGGAATTTCAATACGAGTCCAACGGAAGAAACTATGCATGTATCGGAGCTCGTATGAGGAAGATATTCAGATTATAAGGATATATTAAAAAATAATATGCATACACATTTAATTATTAAAATAAAAAACTTTAATAACTCACGTTTTCAAATTTGATGTACCCAAAACAAAGGCAAGAAGTAGAAAGCCAAAACCATGAAACCTAATTCTCATTGTTCATATTTTTTGAAGGCTTCTTGCAAAAGAAGGCAAAGTGATGAGGAAAGGTGCGGATGTAGTTGAAGAAGAAATAGATGCTCACACTTTTCTTTTGAACATAGATTTAGTAAAAATGAATTGCCAGTATGTGATATCCCGGAAGTTTGGGGCAATATCAATTTAATAATCTATATTATAAATTGATTTGATAATAATTTGAATTGATTTAATCATCTTCTTTTAAATAAATATTTATCTGATAATTTTTCTTTTAAAAGCTAATTTAAATTGTTTCTATTTATAATGTATATATGTATATTGGTATATATTATAAATAGATAAGTTTTGTTTTTAAATTTAAATAGATAAAGTTATGGTTTCTGATTCTATTATTTTTGATAATTTGGAAATTTAATATTGAATAAATAATAATATGATTTTAAAAATACTCAAGATAAATTTAATTTGTTTAAAAGTATTCTAGCCTAGGTTTAAAATTTAAATAAAAGATTGTTTTGTTCTTTTTACTTTAGCTTTATAAATTAAGTAATTTATATTTTGAAGAGATTGTTTCTTTTATAAATTATTTGAATGTAATAATGAGTTTTATTTAAACAATATTAATAATGCATTATCTTTACAAATGGATTTTAATATAAATAGAAATTGTTATTTTAAAATTTGTTGATATATACATATGTATTTTGGCAAGCTATGATTTGGGATATAAAATAAATTCCTTCAAGAATGTTTGAGATAAAATAAATTTTGTAAAATATTTAAGCAAAGCAAAGTATAATTAAAGAAATACAAAGTAAGCATAAACATAGTAATAACAAAAGCAAGGTTAGGAGACAAAACAAAGCAAAGTACATAAAATATGCAGGATAAAGAAAGAAAATGCAAAGCAAAGTTAAGAAAACAAATAACTAAAACAAATTTTGAAATGTGTATGTAAAATACAGAAACATGTAATCATGTCTATACAATAATTATGTTGGCAAATAAAACAAACATATGCAAGTAGCTAAAAATAAAATATGCAGGCATAAGAAAATGTAGTCAACCTGTAAAGAAATGCATAGCAAGATGTTGTAGTTGTAAAAAAAAAATATATATGCAGGCTTTGTATAAAATAAAAATAAAAATAAAAATAAATAAGCTGCCAGGTAGGTATGCAAAGAGTAGTATAAACATCAAGTATAAATAGGCAAGTAGCCAGTAGAGTAGTGTGCAAGCAGGGAAAAAAATATGTGGCCTGTTAAGAAAATATAAAAATATCTAGACATAAAATAAGGTTAGCAGTAAACATAAAGTACTTAAAACAATAAATGCTTTCATTTCTAGCAGCAAACATGTCCATTCGAATTGGATGCAAAATCATTCCAGCCTCCAAAATAAATATCTTGCCTGATAAAACAAATAATGGTACAAGAAAAATGTTGCTTGTCTCAGATGCCACCTTCCCCCTAACTTCTTTATATATGCATTTTTTTTTAGTTCGTTCATAACATATTAAACCTGAAACAAGAAAACTGGCAAACATTTTCAATTATACAAACTTAGTAATATTTACAACTGAAGCATCAACAACAAAAAGGGAAGATGAATGAAAGGAAAACAAGAAAATCATTTTCCAGTTTCTAAAGTTCAACCTGTTTCAGTCAAAAGGTGCTCTGTTCATTTTCTAACCTATGTGGGTAACACTTTTAAAATTTACTTAAGT
Organism: Allium cepa; assembly: GCA_030765085.1. Taxonomy (NCBI): domain Eukaryota; kingdom Viridiplantae; phylum Streptophyta; class Magnoliopsida; order Asparagales; family Amaryllidaceae; genus Allium; species Allium cepa. The sequence goes on from CM060939.1 coordinate 701,001,509, forward strand.
TTTAAAATCTGTTGCATGTTGATATAGGATGCTTAAATATATGGTGTGAATATTTATTTACTCATTATTTTCTAGGTGTTGTGGATGAAACTCTGTATATTTCAAAACCTGCAAAAATCAAACTGCCTTCATTGAACTTGTTCTGTTTTTCATTTGCTGTGAGTAGCTTTAATTTCTAACTTAAGTATTTAAACTAGTTGCAAGTTTAAAACCAGAAATAAGTGTGATTTGTATGTATAAGACCTTTTGTGCATATGGATGTGGTCAGAGTACATATTAATGTTTCTGTAAACAAGCTTATCCATTTTGTTCTCAGGCTGGAATTGTTTTAAATTATTTAACCCCTTGATCTAATAGCTTTTAGGATTTATAATACAAATAGAAACTGTTTGTTTCAATATGATTTAGAGTTTAAGTATATTTAAGTTGAATGAAAATTGAATATGGTTCTGGAAATCAAAATAACAGAGGAAAAGTTGAATAAGAAAAAAAAATCAAACACTTTAAATCATAAAATCAAGAACATACTTTGAATCACTATAACAAAATATGGATTTTAAAACTTGAATCAAGATTTTTAATACCAGAAGTTGAGAGCAGTTCTGAAATGTATTAAAAATGCAAACTTGGGGGTTTCTGGCGATCTAAGGGGATTGGGAGGTCGGGTTTGTGGCTGGTGATAGGGGAGTGACCGGAGGTGTTGGGAAAAATGCCTGGAGTTGCTCCAGTTTGTCGAGGAAGCGGCGGTGGGGTTTTGTTTTTTTTAACCTAATTTTGAACTGGGTTGAAGTTCGGGCTTGTTCGTTTTCCTTGGTGCATCGAGTTCAACGGGGGTTTGCGTATGGGTAGATGGGTGAAAGGCGGAGTCGTGGCCGGTGGTGGTGGTTTTCTGGTGGTCGGAGGAGCAAGGTTTTCGCGTTGACAGGTTTCGAGGGGAAGAACTGTTTGTGGTTCCAGGTTTTGTATTATGAACTCGATCTTCATTCGAGCGAGTAGGTGGCTTCGGTGGGGACGTGATGGCATCTGGTGATGGTAGGGGTCATGTTGAAGCTCAGGTGGGAGGCCGGAGTTGGTTGGGGCCACGGTGCACGTGCACCGTGCCATTGAGGTGATTGGTTTTTTTTTTCTGTGTGCAGTTTTCTTTTTGAGCTGGGGAAAAACTCGGGACATACTCGAGTCGTTCGAGTATATGACTCGAAGCAAGGGGTGTGAAGACTCGGTGCAGTTTTTAGTCGCGTCGAGTAAATGGTGGTCCAGGTGTTTGCAGAAACCTGGAACAAAATTTGAATTTCAACAAATTCCAATGTAACCTATTCAAAAATAAACAATGGATTTAAACTGAGTTTAAATTCAGGTTGTGGTATAAATTCAAACCTATATTTTGAAATCTAAAATAAAGTTTAAATATTTAAATGAGTTTTCAGGTTTACAAACCTGGAATTTCCAGATTTTTAACAAAATAATTTAAATCTGAAATAAAAGCTCTAACAATAGTTTAAATTTGAATTTTAAAAGTATTGATTCAAATGAATATTAAATCTTAAGGTTTTAAAATAGATTTGGCTTTGAAAAATCAAAATTCAAAATTCAAGTTGTTAAAGGTAAGATTAAATCAAAGTTTCAAAAACAAAGATAAATTGATGGATTCGAGTTTACTTCGAATTTAAAATCTGAGAATTAAATCAATTTTTGTTTAAAGATAAGTTCAAATAAAATAAATTTGAAAGTAAATTTGTTGAGAAAAGTTTTTAAATGGAAAGTAAATAAATTGTTTAACTTGAAAATTTGCAAGTTAAATATTAATGTATTTTGGAAATTTAAATTATAGATCAATGTTATTTACAAGATTATAAATTGAATTTAAATTTGAATAATGTTTAATAAATAATCCTTTTGAATCTTAAATTCAAATGGAATTTGAATCTAAATTTAAAAAGTGTAATGTTCTAATACACATTTATATTAATTAAGTTATTAAATAAGAAATAAATTATCTTAAGAATAATTAAGGTATTAAATGATTTAATTAATAAGATGGTGTATTAATTAAATTTATAATTAATAATTTAGATTAATTTATAAATAAAGATAAATTAAAAAGTAATTTAAGAGATGATATTGGTTAATAAAGATTATTAACTAAAGATTACTGATTAATTAATTAATGTGATTAATTTTGGTAATTAATCAGATTAATTAGACAAATCTATTGTAAATGGTTAAATGTAATTACTTGATAAAAGTAATTAAGGGATTAATTACTTATTGTAATTAATTTTGATAAAATGATTAATTTAAGTTAATTAATTTTGTCTAATTAATTTAAGAAAATCATTTGATAAATTGATAAGTATAATTACTTAGTGTATGCAATGGAGCATAATTACTTGAGGAAGTAATTAACGTTAATTACTGAATGTAATTAATGGAAGATGATGTGTTGATAAAGTAATTTGAATAATTACTTTTATAATTAATCAAGGGATTAATTAATGGAGATAATTAATTATGGGATAATTAATTTATTAATATGAGTAATTAAGGGTAGGTAATTACTGGTTGATATTAATCAAAGGTGATTAAAAATTGTGTTTAATTAAAGATTAATTACTTAATATAATTAATTTAACCAAAGTAATTCATTTAAATCTAAATTAGAGATCGTTAATTAATATAATTAATGATGTAATTTAGAATTGGTTAATTAAGAAATAATTAAATAATGTAATTGATTAAGAATAAATGTCTTTAATTATATTTAATTCATAAATGAAGTAATTAAATGTTAATTACTATGAATAATTTAGAATAATTAATTTGTAAAATTAATCAAAGACTAATTACCTATTGTAATTCGTGAATGATTAATCAAAGGTGTTTAATCAAGATGGATATTTAGAAGATGGTTAATTAATTTGATTTATAATTAATTAATGGTTGTATAAGCATGATTTATAATGGAGTAATTAATTTAGTTTACTTTAAATTAATTAGAGATAGGAGTAGTTAATTTAATTCATTTAAATTAATTACAAATGATATGATTATAAATCTTTGCTTATGGATGTATGATATTGATATCTCATTTGATGATGTTGAATTCAGGTATGACATGAATAATATCTATGTGACATGGATGCTTGGTTTAAGTATGATAATTATCTGTTTGGATGATAATATTGATTATCTGATTATGATGATGATATGATCATCTACTGTGATATTATGAATTATCTATCTGTGTGTATTGACTATATTGAATTAAACTGTTAAGACTAAAAAGACAACTTGGCCTTAAAAGACACGTTTTGGATTTCGATGAGACCGGGATCGGGTTTTCCACATTAGGAATATCCGAAAACCACATCGATTCCAAATTAACGATAGGTCATGAATCTGAAGTGAAGATGAAGATTCAGAATGCAAGGGTTATCGTCGTTAACTCTGAGGGTGATTCCAAAATGAGTGTAACGAGATAATGCCTTCGGTTTCGTTCGAACCCGGAACGAACTTGTATGGATTGAATGCTTTCAACACATCGTCAGGCGGACGATGAGCATTCTAAGAAATATGTTCTATAAAGGTAATCGTATCCTCAAGCCTCATCAATCGGGAATGGCTAAAACAGGGGAGGTGCAGCAAGGTTAGGTGGGTCATGCCCAAGCAGGACAAGGATATTCCCCTGTCTAGATGTCCCTTTATTTTCGGCTGTGTGGGCGGTTGATGTAACGTCCCGCCTTTTCGCACGATTTAAACCGACACACGTGCCAGTTCAACCATACGGAAGGGCGGATTGTTATGGGGTAAATGAGAAAAAAACGAGAAAGAAATAAAAGAAAACAGAATCTCGCAGCGGAAGGATAAAATATAATAATAAAACGTATAGTTTATAAATCTGTTTACAAAACATTTAAATACTACATATCAGAGTTACACATACCAATAACAATGCAGCGGAATTAAATGATGTAGTGGAATAATATAGTAGATACTAGTAATACAAATCTTCGTCCTCCAGAGCTAAATCCTCAAATCCTGAAATGCTCGGACTGACCCGAGCGAATTGAAAAGACAAAACACTCGAGTCAGAACTAAAAGATCTTATGTGAGTTAAATCAACATGAGTAAATATGAGTGCAGTAACTCAAGAGATGCTCGGTATTTACATCTCTTAAGGATCCGTTAAACTATTTACTATGTAGTATATTGCGCTATTATAATAGTGTCTAATTGTAAAATAAACTTACTTTTTAATAGCGTTAAGGGGTTACCCATATAGCCCTTAACACAGAATATATTCCCATAGTCTATACAGTACCGTAATCTCCCCCGTACTGGGCATCGTCAGAGGGCACTCCATAGGTATGGTACAAAACAAAACTCGCAGTAAAGGCTCGGTATGGTAAGTGACACGAAACAACTAGGCAATGCCAGGGTAGATATACCAATTGCTATCCGGGCTGGTGGAAACGCGTAGCCGCAGTTACCGCCCACCTCGAACAAACTCCCCCAAAATCAAAAATAGAAGTGGCCACTGAATCAATCCAAAGTCAAAGTATAATATCGAAGAGGAGCGTCCGATCAGAGGTATGACCTCATTGGCCCGAGAATCACTCCTGTTTTAGCCACCTTATGCCAACTCACGGGAGTCGGGTCCACGTATTTACCTTACAGGAAACGTCGCCACCACCTACTTCATTCTGGAATCTCCACCGCGTACACGGTTAGTCAAAGTGGTTTTCGGTATCGACAGAGAGTATGTCCATATCCGATCCCGGTCTCTTTGCCAACCCATCGTTATTATAACACCGCGGTCATTTAAAAAGAGTTTATACTTTAAAACCAGAATAAAATTTCCATTTCAAAACTATGAATACGATATCAATTTAAAACCCAACACAATATGATATCATTTTATCTCAAATATAATTCTTTTCCAAAATCATGCTGGTTTAAAATTTAAATATCTGGAAACCAAATATTTGAAATATACTTTCAAAGCATAATATTTCGAAATTCAAAATTTTAAAACCATAACTTCTAAAACTTGAATGGTTTGGATATTCAACGAATGTAAAATAAATGGTTTAAATTTAAAGTTACTTTGTAAAGAAAAATAATTTCCATGGCTTTTCAAATATATTCCTTTATTTAAAGTTTAAACCATAATTTAAATATCACTTCAAATTCCAAAAACCCCTTCAATTTCTATATATATATATATATATATATATATATATATATATATATATCTATTTGGAGTATTAATATTTCACAACTAAAGTTGGATTTTCTTCTTTCAACAATTAATATTCTATTATTTAGTCTTGAATATTCATATAAATTCCATAAATAAAACTCCAATTTCTAGCAATTAAATATTTTCTCAAATTTACTTTATACTAGAATTTTCATTTTTAATTCATCTTGGAAAATCCAGTTATAAATATCATACCTTAAAATTTCCAAACTTAAACATATAAGATAAATTTCCAAATTCCATTTTCTCAATTTTTCATTTTTATTCAACGGGTTTATACACAACTTAATTTTCAAATTTTTAACTTCATATTTATATATATCGAAGAATAATATTTTATAAAATATCAAAACCAAATTTTTATAAACCGTATCCCATCCAAACCATAGAAATCACTTTAAAATAATTTATATATAGACCACGGTGCCTGTATGTAATTTTCTATCCTATGATCAAGTGATACGGATATTTATCATTTCAATCCGCAATTTAAAAATAAAATTTTGCGGTTGTATATCATTTCAAACCATAATCCCGAATGAAATGAAAAATGCATGATAACTTGCAGTTCAATGATATAAAATAAAACATCCATTCATCAACATCATCCATCATCCAAATCACAATCATCATTCAATAATAATTCAATATCCATATATATATGATAATATATATCAGGTAATAACTAGCGGTTATATTCAAAAATAAATTTAATAACTATTAAACTACAGTTTATATTTAGTAATAAATTTTATAACTGTTTACTAGCAGTTCCTATGCAAATAAATAAATTCTAACTGTCAATTAATATGCAATAAATAAAATAAATTAACAGTTAAATTAAATAACGCGATTTAGCAAATATAATGAACAAAACATGCCAAACAGTTATAAATGAATTTCTACTCATATCTAAAATAAATTTAACAAACATAAAAACTTTTAAAAGTTGTGAGTGGGTTAAAACACTCACCTTTTGAATTTAAATCGAATTTAAATTTGATTTAAACCCAAAAATTCGACTATCTCCAAATCTGTCCAAACCAGTGTCAAAAGATCTGGAATTTAATTTCGGTTCTAACAAAAAAATTTGCGTGAAACGGAGTCCGTATGTACGAGTTATGATTATTAGAACTAATTGAAATCAAAATTAACAAAAATAAATTAAACAAAAATAAAATACCGTGCCACATCCACTCTTCCCTCGTGAAAAACGCGTATGCTTCTTCTTGATTGCTAACTTTGTTCCGTAATTTTTCTTTTATTTCGATTTACTTTAATTTTCCTCCTTATTATATGGATGTATGCATTTTTAAAAGGTTTGAAAAAAAAAGAAGATTTGAAAAAGAAGAATTGAAAAAGAAAATGATTAAAATAAGAACTGAAAATGGAAGAGAAAATCTAGATTTGAAAAGAATGAAGAAGGTTTGAAATAGAAGAAAATTTGAAAAAGAAGTATATTTGAAGAGGAATGAAAAATTAAAATCAGAGATAATAAGGAGATTTGAAGGGAAAAAAGGAAAAAAAGAAGAAGATTATAATGGAGGCTGTGGTTTCATTTGCGTCATATCTTATTTATAAGGTTATAGTTAGGTTTAGGATCAAAGAGATTTGAAAAGAGAGACCGCTATTAATTAGAAATAAATGAAATGACGTTTCAGAAAATGAAGTTGGAAAATGAATGGAAAGAAATAAAGTAAATATGAACAAATTTGGTTTTGAAATATAGTAAATATGAACAACCTCTTTAAAAGTAGAAGATATTAAAAAGAGGTAATTATTTATTAGAAAGGGAATGAATGGACTAACTCTATACTGTAAACATACTTTTAGGATTCAAATTTCAAAACAATTGTTTACTTAATAAATTTTGTTAACCCTAAACACACCAAAATTAACTTCATTAACTCAAGTAATATTCGAATTTCTACGCATTTGGGTTTTTGTCTATGCATAATAATTTTTTATAATTACCTTAAAAATGAAAACATTTGATTTGTTTTCCCAAAATGATCTCTAATTACCATTAAAACACCCTTTTTGTTTACCATAAAATGCGCGTTTTTTTATTATTAAATTTATTAATTGCAATCACCGTTTTCTTTTCTTTTAATTGAAATATTTGAACTACATTAATTGCAATCACACAAAATTAAATTTTAAAACAGACAACCAAAATGCATAAAAAATAATAGAAAAATTGTTTATACACAAGAGTAATAAATAGATTATTTTCCTATTCTTGTAATTAGTTTGTAAGCTAAACACAGTTCAAATAAACATATATTTCTTTCTTTAAAAATCAATCTTTCTATATTTTTATTTAAATTAAATTAAACCCACATTCATAGATGAAACATTCATTTTATTGATGTAAATGTTTTTTTTTTTTTGAATCAAAACTTTTCTTATATTTCACAAAACATAAGCTGCTTTTAATTGCACCTATTACAATTAGTATTCTCTCTCCTATTAATTTCAGTTGATTAAGTTTCAAAATGGGCTAAATGAATGTAATGATAAGTAGAACAATTACTTCCTATTAATGTAATATTTAGATGTTAAATTTTCATTTATTTTGCAATACTTCAATTAAATTAATAAATATTGCCCTCTATACTTAAATCTATATTAACAAAACGTTAGCTTTGGATTAGTAGAATTTGATTTACCAAAGTTTACTTACATAATACAAACTATATTAATTTGCCACCTATTAGTTCTTAATTATATTTTTAAGTTCGTTACCTATCCACCTTATTATAATTCCATCTATAAAGCAAATTTAGTTAGCCTTAACATTACTACACTAAATCTACAATCAGTTTCAATTAATATAGAATTATATCTTAAATACTTACCATTTATTTATAAATTAGGTTACCTTCCAATAAATTTTATTCCTAAGTATTTGATTGGATTGCCATCTTTACTATGTCTATTATTAATTAGCTTCAAATTCTGCAATTTCACTTCTTAAATCCACCCTTTGCTATATTATAAATAAAATTTACATTGGTTACATTTCACATAAATATATCATTTATTTACATTTATTACAAACTTATTTCCAATTCCAACTAAAAATCTAAATAAATGAATAGGCAACCTATCATAAACATTACCGTTACCTTTTTGTCACATACAAAATCTTTTATTACAAAAATCAATTTTTTCATATATTTTCATACTACAAATTCAATTTACTTCTGTTCAAATTGTAGCCAAACCTGACTTTTAAATTATTTTATATAAAATTGGGATTTCATTAAGTTTATTAATTATTACCCTTAATTGGCATTTATCATCTTGTATTCTCGTTATCATTTCATAGATATGATTCCCAATTCCTTATTATTGACTTAAATTGGCATTGCTAACATTGCATTAAACGTTGTTACTTAAATCTCTACCCAATAGTAATTAATACTCTAAATAAATACGCTTACTCCTTTCGTTATTTATTAATTATCACAAGAAACGTTTCATCATTTCAACAACATTGTAATTTCAAATTACCTACATTGATTGTATACGTTTTCCATTATTATCATTTATTAGAATTCTATTCAACTTTCCATCTTATGCATATAGTTAACCTTTCTATTGATTTTTCCTTCAAAATTTTCAGTTACTTCTTAACTTACCAAAAGGCAATGATTAATTACATTTAATCGCTATAAATTAAATGCACTGGTAACAAACAATAGCTGTCACCATTATACAATTTATAACATTTGTAATTTATTCTCTACAACAATTATTACCTATCAATATTATTTCGCCCATAAATACAAACTTGCAATTGTTCTTATTATCATATTCCATTTACTGTTAACAATGTATATTACATATTATTAGTTTAATATTTTCCTCAAATTCCTCATATTCAACTCATATATAGGTAAAATTCTTTTCACCACTTAAAATCATTTGAATTAACTTCGAATTACTATAAGTAGGTTTTTAATTTATTTTTCTTCTAAATTTAATTACAACTTATTAATTTAACTAAATTAAATCCATAAAATCTACGGGTCGTTACACTTTCCCCCACTCAAAACTTTTCGCCCCCGAAAAGGAAAAGAAGGGAAAACGAAGAACTAAGAAATCAATATACCTCATTCACACATTAACTTTATAAACAATTAAATTTATAAAATTAATTAATTTAGATAAAATATATCAATTTATAACCATAAAAAAAAATTATATCCAAATTACTAAAGTTTGGAAAAACATTTCAAAATATTTCTAAGTTCAAAATTTACGGAAAACTTTTGGCAGAGTCTCCTTTGAACGGAGAGACTCGGGAGAAAATATAATATCAAAATATAACAATTATATTACGTATTTTATCCAAAATATTATATCTCAACCCGGAAAAATATATAAAATAGCGCTATAAATCGTAATCCGAAGCGTACCTATTTGTCGGGCAATTTACGCTTAATTTATGGAACCAAAAGCAGTAGCAATTGCTTCCATAACCTGCATTTCACTTATAAGCATCCAAAGGTTTAACAATTTATATAAAGCGAAATATTTTCATGGTTTCAACTACTAACAACACCAAATATACAATCATAAATTTCAACAAACAGCATACACAACAAAACAACCATTCGATCAAACAAGCAAATAGTTGTTCGGGTTCAAAACTTGAAATGGTACGGAATGAAAAATAAGTATCCAGTGCATCATTTACTCAACAGTGTTAGATGGGACATAATAGATTATTATTCATCCAACTACTTCAAATTTCCTTACCCGACCAACCATAGATCAAACAATGTCGATTTAAACCAACAAATCAAATTAACTTATATAAATTTTTTTACCTCCTACACTAGCTGTTTGCCCTTTTCATTCATATAACAGTTTATCTTTTATTTTCATTTATTTTCACTTATTACTTACAATTATTTATTCAGGTCATGCAGATTTCTTTTATTTGTATTATATTTAATACACTTCTCAATTTCAATCATTTATTAAATGCTTACATTTATATTATATTTAATTATGGCAACCCTTTTTAATTTCACTTAATTCATAACTTTATAACATCCATTCTTATAAGTAAGTATTTTTTATTAATTCTTTAACTAGGGTTTACAGTCATTTATTTATATTACCTACTTTCTATTATATTAAACTAGTAATATTTAAATCATACTTAAGTTAATAACCCTACACATCAATCTTTATTTATTAAAGAATCACATTTTATTTACTTAAGTTTAAAATCACCTATTAATAATACTTATCTTTAATTTTAGTAAGATTTCAATTTATAACTTAAGTTTACAGCATTAAATTCTTATTTATAATAGCAAATTTATTGAATACTTCACTACCTACTTTTACTTGTACAAATTTCTATTACATCACTTATTAACATTTCAACTTTTAAATGTTTGGTAAGTTATATATATGTTATATAAGGGTGAAATTTGGAAGTTATACAAGTTTTCTATTTACCTATGATTAATTAAATGTTAATGATAATATTCTTTATTTCGTAGGTTACAAATTTCAAATTTCATTTAATACCATTTATAACCTATCATAAAATCTCTTATTTCCTACAGCGAGTGAAATTTATTAATTAGCTACGTTCCAATTCATTACAGTAATTGAAACTATTAATTAATTCATTGTTCCATAAGTTTTACAATTTCAGCTTACCTTTAATTTATTTAATGCTTCCATTCTATTGTTTTAATTATATTAACATTTTAATTAAACTTACATTTACAACTTTATAGCATCAATTCTTATCAATAAATAATTTCATTAATTTAATTTCTAAGGTTTACAACACTTATTTACCTTTTTCTTATCTATCTATTATATTAAGTTTTTACTTCAATTAAGGGTTCCAATTATTTATTACTAACCCTTCATTTCACTACAATAATTGAAACAATTAATTAATGAAAATTAAAAATTAAATACCGGGTAAAATTTCGATTTATTTTAAAATAATAGATAAATTATTCTTATAACTTATATACCTCTAATTATATTTAAAGCAATTTAAAATTTATATTTTTTTTTCAAAAATGGATCTGCAGTAGAACAACTACAGTGGCCTTCCCCCTTCGAAACTCGAAAATGAAAGTCGATGATGCGGCCGCCATCACCGAAATTATTTTCCAGCGACAAAGAGGAAAGTACAAAACTTTTTCTTCAAAATCTTCTTTAAAACAATTTTTCCGAATTATAATGAAATATTTATATCGGAAAATACTTATAAACATAATTATTATTTTTCAAAATCCTTTGAAAGCAACTTTTCAAAATCCCGGACTTAAGTCCTAAAATTTTCAATTTCGATTGATTTTAATTTCAATCTATAAATTTTATTCCTAACAACCAATCTATTGCAACCAAATATATCTTTTGGAAAATTTATTTTATATATAGAAAATATAATAGGCAAAATTATTTCATTCACCTATAATAAAACAGATATTATGTCGGTCTGTCCTATTAAGTGTTTAGAAATCCCTATTGATGACATAGCGTCCTATGCATCAACCAGAATTTATAAATACAAAACGGAATAGATTAACACAATATTAAAATCTTTTTATAACACTAACAAATACGCTCTCTCATATATATACACTCAGCGACTCCCATAGGGTATTACTACCCTATTAACAAAGAGTCAAACCCCACAAAGCCAAGGTTTATCGCTAAACCAAAGCTCTGATACCAACTGTAACGTCTCGCCTTTTCGCACGATTTAAACCGACACACGTGCCAGTTCAACCATACGGAAGGGCGGATTATTATGGGGTAAATAAGAAAAAAACGAGAAAGAAATGAAAGAAAACAGAATCTCGCAGCGGAAGGATAAAATATAATAATAAAATGTATAGTTTATAAATCTGTTTACAAAACATTTATATACTACATATCAGAGTTACACATACCAATAACAATGCAGCGGAATTAAATGATGTAGTGGAATAATATAGTAGATACTAGTAATACAAATCTTCGTCTTCGTCCTCCAGAGCTAAATCCTCAAATCCTGAAACGCTCGGACTAACCCGAGCGAATTGAAAAGACAAAACACTCGAGTCAGAACTAAAAGATCTTATGTGAGTTAAATCAACAGGAGTAAATATGAGTGCAGTAACTCAAGAGATGCTCGAGATTTACATCTCTTAAGGATCCGTTAAACTATTTACTATATAGTATATTGCGCTATTATAATAGTGTCTAATTGTAAAATAAACTTACTTTTTAATAGCGTTAAGGGGTTACCCATATAGCCCTTAACACAGAATATATTCCCATAGTCTATACAGTACCGTAATCTCCCCCGTACTGAGCGTCGTCAGAGGGCACTCCATATGTATGGTACAAAACAAAACTCGTAGTAAAGCCTCGGTATGGTAGGTGACACGGCACAACTAGGCAATGCCAGGGTAGATATACCAATTGCTATCCGGGCTGGTGGAAACGCGTAGCCGCAGTTACCGCCCACCTCGAACAAACTCCTCCAAAATCAAAAATAGAAGTGGCCACTGAATCAATCCAAAGCCAAAGTATAATATCGAAGAGGAGCGTCCGATCAGAGGTATGACCTCATTGGCCCGAGAATCACTCCTATTTTAGCCACCTTATGCTAACTCACGGGAGTCGGGTCCACGTATTTACCTTACAGGAAACGTCGCCACCACCTACTTCATTCTGGAATCTCCACCGCGTACACGGTTAGTCAAAGTGGTTTTCGGTATCGACAGAGAGTATGTCCATATCCGATCCCGGTCTCTTTGCCAACCCATCGTTATTATAACACCGTGGTCGTTTAAAAAGAGTTTATACTTTAAAACCAGAATAAAATTTCCATTTCAAAACTATGAATACGATATCAATTTAAAACCCAACACAATATGATATCATTTTATCTCAAATATAATTCTTTTCCAAAATCATGCTGGTTTAAAATTTAAATATCTGGAAACCAAATATTTGAAATATACTTTCAAAGCATAATATTTCGAAATTCAAAATTTTAAAACCATAACTTCTAAAACTTGAATGGTTTGGATATTCAACGAATGTAAAATAAATGGTTTAACTTTAAAGTTACTTTGTAAAGAAAAATAATTTCCATGGCTTTTCAAATATATTCCTTTATTTAAAGTTTAAACCATAATTTAAATATCACTTCAAATTCCAAAAACCCCTTCAATTTATATATATATATATATATATATCTATTTGGAGTATTAATATTTCAAAACTAAAGTTGGATTTTCTTCTTTCAACAATTAATATTCTATTATTTAGTCTTGAATATTCATATAAATTCCATAAATAAAACTCCAATTTCTAGCAATTAAATATTTTCTCAAATTTACTTTATACTAGAATTTTCATTTTTAATTCATCTTGGAAAATCCAGTTATAAATATCATACCTTAAAATTTCCAAACTTAAACATATAAGATAAATTTCCAAATTCCATTTTCTCAATTTTTCATTTTTATTCAACAGGTTTATACACAACTTAATTTTCAAATTTTTAACTTCATATGTATATATATCGAAGAATAATATTTTATAAAATATCAAAATCAAATTTTTATAAACCGTATCCCATCCAAACCATAGAAATCACTTTAAAATAATTTATATATAGACCACGGTGTCTGTATATAATTTTCTATCCTATGGTCAAGTGATACGGATATTTATCATTTCAATCCGCAATTTAAAAATAAAATTTTGCGGTTGTATATCATTTCAAACCACAATCCCGAATGAAACGAAAAATGCATGATAACTTGCAGTTTAATGATATAAAATAAAACATCTATTCATCAACATCATCCATCATCCAAATCACAATCATCATCCAATAATAATTCAATATCCATATATATATATCTGATAATATATATCAGGTAATAACTGGCGGTTATATTCAAAAATAAATTTAATAACTATTAAACTATAGTTTATATTTAGTAATAAATTTTATAACTGTTTACTAGCAGTTCCTATGCAAATAAATAAATTCTAACTGTCAATTAATATGCAATAAATAAAATAAATTAACAGTTAAATTAAATAACGCGACTTAGCAAATATGATGAACAAAACATGCCAAACAGTTATAAATGAATTTCTACTCATATCTAAAATAAATTTAACAAACATAAAAACTTTTAGAAGTTGTGAGTGGGTTAAAACACTCACCTTTTGAATTTAAATCGAATTTAAACCCAAAAATTCGACTATCTCCAAATCTGTCCAAACCAGTGTCAAAAGATCTGGAATTTAATTTCAATCCTAACAAAAAAATTGCATGAAACGGAGTCCGTATGTACGAGTTATAATTATTAGAACTAATTGAAATCAAAATTAACAAAAATAAAATACCGTGCCACATCCACTCTTCCCTTGTGAAAAACGCGTATGCTTCTTCTTGATTGCTAACTTTGTTCCGTAATTTTTCTTTTATTTTGATTTACTTTAATTTTCCTCCTTATTATATGAATGTATGCATTTTTAAAAGGTTTAAAAAAAAGAAGATTTGAAAAAGAAGAATTGAAAAAGAAAATGATTAAAATAAGAACTGAAAATGGAAGAGAAAATCTAGATTTGAAAAGAAAGAAGAAGGTTTGAAATAGAAGAAAATTTGAAAAAGAAGTATATTTGAAGAGGAAGGAAAAATTAAAATCAGAGATAATAAGGAGATTTGAAGGAAAAAAAGGAAAAAAAGAAGAAGATTATAATGGAGGCTGTGGTTTCATTTGCGTCGTATCTTATTTATAAGGTTAGAGTTAGGTTTAGGATCAAAGAGATTTGAAAAGAGAGACCGCTATTAATTAGAAATAAATGAAATGACATTTCAGAAAATGAAGTTGGAAAATGAATGGAAAGAAATAAAGTAAATATGAACAAACTTGGTTTTGAAATATAATAAATATGAACAACCTTTTTAAAAGTAGAAGGTATTAAAAAGAGGTAATTATTTATTAGAAAGGGAATGAATGGACTAACTGTATACTGTAAACATACTTTTAGGATTCAAATTTCAAAACAATTGTTTACTTAATAAATTTTGTTCACCCTAAACACACCAAAATTAACTTCATTAACTCAAGTAATATTCGAATTTCTACGCATTTGGGTTTTTGTCTATGCATAATAATTTTTTATAATTACCTTAAAAATGAAAACATTTGATTTGTTTTTCCCAAAATGATCTCTAATTACCATTAAAACACCCTTTTTATTTACCATAAAACGCGCATTTTTTTATTATTAAATCTATTAATTGCAATCACCGTTTTCTTTTCTTTTAATTGAAATATTTGAACTACATTAATTGCAATCACACAAAATTAAATTTTAAAAAAGAGAACTAAAATGCATAAAAAAAAAATAGAAATATTGTTTATACACAATAGTAATAAATAGATTATTTTTCTATTCTTGTAATTAGTTTGTAAGCTAAACACAGTTCAAATAAACATATATTTCTTTCTTTAAAAATCAATCTTTCTATATTTTTATTTAAATTAAATTAAACCTACATTCATAGATGAAACATTCATTTTATTGATGTAAATGTTTTTTTTTTTTTTCTGAATCAAAACTTTTCTTATATTTCACAAAACATAAGCTGCTTTTAATTGCACCTATTACAATTAGTATTCTCTCTCCTATTAATTTCAGTTGATTAAGTTTCAAAATGGGCTAAATGAATGTAATGATAAGTAGAACAATTACTTCCTATTAACGTAATATTTAGATGTTAAATTTTCATTTATTTTGCAATACTTCAATTAAATTAATAAATATTGCTCTCTATACTTAAATCTATATTAACAAAACATTAGCTTTGGATTGGTAGAATTTGATCTACCAAAGTTTACTTACATAATACAAACTATATTAATTTGCCATCTATTAGTTCTTAATTATATTTTTAAGTTCGTTACCTATCCACCTTGATTATAATTCCATCTATAAAGAAAATTTAGTTAGCCTTAACATTACTACACTAAATCTACGATCAGTTTCAATTAATATAGAATTATATCTTAAATACTTACCATTTATTTATAAATTAGGTTACCTTTCAATAAATTTTATTCCTAAGTATTTGATTGGATTGCCATCTTTACTATGTCTATTATTAATTAGCTTCAAATTCTGCAATTTCACTTCTTAACTCCACCCTTTGCTATATTATAAATAAAATTTACATTGGTTACATTTCACATAAATGTATCATTTATTTACATTTATTACAAACTTATTTCCAATTCCAACTAAAAATCTAAATAAATGAATAGGCAACCTACCATAAACATTACCGTTACCTTTTTGTCACATACAAAATCTTTTATTACAAAAATTAATTTTTGCATATATTTTCATACTACAAATTCAATTTACTTCTGTTCAAATTGTAGCCAAACCTGACTTTTAAATTATTTTATATAAAATTGGGATTTCATTAAGTTTATTAATTATTACCCTTAATTGGCATTTATCACCTTGTATTCTCGTTATCATTTCATAGATAAGATTCCCAATTCCTTATTATTGACTTAAATTGGCATTGCTAACATTGCATTAAACGTTGTTACTTAAATCTCTACCCAATAGTAATTAATACTCTAAATAAATACGCTTACTCCTTTCGTTATTTATTAATTATCACAAGAAACGTTTCATCATTTCAACAACATTGTAATTTCAAATTACCTACATTGATTGTATACGTTTTCCATTATTATCATTTATTAGAATTCTATTCAACTTTCCATCTTATGCATATAGTTAACCTTTCTATTGATTTTTCCTTCAAAATTTTCAGTTACTTCTTAACTTACAAAAAGGCAATGATTAATTACATTTAATCGCTATAAATTAAATGCATTGGTAACGAACAATAGCCGTCACCATTATACAATTTATAACATTTGTAATTTATTCTCTACAACAATTATTACCTATCAATATTATTTTGCCCATAAATACAAACTTGCAATTGTTCTTATTATCATATTCCATTTACTGTTAACAATGTTTATTACATTATATTAGTTTAATATTTTCCTCAAATTCCTCATATTCAACTCATATATAGGTAAAATTCTTTTCACCACTTAAAATCATTTGAATTAACTTCGAATTACTATAAGTAGGTTTTTAATTTATTTTTCTTCTAAATTTAATTACAACTTATTAATTTAACCAAATTAAATCCATAAAATCTACGGGTCGTTACAGTTGATTGCAACAACTGCCAGGGTTTATCTTGTTCGGGACTGTTCAGAAGGAATGGTTCCGGCCTTGTGTTGCAGGGGGTCGGGAGTGATCCTCGGTACGTTGATCTAGGCCACGTACTGTGACGGGCGGTACCCCAGTAGCCCTGCCATTGTATGAAATCCACAATCCAATAAGTGCCAACGGTTTTGATTGTATCACCCACTTTTGTGGCTAGTAGCTGGAATTTAATGAATGTAACAATTTCGGCTATTTTCTATTTACTTGAAAACCCTAGACCTATTATAATATCACTGAATTTCCTATCAAATGTTTTGGTTAGCGTAAGGTAAAAACTTACCCATGTTTATGTGCGGGAAGTCTTACGTGATACCTTTTGTTTTCAAAAGATTTTCAAAGTTAAGCAACTTTAACCTGTTACTCATACCAGACCCATGTCTGACCCGGAGTTTATTTTTGTTTTTTTCATAAACTCTCGGGTACCCAAATTTTTTACGGGTAGCCAAGGGATTCAGGTTAGCTTGACGAATTCTGGAGGAGCAATGGAGCAAGAGGCTTCAGCGTTGTAGATGTATATATATATATATATATAGTTCCGCTGTGTTGGTGTCTCTGTGTTGTTTTGTGTATTGAGTTGTATTAACTAGACAGATGTTTATAACTTTCTAGTATGTGATGTATTGTCTGTATAACTCTGATTGATGTTGTATATTATATAAATACTTATGTGATTATTATAATTTATTCGTTCCGCTATGAGATTCTGATGTTGTTGTTCTTTCTTCTCTATCTATTCTATTTTCTCATCCCTTTCTTTCTTCAAGACGATACGTCTTTCTGGTAGTATTTGGGCGGGTCGTCACACAGTAACTAAGTGGAGGTATAAAGCTATGTTGAAATTAAGACTTTGAGGGAAAAAAAGAGGCCTTGATGTTTGAAAATAATGAAGTTATAAGGGAAAGAATGAGATATGATATGAAACAAAAAAAGAAAGGGAAGTAACAAACGAAATAGGTATAGAAGGGACAAATAAAATGAAGCTTTATGACCTAAGTAAATGCTTTGGGTAATAAAATAAACAAAATGGAAGAATGAGAAAGGATGTGAATTCACGTTTCAACTACATCAGAGAATTGCAATAAACCAAAATGTGGAAATAGTGGCAGGTGTATTGAATAATAAGAAAACGAAGGGACCACTTAAGATCTAATTAGTTGCATGTTCCACTCTATTAAATATATTAACACCAAATATACTTTTCTTACACCCGTTTAAACATAAATAACATACAATATTTAAATTTGAACATAATAACCAATGTAACGTTACACAAAATAAAAGATGATCTGGAACGCAAATATATTCGAGTTTTTTTTTTCAAAATAAAGTTTTTTCTCAAAGCGCAATCATGAAACTTAAAAAGTTAATCTAATTCAAATTTCAAGATTAGTGTTAAAATCAATTATATACAGCCTCAAATTGATATTTAATGACTATAAAATGTTGTTTTAAAATTCATTTTTTCTTCTTTTTTTTAAAATTATCTTTACCTTCAAAATGAAAATGTTCGTTTTATTTTCATTAAAATATTCTTTTTATTTTTACAATAATATATGTTTCTTTCGTTAAATCCATTAATTAAAATTAATGTTTTTTTTTACACTTTTCAATTGAAAGATTCCAAATCGACATAATTTTAATTAATTTCAAAATTACACTTTAAAACGGATCATAACAAGCTTACATTTCTTTCATTAAACGTCATTAATTTCAATTAAATTCTCTTTCCGTTTTATGGAAAGATTCCAAGTCAAATTAACGGCAATAAATTCATTAATTAATTAAAATTCCAATATATATTTATTTTTATTTTTCATCTTATTATTCAATCAATTATCATCTTATGGATATACTTAACTTTGGTTTACCATTTCATTACCTCAATCTTCTATAGTTATCACTTTAATTCATATTAACTATAATTAGTAATTAGATTAATTGCAATTGATTTTCAATTTAATTTAAATGGATTAAATAAATAGGTGATAAATGACAAATGTTACCTTTTACTTAATCACATTTATAAGTTTATTATCAACAACAAATTATGACTACTTATACAACCCTGATTATACTCAATTTTCCATTAATTTCATATAATTTCCCCCTTTTTATATAAAATTTAATTCATTTCCTTATTTCAACTGATCACCAAATAATTTTACAATTATTTCAATTACTGACATACAATTCCAACATTAACCCAACATTCAATCGCCTTAATTCCATAAATTACCCATTCAATATTCAAACGGATAAATTAATGAGAAAATAGTTAGTACAGTCGTTTATAATAATTATCCAAACCCATTATCTTATTCTTTACGACCAAGGGTTATAATTTGCTTACCTAAAAAGTTTTTGTATTCAACATTATCTATCTCAATTAATTACATACAAGTTCACCATCAACTACATCATTTACTTTATTTCATTATTTAAAAATATAACTAAGTTAACCTACAATTTATTTCAATTGATTTGAAATTACATTAAATAGTTATCTACAACCTTCAAACATCACTGATTTCATATTCAGTATAAGCCAATTCTAACTGATTACATATAATTTCAACATTTAATATATTTCATTATTTATAGTTTATACCTAATCATAACTTTACAGTCACTTCAATTAATTGGAATTGCATTAAAATAGTTAGCAATTACCTTATATTAACATTAATAACATTACATTCTAGTTATTACTCTCATTATAACATCACAGATTTTAGTTTTATTTCAATATAAAATTCTAAAATCTTATTTAATTAATATTTTAATTATCGAAAAATACGGGTCGTTATGCTTTCCCACACCCAAAACTTTTCGTCCTCAAAAAGAGAAAATGAGAAAATAAGGAATCAATATATCTGATTCAAAGTATTCAATTTATAAACAATTAATTTTCATAATTAAGTAATTTAAATACAACATACAATTAATAACAAGTAAATCTTCATATTCAACTCTACCAAAGTTTGAAAATATTTAACTTTTCACAAAATTTCTAAGTTTAAAATTCACGGAAAATTTCGCCAGTGTCTCCTTTGTACGGAGTGGTTCGGGAGAAATAATAATATCAATAATTACTATATATATATATATATATCATATTTCATAAATAAACATCCCAAACCATGGAAAACAATATAATATCACTAGAAACCCGCAATCTAGAAATGTACATATTTTCGAGCAAACAACGCTTAATTTATGAAACCAAAAGCAGTAACTATTGCTTCCATAAATTTGTACCCCGCTTACAAAATCCAAATAAATTAATAATTATGTGAAAAGAGATATATTTAAGTTTTCAATTAATAACAAAAAAATCAACACAACATAATAATAGTCACATGCAAACAAACAACACGACCATCATATGTAATAAAGGAATCAATCATATGTCCATAGCAACCAAAGTAATGATTTGTTCAGGTTCAAAAACTTTTAATCGTACAAGATGATAAATAAACTATTAAGTGTATCCTATGCTCAACAAGCTTAGATAATTATTTGAAAGATTATCTATACATCCTTATACAATTAGAAGTATCCTTTCCAAACATCCCATAAGCCAAAGAAACCAATAATTTCAACACAATATTTAAGTTTAGTCAATTGGTTTCTTTTTATATCATTACTGTTCATTTTTTCTTCATATAATGTCCTTCTATTTTTCTTTCACGTGCTTACATAAATTATTTCACAATATTAACTTACGTTCATACATTTCTTATATATCAAAATTCTTATTTAGAAATAATTTCATTGAGAACTTCCATTACTTAAGTTTTACTTGTATAATATTCCATTACATATTCTATTAACATTTCAACTTATTAAACATTTCTGGTAAGTTATACTTATATACATACGTATACATACGTACATACATACGTACGTACGTACGTACAAACATACATACATACATACGTACGTACGTACGTACGTACAAACATACATACATACATATACATATATATACATGCATACATATACATACATATACATACATACATACATACATACATACATACATACATACATACATACATACACACACACACACACACATATACATATATATACATACATACATATACATATACATACATACATACATACATACATACATACATATATATATATATATATATATATAAGGAATGTAATTGAATGTTACACAAGTTTTTAGTATTCGCCTTTGAAGAGAAAAAGAATATTTCAATATATCTAAATATTCAATTAAACATTTAACCTCATTCACTTATTAAGAATATAAGATAAATTTAAAACATCTTCATAGCATTATGTAAGAATTTTCCAAAAGTTTAAACAATATTAGAACTTAATATCAAAACATTATGATAAGCCCCTCTTTTTTTATAAACTTCCTTGAATTCGATAATTTATTAGACTCATTTTAAAATAAGTATAACCCTAGATTATTAAACTGAAACTAATAGTATACTCAAATCTTACATTAAATATCCAAATCAAAGTATAAAATTTCATATCTTCATAATTAATTTTACACACTTGTTTAAAATGAATATTGAAATCATGGAATTTTTTTATTATGGTTTAAACAAAAGTTCAAATAGTGAATAAACATATAAATTTACTGTTAGTGTTTTGAAATCGAGTAAGTATTTCAAAACCATAGTTCCAGAATAGAGATTCAAATTTATTGGTAAGTATATTACTATAAATAAAACTTCACAAATCAATTTTTTTTCATTTATATAATATCTTTAAATTATACATTCAAAGAAACTTATATAAATTTTACTTGAAATATTCATTTGAAAACTTTATTTGCAAATCATCATCTCTGATACTATAATAGTTTACGGAAAAAAAATTCATCTGTACAATTTCTTGCTTCATTTACAAATACCACATAACTTTTTTAAATAACAATATGTGTAAACTATTTGAAAACAATTATTTACATCACTACTTATATTTAAAAAGAAGTTATTTAAAACCTCAAATCCATTTAAAAATTTTATTAGTTTTAAATTTCTAATACTTTTAAACATCATTAATAAATCAATAGTCATTAAATTTAAATATATTTTATTTAATTAATAAATTTTCACAATATTTACAACGCTAATGATTTACTATTAAACCATGTTGTACATAAATAGCAATATTTTAAACATTTTTAAAGTTTTTGGAAATGGAAAAAAACGACCAAAATATTCTTTATATAATAGTTTATCAAAATACTTCTATAACTCGATGTTTTAACAAGTTTATCCTTGTTCTTGCAGACTCTGGTCGTATGTTGATCAGGCGTAAGACTAGAAATCTCCAAGTAATTAGTAGACCTATTTCAACACTCAGTGGAAAATACTAAAAAAACTGGTATGAGAAGTACCGCTCAAAATCTGATGTCAAATGATGTTACGATTTCAGTGGCCCGCTGTTGATCCTGTATTTACGCAATGGACACAAAACTTTCCAAAAGATCCCATTTCGTAAAGACGGGACCATCGACCCCTGCTGTAGTGGTAACTACTGATTCATTGATTTTCGCGATGGAGCACTTCCTTCCCGAAAGATCCATAAACAACAGATCCCAGGATCGAAAGCGCCTCCGTTGGGTAAACTAAAGAACCATCTTCCCTAGAAAAAAAAATCAAGGAACTCATAAGTTTAAGTCCGAACGAACATATCAGTTCGAACCCATTTCTAAATTCACCCAAGTATATTAGGGTTTATCAGTCGAATCCATTCCTGGATTCCCCAAGTCCATGTGGGTTAAAACATATCATACTATACTTTTTCGCGGAGGGTACTTCCCCATACCTCTTACTTCAAAATATAACATACCATATATAGTACACTTTCAAAATCATAGCTTCATATATATCGCACATATATAAATTCCATTATATATAAGATTTCATTTTCAGATAAAGTACTTTTCAAAATCAATAATATCGAATATATCAAATCATTCTTGTATACATTCCGTTATATATAAGATTACCTCTTCAGATTGAATACCTTCCAAAATCAACATTTTTCAAAATCACCTTATACTTATATAAAGTCCGTCTTGTACAAGAATAGAAAATTTTCCATATTCAATTTCGCTGTATGAAAAGCCATATGAGATTGAACATTTTTGCTTTATAAAAGGTTTTGAATTTAGAATAGTTTTGTATATAAAATCGTTTTGTGAAATATTTTTGTAAAATAGTTTGTAATAAAATAGTTTGTAAAATAGTTTTTGTAAATAAAATATTTTGTAAAATAGTTTTGTAAATAAAATAGTTTGTAAATAGTTTTGTAAATAAAATAGTTTGTAAATAAAATAGTTTGTAAATTAAATAGTTTGTAAATAAAATAGTTTGAAAAATAGTTTTGTAAATGAAATAGTTTTGTATATAAAATAGAATAAGATAGTTTGTATAAGAAAAATAAAAGAAAATAGTTTTGTAAAATGGTTTTAAATTAATAGTAGTTATGCATACAAGAAAAATTCCAATTTAAATTACAATATCCAACCCAACAACTTTCAATTTTAGCGCAAAGCATATCATTAATATTAGAACATAAGATGTACATATGTCATCATTTCACAACATCACATTCAATCGCTCGCTCGATTACACAAGTTCGCTTTCGAACTAGTATTTTTCATTCGGCTTCCCTAATGCAGTGTTCGATAAGGTTTCTTGACTAATACCATCATTCTCCTTGCATAGCTATATACTATGATAGAGAATTCTAGAATCAACCTGAAAATCCATATCAAATATTCACTATTAAGAATTGAATGAAAAATCCTAACATGAAATGGTGTAATTCACATAGTTATCGTGTACTCAAATCCGGATCAAGTTGATTTTGCGAATAAAACAATATGCATACAACTTACTTAATTATTCCATTTTGTTTCATCAGCATTATATTTCAATTAAATTCATTATTAATCTTGTTGATTAACACAAGTATCACTTAATACTTTAATATTTGTTTCACAGAGTTTCTCTATTCCATATAAAACATTAACATATTCATTCTCACAACATTGCTTATATTTCTCTTCATTTTAAATTACATTCACTTTCACATGTAATATTTCTCATTTAATACCACATTTATTTGCAAATCATTTCATAAGAAATTTCCTTTAGTTTACAACCAATTTATAAAAGCTTAACTTCTTTTATAAGACAATACACGAGTTTAGAGATTTCACAACTTTATTTATAACTATTTCTCACAACATCCCTGTTTTTCATAAGAAATTTACAGGTAATGACTTTATTTATAATCAATTCATTTTAATTCATGTTTGTTTATCCAATTAGTATTCAAGTTTACTTTCCAAATTATTTATAACACATTTCATAAATTGTTAACTAAGTTCACAATTACATCATTCCTGTCATCACAATTTCAATTTTAAATATTCCAAGGCTTAAAGTTCACATTTGGATATTATTACATTACATGCCAATAATGTATACAATAATTCTACTCTCAACTATAACAAATTAACCTTGTTTCACTTGCTTTCAAATTAAGGTTATCAAATTCAACTGTATAATTCAACCCGATTTCTACATTACAACTTATATAATAATTCAGAAGTTTCGACTATCCAAATATCAAGATATTCCATTTTAGTTCAATAGATGAAACTACCTGTCAACGAACAATGAAATTCACAACAACATTTCAATTTCCTAATGATTCATTTTATTCTCCTTAATACACCATTATTAAACTAGTGTTTAGTCCACTAATTCAATCAATAATAATTAGCCAATGCTTATAAACTAACAAAAACTCAACTAATCAACAATAAATGATAATAACTAAATGTTACCATTTCATAAATCAAATACAATAAAATAACTATATTTATTATAAAAATTTATTACTTTATATATATCATATAATATAAGGAAAATTAATTTCATTTCAAAACTTATATGAAACATTTTTATAGCACTAACAAATACGCGCTCTCATATATACACTTAGACAACTCATTTTATTGTATTACTACCCTATCTCTAATGAGTTAACCCCACAAGCTAAGTTATGTCTAAACCAAAGCTTTGATACCAACTGTAACGACCAACCTTTTTGGACGATTTAAATCGACAATAAACCATATGTCAACTCAAACCATTCAAAATGGAGGATTGTTAATGTGGTAAATAAGAAAATAATAGAAAAGAAGGAAAAACAAAACATAGAATATCGCAGTGGAATGACAAAATATAATAATCAAATAAACAGTTCATGAAGCTGATTTAAAAATGACATTTGATTACACTTTTACAATACAAATCAGAGTTATACATACAACAGAAATAAATAAATAATGCAGCGGAACACATGATGTGGTGGAATAATTAATAATAAATAGTAGACTCATCTCCATCTTCATCCTCCAAAATAAAATGGTCTTCAATACACTGAAAAAGCTCAGACTGACCCCAGCGTAATGGAAAGACAGAACACTCGAGTCAGGACTAAAAGATCTTATGTAAATCAAATCAAAATAAGTAGAATATAATATTACTTAATGGCTTCAGAGATGTTACGAGATTTTCATCTCCTATCAAGTGTACAATGTGGATATAATTATATAAAAGATTTCAAACAATTCAAAATACCAATCTTAATCATTTTAATTAAAATAAATCCAAAGTTTACATTTAAAACTTTAACCTTTCAAATAATTCGATTCCATTAAACAATCCAAATTCAAGAAATTATATGGGTATATGTCATTTCAACCAGTATCCAAAATCAAAATTTACAAATCAATGGAAACCACTCGAGTTATCATTTCAATCCATAGTGATAACAGAGATATATACATGAACAAACATCCAATCATCCAAAATGTCAACCAATAACATCCATCACAATCTAACATCCAAATCAGCCAATAAATCACAACAATCAATTGATTATCATTATCAAGTGTTTAACTAGCAATTTATATTCAATATCAATTAAATGGGAATGCAATTCAATATAAATTCAAATTTAACTTAAACGAATCTAAAAATACCAAACAACAACCAATAAATTTCTAATCACATCATAAATTTAATTTAACTAACATAAGGTAATTTAGTATTCATGAGTGGATCAAAACACTCACCTCTGATATTTAGAACGCAAAAATACAAACAAAGATGCCTATTCCAACAGTCGTCAAACTTAGCCAAACCAATTTCATGTTGTTAGGATTTCCAATACAAGTCCATCGGAAGAAACTACGCATGTATCGGAGCTCGTATGAGGAAGATATTCATGTTATAAGGATATATTAAAAAAATATACATACACATTTAATTATTAAAATAAGAAACTTTAATAACTCACGTTTTCAAATTTGATGTACCCAAAATAAAGGCAAGAAGAAGAAATCCAAAACCATGAAAGCTAATTCTCATTGTTCATTTTCATTTGAAGGCTTCTTGCAAAAGAAGGCAAGGTGATGAGGAAAGGTGCGGATGTAGTTGAGGAAGAAATAGACGCTCACACTTTTTTTTGAACATAGATTCAGTAAAAATGAATTGGCAGTAACTAAGTGGAGGTTTAAAGCTATGTTGACACTGAGACTTTGAGGAAAAAATAGAGGCCTTATGTTTGAAAAATAATGAAGTTCTAAGGGAAAGAATGAGATATGATATGAAACAAAAGAAAAAGGGAAGTAGCAAACGAAATAGGTATGGAAGGGACAAATAAAATGATGCGATATGATCTAAGTAAATGCTTTGGGTAGTAAAATAAACAAAATGGAAGAATGAGAAAAGATGTGAATTCACGTTTCAAGTACATCAGAGAATTGCAATAAAACCAAAATGTGGAAATTGTGGCAGGTGTATTGAATAATAAGGAAATGAAGGGACCACTTAGAATCTAGTTAATTGCATGTTCCACTCGGTTAAATATATCAACACCAAACATACTTTTTACACCCGTTTAAACATAATTAGCATATAACAAATAAATTTGAATACAACAACCAATGTAACATTACACAATATAAAAGATGGTCCGGAACTTAAATTCAAGGTTTTTTTTTTCAAAATAATTTTTTTTCTCAGAGCGCAATCACGTAACCTAAAAAGTTAATTTAACTTAAATTTCAAGATTAGTGTTAAAATCACTTATATACAGCCTCAAACTGATGCTTAATGGCTGTAAAATATTGTTTTAAAATTCATTTTTTTCTTCTATTTTAAAATTATTTTTACCTTCAAAATGAAAATGTTCATTTTATTTTCATTAAAACGTTCTTTTTATTTTAACAATAATGTATGTTTCTTTCGTTAAATCCAGTAATTAAAATTAATGTTTCTTTTTTTTACACTTTTAAATTGAAAGATTCTAAATCGACCTAATTTTAGTTAATTTCAAAATTACACTTTATAACGGATTCGAACAGACGTGCGTTTCTTTCATTAAACATCATTTATTTCAATTAATTTCTGTTTCCCTTTTATTGAAAAATTCCAAGTCAAATTAACGACAATAAATTCATTAATTAATTTAAATTTCAATATATATTTATTTTGATTTTCATCTTATTATTCATTCAATTATCATCTTATGGATATACTTTACGTTGATTTACCATTTCATTACCTCAATCTTCTATAGTTATCACTTTAATTCATATTAACTACAATAAGTAATTAGATTAATTGCAATTGATTTTCAATTTAATTTAAATATATTAAATAAATAGGTGATAAATGACAAATGTTACATTTTACTTACTTAATCTAATTTATAAGTTTATTATCAACAACAAATTTTATGACTACTTACACAATCCTGATTATACTCGGTTTTCCATTAATTTCATATAATTTTCCCCTTTTTATACAACATTTAATTCATTTCCTTATTTCAACTTATCACCAAATAATTTTACGATTATTTCAATTACCGACATACAATTCCAACATTAAACCCAACATTCAATCGTCTTCGTCATCTAGAAAATAATCTTCAATGCGTTGAAAAACTCAAGACTAGCTCGAGCGTAATGAAAAGACAAAACATTCGAGTCAGGACTAAAATATCCTTATGTGAGTCAAATCAATATCACATATAACATGAGTGTAATAGCATTAGAGATGTTTATGGGATTTCACATCTCCTATCCAGTGTATAACGTGCATGCAATAACTTAAGAGATGTTACGGGATTTTCCATCTCTTAAGGATCCGTTAAATTATTTATACATAGTAGAATACGCCATATATATATAATGCCTAATCAGTAAAATAAATATTTTTCTTAGCGTTAAGGCTTTACCTTAATACCCTTTAATGCGTTTTTAAGCATTGTCGTACAGTTTGCATATAACACCCTAGTAGCACATCGGGAGATAAGGATACGCCATGATGCAACAACACTAAACCAAAATTGTAGTAGTCTTGTATAAGGATAAAATTATGACAAGACAGGTGAGGCAACTCCCCTAGTAGGATACCTACAGTTCGGATTGCAGGGATGGTGGTAACGCATCATAGCCACAATCGTCCACTGCATACATTCATTCCATACCGAGTCAAAGAGAGGTTATGCCAAATCAAGGTGTGCCAATCAAAGCCAAAATCAAAAGTAATAATATGGAAGAAAATCGAAGAACGGATGTTCGCTAGGAGTAGTAGCCCGCTTGGCCTTGTCAAGTCATCCTATTTTTAGTCATTTCAAATGGGCACAAGTGCCGTGGTCTATCCATCATTGTTCTCTTTCTTCAAATCCAAAAAGCATGCGCTAAATCCAACCAATTCGTTTTGTAGTCTCTTCAGTGTATATAGTTGTTAAAGTGGTTCTAATATTGGTAGAGAGTATGCCAGTAAGATGCCTCGGTCTCTTTAACAATCAAATGTCGCTTAACACACCAGTAGGTTCTTTTATATTTCGAAACGATTCATACTTGATATCAAAATATCATATTCGCTTCAAAATCAATTTCATATTAAAATATCATATTTACTCAGAATAGGAAAAATTCTCTAGAAAATCATTTTTGCCTCAATATCTCGATTTTACTTCCAAAATTGGTTTGAATTTCAATTTAGCTTATAACTTCATTTTAACCCAATTCGCATTTAAATCCATGATTCGAATATAAACTTTCCAACCTTGGCTAGTTTGAACTTTTAGAAAAATAGTTTGAATTTTTTTTAAATGGTTTGATAAAATAGTTTAGATATTAAAAATGGTTTATATAGGAAAACAGTTAGAAAATTCAAAATTATTTGAATTTTTAAAAAGATAGATTTTTAACAGTTTATATTAAAATAATTTATTTAAAAATAGTTTCAAAGTCGAGCTGATTCAATTCCAAATCTTTCAACTTCAATTCAGTTCAAGTCGATTCGATTTCGATTTCGATTTCAGTTTCAAATATCTTAATTCCAATTCCAATTCCAATTCTTATCAATTTCAACTTCAATTTTCATTTTTAACTTCAAAATTTTGATTTAACAAATCAACTTTACGGTTTGAATTTCAATTCAATTCTAATTTTAAACCATTTGAATTTATATCAATTTCAAGTTCACTTTCAGAATATCAATTTAAATCATTTAAATTAAACTTAACTTCGATGTTAAATCCAATGTTCAAATCTTTAAAATAATTCAATTTCAAGTTAAATTTCTAAAATATCCATTTAAATCACTTTTGCTTGGATTATTTCAAAGTTTTAGTAAAAGTTCAAATCTCCCTAACAAATCAATTTCCAAACAAATCAATTTCCATAAAGCTATGATGCCTTACCCCGAGACCCACATTAACAAAGAGTATTGCTGGATAATACAATCTGCAAATGCGGAGAATATGGCTGGTTAGGAGGACCATCTATAGATTGGTCTTAAACATCCATTAAATATGTCGATTAAATGCTCTAATTTTTCCTTATCTTGAGTGGATTGACATATTCAATAAATGCTTAATACAAAACAACAGGTGGCTAACGGATCTATTAGAACAAAATACAACAACTAAATGCACATCACATCACAGAATAGCAGATAAACATATATTTACATATACACTAATACATCCCCAGTCAATGCAAAATGATACACCATAAGCGGTTCGAAGACCACACTATATACAACAAGTCAAAAAATACATACATCAAAGTCAAAAAAAAGGCTACAACTAAACAAAAAAGGATAAGATGATATCCAAGCGGAAACATCAAAGCTAAGTCCAAAAGCAAGTATCTAGCCTGAAATAACTCGGTCTGACCCGACTATACTCATATTTCAATTATAACTTCAAATTTCAAACTTGATTATTTAAACAATTCCTATTAACAAGTTCAATTTAATATTTCAAGCTCGAATTCGAAAATAATTCCATTTCCATAAATTCGATTTTTATCTCTTAAAATCAAAATCATTTGAAATAATTTCAAATTAAAATTTTAAAATCATTTAATTTAACTAATCCAGTGTCTGTATATAATTTTATATCCTATGGCCAAGTGAATAGTTAATTCAATTTAATTCCAAGGATGGATATATATCATTTCAATCCAAAAGAAATGTCATGAGGATCTTGAATTTGAGTCTTTCTACACCAAAAATATTTTTTAAATGAAGGTATTCGTGCTTGGATGGCAGCTCAGGATTAGCCTCATGAAAACCTTATATTCCTTGAGGAGGTTCTACCCTATGGAAACGCTCTCTAATGAAACTTTAGCTTTAGCTAGTCGTGACCAAGAAACCACTGGTTTCGCTTGCCGGGCCGGGAATGCCAGACTTATCATAGTTATATATCATTTCAACCTATTTATTAATTTATTCAAAATAATTCAATTAACAGGTCTATATACTGTCAAATAATTTAAAAGGTGATACAGGGCATATAAAATAAATAACATCCCATCATCCAAAGCATCAATCAATTGGCATCCATCAAATCAATCATCCAAACAGTTAATATATCACAATAGTTGACCAATTGTCAATAATCGAAAATTTTACTAGCAATTTAATTCAAATTTCAGTTAACTGTTAACTCAAATTCCTAACATATAAATTTCTTTGTCGATTTCTATGTTAGTTGAATTACCGATCAATAATCAATGAAATTAAATCACCTCAGGTTTCAATTTAACTAATATAAAAATAATTTAGTTATTTTTTAGGGTTTAAAACACTCACCTTTTATTTGAAACTATAAATATTTCAACTTCAGATAAATTCCAATCTGCTACTAGACAACGTCGATACGATTCTAAGATATCTGTTTCGCCAGAAACAGACTACGCAAGAAAAAGTTACGATTTAATATGCTGTAACAGCCCAAAATTTTTAACAAATATTTTATTCATTTATTTGAAACCTAGATGTTTAATTGTTTAAAAGAGTTTGAAATGTTAAAATTTCTAGAATTTAATTTTAAAGATTTGCCCAATTTTTAAATAAATATAAGCAATTTCTATAATGGTAGATTTTGGTTAAAAATTTTGACACTAATTGAAATTTTAAATTTTAAATTCTAACTTCAAATCTTTATTTAAAATATATATATTCACAACATTTATTTCGTTGTTGTTTTACTTACTTATATTGGTTATATACTT
The DNA here is from genome assembly GCA_030765085.1 of Allium cepa. Taxonomy (NCBI): domain Eukaryota; kingdom Viridiplantae; phylum Streptophyta; class Magnoliopsida; order Asparagales; family Amaryllidaceae; genus Allium; species Allium cepa. Next base: position 701,033,728 of record CM060939.1, read on the forward strand.
TTAAATTAAGTAATAAATAATGTTGTAAAAAGGCAATAAATTATACTTTTTAAATTGGTACGTTTATATCTGTTCTTGTTTCATTTATTTGGCACTATAAATGGTAAGTTACTTCTTGATATATTCTTTAGCATATTTACTAAGAAACAAATAGATTTAAAATTACGTTACTTTGTTAATTATTTTAGGCATACGTTTCGTTTTAATTATGGTATCTATTATACGCACTCTTTGACTTCATATCTTAGCTATGAAAAATAAATCAACAGCCGTTCAAATATGATTTCCTCCCTTACAAATCACGTGTAAAACATTCCACTTTCATTTGCGTCTCCGTATTTAATAGAAATATAATCTTTGATTTACACTAGCCATTTCAAAATCTATTGTTTCTTTCCATTTGCTTCTGTATATTTAATATAAATGAATGCCTAAAATTTCTCTTACCACTTTAAACAAAATTTCTTGCCTTTCTCCTACTTAATCAACGCAAGCTTCCCTGATAAATATTCAAACCTCATATACACAAATACCCACCGCATATTATTTGGCCTTTATCTCCTCTCTTGCGTGTGAAGCTTCTCCTGTAGGTAAATGGCTGCACTTATTTTTTTCTTATTTCTTTTCTTTTTCTTCTTCTTGTATTTTCTTTTGTTTCCATTGTTTCACTCCATCAAGTGCTCGGCTCTTCACCACCACGGCAGGCCTGCGCCCCTCCACCACCACCACTTTCGGCCTTGCTTCTCTCTTTTATTTAAAAGGTATATATGTCCATAAGTGTTTATAAATCTGTGATCTGATCTTATTTAAATAGGTTTGCTGTTTTATATCTATGAGTTTTTATATCTATAAGTTATAGTACTAACAGTATAGTTATATGTAAGTTTATTTTTAATGTGTACGTGTGTTTTAGAAATAAGAAATAAAATAAAATAAAATAAAATAAAAGTGAAACAAAATATAGGTAGGTATAAGTTTTATATGAGCCTGCAAATCTATTAGCTACATTGTTTTTATAAGTTTACTTAAGCTATAAAAATTGTATTAGCAGCATATAGTTATATAGTGCATGCATATATAGGCTTACAGCATAATATGAAAAGCTTACAGTATATTTTGTTATGCATATAGAATCAAGTATGTAAATCATATAACCTATTATTTGTATAATAATATAAGTTAAGTGTTTAGTAAAGTTGTTAGCATGAGTTCAACCTGTTGTGTATATTCTAGCTTATTAGAAGTATATTTGTTTAAGTATCTATTTGTGTTAGGCAACATATCTGTAAGTATTATATAAAGTATATTATGTAGATACGTTATTTTTTCAAAAACGATGATATTAGATATATATTTAATTTAATATGTGTTTAACTTTTTTAATTTATATACAAATTATTTTAATATATAAACTATTTAAAGTATTTTAATATCTGTACTATTTTCAACATCTAAACTGTTTAGGCGTTTTAAATGTAAACAATGATTTTTATTTCAACATTCGTCTAAAAATTTTAATATTGATTTCATGGGAAGAAAATATATATATCGTTTAATATGGATTTGTATTTGTCTGCATATATGTTGGGTCGGTTTTCAAACTTATATTAGTGTTAGCGTCTAAGATGGATTTGAGGAAATTTTAAGGAAATGTATGAATTTTATAAACATTGTATATTGAGTTTTTTTTAAACTAAAAATTCTGGGACATGATATGGATTTGAAAATATGCTTGAAATTATTTTAGAAAAAATAATAATATAAAAAATGAAATAGTTCCATTATATCAAAACTAATTCAATCGTTCTCATCGATTTCCCCTTATCTGTCTTGTCCGTCGTGCCTGTTTTCTACATCAAATCATATCCATCTAGCGTTGCTTTGGATTTAGTAGCTCATTTCTGTGTCGAAATCTCTCTAGCCTCGAAAGGTGAGCAACCACTAACGATTAACATTCTTATATTTATTAAATTTGATTTCAATTGAAACGACAATTGAAATATGCTGCTGTAGTTATTTAAATTGTTATTTATGCTATTATATGTAACTGTTCATCTGTGGGATATGACACCATATCCTGTTGTTTATATTATATTGTTATTGATGATATATGCCTGTTGTTCTATTTTATATAATCAGTTATCACCCTGCAAGTTCCCTGTTAGCATAGAATTCACTATGGGTTGAAATGATACATACCCGAACGGGCTTTAGAATAGGAGAAAATCGTTACGGGTTGAAATGATAGACCCAAGCGATTTTCAGTTGAATTTAATTTGGTATTGCGGATCGAAGTGATATCTACCCGTATATGTATTAAAATTACGGATTGAAATGATAAATATCTGTATCATTTAACCATATGATAGAATCCTATATGCAGACACCGTTGGTCCATATATAAACATTTTGAAAATAATTTCTATGGTTTTGGAAAAGAATATGGTTTTTATTTAATATTGATCCTTAAAATATTATATATAAATGGAAATTTTATATATAGATTTAATAGTAACATTTAATTTAAATTTGATTAATTTAATACATATAATATGGTTAAGTATTTAGGTAAATCTATTTTTTCCAATAGATTTTGTGATAAATTGAATAAGTAAGGTTAGGAAGATAAATTTAGGTTTATTTGAAATGTTATTTAATTGAGAATTTTATTTAATTAAATCGATTTGAAGTTATTGAATGTGACATCTAAAGATATGATTTTATAACTGGATTTTTGATTCATGTGATTTAATGAATGTTTCACGTTTCGATAAATTAAAGAGAATATTTAGAAAAATGTAATTTAAGGTTACTTAAATGATATTGAATCTAATGAGGGAATACTTCAAGACTAAATAATAATAAAGATAAACTAAATCTATATGAAATCATTAAATTTAGCTTAAAATGTTGAATATTCAAAGTTTTGAAATATATTGAAATATAAATGGGTATTTTGTGATTCAAACCCGGAATTGAGATCGATAAAATTAGAAATGGTTATTTAGGAATTGAGTTGAATTTATAAATTGAGATGGGATTAAATTTGAATTTGGAATTTGAGTAGATTTGAATCGCAACATTGAAAGTGATAAAACTTGGATATATATATATATATATATATATACATATGAAATGATATTTCCGTATAAATTAATTTGAAATGACTATGGTGTTATAGTGTATACCTCTGCATTGTAGATAGTCACATGGATCCTTAGAGGATAGTTATCCCAAGCATCCTTTGAGTTACTTGTATTTCAGTTGATATTTCACTTGAGTTGGATTATTGACAGAAGAATGTTAATCCTGACTTGAGTGTTTGCGTTTTGCTTTACGTTCGGGTCAGACTGAGTGATACAGCATTTGAGACTCACCTTTTGGAGTTTGGAGCTTCGTTTGGAGATCCAACTATCGATTTAGCTTTCAGCTTTTCCAGTTGATTGGTTCAGAGAAGTCATGTGCTCGACTGGAGACTTCACTGCATCTGAGATATTCTGTTGTATTTTATTTCTAACTTCAGACCATCTTTGCTTTGCCCCGAGTGAGAAGAGGGATGTTGGTGGTATTTGGGCTGATAATATGTTTTCTACCGAGACGATGAATCCCGGGAATGATAATCCCTGTCGCCATCACCATCTCTATCCCAACGTTTTCTGGAACCTGAGTCCCGATGGAAGATAGACGACCCGTGGAGACGATCAATTCCGTGTGTACGCCCCATGTCACTGTTATCCCATTTTTTGGACAAAGCTGGAATATCAACGTTGAGCGCGTCTCGACCACAGCTAAGAAGAAGCAACCAGCAAGCGTACATAAATCCGGAATTCCACTAAGATCTTAAGCTCATTCGGTGGTGCAAGTTGATCACATTCGGTGGTGCAAGTTATGTTCATTCGGCAATACAAGTTAATGTTCATTCGGCATTGAAGGGTAAATGTTCATTCGGCATTGAAGTACTACGTTCATTCGGCATAAAGGCTCGTTCGGCCACCGAACCACCTCAGCAACCCAATGCCGGACCAGCCTATAACCGGACCACCTACCCACCGAACTAAACTTCTTCAAGCCCGTTCGGCCTCCCCCATGCATGCCGAACCAAGGTCAACACTCCACATATCCACCGATCCAACTCCACTACCGAACCACCACATCAACACCGAACCATCACACAACCCATCTCCATACCGGTCCAACCTATGACCAGACCAACACCACTCCAAGCTCCATGCCGAATGAAGGCTCGCCGAACCAAAGTTGCCAGTCCAGATGGCTTCAGCCCAGGCCCACCAGCAGCTATATACTTCCAAGACCCCTGCCCCCAGCCTCACTCTATAAATAGAGGGGCAGGGGTACAACAATGGGGGACAAGTTTGAGAGCTCAAACCTGGAAGGAACTTTCAAACAACTTTCATACACTTGTACTACAAGCTTTGTACTTGTAATCGGATTGGAAAAGGAGAATAACATATAAAGTGGACGTAGGCACACTTTGGCCGAACCACTATAAATCTGTGTGTCTTTTACAGTTTAGCCCCTACTTTTTACGTATTTGCATAAACCACCTAAATCACTACGAACAACATAAAATCAACTAATTCATACGACTTGGAGTTTTTTGCCCATCTTTTGTGCAAACGTATTTGAGTTATTTGCTGAGATCTGTGATTTGTGTTTGAATATCGCTGACTTATATTCATACACTGGTGCTTTCACGGTATTGGGTGTTTGTGGCCATTTTTTACGCAAACATTTTGGTGCTTTCACTGAGAAGAACCAGCTCCCGCTACATCGGATAGAGGTTTAGATTTGGAAGACGATGACTAGGCAAAACAGTAGAAGGCTAAGGGCTGAGAGAAGCCAACAAGGAGGAAGTCAACAAGCATCCTCCGGAGGTGAGGAAGGACCGGCTTCGATCTACATAACCCGGGATGAAATGGAAGCCATAACAAATTCACTGCAAGAGAGGTTGCTGAAAAGTCAACAGGAAATGATGCAAACTTTCTTGGAGCAAATGAGAGCTGCAGGGATGCAGAATTTAGGAACAGCTACAACGGCTATGGATGCAGGACAAGAAGCTAGGGTTATGGAACCCAACGAAGGACAAGATACGGAGCCAGGTAACAATCAACAAGGGCTTGGGGGCAGGCCCACGGGATTCAACACAGGAGAACCTTTGGAAGGAGTTCAACAGGCTAGAACCAACGTTGCTGCTAACGAGCCACACGAAGAGTATGTACCGGAGTTCCCTCGGGGGCAACCCCCGACAGACAACGGTGGATTGGTAGATATAATCAGGAAGACTGTGCGAGGTGGTTTGACCAACGGAGACTTGGAAGGAGTAAACAGGAGTCCGTTCACTCGGGAAATAAGGATGGCTCAGAACCCACCTAAGTTCAAGCTACCTAGCGTGGAGGTATACAATGGCAAGGAAGACCCTACGGATCACTTGATGAGATACACCAGACACATGGAGGTGCTGGGGGCATCGGAGGAGGTGATGGCCCGATGCTTCCCTTTGTACTTGACGGACTTAGCTGCAATGTGGTTCAGGCAGCTGGAAGAAGGATCTATCAGGACTTGGAGGGAATTGGTGGAAAGGTTTTTGGGACAGTTTCGGGTTCATGTCAGGAGACCGAAGAATGTGATGACATTGACGTCGGTAAGGCAAAGGATGGATGAATCGCTTAGAGCTTTTCTAACTCGGTTCAGTGCCGCAGTTGCTTCGGTGGATCGGCCCGATCCATCGATGGTTTTAATGGCAGCAGTATCAGGAGTCAGGGAGAACTCGGATTTCAAGGTATCTCTGATACGAGATCCCCCACGGAATCTCGACGAATTTTTTCATGAGGCAGAAAGGTTCCTTCGACAAGAAGATGCGAGTACGGATTTAAAGCTGAAAAAGGTTAACGCGGTTGAGGGGGGAGGACCATCCAGCAATGGTTCGGATAAAAACAAAGGAAAAAGGAAGTTGGACAGTGATTCTGAAAATGCTAGGAAGCAATGGAAGGATCCAAAGTTTTCCACACACACAGGATTGAACGAGACACTGGAGCGGATATACCTGGATACTCGAAATCGCCTTCACTACCGGAGGCCGGCTAGGAGAGAACCAACAGAACGGGAAAGGACATCAGGAAGGCACTGTCTCTTCCATGATTTGGATGGACACGACACCAACAGCTGCAGGCACTTAAAGGACATAATTGAGGAACATGTAAGGAATGGACAACTGCCACAATATGTTGGACCGCGGAGTGCAACGGCGAGGCAGGAGCAACCACCGCCTACCTCAAGCTACGATGGTGGGAGGCCCAGGAATGATGGTCGGTTGATCGTCCCTTAACCAGGTTAATATGAAATAAGTAGCAAACTATTGGCAAGCAACCAAGTCATTTACACATGTACGGGGACGGAGATAGCCCCTAGGCATGCTCTGAATGATGATAAACTGCGACGCTATGGTTTGTGAAATTTATCTTTTTCTTTTGGATTGGACAATGCTTTTCTTTTTGGTTTTCGGTTTTGGAGCTCGGATTGAGCTCCTGGTTTTTTCTTGCTTTTTGATTTGGATTTTCCTTTGGACAATTGTTTTCGGTTTTGGATTCTGGATTTGGATTTTGGATTTGGATTCTGGATTTGGATTTTGGATTTGGATTCTCGATTTGGATTTTGGACTTGGATTTTGAGTTGGATTTTAATTGGATTTTTATCTGATTTTTGATAAACGGTCGTCGGGTATGGATTATGCCTGGCAAGGGGTGAGTCGCTTTGCCCGAACGTGGTAAATTGACTCATTCAGGTCGTCGAGTATGGACTATGCTTGGCAAGGGTCCGGAGTGACCAGGATTCGGCCTAGGACTTAGGCCCTATATTATCAATTGTTATTTTCAGGTCGTCGAGTATGGACTATACTCGGCAAGGGTCCGGAGAGACCAGGATTCGGCTTAGGACTTAAGCCATGGCATTGTACAGCGCCCAGGGACACTGGGCCAAGGTCGTCAAGTGTGGATTGCGCTTGGCAAGAACCCGGAGAGGTTAGCTCAACGTCCAGGGACACTGGACCAAGATCGTCAAGTATGGATTACGCTTGGCAAGAACCCGGAGAGGTTAGCTCAACGTCCAGGGACACTGGACCAAGATCGTCAAGTATGGGTTACGCTTGGCAAGAACCCGGAGAGGTTAGCTCAACGTCCAGGGACACTGGACCAAGATCGTCAAGTATGGGTTACGCTTGGCAAGAACCCGGAGAGGTTAGCTCAACGTCCAGGGACACTGGACCAAGATCGTCAAGTATGGATTACGCATGGCTCAACGTCCAGGGACGCTGGATCACGACCGTCAGGTGTGGATTGCGCTTGGCAAGAGCCCGGAGAGGTTATAAATTTGGACATGGACCCAAAGAGGTCCTGGATTCGGTTGTTGGCCATTGGATAAGGATGGTTTGGGACTCGGTTGTCGAGTTCGGATGGACAAGGAATAGGCTCAAGCTTTGGTTATTGGATTTGGAACTGGATATCGACTCGGAGCAGTCAAGGATGATCTACTCTGGCAATATGGCTATTGACTTTGGATATTGGATTCAGGACTATTCAAAACACGCCTTGTTATCACAAGGCATGTTTTGGGGGGCAAAGTGTTATCCCATTTTTTGGACAAAGCTGGAATATCAACGTTGAGCGCGTCTCGACCACAGCTAAGAAGAAGCAACCAGCAAGCGTACATAAATCCGGAATTCCACTAAGATCTTAAGCTCATTCGGTGGTGCAAGTTGATCACATTCGGTGGTGCAAGTTATGTTCATTCGGCAATACAAGTTAATGTTCATTCGGCATTGAAGGGTAAATGTTCATTCGGCATTGAAGTACTACGTTCATTCGGCATAAAGGCTCGTTCGGCCACCGAACCACCTCAGCAACCCAATGCCGGACCAGCCTATAACCGGACCACCTACCCACCGAACTAAACTTCTTCAAGCCCGTTCGGCCTCCCCCATGCATGCCGAACCAAGGTCAACACTCCACATATCCACCGATCCAACTCCACTACCGAACCACCACATCAACACCGAACCATCACACAACCCATCTCCATACCGGTCCAACCTATGACCAGACCAACACCACTCCAAGCTCCATGCCGAATGAAGGCTCGCCGAACCAAAGTTGCCAGTCCAGATGGCTTCAGCCCAGGCCCACCAGCAGCTATATACTTCCAAGACCCCTGCCCCCAGCCTCACTCTATAAATAGAGGGGCAGGGGTACAACAATGGGGGACAAGTTTGAGAGCTCAAACCTGGAAGGAACTTTCAAACAACTTTCATACACTTGTACTACAAGCTTTGTACTTGTAATCGGATTGGAAAAGGAGAATAACATATAAAGTGGACGTAGGCACACTTTGGCCGAACCACTATAAATCTGTGTGTCTTTTACAGTTTAGCCCCTACTTTTTACGTATTTGCATAAACCACCTAAATCACTACGAACAACATAAAATCAACTAATTCATACGACTTGGAGTTTTTTGCCCATCTTTTGTGCAAACGTATTTGAGTTATTTGCTGAGATCTGTGATTTGTGTTTGAATATCGCTGACTTATATTCATACACTGGTGCTTTCACGGTATTGGGTGTTTGTGGCCATTTTTTACGCAAACAGTCACCTACACAGAATTTAAATAACAACGAATTAGCAAAGAGTAGTGTGATGACGGAAATTTAAGTGCAAGCTGGGGTGCATGTGTTTGTGTGTGTCCTAGTGTTTCCCCCCGACGGACCAATTTCTTTACTAATAGGAGTTTTTTCTCCATGAGTTTGGGCTTGAATGCCTGCATCGCCTCTGATGGGCGAGTGAAGTTTAAGTGCTTCCGGATCGTCAAAATCATAATTAAATAGATCGTCAGGTATGGAGAGGTTCGAGAGGACCTTTAAAGAACTTTCTAAACGTTGTGGGGAAGCCTCTTTCTTTGTCAAAATAAGAGTAACTTTAGAGGTTGCGCCAACTTTTTCCCTCCTTATCTTGTACGTCAGTCTCTTTTTCCTCTTCGAAGTGGAAGATGACATTTCGATGTCGTGAACTTCGACTATCGGGTTCTAAGTAGGACCAATGTTCTCATCTTGTGCTTCGGGTGTTTCAGTTTCCTTGATTTCTCCTTCTTCTAGTGCGCCAGGAGCACTACGTGTTGAAGACTCAGCTTGTTTTTTCCTTTTGCTAGAGGCGGGCTTCGGAATTGTAACACCCTGAGGAAGGCTTATTCGACGGCCTTCCTCCAATAGTCCAAACGTTGTAAGTGACTCATTCGAAATGAGAGTTCGGATGTCCCGTTCTTCGGAAGGAAGGGCTCTAATAGCTTCGACGGCTTCAGAATACCCACGGCCATCAGGACGTGGACTGATATCTGAAAAGATGGAAAAAAGAGTTAGAAAAGGCACGGCTTTGACCAAGAATGAATATCGATCCAGAGAAAAGACTTACTTCCTTCCACCCATCTCCTCGCGAAACCAAGAGAGCAGCGCACATAAAACCATTCATGTTTATACAGGGCAAACTTGCTGCATTCCCCAGTCAAGATCTGGCATTTGTGGTGCGGCTCAAGAAACATGAAAGAGGGGCTATCTCTCCGCTTCTTGATCATATATATACATATATATACATATATATACACATATATATACATACATATATATATATATATATCTAATGTCACCCGGGGTTGGAGGCCTGGAGAGGACATTCATGAAGTGGATGTAGGTATCGTAGATGAAGGCGTGACCGTTCGGGTGCAGTTGTGATGGGGCAATGTCAATGTATTGCAACACGTTCCGAAGAAATAGGTTAAATGGTGGCACGCTGACGACCCTGCACATAAACTTATTACAAGTTGTGTATTCAACTGAAGGCAAGTGTGGACGATCGTGCCCCGATGGAATTAATACGTCATCGAACGGGATTCCATGGACAGAGCATATCCGACGGAGTGCACTTTCATTAATCTTCGAGGCATGTGAATCGACCGGGTTGTCCAAGAAAATTGATGCCTCCAGGGCGTCGGGAGCTGAGTTATGAGCGGGGGAAGTCGACGGGTTTGAAGTATCCACGAGCCCTTGTTTAGAAGACGGCCCAGGTCTGTCTGGTATCGTGGTGGAGCTAGATTTCCTAGACATCTTTGATCGAAATTGAATCTAGTATAGTGCCAATTTTAACTATAGTTGAAAAAAACAATCGACGTTAGACTTAAAAACACAAGTATTCCCCCCGTGTGATGTGTGAACTAGTGTGATAATTCAAATATAAGTGCTGAGAAATTAAAAGTCACAGAGTTGATGGTATAAAGTTGAGCTTTGAATTGTCGCCTTCGAAGACCGTCATCGCTGACCGTCTGCAAAAGTCTGCCCTACGATGCTTTCAATTTCGGGCTCAGACATTGGCGCTATTTGTTAAAGGAAATTATCCATTTTTATCGATTTAAGTTCATCCTTGTGATTACTGAAATTAGGAAGTTATCAATCCAGATTAGTTCGATATGCTAGTCTGCTTAGGTCCTTGTCCTTATTTTTGTCATAAGATTAGGCAAAGTGAATACTGGTCGGCCTAAATATCGTTCGGCCAAAATACTGGTCGGACTAAATATCGTTCGGTCAAAATGTTGTTCGGCCAAAGTATCGTTCGGGAAAGATGCTGTTCGGCCAGAATATTATTCGGCCTAACTATCGATCGACATTCATGACCGTTCGGCCTGCGCGCTGTTCGGCTGAAATATCGATTGGCATCCCATCCAATTCGTACTTCCTTCCAAATTTTCCACTTCGCTGTCATTCCGAGCTGAAGTTATGCCGAGCCCCAACGCTTGGCACTCTGTCCAGCACTCCATCCTTAACAATGGTTTTATCTTTCTCTCCCATCCATGTAGAACGATGTGGCCAAGCCATTCGACAAGTCACACCGGACCGTGTTGTTCGGCACTCTAGCCAATTCTTGCTCCTCCTCTACTCTTCCCTTCAATCTCGTTCGGCATGAGAAAACTATACCGAACCACAGTACAGCTTCCAACAACTCCCTCATGTGCTTGCCTCTGACCACTTCCCCTTTGCTCTACGTCATCTAGCCCTAGAACATACCAAAGTCGTTCAATAATTTCATCCCCGAAGAACCTATGGGTTACGGTTCTAATTTACGAACTTAAGCCTCGTATTCATACTCATTAGTCAGAGAAAGCGTTTAAATAGAAGGGGTCCATACCTAGCAATAGATTGAAGCTTGGGAGAATTCTGGAGTCAAGGGCACGGTTTTAATTAATTATGTATGACTCAGGAAAGGAGTGATGCAGGGTATGATGCTAGAGAAAGGAAGGGCAGTTAAATCCTTGGAGTTTGTTAAAAAGAGAGGTTCGTAAATACAAGATGGCTGAGGAGAAAGTAGAGAAGAGAGGAAGAAGGAAAGTGCCAAACTTTATAGAGGAAGAAAGGGAGCCGAAGGGACAATGACATGTAGAACCGGCCAAAACGGCATCGTTCGGCATCGGCATTCGAGAGCGCACGGCATCCAGGACGCTCGGCTTCGGCAATGATGAATGGCATTTGCATAACGTTCGGCATGCATTGCCTCATCCAGTATTCACGAGAAAATACCACCATCGAGGAAACTAAGCCACAGCTTGAAGCAAAGCACAGTGGACACGTGATTCAAAGCGCACCACGTTCGACCACGTGATGCACTTTGGAGGGCAAGTGTTACCTGGAGATTTGACCAGGCAGCTAAGTACTCGGCATTAGCATACTGTTCGGCATTTATGAGTCGTTCGGCATAAATCTCGTTCGGCACTCGAGATCGATCGGCATCCGGACTCGTTGGCACAACACGTTGGGTCGGCTTCCAATGTCGTTCGGCACAAATACTTCGTTCGGCATTCAGAGTGTTCGGCATCACTCCGTTCGGCATAAATCTCATTCGGCATACGGGATCGTTCGGCATAAATCTCGTTTGGAATTTGGGAACGTTCGGCTTCCAGTATCGTTTGGCACAACACACTGGTTCGGCTTCCAGTGTTGTTCGGCACAAATATCTCATTTGGCATTCAGAATGTTCAGCACCACTTCGATCAGCATGAAGATATCGTTCGGCATTCATGCCTTTTTCGGCGTTTTGCCGTTCGGCATCTATGGATCGACACACAGAGATCACTCTTTTTAGGCCAAGCTACTTAGCTACCTGACCCACCAGGGAAGTCCAACGCATCTTTGCCTATAAATAGAGAGGCATGGGCACAGGAAATGGACCTTTTTTCGAGAACACCAGGGAGGCTCTGCCACATTCAAGACTCATTCAAGACTTAATTTTTTTTGCTTAGCAATTGTATTTTAGTGATTGACATACGGATTGTATCTGTAATCGATTATCGAGAAAAGAAATAAAGATCTACCTCAAAGTGGACGTAGGCAATTACGCCGAACCACTATAAATCTGGTGTTCGTTTTTTCTGCATTTAAATTTATGTACTGTCATCTGTTTAACTTTACTTTCTTCATTAATCTCTCTACATAATCTCTTTTAAGGGTGTTAGTGACCAATTTTGGTGCTAACAGTAACATCATGAACTACTATTTATTTATTCCACTGCGTATTATTATACTACTCTGTATCTGTGATTCTGTGATTGATTTATTTTACTGCATATGCTGAGTTTTGCCAAATATAAATTAACAATCTGATATTTTGAGCAATTCAAGTTCGACATGTACGGATGTGAATAGTCCAAAATATCGGGTCGTCACAGTTGGTATCAGAGCTTTGGCACTAGGCAAACTTAGCACATATGACAAATTTATTTATAGAATCACTTTCGTTCGAGCTTGAATCTCTTCCTATTTGATTCGGTTTCCTTTGAATTTTGGAACATTCCCCTCGGTTCCAAATCCATTCTTGTCTTTCCCTATGCGTGTTTTCTAAATTCTGGAGTATCCCATAGCTCCACTGAATGATTTGTAAATGGGTGAAACTCCTTTACAATATCATCAATTCACCGAAGATTTATATACATCAGTTTAGATGCTGCTCTCTCTGGTTATGCCGAATTCTATGTCTGGCGATCGAATGTCGATTTGCCATAGAATTCCGCATCGATCATATTCCTGAAGTCACGGTTGACCAGGTTAAGGTCGCCCGCGATTATATCCATCTTCTATTTTGAAATTTAATTATCTCATCTTCGTTTGAGCCTAGCTTCAAATCATAATTCTATTTGACTAGAGTCCTTCTAATTTGAATCTCTATATTTGTTTGAAATCCATTCTGGAATATCCTTTGAAAATCGGGTTTGTTTGCTTTCTAGAAATTGTTTAATATACTAAAATTACTATTTCGATAACTATGATTTTATTCTATATATAGAATTTTCAAATGGATTTGAAAATTTGATGATTTTATAAGAAATTTGATTTATATAAAAATGATTTATAACTGAAGGGTTACGAATTTGAAATTTAAGAGATTGAACTCTGGTATTTTGGAAATTGGTTTTAAGATTTTGAAAATATATAATAATACGATTTAATGTATTTTCCGAATGAGAAATGTTCAAAGGACTTTAAATGGGTTCCAATGATTTTGAAAAAATTTCAAAGAAGTTTTCAAGAAAATAGAAGTCCAGAACTCACTTATGTCATTGGAAAATAATTTCGGTGATGAGTGCACACATCATCGACATTGATTTTCGAGTTTCAAAGTGGGGAGAGGCCACTTTAATAGCTTCGCTATGCGAGTGATTTTGTGAAACCAATTTTGATTTCAAATTCCGGAGTATACTTTGATATTTTTGAAAGATATATGTATATATTTGAAATAATTTAAAGTGAGCCCGATGTTTAGTCCTCAAATTTCGGATTTGATTTGGTATAACCCTATTTATTGAAATTGATTTACTGATAGGTTGTTGATTTCCAACTCTAGGATTTGGAATTTGATTTCTCCGACTATTTTGAATGTTCGAACACTTCCAAATCGAGGTTTAAATTTTCAAAGATAAGTAATTTCAAAAAGTATATAAGCTTAGTTTGTATGTTAAAGTATGAAATAATATGATTTAGATGAGTTTGAAACCATTTGGTTAAGTAAATGAACAAGACTATTTTGAATTATAATAATATGAAATGTTTTGAATAAAAATTTAGTTTTAAAGAATAGTTTTCAGAAAGGTAAATTGGATATTTCAAATAGAAATAAATAGTTCAAAGGTTTTAAAGGGATGGTTATAAACTTGGTAATCATTTGGGTATAATTGATTTTAGAAAATATTTGGTTTCGAAAATAGATTTGGAATTTAAAACCCAGTATTTATATGATAATTTTGGAAATGAATTTGTTTGACGTAAATTATGTGATTTGGGAGCTAGGATTATTTTCTAAGCCTATTATTTTGGAAGCTTTGAAACTGAAGATATTAAATTTGAAAGAAATAATTTGGTGAAATCGGGTATGATTTTTGAAACTGAACTGGTATTGAATTTGAGTTGAAATTGAGAACCTTGTTTTACTAAATACTTGATTTGGGAGTTGTCGAACTTATATAAATTTGAATTGTATATGTATGAAGTTGATTTGAAAACTATGATTTTAAAAGGCACTCAATTTGAAAATGAAATCTTATATAATCGAAATCTATATAAGTGTGATTTGATATACTATTGATTTTGGAAAGTATTCGATTTGGAAATGAAATCTTATATATAATGGACTTTATAAGTATGATATTTGAAAGTGATTTGAAAAGGTACTATATGATATATATATTTTCGAAGTAAAGATATGGAAAGTACCTTCTGCTTGATATCCGATTTGTGGCCACACCTTGGATTCATTCTATCGATATTATTCTCTTTGATTTTGGTTTTTCGGATGTGATACTCGAGTGTCCCACCATGGCGTAACCCATGTTTTTTTTCTTGGCGCGACTGCGTAGCGTAATTCGCCTGGCTGAGATGGCCCAGGGGTACAGATGTTTCCTTGGGGGATTCAAGTGTAACCATTGTGTATCCTATGATCAACGTAGGTCGTTTTTAGTAGCGAAATCCACAGGGCTGAGAAAGCTTACGGACACGGATGTTTCTTGGGGGATTCAGGCGTAACCTTTGTGTATATGCGGTCTACTAGTCATCATGGTGAAATTCGCAGGGCTGAGAAAGCTTACGGATACGTATATTTCCTGAGGGATTCAGGCGTAACCTTTATGTATCTGCGATCCATAGTTGGACAAATGGTTTGGTTTTTTTGTTTGGATTGTACTTTCCACATCTGTTTTTAAAAGTTTTTCAAGTATTTTCACCGGGTGTTGAAACAAGTCTACTAAGTACCAGGAGAATTCTAGCTTTGCGCCTGATCAACGGACTGCCAGAGTCTACAGGAACAAGGATAAACTTGTTAAGACATCGAGTTATAAAAATGTTTTGATAAAGTATTATATAAAGGATATTTTGATCATTTATTTTACCTTTCTAAATAATTGAAATTTATATAATTTTAAAATAATTGTTCATCCCTGTCTTTCAACCTATTTTCCCTTCTAGCCATTCCTACTTTTCACCTTGATAAACTTACCTATAACAGCAGTTATCAGGTATAATTTTAATCATCTTGTCCTCTGGTCTTAGTCCTATTTCATTCTATTTTTTTGTGTTTTTCGTACCTCTTTCCTTTTCGAGGACGAAAAGATTTGAGTGGGGGAGAGTGTAACAGCCCAAAATTTTTAACAAATATTTTATTCATTTATTTAAAACCTTGATGTTTAATTATTTAAAAGAGTTTGAAATGTTAAAATTTCTTGAATTTAATTTTAAAACATTTGCCCAATTTTTAAATAAATATAAGCAATTTCTGTAATGGTAGATTTTGGTTAAATTTTTTGACACTAATTGAAATTTTAAATTTTAAATTCTAACTTCAAATCTTTATTTAAAATATATATATTCACAACATTTATTTCGCTGTTGTTTTACTTACTTATATTAGTTATATACTTTTAAATTAAGTAATAAACAATGTTGTAAAAAGGCAATAAATTATACGTTTTAAATTGGTACGTTTATATCCGTTCTTGTTCAATTTAGCTAGCGCTATAAATGGTACATTATTTCCTGATATATTCTTTAGCATATTTACTAAATAAATAAGAAACGAATAGATTTAAAATTACGTTACTTTGTTAATTATTTTGAGCATACGTTTCGTTTTATTTATGGCATCTATTATACGCACTCTTTGACTTCATATCTTAACTGTTAAAAATAATTCAACAGTCGTTCAAATATGATTTCCTGCCTTACAAATCATGCGTAAAACTTTTCACTTTCATTTGTGTCTCCGTATTTAATAGGAATATAATCTTTGAATTACACTAGTCGTTTCAATTCTTTCCATTTGCTTCTGTATATTTAATAGAAATGAATGCCTAAATTTTCTCTTGCCACTTTAAACAAAATTTCTTGCCTTTCTCCCACTTAATCAATGCAAGCTTCCCTGATAAATATTCAAACCCGACGTACACAAATACCCACCGCATATTATTTGGCCTTCATCTCCTCTCTTGCGTGTGAAGCTTCTCCTGTAGGTAAATGGCTGCACTTATTTTTTTTCTTATTTCTTTCCTTTTTCTTCTTCTTGTATTTTCTTTTATTTCCATTGTTTCACTCCATCAAGTGCTCGGCTCTGCACCACCAGGACAGGCCTGCGCCCCTCCACCACCACTACTTTCGGGCTTGCTTCTCTCTTTTATTTAAAAGGTATATATATGTCCATAAGTGTATAAATCTGTTATCTGATCTTGCTTAAATAGGTTTGCTGTTTTATATCTATAAGTTTTTATATCTATAAATTATAGTACGAACGGTATAATTATATATAAGTTGATTTTTAATGTATACATATGTTTTAAAAATAAAAAATAAAATAAAATAAAATAAAATAAAATAAAATTAAAGTGAAATAAAATATATGTAGGTATAAGTTTTATATGAGCCTGCAAATCTATTAGGTACATTGTTTTTGTAAGTTTACTTAAGCTATAAAAATTGTATTAGCAGCATATAGTTATATAGTGCATGTATATATAGGCTTACAGCATAATATGAAAAGCTTACAGTATATTTTGGTATGCATATAGAATCAAGTATGTAAATCATATAACCTATTATTTGTATAACAATATAAGTTAAGTGTTTAGTAAAGTTGTTAACATGGGTTCAACCTGTTGTGTATATTTTAGCTTATTTAGAAATATATTTATTTAAAGTATCTGTTTGTGTTAGGGAGCATATCTATAAGTATTATATAAAGTATATTATGTAGATATGTTATTTTTTTCATAAACGATGATTTTAGATATATATTTAATGTAATATGTGTTTAAAATTTTGAATATATATACAAATTATTTTAATATATAAACTATTTAAGGTATTTTGATATATGTACTATTTTCAACATCTAGACTGTTTAGGCGGTTTAACTGTAAACAATGATTTTTATTTCAACATTCGTCTAAAAAAATTAATATTGTTTCATGGGAAGACAATATATATATCGTTGCATATGGATTTGTATTTGTCTGCATATATGTTGGGTCGGTTTTCAAACTTATATTAGTGTTAGCGTCTAAGATGGATTTGAGGAAATTTTAAAGAAATGTGTGAATTTTATAAACATCGTATATTGAGTTTTGTTTAAATTAAAAAATTTGGGACATGATATGGATTTGAAAATATACGTTTGAAATTATTTTAGAAACAAATAATAATATAAAAAATGAAATAGTTCCATTATATCAAAACTAATTCAATCATTCTCATCGATTTCCCATTATCAGCCTTGTCCGTCGTGCATGTTTTCTACATCAAATCATATCCATCTAGCATTGCTTTGGATTTAGTAGTTCATTTCTGCGTTGAAATCTCTCTAGCCTCGAAGGTGACCAATCACTCACGATTAACGTTCTTATATTTATTAAATTTGATTTCAGTTGAAACGGCAATTGAAATATGCTGTTGTAGTTATCTAAATTGTTATTTATGCTATTATCTGTAACTGTTCACCTGTGGGATATGACACCATATCATGTTGTTTATATTATATTGATATTGATGATATATGCCTGTTGTTTTATTTTATATTATCAATTATCACTCTGCAAGTTCCCTATTAGCATAGAATTCACTATGGGTCGAAATGATACATACCCGAATGGACTTTAGAATAGGAGAAAATCGTCATGGGTTGAAACGATAGATCCATGCGATTTTCAATTGAATTTAATTTGGGATTGCGGGTCGAAGTGATACCTACCCGTATATATTAAAATTACGGATTGAAATGATAAATATCTGTATCATTTGACCATATGATAGAATCCTATATGCAGACACCGTTGTTCCATATATAAATATTTTGAAAATAATTTCTATGGTTTTGGAAAAGAATATGGTTTTTATTTAATATTGGTCCTTAAAATATTATATATAAATGGAAATTTTATATATAGATTTAATAATAATATTTAATTTAAATTTGATTGATTAAATACATATAATATGGTTAAGTAATTAGGAAATCTATTTTTCAAATAGATTTTGTGATAAATGGAATAAGTAAGGTTAGGAAGATAAATTTGGGTTTATTTGAAATGGTATTTAATTAAGAATTTTATTCAATTAAATCGATTTGAAGTTATTGAATGTGACATTTAAAGATATGATTTTATAACAGGATTTTTGATTCATGTGATTTAATGAATGTTTTACGTTTCAATAAATTAAAGAAAATATTTAAAAAAAATGTAATTTAAGGTTACTTAAATGATATTGAATCTAATGAGAGAATACTTCAAGACTAAATAATAATGAAGATAAACTAAATCTATATGAAATTGTTAAATTTAGTTTAAAATGTTGAATATTTAGAGTTTTGAAATATATTGAAATATAAGCGGGTATTTTGTGATTCAAACTCGGATTTGAGATCGATAAAATTTGAAATGGTTGTTTAGGAATTGAGTTGAATTTATAAATTGAGATGGGATTTAATTTGAATTTGGAATTTGAGTAGATTTGAAACGCAACTTTGAAAGTGATAAAATTTGGAAATATATATATATGTGTGTGTGTGTGTGTGTGTGTGTGTGTGTGTGTGTGTGTGTATTTGAAATGAAATGATTTTGGTGTAAATTAATTTGAAATGACCACAGTGTTATAGTGTATACCTCTGCATTGTAGATAGTCCCATGGATCCTTAGAGGATGGTTATCCCAAACATCCTTTGAGTTACTTGTATTTCAGTTGATATTTAACTTGAGTTGGATTTATTGATATAAGAATGTTAATCCTGACTCGAGTGTTTGTGTTTTTCTTTACGTTCGGTCAGACTGAGTGATACAACATTTGAGACTCACCTTTTAGAGTTTGGAGCTTCGTTTGGAGATCCAACTATCAATTCAGCTTTCAGCTTTTCCAGTTGATTGGTTCAGAGAAGTTATCTGCTCGTACTGGAGACTTCACTGCATCTGAGATATTCTTTCGTATTTTATTTCTAACTCTGATGTTTATATAGTAGCTTCTTGAACTACTATTTATTTATTCCGCTGCGTATTATTGTACTACTCTGTATCTGTGATTCCGTGATTGATTTATTTTACTGCATATGCTGAGTTTTGCCAAATATAAATTAACAAAATGATATTTTGAGCAATTCAAGTCCGACATGTACAGAGGCGAATGGTCCAAAATATCGGTCCGTTACATATACGATATAATTAACATAAAATTAACTTAAAAAATAAAAATAAAAACAATATCTCAGCTTCTCTCTCTCGTTTCAAACCCACGCAAAAACTCCAGGCAATATCACGTAAACCCAAAATACGACCTATCAACCCCGATCGTGCCTCCTTATCGTCAACCAAAACTCCATCCAACCCTACCGTTCGAAGCGCCCTAGCCTCCTCCTCCATCGCTCGAGTCTCATCGCATCATTCGCTACCATCTTCGAGAAAACTAGAAAAATGCGAACGGCCTTGCTCTGTCGATTCCTTCGATCTCGTGCAAGTTGACGGCGATCCAACTGGTCAACATATAGATCTCACCGAGATCTACGACTTTGCGTTTGGAAGTTTTTGATTTTGCAAAGTGGATTTGGAGAAAATGAGAGGAAAATGTGAGTGATTATCGACCATTAAACGATTTTAGAGAAAGCGGCCGTTTTATCTCGGTTAGGGTTTAGGTTTACGCGTAAACGAAGTGAACTAATTTATATATAAGTTTTCGACCTAATTGACCCACGAAATTACCGAACTCCAAACGAAGTGTGCCATCTTGTGTTCCATATATTACAACCCTATTTCGAACGCAATGGAACTAGTTTCGAGAGCCAATTCCATCATATTCAGAAGATAGCATTACAAAATCAAATTATTTTAACCAAATTCCTTTAATAATCAATTCTACGTGTTTCAAGCTCGCACGGCCAAATGATAAGTCCGATCGCTACGACACTTGAAATCTTCTAATAATTCACTATTACAGATCCGATGAATCTAGTTTCATCGGAATCTGAGACGGTGGCCAAAATGGCTTTTTTACACGTTAATTATAATGAGAAATTTTCATAAACCAATTTTATCACTTTAAATTCAATTTTAAAAGTTAACAATATTCACTCTTGTTTAAATAAAATTTTAATCTACTTCCAAGATCATTTTCATCTATATTAGATTCAGAATCCAATTATTCAAATAATTTCCAAAATTAAATTTAAACATCAATAAATCACCTATTATATATATATATATATTATTTAACTTATGAAATTTAACTTTTTAAAATGAATTAAAATAATAAAACAACTACTACACTTATTTCCATTTCTTTATTTAAAGTATTCCAATAATTCTATTTTGGTAAATTCCAATACTAGAATTTCAATAAATCCCAATATTAGATTTCAAATGAATTTTAAGTATCAAGCAATTATTTTATTTTCATCTAATAATTCCACATTTATTATTCAACTTCAGTTATTGATTATAACCACAGTCAATACATAGAATTTCTTTTCAATACTTATTATCGCCTAAATCTTCGAAATTTGTTATTTCAAAATTTTATTAAAGGTCATATTCAATAATTACACTAATAATTCATTTAATTTTTATTTCTAACAATTTTTATTCAATAATCTTATTAAATTTGATAATTTAAAATAGCTAAAAATATGGGTTGTTATATTCTTCTCTAGTCAAAACTATTTATTTTCGAAAGGGGTTAAGTGGAGAATTTAACATTCGATATAGCTTATTCAAAATAATTAACATACAAACATTAAATCTTACTAGAAAACCTTTAGTACGCTTCTCCTATGCCACTCCAATATAGGTTATACCCGGATTTACGAAAAATTTCGACAGCGTCTCCTTTGCGCGGCTCGATTGAATTTTTTTTACAATACAACATATACCACAAATATGCCAAATATATATATAATATACATCTCATCTCAATGATGAGGCATTCCATAGGGAAAATATAAAAATGCAATATGTAATCTGAGATACGTGTCTTATTATTATTAATACGAGCGAGTTTGCTCATATTAAGCAAGCAAATAAAATCCGCATATACCTCCAAACAGCCTTCATATGTACCAATCTCAACACAAATTTGAATATTAGTCACTTATAATAATATATAGAACATGTATGAGTTTAATAAACTATAAAAAATGCGTTTTGAATCCAAATCATATGCATGAGCACCCATACACACTATATAACAATCATATGCAATCAAAATAGTTATAACAAAGATTTGCAATAAAAGAAACCATTCAAAAATTATTAATATTCATCTAATTAGTCCAAACTATCATAGTTTACATTTCCAATGTCAATATTAAATTTACACACTTCATTCTTATTATCCAATTTTTATTAACAGTTAATTGGTTACTTTCAATTTATTCACATCGGTTTCATTTACATTCAATTTATTCAATTCAACTTGTTAAATTTTAGTTGTTTCGTTCTATGTCCAAAATCTCATATCAATTCATTTATTCACTTCATTAGTTCGTTCCATTAATTCGTATCATTAAATTTACGTAAGTAAATTTTATTTTACAACTCAAATTCGTATTAATAAATTTTCCTTTTTAACACAATCAATTTATATTTAACCTTTCATAATTAAATTTTAGTTTATAGTTTCTTTCATTAACTTATTTAATCAATTCATTCCATTCAAATTCACTTAAGTGAAGTTTCATTTCATATTTCAAATTTTAATTTTCTTATTTCATTAATCATTTCTTAAGTTTATAATTATTTTGTATAGATGTATCTTCTTTTACACAGTATTATTCAAATTATTATTATCTAAGAAAGCTATAATTAAGTCTTAAAACAACCTTTGAAAAAAAATATTATTATTTATTTTCAGACAATTTACAAAGATATGATTTTTTTTTACCTTCTCATAAGTTCATATATCTTAATAGTATTTTCTTTTTACTAATGAAATTATTCATTTAACATTTCTTAGAATATTAACTAAGTGTATAACATTTTTTATAACGGCTTAATTTAATTTTTATAAACATTTCTTTAAACAAAATTTCAATTTTAAAACATTTTTATTACTTAAGTTTGAACTTGTATAATATTCTATTATTATTCATATTTAACATTTCACTTTTTAAACATTTCTGGTATGTTTATGTTTTTAGAATGTAATTGAATGTTACACAGATTTATCTTATTTATTTTAGTTAACAAAATTTTCAGTAATTTACACAAGTTTAAATTTCCGTTATCTTGAAATTTAAGAGTTATAATTTAAATTTTCATATTTTATTTGAACACTTAGCTTCAATTTATTATCTCCCATTTCAGAAGTTTCCAATTATTCAAAATTTCAATTATTCTACGATTGAAAATCATTAATTAATAGAACTTAAGAATTCAAATAACGGGTCTGTTTTAAAACATTTTGAAATAATATATATACGCATATTACATGTTATATATATATATATCAAATCAAATTAAGAAATTTTAAATCAAAATCTGTTTGTTGAATAAAAAACGTAGCAAAGCTACTAAGTGGCCTCCTCAACTTTGAGACTTGAAAATGAATGTCCATGATGTGGCCGTCATCACGAAATTATTTTCCAGCGATAAAAGAGGAGAGTACATGATTTACTTCCTTTTAATTCCTT
This sequence comes from Allium cepa, assembly GCA_030765085.1. Classification (NCBI taxonomy): domain Eukaryota; kingdom Viridiplantae; phylum Streptophyta; class Magnoliopsida; order Asparagales; family Amaryllidaceae; genus Allium; species Allium cepa. The sequence continues at coordinate 701,056,978 of CM060939.1, forward strand.
TTAGAAACAATTTCTATTCGTAATAATTTTTAAATAATACCAATATTATTTCAAAATCTTAGAAACAATTTCAAAAGCATTGGAATTTAAATTCTCAATTTATCATTTTAATCCCTTCTTTTAATTTAAACTAAGATTAGATTTTTATTTCATACTCGTTACTTAAGTTTATAAACATCCATAAATCAAATTAGTTAAGTTAGTATTTCCAATATTCAACTTATTTTAGAAATTTATTCATTTTATAATTTAAACTTGTTTTTCGTACCTCTTATACTTAAGTGTATAAACATTTCTTTATTTAACATCCACTTATCTCATACTCAATTAGTTAATATTCGATTATTAAAACTCATTCCACCTGCATTAAATTTATTTACATCCAATTTATTTTTGTATATAATATATAATTCAGGTATAATTATTTCATTTACCCTATCTTAAAACAATATTATGTAAGCTTGCCTCGTTTAAGAGTTTAGAAACCCCTATCGATAACATAGTATCCCATGCACCAATCAGAATTCATAAACAACTCAACGGATAAGTAAACACAATATACAAAAATTTATAATACTAACATGTATGCGCTCTCGTGCAAACACACACACTCAAACAACTCATTCTAGGGTATCGCTACCCTATCTTTAATAAGTCAAACCCCACAAAACTAAGTTTATTGCTAAACCAAAACTCTGATATCAACTATGATGATCCACATTTCAGAAGGTTTAAATCGACAATAATTCACACATGTCTGACCTAAACAATCCAAAACATAGATATTCAATGGGGTTAATTTAGAAAAATAAGAAAAGAAGAAGAAAACAAACACAAATCTTGCAGCGGAATGACAAAATATAATAATCAAATAAATAGTTCATTAAGATGTTTGTACCATACATTTGATTATAATTTATACAACATCTATTAGAGTTATATATACAAAAGAAATAAAATGTAATGCAGCGGAACAACATGATGCAGAAAATAATAATAGTAATACAGTATACTAAATCTTCGTCTTTTTTTTCTAGAAAATAATCTTCAATGCGTTGAAAAACTCAGGACTGGCGTGAGCGTAATGAAAAGACAAAACACTCGAGTAAAGGGTGGAATATCCTTATGTGATTCAAATTAATATCACATATGACATGAGTGTAATAGCGTCAGAGATGCTTACGAGAATACACATTCCCTATGCAGTGTATAACGTGTGTGCTATAACTTAAGAGATGTTACAGGATTTTCCATCTCCTAAAGATCCATCAAAATATTTATATTTGTAAAATACGCTATATGTATAATGTCTAATAGGTAAAATAAATATTTTTCCTAGCGTTAGGGCTTTACATTAATCCCCTTTTGCGCGTTTTAAAGCATTGTCATACAATTTGCATATAATGCCCCAGTGGCACGTCAGGGGATAGGGAAGCTCCGTGATACGACAACACTAAAGCAAAATCGTAGTGCTCTCGTATAGGAATAAAATTATGACAAGGCACATAAGGCGATGCCCAAGGTAGGATACTACTAATTCGGGTCATAGAGCTGGTGGTAACGCATCGTAGCCACGAGCGCCCAACGCGTACATCCATCCCATATCGTGTCAAAGGGAGGTTATCCCAATCAAGGTGCACCAATCGAAACTAACATCAAGAGTAATAATATGGAAGAAAATCGAAGAACGAATGTCTTCTAGGGGTAGCTAGCCCGCTTGGCCCTATCAAGCCTCCCTGTTTTAGTCATTACAAATTGGCACAAGTGACGCGGTCTTTCCATCATCGTTCTCTTTCTTCAAATCCAACAAACATATGTCAAATCCAACCACTTTATTTTGGAGTCTCCTCCGCGTGCATAATTATTAAAGTGGTTCCAATATTGATAGAGAATATGCTAATAAGAGGCTCCGGTCTTTTTAATAATCAACCCGTGTCTTTAACAACAAAACATCATTTTACAAACCCGTTGATTCTTTTGCATTTCGAAAACGATTCACACTTGATATCAAAATAACATATTCGCTTCAAAATTAATTTCACTTTAAAATACCATATTTACTCAAAATATGACAAATTCTCTGAAAAATCATAATCGCCTCAATATCTCGATTTTACTTCCAAAATCATTTCGAATTTCAATTTAGATTATAACTTCATTTTAACACAATTCGCATTTAAGTCCACGATTTAAATATAAGCCTTCCAACCTTGACCAGTTTGAATTTTTTGAAAATAGTTTGATTTTTTTTTCAATAGTTTGATAAAATGTTTAGATATTAAAAATGGTTTATATACGAAAATAGTTTTGTAATTTCAAAATAATTTGAATATTTAAAAGATAGATTTTTAACAGTTTATATCAAAATAGTTTATTTAAAAATAGTTTCAAAGTCAAACTTATTCAATTCCAAATCTTTCAACTTCAGTTCAAATCAATTCAAATTTGATTTCAATTCAAATTAAATTAAATTTCAAATTCGATTCAAACCAATTTCAACTTCGATTTACATTTTTAACTTCAAATTCGATTCAACAATTCAATTTTATGGTTTAAATTTCAATTCAATTCAAATTTTAAACCATTTCAATTTATCTCATTTCAAGTTCACTTTCAGAATATAGATTTAAATCATTTAAATTAAACTTAACTTTGATGTTTAATTTAATTTTAGATCATTAAACTAATTCAATTTCACATTCAGATTCTAAAATATCCATTTAAGTAACTTTTGCTTGGATCATTTCAAAGTTTGAATAAAATTTCAAATTTTCAAACAAATCAATCTCCATAATTTAAATCATATTTCAATTGTGACTTCAAATTTTAAACTCGATTATTTAAACAATTCATGTAAACAATTTCATTTTCAACATTTCGAGCTCGAGTTCGAAATTGGTTCCATTTCAATAAATTTGATTTTTAATTCTTAAAATCAAAATCATTTTAAATAATTTCAAATCAAAATTTTAAAATCATTTAATTTAACCAATCCGGTGTCCTTATATAATTTTCTATTCTATGACCAAGTGATCAGTTATTTTAATTTAATTTCAGGGATGAATATATATATATATATATCATTTCAATCTGAAATAAGTGTCAGGTATATATCGTTTCAACACATTTATAAAATTTATTTAAAATAATTCAATAACAGTTTTATATACTGTCAAATAATATACAGGATGATAAACATATATAAAATAAATAACATCCAATCATCCAAAACATCAATCAACTAGCATCCATCACAATCAATCATCGAAACAGTTAATACATCACAACAGTTGACCAATTACTAATAATCTAAAATTTTACAAGCAATTTAGTTCAAATTTCTATTTAACTGTTAACTCAAATTCCTTACATATGAATTTCTATGTCAATTTTATGTTAGTTAAATTCCAAACAACAATCGATAAAATTAAACTACCTCAGGATTTCAATTTAACTAACATAAAAATAATTTAGTCATTTGTCAGCATTTAAAAACCCACCTTTTATTTGAAAATGAAAATATTTCGGCTTTAAATAAATTCCAATTTGATTCCATGGCGTAGATAACATCAATATGGTTCCAACGCGACTTGTTTCGCTCGAATCGGACCTTGCCTCTGCCGATTCTGGCGATCTAGTGTAAGTTGGCGACAATCTAATTGTTCAACATGTAGATCTCACCAAGATCTACACTTTCTTTTAGAAGCTTTAGATTTTGCGAAGTGGATTTGGAGAAAATGAGAGGAGAACGTGAGTATTTATTGGCTATTAAACGAGTTAGAGAGAGCGACCGCATTTTACCTCGGTTAGGGTTAGGTTTGCTCGTAAATGAAAGTGAACAACTTTATATATAAGTTTCCGACCAAATTGACCCACGAAATTTTCCAAACTCCAAACAAAGCGTGCCACCTGACGTTCACTATGTCATACCCATATTCTGAACGCAATGGAACTAGTTTTTTAAGCCAATTCCATCACATTCAGAAGATAGCATTTCAAAATCAAATTAATTTACTTAAGTTTCTTTAATTAATTTCTACGCATTTCAAGCTCGCACGTCAAACAATAAGACCTATTGCTACAAAACTAGAAATCTTATAATAATTCACTATTACGGATCCGATGAAACTAATTTCGTCAAAATCTGAGATAGTGGCCAAAATGGCTATTTTTACACATTAATTAACGATTCCAAAATCAATTTAATCACTTTAAATTCAATTTTAGAAGTTAAAATCTTCATTATTTTTTAAATAAAATTTTAATCAACTTTCGACATCATTTTCATTTATGTTAGATTTAGAATTCAATTATTCAAATAATTTCCAAAATTAAATTTTAACAATTTAATTATTCAATAAATCACCTATTATATATATATATAAGTTATTTAACTTATGAAATTTAACTTTTTAAAATGAATTCAAATAATTAAACAACTACTACACTTAGTTCCATTTCTTTATTTAAGGTATTCCAATAATCCAATTTTGATGAATTCCATTATTATAATTTCAATAAATTCCAATATTAGATTTCAAATTAATTTTAATCATCCAGCAATTATTTTATTTCATCCAAATAATTTAACATTTTATTATTCAACTCCAGTTATTGATTATAAACACATCAACACATAGAATTTCCTTTCAATACTTGTTATCTCCTATATCTTCGAAATTTGTTGTTTTAAATTTTAATAAAGTTCACGTTCAATAAATACACTAATAATTCATTAAATTTTTATTTCTACACATTTTTATTCAATAGTCATATTAAATTTAATAATTAAAAATAGCTAAAAATATGGGTCGTTACAACACCTGCTTCTCTAATTTCATTGATGATGTTAACTTGATTAGCTGTGATAAACCTTATATGATACATAATATTTTTGGTGCAGATGAAAGAACCTATTTTGGCAACAACAATGTCGAGTTCTCGCCCACGGTTGATTCTATGGATAATGTTGCATTTGGAATCGTCACTGAAATTAGTGTCGATGCCACAAACCAGAAGATCCATGGCATTCCACTTGGAAAAGAAAACGCACGTGTGTTATGACCAAAGCTGTTGTTCTTGATGCCTTACTGCCAATTCCTATCGAAGGTGAATTTATGATAGTGCAAGATGCGCTTGGTGATGCATATATTGCTTGGCCGAGAAGCTTGATCTCCAATGCAGTAACTAAGAAGGTAATTTCAGTATCTATGCATGTTTACCATGTATTCACTCTATATTGATAGACTTCACATATTGTATACTTTCAGTACCTTGTGTGATTTGAAAATGAAACTTTAATCAAATTATTGTGAAAATTGTTGTTCGGTTATAAAATGCATAACATGAGCAATAAGATTGCAGTAATCATTCGTAGATGATCCAGAATATTTACTAGACCACTTTGTTTCGTAAGGTTAATCATAAGTTTTTTACAATAACCAATGTTTTACTTACACTAATATTTGCTTGCCTAAATAAGTTGAGTGTTTTTTACGTAACTTGGAGGTTTTAAGCCTCATGCTATCAAGAAGAAGAAGAAGAAAATACGAACTCCGTAAGTCGGATGATGCTGAAGACCTCGACACCCTGCTCGTTAAACTGCCTGCAACATTAAAGGTGCTTTGCTGATGGGCCAACACTTCCTTGAAGAATGGGGTCAGCATAAACAACACTTTAGATGAGGAAATATTTGGTTTTTGAACAAAAGTGGCTATCTTCAGGAGAGATATAATATAACACCCCTAATTTTATATAATATTATTCACGAGATTTAGATAAATTAAATAGAATAATGTGGAAATTAGAGTGATGAGGGAATTGAGATTTGAAAACAAATTAGGGTCGTACCTTAACCAAGTGAATTTATAAGAATGGTTCATATGTTAAATACTTAAGAAAAATAAGGCAAACGTAATATGGGGAATAGCCGACCCTAAAATCCCCCAAAACACCCCAAAACCCTTACAACTAATCCATTCTCATTTCATTCTTACAAAAAAAATATAAATTAAGAAAACAAGGTCAGCCATTACTCTAAGAAGTGCAAGAGAAAAATCAAAATTTAAAGCTTAGGTTCAAGCTAGGAAGAGTAAAGCAAGAGCAAATCTCAAGTTCCTTACCCAAACATGATGAATAGTAATCTAAACCATCTCATATATGTTTATTGAACATTTTAAATTTCGGGTTTAAGTTTTAAAATCGTTTGGATGGACTGAATGATGACATGCTTTGATTATATGCCATGTTTTGATTTAAACAAGGATTTTTATGTATAATTATAATTCGATTTTAAGGCTAAAATCATATTAAATGAGTTTTGAATGCCATGATAGTTGAATATGTTATGTAAAACATTATTTTGGAGGCGAATTTAAATTTTCATAATGAACCAAGCTATGGGTAATTTATTATGAATTTTTGATGAAAGAAATAGTTATTTGGGTTTAAATTGCCTAATGCAAGAAAGAAATGTTTTTGGGTCTGAAAATTAGTGTATGTTAGAAAACATGTTAAAAGCAATTATTATGGTTTTTGGGGATTTTTCCTAAGTGATTTTCTACGGAAATTAAACTGGTTAAGTTTGGAGACATAAACGTTTTAATTGATTTGTTAAGGAGAAGGGCTTATTTGTTAAAGCGTTTTCAATTATTAATTGATGAATCAGGCAGTTGTAACATCCCGCCTTATTGTACGCTTTAAATCGATGACAAACCACACATGTCAGACTCAAACCATACAAAAGGGCGATTATTATTGGGGTGAATAAGAAAAGAAGAGAAAGAAATAAAACAAAACGGAATCTTGCAGCGGAATGACAAAATATAATAATCAAACAACAGTTCATGAAGTTGTTTTACAAAACATTTGATTATACTTATACAATACATATCAGAGTTACACATACCAGAGAATAATTGATAACAGTGCAGCGGAACAATGTGATGCAGTGGAATATAATAAATAATAGTAATACAAATCTTCGTCTTCGTCCTTCAGAGGTAAAGTCTTCGAATCTTGAAATGCTCAGACTGACCCGAGCGAATTGAAAAGACAAAACACTCGAGTCAGAACTAAAAGATCTTATGTAAGTTAAATCAATGGTAAAATATGAGTGGAACGGCGTCAGAGATGTTTATGGGATTTGACATCTCCTATCTAGTGTCTAACGTGAGTGCAGTAACTTAAGAGATGCTCGGGATTCACATCTTCTAAGGATCCGTTAAACTATTTACTATGTAGTAATATTTCACTATTATAATAATGTCCACGGCAAAATAAACTTACTTTTAAATAGCATTAAGGAGTTACCCAATCTCCACCTTAACACGTAATAGTCTTAGTAGTCCATCTAGTATCATAGTCCCTCCTGATCGGGAAGCCACCAAAGGATACCACATGGGCTACGGGAGAAAATCAAACTCGCACAAGGCTCGCTAGGGTATGTGACATGGCGCACAAGGCTCGCTAGGGTATGTGACATGGCACACAAGGCAATGCCAGGGTAGATATACCAATTACTATCCGGATTAGTGGTGACGCATAGCGCGCAGCTACCGCCCACCTCAAGCCACACCCCCAAAATCAAAAATCGAAAGTGGCCTCCAAATCAATCTTGATGTCAGAATAATATCGAAGGAGCTCCGATAAGAGGAGCTACCTCACTGGCCCGGAATCGCTCCTGTTTTTGCCATCTTATGCCAACTCGCGGGAGTCGGGTCCATGTATGTACCTCAAAGGAACGCCGCCACCATCCTACTTCGTTCTGGAATCTCCACCGCGTATACGGTTGTTAAAGTGGTTTTCGGAGTTGGCAGAGAGTATGACAACTTCCGACCCCGGTTTCTTCAACAGCCAACCGTTATTATAACATCGCATCAATTTCAAAATAGTTATACTTCAAAACCAGAATATACTATCCATTTCAAAACGATATAAATACGATATCATTTCCCTTTCAGAAACCAAATCAATATGATATCATTTCTTTAAAAACCCAAATCAATATAATATCAATTTTATTTCAAATATACCCTTTTTCCAAAATCATAGCACTTTCAAAGTTATACGCTTCGAAATCAAACACTTGAAATTATAACACTTTCAAATCATAATACTTTGAACTCCCATCTTCAAAACATATCTTCCACCACCTAAATGGTTAAAATATTTAAACACTTTTTAAAATAAACTAGCTTCTTCAATTTCGCAAATCAATTCCAAAACAACTCGAATTTCTAAATTTCAATTTTAACCAAATCCTAAATCATAAATTCCCATTTCAATTCAGTTTCCAAATAAATTATTCCAAATTATATCGATTTCAAAACGGATTTGATCCACCGAATAAACCATTCCAATTACAATATGTTTCAAACCTTAAGTATTTAACAATTTCAAAACTAAGTTTGGTAATTAAAATTCAACAATTCAATTTCATATTATTTAGTTTTGAAATATTTTACATAATAAATCGATTATTGTTTAAATAAACCCCAAATTACAAATAACTAAATATTTCCTTCAATTTATTTGTACTTGAAATATTCATTTAATTCACCTTAACCCAAAATAAAGTTGTAAAATCATCCTTTAAAAATTTCAAATTTAATAAATTTTACATCAACTTATTTGAGTTTAATTCTTAAATAAATTCAATTTCAAATAAATTTCAAATTTACCTTCCAACCTTAGTTTATTTAAATCATTATAACCTCTATATTAAAATATGATTTAAATACTTAACCATATTTTATTTTAATAAAATCAAACTCCATTATTAAACTTATTTTTATTAAACAAATTTATACATAGCTTAAATTCAAGAATTTAACTATATATAAAAATAATATTTATATAATATCAAAAATCAATATTTATTAAACCGTATATTTCTTTCCAAAACCATAGAAATCATTTCAAAATATTTATATATAGACCGACGGTGTCTGTATATGATTTTCTATCCTATGGTCAAGTGATACAGATATTTATCATTTCAATCCGTAATTTAAAATATAAATAAGGTTATATATCATTTCAAACCGCAATCTCAAATGAAATAAAAATCCATAACAACTTGCAGCTTATAACAATATAAAATACAACATCCATTCATCCAATATCAATCATCAAATATTTATCACAATCATCATCCAATTCAATCAATAACATCAATATAGAACAGATAATAAATAACAGGTATTTACTGGCAGTTTATATTCAAAAATAAATTAAATAACAATTTAACTAGCAGTTTATATGCAATAATAAATTAAATAAAAATTTAATTCAATAAATTCAATTTGACCGAGATGATGATTAAAAATATGCCAAACAGTCATAATTAAATTTCTAATCACATCAGAAATTAATTTAACGCATATAAGAAATTTTAGAAGTTATGAGTGGGTTAGAACACTCACCTTTTGAATTTAAATCGAATTTAAATCCAATTTAAACCCAAAATTTGAACAGCCTCAGAATTCATCCAAACCAGTGCCAAAAAGTCCGGAATTTCAATACGATCCAAATGCTAGAAACTGTACCTAAAACGGACCTCGTATGAAAAAGTTATCAACATTTTAAGTTAGACGATTTTAAATTAGACAATGAATAAAATAATTGGTTGCTTACACGTCATCATCTCCCTCACGTAACCCTAGCACGCGCTCTGAAGCTACAACCACCATGTTGACCGAGCAATCGCCACGACTATAGGGCGAACCACCCAAATCCGAGGATGCCACCGTCCCCGCCACATCAACGCGTGCCTACGGCCACTACGCCGAGGCCTCCTGCCCCTATCTCCACCGCCGTCGCAAGATACATCGCTAGGCGATTCTGGCAACCTTCAACCCAAAGAGACCATATGGATGGACTTGCCTTTACACACTCTTCGTGCCAAAGCTCTCCGATCGAGTCCACGACGTAGATCCGCCTTTAAACGAGGCGGTGACCTATGGACGGCCGGGGTTCAACCTCGTTTTCCGGCAACACAAAAATTCAGATTAAAAAGTGGATCATATATTTGACTTGCGCTCGTCGAGAGCTTCAAATCCGTATATAATTCGATATGTATTTAGGAGTTTGAAATTTTTGATTTGGTTCTGATTTGAATTTGCAGTTTGGGATTTAGGGTTCTGTCCGCCATTGAAAGAGGAGAAGCAAATAGAATTGTACGTGCAGAAATGAGGAATCAGAAATAGGCTAGGGTTTAAAAAAAGGTATATATAGGCAAAGTGGAAGTAGAATAGATGGACACGATTGATTTACACGTTGAACGATAAAATGGCCCGAAAAGTCCGCTCTGACTCTGGAATGAAATTGGGTCAACGCATATATTAAAATAGATGTTTTTCAATATTTTAAACGCAATGGAATAGGTTTCAAGTCCAAATTACATCATATGAAGAAGTTATGCTGAGATCAAGTTATTTCAATTAAATTGATTTCAATTAAATTGATTTCAAGGTGTTTCGAGTCCGTACGATCAAACGACGAGTCTGATCGTTGCGAAACTTGAAATTCTACAATAATTTACTGTTACGGATCCGATGAAACTAGTTTCATCGAAATCCAAGTCAGTGGCCAAAATTTCTATTTTTACATTAATTAAATAAATTACTGATTAATAGATTAAATCAAAATTTCAATTTCAATTCGATAATTGACAAATTTCATCATTTTTGATTTCTTAACCATTTACAATATTTTAAACAAATTTAGATGTCAATTTAAAATCGATTAATTCCTCAATTTCAGTGTTTATTTCAATTTCATTAAATTCAGAAATTTATACATTTAAAATTCCAAAATCAATTTATTAACCTTTAAACCCTGTTATTCCAGTCTTTCATTACAACAAGGGTATAATTAACATTGGTTTATCTTTTAGCACAGTAATGTTTCCCAGTTTCATCTTAATTACCATTCACGTAATATTTAAATATTTAATTTCAATTAATCCAATTATTAAAATTTAAATTCCAATAAATTGTTTTTATTTGATTTCAATCTTTATATCTCATCCACTAATTTCAAATAACATAGTTAATGTTGGTTTTACATTACATTACTTCAATATACTCAACTTTCTTTCTTTACTGTGTATTAACTATAATTTTCGCTAGTATTAAATTTTTTCCAAATATAACATTTGCATTACTTCCTTTATTGAGATTTCATTCAACTTGTTTATAGTCAACCTATATCAACATCACTGCCTTTAATTTTATTAACGTTTCATTCATAAACCATTACCAATACATTATTACTAAATACTACCTTAATTCACACTAACGAAATATTTAATTTCATTTATTGCAATTGGTTTCAATTATTTGGGATCGCATTTCATTATTAAATTACAGATTTTTTTTCTTCCCAAATTAAATTACTAAAACTTGTTAAATTAACAAAATTTAATTATCGAAAATTACGGGTCGTTACAGTAGCCTTTTTGGAAAAGTATTTTTGATAAATATTGGCAACCAATCATATTTTGACAAATAAGGCAAGTTAGGTGAAAAAGAATTCCTTTCATTAGCATGTAAGATCAGTTTTTTTTTAGTTACTACCTTGCCACTTCCTTTTACTTCCTTTCGAAACTTTGCCCAGCGAGCCTTTCGAACCCATTCGAAACCAATGCGTAGGGTATCAAGTAATTAGTACATAGTGTATTAGAGAAACGCAGAAGGGATGGTGTCGAAGGCTTACTTTCGAAGGAATTGAGGCCACTTTTAAATAGTTTTCGAATTAATTCTCGTTTTCCTTTGTTTTAAAAGAAGTTTTCAAAAGAGTTTCCAATTATTCTATTTTGTAAAGGAGCTTTCAAAATGAAAGCCACTTTTAAACCTATTCAAAACCTAGTTGCCGCATTCATACCTTTTGAATTAGTTAAAGGCCGCTTTCTTTATAACTTTTAATCAATGCTTTCGAAAGGAAAGCTTTTTCCCTTGTAAAATTGAAACCGCCTTCTCAATGCTTTCGAAAGGCTAGTTTGTGCTGCTTTTGTTAAGAGTTTTGGAGGCAATGATTTCGAAAGGATGGTTTTGAAACTATCCTCTTCCCCAAATTCTTTTGCTTAAAATTAATGCTTTTGAAAGGGTTTCTTTCGCTTTCATTTCCTTTGACATAGAAGTTTTATTTAATGTTAATCCAACGATTCCAAGAGAGAAACTTTCAAATGGTTTCGAAGTTATGCTTCCATTAATTTTACTTTAATTAAATACCTTCGAAAGGTAAGCATTAAGTGTTTCGAAAGGTAAGCTTTAAGTGTTTAAAAAGGTAAGTTTTAAGTGTTTCGATAGGTATATTTTTAATGGTTTCAAAAGGTATGTTTTCAATATTTCGAAAGAGATGGCCTAAGGTTGCAAAAGCCTTAGTTTTCAAATTAGAAACCCAATCTCAATTTTTAAAAGTAAATCCATGGCAATATGAAAGAGTTTTGAAATGAAATTTAACTTTGGAGTTTTTGAAGAGGCTTTCCTTGTAAAAATAGTGGGTTAAGGGATTAACCATGGTTTATTTGAAAAATGATTACAAGGAAATTAAACCATAGATGTTTATATTATTATGACCAATTATCATGTATGCTTCTTCTACAAACATATTCACTTTATATTGATCCATGATTGCATTTTGGGGTGTCAATGGAAGAATAACCATCTAGGTTTAGCCAGTAGCGAATATATGTTGAGTCAACTTTTATATGAGTAAAAGTGCATCCAGGAGGTCAGGTGGACCAGAATATAGGATGCCCAAAGACTGATCAAAGGATTATTGGTTAGACAGGAACTTAGTAAGCCCATGAAAACTATGAATGGAAATAGTTATTGGCGGGACAAGTAGGTTCTTAGTGATCCCATAAAAACTATGTCTGGATTAAGTTATTCAAAGAGATTAATAGGTTAATAATGATCCCATAAAAATTATGACATGAGAGAAGTTATTGGTAGATACCAATAAGTTTATAGAGATCCCATGAAAACTATGATTGGATGATAATATTGGAAGGAACTAATACGTTCACAGTGTCCCCATGAAAACTATGAAAGTGGATAGAAATTCAATATAGAACCGACATGTTATTAGTCAGCCCATGAAAACTAATGGGTTAATAGTGACCTTAGAAACTGTAACTTGAGACAGATAGTCAGGCAAATGAGGATGATAATCCAAAGCATATTGCATGTTTGCATATCATCACAATACTTTTTTATTATGTTATGTTTTAACCATTGTGGATATAGGTGCCCAGTATATGGTTATTATAAATTGGGTTAAGATACTAATGTCGGGAAACTCGTTGTGCTAAATGACGTGGTCTCGCTAGATATCTATATGGTTCGATATGGTAGGTTATTATTCATACCAGACTTTTTATCCGACTTGAACTTTATATTTTTCCCTTAAACTCTCAAGTGCTCAATTGATTTTGAGTAGTTTGAGAGTTAAGATTTATAGGTTCTCCTTTAGACGAATAAGCTTTTGGAGATGTGTAGGAGACAAACTAGCTAGTAGAAGTTCTTTATGTTTGATTTCGCTGTGTTTTGGATGTAATAGAAATTAATTGCCTATATTTAGGCTCTAATCAACCAAGGGGCATCTTCATATGTCACTCTTGGCATATTTTTAATAACTATATTTCTCTGAACGTGGTTTACGAATTAGGAATGTGTAATGAATTTGAAATGAGACTTGAAGTGGAACTAGAAAATTATTATATGATTTTAATTTTTTTTCATATTCATATGTTTCTATTATATCAATGTATCTAACATTACCGCATTTGGTCACCGAATATTAATAATTATGCCCGACCGGAGCATCTGTAGAAATTAGTTTTGGGCCTCCAAGTGAGGGATGTTAGATATATATGCAATCACAATTTTTTCTGAGACATCTGCTTAAGTAATTGATTTTATATGAGGTAGGTGTTATTTTTACTTTTAATGATGCATTGGTGTTGCTTAGTCATTATTAAGACTCTGCTTAAGTTAAAAAAAATTAATGTTGCATTTGGTGTTAATTATTATTTTCTTATATGCTTTTATAGCCACCTTCATGAAGCACTAAATAAATTGAAGATAACGAACATGATTGCCTTCGTATATTCAACTTATACAGATGCACGTAGATGTGGAAATTCAGCTAAAATAGGTTTTGGTTTGGCCAAATGGTATGAAGAAGGAATCCCGATCAGGTTTTCTTGGTGCCGTAGAACTCAATATATGTATAGTATGGTTCTATGTTGTTCGATCAAATTTTGTACTTGATTCATTTTATATATACTTTGTTATGAATGCTAGTGAAATTTTCAACGTTAGTAATCATTAGTCTTTGATGGTCATGAATCCCATTGAAGAAATGTGCATTTCATGGTCCATTGGGAGGACGGCTGTATGGTGAAGAATGGACGAATATTGTGAACAAGTATGTGCAATTGCTATTTTATATTCTGACTTTTCGAGTGGTTTGGTTGTTTATGTTTGTTTACTTTGCAGCTCCATTGCAATTTACAATTAGGACAAAGTGAAAGGCAAAAAGAAAGTTCGATGGATGCCTTATTTGGTGCGTACTCCATGTTTGTCAAGTCTGATGACTTTTCTTCCTAAACATGATTGGTTAAATTATATGTTTACTTGACATCTATGTATGCTTCAAGGAGCTCCAAAATAGAGTGGTCAATTGCATGTGGATTGTGGGTTATGCGCCACATGAAAGACATCGTGGGGGATAAGAATCAACTGTGGGCTGCTAAGGTAATATATGTAAATGCTGTATTTTCATTAGGCATATATCGAGATCCATGCCGAGTAAACTTAACTTCTGCATTTCCTATTTGGTGCAGCGAGAGAATGATCTAAACAATACCTTTCCTAATAGGATATTGATATCGTTCGGGTGGAGTGGGCTACGTTTTTCTACAAGTTTGGTGAATTATAGTGTTTGAATGCAAAATACACCTACTAATATATTATGTAAATATCCGCACCTTGCAATTGAAAACTGACTAATTAACATTGCCAATGTTGATTTTGTTGTATTTTGTGTATCTATAGGTTCAGTTGCATAGTTTATGTAATCGGTGTTGAACTGCTGCTTATAGGACATGTATTTGGATTTGGTATCGATATTGGCTTTGTTTATATTATATTTGGTAGAAATGTGAACTGCTTTGTGTCATTTCATTTAAGAAAGAACAACACGTACAAAAACTGATTTGTGTTATCTTAACCTCTTTAAAACAACATTTATTATTATAAGAAGCCGGTTGCAACAATTAGTAGAAATGTGCATTTCATTAAGATTACAAAAAACTGCTATTTTATTAACTTTCAAACAACATATAATATTCATTCCACTATTTGTAAAATAAGAACAACACATCAGACAACATATGACTTTTTTATGTGTTCTGTGTTAGTTATTGTAAGACAACGGTGCATATTTGTGGTTTGATGTGCAATGGGATGACATGGGATTTAATGACAGATAAACATGTGATCACACAACGGAGCATGTATGTCATGTGATTCATTTTCCCCATGGTGAGTGGTGGTGGAAAGCCTTAGTGGCGAACCCTTGTCTATTCATAACAACGTATACGAACGAGAGTATAAGATTTTATAGCATCAAGATTTCCATTCGCGACAATGTATGAGTATGAGGCCTTGGTGATGACTTAATTATCTATTCATGATAAATTTGTTGGGAGAGTAAGATAAACACCTAAGTGATAACCTTAAGTGTTTAGTACCATTATTTACCCAATAAGAGTAAGGCTTGAGTGGTAATTTAAAATGAGCCGACTATAGAAACTAGTCGAAAATGTTGTGAAGGGGTATCTCACACTTATGACGAAAATGTTGACTTATATTTGATTATGCTGAGACGCTATTTTCATAGTATTAATATTATGCAATTGATGATTAATTGTAGTAATGAGGGGAAAACCCATTTCATGACTATATGATTGTTTTTTAGGGTAAATTATTAATCATACCAGACTTTATGTCTTAACCGTATTTTTGTTATTTCTCATAAACTCACGGGTACTCATTGGGTAGGTTAAGTTTATAGTATAGACATGCAGCTTTTGAAAAAGACGAATAAGGACTCCGAAGATGAAGTAGGAGGCTTATTTTGCTAGTAAAAACTATTTAAATTTCTATAATGTAAAAGGAGAATTTATAACTAATTAAGTGGCCATGTTGGCATCCCCATTTGTAAATCTATATTTTATTATATATTTACCCATAAAGGGTATAATTAACATTGGTTTATCTTTTAGCACAGTAATGTTTCCCAGTTTCATCTTAATTACCATTCACGTAATATTTAAATATTTAATTTCAATTAATCCAATTATTAAAATTTAAATTCCAATAAATTGTTTTTATTTGATTTCAATCTTTATATCTCATCCACTAATTTCAAATAACATAGTTAATGTTGGTTTTACATTACATTACTTCAATATACTCAACTTTCTTTCTTTACTGTGTATTAACTATAATTTTCGCTAGTATTAAATTTTTTCCAAATATAACATTTGCATTACTTCCTTTATTGAGATTTCATTCAACTTGTTTATAGTCAACCTATATCAACATCACTGCCTTTAATTTTATTAACGTTTCATTCATAAACCATTACCAATACATTATTACTAAATACTACCTTAATTCACACTAACGAAATATTTAATTTCATTTATTGCAATTGGTTTCAATTATTTGGGATCGCATTTCATTATTAAATTACAGATTTTTTTTCTTCCCAAATTAAATTACTAAAACTTGTTAAATTAACAAAATTTAATTATCGAAAATTACGGGTCGTTACAGTAGCCTTTTTGGAAAAGTATTTTTGATAAATATTGGCAACCAATCATATTTTGACAAATAAGGCAAGTTAGGTGAAAAAGAATTCCTTTCATTAGCATGTAAGATCAGTTTTTTTTTAGTTACTACCTTGCCACTTCCTTTTACTTCCTTTCGAAACTTTGCCCAGCGAGCCTTTCGAACCCATTCGAAACCAATGCGTAGGGTATCAAGTAATTAGTACATAGTGTATTAGAGAAACGCAGAAGGGATGGTGTCGAAGGCTTACTTTCGAAGGAATTGAGGCCACTTTTAAATAGTTTTCGAATTAATTCTCGTTTTCCTTTGTTTTAAAAGAAGTTTTCAAAAGAGTTTCCAATTATTCTATTTTGTAAAGGAGCTTTCAAAATGAAAGCCACTTTTAAACCTATTCAAAACCTAGTTGCCGCATTCATACCTTTTGAATTAGTTAAAGGCCGCTTTCTTTATAACTTTTAATCAATGCTTTCGAAAGGAAAGCTTTTTCCCTTGTAAAATTGAAACCGCCTTCTCAATGCTTTCGAAAGGCTAGTTTGTGCTGCTTTTGTTAAGAGTTTTGGAGGCAATGATTTCGAAAGGATGGTTTTGAAACTATCCTCTTCCCCAAATTCTTTTGCTTAAAATTAATGCTTTTGAAAGGGTTTCTTTCGCTTTCATTTCCTTTGACATAGAAGTTTTATTTAATGTTAATCCAACGATTCCAAGAGAGAAACTTTCAAATGGTTTCGAAGTTATGCTTCCATTAATTTTACTTTAATTAAATACCTTCGAAAGGTAAGCATTAAGTGTTTCGAAAGGTAAGCTTTAAGTGTTTAAAAAGGTAAGTTTTAAGTGTTTCGATAGGTATATTTTTAATGGTTTCAAAAGGTATGTTTTCAATATTTCGAAAGAGATGGCCTAAGGTTGCAAAAGCCTTAGTTTTCAAATTAGAAACCCAATCTCAATTTTTAAAAGTAAATCCATGGCAATATGAAAGAGTTTTGAAATGAAATTTAACTTTGGAGTTTTTGAAGAGGCTTTCCTTGTAAAAATAGTGGGTTAAGGGATTAACCATGGTTTATTTGAAAAATGATTACAAGGAAATTAAACCATAGATGTTTATATTATTATGACCAATTATCATGTATGCTTCTTCTACAAACATATTCACTTTATATTGATCCATGATTGCATTTTGGGGTGTCAATGGAAGAATAACCATCTAGGTTTAGCCAGTAGCGAATATATGTTGAGTCAACTTTTATATGAGTAAAAGTGCATCCAGGAGGTCAGGTGGACCAGAATATAGGATGCCCAAAGACTGATCAAAGGATTATTGGTTAGACAGGAACTTAGTAAGCCCATGAAAACTATGAATGGAAATAGTTATTGGCGGGACAAGTAGGTTCTTAGTGATCCCATAAAAACTATGTCTGGATTAAGTTATTCAAAGAGATTAATAGGTTAATAATGATCCCATAAAAATTATGACATGAGAGAAGTTATTGGTAGATACCAATAAGTTTATAGAGATCCCATGAAAACTATGATTGGATGATAATATTGGAAGGAACTAATAGGTTCACAGTGTCCCCATGAAAACTATGAAAGTGGATAGAAATTCAATATAGAACCGACATGTTATTAGTCAGCCCATGAAAACTAATGGGTTAATAGTGACCTTAGAAACTGTAACTTGAGACAGATAGTCAGGCAAATGAGGATGATAATCCAAAGCATATTGCATGTTTGCATATCATCACAATACTTTTTTATTATGTTATGTTTTAACCATTGTGGATATAGGTGCCCAGTATATGGTTATTATAAATTGGGTTAAGATACTAATGTCGGGAAACTCGTTGTGCTAAATGACGTGGTCTCGCTAGATATCTATATGGTTCGATATGGTAGGTTATTATTCATACCAGACTTTTTATCCGACTTGAACTTTATATTTTTCCCTTAAACTCTCAAGTGCTCAATTGATTTTGAGTAGTTTGAGAGTTAAGATTTATAGGTTCTCCTTTAGACGAATAAGCTTTTGGAGATGTGTAGGAGACAAACTAGCTAGTAGAAGTTCTTTATGTTTGATTTCGCTGTGTTTTGGATGTAATAGAAATTAATTGCCTATATTTAGGCTCTAATCAACCAAGGGGCATCTTCATATGTCACTCTTGGCATATTTTTAATAACTATATTTCTCTGAACGTGGTTTACGAATTAGGAATGTGTAATGAATTTGAAATGAGACTTGAAGTGGAACTAGAAAATTATTATATGATTTTAATTTTTTTTCATATTCATATGTTTCTATTATATCAATGTATCTAACATTACCGCATTTGGTCACCGAATATTAATAATTATGCCCGACCGGAGCATCTGTAGAAATTAGTTTTGGGCCTCCAAGTGAGGGATGTTAGATATATATGCAATCACAATTTTTTCTGAGACATCTGCTTAAGTAATTGATTTTATATGAGGTAGGTGTTATTTTTACTTTTAATGATGCATTGGTGTTGCTTAGTCATTATTAAGACTCTGCTTAAGTTAAAAAAAAATAATGTTGCATTTGGTGTTAATTATTATTTTCTTATATGCTTTTATAGCCACCTTCATGAAGCACTAAATAAATTGAAGATAACGAACATGATTGCCTTCGTATATTCAACTTATACAGATGCACGTAGATGTGGAAATTCAGCTAAAATAGGTTTTGGTTTGGCCAAATGGTATGAAGAAGGAATCCCGATCAGGTTTTCTTGGTGCCGTAGAACTCAATATATGTATAGTATGGTTCTATGTTGTTCGATCAAATTTTGTACTTGATTCATTTTATATATACTTTGTTATGAATGCTAGTGAAATTTTCAACGTTAGTAATCATTAGTCTTTGATGGTCATGAATCCCATTGAAGAAATGTGCATTTCATGGTCCATTGGGAGGACGGCTGTATGGTGAAGAATGGACGAATATTGTGAACAAGTATGTGCAATTGCTATTTTATATTCTGACTTTTCGAGTGGTTTGGTTGTTTATGTTTGTTTACTTTGCAGCTCCATTGCAATTTACAATTAGGACAAAGTGAAAGGCAAAAAGAAAGTTCGATGGATGCCTTATTTGGTGCGTACTCCATGTTTGTCAAGTCTGATGACTTTTCTTCCTAAACATGATTGGTTAAATTATATGTTTACTTGACATCTATGTATGCTTCAAGGAGCTCCAAAATAGAGTGGTCAATTGCATGTGGATTGTGGGTTATGCGCCACATGAAAGACATCGTGGGGGATAAGAATCAACTGTGGGCTGCTAAGGTAATATATGTAAATGCTGTATTTTCATTAGGCATATATCGAGATCCATGCCGAGTAAACTTAACTTCTGCATTTCCTATTTGGTGCAGCGAGAGAATGATCTAAACAATACCTTTCCTAATAGGATATTGATATCGTTCGGGTGGAGTGGGCTACGTTTTTCTACAAGTTTGGTGAATTATAGTGTCTGAATGCAAAATACACCTACTAATATATTATGTAAATATCCGCACCTTGCAATTGAAAACTGACTAATTAACATTGCCAATGTTGATTTTGTTGTATTTTGTGTATCTATAGGTTCAGTTGCATAGTTTATGTAATCGGTGTTGAACTGCTGCTTATAGGACATGTATTTGGATTTGGTATCGATATTGGCTTTGTTTATATTATATTTGGTAGAAATGTGAACTGCTTTGTGTCATTTCATTTAAGAAAGAACAACACGTACAAAAACTGATTTGTGTTATCTTAACCTCTTTAAAACAACATTTATTATTATAAGAAGCCGGTTGCAACAATTAGTAGAAATGTACATTTCATTAAGATTACAAAAAACTGCTATTTTATTAACTTTCAAACAACATATAATATTCATTCCACTATTTGTAAAATAAGAACAACACATCAGACAACATATGACTTTTTTATGTGTTCTGTGTTAGTTATTGTAAGACAACGGTGCATATTTGTGGTTTGATGTGCAATGGGATGACATGGGATTTAATGACAGATAAACATGTGATCACACAACGGAGCATGTATGTCATGTGATTCATTTTCCCCATGGTGAGTGGTGGTGGAAAGCCTTAGTGGCGAACCCTTGTCTATTCATAACAACGTATACGAACGAGAGTATAAGATTTTATAGCATCAAGATTTCCATTCGCGACAATGTATGAGTATGAGGCCTTGGTGATGACTTAATTATCTATTCATGATAAATTTGTTGGGAGAGTAAGATAAACACCTAAGTGATAACCTTAAGTGTTTAGTACCATTATTTACCCAATAAGAGTAAGGCTTGAGTGGTAATTTAAAATGAGCCGACTATAGAAACTAGTCGAAAATGTTGTGAAGGGGTATCTCACACTTATGACGAAAATGTTGACTTATATTTGATTATGCTGAGACGCTATTTTCGTAGTATTAATATTATGCAATTGATGATTAATTGTAGTAATGAGGGGAAAACCCATTTCATGACTATATGATTGTTTTTTAGGGTAAATTATTAATCATACCAGACTTTATGTCTTAACCGTATTTTTGTTATTTCTCATAAACTCACGGGTACTCATTGGGTAGGTTAAGTTTATAGTATAGACATGCAGCTTTTGAAAAAGACGAATAAGGACTCCGAAGATGAAGTAGGAGGCTCATTTTGCTAGTAAAAACTATTTAAATTTCTATAATGTAAAAGGAGAATTTATAACTAATTAAGTGGCCATGTTAGCGGACGGTATTATCTATTAATACTCTTTGCTAGCGTGGGTATAGAGGTGGGGCGTCACACTTAATGAATTTGCTAAGTTGAGAATGAGATGTTTGGCTTTAAATAATATTTAAAAATATTAAAATTTAATATTTTAATCTGAAATTTTTACCAAAGGTCAAGGAAAGTATTTTCGAATTTTGGTGGACTTTTTTTATTTTTCCTCGTAATTTTTCAAATTGATATGAATTAAATGGTAAGACAAAAACTATCTCTAATTAATGAATTAATTATAGAAAGCAAATAATAACACCATATTAAAGGGATAAAAGCATAGCTAGGTTCATAAATTTCTGCACAACACAAAAGTAACGAAAAAATAGACGGCGTGTGTAAAAAAATTAGCAAACATTAGTTATTTCGTTAAGGAAAATATCAGTTTTTGACTTAATTGCATATTTTCCATTTTAGACATGTAATAGCTATTACGATAGTTATAAGTTAGATACATGCGTAACTATTAAAGAGGAGATGTAATTGCTATTAAAGTTAGATTTATGGTAGCCTTACAAATGTGATAGTACTAGACATGCAATGACTATTATAGATATGTGATAGCTTAACATGCAATAGCATTTGGGTTGGAAGTGCGATGGAAGTTATGATATATGTGTGATAGCACTAAACTTAGCCATATGATAGCTTAAACATGCGATAACTTATGTATGTGATAGTTTAAGCATACGATAATTTAGGAATGCAATAGCTTAAACATGCAGTAGCTTAGATTTGCGATAGCCTAGCTATGCGATAACCATATATGTATTAGCAAATTGAAATTAATTTGTTATTTAAATATGAGAATTTTGAGTAGCCTATTGGAATCCTGGTTCCATAATATTTAATTCGAATTTCCTAGCAGTGAAATTGTGAAGAGAAAGTATTTTAAAATGTAATAACTTATTGAAATTGAGAAAAATGGTTAAGCTTAGAGAATCTAAGAAATTATAAGTTGTATCATTTAGAAATTTGGATAAAAATATGTTATCTAAATACGAAGATCTGTAAACGTGTATGGTACACAACTAACGAATGAAAGAAATAAACTGAATCTAAAATCTTAAAATATACCAACTCATAGGATTATTGAATGACCGAAGGATCAAGGCTTGGTAAAGTCTATACTTAATAGGATATGGCAAAATGCCAAAACTTAGAAAGTCTATTGGGTTCAATTGGGAAATTTTAACTCCAGCATGAGTAATAACATTAAAATGGATGTATTTTAACAAATGAATCAACAACGTGAAACAAAAATGTTTCTGGAAGTAGGAGGAGCTACTGACGGTTAGAACGTTTGTTAGAATGTATTCAGGTGTTTGCATTCAACCTCTTGTGATAGCCAATGTGACTATAATCAAAGTGGATCCCACGGTGAAATGAATGGCCGTTTCATTAGTGATGTTATTCGAGAAGAGGACAAATTAGTGATAGAAATACCTATGAGGTAATCACCAAATAAGGTGAAAGATAACTTTAAGTTTAACATCTAAATAAGAGTTTAGGTGATGAATGTAAATGTGTATGTTGATTATATGAGATACTTCATAAAAATTATTGATAAGTATAAGGTATACTTAAATTGAAACGGATGAATATCTATGACATGGTTCACATAAAAGAATAACAAGCATAATGGATATTTATGTTTGAAATGATGCTATAGGTATGATTATGATATGATGATTTTGATGCTATTGATTTAGTTGAACGGCGTAGTCTTAGTAAGTGTTATGTTTAGAAAATGCATTATTTATGTCTAGTTTTATGTTTGATTCGTAAACTTATTATTGTTTTTTTCATAAACCAACGTGTATTCGTTCAAATATGCTGAGTTTATGGGTATAACTTTTCACTAAAACACTAAAAACGAAGTAGTAGGCTTAGTAGTTGCTAAATTTTATTTAGAAGATAAATAAAGTTTGTAATTGCCTTCCTAATTATACCGTTGAAGATATAATTTTTAAACATAGTCAAAAATGAGATGTCATAAATTGTTGACAAAAGATTTGAAAACAAAACGAACAGTTAAGATAGCTGGAGTCAACATGTGCGTCTCCGTGTTTGTTCTTTATCTGGTGTTTACCTCCATGCTACTACTGTGCGCACTCTTTCTTTTGGGCAGTTGACACGCGCACTATCAACTTCTAGAATTATTAATGTACATTTGCTTTGACTGGCCCGCAATTTCGCTAAAGTCATCAGTTGACTTATGAACCAAATCATAAACATTTTATATTGAGATTCAAAAAACAAACAAAAGCGAAAAGAGCATCCTAGCAAAGAGGTTAGTCAGTCCCAGCAAGGGATAGGTGAGTTCAAAAATGTTATCGATGGCTGTCAAAATTGTTTTAATGAACCTCACAGTTACTAAGTTATATGACATTAATGTCACATAATTATATGGTCAAGAGTAATTGACTTCCACGTGGCTTGCACTCTTTCATAAATATTTATCCAACATTAAAATGGTTCATCGTAGATTATTCAATAAAGTGACTTTTGATGCAATAACTACACATCAACGAAAATTATACTTAATACATTTTGTCAAGGTTCAATTGGTTTTTAAATCAGATCTTGTAGATTATTGTGCCCATTTTAAATTTTGAAAACACTCTACATTTATTATCGTGATTTTACCATCGAATGACAACCTCCAACATCACTCCTTTTATGACTATTTGTTGACAAAATTTCACTACTAAATTATAACCGGCATTATTGACAAAATTAATTGAAATAAAAATGTTATAACCATCAGAACTTTTATGCTTTATAATCGTCCAATAATTTTTTATTAAATAAAAAGTAACTCCTGCAAAATTAGATATATTATATTATATATTATAAGCTTGGAGCGATCAGTACTTCCTTGGATATTTCAGCATCACAGATGAATATTAAATTTCTACTTCTTGTTGTTCTATTGTTGTTTAGCTCTTGATGACCACCAAAGTGATTAAAACAAACGTATAAGTTGCTATTTGAGAGAAAACACACATATTAAAGTTTTTTTTTTCCCTTCCACCTACGTGCTTTATTTACATGCAAATTCATATCTGCGATACATAATACCTAATAAATCGAGACATGATAAATTTTCCAATGTTTATTTATAAGTTCCACGACATTGATGCACAAAGAAACATCATTTTACTTCTACGTTACAAATCCAAAAATGACTTATTCCAAGCAGCTCAAACTTTGGAACAAAGCGGATTAGTATTTTTATAAGTTGTTTTATAAATTGACTAATCTGAGAAGCTGTTGATTTATAATTACAATATTAAGTGCAAAATAAGTGAATCTTAGATTGAATTTTCTTCTTCTTTTGTTTCCAATTTTACTCACAAAATACGATTAAAATTTTCCTTGCGGCAAAAATAAGGTGAAAGTGATAGAGTCTAGGGTATGCCCTAAGAGCAATTATTTAATTTGTTACATATATCTAATTCATTAAGCAATGTTGTTCGAAATAAAAGTATTTTCTTTCTATTATATACTTGAAATACCGTGATTATATTAATTAATCAATTTAATTAAAATTATATTTAACTGAAAATCTATAAATAACATATTTTGTGATGGTAGTTATTAAGTGTTGTTACCGCGAGTAATTTATTACAATAAAACAAATATATCATTTTAAATGTTTCTAGTCAAGATGAATCGAGACTGGATATTGATCTATCCTTTGAAAATAGAGTGTGTATCGCTATTCAAATATTGGGCAGTGTATTACTCATGACCGTTAGGGGGTGTCTAGAGTTACATACTAATAATTATTGGCTAACTATATATGGAACAACTCATTCGACAGTTTTCTATTGGTTAATATAACTAAGGTCAAACAGAAAATATCGATGTGACTGATGTACACAGTTTTCACGACTTGAGAATATCGTGGATCTTCAATACGAAAGCTCCGCTTTGATTATAGTCAAATCATGGTATGACATTCCATCGAATGACTATGGTTGAGTTAAGTAGAAATATTGGAAGTCAAGCACTATTCAAGAGAGGATTGTCTCCTCGATTATATAGAGTTAGTATCACGGTCAACTCAAAGTCACAATATTTGGACAGAGTATTTTGGTTAATAATAATTGTTATTGTTAAACCAAGAACTTTATGTTTGGCCTATAAAGTTGAATGTGAATGATATTGGAATTTTGACCACTACCAGATTTCATAACTTCTAATATGATATAGTTTTGACGAAGAGAATTGGTGTAAATGATTGTCACTATTAGGTACCGCTTATAATAAGAAAATTTGGATTTTACCAGATGACATGTAAGTGATGAATTCAGCTTAAATGTCACACCACTTGCTAAGTGATGTATGAACGTTAATATTTAATTATTCAATATTAATTGCTGATTGAATTTATACCTTTGAATCGCACAACCGTAATAATGAATTTTTCGAAAAACAACGTGATTAAATTAATTTATAAAACGTTGTAAATTAATTAAATCAATTAGTATCTTATTTGATGTTTGAGAGTTATTTGTAATTATTTAAATGCATTTATGTGCATTGATATATGATATCATTGTAATTAAATAAAAGATAATTACATATGTTAATTTATGGAATCTTATGTCATGATGGCATGTAAAGAGAAAGTTATTCAAGAGAATCAATTAGAGAAGTTTTAATTAAATGAGAAATGTTTCATTCTTTCAAATAAAACATATTCTCTACTTCATTCTGCATAGACAATTCATTTTTTTCTCATTCGTTCTTTTTTCTTTCTCTCCTTCTATTCATGGCAGAAAAAAAAATTTCTAAAATTCTTTCAGCTCCATATGAAAACATCAAAAATAAACAAAACAAAAGTGGTTCATCCATCTCTTGTAAGGATAGGATGAGGATCTTGAAGATTCGAGGAGATGTCATCATCCAAGGTGTGACTTCTATGCAACATCCTAAGGGGAGCCCATTTTTAAGATGTGTTGCTAGGCTTTGGATAATAAGGTATGTTCTTCATTAATGGATAATGATATTAGATGTAATGTTTGCTGAAAGAGAAATTTAATATCATAATTTGTATGTACATATCACTACCTCATTTAAGTTGATTATTGTTTGTGTAGCGTGTATCGTTTGTTGGATGACCAATTGGTGTTTTATTTAATAAATCAAAACTAATATTTGTATACATTTAAATATAATGTTTTATTTTGGAACTATGTTGTAAACATTCAATTTAAAGTCTAATTTTTAGAACATAAATTTCGTATCTTCAATTTATCAACAGGTTTCTTATTTTGTTAAGTTAGAATAGAATTTATATATGCTTGAATATAATGTTTTATAATTGATCTATATTGTAAACACCCAATTCAAAGTATAATCCTTTAGGTCAAAATTTTTATATGTTCATATTGTTTTGATTCGATTTCACTTTAACAAATTAAGCTAAAGTTTGTTTATGAATATTACAGAGTTTTATTGAAAATTCATGTCTTAAATCATATAAAACAAAATGTAATTTTTGATTTGAAAGTTAACATGTATGTATTTGGTGTTTGTATTGTTTTCAAAATTTAAAAAAAAAAGAGGAAGATGTTTTGGCCATAAATCTAAATTTTAATTTGATTACTATAGTCTCTAATTTGTATTAATTAGAGATGTTTTATTGAATACTGCATACATACAATTAATGTTTTGACAATAAACCGACTTTTAACTTGATTGCTATAAATCTCTAATTTTTATCAAGTAGAAAGATTTGATTTAATCTTATATACACAGGCTTAATTTTACATATATGTTTGCATATATAAAATTTATTACATGTATTTCGTATTGTCAAAGTATGATGAGATTTCTTTCGAAAAGGAGAAAACAATTTAAATGAGGCAATAATATATACATATATTTATTTTCTTCTATTTATATCCATATACTATGATGCCTATAATTTTTCATTTATATGCTGCATTAATTAAGTTTACAAAATGGAAAATTGATTCAATCATCATTGTTACCCTTTATTTATTTTCCAATTTTCCTTTATTTGATTAGCTATTTATTTAATTTTGTTTATATTCTACACATTGCCATCAATTGATAACGCCTATCATGTTGCACTTGCATAATTTACATTATAACATATTTTTTAAACTTATATCCATGGTATATATATATATATATATATATATATTGCTAAATATTGACATTCATATGATCAATCAACTTAATTAACGAGAGAGAAATGAAAGGTTTCTCTCTCCATAAAAATTTATGTCCATCATTAGTTGAATAAGTTAAGGGGAAGGAAATAAAAAGTTTTCCTCTCTAAATAAATTTGTACTCCATCATTAGTTGAATAATTTAAGAGATAGAAAATGAAAATTTTCATTCTCTAAATAAATTTAATAAGTTACTGTTACACACCATGTACATAAGAGTATATTTGATATACTCTAATTTACATACACATTAAATTAAAGCAAAACTTTATTTATAAAATTAAATAAAATATTGATTTTGTTTAAAAGAAACTTAGAAAAGTTCTAAGTATATTTAGCTTTATAGGCCCATTAAAGATCCAAAATGGCAAAAAAAATTGAAATCCACCCATTTCTTCCGCTGCGGGCTAGCCAACAGAAAATTGACGTTTAAATTTGACTTTGAATTTGATTTACTTCAGTTTATTTTGTATTCAAGTTAGTATACTGAATTTTGGTTGGATAACTTGATTAATGTAATTAGTATTTTTTTGCTACTGATCTATAGAAATATTTTAATGAACAATGAAAAATATTTCAAACATCTTCTAATAGTGTTGTGAAGTGAATGAAACACGGTTGTTCCAAACTTGATAACTCGAAGTCATATTCAAATTGATCTACTGAATCTAGTCTACGTCATCGAAATTTCAAATTATCATCCAAATGATTAAGACATATTTAAAAGATCATATTTACAAAACAATCCTTATAAATCTTTTATGCAAATGTTTCCACAAATAGCGCTTCGTGGAATAGGTTGACGCTTCAGTTGAATGTGTTTTGAAAATTACAATAATTGATTAGAATATGGTGCGAATGAAGATGTTGTATATTGCTTACCATGCTACTTTTTTCATTCACAATTAATGAGTAGAAATACAGGTAATGTTTTTGTTCTAGGTAAGTTAGGTAATGCAAACGTTATCAAAGGCTTCAAGTGCATGCTAATCCAGATGTTTATAATGTTGCATATTTAAAGATCGAGAATTCAAAATCAAAATTAATATATTGGAATGGTAATTCATAAACAATCAACTCAAATTCAAATTGATTATTGACATCATCTAAGTTTAACTTTGATATCTATTATGCTATGATTTTCTTTTTTGTTGTCATGAGAATAAAAATGATCTATGAATAAGGGAAATTTCTTAAATTTCCACAACGGCTGGCAAATGAAAAGCTTTTAGTCGATGTTATTGTTTCAAAAAATCCTACAATTTTTTAAATGACATCGTTTCATTCTGCATTGTTAAAGCGCTTAATGGTTTTATAGCATTAAAGGTGCAGAAAACTACACGGTAAAAAAGTAATGGAGGTGTAAATATCTTTATTAGAATTAAATTAAATCTTTAAAGTTGATTTAATATTGTCATCCTACATTATCGGTGCAAAAAAAAATATTTTGTAGTGATTTTTTTTTTATTTGAGCGGAAGCGGTTTATTTGTTTAGAATCTAGTATTGTCTATTTAGATACCAATGACACTTAAAAAGAATTATGCACTCTCACAGAAAAATAACAGAAATAGAAGACAGAAGATTTAACGTGGTTCGGATATGAATATCCTATGTCCATTGAGACCCAACAACTTTTTATTTCACTAAAGAAAAGAGTATAAAAGAGAGAGTGGAAAGAATAATGGTCGATGCTACACTTGCTTCTTCATATGAAGATAAAGTTCTTTCATTTATATAGACTTGATAATGAAGGGTTGCTTGGAGATTAAGCAAATCAATTTCTCGATTACGCAGATATCTTTCCAATTTGCGTGATTTGTTTTTAGTATAAATAGATGGCGTAATCTTCATTTCCATATCTTTCCTTTATTCTCCATGCCTAATAATTTATTTCTTCATATAGCAGACTAATTAATTGATTTACTAATTAATTAGTTTCCTTAAAATATCCTTCCATATATCAGCTAAATTAATTGATTTGATTGAATTAATTAATTAATTTCTTTCCCTTTTAATAAATATTTGAATCATCCAAATTCAACATATTTTTCACTCATATTTAACAAAAGCAAAGAAATCATGATCCATGATGTTTGATTTGATAATGAATAGAGTTGTAGTTTATGTTGAATGCTTATGACTTGAACGTATACCTTTACAATAGATTTAATGATTTGGTTTATAAATGAACTGGTCGATGTTAGTTTTGTTTATTATGTGGCATATTGTAACGACCCGTATTTTTACGTGTCGATAAATCGTAGAATTTACAGGTTGTTAGTGTTGTTTGTGTTGCTTCTAGCTTGAGTCGTTTAGGAGTTGACCCGAGTGCAAGTGATGAGTCGTGACCGACTCATAGGCATAGCTAAGTTAGGTGATGAGTCGTGACCGACTCATAGGGGACCGACTCAAGGAGGGGTAGCGGTTTAAAGTGTTGGCCGAGATAAGGATGGACCGACTCAAGAAGTTAGGCGACTCATAGGATGACCGACTCATAGAGGGCCGAGATAAGAAGTGTGGCCGAGTCAACGAGTTACGACTCATAGGGTTTGCCGAGTTAAGGAGTTAACGGGTTAAGGGTGTAGCGACTTAAGGGGTTTAGGCTTAGGTCGTGGGTAATGAGTCGGCAGGGTTTTGAGTCGTAGGGCCTGATGAGTCGTGAGTCGGCATCATAGTTGAGTCGTGAGTGTGTATTGTTGAGTCGTCGTACGACTTAGGACTTGGGGAAAACGCGGCAGTGTCTTAGGTCGGAGGCTTTTAGGTCGTGACCGACTTATGTTGAGTCGGCACTGGTCTTGAGTCGTGAGTCGGTAGGTGTTGAGTCGGTTTGGGTTTGAGTCGTATGACCTTGTGCCTTGGTGTATTGAGTCGTTGGCTTGAGTCGGAAGGCTGTGC
The DNA here is from genome assembly GCA_030765085.1 of Allium cepa. Lineage (NCBI taxonomy): Eukaryota > Viridiplantae > Streptophyta > Magnoliopsida > Asparagales > Amaryllidaceae > Allium > Allium cepa. The sequence goes on from CM060939.1 coordinate 701,087,740, forward strand.
AGTTGGGTCGGCTGTGCTAGGTCGTGAGTCGGCAAGGATGAGTCGGCAGGAGATGAGTCGTGGACGACTCATGATGAGTCGGGACCGACTCATGGGGCGACGACTCAGGGAGGTTCCAGCCTATAAATAGAGGGGTTCGGCTCACTTTTTGGCACCGGATTTCGAAGCGACGAAGTGCTGCCATTTTGGAAACTCGACTACAACATTTCTTCACCTTCTTTTCTCTATTCCAATCTAGTTCTAACATCCATCCAAGATCGAAGATCGAGATCGAAGATCCAAGTGCCAAAGTTGAAGATCTTCATCCGTTCGAGCTAGAATTCATCGATTGGAGCGAGATATTGCCGGATCAAACCTTGATCTTCGCTGTCCAGATCTGAAGTGTGTAGTTTTTGTAGTGTTTGGGTGATTTGGTGAGTGGTAGTTATCTCTCACGCGGATCCAAAGGAGTATATTGGATTGGTGGCATGTTTGGGTGTTAAAGTTAGAGATTTCATGCATTTTTCTTAGATCGAAGTCTAGATCCATGGTTTTGAAGATGTTTACTTATGCAAGTTAGTTTAACAAGTATTAGAGACAAAACCCATGTTTTATATTTGATAGATCTATGCTAAAAACTATGGTTTCACATATGTTGGACTTTTGCTCACTTATTTACGAAATTTCCATTATAGTTGATATTGCTTATATTGCTTGTTAGATCTTGTTTGAATGATTGATATTTGAATGTATGATTGATTTGATTGTTTCCAAGTTAGCTAGTAGTTGATTTGGAACAAAAGGATGGAAGAGGATTCAAAAGCTATGGAAGAAGGCTCTTGAATGGTGAAAGCTGCTTAAGGCATATGTAGCGGATGTTGAAGCTCATATGTATAGATTGGATGATGATGAGATGGAACTTTGCCATGATGCGATGAGGCAAACCATGTTGTTGAGTTGAGACTTTGCTTTGATGTGATGAAGTGAAGTATGATGTGAGTCTTGGCTTAATCCAGGAAGGGATCATTCCAAGCATGTTGATAACTTGAAGGGTAGTTCAAGTTGGTTGATAATGGATTGTTCAAGAGGTAGCTTGAGCTTGTATGAGGAAGTAGTCGTCGAGGAGGATGACTAGGAGGCTTGGATCTCGTCGTTGTTGAAGGTTCTAGCATGCTCAAAAGCAAGAGTACATGGGGCGCCCATAACGACTACAGGTAGGTAGTCGGGACACCCAAAAGACTACAGGTAGGTAGTTGAGTACTCTGGGCAAAGTAGATAAGTCCTAGGCACAAGGCAGTGTGCGGAGTTATGGTTAGAACCGGGGTTTCCATTAGCCCTTGACAGATGGTCATTCAACTAACGGTGAAATCGAGGCAAGGATGACAGTGATAGCCAGAGTCATGGATGTTTGGTTGTATTATCATTCGGCTTCAAGAGCGGTGTTTTCTGGGTGCTTATCTGATCTTGGTTTAGGCCTTGGGGGTTTGTATTTGGAAAACATCGTCCTTGACTCGAGTGGTATTCGCTTTACCTTAATTGTCTATGTTGTTATGCTTGCTTCTCCTTAGTGTATGTCTGGGGCTATCACTGTAGAAAGAGGTGGAGTGGGATGGTTTGGTTCCTATTCCTTTTATCCTTTATGCTCTTTTGGTATGCTTGATAGTTAATTTACTGCTCACTAAGACTTTGTCTGACTCAAGGTTTTATGTCTCCTCTTATTACCTTGGGCTGTTCATCCATGTTGGGATGGGCAGACTAGGTAGCAGGTGACAGGTGCTGTGCTAGGAGTTCTACGATGAAGATGACGAAGACGAGCAGGAGGCTTTGCATATTAGTTTTCTTACTATATGTACTGGGTATCCGCTGCTGTATTTGGTTGAGTGATTTGTAGTGAGGCTTTCATGTATGGATTTGAGTAGATGATTGTATGAAACTACTGTGATGCTTATATGATGATGTTCTGTTCTATGGAGCTTCACTATATTATATTTCTCTATTGTATTTTATCCATGCGCTGTGAGTTATGCGATAGAGATTCTTCTGTTTTGTTTTACCCTGACTATCGTCCATGGCTGCCTGGCACACCTTTTAGCGCATTATTTCCTTGATTTGGTGCGGGAGTCATGGGCGGTCGTCACATTTGGTATCAGAGCCAGGTTAATCGATTTTAGCCAACGCTCGCTGATGTAACTACGTAAGAGAGACGTAATTGTAATTTGATGGATGATTACTATATATAATATAGTAGTTTAGAAGGGTTTGAACTCCTTATGCAGTTGTTTCTTAAGGTGTTCTAATCATTCTTATTTACAGATATTAAGGATGAGTCGAAGTGAGAGACAAGCTGCGAGGGGTAGCCGTGATGCTAGGGAAGCTGTTGATTATGCTCCTATGTTTGAGGCCATGATGACTTCAATCATGAGGAGAATACCAGCTTCAGGATCATCTGTGGATGTGGGAGTTCAAGTCCAAGCTCCGAGACCGGTGGACTTTGCCAAGCTTTGCAAGGATTATACTGCTCTTGGAGGGAAAGTTTTCTTGGGGACGGAGTCGACTATTGAGGTGCAGAGATGGATTGATGCTTGCAAAAGGATCTTTGGTGACTTAGGGATTGAGGATGCAACTAAGAGGAAGCTTGCATCGAGACAGCTTCAGGGAAGAGCTGCTGATTGGTGGAATTCTATCACCATCGATACTCCAGAAGAAGAGATTACTTGGGAGCAATTCCAAGTTAGATTTGAAGCTAAGTTCATCTCTACTTCCCAGAAATCTGTCTTGTTTAAGAGGTTTGTGGAGCTCAAGCAAGGGGGAAGGCCTGTTCTTGAGTACATTTCTGAGTTTGAAGCCTTATCTAAGTATGCCAGATCGTATATTGATTCTCCCTACCAGAAGAATGAAAAGTTTGTGACTGGTCTGGATGCTTATCTTGGGAGGCAGTTGGTGGATCATCTGGACGATCCGTTTGAGAAGCTTGTGGAAAAAGCTCTTAGGCACGAGAGTTTGTTCCCTAAGGAAGTATCTGTTGTTGCTGTAACCAGGGAAGGATCTAAACCACAGCAGAGTGGCAATAAGAAGAGGAAACAACAGCAACAGAGGGGTAGGGATGGCCAGAAGAAGCCGAAGAGTGAAGTGACTTGCTATAACTGCCAGCAGAAGGGCCATCTTTACAAAGATTGTAAGAATCCCAAAGTGCCGGGAAAGTGTTACAACTGTGATAAGCTGGGACATATCAAGAAGGATTGTCCAGAACCGAGGAAAGATAGGCAGGTTGTGCAAGTCTATGCTTTGGGGGCTGTTCCATCGTCTTCGAAAGCTCCTACTGCTGAAGAGAAGGGGAAGAGTGTGGTTGTTCAAGGTACTCTTTCTATTTGTGGTGTTCCAGTTAGAGTGTTGTTTGATACTGGAGCGTCGCATTCTTTTGTTTGTGATGATTTGGTAAGCCGGTTAGGTATGAAACCGGATATTGTTGATAGGCCATTGGTTGTGACTAATCCGGTTGGGGGTTCGTCATGTTTGTGTATGATATGCCGTGGTCTAGTTGTGTCGAGTCATGATTGCTCGTTTGTTTGTGATTGCTTTGTTCTGAACTTTGCGGGGTTCGGAATTATTTTGGGTATGGACTGGCTTAGGAAGTATGCGGCTAGGATTGATTGTGAGAGGCTTGAGGTGACAGTCGGGAATGTGGAAGGGCGGAAGGTTGTGATACGATGTAAGCATGAAGAAGGCGTCTTCATGAGCTTCATGTATTCGCTAGTTGTTCCACGGGATGGACTGTCATCGGTGCCTATTGTGAATGAGTTTGAGAATGTCTTTGAGGAAGTCAAAGGGTTGCCGCCGCATAGGGAGATCGAGTTTCGTATCGATCTAGTTGAGGGAGCCAGACCTGTTGTGATGCCTCTTAGGCGGATGGCACCGAGGGAGCAGCAAGAGCTGAAGGTGCAAGTTGATGACCTTTTGCAGAAAGGATTCATTCGGAGAAGTGTGTCCGAATGGGGTGCGCCAGTTGTGTTCGCAACCAAAGCGGATGGATCGTTGAGGTTGTGTGTGGATTATCGTGAGCTGAATAAGGTGACTAAGAAGAACAAGTATCCATTGCCGAGAATAGATGACTTGTTTGATCAGCTTCACGAGGCTAAGGTGTTTTCTCAGATGGATTTGGCAACGGGATTTCACCAGTTGAGAGTGGCGAAGGATAGTGTGCCGAAGACTGCTTTTAGGACACCATCCGGGTTTTATGAGTGGCTGGTAATGCCGTTTGGATTGACTAACGCGCCAGCATATTTTGTGGATCTTATGAATAGAGTGTTCAGAGATCAGTTGAATAAGTTCGTGCTTGTGTTCGTGGATGATATTCTGATTTATTCCAGAACTGAGGGAGAGCACAAGACGCACTTGAGGATTGTTTTGGAAATTTTGCGGAAACATCAGCTGAAGGCTAAGTTTTCGAAGTGTCACTTCTGGAAGAGTGAAGTGAGGTTCTTAGGCCATGTTATCTCTGGAAATGGAATAGCGGTTGACCCCGCTAAGGTGGCAGCGATCCAGGATTGGGTTAGGCCTAAGAATGCATCTGATGTGAGAAGTTTTCTTGGATTAGCAGGATACTATCGTCGGTTTATCAAAGACTTTTCCAAGATAGCTGCACCGTTGACAGGATTGACGAAGAAGAATCAAGTGTTCAGATGGAATGATAAGTGTGAACAAGCTTTCATAATCCTGAAAGAGCGACTGACGAGCGCTCCTGTTTTGACTATTCCAAGTGGGAATGATGAGATGGTGGTTTACACCGATGCATGTGGCACTGGACTAGGAGCGGTGCTAATGCAGAAGCATAAAGTTGTTGCGTATGCTAGTCGACAACTAAAGCCGCATGAAAGGAATTATCCGACTCATGATTTGGAGTTAGCGGCGATTGTGTTTGCTTTGAAGATGTGGAGACACTATCTATTGGGAGTTAGATTCGAGCTGTTTACAGATCATAAGTCGTTGAAGTATCTGTTTTCCCAAAAGGATTTGAATCTTCGACAGCAAAGGTGGCTAGAGTTCTTAGCATCGTATGATTTTGGTATAGCCTATACTCCAGGGAAAGGTAACGCAGTGGCTGATGCGTTAAGTCGAAGACATGCAGGATTGGGAGCCATGTTTTCGGAATGGAAGAGTCTTGAGTATTTGGCTGGATTTGATTTCAGGCCTAGATGTGAATTGGAACCTGAGATGTTGGCAAACTTATCGATAAGGCCTACTCTTGTGGAAAGAATTGGCGAGAGCCAAAGAAGAGATGATAAGCTTGTCAAGATTATCCGTGATTTGGAATCCGGATTGGACCCGGAGAAGGATAAAGGATTCGAGGTCGATCGAGAGGGTTGGCTTCGAAAGCAAGGACGACTAGTTGTTCCCGATGTAGATGGATTGAGAGATGAAGTTCTGAGGGAGAGTCATCACTCGAAGTTGACAATTCATCCAGGTGGAAATAAGATGTATCGGGATATGAAGAGAACCTACTACTGGGAAGGTATGAAGAAGGATGTTGGAAATTTTATTTCCAAGTGTATGAATTGCCAGTTGGTGAAAGCTGAGCAGAAGAAGCCCAGTGGATTGCTTCAGCCATTAGAGGTTCCTACATGGAAGTGGGAGCAAGTGTCGATGGACTTTATCGATGGTCTACCTAGGACAAGAGCAGGGAATGAAGGGATTTGGGTCATAGTAGATCGTTTGACCAAGAGTGCAAGGTTCATTCCTGTTCGATCGACTAGGACTGCATCGAAGTTGGCTGAATTATATGTGAAGTGGATAGTTCGTTTCCATGGTGTTCCGAAGAGTATAGTGAGCGATCGAGATCCATTGTTCACTAGTAGATTTTGGAAGAGCTTCCAGGAAGTTTTGGGAACTGAGTTGTGTTTGAGTACAGCTTATCACCCTCAAACAGATGGTCAGACTGAGAGAGTCAACCGAGTTTTGGAAGATCTTCTTAGAGCATGTGTTTTGGACTTCGGAGGATCATGGGAAGATCACCTTCATTTGGTGGAGTTTGCTTATAATAACAGTTATCAGTCGAGTATTGGTATGGCACCATATGAGGCATTATATGGAAGACCGTGTAACTCTCCGACATGTTGGTTGGAAACTGGAGAAAAGCTGATACTTGGGCCAGAGATGATTCGACAGACTTCAGATTGTATAGAGATCATTCGGCAACGAATGAAGGCAGCCCAAGATCGTCAGAAAAGTTATGCCGATAATCGTCGTAAGGATTTGGAATTCGACGTAGGTGATATGGTTTTTGTGAAGATTTCTCCTCTGAAGAGTGTCATTAGATTCGGGAAGAAAGGAAAGTTAACTCCGAGATTTGTTGGACCATTCCCGATTATCGAGCGTATTGGAAAGCTCGCTTATAGATTGGAGTTACCGGAAAAGATGGCGGGTGTGCACAGTGTTTTTCATGTATCTTATCTACGGAAGTATATGCACGACCCAACTACGGTGGTTTCTGCTGATAGCTGTGAAGACTTGGAGGTTGATCCAGTTGTTTCGAGACCTCGTAAGCCGCTTCGTATTGTTGAAACCGATACGAAACAGCTTAGGAGGAAGACGATTACGTTGCTCAAGGTACAATGGAGTGATGATGTTAACGACTGTACATGGGAGGAGGAAGAGAGGATGAAGGCAGCTCATCCCGGACTCTTCGAGGTATGGCCCTAAAGTGTCGTGACATCTCATGAATTTGTAGCTTGTTCTAAGTCATAGAATTCTGCATGCTAGATTAGAATTGGTTGCATGGATTGTTGATTGCCATGGATGATAGGCATGCGGAATAATTTTGATTGCTGTTGTTTGCTTGGAATTTCGGGGGCGAAATTCCTAAGGGGGAGAGAATGTAACGACCCGTATTTTTACGTGTCGATAAATCGTAGAATTTACAGGTTGTTAGTGTTGTTTGTGTTGCTTCTAGCTTGAGTCGTTTAGGAGTTGACCCGAGTGCAAGTGATGAGTCGTGACCGACTCATAGGCATAGCTAAGTTAGGTGATGAGTCGTGACCGACTCATAGGGGACCGACTCAAGGAGGGGTAGCGGTTTAAAGTGTTGGCCGAGATAAGGATGGACCGACTCAAGAAGTTAGGCGACTCATAGGATGACCGACTCATAGAGGGCCGAGATAAGAAGTGTGGCCGAGTCAACGAGTTACGACTCATAGGGTTTGCCGAGTTAAGGAGTTAACGGGTTAAGGGTGTAGCGACTTAAGGGGTTTAGGCTTAGGTCGTGGGTAATGAGTCGGCAGGGTTTTGAGTCGTAGGGCCTGATGAGTCGTGAGTCGGCATCATAGTTGAGTCGTGAGTGTGTATTGTTGAGTCGTCGTACGACTTAGGACTTGGGGAAAACGCGGCAGTGTCTTAGGTCGGAGGCTTTTAGGTCGTGACCGACTTATGTTGAGTCGGCACTGGTCTTGAGTCGTGAGTCGGTAGGTGTTGAGTCGGTTTGGGTTTGAGTCGTATGACCTTGTGCCTTGGTGTATTGAGTCGTTGGCTTGAGTCGGAAGGCTGTGCAGTTGGGTCGGCTGTGCTAGGTCGTGAGTCGGCAAGGATGAGTCGGCAGGAGATGAGTCGTGGACGACTCATGATGAGTCGGGACCGACTCATGGGGCGACGACTCAGGGAGGTTCCAGCCTATAAATAGAGGGGTTCGGCTCACTTTTTGGCACCGGATTTCGAAGCGACGAAGTGCTGCCATTTTGGAAACTCGACTACAACATTTCTTCACCTTCTTTTCTCTATTCCAATCTAGTTCTAACATCCATCCAAGATCGAAGATCGAGATCGAAGATCCAAGTGCCAAAGTTGAAGATCTTCATCCGTTCGAGCTAGAATTCATCGATTGGAGCGAGATATTGCCGGATCAAACCTTGATCTTCGCTGTCCAGATCTGAAGTGTGTAGTTTTTGTAGTGTTTGGGTGATTTGGTGAGTGGTAGTTATCTCTCACGCGGATCCAAAGGAGTATATTGGATTGGTGGCATGTTTGGGTGTTAAAGTTAGAGATTTCATGCATTTTTCTTAGATCGAAGTCTAGATCCATGGTTTTGAAGATGTTTACTTATGCAAGTTAGTTTAACAAGTATTAGAGACAAAACCCATGTTTTATATTTGATAGATCTATGCTAAAAACTATGGTTTCACATATGTTGGACTTTTGCTCACTTATTTACGAAATTTCCATTATAGTTGATATTGCTTATATTGCTTGTTAGATCTTGTTTGAATGATTGATATTTGAATGTATGATTGATTTGATTGTTTCCAAGTTAGCTAGTAGTTGATTTGGAACAAAAGGATGGAAGAGGATTCAAAAGCTATGGAAGAAGGCTCTTGAATGGTGAAAGCTGCTTAAGGCATATGTAGCGGATGTTGAAGCTCATATGTATAGATTGGATGATGATGAGATGGAACTTTGCCATGATGCGATGAGGCAAACCATGTTGTTGAGTTGAGACTTTGCTTTGATGTGATGAAGTGAAGTATGATGTGAGTCTTGGCTTAATCCAGGAAGGGATCATTCCAAGCATGTTGATAACTTGAAGGGTAGTTCAAGTTGGTTGATAATGGATTGTTCAAGAGGTAGCTTGAGCTTGTATGAGGAAGTAGTCGTCGAGGAGGATGACTAGGAGGCTTGGATCTCGTCGTTGTTGAAGGTTCTAGCATGCTCAAAAGCAAGAGTACATGGGGCGCCCATAACGACTACAGGTAGGTAGTCGGGACACCCAAAAGACTACAGGTAGGTAGTTGAGTACTCTGGGCAAAGTAGATAAGTCCTAGGCACAAGGCAGTGTGCGGAGTTATGGTTAGAACCGGGGTTTCCATTAGCCCTTGACAGATGGTCATTCAACTAACGGTGAAATCGAGGCAAGGATGACAGTGATAGCCAGAGTCATGGATGTTTGGTTGTATTATCATTCGGCTTCAAGAGCGGTGTTTTCTGGGTGCTTATCTGATCTTGGTTTAGGCCTTGGGGGTTTGTATTTGGAAAACATCGTCCTTGACTCGAGTGGTATTCGCTTTACCTTAATTGTCTATGTTGTTATGCTTGCTTCTCCTTAGTGTATGTCTGGGGCTATCACTGTAGAAAGAGGTGGAGTGGGATGGTTTGGTTCCTATTCCTTTTATCCTTTATGCTCTTTTGGTATGCTTGATAGTTAATTTACTGCTCACTAAGACTTTGTCTGACTCAAGGTTTTATGTCTCCTCTTATTACCTTGGGCTGTTCATCCATGTTGGGATGGGCAGACTAGGTAGCAGGTGACAGGTGCTGTGCTAGGAGTTCTACGATGAAGATGACGAAGACGAGCAGGAGGCTTTGCATATTAGTTTTCTTACTATATGTACTGGGTATCCGCTGCTGTATTTGGTTGAGTGATTTGTAGTGAGGCTTTCATGTATGGATTTGAGTAGATGATTGTATGAAACTACTGTGATGCTTATATGATGATGTTCTGTTCTATGGAGCTTCACTATATTATATTTCTCTATTGTATTTTATCCATGCGCTGTGAGTTATGCGATAGAGATTCTTCTGTTTTGTTTTACCCTGACTATCGTCCATGGCTGCCTGGCACACCTTTTAGCGCATTATTTCCTTGATTTGGTGCGGGAGTCATGGGCGGTCGTCACACATATGTTACTGTTGTGCACCAGTTTCATTTAAATAATTAATGAAAAAGACATCTGAATATTTGATGGAAAAATTCTCATTGCAATTAATAATTATACCGGTCCCATAGGTTGCTTCAGAATATTTATAGACCTCTTTTTTATTTGAACTGATGACATTCCAAAATTAAAAAATTCTTCTGTTCATTTTGTATTTAAGGGATCATTTTGGACAATTTTTAAGTCTAATATTTTTCTCAAAAGGAAAGAGGAAAAGAAAACACAAACGGATCTCTATTATCAAAGCCAAAGAAATCTATTAAATATTAGTATTAACGCTTTCGCCTAAAGAATTCTTTACTTCAGAACTATAAGATTTAAATTCCTTTATTATTTTATTTTGGATTTATGGATTCTGGATTGATTGTGCTCTAATCACAAAACATATTACGATCTTGTTGATCTCTTAGATTTGGTAACAAAGCAATCATAAATTCATATTAAATGCAACTTTTTATGCAAAATTGATTTTTAATGGTTCATATATAAGCTATAGAGATTCAGCTAATTTATTTATAAATATTTTCTTATAATTTTGGACGAAAGATTTGAAAAGAGAATTTTTTTTTCTACTATGCATGCGCACATATGATAATCAATGTATTTTCCATGGAGATGTAATGTTGAAGACCTTTACCCAAGATGCATCATGTCGTGAATCACATGGGCACTCCCATTTTGCTATGTTGGATCTAATTCAACTAAGTTTGTGTGAAATTTAGGTCCAAACTAGATCATGACCAAGAGTTTTGATATGTTCATATATTTGCATTTTGAATCTGTTATTGTTCTCTATGATTTATTGTATATTTTTTTTATAAATAATTTAAACCATTTAATATTTTTTAATAATTGGTTGTTGTCGATTTCTATCAACTTTGAATTTTAGGTGCCGCTTTACTAAAATGATTTATGTGATTTAAAGTCACAATTATGTTTTACTTTTAATAAATTATGAACGGTAATTTAACCAGCTTTAATTGCCATTATGGTTTATTAAGTGAATTTATTTATTTTAATGGTTCAGTTTGCTTCTGTCCAATGGTGATACAAATCGAATTTTGTAAAATTATGTTTTAACATTTAATAAATTATGAATTGTAATTTTATCAACTTTAATTGTCATTATGATTTATCAAGTGAATTTATTTGTTTTAATGGTTCAGTTTCTTTTTATCCAACGGTGATACTAATTGATTTTCATGAAATTACATTTTTGAATTTCATAAATTATGAATGGTAAGTTTACTAACTTTAGTTGCTATTATGATTTACTAAGTGAATTTGTTTGTTTTAATGATTTAGTTTCTTTCTGGCCAACAGTGATACAAATTAATTTTCATAATGTATTTTAGATTTAATAGGTTATGAATGGTAATTTTACCAACTTTAATTGTCATTATGATTTTTTAAGTCAATTTATTTATTTTAACAAGGGGCTTTTTTGTATAAAGGATTTTTTTTGCCTCAAGGACACGGCCTCAATATTTTAGCCACAAGGACAAATATTCTCCCAAAATTAGTGATAAAGCAAACATTATCCAAAAATTAGTCATAAGGACAAACCGCCAAAATTATCAACTACCACTCGTCACACCACCACCCACCACCATCATTTGCACCACCAGCCTCGCCGCCACCCCCATTAGCACCCCCGCCATCACATGCTACAGATAACTTTTAACATGAAAACTGATATCTAAAACAACCACCGATAACTAAAAATCGATACCTAAAAACAGATGCCTAAAAACTGCTACCGACAACTTAAACTGATACCTAACAGCTGATACTCAAATAAACCATATATAATCTTTAAGGTTCTCAAATTTATCAAATTCGATCACCAGTTCACAATCATATTTAAAGAACAAAAAAATCACCCATAATGAACATCTATCATGCTCATGAAATTGCATCGTTATTTCATATAATGACACTTTGACTCAAGCTTCTCCATTCTCCGATGCAAGCCAGATCGAAGGACTCCACTCTAGCAAAACATGGATTGCATTCAATTAAGGTAGTGTGCACAATGGCATGACACGATAGAGGTTTATCTCTAGGTAAAAAGTACATAGTTTTTACAAAAATGATGCCTACTGTCACTAAAACTAACACGTAAAAACCAATCCTCAAATTAATAGTAAAACTAATATTTAAACAAAATTCATTTAAAATTTGATACTAATGAAGCACTAATTGAACTCACTGGTTCATCATATTTACTCTATAACAACTTCATTTTTATACATAAGCAAACCAACAGAGCAGTACAAAACTTTCACACTGCATTATGTAAAAAATAATACTCGGAAGAGAAAAATGATACCTAAATATTGATCCTTACTAAACTCAATACAACAATACATTATGAATCAAACCAATATTAATGCAAAAAATAATAGTAATTAAAAAATGTTTTCTTAAAAATGTGAATTCATTACAATATAATAATTTTGTATACAACAAAAATCACAAACGCAAACATAACAAATATTTTCAAAAATGATACCTACAAACTGAAAAAACTTATACATAACAGTTAATACCACTTCTTATATCCTAATTCTTCCATGGCTTTCTCTTCTTCTTCCTCGACTTGCTCTTCTTCTTCTATCATCATAATTGATATAAAATAATAGCCCTACTACAATCTTTCAACAAACTAGCTCATCGTCAACACTATATCTCCAATCATGTTCAAGTCACGACATATTCAACATAACTCACGAAAACAGTACTTCAGGCAAACTTCAGAACCTAGGCATCAATTTTAATTTGGGCACCAAAGGACGAAGCACAATTCTCAAGAAATTCAGCAAGACATCTCGAGCCTTTAGATCTTCAGATTTTGGCGATGACTATAAAATTGATAACGACAGCTTCGACGTTCGGATGATGAGTTCTTCGGCGATCACTTTCCCATCGATGAATTTTCTTCTGTTGTCCTCGTTGTTAATATTTTTGTCCTACAGCAGAAAAAAGATACGAGAGTTGTCCTTCAGACTAAAAATTTAAAGGCGAGTCTTTGAGGCTAAAATGTTGTGAATTTTTTTCCTTTACAGTATTTTCCTATTTTAACAATTGAATTTGTTTATGCCCATGGTGATATGAATTGAATTTTATGCAAAGAGCTGTTATGATAGGACTGAAATATAATTGGGCATTTTATTATTTATTTCAATATAATTACTATTCTTCCCTCTATATACAGTTGATTTAATGTTGTTATACAACTTGTGGATTTATTAGTTGATAATAGTAGAATTTCATTTTTTTGAATATAATGCAGCATTGAATAATGTTCATGCTCAAATCTCTAAAATAGTACCATTGAACGGAACTAGTTTTTTTTGGAACTGAGCTAGCCCGCAATGGAAGGAATGGATGAGTTTCAAAAATTTTATCATTTTGAATTTCTTGGTCTGATGAATTTTAATGGTACATATATCCAATCAAATAAAGTTTTAAAATAAAATCTTATTTTATTTAAAAATTGGTTAAAAAATGTTTTCGATTAATTTAAAATTAAATATACAATGTACCAAATTCACCCAACAATTACTCATAAGAGTAAATTAAGAGACAGAAACTTTTCATTTCTTTCTCCAAAACTTATGTAATTTAGAGAAGGAAACCTTCTATCTATTTCTCTAAAAGTAATGAAATTAATTAAAGGCATACTATGCTTTATATGGAGAGAGAAACCTTTCATTTTTCTCTTTTTAATTAAATTGATTGATACGTTAGCAACTAATACATTGCATAAAATGTAAGTTTGTCCAAATATATTCCGGTGTGAATTATGAATGTGCAACATTATTTATATAGATGATATGAATTTGTACATTTATTTATATATATGAATACTAATACAATTGTGGTATAAAATATCAGAATTTCTAACCATCAATACAATACTTATAAATTCGATTGTAATTTTAATTTTAAGATACAACACCAGATAATACAATCCATGAATAAGTAATAATGGGAAAATAATTACTATTTGTATTCTACATACTTATGACCGTAAATGAAAGTTTAAAATACACGTAAATAAACATTGAATGCACATTAAATACACTTAAATGCACTTTAAATTACAAAATATTTTTATAGCTAAACGAATGTTTGTATGTAAGTATATGAATATAAAGGTAAAAACATATATGTAAATACATACACACACATAGTCATATATATGGTTGCAAATATATGAATAGAACTTTGCTTACACTAAACAAATTAACAAAACTTCTCTTTAGATATAAACAGATATATGGTTACATTACACAATAAAAATTTCCCTTCCACAGAATAAATTAGCAAACCTTTCCCTTTTTATTTTAAATCACATAATCCGTATCTAATAAAACATGTATGTGAATTTAATTTTACAAATATGCAAACAAACAATTAAACATGTATAAACATATATGATTAAATTTAACAACAGCATATTAAAAAATGCAATTTTTATTATTATAAAATAAAACATATGAACAAATTCTGTTTATTAGCAAAATCATATGATTATATTGTTATATATGAAATTATCTATATAGATTAAAGTTAACCTAATAAAATTTATTTCAAAAAGTTGTCAAAATTAAAGTTAAGAAGAAGAATACAATTATGAATTCATCAACAAATTTACATCTCCAAACATATAAACATAACACAGTTTTACTCATAATATACACATACATATGTTCATGTTTGCATCTCATGGTGACAACGTATACGTATATGGAATTGCGATAACGGATAAATTAATTAGATAAAAGCATGAAATAATCGATTATAAATGATTATAGGAATTTGTAAATCAAGATGACACCTTGCCATAGCCCAAGAGAATACCTTGAATGATAAATCAGAAGCTCTTAGATTCCATGAATCGATCTTGTTAAGGAATTCCTTGAAGCACACCTTGAAAATGAATTCCCCTTAGGATGTTGCTAAGAAGTCACACCTTGAATGATGGTATCCCCTCAAATCTTCACAATCCAAATCTGATCCTTACAAGAGATTGATGAACCACTTTTGTTTTGTTTTATTTGATCCTTTTATTTGGAGTTGAAAGATTTTGGAATTGTTTTTTCTATCATGAAAAGTTAGGAGGAGAGTAGGAGAACGAATGAATGTGGAAGAATGAACTGTAGGGACATAATAAATTAGATAATACGTTTTATTTGAATGAAAGAAATCTTTCCCATTCTTTAGTTAAAACTTCTCCAATTAATTCCTTTATTGTTTCCCTTTCTCCAACCTTTCTTTTCACATGATATGTCATCAAATGACATGAAATTTCCATAAATCATGTCATCAAATGACATAAAATTCCATAAATAATTTTATGCAATTGTCTTTAGATTACATCAATATAACTTTTATAAATGCCTTCAAATAGTTACAAACAACTTTTAAACATCAAATAAATTAAATAATATTAATTAATATTTCTCAAATATTATTTAAGTTAATCAATTTATAGCATTTTATACATTAGTTAAATCATGTGATTTTCCAGGAATTCATCATTATGGTTGTGCGACTCAAAGGTGTAAATTTGGTCAGCGATTAGTATCGAACTATTCAAATATTAACATTCACACGTCACTTAGTAGGTGGTATGACATTTTGACTGAATTCATCGCATACACACCTTTTGGCAAAGTCCAATTTACTTATTATAAGCGGTATCCAATAGCGACAATTATTTACACCAATTCTCTTCATCCAAACTATATCACATTAGGACTTAAGAAATTTGGTAACGGTCAAAATTCCAATATCATCCATGTTCAACTTATAGTCCAAACACGAAGCCCTTGGTCCAATAATAACAATTACTATTAACCGAACTGCTTTTGCCATAGATTTTGACTTTTAATTGACTTCGGTTGACCGTAATACTAACCACTTATTACCGAGGAGACAAATTCCCTCCTGAATAGTGTTTCACTTCCAACGCTTTCACTCAATTCAACTATAGTCGTTCGATGGACGCCATGCCATGATTTAACTATAATTAAGTGGAGCGTCCATATTGAAGATCAAGGGTATTCTCAGTCGAGAGAACTGTGTAAATTTGTTACACCCATATTTTCTGCTTGACCTTAGTTATATTAACCAACGTAAAACTATCAAGTGAGTCATTTCATAGTTATCCAATAACTCTCAGTACATAACACCTTGTTGCCCATAGCAGTCATGAGTAATACATTACTGAACATTTAGAGTGTGTTACATACTCTAGTCTCAATAGATGTACCGATATCAGTCTCGATACATCTTGACTACGAATATGTAAAATGATATATTTATTTTTATTGTGATAAATTACTTATGGTTATAACACTTTGTAAGTACTATCATAAAACATACTATTTAGAGATTTTCTGTTAAATATACTTTTTATTAAATTAATTAATTAACATAACATTTTGTATCTTGTATATAATAGAAAGAAAACACATTTTAGTTTGAAAAAGATTGGGTATAATGTTAGATATATATGTAAAAAATTACACAATTGTCCTAGGGCATACTTCTAACTCTATTAATATCCCACTTGCAATTGGGATCAATTATTGAATCTCATTCCAACTTCTCCAATCAGTTTCCTCAAACTAATTGGGTCGGTCCCTTAGTGAACGGGTATGCTATTATGTTTCAATTATCTACTCTGTTAAGTTCTGCTATGAACTTTATCTTGACATAGTTATCATATAACAATGTTATGTGATTATCAACATTTGGAACCATCTTTGGCTCAGTTATGGATTTGTGCATTTATATATTTATATTCATTGCTTTTATTGCAGGGATATTCAAGGCGATGTACTTAGCTTTTTTTATTAAATCAGGCATGGTCATTCATTTGGAACATTTTTAACGTAAAAGATTCTTAACTTGAATTTATTATGACATAGTACTCATTAGCACTTATGAAGTTTGAGTCCAAACACTCCTTCACAAGGAGTCTTTGTTTCTGCAAACAATTCTCTAATATTTCATAAATACATAAGAACACTTCAAACAACCATTAATTGATACCAATTTGGATTTGATTTTTCTTTATGTACCAAATATATAAATAAATCACGTAGACAACATAACATGTGTGATAATTCCTATTGCCAATGTATAAGAAACTAATCTCACATATTCCATATTGGACAATTTAATAAGGCATCTTTACATATCAATTTGGAACATTCCCAATATCTTGTATACTCACTATAAAATACATCATTTATAATCTAAAGTTGAGTATTAAAACAACTAAGGTTGATTTTAATAGAAGTACATCATTAAAATCAACAAGCATTGTTTATTTATAGTTTAGAAATATCAATGTACCTTTTTAACTTTCTTTTTTGAGCATATGCTTTCTCTGCATTTTGATCGATAATCAAACTATTTGATATTTTTATCGAAACATTTGTTCAATTTTGATGCTTGTCGAACGATACTTTCATATCCGTTCTTGGATCACATCCAAAAACCTCACAAACATAAAATCGCTCACACTGGCTTCTAGGCACATTGGTTATTATATATAAACAATTTACTCTAAATCATTATTTAGAATTTTCTGTTTCATCACATATGTACGAAAACATAAATTCATGCTATGCGATAATTTTGTGACTAAAATAAGACATGCTTGAGCACATCGAATGGTGAATCTATTATGTTAATTTCAACAACTGAATTATTTATGGTATTATTCTTATCAATGTTGCTAATTTAATTCTAACTACATTAGTCTTGCTCATAAAGGCACAATTGCGGCCGATGGTTCACATCCCTTTAGTTATGACTATAAAAGTCATATTTCGATAGTGGACTTGGAATTCTTTCAGATTTGCGCATCATATCATGTCATAGAGTCAACACTCTTAATGGTTTAACTAAACAAACGAGGACTATATTTTTAACGTAGATAAGAAACTCATAGTTTCTCTTTAATATGCGAGAATAATTATTAGACATTCTGATGCGATGTGCTCATTTAGGATATTTAATTTCATTTCATTTCATCTAATTAGTTCTATCCATGGATAATATCCAATTCCATTTTGCTACCAATAATTCTTATAGAAATTACTTTATAATGTAGTTGGTATTTCTTAAAACACCAATTGTTTCTCAGTGCAATAGAAAAGGTATTTATAAACCTTTTAGATTTATTTATTTATTAAACAAATTTGATTTTAGTTCATAAAACTTAAGTTTTAAACATAAATATGTCATCCAATGATAGTCTTTCCCAAAATCCTTTTGGGGAGATTCATACAAGATCCATCATGGATAATTATTACGTGCAATATTTCGACTCCTAAACCTGCCAATTTCTTGGCTTAGGACATGTTGGAGTTTGTTATAAACCCTTATCTTTTGTGATTTTATAAAATGTTATTTAGATGAAATAATATTAAGCATATGTACTACTCCCAAGTACATGACCTTAAAGAAAGAAACTAACTAAACTTCACTCCCAATTAATTGTACATTGCCCAATAATGTTCGATTACTCCTTTTCGGTGCAACAATATGTATCACATAGAGGAGTGACTTTTGAGATTGAATCTTTATTCATTTTTAGGTATGTTGGGAACCTTTTTCAAAATGCTCACTCATTCGATCAAATCGAATCATTTCCCATTTTATTTTAAATCACATAATTAGTATTTGATAAAACAAGTGTGTGAACTTTACTTGGCATATGTGCAAACAAACAATTAAATATGTGATTAAATTTAACAACTACATATTAAAACTGCAATTTTCTTTATTATAAAATAAAACGTATGAACAAATTCTATTGATTAGCAAAATCGTATGATTATATAGTTATATGTGAAATTGTTTGTATAAATTAAAGTTTACCCAATAAAATTTATTTCAAAAATTATCAAATTAAAGTTACAAAGAAGAATACAATTCTTCATCAAATTTACATCTCCAAACATTTAAACATAACAGAGTTTTAATCAAAATATACACATACATACGTTCGTGTTTGCATCTCATGTTGACAGCATATATGTATGGGAAATTGTGATAATGGATAAATTAATTAGACAAAAGCATGTAAAAATGATTATAATAATTTGTAAATCAAGATGATACCATGCTATTGCCCAACGGAATAACTTGAATGATGAACCAAAATCTCTTAGATTCCGCGAATCAATCTTTTTACCCAAATACTTGAAGCACACTTTTAAAATGAATCCCCATTAGGATATTGCCTAGAAGTCACACCTTGTATGATGGTATCTCCTTAAATCTTCAAGATCCATATCCAATCCTTGCAAGAGATGGATGGAGTTGAAAGATTTTAGAAATTTAATATTTTTCTTCCATGAAAAGTTAGAAGGAGAGAAATAGAAAGAATGAATTGTACATACATAACGAATTAGAAAATATGTTTTATTTGAAAACCTAAATCCTTTCTCATTCTTTAATTAAAACTTCCCCAGTTAATTCCGTTGATTCTTTCACTCTCTCTCTCAAATCTTTTCTTTTCACATGATATGTCATCAAATGATATGAAATTTCCACAAACCATGTCATCACATGACATAAAATTTCCATAAATCATTTCATGCAATTTTCTTTAAATTACATCGATATCGTACGTCGATGAGCACAAATATTACTTTTATAAATGCATCTAAATAATAACAAATTTCCAAACATCAAATAAATTAACTAATAATAATTTTTTCTCAAATATTAATTAATTTGATCAATTTATAACATTTGATGAATTAATTAAATCATGTAGTTTTTCAAAGAATTCATCAATACGGTTGTGCGACTCAAAGGTGTAAATTCAGTCTATGATTAATATCGAACCGATCGAATATTTACATTCATATGTCACTTAGTAGGTAGTGTGATATTTTTGCTGAATTTATCACTTACACATCTTTTGGTAAAATCCAATTTTACTTATTATAAGCAGTATCCAATAGTAACAATTATTTACACTAATTCCCTTGGTCAAAACTATATCCCATTAGGACTATGGAATTTGGTAATGATCCAAATTACAATACCGTCCATATTCAATTTTATATTCCAAATACGAAATCCTTAGCTCAATAATAATAATTACTATTAGCCAAACTACTCTAGCCAGACTTTGACTTTGAGTTAACCTTAGTTGACCATAATACTAATCTCATATAACTAAGGAGACGAATCCTCTCTTGAATAGTGTTTCACTTTTAATGCTTTCACTCGACCCAACTATAATCATTCGATGGACATCATGCCTTGATTTAACTATAATCAAAGTGGAGCTTCCACATTGAAGATCAATAGTATTCTTAAGTCGAGAGAACCGTGCAAATTAGTCGCATCGATATTTTTTTCTTGACCTTAATTATATTAACCAACATAAAACTATCGAGTGGGTAATTCCATAGTTATCGAATAACTATCACTATGCATCTCTTTGGTTTCTCCAGCAGTCGTGAGTAATACACTATCCAATATTTAGAGAGCATTATGTACTCTAGTCTCAACGGATATATCGGTATTCAATCTCGATACATCTTGACTAGGAATATTTAAAATGGTATATTTATTTTCATTATGAGAAATTACTCACGGTTACAACACTTCGTAACTAATATAACAAAACAAACCATTTACGGATTTTCTATTAAATATACTTTTAACTAAATTGATTAATTAATATAACACATTATATCAAGTATATAATATAAAGAAACACTTTTTACTTTGAACAAGACTAATTATCAAGATAGATATATGTAATAATTTATATAGTTGCGCTCAGGGTATACCCCTAACTCTATTGATTTTTCAATTTGGAAAGAGCAAATTGAAATTTATCTTGATGTTCTGGATATTGTGTAGCATTACAAATGGATAAACCTACTATTATAACGATAAATAAATATGTTGAAAAGGCTAATTTTGAAAGGATGATGCAAATAATACTTTTACCATAAAATAGTATTAGGACTTTGTTAAAAAGCATTTTAAAATCTAAGGCAAATGAAAGTACTCTTATAATGAAATGCTCGTGACCAAGTATAACTAGACAAGAAGTGTACATGGCCATTTCCTGATGATGAATGATATGGCCGTAAAATTAAATGGCATGGATATAACAAGTTCTAAGGTTTTTTTTTTAGTTCATTTCATTATGAATTCTTTTCTGCACCATTTGGACCCTTTAGAATCAATTATAATGTTCAAAAAGAAAGTAGAAAATGAGTGAATTAATTGCTATGTGTATTGAAGAAGAAGAAAGGATTAAGACAGAAAAACCTGATTATGCACATATTGCTGTTATAAGTCCAAAACCAAAAAATAAAAACAACGATAAAGGTAAAAAATAAAGTGAATATGGCTCTTGGTATTAACAATACTAGTATGTCTAGTATAAAACCTGTGCATGCTCCTAAGTGTCATCACTATAAGAAGCGTGGACACATAAGAAAGGACCGTGAAAAGATTAAAGGTTGGCTTGCTAAAAAGGGTAATGACTTAAATTTTATGATTTGTGAAATCTTTTTAGGTGATGTTCCCTTAAATAAGCGATGGGTTGACATTGGTGCCTTTGTGCACATTACAAACTCATTTTAGGGATTCTATTTCATGAGGATGCTTCGAAGGGGAGAAAGGAAACTTAAAGTCGCTAACGGGTTAGAGGATGAACTCGAGGCTGTCGGAACTCTTCATTTGGTTTTGAAGTGTGGATTTATTCTTTATTTATATGATATAGTTTCCTAGTGTGCTTAGAAATTTAATTTATGTTTCTAGACTTTATGCATGTGATTTTACATTATGTTTGAAAATAATGAGATGATACTATATCAAAACTCTAAGTTTGTTGGTTCTAGTTTATTATGTGACAATTTATATATTTTGTTTGAATTCTTTATTTTGCGAATCTCTGTTGTCTATGATTATTACAACTATTAACCATAAATGTGGAATCAGAGAAATCGCGACGTTGGGAATTATTCCAAATTATGGCATTGTAGGTTGGATCATGTTTCAAGAGATAGAATGCAACATCTCATTAGGAATGAAATTCTCTCGGCATTAATTTTTTTTGATTTTGACAACTGCGTAGAAATTGTTAAAGAAAATTTTATCAAGGGAAAGAAGAAAGGAGTCACTTGAAGTGGAGGACTAATAAAAAAGTATTCATACTGATATATGTGTTCCTTTTCATACTCCGTGTATTAGCGGCCATAAATCATTTACTACTTTCGTCGACGATTATTCTTGCTATGGGTATGTGTATCTGATTAATGCAAATTTTGAAGCGCTAGATAAATTCAAGATTTTTAAGGATGAATTTGAGAATTAACATATCTTTAAAATTAAAATATTGCGATTAGATAGATGTAGTGAATATTATGGTACAAATACCGACCTTGGTCAAAGTTTAGGCATGTTCATTTTATTTTTTCAAAAAAAGTATTGTTCATTGGTAATCTATGTTGGGTGATCCTCGATAGAACGGAGTTGCTGAAATACGTAATCGTACACTAATGGATATGGTGTGAAGTGTGATATGCAATACCCTATTGCTGGGTTTTTGTGGATAGAAGCTTTAAAAATAGTCTTACATATTCTAAATTGGGTTTCTAGTAAATCTGTTCCAAAAACGCCCTATGAACCGTGGACTTGGAGAAAATCACATTTAGGGTACTTGCATGTGTAAGGCTGTCCTGCTGAAGTAAAAGTCTATAATCCACAACTAAAGAAACTTGATTCCAGAACCATTAGTTGTTATTTTATTGGTTATCCAAGGAGATCCAAAGGTTTAAAAAAAATTTGTCCATCACATACCACTGGAATAGTAGAGACTAGACATGATATTTTTTTGAAGATAGCAATGTAAAAGGGAGAAATATAAATAGAATAGTAAACCTTGAAGAAAATTAGACTTATGTTCCAATTACGATAATTCAAGAATTTACATGTTCTATACCTCTTTTTCAAAAAGCCGATGAAGAAACTCATGTTCATGATGTTCATAATGTTAATGAAGCTCCTATGGGTTAAATAAGCTTCATGACAGTGGCACCTCAAGTTTGATGTGGTTATAGCCGAATTTAGATTAGAAAAAAATACAATATATTAATGCATATACCGTAAGATTAGTCGAAGTAAATTTATCATTTTCATTTTGTACATGGATGATATTTTATTAGCAAGTAGTGATTTAGACATGTTCTATGAGACAAAATGTTCCTATCAACTAAATTTAAAATGAAGGATCTCGGTAAAGCCTCTTATGTTATAGGAATAGAAATTTACTAAGATCGATATCGTGGGATTTTATGCTTATCTCAAAAAGCATATATTGAGCAAATACTTAAAAGATACAACATGCACAATTGCTCTCCTTGTGTCACTTCCGTTGTTAAGGGTGAAAAATTCAGCAAGTTTCAATGTCCTAAAAATGAAATAGAATTTGCTTAAATGAAGCAAATTCTTCATGCTTTGGTAGTAGGGAGTCTTATGTATGCTCAAGTTTGTACATGTCCTAATATTGCATTTATAGTTGGTACACTTGGCCGATATCAAACTAATCTAGGGATGAACATTGGAAAGCTGCAAAAAAGTTTAACACTATTGCAAGGGCTAAAAGATTATATACTTACTTACAAGAGGTCAAATAACCTTGAAGTTATTGGTTATTTGGAGTCATATTTTTTTGGATGTGCTAACAGTAAGAAATCCAAATTAAGTTATATATTTATGCTTGCAGATGGACCAATTTCATGGAAGTGTGCTAAGCAGTCTATAAGGGCATCTTTCACAATGCAAGCAAAATTTTAGCATGTTATCATGCTTCTGATCAAGCAGTTTGGTTAAAGAATTTTGTACCAGAACTTCAAGTAATTGACAGTATTGCACGACCACTCACCTTACTTTGTGATAGTGAAGCTGCCTTTTCTTCTCTAAAAATAATAAATCAAGTGGAGCATCTAAGTGAACTGACATCAAATATCTTGTTGTTGGAGACAAAGTCAAAGATTGTACTATTATGATACAACATATTAATATAAGAGCTATGTTAGTTGATCCTCTAATAAAAGCGCTTCCACCCAGTCTTTACAAAGAGCATGCTGCCGGTATGGGTTTAGTTAATTTATTATAATTTTGGTGTTGCAAACTATATATATATATAATGTTATGTACTAAGTCTTTAGTTATGTATTGACTTTGAATTTATAAATTTGCTTAGTATGATGCGCATAATTTGATTTAATCTAAGCAAATTACTTATGTAGACCGAATGAATATTATTAACCATTATTGGAAAGATAACTAATGTTATAATTAATAAGGATCAAATAGCGACATTTGTTATTATGATTACATTAGTTTGGTTTGGTATTTCTAATTGAACAGGTTAGGATTAATGAAAACAATATTAGCCAATTTTGAGTATGCGCTTAATTATATTATAACCTTACGGCCAAGTGGGGAATATTAGCTTTATTTATTACGGGACCTATGTTATTATTATGCACCAATTTCATTTAAAGAATTAATGAAAAAGCAGCTGAATTTTTAATCAAAAAATTTAGATTGATGTAAATAATTATATTGGTCGCAAAGGTTGCCTCGGAATATATTGGCCCCTTCTCTCTTTGGATTGATGATATTCAAAAATTAAAACGTTCTTCTTCCCATTTTGTGTTAAGGTGTAATGACCCACCAGTCCATACAACTCAAGCTGACAATAAACCACACGTGTCCAACCCAAATTGAACGGGAAAACGAATGGTTATGGGAAAGAAAGAAGAAAGAAGAAGAGGAGAGAAAAGAAATTAAAAGCAAAACAGAATCTCACAATCGCAACGAAATAACATATAATATACTAACAATGATTTTCACAAAAGAGAAACTATTATATATTTACATCCATCAAAGTACAACAACAATCACAATTATCAGTCTGTACAGTTACAACATCCCATCCTTACCATTTTTGATAACTTCGCAAAAAAACAACGGAATATAAACATATACATGAATATGAATTGAAGACCTTCACTCGTCTCCTGAGCTCCAATGCATCCAAAGTAATCTGTAAATATGCTCGGTCTGATCCGAGCATTATAATAAAATAACACCCGAGTCAGTATGGAAAACCAACGTGAGAAAAATAAACCCAATTGAATTTTAGAGTTCTAGAAAACCTTTGAAAATCAAAAGTATCTCGTAAGACCACGCCGCACATAAACACGGACATGTTTTTACCTTACGATAACCAAAATATTTTCTTTAGAAAATCTTTTTATATTGTAATAGTGTCTAGGGGTCAAAGTAAAATATGAATATAGCTGCAATGCTTGCATCCCAAATTTTAGCATAGTTGGTTACAATTTTTTCGCATGATGCTTATTGGAGAATGAATTCCGTACAATGACTGGGCTACTGAGGTACCGCCCGTCATGGTACATCTTTAAATAAAATAACACCAAGGTCGAACCTATCAACCCCCGCCAATATAGCGCCGGCCTAACCTTCAATGGATAGTACCGAATATGATCACCCCTCCGTTAATGGGCCTCGAAGCATACAAATAAGAGATAATAACGACTCTAGATAGAGGTGATCATATCCTACTTGGGAGCAACCCAGTTAGCCCTGCTCCATCTCTTATGTTTTTTTCATTCCCGATTGATGAGGCTTGAGGCTACATTTTACCTTTTATATAGCACTTCCCACTTGGAATGCTAATACCACCCTCCAGGCAACAATGCAATACCAGCATTCATCCATACAAGTTCATTCTGGGACTGAACAAAACAATTGAGAGCACTGTCTTAAATTCCATCATCTTCAAGATACCTTCACTTCAAAACGCATTCATTGGATCGAAGTGGTTTTTGGATAACATATCTGATCCAAGGTAAACTCAACCCGGTTCTTTAAGAAATAAACAGTTAAAGATAAGAGCGGAAATCACCTCCTAACCGTCAGTGGACAGATTTCTTTATCATTGTCCTAGAAGAACGAAACGAGATTTATATGCACAATACAACTTCATTGGAGATGACTGTGCCATATAACTCACGTGTTTCTCCTAGTTATTTCTAAAGTTACGTTTGGATACAATTTCAATAGTCTATTATTTAACTATCAAACAGTAAACATTCAATCAGGGATTTAATTCCACGGAAAAACTAACATTGGTTAAGCACCAAGCAATAGCACACCCTTATTAATTAATCTTTTATTAATTAAATTCACTTTGTAATATTCATCTAAAAATCCTTTTTTGAGTGGGCTATTTCATTGTTATCTAATAATTATCAATACATAATCCATTGGTGCCCCCACAACAGTCATGGGAAATACAATGCCCACCATTAGGAGAACACTGCGCACTCTAGTCCCAACATATCCATTGATATCCAATCTTGATACATCTTGACTAGGAATATTTACAACAGTATGTTTATTTTTATTGTAACAGATCACCCATGATAACAACACATTATAACTGGAGGCATTTCACTAGAAGGACAAACTTTGCAGTCCAATTAGTTTCTAAAACACACATCCACAAAAATTAATTGCAAGACCAAAGTCAACAGAATAATTACTTTTAAGGACAAATTCAACAGGCCAATTACTTTCAAGGACATAATTTCATAGGTTTTTGGGCCTTAGAAACTAATTATTTTGCATTTTGTCCTTAAAAGTAATTATTCAGTTGTGTGTCCTAGAAACTAATTGCACTTGCTAAAGAGCCCCTTGTGGCTAATTTTCACTTATAACTACTATCACAAAACATATTATTTAAGAAATTTCTATTAAATATACTTTTAATTAAAATAACTAACTAATGTATAACACATTATATCATGATATAGAAAGAAAATATCTTTGATTTCGAACAAGATTGGTTATCGAGTTAGATATATGCAACAATTACATAGTTGCCCTACGATATATCTCTAACTCTATCAATACACCCATAAAATTGTTTATCAAATACGATGTTACATGTTGACTTGTTGGTTGCCAAAATAGGTTGAGATTCTTCATACCATATGTTCCTATTTATGACTTATCAATTTTCATACTATTTTGAAATTATAGATTTCTCATACCATACTTTTGTTTGATCTAAAATTATTTGCATTGCTTCTTATATTCTCGGGTATTCTTAAATGAGTAGATTTGGTGACATGTATGAGACAGCGCATAGAGCTCTTCGGAGGATGAGCAGGTTGTTGATGTTTTCCTATGTATTCACTACCAGGGTCATTATGGCTTGTATTCCATTGCTGGTGCTTTGAATCCGTCTAGCACTTATTATATTTAGAGATAGTTGCTTAAATTTTATTTGATGTATTGGAATGCATAAACTTTATTGTTCTATGTTGTTATTTTTGGTTTATTTGATTATACCACTGTTTCACATGTTTTATTTTTATATTGTTATTATTTGGCCAACGGGCTATGAGATCAGGCCCAGCCCAAGGGCAAGGCAAGTGAAACCTGTGCCTAGGGTAACACCATCGGAGATGGCAAAATGATCAACAAAATGTTCCGGATGCTTTAATAAAAATTGAAGTTAAGTAGCAGGGCATCATATTTCAAAATCACATGTAGTGCAGCAGTTCAAGTCCTTGTTTATGTACTTAACCACCTCGGTTCAATTCCTAGCATCGGCTATTTTTTTCCTATTTCTTTTTCCCCAAAATTTGGCCTAAGGCAGCTCATATGCTAGGGCCAGCACTGTGTCAGATATACTATAGATTATTGATTGATCGATCATATACTTACCTTGACGGTTTCCATCTATCGGTCGGTACCATACAACACAATATATTATATAGTCTCATATTGGTATATTGGATACCGAAGGTGGAGGGAGTCCATCACAACAATTGAAGAAATCAAACTTACTAAAATATTAATCAAACTCAAAAACTATACAAAGAACAAACAACACTAAGATGATAAATTTTCTATCAGCCACCAAGTTTGTCGTCATAATTAATTTGCCATAAACTTTCCCTAAACTTCTTTCCCACTCACTCACTCACTCACACACTCACACACTCACTACCTCTTTATTTATTTATTTATTTATATTTTTTGATTGTGTGCTTTCCCTAAACTTAGTTTAAACAGAAGACTTAATTCTTAGCCTTAACTCTTGTTTTCTCTGTTCATGTTCGCTAACTAGGTTGGTTGAAGTCATATATAATTTGTTTTTTTTATATTTTCTTTTACCGATTAACTATAAAGATAGAGAAAATGTATGCTTGGCTTTTTAAAAACCAAGTAAAAATAACAGTTATATTTTCATAACCCCACGAAAATACATTGTGGTTTAACGGATTTTAAGAAACTTAAATAAACCATTGACTCTACGATAGTTTCACACCTGAACTAGTTGCATTACTTATTGCTTCCTTATTTGGAGACAAAGCTGGCTCAAAATTTATTTAATTCCAAACATAACTTCAGTCCGTGTGCTTCATATTAGCCCGGAGTTCGTTCCCAGCAATATAGTCATCCTTACCCCCATCATGTCAATCCCACTTGCCCTATTCCAAGATTTCCCATTTCTGCGTTGGGTGACTTTCCACATAGGCCGGAAGCTTCAACATCTCGACTTTGGAAACTCTCTCCTTTCCCGTGGTTCACATGGATTTGACAATCAAATTGATTAAAAAAACAAGCATCGTAAAGATCAATTCGCGAGCTTTCGGGTTGATATAATTAAAATCTGCTTACTTATGTCATGAAATGATATATTAAGTTAGGAATCAACTTATGTAATAGAGTTGATCTACTTAAGTATTGAGCAGCAGCGTAGTATCAGATCCCAAAGATTGCAAGGCCCCGCTTGGGAGTTTTGTGGTAGCAGTTCCGAGAGATTTTAGGAGTACCGATTTTGACCGTGAATGATCGTAGCGGTTTTGATTAGTTTACATGAAGTGTTGTTGTAACTGATCAATGCATGCTTAAGAGTTTAACGAGACCACTTTTGAGAGTTTTCTATTAAAGTAACAATACATACATATATACATACATACATATATTCTTTAGTTTTGTAAAGATTAATTCTATAATATAATTAGTAGAGGCATAATTGGAAGAAGAAAAATATATTTCAAAACACCTCAATTTGATGGGTTGTGAATTCCCATAAAAATTACACTGCATCGATTTTCACCGGTTTTATAATCAACAACAATTGATGTGAAAAAAAAATTACAAGCAAGGATTATGATAACATCTGAAATTTAGAGCCATCCAAAACCAATCAAAAACGGTAGAAAATGAACTCCCAAATTGAGCTAAGACCACTTGAGAGTTTTGTAGTACTACTTATGAGAGGTTTTAAAACTACTGGTTTTGACCGTATATAATCGCAACAATTTTGATTAATTTACATGAAGTGTTATTATAGCCAACCAATACATGATTGTGAGTTTAACATACAACGGTTGTAAAAATGTTCCTTAAAATAATATTACATGTATACGCTTATGTTTATTCTCTATTTTTGTGAAGATTAATTTTCCAATATAATTTGTATGAGTATAAATCAAAAGAAAAGGCTCATTTCAACAAAAAAAAAAAGAACCTCTCAAAACATCTCACTTTGAAGTATTGAGGGTTGCCATTAAAATTACACCACATCGGTTCTTACCGGTCTTATAACCAACAATAACCAATGTGAAAAATATATTTACAAGCATCGGTTAGCACAACATCTAAAATGCAGAGTCGTATAAAACAAATCAAAACTGGTTAAATAAAACTTCCAAGCGGTGCATGAGGATCTATGCACCAAATATTGATGGACAAACCTATGGCAATAGAGCACATTCCATTGACAATGGACCTTAATGTTAGAGATTGTTAAACCGTTGTCATGTTAAAATATTAAAAATGCCCCAAGCAACCTTTGTAGCGTTCGTATTTTAAATCCGTGAAATAGAATGTCATAATTTTAATTATAATATAACAAAAAGAAGAATTTTTTTTTTTGATTATAATATAAA
The DNA here is from genome assembly GCA_030765085.1 of Allium cepa. Lineage (NCBI taxonomy): Eukaryota > Viridiplantae > Streptophyta > Magnoliopsida > Asparagales > Amaryllidaceae > Allium > Allium cepa. The sequence goes on from CM060939.1 coordinate 701,117,486, forward strand.
GTATCTTCGATAATAAAAACCAGTGGAACATGAATCAATCATGTCCTCTATTTCAGATTTTACACACATACACACATAAGATATTTAAGCTATCACAAGCCGATACATGTAGCATAAATTACAGAAAATAAAATAAAATTCCAATTATATCTTAATAACATCTGGAATGTCAACCGGATACCTATCAATGCACTTGGCCCACGGCCCATCCACCAGGGTCTCAACGCCCCTCAAACACTTCCACACCGCACTATTACACTTAAACCCACTCCCTAATCCGATCATCCAAACCCGATCGCCCTTCTTCATCCTCCCTTTGGACTCGATATAATTCAATTCGTACCACAACGAACTACTCGACGTGTTCCCGAACCTATGCAACGCCATCCTCGTTGCCTCCACGTCTCGAGGCGAAAGCCGCAGGCTCGTCTGTAATTCATCGATCACCGCTCTGCCTCCGGCGTGGATGCAAAAATGTTCGAACGCTAGTTTGAAGTCCGGAATGTAAGGCTTCCATTTGGGGTTTATTAGTTTGCGCCCGACGAGGCTGAGTACGAACAAGATCTGTTCTGATGCCGGAAGAACTAGGGGTCCCATCGTCGTTATGTTGGATTTTAGGGCACCGCCCGCAATCGCTATTAGGTCTTTGGATAACGATATGCCTCTGTGTCCTTCACTGTCCTGCTTTTGGTACACGCAACGGTACGCGTTGTCATTCGCACCTTTTCAGATTTATGTACGTTAGTATAGATCCTTTTATCGAAAGAAATCATATAAAGCGAACGGGGATTAAGCTGGAGGATAATAATCATCCAGTCCTATTGTTGGGTGATGATATTGTGATCAATTATTAAAATAAAGAACATGTAGAATGTTGTGAATATTGAATTATAGACCTAGGTGATTTAAACTTCCGAGTGGGTTTCAAAGATTCCATCCTAAAATAAAATTATTATGTCATGGTAAAATAAATCAAAAGGATTTACTATTTTATCATCGATCAGCACCACTCTGCCAGCGTTAGGACTGCGACTTTGATGCAAGATACAACAAGTTCGCCACTTGCCTAGCGTGATTCGAACTGTTGGACCTATATTGACGTATGGTATGTTTTATACTATTTAAGACTTTTAGTACTAACATATACTATCTTCTGGCAAATCAATTAAAAAAAATTAAAAAGAGTAAATAATGAGTGATTCATCGAAAACTAAAATTTGAAGAAGTTTGATCGAAGAGAAAATCATGAAACAACGAGAATCCATCAAAAGAGTAGCATAATGGGAATTAAAAAAAAAAAAAAAAACTATATCTGTATTTGTTGTAAAATGGCAAATATTTTGATAGATCTCGTAACAATTTTAAAAACATTAAATAGTGATTATCCTTAATCAAACTGAAGTTTCTTAAATAATGCCCTAAAAGGCTTTTATAATGATTTTAGTAGAGTCATAAAAATCTACCTTTATGAGTGCGAATAACGTGAAGCAAGCAAAACCTAGCACGACGTTTCTCCCGACGTTGATTCGAGAGCAACATCGCAGCCGCCCCCATTCGAAACAAGCAATTCGGTAGAAGCATCGCTCGATCATTTCCAAAATAGTAATTCGGTGTCATAATCTCGGCAGAAACCACAAGAGCGTTCGAGTTCGGATGCACTTGTAGCACGTCCCGTGCTAGGTCTATCGAAATTGGTCCGGCACTGCATCCCATGCCCGACAAATTAAAACTCTTAATACCGCTTCTCATTTTGTACTTGTTGATGATCATAGCGGTAAGAGATGGAGTTGAAGAAAAAATACTACAATTTAGAACCAATATATCGATGTCCTTCGGTTTAAATCTAGTTTTCTCGATAAGTTTGTCGATGGTCGAGAAAATCGCTACTTGAGCCTCTTCGAGTGCGCTCTCCAAAGTAGGGTTGGGTGGCAAGTAATGATTTGCCAAGGGCAGGCACGTCTCTTCGCCTAGGCCAGACCTTTCTAAAATGCGTGTTTGAAATTGAACCACTTCGACGTCCGGGTTTATGAGACGTATGTGTTCTTGGAATGTTGCGAAGGGTACGCGGCAACATTCAGGGGGTGAGAGTAGTGCATAGTCGACTAGATAGATTTGGCGCGGCCGCGACATGAAGTAGATGGCAACAAGTAGGACGAGGATGAAACCAGAACAAAAGAGTTGTACAGTGTTGAGTTTGAAGAATGCGTATAATGAGAAGGTTTGTTCAGGAGGTGTAGTGATTAGTTGAAAGATCAAAGATAATAACGTTGGGATGAGGATTAGGGATATTAGGTTGTTGATCAGGTATTGGTAGCAAGATTTCAGGTATCTTAGCTTAAGTGGAGTTTGAGACTCTGACGTCGGTCTAGAAGGCATTTTATTTCTTCTGATTTGATCGTGTTTAGAAATAGTTAGGAAAGATGTTGAATTTAAAAGAGCAGAATTAGCAAATAATTTAATGATTTAGGTGAAGTTCTAGGTTTATAATTGAACTTTAAATGGTTAATCCATGGCTTTCTTTAAACGGTAAAAGTAAAACCTTTTGATCTAATAACTGGGAGTACGACGTTTTTACACTTTCTTTTACGCCATTTCACAATTTTTATCCTATTAGAACAACACTTTTCCTTCATTGCTGTTTAAGGAACAAAGGAATATTTTAGATGATTGTTAACCTAACATATGAAGCAAGTAAACGTGAATGAAATGTTTAGATGACAAAGCAGTATGTGTCAACGAGGTTATAATCAAAATAAAAAATATTGTGTGTTTGTCAAAAGTACGGATTTTGGTGATTTTGGTCCAAGTCCATCTTATTGCCGTGGGTATGAATTTTGCTTTAACTATTCAGTCCCGACCCGTTTACTATTAGGATCGGGTACAGGTACCAAAATCCGGTTCGATTTGGATCCGATCTAATAGTTAATTTTTTATTGTATCAAAACATGAGTATGTATGTCACTTGTTTAGCAGTTTGTTTATTTGCATGTAGATGTTTTTACATACATTGTTGTGAACTTAACTACATTACTATACAATTTGTACGTTAACATTGTTTGTGTATATTTTTTTTTTTAAAATAACAATTTAAAGTATGGTTTAAATATAAAATAATATGAGTTAGGTAATACCGGTGGATTTAAAAAGCCTGGCTGGCCGGATTTAAAAAGCCTGGCTGGTCGGATTTAATACAGACGTGTGCATGCGCGCGCGTCCGTGTGTGTATCATTGTTAAGGAAACTCCAATTTTGGATACAGATGGTGAGACAGCTCCCATCGAAAAAATTACACTACGCATGGTAACTTCTTACTGAAAAAGATACATAAATTTAAGATTGTTAATTGATATCCGAAAAATCTAATATTCATCTCATCTGTATCCGTAAAGCTGATAATCCTTAAAAAACAAATACGAATACGAAGACATCGATATATGAAAACTATCCATTCGATTTTTTGTCAAGATTATGATTTTTTTAATGTGCATTTTGGTCTGAAGTACGATATACATTTATTTTTTTGGTAAGATAAGAATTTATATTATATGCATATAATTTATATTAACTGCTCAAACCTATTTATTATCATCTTATTTGTTGTTTTTGTATGGTATAATAATCTATGTAATTGAAAAAAAATTGTATTAACAAAATTTTATATTTATGCTTGTTGGTTTATCAATCGTCAGTAGATAGAATAATTATCTGATATCCGTCTATACACGCGGATGTAGATATCCGACATTCGAAAATATTTCAAATGTTTGCCGAACCGTCAGATTTATTTAAATTCGATTATCCACCCACCGAAAATCCATTCATATTTAAATTTGGTGTGTATTACGGACACTTTTCGCTTTCGTGAAAGCATCCTACTGTCCATAAGACTGTACTGATCGACAACATACGTCAAATTAAACGGGTTGAAAACGATATTGTAAATTTATGGAAAATATCTATGTACTGTTATAATAACGATAGCCAGAGAATAATCACATGCAACGAAATGACAGCCCTCATGAATTAGGTAAAAGTAACAATTGTGGAAGCAGTGAAATGTGATATAATTAGATTAGACTGCCACCTAAAAGGACGACTTGTATGTTTTGATAGCCAAAGAATAATCACATGCAACGCTGGCACGATTTACTCCATAACCAACCCTTTTCACAATGTATGCAATATTTAGCAGTCCCCAAACAAAAAGATGAAACTAAAGAAATTGCCCGCAATTTCACCATTTACATGTAAGCCACTCCATTTTACTTGGAATATGTTGGAGGAGGTTGGGAATTTGCCTCTAGGTTTTGGAGTTCCTGTGCTAGCTGGATTCTTCTTTCTTTCGGAAAATGTAGTCGATTTGTTAGCCTGACTAGTGCTGATGATGGTGGTGGATTTCCATCCTATAGCTAAAGCTTTGTTTAGTCGATATGGGTAGAATCAAATACAGACACATATGCATGTATGCAACTCAATTTCTCTGTCCTCAAATTTACCGTTTACATGTAACCAATTGAATCTTAATAATTCGTTATTTGATTTGACTAATTATTGAAATCCACCGTACTATTAAAATAATAAGGCTAATTCTATTCATACACTTGTAATCTCTTACCATACATTAGAAAATATAATAATTTGACATACATCAAATATTACTTTGCATGCACCATAACTTTTACAAAATTATCATTTTTTACATCTTTATCGTCTTCCATCTTTAAACCTTAAAACTTATTTACATGAACTAGGAATCCTAGCAATTACTGTTGTTGAAATTCAACAAAATAAACTTTAATTTTTGACATTAATATTATAAATTAATTTTTTATTTGTTGTTTCATCAAAATCAGCCATTTTAGAAGAAAAAACTTAAAAACTTTTGAATTGGAGTGGGTGGTTGTGAAAGTTGTCTTAACTGATATTTTATGTTTCATTAACTTAATCAAGATTGTATAAATTTAATCAAATGTCATATTGATTTTAATGTTTTAATTAGGCGAGTTATAAGAAAACAATAAAAAATGCAATTAAAAAGAAGGGTAATTTACACGACAAAACATGCTTCGTTTAGCGACCATAGCTAGCGACGGCTAAAATATACAGCCGTCGCTTAACGCGTATATACAAAGCAACTCGCGAACAGAAAACACTACTTCTTCTTCCCTCCAAAATCAATTCAGCCTCTTTCTCTCCTCCTTCACCGATGCTCCATCCGCCATCCCTCGACGCAAGCTGCCAATCTCTCCATCACGAAAGCTACAACTCTCCATAGCTCGAAGGTGTGTTATTGCTCTCCAATTTCTACTTAATATGGGTTTAATCAAAACGCTAATCTTGAAAATTGGTTGATTATGTGAAAGAAATTGATGATTATGCGGTACTAGTTGTTGGTAGTAGTGCATTAATTGATTTGGGGATATGTTGAGAAACCTAATTTGGAAAACTAGTTAATTATGGATTTGTTATTGTGTATTAGTTAATGATAATATTATATTTGTTGAGTTGGTGATATTAATTAGTGGTTTGATTTTTTAATTTGTAATTAAAAATTAGGGTTTATTTATAATCTGAAAATTAGTGTATAATTACTGATTGATATGGTAATGGATATATAAGTTTACGTGAATATTTGTTATAGTTAATTAGAACAATGTTTCTTATAGTTTGCGCAAACATTAGTGTACGACTATTGATTAATATGCTGCTAGATTGGTACGATTAAACATAAGTAATATTTTTTATTTAATTAGCGTGTATACATTATATTTAATAGTATTTTTTTGAAAACCCAAAAAAATCCGGCGGACCGGTAAATTCTCGAGGAGGGTATAATAAAGCCATCCGCTGATCTAATATAAAAATTAGTTGTCAGTATAAAATAAAATTAATTTAGTTTACTACAAGTGCTAACATCTAATTTTTGTTTACAAAATCGATAAAAAAAATTAAATTTTTAACTGAATTTAAAATGCGCTTTAAAATTTTGAACGTATTAAATAAAATATTTAAATGGTTGAATGAATTATATAATTTTGAAACGAGCATAACAACAACAAATATTATATTGAAATTAATTTTTTTTAAAAAATTAGGAAATGAATATAAATACAATAAATATTCTACTAAATCAATTCTGTAAAAAATGAAGAAATGAATATAATAATATTAAATATTTTGCTAAAATCGATTTTCTAATAAAAATTTGGAAATGAATATAACAACAACTAATATTGTACTAAAGTCGATTTTGTAAAAAATTTAAGAAACAAATATAACAAACACAAATATTCTGTAAAGGCCCGTATCTCCATACCCTTTGAGTCGACAATAAATCACACGTGTCCAACTCAAATTGAACGGAAATATGAGGGGTAAAGAAGAAAAAGGATAGAAGAAAACAAAAACAATAACACAGAATCTCAAAATCGCTGCAGAACAAACTATAATATATAATAACAGGTCTTTATACAAAGAAACTGTAAGTATAATATACATACAATCATCATGTACAACAGTCAACAATCAATTTAGACAGTTATAATAACTTGTCCTCGCATGTACTAAATATACAACATAACAAATACGGCGGAAATAACCAAGTACGTGTAATACGCCTAAAATCCTCCAGCTCGTCTCCTGATCCCATAACATCCTAATCTGAATCTGTAATACTCGGTCTGACCCGAGCATTATAATCAAATAACACAAGAGTCGGTGTGGAAAACCAGTGTGAGAAAACACACTCAATTTAAATTGTTACTATTATCAAAATCCTTTGAAAACAAATGTATCTCGTAAGACCATGCCGCACATAAATACAACGGGCTTTTACCTTACGATAACCAAAATATTTTATATCAAAATCATCTGATCTTATAATAGTGTCTATAGAAAGTAAACCATAAAATAGCTGAAATGCTTGCATCTCACGGTTCAGCATAGTTGGACACATCTAAAACCGTACAGGCTCGTAGTGGATACTGGATGCCATACAATGACATGACTGCTAGGGTACCGCCAATCATAGTACACCTCTAGAAAAATGTACCAAGATCAAACATGTATATTGATCCCTGCCAATACAGGACCAGCTTACCCTTTGTTGGATAGTACCGAATATGTTATCACGCCGGGTGTTTCCACTCTATCGAGCGCTCTCTTTTCCATGCGCAACCATATCCATAATTATAATATATCTGAGGGTATCTAGAAAAGTGACAACATACTATAACGACCCACCATTTCAAACCATTCAAATCGACAATAATCCACTCATGTCAAACTTGAATCACACAAAACAACAGATTGCTAATTTATATTTGGCAAAACTCAACATACTGTAAATAAATCAATCATAGAAACATAGATACAGAGTAACACAACAATAAGAAGCGAAGTAGAAACATAGTAGTTCATGAATCTACTACAGAACATCAAAGCCTGAAATAAATACAACAGAAAATCCCAAGTACATGGAAGTCACTAGTACAAAAGCAACTGACAAGTCTGATCATAGATAATAGGAAATAACTGAATAGATAAAATAGATCTTTAAGCAAAGCTCCAAGCTCCAAAAGTGAGTCTCAAATGCTGTGACACTCAGTCTGACCCGAGCATAAAGCAAAACAAAAAACACTCGAATCAGGATTAACATTCTTATGCAAGTAAATCAACTCAAGTGAATGTCAAATGAAATGCAATATAACTTAAATGGTGTTGGAATTCCATCCTTTAATGATCCCATACATAGTACAATACGCTACGTAGATAATGTCTATAGTAAAGTAAACTATTAAAATAGCATTTAGACGTTACCCATATCCCCTTTAACATATTTTTATATATTCCCGTAGTCCATACAGTACCGTAATTCCTCCGAAAACTGAAGGGCTATCAGAGGGCACTCCATAGGTACAGTATAAACAGAACTCATAGAAGGCGCGATAAGACATGTAACAAGACACACGAGGCAATGCCAGGGTAGGATTCTACCGTTTGCACTTTCGGACTGGTAGTAACGCAAAACAGCTACTACCGCCCACCTCGAAACACATTCCCAAATCAGTGGTGCCCCCAATAAAATCATAAAGTAATAGAACGGTATCGAATAAATGTGCCCGATAGGGGGAGCGACCTCACTTGGCCCGGTATAGCTCCCGTTTTAGCCACATCAAGCTGACTCGAGGGAGTCAGGGTTGCGTTCATACCTCATATAGACGTTCTCCAAACCATCATACTTCGTTCTGTAATCTCCACCATGTACACAGTTGTTATAGTGGTTTTTGGTATTGACAGAGAGTATGACGATATCCGATCTCGGTAACTTTAACATCCAAATACTTATTTCACGCCATGGTCAATTTACATCCAAATAGTTCGTACTTCATATCGAAATATCATATTCATTTAAAAATCATATCACTTTCGACATCATATTCACTTTTGAAATTGTAACGGCCCACCTTTTTAGACGGTTTAAATCGGTAATAAACCGCACATGTTAACTTAAACCATTAAAAAAGGAGGATTGCTAATGGGGTAAATAAGAAAATAATAGAAAGAAGGAAAAACAAAACACAGAATCTCGCAGCGGAATGACAAAATATAATAATCAAATAAACAGTCATGAAGTTGTTTTACAAATGATATTTGATTACACTTTACAATACAAATCAGAGTTATACATACAGCAAAAATAAATAAATAATGCAGCGACACACATGATGTAGTGGAATAATTAATAATAAATAGTAGACTCATCTCCGCCTTCATCCTCCAAAATAAAATGGTCTTCAATACGCTGAAAAAGCTCAGACTGACTCGAGCGTAATAAAAAGAAAAAACATTCGAGTAGGACTAAAAGATCTTATGTAAGTCAAATCAAAATAAGTAAAATAGAAATATTAATGTAATGACTTTAGAGATGTTACGGGATTTTCATCTCCTATTAAGTGTACAACGTGGATATAATTATTTAAAAGATTTCAAACAATTCGAAATACCTATCTTAATCATTTTAATTAAAATAAATCCAAAATTTAAATTTAAAACTTAAACCTTTCAAATAATTCAATTCCAATAAATAATCCAGATTCAATAAATTATATGGGCATATGCCATTTCAACCAGTATCCAAAATCAAAATTTCCAAATTAATGGAAACCGCTCAGATTATCATTTCAGTCCATAGCGATTACAGTGATATATGCATAAACAAACATCCAATCATCCAAAATGTCAACCAATAACATCAATCACAATCTAACATCCAAATCAGCCAATAAATCGCAACAATCAACTGATTATTATTATAGGGTGTTTAACTAGCAATTTATATTCAGTATTAATTAAATGGGAATTTAATTCAATATAAATTCAAATTTAACTTAAATGAATCTAAAAAATACCAAACAGTAATCAATAAATTTCTAATCACATCATAAATTTAATTTAACTAACATAAGATAATTTAGTATTCGTGAGTGGGTCAAAACACCCACCTCTGATATTTAGAACGCAAAATCCAAACAAAGATGCCTTTTCCAACAATCTCCAAACTCAGCCAAACCTATTTCATGTCGTTAGGAATTTCAATACGAGTCCAACGGAAGAAACTATGCATGTATTGAAGCTCGTATGAGGAAGATATTCAGATTATAAGGATATATTAAAAAATAATATGCATACACATTTAATTATTAAAATAAAAAACTTTAATAACTCACGTTTTCAAATTTGATGTACCCAAAACAAAGGCAAGAAGTAGAAAGCCAAAACCATGAAAGCTAATTCTCATTGTTCATATTTTTTGAAGGCTTCTTGCGAAAGAAGACAAAGTGATGAGGAAAGGTGCGGATGTAGTTGAAGAAGAAATAGATGCTCACACTTTTCTTTTGAACATAGATTTAGTAAAAATGAATTGGCAGTAACTAAGTGGAGGTATAAAGCTATGTTGACATTGAGACTTTGAGGGAAAAAAAGAGGCCTTGATGTTTGAAAATAATGAAGTTCTAAGGGAAAGAATGAGATATGATATGAAACAAAAAAAGAAAGGGAAGTAACAAATGAAATAGGTATAGAAGGGACAAATAAAATGAAGCTTTATGATCTAAGTAAATGCTTTGGGTAATAAATTAAACAAAATGGAAGAATGAGAAAGGATGTGAATTCACGTTTCAACTACATCAGAGAATTGCAATAAACCAAAATATGGAAATAGTGGCAGGTGTATTGAATAATAAGAAAATGAAGGGACCACTTAAGATCTAATTAATTGCATGTTCCACTCTATTAAATATATTAACACCAAATATACTTTTCTTACACCCGTTTAAACATAATTAACATACAATAATTAAATTTGAACATAATAACCAATGTAACGTTACACAAAATAAAAGATGATATGGAACGCAAATATATTCAAGTTTTTTTTTTCAAAATAAAGTTTTTTCTCAAAGCGCAATCATGAAACTTAAAAAGTTAATCTAATTTAAATTTCAAGATTAGTGTTAAAATCACTTATATACAGCCTCAAATTGATATTTAATGGCTATAAAATGTTGTTTTAAAATTCATTTTTTCTTCTTTTTTTAAAAATTATCTTTACCTTCAAAATGAAAATGTTCGTTTTATTTTCATTAAAATATTCTTTTTATTTTAACAATAATATATGTTTCTTTCGTTAAATCCATTAATTAAAATTAATGTTTTTTTCTTCACTTTTCAATTGAAAGATTCCAAATCGACATAATTTTAATTAATTTCAAAATTACACTTTAAAACGGATCCTAACAAGCTTACATTTCTTTCATTAAACGTCATTAATTTCAATTAAATTCTCTTTCCCTTTTATGGAAAGATTCCAAGTCAAATTAACGACAATAAATTCATTAATTAATTAAAATTCCAATATATATTTATTTTTATTTTTCATCTTATTATTCAATCAATTATCATCTTATGGATATACTTAACTTTGGTTTACCATTTCATTACCTCAATCTTCTATAGTTATCACTTTAATTCATATTAACTATAATTAGTAATTAGATTAATTGCAATTGATTTTCAATTTAATTTAAATGGATTAAATAAATAGGTGATAAATGACAAATGTTACCTTTTACTTAATCATATTTATAAGTTTATTATCAACAACAAATTATGACTACTTATACAACCCTGATTATACTCAATGTTCCATTAATTTCATATAATTTCACCCTTTTTATATAAAATTTAATCCGTTTCCTTATTTCAACTGATCACCAAATAATTTTACAATTATTTCAATTACGACATACAATTCCAACATTAAACCCAACATTCAATCGCCTTAATTCCATTAATTACCCATTCAATATTCAAACGGATAAATTAATGAGAAAATAGTTAGCATAATCGTTTATAATAATTATTCAGCTTATTCTTTACAACCAAGGGTTATAATTTGCTTACCTAAAAAGGTTTTGTATTCAACATTATCTATCTCAATTAATTACATACAAGTTCACCATAAACTATATCATTTACTTTATTTCATTATTTAAAAATATAACTTAGTTAACCTACAATTTATTTCAATTGATTTGAAATTACATTAAATAGTTATCTACAACCTTCAAACATCACTGATTTCATATTCAATATAAGCCAATTCTAACTGATTACATATAATTTCAACATTTAATGTATTTCATTATTTATAGTTTATAACTAATCATAACTTTACAGTCACTTCAATTAATTGAAATTACATTAAAATAGTTAGCAATTACCTTATATTAACATTAATAACATTACATTCTAGTTATTACTCTCATTATAACATCACAAATTTTAGTTTTATTTCAATATAAAATTCTAAAATCTTATTTAATTAATATTTTAATTATTGAAAAATACGGGTCGTTACGCTTTCCCACACTCAAAACTTTTCGTCCTCGAAAAGGGAAAAATGAGAAAATAAGGAATCAATATATTTTATTCAAAGTATTCAATTTATAAACAATTAATTTTCATAATTAAGTAATTTAAATACAATATACAATTAATAACAAGTAAATCTTCATATTCAACTCTACCAAAGTTTGAAAATACTTCACTTTTCACGAAATTTCTAAGTTTAAAATCCACGGAAAATTTCGGCAGTGTCTCCTTTGTACGGAGTAGTTCGGGAGAAATAATAATATCAATAATTACTATATATATTTATATGTATATCATATTTCAGAAATAAACATCCCAAACCATGGAAAACAATATAATATCGCTAGAAACCCGTAATCTAGAAATGTAAATATTTTCGAGCAAACAATGCTTAATTTATGAAGCCAAAAGCAGTAACTATTGCTTCCATAAATTTGTACCCCACTTACAAAATCCAAATAAATTAATAATTACATGAAAAGAGATATATTTAAGTTTTTTCAATTAATAGCAAAAAAATCAACACAACATAATAATAGTCACATGCAAACAAACAACACGACCATCATATGTAATAAAGGAATCAATCATATGTCCATAGCAACCAAAGTAATGATTTGTTCAGGTTCAAAAACTTTTAATCGTACAAGATGATAAATAAACTATTAAGTGTATCCTATGCTCAACAAGCTTAGATAATTATTTGATAGATTATCTATACATCCTTATACAATTAGAAGTATCCTTTCCAAACATCCCATAAGCCAAAGAAACCAATAATTTCAACATAATATTTAAGTTTAGTCAATTGGTTTCTTTTTATATCATTACTGTTCATTTTTTCTTCATATAATGTCCTTCTATTTTTCTTTCATGTGCTTACATAAATTATTTCACAATATTAACTTACGTTCATACATTTCTTGTATATCAAAATTCTTATGTAGAAATAATTTCATTGAAAACTTCCATTACTTAAGTTTTACTTGTATAATATTCCATTACATATTCTATTAACATTTCAACTTATTAAACATTTCTGGTAGGTTATACATATATACATACGTATACATACGTACGTACGTACGTACGTACATACATACATACATACATACATACATTTTGAATAGTTTTCTATATAAAATCGTTTTGTGAAATATTTTTGTAAAATAGTTTGTAATAAAATAGTTTGTAAAACAGTTTTTGTAAATAAAATATTTGTAAAATAGTTTTGTAAATAAAATAGTTTGTAAATAGTTTTGTAAATAAAATAGTTTGTAAATAAAATAGTTTGTAAATAAAATAGTTTGAAAAATAGTTTTGTAAATGAAATAGTTTGTAAATAGTTTTGTATATAAAATAGAATAAGATAGTTTGTATAAGAAAAATAAAAGAAAATAGTTTTGTAAAATGGTTTTAAATTAATAGTAGTTATGCATACAAGAAAAATTCCAATTTAAATTACAATATCCAGCCCAACAACTTTCAATTTTAGCGTCAAAGCATATCATTAATATTAGAACATAAGATGTACATATGTCATCATTTCACAACATCACATTCAATTGCTCGCTCGATTACACAAGTTCGCTTTCGAACTAGTATTTTTCATTCGGCTTTCCTAATGCAGTGTTCGATAAGGTTTCTTGACTAGATACCATCATTCTCCTTGCATAGCTATATATTATGATAGAGAATTCTAGAATCAACCCGAAAATCCATATCAAATATTCACTATTAAGAATCGAATGAAAAATCCTAACATGAAATGGTGTAATTCACATAGTTATCGTGTACTCAAATCCGGATCAAGTTAATTTTGCGAATAAAACAATATGCATACAACTTACTTAATTATTTCATTTTGTTTCATCAGCATTATATTTCAATTAAATTCAATTAATCTTGTTGATTAACACAAGTATCACTTCATACTTTAATATTTGTTTCACAGAGTTTCTCTATTCAATATAAAACACTAACATATTCATTCTCACAACATTGCTTATATTTCTCTTCATTTTAAATTACATTCACTTTCACATGTAATATTTCTCATTTAATACCACATTTACTTGCAAATCATTTCATAATAAATTTCCTTTAGTTTATAACCAATTTATAAAAGCTTAACTTCTTTTATAAGACAATACACGAGTTTAGAGATTTCACAACTTTATTATAACTATTTCTCACAACATCCCTGTATTTCATAAGCAATTTATAGGTAATGACTTTATTTATAATCAATTCATTTTAATTCATGTTTATTTATCCAATTAGTATTCAAGTTTACTTTCCAAATTATTTATAACACATTTCATAAATTGTTAACTAAGTTCACAATCACATCATTTCTGTCATCACAATTTCAATTTTAAATATTCCAAGGCTTAAAGTTCACATTTGGATATTATTACATTACATGCTAATAATGTATACAATAATTCTACTCTCAACTATAACAAATTAACCTTGTTTCACTTGCTTTCAAATTAAGGTTATCAAATTCAACCCGATTTCTACATTACAACTTATATAATAATTCAGAAGTTTTGACTATCCAAATATCAAGATATTCCATTTTAGTTCAATAGATGAAACTACATGTCAACGAACAACGAAATTCACAACAACATTTCAATTTCCTAATGATTCATTTTATTCTCTTTAATACACCATTATTAAACTAGTGTTTAGTCCATTAATTCAATCAACAATAATTAGCCAATGCTTATAAACTAACAAAAACTCAACTAATCAACAATAAATGATAATAACTAAATGTTACCATTTCATAAATCAAACACAATAAAATAACTATATTTATTATAAAAATTTATTACTTTATATATATCATATAATATAAGGAAAAATAATTTCATTTCAAAACTTATATAAAACATTTTTATAGCACTAACAAATACGCGCTCTCATATATACACTTAGACAACTCATTTTATGGTATTACTACCCTATCTCTAATGAGTTAACCCACAGGCTAAGTTATGTCTAAACCAAAGCTTTGATACCAACTGTAACGACCTACCTTTTTGGACGATTTAAATCGACAATAAACCACATGTCAACTCAAACCATTCAAAATGGAGGATTGTTAATGTGGTAAATAAGAAAATAATAGAAAAGAAGGAAAAACAAAACACAGAATATCGCAGTGGAATGACAAAATAAAATAATCAAATAAACAGTTCATGAAGCTGATTTACAAATGACATTTGATTACACTTTTACAATACAAATCAGAGTTATACATACAACAGAAATAAATAAATAATGCAGCGAAACACATGAAGTGGTGGAATAATTAATAATAAATAGTAGACTCATCTCCGTCTTCATCCTCCAAAATAAAATGGTCTTCAATACACTGAAAAAACTCAGACTGACCCCAGCGTAATGAAAAGACAGAACACTCGAGTCAGGACTAAAAGATCTTATATAAATCAAATCAAAATAAGTAGAATAGAATATTACTGTAATGGCTTCAGAGATGTTACGAGATTTTCATCTCCTATCAAATGTACAATATGGATATAATTATATAAAAGATTTCAAACAATTCAAAATACCAATCTTAATCATTTTAATTAAAATAAATCCGAAGTTTACATTTGAAACTTTAACCTTTCAAATAATTCAATTCCAATAAACAATCCAAATTGAAGAAATTATATGGGTATATGTCATTTCAACCAGTATCCAAAATCAAAATTTCCAAATCAATGGAAACCACTCGGGTTATCATTTCAATCCATAGTGATAACAGAGATATATACATAAACAAACATCAAATCATCCAAAATGTCGACCAATAACATCCATCACAATCTAACATCCAAATCAGCCAATAAATCACAACAATCAATTGATTATCATTATCAAGTGTTTAACTAGCAATTTATATTCAATATCAATTAAATGGGAATTCAATTCAATATAAATTCAAATTTAACTTAAATGAATCTAAAAATACCAAACAACAATCAATAAATTTCTAATCACATCATAAATTTAATTTAACTAACACAAGGTAATTTAGTATTCGTGATTGGGTCAAAACACTCACCTTTGATATTTAGAACGCAAAAATACAAACAAAGATGCCTATTCCAACAGTCTTCAAACTTAGCCAAACCTATTTCATGTTGTTAGGATTTCCAATACAAGTCCATTGGAAGAAACTACGCATGTATCGGAGCTCGTATGAGGAAGATATTCATGTTATAATGATATATTAAAAAAATATACATACACATTTAATTATTAAAATAAGAAACTTTAATAACTCACGTTTTCAAATTTGATGTACCCAAAACAAAGGCAAGAAGTAGAAAGCCAAAACCATGAAAGCTAATTCTCATTGTTCATTTTCATTTGAAGGCTTCTTGCAAAAGAAGGCAAGGTGATGAGGAAAGGTGCAGATGTAGTTGAGGAAGAAATAGACGCTCACACTTTTTTTTTGAACATAGATTCAGTAAAAATGAATTGGTAGTAACTAAGTGGAGGTATAAAGCTATGTTGACACCGAGACTTTGAGGAAAAAATAGAGGCCTTATGTTTGAAAAATAATGAAGTTCTAAGGGAAAGAATGAGATATGATATGAAACAAAAGAAAAAGGGAAGTAGCAAACGAACTAAGTATGGAAGGGACAAATAAAATGATGCGATATGATCTAAGTAAATGCTTTGGGTAGTAAAATAAACAAAATGGAAGAATGAGAAAAGATGTGAATTCACGTTTCAAGTACATCAGAGAATTGCAATAAAACCAAAATGTGGAAATTGTGGCAGGTGTATTGAATAATAAGAAAATGAAGGGACCACTTAGAGTTAATTGCATGTTCCACTCGATTAAATATATTAACACCAAACATACTTTTTACACCCGTTTAAACATAATTAGCATATAACAAATAAATTTGAATACAACAACCAATGTAACATTACACAATATAAAAGATGGTCCGGAACTTAAATTCAAGGTTTTTTTTTTCAAAATAATTTTTTTTCTCAGAGCGCAATCACGGAACCTAAAAAGTTAATTTAACTTAAATTTCAAGATTAGTGTTAAAATCACTTATATACAACCTCAAACTGATACTTAATGGCTGTAAAATATTGTTTTAAAATTCATTTTTTTTCTTCTATTTTAAAATTATTTTTACCTTCAAAATGAAAATGTTCATTTTATTTTCATTAAAACGTTCTTTTTATTTTAACAATAATGTATGTTTCTTTCGTTAAATCCAGTAATTAAAATTAATGTTTCTTTTTTTTACACTTTTAAATTGAAAGATTCTAAATTGACATAATTTTAGTTAATTTCAAAATTACACTTTATAACGGATCCTAACAAACGTACGTTTCTTTCATTAAACATCATTTATTTCAATTAAATTCTCTTTCCCTTTTATTGAAAAATTCCAAGTCAAATTAACGACAATAAATTCATTAATTAATTTAAATTTCAATGTATATTTATTTTGATTTTCATCTTATTATTCATTCAATTATCATCTTATGGATATACTTTACGTTGATTTACCATTTCATTACCTCAATCTTCTATAGTTATCACTTTAATTCATATTAACTACCATAAGTAATTAGATTAATTGCAATTGATTTTCAATTTAATTTAAATATATTAAATAAATAGGTGATAAATGACAAATGTTACATTTTACTTACTTAATCTAATTTATAAGTTTATTATCAACAACAAATTTTATGACTACTGACACAATCCCGATTATACTCGATTTTCCATTAATTTCATATAAATTTCCCCTTTTTATACAACATTTAATTCAGTTCCTCATTTCAACTTATCACCAAATAACTTTACGATTATTTCAATTACTGACATACAATTCCAACATTAAACCCAACATTTAATCGCCTTAATTCCATTAATTACCCATTCAATATTCAAACGGATAAATTAATGAGAAAATTGTTAATACAATCGTTTATAATAATAATTCATACCCATTATCTTATTCCTTACAACCAAGGGTTATAATTTGCTTACCCAAAAAAAGTTTTGTATTCAATATTAACCTATTTTAATTAATTACATAAAAGTTCACCATTAAATACATCATTTAATTTATTTCATTATTTAAAAATATAACTAAGTCAACCTACAATTTATTGCAATTGATTTGAAATTACATTAAATAGTTATCTACAGCATTCAAACATCACTGATTTCATATTCAATATTAGCCAATTCTAATTGATTACATATAATTTCAACATTCAATGTATTTCCTTATTTATAGTTTATAACCAATAATAACTTTACGGTCACTTCAGCTAATTGGAATCACATTAAAATAGTTTGCAATTATCTTATATTAACATTACTAACATTAAATTCTAGTTATTACTCTCATTATAACATCACAAATTTTAGTTTTATTTCAATATAAAATTCTAAAATCTTCTTCAATAAATATTTTAATTATTGAAAAATACGGTTCGTTACAGAAATCATATCAATTTCGAAGTCACCTCACAGAATAGGTTAAACCATCATATCAAATTATTCGCATTAAAGTCCATTAATCTAAATCATAACAGTTCTAACTTAAACCGTTTAAATATTGAAAATTGTTTATATTTTGAAATAGTTATAAAAAATATAGTTTATATTTAAAAATAGGTTATAGATTAAAATAGTTTATATATTAAAAGAGTTTATATCGAAAATGGTTTCAAATTAGAATTGTTTCTTCCAATCTCACAAATCAATTCAAATTCTCATTAAACCATTTTTAACTTATATCGATTTCAAATCCAAGGTTGAATTTCAAATTTAAACCACTCCAAATTCAATAAGTTTCAAAGTTTAATTATTCGATAATTCATAATAATTCAATTGATACATTTCATTTTTATTTCAAAATTCAACTTTAGTTTTATTTAAATTTGTAATTATTCACTTAATCATTTTTTATAACATTTAGATAAAAACTCAAATTACAAATTTAAATCAAAATTAAATATCTAAATTCAATTATCTTTAATTTGAAATTAGTCACATAATCAACGTTTTATAAACAATTAAATAAAACCTAAAATTAAAAATTTAAATCAAAATTAAATATTCAATTACAATTTTATTTAAATTTGAAATATTTATTGAATCACCTTTATCCAAATCAAGTTATTAAGTTATAAAATCATATCCTTAAAATCTCAACATCAATGAGTTTCAAATTAATACTTATTAAATTCATTCTCAACAATTCTAATTACAAATAATTTCTTATTTAAATCCAATTATTAACTAATTTAAACGTCAAGTCAACTTTAATTTATCTTTCCAACCTTTATTTACTAAAGTTATTACAAAATTTATTTTAAATATTAATATAAATTTTAAATAATTATTTTAAACATGTTATATATATATTATTAGATAAATTAAATTCTTAACAAATTTTATTATATTAGTTTTTATTAAATTAGATCTTATTATTATTTAATCTATCTTAAATCTTATTATATATATTTTGAAAAATAATAAAGCTATAAGTAAAAATTTGTAATTTACATTTTAAAAACTTAACCTATAATTTTAAAATTTTCAAAACATATAATTTTAATATCTAAATTTTACATATATATTGGAATTATAATATCCTTTATATATTTATTTTAAATCAAGATACATATATTTTCTTTTCCTAAAAATTTGGAAATCATTTAAAATAGACCAACGGTGTCCATATATAGTTTTCTATCATATGATCAAGTGATACAGATATTTATCATTTCAATCCGTAATTACTAAATTTATGGGTTTATATCATTTCAACCCGTAATCCCAAAATTCAAAAAAATCAATAAAATCGCTTGGGTTTATCATTTCAACCCATAACGATTTTTCCTAATCTATAAAATCGTTCGGGTATATATCATTTCAACCCATAGGGATTTCCTAAACTAACAAGGAACTTTTAGTTTGAGAACAATATATAATCATTTAAATAACATAACATATCAATTACAAATATGATCATAATTAATAATTTAAATACACACACACAACGTGTTATGGTGTCATATGTCAAGTAAACCATTGTAGAACATATCATATCATATTCAATGATGGAATTACTAACAAATTCATATATAACAACATATTTAAATCGTCATTTCATGTGAAATCAATTTACTAAACATAAGAAGGTTTATCGTGAGTGATCGCTCACCTTTCGATGCTATGAAAACGACGAGAATAAGAACGAATCCAAATGACAACTCCAAGCAAAGCGAAGCGAATGGAAACAACAAGAATTCAAGAATCAAATATATATATATATACATTATATATTTTCGAGAATCAAAGCGAATGGAACTTGCAGTGTAGCAACCCATATCAATCCACTACTGCGACAAATTTGATGGTGAGAAAGCAAATCAAGCTGAATGAAAATTCCAAAATAAAATATATACATATAATATGCATATATACACACACACACACACATACACATACCTCTTTCTCTTTTTTGCTTCTTATAATAGGAGGAGAAGCTGAATCGGGAACAAAGCATCTACCCCTTAACATGGACATTCAAGGAGAATGCATGAAAGAGATATCAAATGAGCCATCAACTGAAGTCTAATATTTCGAGCTTGCACTATAATGTAGTGAAGAAGCATGGATGTGGAACAATGACATAGACTCTGATGCAAGCACTTAATAATCCTTATTTTACACATCTTACGATGATAATCAAGAAGGAATATGTGGCAGGTCGGCAAATGAAGGAGACTGATGGTTTCACTGTTGAAGAGGGAAAGGTAATGAGCAGTCTGTGGGGAGGTCGATGGGGTCTGGTGGATGTGATGGTTGAGATAGGGAATGGGTGGCAGCGTCCTAGCAGGTGGAGAACTGGGTTGTATTCGGCAAGTTGAAGGTCGCGTGTTCGGCAAGTGGAAGGTGGGTGGCAAAGCAATGGTGTGGCGAATGAGGAGGGTTGGTGCGGGACTGCCGATGATAGTGGAAGAGAGGGGCTCGGCTGCTAGCTGTAGTGTGGAGTTCCAGTGGATGCGGGTGGGCTGCTGGTAGGTTGTTTGGCTGTGTGATCAAGGGAGGGTGGTCGGATGAGTGGGCGAAGGGAAGAAAGGTGGTGGCGTGGTGTCAGGCTGAGCAAGGTAGAGGGGCTATGGATTGTAGTGGGAGGTTCGAAGCAAGGGGAGTGCGGCTTTCATGATAAAGGTAAATCAGGCGGGGTGAGGCACTGTGTGTCGAGGAGATGATTTGGAAGGAAGGTGGAAGGCGAAGGAAAAAATGGTGGCAGGGAAGATCAGCAAGTGGAGGGAAATGGGTGGACGGGCATACAGGCTAGTGCGATGATTGCTTCAGGCTAAGGCGATGGTCAGTCAGGTGGCTGTTGGTGGATGGTGGCTAGGCGCGGGTTGAGTTTGACAGTTTGAAGAGGGGACGAGCAGGCTTTTCTCAGGAAAAATGGAAGCAAACCAATAATAGTTTCGTATTATATATATATTCAAAAATTATGACAGCACGAAGGAGAAAAAAAAACTGGGGGAGAGGAAGAGAATAAGAGAGAATAACCAAACCAGAGAATTATATTTTTAAACAATGGGAGTTGCAAAGGGCAAGAGTGAATTCAGAGAAATATTAAAAGCTGTTTCCTATTGATTTCTCCCTGAAACAGATGAAAGGACACAGAACCCAAAAGGTCCAAATGCGGAACCGATATGGCTGATCGTTTCGCAGATTTCACCATGTACCGGACCCCGAAATGCGCAAATGAATATACTGTAGAGATCAGCACAACGAGACGAATATAATGGTGCATAGATATCAGCGATATGACCACTCTATCAAAACTCGATTTTCGCTGTCAAATTGGTGTTAAAACGCCGAAAATAAGATACATGGGGCTAGGGCAGTCCAAATTTGACGAAATGAAATATGAAGTCACGCTCAGAAAATGTTTTAAAATTTTAATATATAATAATATCCAAATTTCAAAAATACTTTATTTCCACCAATTTAATTGATTTTTTAAATTTAAAATTAAAATTTCACAACAGAACTAACTTTCATATTTTCTGATGAAAATCTTCCACTTGCTTGTTTAAATAAACGTATTCCAAATATCAAATCGTCATTGCAAAATTTTGTTGTTTATTTTCATGATTTTTTTAGTTAAGTACGTTATTAAAATCATTAAAATTTACGGGTCATTACACTCTCCCTCACTCAAATTTTTCATTCTCGAGAATGAACGAGATAGGAGAATAGAAGCAAACAGAAAGAAAAGATAGATTCAAAATATATCATGCCAGATACAAAAATTAATTCAAAACCATATAATTTCCATTTATTATTATCTCGTTTATTGACAATATTACTAAATTAACCCTTCAAAAAATTTATTTAAGTTTAATATTTATATTTCATATTTATTTATTTAATTAACATTCTCTTTTATTATTAAATTCATTTCACTTAACCTATCTTACAACATATATTAAGTGTATAAACATTTATTATAACCATTTATTATTCAATAGATTAATTCTCTCTTTTTATTATTCAATTTTTTATCTTTAAATTCCCTTAACAAAATATCATTTTTGGACGTCTTTTTTTTGTGAATCTATAGAAACCTATTCAATCACTACCGACATGTGATTCCTAAACATTAAAGCTGGGGAATATGTGGCTGGACTGCCACAACCACTATTCCATGTAAGTCAGACCTTTCGGTTGGCATGGTGTAGGAGACGGGAGATGAACCTCAAACCTTCTATGTGGAAGGCATATTGCCCAACTCCTCCTAGGTGGGAGTCGAATCTCAAACCTCCCATATAGGAGGCATATTACCCCACCATTATTTTTGGACATCATATTACTTACATTTATTGTATGCTATTCAATTACATATTCACATTAACATTCAAACTTTTCCAGGTAAGTTTATTAATGTTTTTGAGTGTAATTGGGCACTATACAAATTTACCTTTTATCTACAACATTTCTATTAAGCAAAAATTTAGTTTGAACATTTTTATTACTTAAGTTTCTCTTGTATAACCTTCAATTATATATTCACATTAACATTTACTTTTTGAATATTTCAGTTAAGTTATATATGTTTTAGAATGCAATTGAGTAATATACAAATAAATTTTATCCTAGTTCAACTGTTTCAAGTTGTTTCCATTCAATTTTTCATTTTAGACACTCCGGTTATTTTAAAAAAAAATCTTTATTTTAATAATTGAAAACCATCTCTTTACACCGAACCTAAGAGTTAGATTTTCGGTTCCACTTCAAACCATTTTGAAATAAATACATACATACATACATACATACATATACATATATATATGTATATATTTTACATTAGATCATACTCAAGACATTCAAATCAAATCCATTTTCCAAAACGAAAGTGTAACAAAGCTACTAAACGGTCTCTCCACTTTGAGACTCGAAAATGAATGTTAACGATACTGCAGTCATTATCAAAATTATTTTCCAATGATTGAAGCGGAGAGTACTGACTTACTTCCTTTAAAATGCTTTGAAAAAAATCTCCGTTCGAAAATACTTCAAATAATATATTTTTCAAAATCTTGGAAACTAAATTTTCAAAAGCACCAGATATTTAATTCTCAAGTCCTTAATTTAAATTCATTCCATTTGCAAAACAGATTTATAAACCATATTTTAAAATTCATCTCCTTATAACATGTAACAATAGTTAATGGTTTAAGAATGTTGACAAACAACAAATGATAATATAGTGTTATCATTTCTAACAACCAGCTTATTTAACTATCTAATTTCAGAAAATTATACCTTTATATATAATATATAGTCAAAAATTATTCCATTTACAAATTTCGAAAACAATACCGTGTCATTTTGCTCTGTTCAAGTGTTTGGAATTCCTATCGATAGCGTTGGCCAGACGAATCGATCGAAACTCAGAAAACTTAACAACTCAAACAACACAATGTAAAACATTTTTATATCAATTACAAATATGCTCCCTCATAGGACGATTCAAGAATGAATTTTAGATCAAGGATAAAAATTCAAATTTTAAAGGGACCCTAATCAAAGAGAATTCTAAGAAGATACGCTCAAAATGAAGATAATATAATTAAATTAAAAAGGAGGAAAGGTGGGTAGACTTATATTAATCACGACGGCCTTAACTGGGTTAACCGACACATAGAAAGACGAGAATATTATCAACGAAATGTTCTTTGTTGAGGATATCGCAGAAAACACGATTCATGAGATCGATGGAGAAGGCAGGAGCGTAGGTTAATCCAAAGGGCATAACTAACCATTCACAGAAACCACTCTCTGGGAGGAAGGACAACAGGTCGAGCTTTAGGAATAAAATCAATGTGGAATTCAATTTCCCGCTTGGAACCAAAGACATCCGGAAAGAGTTGGACAGTAGGAGTAGAGTCAAGATCACTAGGCTGAGAATCAAGCAGAAGGATAAAAATGCCTGCGTAATCCTGAGGCAATCGACATTCGATCATAAGAGAATTACCCTGGTTGTCTACGAAAAGAAACGATTCGGGTTTTGTAAGAAATAACAACATCAAAACCAAAGATATAGATATCTTCGGTGAATCGACGCCTGTTGCAAAGGAGTTTCACCCCTTTACAGTCATACCAAGGTTTGCGGGACAAGAATGGATTTCAGGATCAAGAAGGACACAAACAAGAAAATCATGCAAAGAGAAGGAGTGGAAGGGGTCTTGGCAAAGACACCAAATGTCTTGCCTCTCTGCTGAATGGGAACTATGACAAGAACGGATTTCAGAACTAAGGCAAAGTTCCAAAATTCAAAAGAAATCCTAAGTAAAGAGAATCCTAACTAAGAATTACAAGCTCGAACGAAGATGATTCTGTAATTAATTTTGATTCATTCTAGGGTATTACTACCCTATCTCTAATGAGTTTTTACTCCACATGCTAAGTTTTGCCTAAACAGGAGCTCTGATACCACTTGTAACGACCTACCATTTCGAACCATTCAAATCGACAATAATCTACTCATGTCAGACTTGAATCGCTCAAAACAACTGATTGTTAATTTATATTTAGCAAAACTCATCATATACAATAAGTAAATAATTCACAAAATCCTAGACATGGAGTAATACAACAATAAGCAGTGGAATAGATACATAGTAGTTAATGAAGCCACTTTAGAGCATCTGAGTTTGAAATAAAAACAACAAAAATCCCAAATACATGGAAGTCACTAATACAAAATCAATTGAGAATTCGGATCATAAACAACATAAATAACTGAAATAACCGAATAGATAAAATAGATCTTCAAGCAAAACTCCATGCTCCAAAGATGAGTCTCAAATGCCGTGACACTCAGTCTGACTCGAGCATAAAGCAAAACACAAAACACTCGAGTCAGGATTAACGTTCTTATGCAAATAAATCAAATCAAGTGAAATGTCAAATGAAATGCAATATAACTTAATGGATGTTGGGATTCCATCCCTTAAGGATCCGTTAAACTATCTAGTACAATATGCTACATAAATAATGTCTATAATAAAGTAAACTATTAAAATAGCGTTAAGCCGTTACCAATATCTCCCTTAACACATTTTTATATATTCCCGTAGTCTAATACAGTACTGTAATTCCTCTATAAACTGGAGGGTTATCAGGGGACATTCCATAGGTACGGTACAAACCAAACTCATAGAAGGCGCGATAAGGCATGTGAGGCAATACCAGGGTAGGATTCTACCATTTGCACCTCCGAACTGGTGGTAACACATAGCAGCCATTACCACCCACCTCGAGACACACTCCCTAATCAAAGGTGCACCTAATCAAATCTCAAAGTAATAGAATAATATCGAAGAAATGTGCCCGATAGGAGGAGCGACCCCACTTGGCCCGGTATAGCTCCTATTTTAGCCAAATCAAGCCGACTCGAGGGAGTGTGGGATGCGTTCATACCTCATGTAGACGTTCTCCAAACCATCCTACTTCGTTCTGGAATCTCCACACGTACACAGTTGTTGAAGTGGTTTTCGGTATTGGCAGAGAGTATGGCAATATTCAATCCCTGTCTCTTTAACAACCAAATTCTTATTTCACACCGTGGTCAATTTGCATTCAAATAGTTCATACTTCATATCGAAATATCATATACATTTTTAAAATCATATCACTTTCGAAATCATATTCACTTTCGAAATCATATAACTTTGAAATTATATCGCTTTCGAAATCTTATCATAAAATAGGTTAAACCATCATATCAAACTATTCGCATTTAAATCCATTAATCTAAATCATAGCAGTTCTAACTTAAATGTTTAAATATTGAAAATAGTTATAAAAAATATAGTTTATATTTAAAAATATGTTATAGATTAAAATAGTTTATATATTGAAAGAGTTTATATCGGAAATAGTTTCAAATTACAATTGTTTTTTCCAATTCCACAAATCAATTCAAATCCTCATTAAACAATTTCTAATTTATATCAATTTCAAATCCAGGGTTAAACTTCAAATTTAAACCACTCCAAATTTCAACAGGTTTCAAAGTTTAATTATTCGACAATTCATAATAACTCAATTTGATACGTTCCATTTATATTTTAAAATTCAACTTTAATTTTATCTAAGTTTGAAATTATTCACTTAATCATTTTTTATAACATTCAAATAAAATCTCAAATTACAAATTCAAATCAAAATTAAATATCTACCTTCAATTATATTTAATTTGAAATTAGTCATTTAATCACCCTCTTATAAATATTTAAAAAAAAATCTCAAATTACAAATTTAAATCAAAATTAAATATTTAATTACAATTTTATTTAAATTTGAAATATTCATTATATCACCTTTATCCAAATCAAGTTATTAAGTTATCAAATCATATCCTTAAAAATCTCAACATCAATAAGTTTCAAATCAATACTTATTAAATTTAATTTTGAACAATTTAAATTACAAATCAATTCTTATTTAAATCAAATTATTAACTAATTTCACATTTTTAAGTTCAAGATAAAAGTCATAGTTAAGTTTCTCATGTCCTCTTATGTCCCCTACCATACCTCCTGATGTCCTCCTCCATACCAACACTGACAACTCAATCGTACCTCCCTTCTCCTCTCAGGTCAAGTCTCTCATTCGTCCCAACAACTCTGATGAACGTTCCCTCACAACCAAGACAACTCAGTTCATCTATCATCTTCAGCTAAACTTACGCCATCGCCTTCTAACAATCCAGTAATCACCATAAATGTCCCCTTGCATCCCTCTGTAGCTCCTTTTGACTTTTCAGACCTTTCTGTTATACGTCCCCCCTCTCATGTCCCCACAGACTTATTCCCCATTCGTCCTCCCGATGCATCTCCCTCTCCTTAAACCTCAGTGCCTTCTTCCTAGTCTCAAGGTGAACGAACATGGACTTCGCTTTTTAAGCATAAACCCAAAAATGCTGGGAAGTACATTCCCGTTGACCTATCTCCTGAGTATGAAAATGAAGTACTAGTGCCGACCCATGAAGTACTTGAAGCTGGAGCAAGGATCTGGAAAGACACAATAGTTGGATTTTTCCTTGACAAGCCGTTATCATACACAGCTGTCATTCAAAAGCTTAAGTTCATCTAGAAATTGAGAGGCTCTGTCACTGTTAAATCAGATGGTATTCTCTTCTTATTTAACTTCTCTTGTTCTGAAGATAGAAACAAAATTCTTGATAGTGACCCCATTATCATGAATAATAAGTTGTTCATTGTCAAGCCTTATGATGCAGCAATAAGTAATGTCTCTGGTACAGTCACTTCTGTTCCAGTGTGGGTACATTTGTATAACCTCCCGTTATTTGCTTGGTCGCCTATGGGAATTAATTGGTTAAGTAGTCACTTGGGAAAAATGTTGTGCATGGACGAAATGACGGAAAAGCGAGAGAGGTTGAGCTATGAAAAATGCTTGATTGAGGTTAAACCGGACAAGGAGCTAGTGGATGAGTTTCTGGTCAAGCTGGTCGAAGGAGGATTTCAAAAAAATTTATGTGCAGTATTTGTGGAGGCCAGACGTATGTGAAACGTGTAAAATTTTTGGTCATAAGACTGAATGTTGTGACAGGATGGAAAAAAGTCATAAAGATAGTGAAAAGGAAAAAAAGACAATGGTAGTAAAGGAAAAGAAAGAGAAACAACAGAGTTAGTCCAAGAAAAAAGAAATGCAAGGCCTCTACAGAAGCGTGTTATCAGAAAATGGCAACGTGTAAAAGATAGGAGAAAAGAAAATACGGAAAATGAAAGAAAAAGGGATCAGGTCACAGGAAGCAATGAAGAAAATGAGAAAGAAAAAGACTGAGTCAGAAATGATAATGTAATAGGAAAAGAAGAGTGTAATAAAGTAGACCATAAAAATGTACATATGGTTAATGAAAAAGATAACAGTGAACATACAACTGAAGGTACTACTGACAATAATCAAGTAATTGTTGAAGATGTGAACAAGGATAACATAGATGAAAGGGAAGGGAGAGCTGAAGATGATGACATGGTAGAACTCTTAACCACTAATCAATTTGATGCACTACTTAACCTAGATGAGGATGGAAACATGAATTTATTGTGTGAAGAGAATCAAATTGTTGAAATTCAAGGTGAAATTGCATTTGAAGAAGTTGTAATACAAGTTGCTGCTGAAAGTCAAATAAAATAAAAAGACAGGAGTAGCACAGTGGATACTCAAGGGAAAGTAGACCAAATAATGCAAAAGCAAGATAAAGTAAATATAACACGACAAACTAAAGCAAGAGAGGCAAAACACATTGAAGATGGAAATTATAGTGTGGGTAAAAATGAAGAAGAACCCAACACTAGTGGAAGGAAAAATGAAAAAAAACAGAAACTTCAAAATGAGACAAAGAAATACAGCAACAAAGAAAAATTTCATGCACAAGGAAGAAAAAGCATGCACAGCTTATCAGCCCAATACCCAAACAACTACCTCTCCCTCCCAAGTTAGTGACAAACCTCTCAATCCTCCACCAACACATATTTACTCCAAAATCAATCCACCAATTGCATTCAAACCTCCACCCCCTTTGTCAACTCTCTCTCTACCTCAGATTTCCACTCCTTCTAAACCTAATCTCACAACCTCACCAAAGTCAGATAAAACATCCAATAAGGAAATTACCCCATTATTAGCAACTATCCCTAACTACTTGTCCTCGTCGCAGACAATAACTAGGCGAATGAAAATAGAACTGCTCAATGCCAGTGTTACTCAATGATGACACGCATTGGAGCATGGAATATACGAGGTGGTCATCAAGCAATCAAGCTTGATGCATGTAAACAGCTTATCAGTACACATCATTTATCAATCTT
The DNA here is from genome assembly GCA_030765085.1 of Allium cepa. Classification (NCBI taxonomy): domain Eukaryota; kingdom Viridiplantae; phylum Streptophyta; class Magnoliopsida; order Asparagales; family Amaryllidaceae; genus Allium; species Allium cepa. The sequence continues at coordinate 701,146,873 of CM060939.1, forward strand.
AGCCATTCTAGAAACTAAGTTAAATCTTACGATGACGATCAAGGCTGCGCATTATATAAACCCCAACAGGAAATACCATCACAACCTGAATGAAGCTTTGTATGGTAGGATAACGATTCTATATGATCCCCTTCACGTCAAACTTTCTCCTATCCTATCCACTTCCCAACTAATACATTGTCATGCACATGACCTTGTAGACAACTCAACTTTTTATGTCACCTTTGTTTATGCATATAACACTGCTGCTTCTAGAAGTCCTTTATTGACTGTCATACCTTCTCTGAGGCAGTCCACCCACCCATGGCTAATACTCGGTGACTTCTACTCCTGTTATTCACTCTCTGATAGAGTTGGAGGAATTCCCCTCTCCATCAACAAAATACAACCACTTGCTAATACCCTTATCGATGCTGATCTAGTATCTGTCAGATCAGTAGGAATGCAATACTCGTGGAACAATAAAAGAAAACAAGGATGAAGGACCTTTTTTGGAATTGATCACACCTTCTCCAATCAAACAGCACTAACTAAATGGCCTCTCCTATACATCCATCTCCCTCCTCCTCTCCTATCTGACCGCTCACCCCAAATAATCCATCTTCGTGGAGCGGAAAAGAGAGGAAAAACAAATTTTAAAATTTTTAATTCATGGGTTCTTGAACCAGACTTCAAAACTATTATTAAAACTGCATGGAGCAAAGAAATAAATGGTAATCATCTTTTTATCTTACAGGAAAAAATTAAGGAAGTGAAGGAAGTCTTGAAACTGTGGGCTTTTAAAAGATTTGACAAAGGTGAAACAATGAGTACTACTGTAAAAAACAAGCTTTCTGAAGTCCAAAATGATAAGATGACTAATATTAATGATGCGAATCTCTCAGCGATTGAAAGTTCATTGTCGCAGCAATACCTTGAAGCGTTGGCAAAAGAAAGTGATATGATAAGGCAAAAGTCGAGAATTAAATGGATGGAAAAAGGAGACAGAAATAGTGCTTACTTTCATGCAAGTCTCAAGAACAAGCAAAGAAGAGAAAACATAACTACTATTTATGATACGAACGTTGTTCTTTGTTCAACTCCTGTGGAAGTTCAAGATGCTTTTATTAAGCATTTCTCAGGCATGTATAGCAACTCTGACTATTTCATACCTAATATCGATCAGATCCCTGATGATATCCTGCCTAGAATAAACACAGATGATTTTAACATACTAAGCGCTGCAGTTACCCCTGAAGAAATAAACAAGCAATGTTCTCACTGAATACTGAATCGTGTGGTGGACCTGATGGGTTGAACGCACTTTTCTACACTTCTTGTTGGACGATTTTCTCAATTGATGTGTGCAATTCCGTAATGCTATTCTTCAAAAAGAGTAAAATCTTCAGGTCGTATAATTATACCAATATAGCTCTTGTTCCAAAACACAAGAATACTCACAGTGTTAATGAATTCTGTCCTATATCGTGCTGCAATACCCTATATAAATGTATCTCGAAGGTAATAGCGACAAGGCTTAAGCATGTCCTACCAAGTATCGTCTCAAAGAATCAAGCGGCCTTCCTACCTGGTAGAAATATTCTAGACCATGTCCTCCTCTCCCATGAACTACTTAAGGGATACAAACGCAAGAAAGCTACCCCGAAAGCCATGATGAAACTTGACATAATGAAAGCTTTTGATATGCTACAATGGAATAGTATAGTAAGAATTATGGGTTATATGAACTTCCCATCACACTTTATTTCTTGCATATATGAATGTATCTCCACTCCAACCTATTCAGTCAATGTCAATGGAATATCTGCTGGTTTCTTTGCCAGTAAGAAAGGAATAAGACAGGGTGATCCGTTATCAGCTTACATCTTCATTCTGGTAATGGAACTTCTTACGAGGATGTTAGACAATTTAATTACCCATAATAAGTTCAAACTTCATCCAGCATGCAACGATCCTCAAATCACTGCCTTAATGTTCGCTGACGATTTGGTCGTGTTTTGTACCCCTGACAACAACACAATCAAGAATATAATGATTACACTTGAACAGTTTTATACTATGACGGGTCTTAAGGTTAATCTTCGCAAGTCTGAAATTATTATCACGGGTGTGAGCGATGATCTGTCTGCTCAAATTACACAAATCACTGGTATGTCTACTAACCCTAGCTCTGTGTCATATTTGGGACTGCCGCTCTCAACTTCAAAGATAACAATTAACCAATGTCTACAACTATATGAGAAGATCACAACAAGATTGAATTGCTGGACCACTAGAACACTAAGCCAAGCTGGTAGATTAACTTTGATTAAGTCGGTTACTTTTGCAATGCAAGTTTATTGGGCTAGAACCTTTATTCTACCATATAAGTTGATTGATATGATCAGAACTGCTTTTATGAAATTCCTATAGGTAGGCAAGACTACTGGCAAATACTTAGCACCTATAAAATTTACCAAACTTGAGAGGCCAATGAACAAGGGGGGACTTGGTATATTCAATTTGATGCAATGGAACAGGGCTGCCTTTGCGAAGCATTTAGACACATACTATAATGGTACAGACAGCCTTTGGGCCAATTGGTCAAAAAAAATGTGACTAAAAGAAAGAGTTTGTGGAATATGACTAAACCGCAAAACATGAGCTGGACATGGCAAAGCTTATTCAAAATAAAGGAAATTTTCCTACCGTTAATACAAATGAATACCTGCCCAACTTACAGTGTTAGTTTCTAGGACGGACCATGGCTTGATAATGGGTTCATACTCAAGCGTCATCTATCGTACAATGAAATTCTGCAGACCGGTATTCACTCTGCGACTAAAGTTAGGGACGCACTCAACAATTATAACAGAATACGTTACTCTTTTTCCAATCCTAGAATTCAGAACATATGGAACATCATTAGAAAGATTACTCTGCTACCTTCTACTTCTGATGGTATAGTGTGGGGAAATAAAAAGGGAAAGTTCAGTATTGGAAATGGATATGAATTCTTGTTGAAAAATGGAGAGCACCCAAAGTGGAAATGGTGGAAGCGAACTTGGAGTTTGGATAGTAGTTACAGAGAAAACTTACTGCTGTGGAAAGTACTTAATCGTGCAGTACATACTAAAGCAAAGCTAGCATGCATGGGAATGGTTGTTGATATCTACTGTTCCTTCTGCTGCCAACAACCGGAGACAGTCGAGCTTCTGTTTTTTGAGTGTCCATACATCAAGCAATTATGGACCGTTGTAATGACAAAGCTTAAAAGTTCTACTGCCTCTAATGACAATCGAGTCGAATGGTAAAACATACATGCGAAGACCGGGACCAAGAATAAAGACAAGAGATTATTTACTGTGGTGATGAAAAGCTTCATCGATGCTGTTTGGAAAGAGCGTAATACCAGAGTGTTTGATGCAAGTAATGTGAAATCTGATGTTGTGTTCAAGAATTGGTTGATACACGTGATGAAACAATCCATGGGGATGCAAACCTTCAGCATTGATCCAGGGATATATGACTCATTCCATAAGTTTTAGTCTGTGTGTGTTTTTTATTTTTGTGTTTTTATTTCCCGTTGTTCTTGTGGCGCCGTGTTTCCTTCGTTTTCTAGAGCTGTGCTCATTGTTGTATGTGTTCTGTTCCTTTTGGTGCTGCAATAAAATGGTCGGGGTCCATCCAACCCCGTCGGCCTTGCCAAAAAAAAAAATTATTAACTAATTTAAAATTCAAGTCAACTTTAATTTATCTTTCCAACATCTATTTATTAAAGTCATTACAAATTTTATTTTAAAATATTAATATAAATTTTAAATAAATATTTTAAACATATTATATATATATTATTAGTTGAAATAAATTATTAATATATTTTATTACATTAATTAGTATTAAATTAAATCTTATTTTTATTTAATCTATGTTAAATCTTATTATATATATTTTGTCAAAAATAATAAAGTTATACGTAAAATTTTATAATTTACATTTGAAAAACTTAGCTTGTAATTTTGAAATTTCCAAAACATATAATTTTAAAATCTAAATTTTATACATATATTAAATATATTTTAAATCAAAGCACATATATTTTCTTTTTTTATAAATTTGGAAATCATTTAAAATAGACCAACGGTGTCCGTACATAGGTTTTTATCATATGGTCAAGTGATACAGATATTTATCATTTTAATCCATAATTATTAAATTTACCGATTTATATCATTTCAACCCGCAATCTCAAAATTCAAAGAAATCAATAAAATCGCTTGGGTTTATCATTTCCACCCATAACGATTTTTCCTATTCTATAAAAGCGTTCGGTTATGATCATTTCATCTCATGGAGATTTCCTAAACTAACATGGAACTTGCAGTGTGAGAACAATATATAATTATTTAAATAGCATAATATATCAATTACAAATATGATTATAATAAAATTTTTAAATACAACATATATGCAACGTGTTATGGTGTTATATGTCAATTAATATAAGCAAATAATTGTAGAACATATCATATCATATTCAATGATCAAATTACTAAAAAAATCAAATTTAACAACATATTTAAATCGTTATTTCATGTGAAATCAATTTACTAAACATAAGAGTGTTAATCGTGAGCGATTGCTCACCTTTCAGGGCATGAAAATGACGAGAATAAGAACAAATCCAAACGGGAACCCCAAAGCAAAGCGAATGGAAACAATGAGAATTCGAGAATCAAAAATATATATAGTATATATTTTCGAGAATTAAAGCGAATGGAACTTGCAGTGCAGCAACCCATATCCATCCACTGCTGTGAAAAATTCGACGGTGCGAAAGCAAATCAAGCTGAACGAAAATTCCAGAATAAAATATATACATATAATATATATACCTATTTTTTTCTTTATAACAGGAGGAAAAACTGAATCGGGAACAAAGCATCTACACCTTAAAATGGACATTCAAGGAGAATGCATGAAAGAGATATCATATGAGCCAGTAACTGATGTCTAATATTCCGAGCTTGCGCCATATGTAGTGCAGAAGCATGGATGTGGAACAATGACAGCCTCTGATGCAGGCACTTAGTGATCCTCATTTTATACATCTTATGATGACAATCAAGGTGGAATACATGGCGGGTCGGTAAATGAAGGAGGCTGATGGTTTCATTATTGAAGAAGGAAAGGTAACAAGCAATCAATGGGGAAGCCGAGGGGGTCTGGTGGATGTGATGGCTGAGCAAGGCAATGGGTGGCAGCGTCTTAGCGGGTGGAGAACTAGGTTGTTTTCGACAAGTGGAAGGTGGCGTGTTACGCAAGTTGAAGGTTGGTGGCGAAGCAATGGTATGGAGAATGACGAGGGTTGGAGCGGGTCTACTGATCATGGTTGAAGAGAGGGGCTCGGATGCTAGCTGCATTGTGGAGATTCAGTGGATGCGGGTGGACTGTTAGTGAGTTGTTTGGCTGCATTGCCAGGGGAGGGTGGTCGGCCGAGTGGGTTGAGTGGAGAAAGGTGGTGGTGCGGTGTCAGGCTGAGCAAGATGGATGGGCTGTGGAGTTGTAGTGGGAGGGTCGGAGCAAGGGGAGTGCAAGTGTCATGATGAAGGGAAGTTGGGGCGGGGTGAGGCGTTGTGTGTCGACGAGATGATCTGAAAGGAAGGGTGGAAGGCGGAGGAAAAAATGGTGGAAGGGAAGATGGCAAGTAGAGGGAAATGGATGGGTAGGCGTACGGGCTGGTGCGGTTACTGGATTGTGGGATGATGGCTTCAGGCTGAGGTGATGGTAAGCTAGGTGGCTGTTGGTGGATCGTGGCTGGGCATGGGCTGAGTTTGGCAATTTGAAAAGGGGACGAGCAAACTTTTCTCAAGACAAAATGGAAGCACACCAATAATATCTTTGCATATATATATATATATATATATATAAATGTATTCAGAAATCATGACAGCGCGAAGGAGAAAAAAACTATGGGAGAATAAGAGAATAAGAGAGAATAACCAAACCAGAGAATTATATTTTTAAACGATGGGAATTACAAAGGGCAAGAGTTGAATTCAGGGAAATATTAAAAGATGTTGCATATTGATTTCTCCCTGAAAAAATGAAAGGACACAGAACCCAAAAGGCCCAAATAGGGAGTCGATACGGCTGATCGTTTCGTAGATTTCGCCGCGTACCGGACACCGAAATGCACAAATGAATATACCGTAGAGATCAGCATAACGAGATGAACAGAATTATACACAGATATCGGTGGATATGGCCATTCTATCAAAACTCAATTTTTGTTGCCAAACTACTGCTAAAACGTCGAAAATAAGATAAACGGGGCTAGAAAAATCTAAATTTAGCAAAACAAAATATAATGTCACACTCAGAAAATGTTTTAGATTTTTATTATATAAAAATATCCAGATTTCAAAAATATTTTATTTCCAACAATTTAACTGTTTTTTAAATTCAAAATCGAATTTCAAAACAGAACTAACTTTCATATTTTCTAATGAAAATCTGCCACTTGCTATGTTTAAATAGACGATTCCAAATATTAAATCTTCTTTGCAATTTTTTTTGTCTATTTTCATGAATTTTTTAATTAAATTATGTTATTAAAATCGTTAAAATTTATGGGTCGTTACGCTAAAACCATACAGGCTCGTAGTGGATATTGGATTCCATATAATGACATGGCTGTTGGGGTACCACCAATCACAGCACATCTCAAGAAAAATGTACCGAGGTCGAACTTATTGATCCCTGCCAACATAGGACTGACCTACCCCTTGTTGGATAGTACCAAATATGATATCTCCCCGGGTGTTCCCACCTTTTCGAGTTTTTTTTTTCCATGCACAACCATATCCATAATTATAATACATCCGAGGGTATCTAGAAAAGTGACAACATACCCTACTTGGGTGCGACCCACTTAGCCCTCCTGCATCACCCCTCTTTTAGTCATTTCCGATTGATGATGCTTGAGGCTACGTATTACCTTAGATTTTGCATTCATTACTTGGAATGTTAACACTTTCTTCCAGACCACGATGCAAATGATAGCATTCATCCATACAAGTTGCTCTGGGTCTGAATAAACCGAATCTCCAAAATCACCGTCTTCACTATCTTCACAATTAGTAATGCTCAAATCGAATCGAAGTTGTTTTCGGATAATTAAATCTGATCACAGTCTCTTCGAAACGATTAACGAATTTGGCCAGATTTGATAGCCGGTTATTTGACTATCAAATTACGCATATAAGCAGTCCTAAGGCCATATTATAAATCTTCCAAAACATTTATTTCAAATACCTTACAAAGATATATATTCAAATCTCTTCCAGTATTCCAACATTTGAGAACAAATTCAAATACTTAAATCCATAACAAGATATTTTCAAACCATATCAACGCTTAGAAATATTTTCAAATTCAATTTATAACATTTAAAAAAGTATTTCTATACCATTCATTTCACACTTAAAATATTTTCAAAACCCTCTTTTCAATACCTAGGCAAATATTTATAAGAATATTCTCCAAAACCAATTTAATATCAAATTTAGGAAATATTTTATAACTTATCTCACAAATCTTCGAAATCATTAATAAAGTTCATTTACAATTTCCAAAACTGATTATGCTTATTTATAATCCAACTAACAATTTTATAACTTCTTTTATGATTTCAGATTCATATTAAAAATCCCAGTATCTAAAACATTTTGGAAATTTCTTCAAGTTTCCAAAATTCCGGTATAAGATTTTCTCTTATAAAATCACATCCATTAAATAAAACCCGATTTACAAATCTCGTGAGTATTCTTAAATAACTTCAATCAATTTCTAAAAATCTGTACATCTATATTAATTAATTTTAAAGAATAATAACTTATTTTCAAAACACATTTAAGTAATTATTTAAAATATCAAAACACTTTTAAATAAACGGTGATAACTAATTTCTAAATCATTGATAAGTAATAATAACCGATTCACAAAGCTTATCCAAAAAAATTAAAATTCATTTCAACTAATATTGAATATTTAAATAACCAACTTTTCAAAATATTTTAATACTTAAACAGTATTTAAACTACATAGTTTAATAAATAAAAATCCCTTTCTAAAAATAAAACTTAACTTCTGGATAAAAAATTATTTTTGAAATCCAATATAACCATTTTGGCATTTATAAATCTCTCTCGATTTATCACAAAATGACTTACGTTTCCAATTTTATAACTGTTTCCAAATTCAAAAATAGAATCCACTATTTCTTTCTAAACCGATTCCTATATCTCATTATAAATTCTCACTACGAATTTATATTTCCAATTTATCAATTAATTATCATTCCACTTTATTTATAAACAATGTTTATAAATCCATAGCTCATTCCTAGTTTTTCTCTATTATAATAGATTCATATTCAACAACTCCATTTATAAATATAGTCCTTTATAAATTTTCCTTATTCTCCCAATCTATTGAAACGTCGATTTTTTAAACACTTTTACATTTAAACAAATATCACTTAAAATTTATCGATTAAAAATCTTTTATATACATCACTACAAAATGTGTATTTAAATTATTTCATGGAATTATTAAGTACAAATTAAAATCAAATCATTTATTTTATCCAAATCAATTCCTCTCGAAATAATCCAAAAATCAATATAAATATTTCACTTCCAAAATCACCTTTTACTTTCTTTTCAAATTAAAAAATATTCTTTATACTACTATAAGGCCAGTGCTACTATAAATCTAATAAATCAAATCACATAACAATCCGTAGCAAATTGTTCAACCGCATCATATATTGCTATATACGAAAACAATCAATAAATTTGAGAAATCTAGTTGGATCCCTCCAACATGTTTTCCTACAACCACGGATGTTATATAACATAAAATAATAATCCCGCTTCGAGGCAGGATACTGCAATAAAAAGGGTCATCCGTTGTTACGTGAGGCGCATAATGTCTCATCAGCTCCAATCGGTAGGAATATACCCAACTACTAATTTATATACTACAACTTAATATAACATCCACATAATAATAATTTATAAATTCATCCAATTAACCAATAAATAATTTTAACTACTAAAAATTAAACCAATTATCCAAATTGTGTGAGATTTACTCACCATGATTTTTAATACACCAAATGCTCATTTTAGATTAAATCAACATTCGAGTTACCCAAAAATTCCAGTTATCTCTGATCAACTCCGAATCAATTCCAAGTTGTAGTTCATATGATTATAAATTCAACATCGCTGGCTTCGTTCAGTTTCGACCTCGAAATAAAAGGCTAAAATATTTATGAGATTTGGATTTTTAAAATAATATAAATCTCCTAACTACAGTAATAAGTAAAACTAATTACCCTAGTTTAATGATAACCTTCCTTCATCAATCCCTGTCGCAACTCGCTTAGCATTTCAGGCGCGACCTCCAACATGAGTGCACTGCCTTCCTTTTGTCTGGAAGCAACGCAAGTCTTTCCAACCTAGCCCAACCGCCTGTCATCTCCCTTAGCTTTAACCGCCGCCCGCCATCGCCGTCTTCCCCCCGACCTCGCACACGACACTGCACTTTGCCCAAATCCCTCCCAGATCTAAGTCGTGACTTCATCTTCTTCTTTTTTATTTACAAAACGCGATCGCCCAGCCATAGACGCCGCAGCTCCTGCCCTGCAGTCGTGCCTAGAGGCACGCCTCCACCTTTTGTTGCTTCTAGTTTGCCGCCATCTGACATCGTCCCTCCATACGCGCGCACACAAATTGAGCCATAGTCCTAACCTTCCTCGGTCGAAAATCATGACTTCGATCGCTATGCTGTGTTTGTGTTTTTCTTTAAATTGATTGGTAGTTTTTTTTCTCTCTCTCGTTATACAGCTGTGTTTATAGGAGAAGATGGATGGGAAAACGTTTAGTAGGGTAGCTTGTTTCAGGGGTAGGGTGGCTACGATTTGAAATTTATATTTTATTTTATTCAAAATATCACACATTACATATGGTGAAACATCGATCTCCTATTTAGGCATGCCGCCTAACGTTCCTAATGTTATTCATCTATTTCGAACGCAATGAAACTAGTCTCGAGCCCTAATTCAATCATGTGTAGAAGATAGCTTTTCGAATCCAGTTATTATATTAAATTTTCGATATTAATTTCAAGCGTTTCTATCCCGTATGACCAAACTGTAACTCTAAATGCTACAAAATTTGAAGTCCTCTAATAAGACACTGTTACAGATCCAATGGAACATGTTTCGTTGAACTCCGAGACTGTGCCCTGGATCGCTATTTTAACGCGTCGATTAAATCGATAATTAGTCAAAAATTGATGAAATCATTTGAAATCTCTGTTTCAAAAACTTACTAACTTAATTCTAATTCAAATGTAATTTATATCAACATTAGAAATCATTTCGATTCATATTCAATTCAAATTTCAATTATTCACCATTTCCGTATTACGATAAATCGCTATGTTTGAAAGTAAAATTCATTCAACAATTTCAACCGAAATATTCATATTCAAAATCAACTTATATTCTAAATCCAACATTTAAAACCATTTACATATTTAAAATCGAACGACATAAAATCCGTGTCATTAAATTCCTTCCCCTTTAAAAGAATTTCGTCATTGAAATTGCTAAGGTAGGACTAATGATCCAAACCCATTACTTTATCAAAACCCACTAAGTTAAACTTCGATATTTTACTTTTCTAAACCTTTTAGTTCCATACAAAACATTTAGTTTCCATGTAACCAAAATTCCTTATTTCAATTACAATTAAAAAAAAAGTTTTGCTAACAAAAAATTTCTAAAATTTTTCTAACACCCTAAATTTTCAATTTTTTTGGCAGAGTCCCCCGTGTACAGAGAGCCTTTTGCAATATGAAAAATATGATAAAAAGATATACATTGGCCCTCGTGGATAGAAATCACAATACATATCAATATTTTTATTTTTCGCATGTTAAATTCGTAAGCATACCTTATTTTAGCTTTATTAAGCGAGCTCGCTTAATTTATATGCAATTTCGCAACCCAATCTAGCCCAATAGCGTCCTTGCATCGGTACTTACTTAAATAAATCCCATCAGTTTCATATATATGAAATTTAATAGCATTACATTCATTTCTACTAGTTAAACACATTACTTTCATAAACTAGCATGTTATTTCATGGACGTATAACTAATTTTACAAACCAACACGCTATAATATGTATATTTAGCATGTACATGCAAATACAGGTTCCAACATTTAATCATTCATTTCAATCATTTACATACCATTTTATTCAATTCCAAGTGATTCACAAACAATTCATTTGTATTCATTTCATACTCATATCCAATATATTCATATCCATTCCCAATTGATTCTAAATCAATTTATTCACTTTTTATCGATTCACCAAATTTTGTTTACTTCCGTTTAAGTCAAACGACATAATTTTCTATCGAAATTCATTGATATTCATTTAATAAAATAGCCACTTAAGCTTATAACAATTTTAAATTGATTCTAATCAATTTATCAATTCCTATTCATTCTCATTCAAGTTGCTCACGAAATCTTGTTCACTTCATTTTATATTAACGGTGTTTCATTCCATATCTATTTATTTATGAATGACTTCATAAAATTAATATTAAGGTGTATTATAACCTTCTATATGTCACTTGTATTCATTTCCACTTCAAATTTAATTCCATACTCGATTTCATTTACATAACATCTCAAAACCATATTCAATTTATTTACACTTACACCAAGCTCATTTTTAACTTAAGTCGTCGCCATTTCAATCCATTTCCATTTATTTGACAACAGTCCTAAATATATTTATTTTGCTTACATTTAATTCTAATTCCATTTATAAATCAAGTCCCATTACAATATTCAATATACCAATTAATTTATCAGATTAGTTCTCTTTCATTTTACAATTCACAATTTGAATTTCATTTCAAAAATCACTTCGATTGGGTCGACTTGAGTTCAACTTTATTCTATAATTCAAACCTAGATTCCCTTTCTTTACCAAATGTCAAACCACTTCCATTTTGATTTTACCATTTCACTTTTCCAATTTATAAGTTACATAACTTCTTTTTCACATTTTTATCAATTCTATACTTGAGTTGATTCCATTTAAAATTTATAACTTATAGTTATATAACTATTTCACAAGTTAAATTTTATATTTAATTCAAATCGATATAATTACAATTCCAATTCCAATTCAATTTTTATTTAACCTAAATTAAGTCAAAGTTAAGTCCATATAATCCATTTTAACTTACTTAAGTTAAAGTTCAATTTCAAAATTCAAAATTCACACTTTCCTTGCTTACCTTTCTCAATTTCAAATTATAAGTTCAAACTTATTCCCTGATATTATCTAAAACATTTATATAAGAATTCCAGAATTCAAATAGCCGATTTTTTTACTTCAAATCATTTTGTAGTCATAAATATATATAGCTCTTTTGGTTTAACAAACCATTCCTTTGGAATTTTCAAAATCAACTTGGTTTTATCCAAAACAATTCCTTTGGAATTTCCAAAACAACACCTGTCTACCAAACAAAAATCTCCATATCAAATTATTATGGTAGCAACCCGTCACTTAGAAACTCAAAAATTAATATTGATGATGCTGTAGTCATCACCAGGATTATTTTCAAGCGATAGAAGTGAGTTCAGTGCCTTATCACTTCCAAAGTCCATTTAAAACAATTTTTATTCCAAAATATTTTCCAAATAATGCCATTTTTATTTTCACAACACTTTGAAAAATATTTTCCAAACTTTCGAGGATTTTAATCTCCAAATTTTGGTTTTGAATTCATTTTTAGTCTAACTTATTTGTAAATCATTCTTATACAAATCTATTTGGTTATATATAACCATTTCAATTCATAATCTTGTTCAGATTATAATAATAACAATTAACACTCCAAATATACTATAATAATTTCATAAAAATTATTCCTTTCGTATCAAAATGTAGTTTGAGTAAAATTATTTCGTTTACCCACTTTAAAACAATACCGTGTCGGTTGACCTGGTTCAAGTGTTTAAAAACCCCTATCGATATCGCAGCGTCCCACTACTCGACCAGAATTCATAAGCCACTCAATAGATAAATTAACACAATATAAAACATTTTATATTCACTAACAAATATGTGCTTATATCTATTAATACACTCAAATTCATTCTAGGGCACTACTGACCCTGTCTCTAATGAGTAAAACCAAGGTCCTCGCTTAACCTTGCGCTCTGATACCAAATGTAAAAGCCCATATCTTCGTACCCTTTGAGTCGACAATAAATCACACATGTCCAACTCAAATTGAATGGAAATACGAATCTTTAAGGGTGAAGAAGAGAAAGGATAGAATAAAATATAAACAATAACACAAAATCTCACAATCGCAGTGGAACAAAATATAATATATAATAACAGATCTTTATATAAAGAAAATTTAACTATAATATACATACAATCATTAGAGTACAACAATCAACAATCAGTCTGGACAGTTATAATAACTTGTCCTCGCATGTACTGAATATACAACATAACACATACAGCGGAAATAACCGAGTACGTGTAATATACCTGAAATCCTCCAGCTCATCTCCTGAGCCCATAACATCCTAACCTGAATTTGTAATACTCGTTCTACCCGATCATTATAACAGAATATAACTCGAGTCAGCCTGGAGAACCAGCGTGAGAAAACACACTCAATTTGAATTATTACTATTATCATAATCCTTTGAAAATAAAGGTATCTCGTAAGATCACGTCGCATGTAAATGCGACGGATTTTTTTACCTTACACTAACCAAAACATTTTATATCAAAATCATATGATATTATAATAGTGTCTATAGAAAATAAACTATAAAATAGTTGAAATGCATGCTTCTCACGTTTCAGTATAATTGGGTACATCTAAAATCGTACACGCTCGTAGTGGATATTGGATTCCATACAATAACAGGGCTACTAGGGTACCGCTCGTTACAGTACACCTCTATAAAAATGCACCGATCGAACCTATCGATGCTTGTCAACACAGGACAGGCCTACCCCTTGTTGGATAGTACCGAATATGTTATTATCCCATGTGTTCCTACCTTATCGAGTGATCTCTTTTCCATGCACAACTTTATCCATAATTATAATATATCCAAAGATATCTAGGAAAGTGATAACACACCCTACTTATGTGCGACCCACTTAGCCCTGCTGCATCTCTCATGTTTTAGTCATTCCCGAATTATGAGGCTTGAGGCTACGCATTACCATAGACTTAGCATTCATATACTTGGAATGCTAACACCACCTTCCAGACCATGATGCAAATGATATCATTTATCCATACAAGTTGTTCTGGGTCTGAACAAACCGAATCTCCGAATCACTGTCTTCACTATCTTCAGAATATCATAATTCGTAACGCTTAAATAATATCGAAGTGGTTTTCGGATAATTAAATCTGATCCCAATCTCTTCGTAACGATCAACGAATTTGGCTAGATTTGATAGTCGGTTATTTAACTATGAAATTACACATATAAGCAGTCACTAGGCCATATTATAAATCTTCCAAAACATTTATTTTGAATATCTTTACAAAGATATATATTCAAATCTCTTTCGGTATTCCAACATTTGAAAACAATTTCTAATACTTAAATCCATAGCTGGATATTTTCAAACCATATCAACACTTAGAAATTTTTCCAAATTCAATTTATAACACTTAGAAAAATATTTCTATACCATTCATTTCACGCTTAAAATATTTCCAAAACCCTCTTTTCAATACTTAGGAAAATATTTATAAGCATATTTTCCAAAATCATTTTAATATCAAATTTAGAAAATATTTCATAACTTATCTCATAAATCTTCAGAATCATTAATAAATTCCTTTTACAATTTCCAAAACCGATTGTGCTTATTTATAATCCGAACTAACAATTTAAAACTTCTTTTATGAATTCAGATTCATTTCCGAAGTCTCCGTATCTAAAACATTTTGGAAATTTCTTCAAGTTTTCAAAATTCTGGTATAAGATTTTCTCCTATAAAATCACCACCATTAAATAAAACCCGATTTACAAATCTCAAGAGTATTCATAAATAACTTTAATCAATTTCCAAAACTATATATATAATAAGTAATTTTAAAGAATAATAATTTATTTTCAATACACGTTTTAGTAATTATTTAAAATATTAAAACATTTTTAAATAGACGGTGATAACTAATTTCTAAATCATTTATAAGTAATAATAATCGATTCACAAAGCTTATTATAAAAAATTAAAACTAATTTCAACAAATATTGAATATTTAAATAAATAACTTTCCAAAATATTTCAGTACTAAAATAGTTTTTAAACTACATAGTTTGGTAAATAAAAATCCCTTTCTAAAACCAAAACTTAACTCCTTGATAAAAATCTATTTTTAGAATCCAATATAACCATTTTAGTATTTGTAAATCCCTCTCGATTTATCACAAATCGACTTGGGCCTCCAATTTCGTAACTACTTCCAAATTCAAAAATAGAATCCACTATTTTTTTCTAAACCGATTCCTACATCTCATTATAAATTATCACTGCGAATTTATATTTCCAATTTATCATATGATAATCATTCCACTTTATCTATAAACACTGTTTATAAATCCATAACTCGTTCCTAGTTTTTCTCTATTAATAAAAGATTCATATTCAACAACTCCATTTATAAATATAGTCCTTTCGAATTTCCCTTATTCTCCCAATCTATTGAAACATCGATTTTTAAAACCCTTTTACATTTAAACAAATATCATTTAAAATTTATTGTTTAAATATCTTTTATATACATTATTACAAAATCACTTTTTAAACTATTTCACGGAATAGTTCAGTATAAATTTAAAATCAAATCATTTATTTTTTCCAAATCAATTCCTCTTTAAATAATCCAAAACTTAATATAAATATTTTACTTCCAAAGTGGCCTTTTACTTTCCTTTCAAATTCAAAAATATTCTTTATGGTATTTTAAATACCAAAATAAGGCCAGTGCTAGTATAGCATCCAATAAATCAAATCACACAACAATCCATAGTAGATTATTCAATCACATCATATATTGCAATATTTGAGGAATCCAGTTGGATTCCTCTAACCCGTTTCCCTGCAACTATAGATGTTATGTAACATAAAATAATAATCCTGCTTCGAGGTGGGATATCGCAATAAAAAGGGTCATCCACTATTATGCACAACGCATAGTGTCTCATTCGCTCCAATGGGCGGGAATATACCCTATTACCAATATATATACTACTATATATAATATAACATCGAACGGATAATAATTTATAAATTCATCCAATCAACCAATTAATAATTTTAATTATTGAAAATAAAATCAATTATCCAAATTGAGTGGGATTTACTTACCTTGATTCTTAATCCACCAAATGCTTATTTTAGATTAAATCGATGTTCGAGTTAACCAAAAATTCCAGTTATCTTTAATCGACTCCGAATCAGTTTCAGGTTGTAGTTCGTATCATTACGAATCCAACGTCGCTGGCTTCGTTCGATTTCAAACTTGAAATAAAAGGTTAATATATTTATAAGATTTGGATTTTTAAAATAATGTACCTCTTCAAGTTACAGTAATTAGTTAAACTAATTGCCTAGGTTTAATGATAACCTTCCTGCATAAATCCAAGTCGCGACTTCCAACATGACTGCACTGCTTTCCCTTCGTCTGGAACCAACGCAAGTCCTTCCGGCCTAGCCCTAACCGCCTGTCAACTCCTTCGGCTCTAGCCGTTGCCCACTGTAACAGCTTGATATTTTTAACCATTCGCATTTGCACATGTCGGACTTGAATTGCTCAAAATATCAGATTGTCAATTTATATTTGGCAAAACTTAGCTGTAATGACCCGTAAATTTTTAACAATTTTATTTGTTTTATTAATATATTTAATCGAAATTTTGTGAAATTTTAAACAATAAAATTTTGAAATAAAATTTAATATCTGGAATGCGTCTATTTTAACATAGCAACTGCTAAATTTACATCAGAAAATATGGAAGTTTATTTTTGTGTGTAATTCTAATTTAGTTCCAATCAGTTAAAAATCGATGGTAATAAAATATTTTCGAAACCTGATTATTTTTATATAGAAAAATTCTAAATCATCTTCTGACTAAGACGTCATTTTTCGTTTTCCAAATTCGGACTACTTTAGCCCCGTCGATCTTATTTTTCTGCGTTTTTGCTGCATTTTACGCTAGTAGAAAATTCGAATTTTTATAATTCAATCGTACCACTGATATCTGTATACCATTTTGACCATCCCGTCGTACTGATTTCTATGGTATATTCACTTCTGTGCTTTGAAGTCCGGTTCACAGTGGAATCCGCAAATACGACAACTATATCGGTGCCGATTTCGTGACTTTTGGTTTTGTGACCTTTTGAATTATTCGTCCATCCAACTTATCAACGCCTAACTCAATGAATATGACTTTTGGCTTTTGCTATTTTTCAAAACAACTTTTGATCTTTAATGTTTCATCGGTTAAAGTAAAATTTAATTTATATGTGCCTGCCCATATATTAGCATCCCAACATTATTGTTTACTTCCCAGCACGTCTCCTCCTCTTCTTATTTCTTCAGCCACTAAAATGTCCTCTTTTCCTTTTTCTTTTTTTCTTTTTCCATTTCTTTTTCTCCCGTGAACTGCGTCCACCAACATCAAGCACCCTCCTCACGTGAAAAGCATAACCACTCGGCCATCGCCTTCCTCCCCTCCTCCACTCGCCATTCCTCCACCTGCCTCACGATTCGCCCCGATGGCCTACCGAACGGCAGCCACCGATGCATCCGCTCCAATCAAACCCGCCCTTCCGTCCACGCACGCTCGACCACCTTTACCTCACCTTCTTCTACCACCCGACGGCCTCTCCTCCATTAGAAACCACAGCCACTCAAGCTTTCACCCGAACCCGAGACAAGGCTTCACCCAAGTCCCCAGTCCAAACCCAAATGCCTCGGCCCTTTGCGCCTCTAGCCAAAGGCCATGGCCAGCAAAACCAGCCTCTGTCGCAGCTAACCCTGCCTAGATCCATGCAAACCCATCTCCGCCTTGCCTACTATGCAACATCCGCCCCTATTCATCGCGTTTTCTCCTCCACCTTTGCTTTTCTCTCGCGACAGCCAATGGCTGGCCGAAGGAGCAGCAATCCAATGGCCCGCTTGCTCACACCCAAGCTTGTTCCTCCGCTGGCTCCTCACGACCCTTCGCCTGACTTCTTTTGCTTCTCTGTCATAAGGTAGTTTGTTCGAGGCTTGCATTTATATGTTATATATTTGCTTGTGTATATATGCTACATATTGTATATATTTGATTCAATATATTGTTATATATTTGTTCTATGATCTGTTGGGTTTTATTGTATGAATCTATAATAGTTCACTTATAAATATAATTTAATAGATCGTTCTATAATCTATATGTGTCCATCATTACACAGTTTCAAAGTTTATAAAATTGTAAAGAGTTTATATACATATTACATATTAAAGTTGGGGCTGCTGTTCTGTTATTGTATGGGCCTACACAAGTTGAAAAAAAAAGATCTGTAGCTTATATGAAGTTAGATACATTAGATTATACGATAGGTTGGTCAATGATGTGCATATATATTATAAAAGACTCATATGTATGTCAGGTTTACATCTTCTATTTGATGTGAATATTTTCGCAACTGTAGATACATGCAGGTATTTGTATTTGCGTTATAGTAATAAGTAAGTTATATACTTTTCCAAAGATTACATTAGGCTTGGCGTGTTTTATATTAAGTAATCCTGACCTTTAAAGTAATAGTATTATATATATATATATATATATATATATATATATATATATTCGCTATGGTTTACATGTGTGTGTTTAGGGGTATATTAGGGTGCTATATGTTATATAATGTATAGACTATAAACTTTGGTGAATTCGGTTTTTTAGATATATACGTATATGTATATAGATTTTTGATTTTAATATGTTGTGTTTTAAATTTTTATTAGTTTATACAGTTGGTTATTAAAATATATAGAGCTATAAGGGTATATCAATTTTATTATGAAAATTGATTTTTGAATATTAAATATTAAGATTTTGTTTGTATATTGGTTTAAAATATATGTATGAATATAGAATTTATTTTTGATTGGTGTTTAAGTTGAATGTTGACATATCTTGTTTCCTCAATCTCGTGCCCATCTTGACTCATCTTTTAAATATCGAATTCTTCGCAGCCAGTCCTAGCCTGTTGTTGTTCTGTATTCATATCTATGGCCATATCATCTTCTTGTGTCTCTAGCCTTGAAAGGTGAGCAATCACTTACAACTTACGTTCTTATATTTATTAAATTTGATTTCAATTGAAACGACAATTGAAATATGCTGCTGTTAGTTATTTACACTGTTATATATATCTTATTACCTGTATCTGTTCACCTATGACATCTGACATCATTATCTGTTATTTATATTGATGATATATGTCTATTATATTATTATCATATCTGTTATCACTTTGCAAGTTCCCTATTAGTATAGAATTCACTATGGGTTGAAATGATACATACCGGAACGTACATTAGAATAGGAGAAAATCGTTATCGGTTGAAATGATAAACCCAAACGATTTTCATTGAATTGAATTTGGGATTGCGGGTTGAAATGATATATATATACCCGTATATATATTTAAATTGAGGATTGAAAAGATAAATATCCGTATCACTTGACCATAGGATAGAAAATTACATACAGACACCGTTGGTCTATATATAAATAATTTGAAACGGTTACTATGGTTTTGAAAAGAAATATATGATTTTATATGAATATTGATTTTAGATATTATATAAATGTTATTTTATATATAGTTAAATTCTTGATTCTAAGATATGCATAAATTTGTTTTAATATAAAATAAGCTTAATAATAAAGTTTGATTTTATTAAATATAATATGGTTAAGTATTTATTGATAACATAGAGTTTATAATGATTTAATAAATTAAGGTTAATAAGATAGATTTGAAATTGATTTGAAATTGTATTTAATTAAGAAATATATTTAATTAGAAATCGATTTGGAACTTA
The DNA here is from genome assembly GCA_030765085.1 of Allium cepa. NCBI lineage: Eukaryota > Viridiplantae > Streptophyta > Magnoliopsida > Asparagales > Amaryllidaceae > Allium > Allium cepa. The sequence goes on from CM060939.1 coordinate 701,167,120, forward strand.
TTGAATTTGAGATTTTTAAAGGACATAATTTTATAACTTGATTTTGGTTAAGGTGATTTAAATGAATATTTCAAGTTTAAATAAGTTAAAGAAAATATTTAGTTTATTGTAATTTGGGGTTTTATTTAAATAATATTGGATTTATTAAGTGAATATTTCAAACTAAATAATAATAAAGTTTAATTAAGATATGTATGAAATTATCAAATTTAGTTTTAAGATTATGAAATATTTAAAGTTTTGGAATATATCGAAATTTAAATGGTTTATTTTTGGTTCAAATCCGTATTTGAAATCGATATAATAGTTTATTGAGAACTGAATTGAATTGAAATTGATGATTGGAGATTTGACGAAATTTGAAATTTTGGGATTGGAGTTGATTTGGAATTGATTTGTGAATTTTGAGGAAGCTATTTTATTATATAAAGTAATTTTAAATTATATTTAAAACTATTTATATATGTCACTTTATAAATTTATTTCATATAAATTATTTTAATATAATTTATTTCATATAAACTATTTTATATTATAACTATTTTTATACAAACTATTTTAAATTATAAACTATTTTGTTATATATACTATTATTTATGTTTAAATAGTTAAGTGGGAAGTGTTATGATTCCAAAGCATCATGATTTCTAAATTTTGATTTCCAAAGTATTATGATTTCCGAAGTGTTTGATTTGGAAAGTGCTATAACTTTGAAGTACAAAGATTTTGTAAATGGATATATTTGAGATGGATATATATTTAAAATGGAAATGATATCATATTCAGTTTTGAAATGGAAGTGATATCGTATTGATATGGTTTTGAAATGGTAATGATGTTTTGGTTTTGAAATATAAACTATTTTGAAAGTTTATTAAATGACCAATCGGTGTAATAATTACGTAGTTATTGAAGAGTCCAGGATCGGTTAGGGACATACTCTCTCTCTAAATCGAAAACCACTTTAATAACTATTATACGCAGAGGGTGATCCAGAATGAAGTGGTTGGAATGATGACGTTGCTGGATTTGAAGAAAGAGAATGATTATGGATAGCCTTGACACTTGTGTCAAATTTGAAATGACTTAAACAGGAGCTGTGCCGGACCAACGAGGTTAGCTGCCTCTAGCGGACACACTTCTTCGTAAACTACTCATTACTTGTTTTTGATTGGTGCGCACCCTTGAATTGGGAGTGTTGTTTCGCGGTGTTGCGACCGTTACGGCGATGCGTTCTCACCAGTCCGGATCAAGCAAACAGTAGTTTCACTACCTTGGGTATTGCCTCATGTGCCTTGTCATACTCGTATCCTTATGCACGACCACTACGATTTGTTTTGCGTTATACCTATGGAGTACTCTCTGATAGCCCACTAGTTTATGGTGGAGTTTACAGTGCTGTATAAACTACGACGCTTATATAAAATGTGTTAAGGGGGAATAATGGTAACGCCTTAACGCTATTTGGATACTTTATATTACTGATATGCATTATCTACATAGCGTATATATAAATAGTTTAAACGAATCCTTAGAGGATGGTTATCCCAAACATCCTTTGAGTTACTTGTATTTTCAGTTGTTATTTCACTTGAGTTGGATTTATTGATATAAGAATGTTAATCCTGACTCGAGTGTTTTGTGTTTTTCTTTACGCTCGGGTCAAAGTGAGTGATACAGCTTTTGAGACTCAGCTTTGGAGTTGGAGATTCGCTTGGAGATCCAGCTATCTATCTTGCTTTCAGATATTCAGTTGATTCGAGTGATGTATTCTGATTCTTGTATTTGACTATTGTATTCGAGGCTTCTGTTGTTACTTATTTAACTCTGTTATATATATAGTAGCTTCATGAACTACTATTCATTTGTTTCTGCTGCATATTGTATATTACCCTGTGTCTGTGATTCTGTGATTCATTTATTTATTGTATATGCCGGTTTTCCAAATATAAACTTACAATCTGGAATTTTGAGCAATTAAAATTCCAGCATGTTTGGATGCGAATGGTTGAAAATATCAGGTCGTTACATCAGCATATACAGTAAATAAATAATCACAGAATCACCGACACAGAGTAATAACAATAATCAGCGGAAAACAAATGAATAGTAGTTCTTGAAGCTACTATAAATATATAACAGAGTTAGAACAAGATACAACAGAAGTCTCGAATACATAGAAGTCTCTATACAATAATCAAATACAAGATCAGAATATATCACTGGAATTAACCGAATAGTTAAATGCTGAAAAGATGTTGATGGATCTCCAAGCGAAGATCCAATTCCAAAGGTGAGTCTCAAATGCTATGACACTTAAGTCTGACCTGAGCGTAAACCAAAACACGAAACACTCGAGTCAGAAGTAACATTCTTATATCAATAAATCCAACTCAAGTGAGATATCAACCGAAATACAAGTAACTTAATGTATGTTTGGTATAACCAACCTCTAAGGATCCATGGAACTATCTACTATGTAGTAATATACGCTATTATAATAATGTCTATAGTGAAGTAAAAGTATCAAAATAGTGTTAAGGCGTTACTCATATCCCCTTTAACACATTTTATATATTCCCATAGTCTATACAATGCCGTACGTTCCTCCGTAAACTGGAGGTTTGACCAGAGGATATAACATAGGTACAGTGCAAAACAAACTCGTAGAAGGCGTGATAGGGCATGCGACAAGGCACTCGAGGCAGTGCCAGGGTAGATATACCGTTTGCGGATCCGGATTAGTGGTAACGCATAGGTGCTACTACCGCCCACCTCGTGACACACTCCCAAATAAAAGGGTGCACCCCATCAAATCACAAAAGCAATAGAATGGTATTGAAGAAATGTGTCCGATAAAAGGAATGACCTCACTTGGTCCGGCATGGCTCCTGTTTTAGCCGCTCAAGCTGACTCGCAGAAGTCAGGGTCACGAAAATACCATATAGAACAGTCACCAAACCATCATACTTCATTTTGGAATCTCCACCGCGTACACAGTAGTTAAAGTGGTTTTCGGTATTGGCAGAGAGTATGACAATATCCGATCTCGATCTCTTTAACAACCAAACGTTATTATAACACCATGGTCATTTTATTTCAAATAGTTCATGGCGGCGGTTGCAAGGGCCGAGCAATCTTCTCAAGTGTCCGAGCAAAAATGATGGGGACAAGGTGCTAGTAGGAAAAATGGGAAAAATGGTGGTGCAGCTTCAAAAGGAAGATGAAGTGGAGCAAATAAATTATATATTGAATGTTTCAAAACGTGTATAGAGCAAAGAAACGAAGAGACCCACGAATATGCACGAGCTAACATTTATATCAAACCATGGAATAGTAAAGGTGAAAAGCCAAAAATATTAATTTCTTGTGTCTAGTAGTTTTCACAGCGAGCAACGAATGGACACAAAGAAAATCGAAAGACTCAAAACAGATACCGATATGACTGATCGTCTTACCGATTTCGTTGTGTCTCAAATTCCAAAACACACGAGTGAATATACTATGGTGATCAGTATGACGAGACAATCAAAATGGTATACAGATATCAGTGGTACGATCATCCTATCAAAAGTCGATAACGGGTACCGGAAATGCTGCTAAAATGTCAGGAATAAGATAAACGGAGCAACAACAGTCCAAATTTGGAGAAACCAAATATGACGTCTCACTCAGAAGATTATTTACAAATTTATTGTATAAAAATATTCAGATTTGAAAAAAATTTATCATCATCAAATATTAACTGATATTAAATTGAAATTGAAATTACACTACAGAATTAACTTTCATATTTTCTTATGAAAATTTACCACTATGTTTAAATATATGTATTTAAAATATTAAATTTTTATTTCAAAATTCAATTATTTAAAGATTCACAAAATTTCAGTTAAATATATTACTGAAACCATTAAAATTTATGGGTCGCTACATTCTCCCCCACATAAAACTTTTCGTCCCCGAAAAGGAATGAGGTAGGAGAATAGAAACAACCAGAAAGAAAAAATAGATTTGAAATACGAAATAGAATAATTAATTTAAAACTATATAATTTTTAATTTAAACAAATTAATATCCAATAATTGATTTTAAATTCAAGGTATTTCACTTATAATTTTTTTAAAAAAATTTTATAAGTGAAATACCTTGAATTTAAAATCAATTATTGGATTTAAAAATAATTTCACTTATAATTTAGTCTTAACTATTCCTAAATTCATTTTTTTTATTATCATCTTATTATTCAATTTATCCCTATTAACATTTCTATAATAATAAATTAAGTATATTGACACTTATTATAATCACTCAAATTTATTTATAAATTTCTTTAATATCATTTTCATTGTATACTATTCAATTACATATCCAACTTCCGAATGATTAAGGTAAGTTATATTAGAATGTAACTGGGTATTATACAAGTGAATTTCCTAATTCAATTTTTCAATTTTTATTATTTATTCAAAATTTTGACTTCTTTTTATAATTAAAATCATCCCTTAACAAAATTTAAGAGTTAAATTTCCAGTTTACGCCAAACCATTAATAGATAATGTGTATGTGTGTGTATATATATATTCCATATGTCAAATCAAATCTATAAGCATATGTCTATATATATTATACATTAATTCTTACTCAAGAAATTTAAATCAAATTCATTTTTTCAAACAAAATGCAACAAAGCTACTAAATGGTCCCTCCACTTCGAAACTCGAAAATGAATGTCAATGATGCTGTAGTCATTACCCAAATTATTTTCCAGCGACAACGAGGAGAGTACCGATTTAAAAGTTCTAAAATTCTTTGGGAATGATTTCTTTGCGAAAATGCTTTTAAATAATATATTCTAAAATTTAAAACCAAAATTTCTAAAATAACAAAATTTAATTATCAAATTCTTAATTTATATTCATTTAAATTCCATACCGAATTGTAACCATGTGTTATACTTTTATTTTTTTATTATGCGGAAAAGTCAATGGTTTACAAAATAATAAATGATAATAAAATATTATCCTTTCTGATAACCAATTCATTTAACAATTAAATTTCAGAAAAATTTACTTATATATATATAATATAATCATTCAAAAGTTTATTTCATTTACTAAATTTGAAACAATATTTTGTGATTTTGCTCAGTTCAAGTGTTTTGGAATTCCTATTGATAGCGTTGACCAGACGAATCGATCAAAAATCCAAATCAACAGAACAAATCATACAACACAACATATAAAACATTTTAAATATTAATTACAAATACACTCCCTCACTCGATGATTCCAAAATGGATTTCAAGAATAAGGATAGAGATTCAAATACAAGGGAAGTCTAAATCAAAAGAATTCCAACCAGAAGATAAGCTCGATAGGGAGATAAATAGATTATAGAGGGAGAGAAGAATGGATAGACTTATATAAATCATGGGCGACCTTAACCGAGTCAATCGGGACATCAAGAATAAGACCGATACAGAATTCTGATGCATATCGACATTCGATCGCATAAGATAGAATTTGGGCATAGCAGGAGATTGTAGCATCTAAACCAACGATACAGAAATCTTCGGTGAATCGATGCCGATTGTAAAGGAGTTTAAACCTTTACAATCATTTAGTGGAGCTATGGGATACTCCAGAGTCAAGAAGGATTTCAATAGACAAGAATGGGTTTTAGAACCGAGGGGAACGTTCCAAAATTCAAAGGAACTCGAATCAAAGAGGAAGAACTCAAGCTCGAACGAAAGTGATTCTATAATTATTCTACTACATATGCTAAGTTTTGCCTAAAACCAGAGCTCTGATACCAACTGTAACAGCCTAATATTTACAACCATTCGCAATTGAACATGTCGGACTTGAATTGCTTAAAAGATCAGATTGTTAATTTATATTTAGAAAAACTCAGCATATACAGTAAATAAATAATCACAAAATAATAGACACAGAGTAATAACAATAAGCAGCGGAAAACAAATGAAAAGTAGTTCATGAAGCTACTATAAATATATAACAGAGTTAAAAAAAGATACAACAGAAGTCTCGAATACATAGAAGTCTCAATACAATAGTCAAATACAAGATCAGAATATATCACTGGAATCAACTGAATAGCTGAATGCTGAAAAGATGTAGATGGATCTCCAAGTGAAGCTCCAACTCCAAAGGTGAGTCTCAAATGCTGTGACACTCAGTTTGAACCGAGCGTAAAGAAAAACACAAAACACTTGAGTCAGGAATAACATTCTTATATCAATAAATCCAACTCAAATGAAATATCAACCGAAACACAAGTAACTTAAAGGTTGTTTAGGATAACCATCCTTTAAGGATCCATGGAACTATCTACTATGTAGCAATATACGCTATTATAATAATGTCTATAGTAAAGTGAAAGTATCAAAATAGCGTTAAGGCATTATCCATATTCCCCTTAACACATTTTATATATTCCCGAAGTCCATACAATGTCGTACACTCCTCCGTAAACTGGAGTTTTACACAAAGGACATCACATAGGTACGGTACAAAACAAACTCGTAGAAGGCATGATAGGACATGCAACAAGGCACTCGAGGCAATGCCAGGGTAGATATACCATTTGAGGATCCGGACTGGTGGTAACGCATAGCAGCTACTACCGCCCACCTTGTGACACACTCCCAAATCAAAAGGATGCACCTAATCAAATCACAAAAGCAATAGAATGATATCGAAGAAATGTGTCCGATAGGAGGAATGACCTCACTTGGCCCGGTGTGGCTCCTGTTTTAGCCGCATCAAGCCGACTCACGGGAGTCAAGGTCTCGAAAATACCATATACCAAACCATCCTACTTCATTCTGGAATCTCCACCATATAAACAGTTGTTAAAGTGGTTTTCGATACTGGCAGAGAGTATGGCAATATCCGATCCCGGTCTCTTTAACAACCAAACGTTATTATAACGCCATGGTCATTTCATTTCAAACAGTTTATACTTCAAAATCAAAATATCATTTACGTTTCAAAACCACATCAATACGATATCGTTTTTCACTTCAAATATATTCATTTTCAAAACCGTAGCACTTTCAAAGTTATAACACTTTTAAGATAATGAAGCATAGAAAATTATAACTCTTTGGAAATCCTAACTTAGAAATAATAATACTTTGGAAATCATAACGCTTTCAAATCATAATTTAGAAATCATAATAGTTTGGAAATCCTAAGCTTTGGAAATCATAATTTGGAAATCATAACACTTTGGAAATCATAATACTTTGAAATCATAAAACTTTGAAATCATAACACTTTCCTTTAAACGATTTAGATATTAATGATAGTATATATTATAAAGTCGTTTATACAATAAAATAGTTTATATAAAATAGATATAAGTTAAAATAGTTTATAATAAAATAGTTAGTATATTAAAATAGTTGATATTAAAAATAGTTTATATTAAAATGATTTATATTAAAATAGTTTATATGAAAATAATATATAAAGTAAAATATAAAAATAGTTTTAAATATAATTTAAAAATACTTTATATAATAAAATAGCGTCCTCAAATTTCACAAATCGATTCCAAATAACCTCGAATTCCAAAATTCAAATTTAATCCAATCTCAAATCATCAATTTCAATGTATTTCAGTTTCTCAGTAAACAATTTCAAATTATATCGATTTCAAAAACAGATTTGAACCCCAAAATAAACCATTTCAATTTCAGTATATTTCAAAGCTTTAAATATTCCACAATTTCAAAACTAAATTTGATAATTTCATATATGTCTTAATTTAACAACATCATTATTTGGTTTTGAAATATCCACTTAACAAAACCAATATCATTTAAATAAGTCTCAAATTACAAATAATCTAAATTTTTCCTTAAATTTATTTAAACTTGAAATATTCATTAATCACTTTAAACCAAAATCAAGTTATAAAATCACATCCTTAAATTCTCAATATCCAATAAGTTCCAAATCGATTTCATTTAAATATAATTCTTAAAAGAATATTATTTCAAATCAACATAAATTTATCTTCCCAACCTTAACTTATAAAAATAATTATGAAATCCATTTTAAAATTATTTTTAAAAAATTCTTAAACATAATACATACTAGTCAAATCAAACTTTATTATTAAACTTATTTTATAATAACTGATTTATACATATTTTAAAATAGTAAAAATATAAGTAAATTCTTAAAATTTATAATTTTCCAAACTAACTTTTACTTTTAAATTTTTCAAACATATAAATTTAAAATCAAGAATTTTGACTAAAATAACCTTTATAAGTATAACATTTAAAATCAAGATTTATATAAACACACATATATATTTATATATCTTTTTTAAACCTTGAAAATCATTTTAAAATATTTACATATAGACCAACGGTGTTTGTATATAATTTTCTGTCGTATGATCAAGTGATACAGATATTTATCATTTCAATCTGCAATTTTGAATTATATACGGGTATATATCATTTCAACCTGCAATCCCAAATTCAATTCAATGAAAATCGCTTGGGTTATCATTTCAACCCATAATGATTTTCTCTTATTCTACAGATCGTTCGGGTATGTATCATTTTAACCCATAGAGAATCCTATACTAACAAGAAACTTGCAGAGTGATAGCATATATGATAATAATATAATGGGCATATGTCTTCAATATAGATAACAGATAATAGTGTTAGATGTCACATGTGAACAGATATAGATAATAGCATATATATAGCAATGTAAATAATTAACAGCAGCATATTTCAATTGTCGTTTCAACTGAAATCAAATTTAATAAATATAAAAATGTTAATCATGAATGAGTGCTTACCTTTCGAGGCTAGAGAGTTTGACAACAGTGCAAGCTATGAATTTCAAAGCGAAGTGAAATTGGCACGAATTTGATGGACAAAGCTGATAAATGGGAATCGATGAAGTCAAATCAGAAATGGATTGATGAAGATAAATTATATCAGTGAACTTATATATCCAAACTATATATATATAATATTTAGTTAAAACGCGTATTAAAATAAATATCTCAATAATACTCATTTTCAAATAGATATTTATTAGACACATATATAAATCAAACTATATATATCTTTAGTTTTTCTAAAATCAATACTTACAAATAAGTCCATAGTTTTCCAAATTCTACAATTAAAACCAAAACATCATAATCTGACAAAAATGTATTACTAACAGAGAAATAGAACATATTATATATATACTATAACTAAAAAGGTCAATACATATATATAGTAGTCATTCAAGAAGTTTGAGAGCTCACCCTTTGTTGGAAAAAAATAAAGTATATATACATGTTAACAATAGTTTTCAAAATCTACTCAAATATAATATATGCGCTTTAACTTATTATATAAACAGCAACTAACATAAAAATTTAACATATTATAGCTACAATATAAATGCACAGGCAAACTATACAAACAAACAATATATAATATACTTTTATACGGTATACTTATATATTACTAGCATACCCTATAAACATTGTATACACTGTATACACACACACACACACACACACATATATATATCATAAACATTTTCATTTATGACCGGATTCGTATAACATTGCCTAAACAGACTATAGTATAAACTATATATATAATTATAGTAAACAATTTCATTTTAACACCAAACTTATAAACCTGTATATATATATATATATATATATATATATATATATAAAATCACAAAACAACTTAATATATATAAAAAAACAAACAATATACAACCAAATGCTTTTATATATAACAGATCGTATACTCAGATATATAGCTATATGTATACACACACACACACAAATAGTTCTTACATAAACCTCCCTATATATATACACATATTCAAAAGAATATATGCATAACCTATGCAGTTTACAAAATTTATATAACTTAACATACTATATATATAGATCGAAACATCTATGAGTATAAAGCATGACTATAGCAAACAAAAGCATAGCTTCTGACAAAATTTCGTGTGTATATATGGAATTATATATGTACTATAAACCCTATAACATATACTTTAGTATATCCTCATTTATATCTTAACATATACTAATATATATACCATACTTTCATCTATAAACAATCAGCATAAGTTACTTAGCAAACTTCTTTATATGAATCCTTACTATACTATTATATAAACAAAATATATTAATATATAAACTCTAAATATACTTATACGATAGCTAACTATATTTTTATATATATAGATATCCACAACTCACGAGCATGGAAAGTGGACACTAAGCTGGAGAACCATGGCAAGTGGTTGCACGGAGGCGGACATAGGTAACGATGAGACCGAGGCAGTCGAAATATGATGGTAGGGGGATGCTCGATGTTGGTTGCGGGAAGAGGTCAGAGAGCGATGAGTGCTAGCAGAGGGATGTTCTCTGGGTTGAACGCAAAGGAGGATAGGTGATGTTGCCGGTTGGCATACGACATGGAGGGAGGAGGGGGTGATCGAAGAGTTCGACTATGGTTGAAGGCCGAGCATGGGGTTGCCTATTGGGTTTTTGTGGTGAAGGACCGATGTTACGCAAAAGTGAAAAGGAAGGAAGGCATGGGCTAGGGGTCATGGAGGTGGTTGCAAGAGCTGAGCAATCTTCTCAAATGGCCGAGCAAAAATGATAGGGACAAGGTGCTAGCAGGAAAAATGAGAAAAATGGAGGAGCAGCTTCAAAAGGAAGATGAAACAGAGATATTGAATGTTTCAAAAGTGTACATAACAAAGAACGAAGAGATCCACAAATATGCATGAAGTAGCATTTATATCAAACCATGGAATTGTAAAGGTGAAAAGTTGAAAATAATAATTTCTTGTGTCTAGTAGTTTTCACAATGGGGAACGAATGGACCAAAAAAAATCAAAAGGCTCAAAACGGATACCGATATGACTGCTCGTTTCACCGATTTCACCATGTCTCCAATTTCTAAACACCTGTGAATATACTACAGAGATCAATATGACGAGATGATCAACAAACGGATATCAATGGAACGATCATCCTATCAAAAGCTGATAATCGGTACCGAAAATGCTGCTAAAATGTCAGAAATAAGATAAGCGGTGCAACAACAGTCCAAATTTGAAGAAACGAAATATGACGCCTCACTCAGAAGATGATTTACAAATTTATTGTATAAAATATTCAGATTTGAAAAACATTTTATTATCATCAAATATTAATTGATGTTGAGTTGAAATTGAAATTACACTGCAGAATTAACCTTCATATTTTCTGATGAAAATTTGCCATTTGCTATGTTTAAATATACGTATTTCAAATATTAAAATTTTATTTCAAAATTTAATTATTTAAAAATTCACAAAATTTCAGTTAAATATATTACTAAAACCATTAAAATTTATAGGTCGTTACACCCACCATCGCCCACTTCCCCCCGACCTCGTGCACGCCATAGCACTTCGCCAAAATCCCTCCCAGATCTAAGTCGTGTTGCCTGTAGTCATGCCTCCCCCTGTAGTCATGCCTCCAGGTGTGCCACTACCTCGCACCGCCTTCCAGTTTTCCACCATCCGGCGTCATTCCTCCATACGCGTGCACGCAAATTGAGCCAAAGCCCTAACCTTCCTTTGTTGCTCCCAAGCCAAAATTCTGACTTTAATCACTATGCTGTGTTTGTTTTTTCTTTAAATTGATCGGTAGATGTTTCTCTCTTGTTATACTACTGTGTTTATAGGAGAAGATGGATGGGAAAATGTAGAGTAACGTGGTTGTTTAAGGGGTAGGGTGGCTACGATTTGAAAATTATATTTTATTTTGTTCAAAATATCTCGCATTACATACGATGAAATCTCGTTCTTCTATTTAGGCATGCCGCTTGGCATTCCTAATGTTATACCCCTATTTCGAACACAATGGAACTTGTCTCGACCCCTAATTCGATCATATGCAGAAGATAGCTTTTTAAACCCAACTATTATATTAAATTTTCGATATTAATTTCAACGCGTTTCTATACCGTACGACAAAACGGTAACTCCAAATGCTACAAAATTTGAAATCCTGTAATAATACACTATTACCGATCGATTGGAACTTGTTTCGTCAAATTCCAATACTGTGGCCCATATCGCTATTTTAACGCGTCGATTTCAAAAATTGGCGAAATCATTTGAAATCCCAGTTTTAAAAACTTACTAACTCAATTCTGATTCAAATAGAATTTATATCAACTTTAGAAATCATTTCGATTCATGTTCAATTCAAATTTCAATTATTCACCATTTTCGTATTATGATAAATCGCTATATTTGAAATTTAAATTCATTCAACAATTTCAAACGAAATCTTCATATACAAAATCGTCTTATATTCCAAATCCAACATTTACAACCATTTAAATATTTAAAATCAAACAATGAAAAATCCGGATCGTTACATATCCTGTTAAAATCGATTTTGTAAAAAAAATTAAGAAATGAGTTTAAGAACATTAAATATTCTGCTAAAATTGATTTTTTGAAAAAATAGGAAATGAATATAACAACAACAAATATTGTGCCAAAATTGATTTTGTAAAGAAATTTAGAAATGAATATAACAACAACAAATATTATGCTAAAATTGATTTTGTAAAAAAATTAAGGAATGAATATAAGAACAAATATTGTACCAAAACCAATTTTCCAAAAAATTAAGAAATTAATATAAAAAAATAAATATCATACCCAAACCTATTCTATAAAAAATTTGAAATAAATATAATTTTGATTTGAAAATAAGTATTAAATATTATTTAAACAAATAATTGACGCTAAAAAATTAAAGCCTTTAGTTCCAAATGGTTTAATTTAGTTTAAAAAATACCACAACAAAAATACACCTCTTGGATGCAAAGTTATGCGTAGAAGAGAAGTGAAGTGCTGTCGAAATTAGACGGAAGTGTGGTGTGTGAAGCCTTTAGTCCTAAATGGCATGGCTTTATTTTATAAAATACAACAACAATATATCATTTGAGGGTAAGTTATGTGTAGAAGAAAAGTGAACTGAAGTGCTGTCGAAATTACTAACATATATTTTTAAATTTGGAACAATGTTTAATGTGTCGAAATTACTAACATATATTCTGCTAAAATCTATTTTGTCAATAAATTAAGGAATGAATAGGTGAATAAATATTGTACTAAAACCGATTTTCCAAAAAATTGATAAATACATATAACAAGAATAAATATTATACCCAAATCGATTTTCTAAAAAAAATTTGAAATGAATATAATGTTGATTTGAAAATAAGCATTAAATATTATTTCAACAAATAATTGGTGCTAAAAAATTGAAGCCTTTACTCCCAAAAGGTTTTAGTTTAGTTTAGAAAATACAACAACAAAATACACCCCTTGAAGTGAAGTGCCATCGGATTAGACTGAAGTGTGGTCTGTGAAGCCTTTAGTCCTACATGGCTTTACTTTATTTTAGAAAATACAACAACAATATACCATTTGAGTGCAACTTATGAGTACAAGAGAAGTGAACTGAAGTTCCGTCGAAATTACCAACATATATTTTTAAATTAGGAAAAACGTTCGATTTTTTTCACGACCATACTTGGATTTATGAAGTCAATACTGGTATGAAAGGTTCGGTGAAGGAACATTTCTACAATGGTGTACACGAATTTATTAGATTCGCTACATCTAATAATTGGAATAACAAAGAATTTCGATGCCCTTGTAGTAAGTTCCAACGTTTGAAGCATTGGAAACCAGATACAGTTAAAGTACATTTGTATAAATCTGGTTTTGTTCCAAATTATTAATTGTGGGATCATCATAGAGAACATGCTGCACCTACACCTAATTTTGTAGCGTTAGGGGACGATCATGTTATGACGAACCCAATAGAAGATATGGTGGAAGACACAACACAATCAATGTTTCTTACCATCCAAGTTGACGAAAAAGACATAATCATCGATGAAGAACCGAATGTGGGAGTGACCTTTTTACGATTTACTGGATGGTGCTAAGAGGCCGTTGTGAGATTGTTGTAAAAGTGCAACCGAATTATCAGTAACTGCCTAATACATCACTACGAAATCAAAATTCGACTTTACAAATGCTGGATTTACAGCAGTTGTACAAGATGCAAAATAACGTATGCCACCTAATAATCTGATGTGCGATAGTCACTATAAAGTGAAAACACTTATGTTGGCTTTTGGTCTGCCATATCAAAAGATAGAGACATGCATAAAAGGTTGTACGTTATATTGTAAAGACGACATTAACCTTAGAAACTGCAGAATACGCAATGAGGAAAGATACAAACCAAGAAAAGGGAAAGGAAATTCTGTATAAGAAAATGCATTTTTTACCCATCACTCATAGACTTCAAAGGTTATATGCGTCTTCAGCTACGACATATCATATGCGATGGCATAGTGTGAGAACACAGGAAGATGGAACTTTGATATATCCATCTGATGAAGAAGCATGGAAACATTTCGATACACATACCCTGCTTTTGCTGCAGAGAGTTGTAACGTGAGACTTGGTTTATGTACGCATGGTATCAGTTTGGTAGTAAATATTAATCGTAGCCTATTATCGTTACTCCGTATTATTTGCCTTGATCGATGTGTATAAAAACTCTATATATGTTTCTGACTGTTGTCGTCCCTGGCCCAGATGATTCAACATAAGGAATCAAGTTTATTTACAACCATTGTAGAGGAATTGAAAACACTATAGCATGAAGGAGTTGAAACATACGACATTTTGAGAAAAAAGAATTTTCGTATGTTCGCTTCTTTGTTATAGACTACTAGTCATTTCCCTGCACATGGGACGCTTTCAGGTTGGAGTACAGCCGGTCGTCTAGCTTGTCTTTATTGCATGGAAGAAACACGAGCGTTTTCTTTACGGTATGGAAAAAAAAATACATGGTTTGATTGTCATTGGTGTTTTCTCCATACTAATCATAATTTTAGAAGAGATAAAAAAATTAAAGCTAACAGAGAATATAACCATCAAAGGTTTGGTCTGTTGAAGAAATATATGAGATTCTCAAGGACTATCCAAAAATACTTGAAAATGGAGTACATATTGAAATTCTAGGTAAATCAGACATTCATAATTGGTGCAAATAAAGTATATTTTAGGAGTTACCATATTGGAAAGATCTCTTACTCCGACATAATATTGACGTGATGCATAATGAAAAAAACATGTTTGATAACGTGTTTAATACTATTATGAATAAAAAGGGGGAAAACTAAGGATGATTTGAATTCGAAAATTGATATAGCATGCTTTTTTACATGTCCCGAACTTCATATGAAGCTTGACGTAAATAAAAAAACCCAAAGCATGCTATGAACAAGACAACAAATAAATAAAACTCATGCTAAAGTGGGTGGAAGGACTAAGATGTTCTTTCTTCTAATCTTCGTAGATGTGTTGACTTTAAAAAGAATAAACTTAGTGGGATGAAAAGTCATGTTGCCATATCATAATGGAATATTTATTACCGGTGGTTTTTAAAGAACCGTTGCTCGTAAAAGTATGGTGTGTTATAATAGAATTAAGTATGTTTTATAAACAGCTTTGTTCGATGATGCTAGAAGTCGACCATATACGAAAACTTGAAGTAGAATACCTATACTGCACTACAAACTGGAGAAAATATTTCCACTGGGTTTCTTTGCTATATTGGAGCATTTACCTAAGCATCTTTCATCCGAAGCACTTCTTCGAGGTCTTGTGCAATATGGATGGATGTATCCATTTAAGATATAATACCGACTATCCGTAATATTTATGTTATTCTAAATTGAATTGAATTAATTTTCTAATAGGTCTTCGTTTGGGAGGTAATTCAGATTTACGTAAGAAAATTTGAATTGAATTAATTTTCTAATAGATACTTGAGTCATATGAAGAAAAAAGTTAGACAAAAAGCATGAGTTGAAGGTTTGATTTGCAAATCATATCTTGAAGAAGGAGCTTCATTCTTTTTCTCTCATTACTTCAGTGACCATGTGAATTTATCATTTGTAATTGTTCCTCATAATGACGAAGCCGTTGAATAAGATTCCTCTCAAACAATGTTATCTATTTTTAGACAACATGACAAACCTGCTGGAAAATATGTAGAAATATGGTTAGACGATGGAGATTATGAGATAGCGCACACATATGTTCTTTTTAATTATGCTGAAGTTGGACCATTTGTTAGGTAATAAAAATTCATACTTATTTCAGTTGTACTTACATGTTACCTATAATGGAACATATTACATATATGTTCGTAGTATATACGAATCATGGCATCCATCTGGCGATCTCAGTAAATACTTTGCTAAATGGTTTTTGAACTACATTTATGGTCCAAGAAATAGTATCGTTGCTGAAGGATTACAACATCTTGCCCATGGACCAAAAAGAAATGTCAAGACTTATCCTATATTCTTCATTAATGGATTTAAATTCAACACCATAGATTATGGTGCTGACAAATTAACATATAACGGTGGTGTATTTTTTAAAAGTGGTAATGATCTTGGTGACATATAAAAGATTTTTTTGGCGTCCTAACATAGGTTTTAGAATTGATATATTATATGCAATCCGTAGGAAAAGTTTTCTTATTCAAATGCAATTGGTTCAGCAGTTCCTGGTTTTGGAATCCATATGCACAAAGATTATAAACTTATTGAAATAAAACATACCTCACATTATTATAAGTATGATCCTTTCATATTAGCCAAGCAAGCATTACATGTTTATTTTTCTCCGCCCATCCTTAAAAAGAGATAAAGCAGATTGTCGACTGTTTTAAAACAAAGACAAGATTTACATTTGATGGAATTAATATTCCAAACGAAGCAGCGTATCAAGCGGACCTTGAGCCAAATGATGAAATAGTAATAACTGATGATATTAATGTAGGGTTGTTGAATGATGAATCGAATGAATTAATCGAAGCCTTTTAGAGCACAAAAGAAAACGACGTAGAGTAAGAGTCTGAGTCTGAATCAGAAAATGATGAAGATTGATAATTTTGAATGATGACTATGTTGTGAGATATGTATCGGTTGTTGTATATTGTGTATTCTGAGTTTCCTATATTTGTATGTTAATAATGATGACTATGTTGTGAGCTATGTATTGGTTGTTGCATATTGTGTATTTTGAGTTGTCGATGTTATATCTTAATAATGATGACTATGTTGTGAGCTATGTATTATTCTATTTTTGAGTTCTATGAAATGATATATATTATCACTATATGAAATAATTTGTTTGAAGCAGATATGCCTTTCAGGAGACATTTTAACAGATCTCATCCTTCGCAGCCTTCTCCTTCTCCGGACGCGGGTGGTAGCAACACAGCGCCAGATGTATGTCTAGTGGCAGAGGTTGTCCCTAAGAGCGCTTTGTAAGTATTAAATTTATTGCTTATTTTGATATTTAAAATTATACTAATTAAATTCCTATATTAAAATTTATATAGGAGTTTTGAAGTTGAGCCTTCGGACTACATCCTACAAGTATCCAGGAATGTCTATATGAGTCGGATGTCCGAATGTGGATATGGGTGTATTTGCAAATCAATGGAACCAGAGGATGCTGAAAAAATATAAGGACACCCTCTCCTAAGCAAATAACACGAGAAAGAAACTATCATGGATGAGCGCCGATATTTGGGTCGAATTTCTACAACTGTGGGAAACCCCTGAAATGAAAGTAAGTTATCTAATTTCATATTGTTACTATAATTTGTTTAAATTTCGTATATTAGTTGCATTAAATTAGTTAAATATGTCTTTAAATTTATAGGAACTATCTACACAAAACCATGCAAACAGAAACAAAAATCCTTCTTTGCACCATGGTGGGTCTAAATCCTTTCAGCAACATCGTGCATAGTTGGTAAGTTTAGCAATTGCATTTATAAACAGATATAACATTATTTAATCGTATTTGTAACATTGTTCTTTAACATTGTTCATTAATCATATTTGTAACATTATTTGATCATATTTGTAACAACATAGGAAGTTAAATCGTGAGCCTACAATAGCTGAGATCTTTATAGTGACGCACGCCGTCGAGTAGAAAGATGAGGAAGGCAATGTTTGATATGCTTGGACAGATGATAAATCTCAATCAATAATGGTAAACATGCTTCATTTTGTTCACTTCAAACATCAAAACTTCTAAATTAAATAATTATTGTGGCACTTTTGTTCATGATCACAGGAAAGACATGACACAGAGCATGCTCGAATGGCATAATCCACTGGCCGTCAGTTGACCTTAGAGGAGTCAAACGGTATATGGGATGCTTTGATTAATCCTCCTTCGCGAGATGGGCATTGCGGTTTCGAAAATCAGGAGATAAAATGTAACGACCCAGGATTTTGAACAATTTAATTTGGAAATATTTAATTAATTTTAAATATTTGAATGATGGTTTGACTTGAATTTCCAATTATCAGAATGAATTTGGCGATTAAATTTTAGAATTTAATCTATTGAAAGTGAATAAAAATTTGAATATTCAATTCTAAGCTGATTAAAAATATTTCAAAGGCTTGTAAAATTCATATTGATAATACTGAAGATAATAGAAGCTTCAGAATTTAATTTGAAAGTGAATCGTTTGGTTTTGAATTTCTATCGTTCGAATCGATATTTAAAAAAATAGCCTTCCGAGGCACAGTTTCGGAATTCGACGAAACCAGTTCTATTGGGTCCGTAATATTGAATTATTACCGGATTTTAAAATTTCGTATTATTCGGAGTTGTTATGCGAGCATGCTTTAAGCAAACGCGTTGAGAATTAAATTGAATTTTAATTTAAAAATTTGTACAAATCAAATCACAACCATCCTATATTTTCGTACTCCAGCCACCCTACTCTCTGCTAAACCACGTTCTCTTGTCTCCCCTTCGTTTCTTTTATCACGCAATAGTTTCGAACCAAAGAGAGAAAAAAAATCGAAACAAATCCTCTGAAGAAAAAAAATGGCCGTTCGTCCCTTTATAAACGCAATCCATCTTCCCTTGTTCAAAATCACGAAATTAAATGGCCGAAGGCCTTTTTCTCTCAGACAAAATCAATTCAAACAAAAAAAAGTGGCCGCGTTCCTATTCTCGTTTCGACAACCGATCGCCGCTTCAATTTCGAGCATAGCTCGTTCGATTTGGGCGAGTTCGACTTCGTCTTTGATTTTGGATGGGGCTGCAGATCTCGATTGAAGGTGGTGCCGCGCCAAACATTAGGTTTTGGATCCCTGGATATTGCGAGTCGAGCAAGGAGTCGAACGATTCAATTCGAGCGAGTGGAGGCGAGATGACATCGCGACTTGAACTCGCGATTTCTGGTAGGGTTTGGCGACTCGGAATCGGAGGCGGCAGTGGCTCGAGATCGAGCGCGCGCGTGTAAATGGTTGGTGGGTGTGAGTTCTTCTGTTCGTTCGATCGTTGGCAGCAGCGAGGAGGAGTCAGATGGGTCGTCAATTGCGGCAGTGAAGGTATTGTTATTTTTGTCTTAAATTAAAATTTATATAAAGTTTAAAATAGAAAATCTTTTGTAGATAGAAATATATACAGGAGTTTATAAAGAAGAAAAAAAAATTACTGGAATAAATTTTGTTATTAGGCAGAAGTATTTAAAGTAGATAAGATAATAACAGTAAGTTATAAAACAGAAAAGATTTTGTGAAAATAGAAAAATATATGAGTCACTGTAATAGTTCTTATGTAAATAGTAAAGGGGTTTTATTAAGGTATAAAATAATTTTTGTTTTTAACTTGATAAAATGAATATATAGAAACAGAATTACTTATATAGTTATGTAACAACCCGCATATTTATCGAGTTTGTATTTAAATATTTTATTTAAATAGTAACTCGTTAATCGGATTTTGGTCCGAAAAGCTACTTTTTGCAAACGGTCAAATTAGGACTCGAGACCACTTCCATTGAGTTCGAAATGTCGTTTACAACTTTTTAAGTATAAACATCGATAGGTTTGGAGTTAGTGAAATTTCACTAACTTTTCCCGCTTTGGACTTTGGGTTAGTTTAGCCTATTAAGCCCAAGTTCCAACCCTCTTCTCCTCACTCTTCATAAATTTCCTAACTAATCAAGCTTTGGCATTAATGGTGGAGGGAATGGGAAATTAAAATTCCAAAACTCAAATTCAATTGCAATCCATCTTTCTACTCCAAATTCAAGAAGAAGACATTGGATTCAAGCTTCTTGTGCTTAGATAGAAGAAGGATTGATTCTTGCTTGCTTAAAACTTCATTTTCATTGATATTTGGTGCAAAGGTGAGATTTTTATCTCACAAATCTAGTCTATAACTATATTGGGTTGTTGGGACTGATTCCCTATCACTTTAGCATGAATATTTGCTTTTGGTTTGGATTGGATTGGCGAAAAACTCCGATTTTTGGCGTTTTTGCAAAATTTCTGCATTTAGATCGTTCTGGCCATTTTTAGGTCGTTCGGAGTTAGGTCGTGTGGGTCTTAGGTCGTAGGTCGCGTACGAGATAGCTCCTAGATCGTTCTGACCATTTTTCGCGTGTTCGGAGTTAGGTCGTTCACGACCTAGTACTTAGGTCGCTCGCGACCTAACCCTTAGGTCGTTCGCGTGTTATCGCGCTAAGTCGCACTGCCTTGAATCTTCACTTCGGAGTTCGGTCGTTTCACGTTAGGTCGTATGGCTTTTAGGTCGTAGGTCGTATGACTTTTAGGTCGTAGGTCGTATGGCTTTTAGGTCGTAAGTCGTATGACTTTTAGGTCGTAGGTCGTTGGCCTTTTGACCGTTAGGTCGCATGCCTTTCTACTTCGATAGGTCGTTCGGCCATGCTTTCTATTTTTGGGTCGTGACATCTTTAGGTCGTGTTACCTATATACCCCTAGGTCGAAAGACCTTAGGTCGTGCACCTTTAGGTCGCGAACCCTATTAGGTCGCGAACCTCTTTAGGTCGCCTGTCCCTTAAGAAGTTAGGTCGTTCGTCCTGTGATGCCTTAGGTCATTTGACCCGTGTTACGTTAGGTCGCGTAACCCCTTAGGTCGCTTGACCTTGTTTCCTATTAGGTCGCGTGACCTTGTTTTCGCCCTTAGGTCGTTTCACCTTTAGGTCGCATGACCTCGTCTCCGTTAGGTCGTGAACCTTGTTAGGTCGCTCATCCTTAGCCCGCGAACTTTCTTAGGTCGCGTACCTTTAGGTCGCGTGTCCCCTCTACCTCGTTAGGTCGCAAAGAACATTAGGTCGCTCGACCTCCTTACCCACCAGGCCGCGCACTTAGTTAGGTCGCTCAGCCATTGTGTTAGGTCGCGTGAACCCTTAGGTCGTTAGACCTCATTTTGCTTTAGGTTGTAGGCCTCTTGCCTTCACTTAGGTCGTACCGTTTTGTCGGGGCGCTGCCCCGCACCCCGCCGGGGGCGCTGCCCCCTGGACCCCCCCTCCGTAGGGTTTCTTATCTGAAAAACATTGAGCTGATTTCCTTGGATTTTATTCACATCTCCGTATGCGATTTTTGTGACTGATTGTTTCTACAATTGCTTCTGTGTTTTGTCACTTCATAATATAAAGGTTTCAATACTAGTAGTAAATATCAAAACTCTTTTAACAAACAAATTCAACTCTATTTTTAATAACAAAGCTCTTTTCTTAAACCGTTTTCCAATCTATTAGTATATACAAGCCTTTACCTCACTCGGATGAGAAATCTAATTAAACGACTTAGTAAAACAAGTGGTATGAAACGCTTGCGTTCACTTCGTCGGTTAATTCTTGGACTTGTTCGATTGAACCTCTTGTGACAATTTTATTAGTGAAGATTTACAGTTTGTTCGTAAATATTTAAGTTAAGCAAGTGGTTATAAGACATGAAGCTAAACTTCTATATTTACTAGCTTAGTGTAATTGGCACTTCTCGTTGATCTTGATGATCGCTTTATGAATTAGACTAGCAATTGCGCGATGTCTCTTTCATTGCAAGGTTAGACAAGACACCACTTGTGTGATTCCATTCACACATACCTTTCTGCTTTTTGGTTAGTCTTGACCTCAATCTGTGTGATTCCATTCACACATGCGGGGTAGCTCCCCATGGTCTTCGGACCGTCATGTGATAGGCCTCTTTCCCTTTTTATGATTTCTGGATTTCTCGTGTTGATTTTTGGAATTTATGTCATTGACTTGTTATGAGTACAAGTTTAGGGTATGATGCCCTCTTCGAATCTTTGAGAAGATTCTTGTGATATTGATTATCTCTTATTGATTGATCTTCTGTTGATCATTATTTACATACTTATAGTGGTATGTCGTTATGGATGTTTATGTTTATGCCATATCTTTTATGTTATATCATGTCATCTGATATTTATAGCTAGACTGATCCGTTTATTATTTTCTTAAATAATACTCGGGTCAGACCGAGATGTTACAGGTGCTTCCGCTTGACTTCTTCCCAGGGATTCATCACTCTGACTTTTGGCTAACTGTTTAGATTAGCAGTTTTTGTTGTATACACTTGAGATATAGACTCATAGTTGTATTCTTTTGTATAGCACGTGTTGCTATTCTTTTGTATTATCGTGGATCTTAATGACCACTACTCTGATGTACACTTTCATGTGTTAGTTATATATTCATATCTTCTTCCGCCTTTGTGATATGGATATCTGTGACTGATTTGTGATATGATTATTTCTATGTTTGTTTCCGAAGATTATTTATAGCCACCGTGTGATAAGCAATTACACGGATGGTCGCTCCTCAACAGCCTGATTCTCCGTGCTAGTTGACAGCACTACTCCGGAGTGTTCTTGGCTAGCGTGGGTATAGAGGTGGGGCGTCACAAGTTAAAACTAGAAAAAAAGAATCATAATAAATTTAAAAGTTGAAGAAAATTTAGTTCAAAAAAAATAATAATCAAATTATTACTTTGAATTAAATAAATCTATTCAATGGGAATTTATTTTTCGATTTATTTCAAATATTAATAAATTGTATAATTGTTTATACAAGGTTTAAAAATCGTGAAATCGAGCTGGAATGGAAATGGACTGCAAAATAAAAGCTAAGGTGAGAACTCCTCACTCAATCGAACAGATCGATTTAAATTTTAAATAGTTAGATTTAAAATTTTTGAATGATGATTGCAATTATTGATTGCTGTTTGATTGTGATAGTAGATATAGTAGGATATACTATATATAGCAATATATATATATATATTGGCATATGTATATATTGGAATTGATTTCCCGCCTTGTATAGCGGATGAGACCCTATTGCGCCGCCTATTAAGCGGATAATATTTTAAAAATCCCATATACCGCGATATCCCATCTTGAAGCGGGATTGGTATTGTGCTAACGTCTGTGGTTGCAGGGAAACAGGTTGGAGGGATCCAACTGGATTCCTCACAAATATTTATTTGTTTATAAATATTGTGATGATTGTTGACTATCATATCGATACATGATGTTGTTCACGTGATTGACTGTTGGATGCTGTTGCATCATCGGATTCATTTTTAAAGTTAAAAATAACGATTTTTATTTTTAAAAGGATTTTAAATTGATTTTTCAAGTATATGTTTTTATTTAAATTTTGAATTGATTCATTTTAAATAAATTTAAAATTTCAATTTTTAAAGTTATAGAATTTAAGATTTTTGCAAAATATAACAAAAATGTTGTTTTTGAGATAAGTGGTTAATAATTTATGAAATGGATTAAATTTGGATTTTGAATAACTATTATAAACGGTTTATATAAGAGATTTTAAAATTTATATTTATAAATTAAAAATATTGGAATTATAAAACAAGTTGATGAAGTGTTAAGTTGATGTATAAAAAAAATGAATTTCATTGAAGTTTATAAATTTATAAACTGTGAAAGTTATAAAAAAGAATAGATATCGAAAATAAAGGATTTATAAGAAATTAACTTATAAAACTGGGGTTTGGGCATTTAAATGGGATATTTATAGAAATTGTAAATAAAGGAGATTTTATAAGTTGAAATTGTTATAAAATATAAAGGAATCTTATAAGTAATAAGATTTAAAAATTTGTGAAGTTCAAAGGAACGATTTGATAAATAAATAATATTATAAGTATTCAACTTATAATATAGATTTTGGTTTATAATTGGGTTATATAAATTGAATTGGATTTAATAAAAGAGATTAGTAAATTAAAGTTCATAAATAGAGATGGAATTTATAAACATTGTTATAAATTCGAAAATAAATGGAATTTGATAAATTGAATATAGAATTTGTTAAAGGAGTTATATTCACGTTTTTGAACAGTGAATATATCGTTAAATAAAAGGGATATCTTTTGGGAAAAGGATGTTTTAAATAGAATTTAAAACGATTTAAAGATGTTTTAAAATGCATCAAGTATCGAAAACATAGATTTCAACATTCATTGTTGAAATAGACGTTTTCGAAAAATAGAAGGAAAGGAAGTCGTAGATTTCAACATTCATTGTTGAAATAGACGTTTTCGAGGAAAAGAAGGAAATGGTGGACTACAACACTGTTGTTATAGTAAATGATTTCCGAAAGGAAATACTTTGTATAGTATTGGGATTTATATATATCTATTTTAAATTTTGAATCCCTATACTAGTGATTTTGGGTTGTCGTAACAATGTTTTACGCAACATTCGTTTTGACCCAAATAAATGTGAATAAAAGAATAATTTCCTTATAAAATGAAATATATACTTAATAATGGTTTAAGTATATTGAATATTTTCAAATTGTTGAAAATAAATAAGATTTGTGAAATATTTATTATTAAACAAGTATGGAAATGCTGTTCCAATATGAAATGGAACGTTTTTAAGAATTTATCATTTTGAAGATAAATTGGATTTGAATATTTGAAATCTATTGCAAAATGTAGATTAGTAGATATTTTTAATTACAAATTCACTATGGAATTTATAAGTGGAAAGGGAAAATTGGTTTTCAAAATAAACGTTGTTTATTTTTGAAGTGTGGAAAATTTCATATCTTGTAAAGATATTTTTGGGAAAAATAATAATTTGAGAAATTATTTGGAATCTGGTGATGTGGCGCATCTTTATTGATAGTTAAATAACCGACTATCAATATTTACGTTCAAATAGGTATTTGTTGTGATTGTTTGAATTGGATGCCACACTTATTTTTAAATAAGCGCTCACTATTCGGGTTAACCGGGAAAGGACCATGGGGTCGTATAACCCACTTCGAATATGTGATACGTCGTTATGAATTGCATTTGAAGACCGGTGTTGAAGACCGGATATTTGTGAAAACGGATGGATTACCGTCGAGTTACTCTGCATCGGCTGATCTCCGATACAGAGGTTTTATCACCCTTAGTGACGGGTTGTCCGGACGTGATTAGTAAATATCCGGATTGCAAGGGCTTCTTTGGAAGTGCCTTCGGTTCCGTTCGATCCCGGAACGGACTTGTATGGATTGTATGTCTGACGTTACAATTTGAGATGTAAAGCTGGTTTCTATCAAATATATTTCTGTTGGTGGCGGAGAATTTATTCTCTTAGCTTAACACCCTCCTCTGAGACGTACAAGCTCAGAGGTTATATAGTTGATGATTACTAGTGATACATTCCCGATTTGGTAATGTGGCATACTGAGTGTTGCTGTGAAATGATCGTTGAATGATCATTTGTGATAGGATCATTTGTTTGATCGTTTATCTTGATGATCATTGCTTTGATCATTTGTTAACCCAATGCACTGCTTTTGTAAAGCGTGGCTTTGTGGACGAGACTTCATCGAGCCTCACACCCCGGAAATGGTCAAAACAGGAAAGATGCAGCAAGGTTATTAGGGGGTAGCGCCCCTTTAGTGTATGTCATTCCTTTCGGATAGAGGTGGTATCATGGTATGGAGCCCAGATACTTAACCTATGTGGTTACTGCAAATTTATTACTTTGTGGTTGTTGGAAATCAGGGATCCTCGGATATAGATCGGTTACGATCGGGAAATGACATATTTGTGTCAATAGTTACCCAATTAGGGGTAACCCGGCCTTGTGTTGGCAGAGATCCGGTTAGGTTCTCGGGACGTCATTCCAGAGGCGTTTCCATGTGGCAATGGGAAGTTCCTTGGCCTGACCATTTGTTGGAAATCCAAAGAAACAATACGAGCCTTGTACGCTTTTAGTTGTATTACCTGCTATGGAATGTGGCGGTAACCTGCTATTGAACATAGTAGCTATAGTAGGCATACGATAATGGTCGTATGTTGGCTAAGATTTATATTCTACTTTCGAAATAATTTTTCTACACTATGCACTAGCAATAATATCAAATGATTCTTTTTAATGCGTATCAAGCATCTTTGACTATCATAAGGAGAAATCTCCTCCGATTCTGCGTTTGCATTGTGTGTGTGTGCGGGAGGCCTTATGGTAGTCTCATTTTCTAAAAAGCATTGCGAATTTATTTAAAAATTATCCTATTCTTTGTTTTAAAGATAAATAACTGTTTTAAGTTCTCACACCAGTCACATGACTGACCTGGAGTTTATTGTTCCCTTCCTAAACTCTGGGTGCCCACCAATTTCCACACGGGCAGTCTAGAGTTAGATTATCAGGTCATTCTGGATTCAAGAGTTGCTACAGATATCTGGAGGCGAGCTGGATGGCGTAGCATATTACCTATTGTATATAGTATTTCTTTTCCGCTGTTTGTTGTTGTAATCTCTGATAATGAATGTGATGTAATGTATAAAATGTATAGTCCTTTTATTTTAATGATTATTCATTTATCTATTATATGTTGTTCCGTTGCGATTGTGAGATTCTGATATTGTTCTGTTGTTGTTTTCTGTTCTGTTTTCTTACTTCTCTCTTCTTCTCTCTCCTTCTACCTCTTTCTTCTTCTTAAAAAACCATAAAGGTTCGGTTTTTCGGCAACGAAAAATCGCGATCTTTACAAGTGGTATCAGAGCATATGGTTAAGTGACAACCATGGCTCTGTTGGGTGTTACTCATTAGAGATAGAGTCAGCAGTACTCTAGAATGAGTTTGAGTGTAATAATTGATATGAGCGCGTATTTGTTAGTGAATATAAATTGTTTTATATTGTGTTGACTTATCGGTTGATTGTTTATAGATTCTGGTCGGTGCAGTCTAGCTAACTGTGTTGATAGGGATTTCTAAACTCTTAAACAAGATAAACTGACACGGTATTATTTTTAAAATAGGGTAAATGAAATAATTTTTCCCAAAACTATTTTTGTATAAAAAAGAAATCATTTCTGTAAATTATTATAGTATATGGTTGCATGGTTGTTAGGTAGTAATAATATTAAGCTATTACTATTGAAATTGAATAAGAATTGAAATCAATGTTATATGAAAAAAATTTGAGATAAAGATAAAAAAATAAAATCCATATACAAATGAAATTTGAGAATGTAAATTATAAATGTGATTCGTAATTGGAAATAGAATTCCAGGGAAGTTTTTGGAAATGTTTGGAAAGTTTAAATTCCTTTTTGATTTGAAAATGAATTTCAAAGGTTTTGAAAAATGTTTTGAAAGAATGAAAAGCTCTGAACTCTTGTCGGTCGCTGGAAAATAATTCCGTTGATGACCGCGGCATCATTGGTGTTCATTTTTGGGTTTCCAAAATAGGAATTGCTGCCCAATTGTTTGAATAGAAATTGGTTTCGAAAATTTGGGTTTGAATTTGGAAATTCAAAAGACAATTTGAATTGATTTCAAAATTTATTTTGAAAGGTTAAAAAGACTCTGGAATACTATATAAAAATATTTATGGGATTGATAACTTATACAACTTAAATTTTGATAGAATAAATTTAATTTAAAAGAATGGAGTTAAATTAAAGTATGCATAAGTGAATAAATGTGAATAAAGGTGAATTTTAGAAGCTTAATAAATTAAGATGATTGGAATAAAATTATTAAGTTGGAAAATAAATTGTGAATGAATAAATAAGTAGGCAATTGCAAGTGCAAGAAAATGAAATTGAATGTTGAAATTCATTTTGAATTTGTAAGTAAATGAATTCAAGTTAAACATGGAAATTGAATTTGAATTAAGTTAAACCAAGTGAAGTGGAAAATTTGTCAAATTGGACTAAGTGAAACAAAGAAAAAAATTAGTAAGAAACACTAATCAAAAGAATGACAAAGTAAATATGATTTGTAAATGAATTGTATTAAATGAAATTGGAAATTGTTTACAAGGAAATGAACTTGAGTTTGAAGTAAAATAGCTTAGTAAATTCGGGATGAATATGAATATGGAATGTAAATAAAATTGAATGGAATCAATTGGAAATGCAATGGAAATTAAAATCAATTAGAATGGATATGAATTCATTTCACTAAAAAAAAACTGAATTGAATATAAATTGAAAGTGTGAATTGAATTCAAATAAAATTGAATGGAATTGAACTGAAACGAATAGAATGGAATATGTAACTTCAATAGTAAACTAAAAATGTATGAGAAGCATATATTGAAAGGTTTTGTAATAGGATTGGCAAAATGGTTTGAATATTTTGAAATGGAATTGGACACTACTGCTAGCAGGATATACAGGTTATAAAGGAATTGGAATTTTGGTTTCAAAGATAAAAAAATTGAATCGCTCGACAAAAAGGTACGTATTTCAATTTCAGTATGAAGTTTGGTGATTTTCTTCTCCAACCACTTGGCTTTCTCTTTTCTTTTTGATTCTGAGGGGCCGTGGTGCCATTTTGTAGTCGTACCGATCGAGCCGCGCAAAGGAGACGTTGGCGAAATTTTTCGAAAATTTAGGGTGTTAGAAAAATTTTGAGAAATTTTGAAGGTTTAAAATTTGAATTTGAATTTAAATTTGAATTTTGAAGTAAACAATATTGTTGAAACTTATAAATTAAGTTGGAAAGCTAGTTGAAATGATAGTGAATCTTTAATAAAAAGATTTGTTTTGGTAAGTTAATAAAACTATTTGGATTGTGAAAAATGATAGACGAGATAAGGGCATTTTTCCTAACTTGTAATTTCGGGACGAAATTCTTTTGAGGGGGGAAGATTGTAACGACCCAGGATTTTGAACAATTTAATTTAGAAATATTTAATTAATTTTAAATATTTGAATGATGGTTTGACTTGAATTTCCAATTATCAGAATGAATTTGGCGATTAAATTTTAGAATTTAATCTATTGAAAGTGAATAAAAATTTGAATATTCAATTCTAAGCTGATTAAAAATATTTCAAAGGCTTGTAAAATTCATATTGATAATACTGAAGATAATAGAAGCTTCAGAATTTAATTTGAAAGTGAATCGTTTGGTTTTGAATTTCTATCGTTCAAATCGATATTTAAAAAAATAGCCTTCCGAGGCACAGTTTCGGAATTCGACGAAACCAGTTCTATTGGGTCCGTAATATTGAATTATTACTGGATTTCAAAATTTCGTATTATTCGGAGTTGTTATGCGAGCATGCGTTAAGCAAACGCGTTGAGAATTAAATTGAATTTTAATTTAAAAATTTGTACAAATCAAATCACAACCACCCTATATTTTCGTACTCCAGCCACCCTACTCTCTGCTAAACCACGTTCTCTTGTCTCCCCTTCGTTTCTTTTATCACGCAATAGTATCGAACCAGAGAGAGAAAAAAAATCGAAACAAATCCTCTGAAGAAAAAAAATGGCCGTTCGTCCTTTTATAAATGCAATCCATCTTCCCTTGTTCAAAATCACGAAATTAAATGGCCGAAGGCCTTTTTCTCTCAGACAAAATCAATTCAAACAAAAAAAAGTGGTCGCGTTCCTATTCTCGTTTCGACAACCGATCGCCGCTTCAATTTCGAGCATAGCTCGTTCGATTTGGGCGAGTTCGACTTCGTCTTTGATTTTGGATGGGGCTGCAGATCTCGATTGAAGGTGGTGCTGCGCCAAACATTAGGTTTTGGATCCCTGGATATTGCGAGTCGAGCAAGGAGTCGAACGATTCAATTCGAGCGAGTGGAGGCGAGATGACATCGTGACTTGAACTCGCGATTTCTGGTAGGGTTTGGCGACTCGGAATCGGAGGCGGCAGTGGCTCGAGATCGAGCGCGCGCGTGTAAATGGTTGGTGGGTGTGAGTTCTTCTGTTCGTTCGATCGTTGGCAGCAGCGAGGAGGAGTCAGATGGGTCGTCAATTGCGGCAGTGAAGGTATTGTTATTTTTGTCTTAAATTAAAATTTATATAAAGTTTAAAATAGAAAATCTTTTGTAGATAGAAATATATAAGGAGTTTATAAAGAAGAAAAAAAAATTACTGGAATAAATTTTGTTATTAGGCAGAAGTATTTAAAGTAGATAAGATAATAACAGTAAGTTATAAAACAGAAAAGATTTTGTGAAAATAGAAAAATATACGAGTCACTGTAATAGTTCTTATGTAAATAGTAAAGGGGTTTTATTAAGGTATAAAATAATTTTTGTTTTTAACTTGATAAAATGAATATATAGAAATAGAATTACTTATATAGATAAAACTGGAAAAAAAGAATCATAATAAATTTAAAAGTTGAAGAAAATTTAGTTCAAAAAAATAATAATCAAATTATTACTTTGAATTAAATAAATCTATTCAATGGGAATTTATTTTTTGATTTATTTCAAATATTAATAAATTGTATAATTGTTTATACAAGGTTTAAAAATCGTGAAATCGAGCTGGAATGGAAATGGACTGCAAAATAAAAGCTAAGGTGAGAACTCCTCACTCAATCGAACAGATCGATTTAAATTTTAAATAGTTAGATTTAAAATTTTTGAATGATGATTGCAATTATTGATTACTGTTTGATTGTGATAGTAGATATAGTAGGATATACTATATATAGCAATATATATATATTGGCATATGTATATATTGGAATTGATTTCCCGCATTGTATAGCGGATGAGACCCTATTGCGCCGCCTATTAAGAGGATAATATTTTAAAAATCCCATATACCGCGATATCCCGTCTTGAAGCGGGATTGGTATTGTGCTAACGTCTGTGGTTGCAGGGAAACAGGTTGGAGGGATCCAAATGGATTCCTCACAAATATTTATTTGTTTATAAATATTGTGATGATTGTTGACTATCATATCGATACATGATGTTGTTCACGTGATTGACTGTTGGATGCTGTTGCATCATCGGATTCATTTTTAAAGTTAAAAATAACGATTTTTATTTTTAAAAGGATTTTAAATTGATTTTTCAAGTATATGTTTTTATTTAAATTTTGAATTGATTCATTTTAAATAAATTTAAAATTTCAATTTTTAAAGTTATAGAATTTAAGATTTTTGCAAAATATAACAAAAATGTTGTTTTTGAGATAAGTGGTTAATAATTTATGAAATGGATTAAATTTGGATTTTGAATAACTATTATAAACGGTTTATATAAGAGATTTTAAAATTTATATTTATAAATTAAAAATATTGGAATTATAAAACAAGTTGATGAAGTGTTAAGTTGATGTATAAAAAAAATGAATTTCATTGAAGTTTATAAATTTATAAACTGTGAAAGTTATAAAAAAGAATAGATATCGAAAATAAAGGATTTATAAGAAATTAACTTATAAAACTGGGGTTTGGGCATTTAAATGGGATATTTATAGAAATTGTAAATAAAGGAGATTTTATAAGTTGAAATTGTTATAAAATATAAAGGAATCTTATAAGTAATAAGATTTAAAAATTTGTGAAGTTCAAAGGAACGATTTGATAAATAAATAATATTATAAGTATTCAACTTATAATATAGATTTTGGTTTATAATTGGGTTATATAAATTGAATTGGATTTAATAAAAGAGATTAGTAAATTGAAGTTCATAAATAGAGATGGAATTTATAAACATTGTTATAAATTCGGAAATAAATGGAATTTGATAAATTGAATATAGAATTTGTTAAAGGAGTTGTATTCACGTTTTTGAACAGTGAATATATCGTTAAATAAAAGGGATATCTTTTGGGAAAAGGATGTTTTAAATAGAATTTAAAACGATTTAAAGATGTTTTAAAATGCATCAAGTATCGAAAACATAGATTTCAACATTCATTGTTGAAATAGACGTTTTCGAAAAATAGAAGGAAAGGAAGTCGTAGATTTCAACATTCATTGTTGAAATAGACGTTTTCGAGGAAAAGAAGGAAATGGTGGACTATAACACTGTTGTTATAGTAAATGATTTCCGAAAGGAAATACTTTGTATAGTATTGGGATTTATATATATCTATTTTAAATTTCGAATCCCTATACTAGTGATTTTGGGTTGTCGTAACAATGTTTTACGCAACATTCGTTTTGACCCAAATAAATGTGAATAAAAGAATGATTTCCTTATAAAATGAAATATATACTTAATAATGGTTTAAGTATATTGAATATTTTCAAATTGTTGAAAATAAATAAGATTTGTGAAATATTTATTATTAAACAAGTATGGAAATGCTGTTCCAATATGAAATGGAATGTTTTTGAGAATTTATCTTTTTGAAGATAAATTGGAATTGAATATTTGAAATCTATTGCAAAATATAGATCAGTAGATATTTTGAAATACAAATTCACTATGGAATTTATAAGTGGAAAGGGAAAATTGGTTTTCAAAATAAACGTTGTTTATTTTTGAAGTGTCGAAAATTTCATATCTTGTAAAGATATTTTTGGGAAAATAAATAATTTGAGAAATTATTTGGAATCTGGTGATGTGGCGCATCTTTATTGATAGTTAAATAACCGACTATCAATATTTACCTTCAAATAGGTATTTGTTGTGATTGTTTGAATTGGATGCCACACTTATTTTTAAATAAGCGCTCACTATTCGGGTTAACCGGAAAAGGACCATGGGGTCGTATAACCCACTCCGAATATGTGATATGTCGTTATGAATTGCATTTGAAGACCGGTGTTGAATACCGGATATTTGTGAAAACGGATGGATTACCGTCGAGTTACTCTGCATCGGCTGATCTCCGATACAGAGGTTTTATCACCCTTAGTGACGGGTTGTCCGGACGTGATTAGTGAATATCCGGATTGCAAGGGCTTCTTTGGAAGTGCCTTCGGTTCCGTTCGATCCCGGAACGGACTTGTATGGATTGTATGTCTGACGTTACAATTTGAGATGTAAAGCTGGTTTCTATCAAATATATTTCTGTTGGTGGCGGAGAATTTATTCTCTTAGCTTAACACCCTACTCTGAGACGTACGAGCTCAGAGGTTATATAGTTGATGGTTACTAGTGATACATTCCCGAATTGGTAATGTGGCATACTGAGTGTTGCTGTGAAATGATCATTGAATGATCATTTGTGGTAGGATCATTTGTTTGATCGTTTATCTTGATGATCATTGCTTTGATCATTTGTTAGCCCAAAGCACTGCTTTTGTAAAGCGTGGCTTTGTGGACGAGACTTCATCGAGTCTCACACCCCGGAAATGGTCAAAACAGGAAAGATGCAGCAAGGTTATTAGGGGGTAGCGCCCCTTTAGGGTATGTCATTCATTCTGGATAGAGGTGGTATCATGGTATGGAGCCCAGATACTTAACCTATGTGGTTACTGCAAATTTATTACTTTGTAGTTGTTGGAAATCGGAGATCCTCGGATATAGATCGGTTACGATCGGGGAATGACATATTCGTGTTAGTAGTTACCCAGTTAGGGGTAACCCGGCCTTGTGTTGGCAGAGATCCGGTTAGGTTCTCGAGACGTCATTCCAGAGGCGTTTCCATGTGGCAATGGGAAGTTCCTTGGCCTGACCATTTGTTGGAAATCCAAAGAAACAATACGAGTCTTGTACGGTTTTAGTTGTATTACCTGCTATGGAATGTGGCGGTAACCTGCTATTGAACATAGTAGCTATAGTAGGCATACGATAATGGTCGTATGTTGGCTAAGATTTATATTCTACTTTCGAAATGATTTTTCTACACTATGCACTAGCAATAATATCAAATGATTCTTTTTAATGCGTATCAAGCATCTTTGACTATCATAAGGAGAAATCTCCTCCGATTCTGCGTTTGCATTGTGTGTGTGTGCGGGAGGCCTTATGGTAGTCTCATTTTCTAAAAAGCATTGCGAATTTATTTAAAAATTATCATATTCTTTGTTTTAAAGATAAATAACTGTTTTAAGTTCTCACACCAGTCACATGACCGACCTGGAGTTTATTGTTCCCTTCCTAAACTCTGGGTGCCCACCAATTTCCACACGGGCAGTCTAGAGTTAGATTATCAGGTCATTCTGGATTCAAGAGTTGTTACAGATATCTGGAGGCGAGCTGGATGGCGTAGCATATTACCTATTGTATATAGTATTTCTTTTCCGCTGTTTGTTGTTGTAATCTCTGATAATGAATGTGATGTAATGTATAAAATGTATAGTCCTTTTATTTTAATGATTATTCATTTATCTATTATATGTTGTTCCGTTGCGATTGTGAGATTCTGATATTGTTCTGTTGTTGTTTTCTGTTCTGTTTTCTTACTTCTCTCTTCTTCTCTCTCCTTCTACCTCTTTCTTCTTCTTAAAAAACCATAAAGGTTCGGTTTTTCGGCAACGAAAAATCGCGATCTTTACATAAAATTCTTTATTAACTAATATATAAGCAATATTTAATATTGAGCATAAACTATAACCCTCTATCAATAATTTATAGGCCATGATGATCCAGTCGTCCTATAAGAGATCTTAGGCGGAAGAGGAGATAGCTCAATTAAAACAACAGCTAGCGGAGATCAATGATTGGCGAAAGAGTGGGACATTGGCGCAATAGATAAATGAGTATGTTGGTTAATGAAATGGTTGTGTAAATATTGATATTTGCGTTATATATTTGATTATGTGTGATATATATGAGATTATATGATTCTTGCATTGGTAGTAGTTGTGAAATTTAGTATATATGTGTTGTAAATGAGGTAAATGGAGAATTGTGCGTTTGGATGGCCTAACGAGGAGTTTGGTGCAGGAAAATGGTTCCGAGCTAGCGATGGCCTTCTGTTCTCAGGTTAGCGATGGCCGTCTGGTTCTAGGTTAGCGATGGCTGGTGTCGGTTTGCGGCTGCCTTTAAACTTCTAGGATGTTGCCATGTGTCCACTTAGCAGTCACTAACCGTCGCTAATATAGCGCCCGAGCCGTCGGTATAGCCCTCGCTTTCTCTATTGGTTACGGGGTAAATAGCGACGACATTTGGCGAGGACCGCCTACTTTTTCCATCTCTAAATGAACCCGCTCTTGTAGTGTTGGTCATAGAATTTCATAATAAAATAATGGTGCATGTTAGGTGATTTTCGATGTATGAATAGAATTTTCCAAACAATAACAATGTGACCATAAATAAATTAATGGTTGAGATCAACTTAGCATATGGAGACGAGGAAATTGAGCAGAGGGATTGAGTATGTATGTATATGTATGTTATAACGAAACAATTATACACGTTTCATCCTATTAAGAAACTATTCATAGCACATCACATCAACAATGCGACATATTATGAATCAAACAATTGTTTATTCATAACGAATCACGCGCAACACATGCGGGGATTAAGTACACATGGGCTATAGGTGCTTTGATGAAATATCCAAAAACTATTTTATTATTACAAAACCAATTGATAAATCAATGACCTATAAATACTTCGTCCATTACATTTATCCTGTACGAGATTTTATGGCACGTGCAATGCATAAGCATATAAAATTCTCTTTTAAAATTATCAAATTTAAAATTTCTATGCGGTTCGACAAAAATAAATTGAAAAATATAAAAATTTTGGTAGGGATAGGACTTTAAACTTATAAATCTATTTATGTTTTCAAATTTCCATTTGAAGATGGACGTTAATTTTTGTTTTCAATTGAATATAAACTTATGACATCTTGTTTGCATATACCAGTATTTTTTGAACATCATGATCAGATCAAAATATTGTGTTTCTATTTCAACTATTAATAAATATCGTGGGATCATCCTAAACAATATATAGTGGGTATTTTGGCCAGGCTTTTTTTTACAAAACCAATAACTCGGTAGAGTAAGAACCCTAGCATCTCATAAACAGGCTTTGTAAAGAAGATTGTGCAAAGTATTTCTTTAACCCTAGCATCTCATAAACAAGTTTCCGTATATATGTAAATAGCACTACAAATATTTTTCTCTAATTTAGAGTAACTTGGGCAAAGGTATGCAAAAGAAGAATGTGTAAAATATCATATATGTGTGTGCATATATATATAATATAAAGACAAGTTACTTTTAACCTGAAAGAAAGAAAGTTATATCTGATCGAGCAGAACTAGTAGGCTGTTTACTACTATCAGCCCGATAAGTTGACCTCTTTGAAGCATAATTTCGCGTTAATGCAGCAGACCCGTCCATTTGTGGTGGATTATCATCATTTTCTTTAATCTTGCTTTTATTTGTTGGTTTCCTTGGTAATATATGGGAATGCTTCAAGTCTCCAAACGTGGGTGAATTTAACTTGTGAGCTTTAAGGTACGCAACGTCCATGTTTACTTCAAATTTAGGGTGTACATAAAAATATAAATGGTGATGATAAGATTACCATGAACTGAATGGTTAGATTGTAAGAGTATGAGCGACATTTTTTTCAAATTACATCTAGACTAAGACTTGGAATCCCCTTTGAATTGTACATCTTGGAAGTGGATTCATGGCCAACTTGCTTTTTGTTTGTTAACGAATTTGAATGATTTTCTTCAGATGTAGGGTTCTGTGTACGTAAGAATGAGTGCATAAATGATGTTGCAAAGAAAGGTTGGGAAAAAAATGTGAATTCAATATTATGTGAAGACTTGCCTCTCTTGACTCCAAACTATTGACCACTTTGGTTTCCTGATCTTTGTTGGGTGATGACGGCTCTTGGGATTCAACCATTGCATCCTCGGTATTAACGGGGGACTATGCAATCTGATATGCAAAACAAAGGAGTCATGTGTTTGTATTTGTTACTTCTTTCATAATTTAGGACTACCATTAAGATGTACATTTTCTACATAAATCATTTAGTGTTCCTTAGGGTGTATTCTCGACGAATGGTAATAGGACATTTGAGCATGGAAGTTTGTTAACGAGGAACGCCTTTGGGTGCAAACAAGGTATTTGATAGAAAATCTAAGCAAGGTATTTGAAATATATATTTTAAAATAAAATTTCCATACACACACACACACAAATGATTAATTATTTTTTAATGAATAATATGTATCCGTAATTTGAAAAAGTAAATAAATTATAAATTGTTCGGATTTAAGTTAAATCAATTTCATAATGTAGAGCATTTTGATACGATCGCAACATAGAAAATCACATCTCAAACAGACTTCATTTGCACAAGTTGTTGATTTTAGAAATTTATAAAAATATAATTTTAATAATTGACACATTTGAATATGACAAACACACCAGAAAACTACGATTCATCTCAACGGGGCATTTTGCCCCATTATTGTTTCCCATGCTTCGCGCACATCGAGTTTAACGACCCGTAATTTTCGTTAATTAAATTTGTCATTTTAATAAGATTTATGTAATTTAATTTAGAAAGAAATAAAAAAAATTAATTAATAATGAAACAAATGTTGAAAATGAAATGAAACCATGGAAATTAAAGCTAAGTATTAACAGTTGAAATAAAATTACGAATAAATTGACGTGATGTAAATTGTTATACTAGGCTAAGAATTGAATATAAGAAAACAAAGGTAAATAGTGAATTTATTTAATGAATTAATAATATTAAATAGTAAATTGAATTAAATCATTGTCTTATAGTAATTGAAATATTGTTTGGGAATGAAAACTTATAAAGGTAAGCATTTAGTTTACAAATGAAATCAGTGTATTAATTTATTTGTAACTGAATGTAAATTAATGCAATTATGTTAATGTAAGTTAATAAATAAATAATTTGAGCAACCCCAATTAATTGAAATAACTGAAAGGTCAAAATTGATTGCATTAAATAAATTGGGGATTTAGTTTCATTAAAGGTAATTAAATATTATCTTAATGTAAAATTTAGATAATTTTTGAAATTAATGCTAACCCCGTTCAGAATATGACAGTTGGTGTAATATTTGGCTTGTAAGCATATATTATAAGCTACCTGTTTAATTAGTTAATGAAATTAGAGTTTGAAATAAATTTTAATACAATAAATAAAAGTTACATTATAATGAGAAGTAATACCATGTTTAGAAGTTGTTAATCTAGAGTATATTAAGACTTAGAAATTGAATTTTGAATCAACAACAATAAAAATAAATAAAATTTTACGTTAATGTTAATTAAGGGATATTTGGAAATAATGTTAACGGTATTTATAATAGAACTAGTTGTTGAATTTGAGGAATGGAAGAAAAGATTTATTAATGTAAACTTAATAAATGGATAAATGGAAAGGGAAGGTCTGGGGAATTATTGAAATTTGTTATAATTGGTTATGAATTTGAAATGTAAGAAACGAATGTAATTACTAAATTTGTTAATGGAATAATAATAATATAGTTAAGGGTAATTAAATCAAAACAAAAGTATTTAAGAATTGTAACATTTGCTTGATAATAGGAAATTCATAGGTGTAATTAAAATCATGGTAACACATGCTATAAGTTACCCGTTTATTTGGTTTAATAATTAAAATGTGAATCAATCAGAATTAAATGAACTTTAATGTATATTAATAAGAATTACGCAATAACTAAAGGTGTGAATGTAATAAATACAAAACAATGTTAATTGTAACTATGATATGACAATTTAGTGAATAACAGGATTTAAAAACAAAATAAATAAATTCCTTGGGAATTTAAGTTTTAATTACTGGACAAATTGAAAATGAAATATAATATTGTAAATTGTGAATTATTCAATGATAAATTGATGTAGAAAGTTGTTTAAAGGATTCTAAATTTACCAAGTAATCCAAACTGATAAAATTTGTAAATAATTAAAGTTGAATCGTAAATTAGATTTAATTAACTTATAATTAATTTATTTGGAATTTAAATTGTAATAATAGGATTTTTTTTTAGCAAAGCTAGCCGGCTTTAGAGTGGGCCGTGCCACTGTATATAAAATAACCAAACAGGTGCTCTGCACATGCACAGAATAGCTAAAGGACCAGAAAGCCCAAAACAACAAAATAAGCACAGAGGCTAGACAAAAAAGCCTAAACTACTACCACAGAATGTCTAAGCTTCCTCAGAAGAGGGAGGGCTATCACGATTAACATCCAAAGAAGGACCAATCACAAGTGAATATCCTGAAAAAAGAGCAGCTAGCTGCGGATCATAACCAACAGAGTCAGGAGAGTAGATAAATTTCCTATCCCAAGAGACATCATAAAACTTACTCTTATTCTCCTCCCCAATCGCTCCAACCCTAGTAAGGCACAAACCATCCCCCTCAATATGGTAGATTAGACACCTACTCTCACCCTCATTCTCACTAATAAATGCATAGAATATGTCTTTCTCAGGGGAATATCTCATATCAGAAGGAGCATGAATCCAAGCACGCTCAAGAGAATTCCAGGTTATAATATCAGACAAGGGAGCAGGAGGGAATTCCTCCGATGGCAATGGAGAAGGTACGGAAGATGGAGCTATCAAATGCAAAGAAGCAGATGGTGGCACACTAACCAGAGTAACAACGGGAGGATCCGCAGAGGACGGAGCAGCAATGGGAGGCACCATCGCAACCCACTTCGGAACCCACTTCCGAAGGGGAGGACGAGGAAGTGGAGACCGAACAACAAGGGGAACAACGAAGAAGTACAAGAGCCTGCAAGGTGGCCAAATGACTGACAAGACGAACAAATCTCAGGTTTCCAACTATAGCAAACTCTGACCTCAGCAATGTGGCTCTCATCTAATCTGACCAATAAAACTTTAGGCAGAGGTTTATCAGGCGTAATCTCAATTAGTGCTTTGGCATAGACTAGCTTTTTCCTGGCAACAGTATTAGCATCATAACATATAACCTTGCCCACGAGACCAACAAGCCAGTCAATCCAATAAGAGGCAGGAGAACAGAAGGGATATGAGAAAAGTGGACCCAAACAGGAACTGAAAGAACTTGCTCCTTCGCACGATCAACAGAAGGACTCCATGTTGTAATAATGAAAGGTTTCCCATCAATAAGTATGGGATCAGCCTCGAGAATTCGTTGTCTTTCATCACTACGCGAAAACTTAAAATAGAACATTTTATTATCAAAGTGTACACTCAGTCCACCCTTAGGCTTCCATACGGAGCTGCACCGCGCCTTAACAAGATGGTAGGGGGGATTGGAGTCAAGAAAAAACACCAACCAAGTGGTCTTTCCAAAAATCCACTCCAGCATCAATTACTTCCGAAGGCGGGATCAACACACCCTCAATCTCAACATTATCAAAGTGTCAGGGAGTATGCTTACCAGCATTATTAGGTAGCTTGGAAAACAAGGATGTCTACTTTGGGGCAGGCCGTGGCAAAGGAGGATCCAACAAATTAGCGTTTGGAACTGCAGACAGCAAATTGGTGAGTGATGCATTTCCACAAGCACCATTGGCGCATCCATCCGAATTCCCAACAGTAGGTTTGGAGAGAACACTAGCATCCTTCACGCAATTACCTTGTGCTTCAACCACATTACTACTATAATCAAGTGCATTACAAGGCCGCACTTCAATATTTTCATTCCCAATCACAGTAACAGACCAAGACGACTCACCTCGTTTTGAAAGCAGCATCGAAAGAGGGGAAGGAACGAGAGGGCTATCAGATACCTGAAGATCAGAATGCGGCATCGTATTGGATAAGTCAACCAATAGGGAAGCCATTGGGTTGAACATTAACAGATTACAGACGAGAGAAGAAAGCACCCAAACAGCAACAACGCGAAAACGAGAGGCACCAGGAAATGGCGACGGCGAAGACACGGCCCCGACAGAAGAGGCGCGAACCAGCAGAACGCGAAAACCAAATTACGCTAAATTCCAGATCGCGATATTCCCAGTACGCGATATTCCCAGTACACCATTTTTAATTACTTCAAAACACAAGTGCGCAATCAAAAAACATTGACTTCAAAACAATTTTATGTTATATAAGTTTGTAGATAAGTGCGTAATAATAGGATTAATTGCAATTAAAGGTAATTTAATTTGTACGTTAATTGAAATTAAGTCAAAATGGGTGGATATTAGGAACCAAAACTTAAAAGCAATGTTAGCTACATTCTTATTGTAATAATACTCGAATAACAAGGGTTAAGAATTTAATAGATGGATTCTTGGAGTTTTATTTTGTAATTTCAAAATTTAATAAATATTGAAATTGAGGTTAACATTGGAATTTATGAATTAATCAACTCAAAATTAACATTTAAATTTGTTTAAATCATTGTAAATGTTTTATAAATATAAAGGTGACAAAATTTGTCAATTTTAGAATTGAAATTTAAATTTGGATTTAATCAATTAATTATAAATTTATTTAATTAGTGTAAAAACAGCCATTTTGGCCACTGACTCGGATTTCGACGAGACCAGTTTCAACGGATCCATAACGGTGAACTATTATAGGATTTCAAGTTTCGTAGCGATCGGACTTGTCGTTTGATCGTACGGACTCGAAACGCCTTGAAATTTATAAAATTGAAATCAACTGAAATCAATTTGAAAAACATTGATTTGAGCATAACTTCTCCATACGATGGAATTTGGACTTGAAACTTGCTCCATCGCGTTTAAAATATTTTAGATTAGCTATTTTGATATGCGGGTTGACCCAGTTTCGTTCCGGAGTCAGAACGGGCTTTTTGGGCCACTTTGTCTTTAGCGCGTATATCTATCTTTTCCGATCCATTCAAATGTCAACCCTGCCTATATATATCCTGCTATAAACCCTAGCACCCTCTGTTTCTCATTTCTATACGTTCTATTCACCTCCTCACTTCAATGGCAGACAAACCCTAATTCTGATTGCAACCCCAAATCAAATTCAAAGCTGAAAATTCAAACTTCTCAGAAAAATTTGAAAAAATTATATATCAAAGCTCTCGAAGAGCGCAAGTCAGATCTGCAGTCCATTTCTCGATTTGAGTTTTTGTGTGGCCGGAATTCGAGGAACAGATCTCGGCCTTTCATCTCGTCGTAATCAACTGCGACGGATCACCAAATCGTTTCTGGGTTTTGAAGAGGGAACGGAGGGGAGTTCATCGGCGGTGTTCGTTTGTCGATCTGACGGTTAGATTGCCGTGAAAAATTAGATTTGTTCAAGAGTAAATTGGCGGCGGCTGTAAAAATAGTGGTCGATCGTGTGCGTCGCGGGGGGGGGGGGGGGGGGGGGGGGGTGGGGGGGGGGGTTGAAGTGGTCGAGAGGCCTTAGCCGTGGCTGGTTGTTGGAGCGTGCGACGACCTCTGGTAGAACACGTGTCAGGTGAGGGCGTGCATGAAATATCGAACGAAGGTGATGTCTTCGTGTTTCTGGAAGAAGAAATTGCAGGCGGTGACGTGGCACCAGGGAGGTGAAATGTGTTCTCTTTTATTTTATTTTTTTAATTGAAATTCAATCACAATTTTTGCAATATCTTTCACATACGAACACCAATTTACGCGTGGTTTTTTCTTAGGATCGTATTGAAATTCCGAACACTTTGACACTGGTTTGAGCGAATTCTGAGACTGTCAAATTTTTGGGTTTAAATTGGATTTAAATTCAATTTAAATTCAAAAGGTGAGTGTTTTAACCCACTCACAACTTTTAAAATTTCTTATGTTTGTTAAATTGATATATGATGTGATTTAAAATTTAATTATGGTGGTTTGGCATACTTTTAATCATCATCTCGGTAAATTTCATTTATTTAAATTAAATTGCTATTTAATTTATTCATTGCATATAAACTGCTAGTTAAATAGTTATTTAATTTATTATTGAATATAAACTGCTATTTAATACCTGTTCTTTATTATTCGTTCTATATTGATGCTAGTGATTGAATTTGATGATGATTATGATAAATAGTTGATCGTTGATATTGGATGAATGGATGCTGTATTTTATATCGTTATAAACTGCAAGTTATTATGCATTTTCATTTCATTCGGGATTGCGGTTTGAAACGATATATAACCGTAATTTTTATTTTAAATTACGGATTGAAATGATAAATATCTGTATCACTTGACCATATGATAGAAAATTTTATACAGACACCACAATCTATATACAGAAATATTTTGAAAATGGTTTTGTAAAGAAATATATATGCTTTTTTGAGATATTGATTCGGATATTTGA
The DNA here is from genome assembly GCA_030765085.1 of Allium cepa. NCBI lineage: Eukaryota > Viridiplantae > Streptophyta > Magnoliopsida > Asparagales > Amaryllidaceae > Allium > Allium cepa. The sequence goes on from CM060939.1 coordinate 701,210,573, forward strand.
TAAAGGTTATTTTATATATGGTAAAATTCTTGGTTTAAGCTATGTATAAAATTGATTTATAAAATGAGTTAATAATGGAGTTTAATGGTTTTATATTATATGGTTAAGTACCTACTTAAGATATTGTATATATAGAGTTTTTGAATGACTTAAATGAAATTTAAGTTGGAAAATAAATATGATATTGGTTTAAATTGAATTATTTGAAAATTGTACTTAAATACAATTTGATTTGAAAAATAAATAAAAATGTAGATTTTAAAGGGTATGATTCTTATAAATTGATTTGGTTTAAAGTGATTAAAATAAATATAAAGTTGAGATAAATGAATATACCAAGTTAAATAAATTTAAAGAATATCCAGTTGTTTGAAGTCAAAAGTTTTACTTAAATGATATTGGATTTATTAAGTAAACATTTCAAATCTAAATAATAGCAATTGAATTTGATATATACGAAATTATTAAAGAATTAGCTTTGAAATGGTGGAATATGTAAAGCTTTGAAATATATATAAATTGAAATGCTTTATTTGGATTTTTATCTATATTTGGAATTGATTTGTGAAGGTGAAGAAACTATTTTATTATATAAAGTAATTTATATTTAAATCATTTAAGTGGTGCTGTTATATTTCAAAGTTATGTAATTCAAAGTTTTATGTTTTGAAAGGCTATATTTCAAGCGTTTGGTTTAGAAATATTTTAACTATGAAAAATTATGGTTTTAGAAAAGGATATATTTGGAAAAAGATATCATATTGATTTGGTTTTAAGGGGGAAATGATATCGTAATTATTTGGTTTTTAAATGAATATTATATCCTGGTTTTTAAAGTATAAATTATTTTGAAATAACCACGGTGTTATAATAACGTTTGGTTGTTGAAGAGACCGGGTTCGAAAGTTGTCATACTCTCTGCCAACTCCGAAAACCACTTTAATAACCGTGTACACGGTGGAGATTCCAGAACGAAGTAGGATGGTGGCGGCGCTTCCTTTGAGGTAAATACGTGGACCCAACTCCCGTGAGTTGGCATAAGGTGGCTAAAACAGGAGCGATCGACGGCTTAATTGAGGTAGCACCTTTGATCAGACACATCCCTTCGATATTCTACTTTGACTTTTGGATTTTATTCGGTGACCACTATTTATTTTTGATTTTGGGGGTGTTGTTCGAGGTGGGAGGTAGTAACTGTTACGCGTTACCACCGACTAGGAAGCGTAATTAGTATATCTACCCTGGCATTGCCTAGTTGTGCCGTGTTACCTACCATACCGAGCCTTTACTACGAGTTTCTATTTGTGTCGTACCTATGGAGTGTCTTCTCGTAGTCTCCCGATCAGGAGATATGTAGGCACTATATAGACTATTGGCACTACTACGTGTTAAGGTGGAAAATGTAAAGCCTTAACGCTATTTTAAAGTAATTTTATTTTACAATTAGACACTATTATAATAGCGAAATATAATACATAGTAAATAGTTTAACGGATCCTTAAGAGATGTAAATCCCGAACATCTCTTGAGTTACTGCACTCATATTTATTTCTGTTGATTTAACTATCGTTAGTGGATGGCTTTCCTTATCACCTCTTAATCGTTAGTGGACGGATTTTCTTATCATTGTCCTAGAAGAACGAAATGAGATTTATATGCATGGTACAACATCATTGAAGATGACTATGCCATATAACTCACATGTTTCTCCTAAATGTTTCCAAAATTAAGTTTGGATCTAATTTCGATAGTTAGTTATTTAACTATCGAATAAAAAACATTCAATTAAGGATTTTATTCCATAGGGAAAGCTAACATTGGTTAAGCACCAAGCAACACTAGACCTTTATTAATGAATCTTTTATTAATTAAATTCACTTTGTAATATTTGTCTCAAAATCCTTTTCTTGAAGGTGTGTCTGTATGTGTGTGTGTGTGTGTGTGTGTGTGTGTATAAACAATCCCTATTTCTTAATACTTAAAAATATCAGTATACTTATCTCAATGGTATAAGTATATTCACCAAATTTGAGAAGATTTCCTATTTTTATTCAGTTCTAAAATCATTCATAACTCCATCATAAATCTACAAAACCATTTACAAACTCCTTTTACAAATCTATAAATTCAGTTCTAAAATTCTTTTATAAATATCCAAGGCCATTTATAAAACCTTTTTATCTTTTAACCAATCTTCCTTTACGTTTTCCAAGCATGTTATAAGATTCCTATTATAATCCTCATCTATTTATACAACTCTTATTATAAATCTCGAAAATATTTAAAATATAAATTCTAATATTTGCATAAAACATTATCATTATATTATAGAAACATTATAATTGAATAAATATTAAATTTAAAACATTTTAAAATAATAACCAATACATTAAATAAAACAATAATAATATATCTTCAATAATTTTATAAATACTAATAATTAATCTCCAAAAATTTATTTATAAATAGTTATATCTAATTTCAAACCATACTAATTGTAACGACCCGTAATTTTCGTAAATTAAATTTGTCATTTTAATAAGATTTATGTAAATTTAATTTAGAATAAATAAAGATTTTATAATTAATAATGAAGCAAAAGCTGAAAATGAAATGAAACCATGGGAATTTAAGGCTAAGTGTTTACAGTTGAAACAAAATGACGAATAAATTGAAGTGATGTAAATTGTTATACTAGGCTAAGAATTGCATACAAGAGAACAAAGGTAAGTAGGCAATTTAGTTAATGCATTAATAATATTAAATAGTAAATTCAATTAAATCAATGTCTGGTAGAAATTGAAATATTGTTTGGAATGAAAGCTTATAATGGTAAGCATTTAATTTACAAATGAAATTATGTAAATGTGAGTTAATGAAAATTTAATTTGTGCAAACCCAATTAATTGAAATAAAGGAAAGGATTTAATTGATTAATGCGATAACCACTGTAACGGTATTTGATCGTAAATTTAGGTAATCAGGTAGTACGGTATTTGGAAATAAATTTAAGAGTAGAATCGCGACTATTTTAAATTACCCAATTAAATAGTAACTATATGTTGCCTATTGAGGTAGCTGTTAATTTAAAATTTGAAAATCAGTTACAATAATTTTTATTTTATATTACGTTAACGAAAATTAATAGAATAACGAAAAGAGTAAATGTAGTTATTTAGAGTATTAATTGCAATTGGATAGAGTTTTAAAGTAACAATATTAATGCAAGGTAAGTAATGCTAAATTGAGTCAAATAAATGAATGGTAAAGATGTAATCTGAGGCTTCGATAGACTGAATGGTAAAAATGTGTAATAAATCTAAGTTTAACGTTTGTGGGTGTAAATTTAAGTAATAGTTGGAAATCAATGTTAATTATACCCGTGAAGGGTCAATTCATTTAAACAGCAAGATTTTAAATAAATAAACGTTTTATTTAGGTTTCAATTTGATAATTTATGTAGTTTAATGAGAAATCAATTGCAATTATTTCCCCTAATTTGTGCAGTTAGGGTAAATTTGATTTGTCATTTAAGATGGTAAATTCTATAAGATGCAATAAATGCTGGTTTTATTTATAATATGAGGACTGGTTGATTTAAGAAGTGAAAACCAAGATTTATTAATTTGAAATCTAATAAGTGGATTTGTTGAAATTAAGAGGAATATAATATTAAAATATTACATAAGTGAGGATTTAGATGAAAATTGAGAATGTTAAAATAATGGATTTTGATTCCAATATTTATTTCATCTGTTTGTAATAATGAATTTGTATAATATGAATGAAAATTTAATTCAAAGGAATTATTGAAATTTTAATTTATAATTTCTAAAATTAACAAAATTAGAATTTAACGCTAAAATTGATGATTGAATCAACATTTAGGCGACATATAAATTTGTTTAAAGCATTGTAAATGTTTGGGAAATATAAAGGTAATAAATTGGTCAATTTTAGAATTGAAACCAAGAATTGGATTTTATTTATTTAATTATTAAATTTTTAATTAATGGGAAAATAGCCATTTTGGCCACTGACTTGGATTTCGATGAAACAAATTTCATCGGATCCGTAACAGTGTACTATTGTAGGATTTTAAGTTTCGTAGCGATCGTACTTGTCGTTTGATCGTACGGGCTCAAAATGCCTTGAAATCGATAAATTGAAATCAATTTGAAAATATTGATTTCAACGTAACTTCTTCATACGACGCAATTTGGACCTGAAACTTTTTCCATCGCGTTTAAAATATTTTAAAACACCTATTTTGATATATGGGTTTGCCCAATTTCGTTTCGGGGTCAGAACTGGCTTTTCGGGCCATAGATTGTTCAACACGTCTATGTATCCGGTCCATCTACTCTATTTCAACCCTACCTATAAATAGTTGGTTATAAACCCTAGCCTCCATATATTCTCATTTGTTTGTGCATACAATTCCTCAGCTCCTCCTCTTCCCAATGTCTGCAAACTCTAATTTCAATTTGCAATTCAAAACAAAATGAAATTTCAAAATTCTCAGAAAAATTCGAAAAAAATATATGTCGTAGCTCTCGATGTACGCATCATAGATCCGTAATTTATTTTTTGGTTTGAGTTGTGTTTGGTCTGAATTGGAGGAAACAATCTCAGCCATCCCTCGTGTCGAGATCAACTTCGTCTGATCGACGAATCGAAGGTACTGTTCTGTAGAGGGGACCGAGGGGAGTGCATCCAGGTGATTGGCGTGGCGAGACGATGGTTGGATTGCCACTGGAAATTCGATTAGGGTTTCCCCTTGGTGGCTGCGGCTGCTTGTTTAGAGCATCGATCGGCGTGTTTTAGGGGACGGCGACCGAGAGAGGGGGCGGCTGGGTGATGCGAAGGTGTGGGAGGCGAAGCAGCGGCGACGAACGGTGGCAGCCGTGGGTTGAGATTCGCGATGATATTAGGGTTCGTCGACGCGTCTGTTAGATTGCGCAAGAAATTTGCAGAGGGGGGTGACGTGGAAGTTTGTTTGGTGAGGGTGAGTGTGTTGTGAATTTTACTTTATTTTTTATTTCAATTCATAAAATTTATCATAACTTTTGCATACGGACTCGGTTTTACGCGTGATTTTTTTGTTAGGATCGTAATAAAATTCCGGACATTTTAGCGTTGGTTTGGACGAATTCCGAGACTGTCGAATTTTTGTGTTTAAATTGGATTTGAATTCAATTTAAATTCAAAAGGTGAGTGTTTTAACCCACTCACAACTTTTAAAAGTTCTTATGTTTGTTAAATTTATTTATGATATGAGTGAAATTTATTTACATCTGTTTGGCACATATTTAATCATCATTTTAGTTAGATTTCATTCATTTAAATTAAATGGTTATTTAATTTTATTGCATATTAACTGCCAGTTAAATTTATATTTATTTTGCATATAAACTGCCAATTTACAGTTATTAAATTTATTTATTTTAATATAAACTGATAATTGATACCAGTTATTTATCACCTAGGATTGTTTGAATTTGGATGATGATTATGATAAATGGATGTATGATTTTGATGAATGAATGGATGTTTTTTTATATTAATTGCAAGATGTTATGCACTTCATTTCATTCGGGATTGCGGTTTGAAATGATATATAACCGTAAAATTTTATTTTAATTACGGATTGAAATGATAAATATCTGTATCACTTGACCATAGGATACAAAATTATATTCAAGCACCGCTGTCTATATATAAAAATATTTTGAAATGATTTCTATGGTTTGGATAGGATACGGTTTAATAAATGTTAAATTTTGATCTTATATAAAATCTTATTTATATATACATATATAGTTAAATTTTTGAATTTAAGCTATGTATAAATTTGTTAAACAAAAATGAATAAGTTGAAAAATGAAGTTTAATAATTTATATTTTTGTTTAAGTACAGGTTTAAATTTTTGTATATATATATATAGTTTTAAATGATTCAAATCAATTAAGATTGGAAGATAAATTGGAAATTTATTTGTAATTGAGCTTATTTAAAAATTAAACTCCATAAGTTGATGTAAACTTATTTAAATTTGGAAATTTAAAGGTACAATATTTATAACTGGATTTTTATTCAAGATAAATTAAATGAATATTTCTAGTATAAATAAATTGAAGGAAATATTTAGATGATAGTTATTTGAGTTTATTTTTAATGATTTTGGATTCATTATGTGAATATTTCAAAACTAAATAATAGGACAATAAATTGTTGAATAGAATTTCCAAGCTTAGTTTTGAAATTGTTAAATACTCAAAGTTTGAATATATTGAAATCGAAGTGTTTTATTGAAACTAAAAGTGAATCTAAATTTTGGGGGTTTAGACCTAAAATTTTAAATGAATAAAATTGTGAAGTTGCGGAAATTATTTTATAAAGAAATTTTAAATTCAAACTATTTTATTCTATATACTGTTTGAATATCTAAACCATTCAAGTTTTAGAAGTTATGGTTTCAAAGCTATGGATTTTCGAAGCATTATGGTTTTGAAAGTTATAATTCAAATGTTTGGTTTCCAGATATTATAAATTTTATAGCAGTATGATTTTGGAAAAGAAATATATTTGAAATAAAAATGATATTATTGATTTGGGTTTTATAAAAATAATATCAAAATGAGTTGTTTTGGAAATGGAAATGATATCGTATTTACAGGTTTTGAAATGGATAATTATATTCTGGTTTTAAAGTATAAACTATTTCAAAGACCGCGGTGTTATAATAACGTTTGTTTGTTGAAGAGACCGGGATCGGAAGTTTTCATGCTCTCCGCCAACTCCGAAAACCACTTTAACAACCGTGTACGCGGTGGATATTCCAGAATGAAGTAGGTCAGTGGTGGCATTTCCTGTAAGGTAAATACGTGGACCCAACTCCCGTGAGTTGGAATAAGGTGGCTAAAACAGGAGCGATCGACGGGTTAATGAGGTAGCACCTCTGATCGGACACTTCCCTTCGATACTATACTCTGACTTTGGATTGATTCGGTGGCCACCTTCACTTTTGATTTCTTTGATTTGCGGGAGTATGTCCGAGGTGGGCGGTAGTAGCAGCTACATGTTACCACCGACCCGGAAGCGTAATTGGTATATCTACCCTAGCATTGCCTAGTTGTGCCGTGTCACCTACCCTATCGTGCCTTGTACGAGTTTGGTTTTCTCCTGTAGCCCGTGTGGTATCCTCTGGTGGCTTCCCGATCAGGAGGGACTATGATATTGGATGTACTACTGGGACTATTATTGTGTTAAGAGGGAGATTGGGTAACTCCTTAACGCTATTTAAAAGTAAGTTTTTTTTACAATTAGACACTATTATAATAGCATAAATATACTACATAGTAAATAGTTTAACGGATCCTTAGGAGATGTAAATCCCGAGCATTTCTTGAGTTACTGCACTCATATTTATTTCTGTTGATTTAACTTACATAAGATCTTTTAGTTCTGACTCGAGTGTTTTGTCTTTTCAATTTGCTCGGGTCAATCCGAGCGTTTCAGGATTTAAGACTTTATTTCTGGAGGACGAAGACGAAGATTCTATTATTATTGTTTATTATATTCCACTACACTCATATTGTTCTGCTGCATTGTTATATTGGTATGAGACTCTGATATTTATTGTATAAAGAAGAATCAAATGTTTTGTACACAGTTTTATGAACTGTATATTTATTATTATATTTTATCCTTCCGCTGTGAGATTCTATTTTTATTTTATTTCTTTTCTTCTCTGTATTTTCTTATTTACCCCATAACAATCTGCCCTTCCGTATGGTTTGAATTGGCACGCGTGTCAATTTAAAGCGTGCGAAAAGGCGAGACGTTACACTAATAGGTTTAAATATTAACCCTTTAAGATATTTAAAATATTGATAAATCACTTTAAAACAATATTAATATAAATTAACAACTTTTAAAACATAATTATATTTCCATGTCAAAATCCATACTTAATTTCCACATGACTATCTTCATATTTATAAATCTCCCCTATTTTATGAAACTTCCTTTCATAAGATCCCTTTATTTATGAATCCCATTTATAACTCTATTTCCTTTATAAATCTCATTTATTTATAAAGTCCCATTCAAAACATAATTTCAATCGTTTTTATTTTAACCTTGCTCCCATAGGTATAAATTTCTTTTATAAATTTCTTTCAATTTATAAGATGTCGTTTAACAATTCCTATTTACCCTCACTTTCAATTTCCAAACTAAAATCATTTTTTTCTAAAACATCGTTCCACATCTTAAAATAAGTCAACCGTTTGATTTATTTTTTCAATCAATTAAATGACAATAGTTTCCTTTTAATTTATAGAACATCGTTTATTAATATATCCCTTTATAAATAAAGTATGATTTTATAAATCTTAACTTCTTTTGTAAAATATCACTTTTATAACTTATCACATTTGTAAATCCCATTTTAATATATGTACCTATATAAATATGTATTACTTTATATAAAATGATGAACAAATATTTATATCAAAATATTTGTATTTTCTTTTAAAAACCATATCCTTTATTATGAAAGTTAGACTTTTCTTAAAATTTTAAAATCTTTATTTTACAGTTCGAAAAATTCTATTTAAAATATTTTATAAAACTAGAAGATTATAATATCCAAAAAATATACTTTTATTTTAGAAAAAATTATTTAAACATACATAATTTCCTAATCAGCTAAAATTCCTTTTTAAATCAAATCATTAGTTTATAATATTCTAAAGTACCAAAAATAAGGCACAGTGCCACTAAAGCACTAATTAAGCAAAATCACATACATGTCATCAATATGGCATCCAACATATCATATATCACTATATATATTTTTAATAATAGTTGTAATATCTTTAGTGCCACACTTTTTTGGTATTAACGTGAACTAACAAAAATGTCCCTTTATATATTATCAAATTTTAATCACTTATAAATATGATTTAGTACTAAACTTTTCTTACAAATTTAAACGTCCCTAAAAGTAGGATCTAAGAATTATACACACTTTAAAAATTCAAAACGCTTTTAAAATAGGATCTAATTTTTTTTTATTTACAAAATCAAAATACTTCTTTACAAATATACAAATCTTCAAATCACTTGAAAATAAAAAAAATTATTTTTTTGACTGATTTAAACATATACAATTTATAAGGAAAAATAATTCACGCGCGAAGCGTGGGTCATAACACACTTTGTATGTGTGTGTGTGTGTATATGAAAATAAAATCAACAGTGCGAGGAATCCTGTTGAATCCCTCCAACCCATCCCCTTACATCACATACAATATATAATCAATAAAATATAATCAACCGCTTCAAGGCATGATTCATATACAAAGGGTCATCCGCTCTTACACGAAACGTAATAGGGTCTTATCCGCTCCAATAGCGGGAATATATCAAACCAACAACATAATTTAGTATATTATCCAAACAATCGATGTCGATCAGAAATAAATATCCAAACATCCAATTAATAATATTTATTACTATATAAATTTTCTTATTAGCAAAAAAGGTGAGAGTTACTCACATTGATTTTAATAGTCGTCCAAAAGTTCTGTTTTGAATTAAAATTGAACTAACCTTCCATTTTAATCCAAAATTCCAACTAGCTCTGAATCCGTCCAATCCAATTCCATATCATAGCCTTCATCGGCACGATCATATGACAACTCGTCGCTTTCAATTTGGACATCGTATGAAAAAGTTATTAAATATATAAGTTTTCAATTTATTAATAAATTTTAATTCGCTAGTTACTTTAATTATAAACTAGTTACATACTTTAACAACCTTCTTCCCCAATTCAAAGAAAAGCCACCTATTCCAGTAATCAACCCATCAACCCAACCTCCTCTCTCCTCCTAACTCCACCATCTCTCCATGAAATCAACAACCAACAGCTCCGATAATTCCCACCATGCAAACTCTACCACATCACAACAAAAATTACAAGCTCGCACTCCTTCCACGCACCGTGATTTTAGCTCTTCTCCATTGATCAATATGCACGATCGCACAGCCATGGACGACCGGACCCCCCCCCCCCCAAGCCCAACACCGATGCATCCTACCACCACAAATCCAAATACGAGGATGAAATCACCAAAATCCACTTCAATTTCCCCAAAATCAAAGCCCTAGCTCGAATTTCCTAAAACACCCATTGTCAACTTCCTCCTGTTCGGTGTCGCACCCTTCCATGCTTATGCCATATCAAGATCTTGGCGACACAAATCTAAGGAAACAAGTTTCATAATTTTGTATAATTTCTTTGAATTGATTTCAATTTTCATAGCTTGATTTTTTATCCCTATGAACAATGGAAGAGGGAAAATGGACGAGGATAGGTTTTCAAAAACATGGGGTATGGTCAGAACGTGGCTGGCATAGGTGAGGTATGAGTTATTGTATTAAATTTTTGAAATTAATTTCTACACGTTTTGATCTAACATGCCCAAACGATATGTCCAATTTCTATGAAATTCGGCGGCATACTATAATATACTATTATGGATCCAGTGGAATTAATTTCGCCGATATCCAAGATAGTGCTCTGAAAGGCTATTTTTACACGTTAGTTAAAATGAATTATTTTGAAAACCAAACAAATCACATTTAAATTTGAATTAAAAGTTTACTATCTTCATTCTTATTTAAATAGGATTCAAATAAGCTTGGAAATTATTTTTATCCAAATAAAAATGTAAGATTCAATTATTTAAACAATTTCTATATTAAATTCAACAATTTAGTTATCAAATAAATCGCTATATTTGAAATTCAAGTTATTTAACTTATAAAATTAGCTTTTTAATATTTAAATTAAATTAAATATTTCAAATTCAAATGACTAAAATTCTGGATCGCTAAAGAAGGCATCAACTCCGAAACGTTTTAAAGTCTAATAATTTTTTTCAAAAGAAAGAGGAAAAGGAAACGCAAAAGGATATCCATCATCAGATCTGAGGAATAATATTGAAGATTAGTATTAATGCTTCCACCTAAAGATGTCTTCACTTCAGAATTGTAAGATTTTAAATCCTTTGCTATTTTGTTTTGGATTTATGAATTTTGGATTGATTATGTTCTAACTAAAAAACATATTACTATCTTATTAATCTCTTACAGTCGAATAAACCATTTTATATTAATGTTGTTAAAGAGGGAAACACAAGATTTAGCGAGCATACGGGAAATGTTACAACTTGATATCAGAACTTAGGTTACGATACACTTAAGAAAAGAAAACCTAAGTAAAATGAACACCTTGGAGAAAGGTATATGCTATATATAATATCTTGCATCTTTGATAGAATTTATAGGTGAATACACATATACACACAAACTCTCTTCTATTTCCACTCTGTTTTCTCCTATTCCTTATGAGCACTCGCTTATGTTGAAAGTAAGAATGGAGACAAGAAGCGGACAATTGACATTAGGGGAGTAAGGGCAAATACTAGTAGGGAAACTGTAAGTTTGCAGATGAAAGGACAAGAAAGGGAGCAAGAGCACAACGAAGCCACAATTGTAAGTAATCAAATTCCAGCTTCGATAGCTAGAAATGTGGATGTGAATGCATTCTTTCTTTGTTTGTAACAAACCTAGTATAGCAGTAAGTGTCATCGAAATCGCCAATTATGTCACGAGGCCTGGTGCAGCCTACCAGTAAGGATTTGGTTAAGATGAACCATAATTTTGAAGTTTAGGGGAAGATGTTTCATAGGATGAAATAAGTGTTGGAGGCTAGTGCTTAATTGTTGATGTGTTATCTGATATGTGAGGATTTGGGATTTACTAATGCCCAAAAGGTAAAGTTGGTCTCAAGGCAGCTTAAGGGGTTGTCAAGTAATTGGTGGGATACAACGAGGACAGATGTTCCTGAGTAAAAAATTACATGAGATGGATTCAGGGAGATGTTCGAGGAGCAGTTCATCCCAAGATCAGAGATATCAACAATGATCCGAGCATTTGTAGAGCTGAAATAAGTGAGTATAGTCATGTTTGAGTATTTGCAGTAGTTTGATACTTTATATGAGTATGGAACCCACTTAATTAGGACCCTAAGGAAGGAGGTGGAGAAGTTCATTATTGGGTTAAGGTTGTGGTTGGGTGATAGGATGATGGCTCATTTGGCACTTACAGAATGGTATATCTTGTGAGACTTTATAAGTTTATGTATATTAAGAGGAAGAATGTGGGGATGAAGGCTCTAATAGATAGAAAGAAGAAGTTTTCCTACTAGAAGGTTAAGAAGGGCCAGTTGCAAAAGGAAAAGCTCAGGAAGGAGAAACATGAAAATATATTTTTGATATCGCTTGTTATAATTTGGACAATATGGGCACTATCCATCTAATAGCCTGAAATAGATTGGAGTAGCTAAGGTCAAATGTTCTAATTAGGACAAGCCAGGTGTAACATTCCCTATCTAGAGGCCCAAAACTAAGCGCAACAGATGCTGTAGTCATCTATAGTATTAGCTTCTGTAACTAAATACGGCTATGTTAATGGTATCAATAATATCAAAAGCACTTGAATATGAAAGTAAACATAGATTTCAAAGCCATAAATTACTTCATTACATTTCCAAAATAAATTGTCTCACATTCACGTCACATAACCAAAATCATTTCCCAAGCACAGATTAAATATAATTATTAAAAATACGCCAAAAGCGGTATATGAAGATTCCCCCTCGATTTATCAGAGTTATATGGTCATATTATACCTAGTACATAACAACACAGCGGAAAATCCATAATAACATAAATAAAAGCAGCAAATCCTAAGTAGCTATATGTTGCCTCCTGCGTCCTCCGGTAGTTTATTCGTCCGCATTCTAAAACCTAAAAAGATCCTTAACCTCTCAACCTACTCAAATTAATTATGAGCACCCGAGAGTTTAAGGGGAAAACATAAACTTCGAGTTAGGTATAAAGCCTAATATGAAAAATACTATACATCCCGGTTTAATTTTGTTAGGTGAGACTACGCCACTTAGCAGAACGGGTTTCCTCTCACTAACATCCTTTTTAAAATATATCTTTGCAAATCCTTTCATATGACCATATACAATGCTCCTGCATCCACAATGGTTAAATACTACAAAATAAACATTATGTAAACTACATAAATATCAGGTAATAAAAAACTATCTGTTCAAACTCAAAAGTTTTGTTAGGATAACTTTTAACCTTTGGCTGACTCGGGCCTACCAGAAAATATAATCAAAATTAACCTAATACCTGTTAGATATTAATATTCAGGATCATCTATCCTTATCTATCTGTTTAACATTTTCCGTTAGGACGGTCTGTCCTAAACTATCTATTAAATATCCCACTTTTGAATGGTCTATCTGTAACTTAATCATCTCCCGGGTCTTCTCGATCCTAATGGTTTTTTGAGCTCACTAATATCCTATCTATATATAACATGTATACCATTCTATGTGTAATCAAAATTTTAGTCTACCCTCGACTAAGCCCTACATACTAGAATTTTGAACAAGAATTAGCTGGAGCTACTAGCTAACACATACGGCGCTACCCCATACAAGTCCCATCTGGTTTTCTAATATCTGAGTCATTTATACTCAAGGATGTCCTTCCATAATTTTCCTTGAGAACAATTTCAAAATGATTTAAACCCTTAAATCAATCTTCAGACAAGGAAAAGAATAAAATCTTTATACTATACTCAAATCATACTACCATATCAGATATATATATATCTTTTACTCAAAATTTAGTTGATGAATACACTTAACCATTTGAAAGAACCACTTTCCATACATTGAAATATCTCCAACAAAATCAACGTTTAAACCTTTCAAAATTGTTTTTCAAACCTTTCGAACTCATTCATAGCAGCCCTTACGGAAGCTATAAACTTTAGACATCCTTCTTTAAGATCCTTTATGTCATTGCCTTAAAAAAAACTTTGGAAAACCTTCCTCTGTAAACCTTTTGAAAACTTTTAATAAACCTTTCGAAACAGATCAATGATAAAATCCTTCGAATACATAAAACCTTTTAAAACATAAACCTTTCGAATGCATACTTTGTTCAACTTAAAATAATATGGAAAACTTATTTTAAAACGTTTTGTCTTTATTAAAACAACCTTTCGAAAGCCTTGGGTTACATTTTTAAACAAGGATAAATCACCTAAGTTTGAAGCTTCCTTCCGAAAGCATTGGAGAAACGGCTAGTTTAAAAACAGGCAAACCTTTCGACTGGGTTGGAAGGTTCAAAGCAAAAACTTTTATAAAAGTGAGAGAAACCCTTCGGCTATGTCGGAAGGTATCAAAAAATAGTCATGGCGGAAGCAGCAACAACCTATTGCCTATGTCAGATGGATTAAAGTCTTTCTTTTAAATGATTTGACCTGGTTAGAAATGACCAAGTCGGAAGCTCAAATTCTAAAGCAAAGCGGGCGAAAGCTTTTCACTGATAAAACAATTATATTCCAACCTCTTAGGCCACCAACCTTTCGCCTCAGAACCTTTCGACTATATTCTATTCATTACGTACCAATTACCTGATACCTTATGCATTGAACTTTGACCTTATCGAAAGTTGACCTTTCAAACCGAGATGAAAGGTCTGGGGAAGAAGGTAAAAAACCGTATAGATTGAAACATGGAAAAAGTGTGATTTTTGTTTTAAACTTAAAAAGAAACTTTTCAACTAACCTGCCTTTGTTTGTCAAATTTTCATCAGTCAATAAGATACTTTTCAGAAATATGCTGCCGCTATTACTAAAATTTATAAATCATTTTATTTTGCAAAACGCCCCTTCTCCTTAAAATATATAAAACATCTAAGTCGCATACTTGAAATAATTTTATATATCCCTCAAATGACTTTGGAAATTTCTAGAAAAATGTTAGAAAATATAATCTAATATATTGCCTAACATATTAAAATCTCAAACCCAAACAATCATTAGTTTAGCTAAAATAATTTATAACTCAATGAACAATTTTCTTCGTTCGAAAATTCATATAAAATCCATAATAAATAAAAAATATGAAAATAGAAATACATCTCTAAAATATTATACCAGACCTACATTTAAGTTTCCAAGGTATTCAGATGTCATTAAATAAGTTTTCATGTTAAACATATCATAAAACATGAATAAACTTATATAATTTCACTAACTAACTATATATATATATATATATATATATATATATATAATATCTTTAAACATCAAACATGGCAATAATATAGCAAAGACATTTCAGAACTTATCACAAAGCCAAAAACTAAAAGAATTAGAAATGTAGTAATTATTCACCTCAACTCATGAGGTTATAGATGAGATTTTTGATTGTTGAATTAAGTTGATTACTTCTCTTCTCTTGAACCTTCGCTTTACTTCTTCTATTGAGAATGGGAAATGGTGGCCGACCTGAGCAATTTAGTTTTTTTAGTGAAATGAGAGTGAATGAACCTGAATTACCATCTCATAAGGGTTCAGGGTATAAGGTTTTACTATTTCCCATAATGTCCTTCTCATTTCCTAACACATTATCTAGTGTTATTTCATTTTAGTTAACCCACTTAACATGGCACAACTACCTTTAACTAATCAAATCTCAACCTATTAATCTTTAGATTATTTAATTTAATCCGACTACTTAAATGTCTTAAATAAGGTTATAAAAATATTGGTTGTTACAGACTCCCCACCTTAAAGAATTTCGTCCTCGAAATTAGGATAGATACAAAACAAAACAATCAAAGGTAAAACATACCATCAAATGAACCAGGGTAAGAGTCTCTAATCCAGCTCTCCACTTCCCCAGTACAGTCTCTAGCATCATTACTCCATTGAACCTTTACTAACTTGACTGTCTTGTTCTCAATTTTTTCTCATCTCTAGCAACAATCTGAATCGGCTTCCTAACTATAGTCAAATCCGGTTTTGGTACTAAGTCTTCTAATATTGTAGGTGCTATAGTAGTCTCTGGTTCTCTAACACATTTCCTAAGATGAGAAACATGAAAAATATTATGTACTCTAGCCAAACTACTCGGTAACTCCACTTTATAAGCGAGTTTTCCGATCCTCTCAATAATACAAAATGGAACAATGAACCTAGAAGCTAACTTCCCAGACTTCCCAAATCTAATTACACCATTCATCGGTGAAACCTTAATAAACACATAATCTCTGATAGAAAATTCCAAATCCTTTCTTCTTCCTTCTGCAAAACTTTTCGGCCTAGATTGAGCTCCTTCATCCTAGCTCGAATCAACTCAACCGTCTCCGCAGCTTCGTTCACTAAATCCAGACGAAGAACTAATCCATCTCCATTCTCCAACTAGCATACAGGAGACTTGGAAGGTCTTCCATACAATGCTTCAAATGGTGCCATCCCAATCTAGTCTGATAACTATTGTTATAAGAGAATTCGACTAGATGAAGATGGTCTTCCCATGCTCCCTCGAAATCCAATATACATGCTCTTAACAAATCTTCCAAGATTTTGTCAACTTTTTCCATTTGCCCATCAGTCTGTGGATGCTAAACGGTACTCATGTTGAGCTTGGTTCCTAATGCTTCATGTAGACTTCTCCAAAACTCACTAGCAAATAAAGAATCTCTATCATTGGCAATACTATATGGAATCTCGTGCAGCCTAACAACATTCTTTAAAAATAATTTCACCAAATCAGATGTCATCCTAGTTGACTTTACCAGAATAAAATAGACACTCTTAGTCAATCTATCCACTATGAACCCATATGCTTTTGTTTCCTCTACTAGATCTCATCAACCCATCAATAAAATCCTTTGAGATTGAATCCCATTTCCATAACGGATCCAATAATGGTTGAAGCAATCCACTCGGCTTCTGTGTTCAGCCTTTGGCTATTGGCAATTCAAGCACTGCTTAACACACAATCCAATGTCCCGTTTCATACCTTTCCAGAAGAAACTTATCTTCATATCCTGATACATTTACGTTCCTCCTAGATGGATAGTGAACTTCGAACGATAGTACTCATCCAAAACCTCCTTCCTCGTGTTTCCTACATTCAGAACACATAACTTTCCTTTCTTTCTCAACTATCCATTTTGGTCAAGATTGAAATCCTTTACGCATCGCCCTCCGTTCCTTCCTTCAACCTTCTGATCCTCTCAGCCAATACCGGATCCTCCTCTTGCTTAGAAGCTATCTTCTCAATCATTTCCGGTCGAACTTCTAAATAAGACAGTATAGTACTTCCTACACTCGATCCTACCTCGGACCTAAGCCGCACATTACAAGTCGATAATGCCACCAAGTCTTTCCACTTAATGATCATAGCCAATACTACATTATGATGTTTGCGACTGAGTGCATCCGCTACCTTGTTTCCTTTTCTAAGTGTGTACTCAATTCCAGAATCATAGGCAGCAATAAACTCCAACCATCTCTGCTATCTTATATTTAGCTCCTTTTGAGAGAACAAATACTTCAATGACTTATGGTCAGTATATAGCTCAAATTGCTCTTCCAAAAGATAATGCCTCCACACCTTTAAAGCAAATATAATGACAGCTAACTCCAAGTCATGCGTTGGATACCTAATCTCATGTGGTCTGAGCTGTCTAGAAGCATATGTAATTACTTTACCATTTTGCATCAATACAACCCTCAATCCAGTTCCACATGCATCTGTATAATTCACTAATAACACTCGTGCATGGGTCAATAGGTGTTTCAAGTTTTGGAACGCTTCTTCACACTTATCAATCCATATGAACTTCACTTCCTTTCATGTAAGCTTAGTCATCGGTGTTGCTATCCGTGAAAAATCTTTTATGAATCTTCGATAATACCTGACCAATCTAAGGAAACTCTTTATCTGGATCACATTTTAGGGTCTCTTCCAATTGTTCACTGCTTCAGTCTTAGCCGGATCTACATACAACCCTTTCTCAGAGATGGCATGACCAAGGAACTTCACTTCCTTCTTCCAAAAATGACACTTCGTAAACTTAGCCTTCAACTAATGCTCCCCCAACATCTCGAGCATGACCCTGAGATGGAATTCATGCCCCTGCTCATCCTTAGAGTATATCAAAATATCATCAATAAAAACCAACACAAACCTATCCAAATGCTCTTAAAAAATTCTATTCATCAGATCCACAAAGAATGCTGGCATATTAGTTAGTCCAAATGGCATATATAACCATTCGTACAATCCATATCTCTTTCTAAACGCCGTCAAAGTAATACTATCCTCTACCACTCTAAGCTGATGTAATCCAATCGCTAAATCTAGTTAAGAGAATATCTTTGCTCCACTCAACTATTCGAACAAATCGTCAATTCTCGGCAATGAATATCAATTCTTTATCGTCTTCTCATTCAACTTACGATAATCGATACATAGCCTTAACAATCCATTCGGCTTCATAGCAAATACAGCAGCTCCCTATGGCGAACTACTCGGCCTAATAAAACTTTTGCCTTCTAGATCTACCAACTGCACCTTTAACTCTTTCATGTCCATATGTGTCATCCTACTAGGTGGTCTACTCACCGGTTCAGCTCCATGCACCAAATCAATCCGAAACTTAATTGCTCGTTTCGATGGCAGCCAGCGATTGGCTCAAACACATCGGCAAATTCTATGACTACAAAAACTCAATGCAACTCATGCTCCAACTCCATAATACTCAGTAAAGCATTCACCTCACAACTAGGGTTCTCTATGGCACAGATTATCCAATCACTACAATTCGGCTGACTAAGTGATATTTTCCTATATTGGTAAAATATCCTAGCGTCATATCTACTCAACCAATCCATCCCAAGGATAATCCCAAATCCCATAAAGTCAAACACAAGCAAACAACAATCAAAGGTATTTCCTAGAAAATCAAATTCCAGATGGTCACACCTCAACCCAAGTATTGCAGAACCTCCTATTGGATTAGCAACCCTTAAGGAAGTAACTAAGTAAGAGGGTTCGAGGTTAAGTCTATCTACCAGACATCTAAAAATAAAATAATAGGATGCCAAAGTATCAAATAGGATGCTAACAGACATACCTTGGATCTACAGTGAGCCTCCTAAAATAGATTTTCCCTTTTCTTGAGCAATTGGTTTTGTGGTTGTGGGCTTCAAAGCATAAACTCGCCCCTTTCCTTCCTTTGCTGGCTCTTGGCACTTATTCTTGTAATGACCCACTTGATCGTAATTAAAGCATCTGACGTTCTTCTTTCCACCCGCGTCTTTTCCTTTCCCCTTGCCGACTCGACATTCGTTGGCATAGTGTCCTTTCTTGTTGCAGTCGTAGCAAACAGGCCTTACTTTTCTTTTGTGCTCCTTCTTTATGAGCAATCTTTCTCTTGAAAAATTTCCTCTTCAGGGCATGTCCTATTTGATCCTTTTTCACTTTATTCCTTAAGAAAGCTAATGCCTCTTCTTGCCTCAATGCCATCTCAACAACTACATCACTGGGGTCTCTCAAGTGTGGCAAAGTAGCACTTATCAGTTCTGGCCTCAATTCGTTGATGTACTTTTCATTTCTGCTGATAACAGTATCAACCAATGCATACCCATATCGGGCCAATTCCTCAAACTTCCTTGTGTACTCTAACATGGTCATATCTCCCTGCTCCAGTTCTACAAACTTCCTCACCAATGCAGCTTGCGCCATTACGGACATAAATCTCTCCGAAAACCTTCTCTTAAATTTCTCCTAAGTAATAGTCTCTTCATCAACTCCAGCAGTGATGGTGTTCCATGAAAATAGTGAAGCTCCCTACAGCTGCCTCAAGGCCAACCTCCTTTTTTACACATCATTTAGCCCTAAATGAGAAGAGATTGTCTCACAATATAGTAGCTAGTTTTCCACTTCAATCACACCTCGGTTCCAATGAACGGCTTCCCTTCGAGCCTGATGTAATCGCTACTCAGTTGGCATATTGATTGACCGTAGGAACTTCTTGAGCTCCTCCTCCCGCATCATTACCTCCAACCACACCTGTTGCTACTCCAACTTGCACCATATTCACAGAGAACTGATACATTCCCCCAATATCCACTTGGGGAACTCTTGCACTAGCATTTTCAGCTTGTGCCTAGATAGGACCTCTCCTTATGCTTGGTCGGGCATTTCCATTGGTGGTGCTGCAATCTTCTTCGATATTTACTCTACTCGTTCTTCCCTCCATATCTGTATTCAAACCCGTGAGATACAGATGAATAACTAACTAAGATAGAAGTCCAAAGATATAATGTATACTTATATATATAATACAAGCACGTTATTGTAGCATTATCCCATACCACGATCTTAACTCTAATTCCTATGGATAATGTTTTCATAAATCATTTTTAGTTAAAGTATTTCATAAACCATGCTCCGATACCAAGCTGTAACATCCCTCATCTAGAGGCCTAAAACTAAGCACTACAGATGCTGTAATCATCTATAGTATTAGCTTCTGACGGCTAAATATGGCTATGTTAATGGTATCAATAATATCAGAAGCACTTGAATATGAAACCAAACATAGATTTCAAAACCACAAATTACTTCATTACATTTCCAAAGTAAATTGTTTCAAATTCACATCACATAACCCAAATCATTTCCCAGGCATAAATTAAACATAATTATGAAAATTACGCCGAGAGCGGTATATGAAGACACCCCCTCGGTTGATCAGAGCTATATGGTCATATTAGACCTAGTACATGACAACACAGTGGAAAATCCATCATAACATAAATAAAAGCAGCAAATCCCAAGTAGCTATCTGTTTCCTCTTGCATCCTCTAGTAGCTTATTCATCAACAATATAAAACATGAAAAGATTCAAAACCTCTCAACCTACTAAAATTAATTTTGAGCACCTGAAAGTTTAAGGGAAAAACATAAACTTTAAGTAAGACTTAAAGCCTGGTATTAATAATAGTATACATCCCGGTTTAATTTTGTTAAGCGAGACCACGCCGCTTAGCGGTTTCCTCTCACTAACATTCTTTTAAAAACATATCTTTGAAAATCCTTTCATATAACCATATACTATGCTCCTGCATCCACAATGGTTAAACACTACAAAATAAACATTATGTAAACATACATAAATAATAGGTAATAATAAACTATCTGTTCAAACTCAAAAGTTTTGTTTGGATAACGTTTAACCTTTGGCTGACTCGGCCTACCAGAAAATATAATCAAAATTAACCTAGCATCTGTTAGATATTCATATTCAGGATTATCTATCCTCATCTATCTATTTAACATTTCCCACTAAGATTTTCCGTCCCAAACTATCTATTAAATATCTCACTTCTGGACGGTCTGTCCCTAACTTAATCATCTCCCAAGTCTTCCCGATACTAATGGTTTTTCAAGCTCACCAATAACCTATCTATACACAACATGTATTCCTTTCTGTGTGTAATCAAAATTTTAGTCTACCCATGACCAAGCCCTACACATTGGAATTTTGAACAACAATTGAATGGGACTACTAACTGATGTATACGGTGCGACCCCATAGTAGTCCTATTTGGTTTTCTAATATCCGAGTCATTTATATTTAAGGATCTCCACCCATAATTTTCCTTGAAAAAAATTTAAAAATGATTTAAACCTTTTAATCAAACTTCAAACAAGAAAAGAATATAATATTTTTACTTTACTTAAATCATACTACCATGTTAGATATATATACATATACATATATATAGGGGAAATTATTCAAAAGGACAAAGATTTGTATATTTTTTGCCTCAAGGACACGACCTCAATATTTTTACCATAAGGACAAACATTCTTCTATAAATTATTCATAAGGACAAACATTTTTCAAAATTATTCATAAGGACAACAAAACTGCTACCGAGCTAAAACTGATACCTAAAAACTGCTACCGATAACTACAAACTAATACCTAAAAACTGCAATCAATAACTAAAAACTGATACCTATGGAAAGTTGTCCTTCAGGATAAAATATTGAAGGTCTGTCCTTGAGGCTAAAAAGCTGTGAAATTTTGTCCTTGACAATAATTTTCTGTATATATATATATATATATATATATATATATATATATAACACTCAAAATTTAGTTGATGAAAACACTTAGCCATTCGAAAGAACCTCTTTCCATACTTTGAAATTATCTCCCTCAAAATCGACGTTTAAACCTTTCAAATGGTTTTTTCAAACCTTCCGAGCTCATTCATAGCTGCCCTTACGGAAGCTATAAACTTTAGACATCCTTCTTTAAAATCTCTTTAAGTCGTTGCCTTAGAAAAACCTTTGAAAAACCTTCCTCTATAAACCTTTCGAAAACGTCTAATAAACCTTTCGAAACGGATCAATGAACAAACCCTTCGAACACATAAAACTTTTAAAACATAAACCCTTCGAATGCATACTGGATTCAACGTAAAACAATATGGAAACCTTCTTTTAATGCCTTTCGTCTTTATTAAAACAACCTTTTGAAAAACTTGGGTTAAATTTTATAAACAAGGATAAACCACGTAAATCGGAAGCCTTCTTCCGAAAGCATTGGAGAAACGACTAGTTTAAAAACAAGTAAACCTTTTGACTAGGTTGGAAGGTTTAAAGCAAAAACCATTATAGAACTGTTAGAAACCATTCGGCTATGTCGAAAGGTTTCAAAAAAAAGAAATGGCGGAAGCAGCAATATCGACTATTTCGGAAGGTTTAAAGTCTTTCTTTTAAATAATTTGACCTGGTCAGAAGTGACCAATTCGAAAGCAAAGCAGGCGAAAGCTTTTCACTTATAAAACGATTATATTCCAACCTCTTAGGCTATCAACCTTGCATGTACGAATTTATGTGTTTTATGTATATATATACGTAGAAAAGGTGAGCATGCTCTGTTCAAAGATTTCATGCTTAGACCATGTAAAAAAATCAAGTTCTCATCCTATAATCCTTTTTAGGTTTGGATGTTTAAGCAAAATGTGTTCAGATTATTAAGATCTCAATTGAAAAAATGGGTTCAAACATTTATATTTAGTTAATATTCATAAAATGAGAAATTACAGTAGAATCTTTTAAAAATCTGGAAATTTGATATTTTTTATTTCATTTTTTGTTTATATCAACAGATTAGTATCTAAAAATTATGATTTTTAAAATAGAAATCGAGATTTTTAGTATCGATTCAAGGTAGAATCTTCGGGTTGAACGGTAAATGGAAATTCATTAATTTTCGATGATCAATGAGGAATTAGGCATCGAGCTTTGGTCTGAGGGGATATGTCATGATAGAGATTAGAGGAAAATTCATGATTGAGTTTGTAGATCATCGGTGTGGTAGAACGATGATGATCAATAGTTTAAAGTCCAGGTTGGGTCGTTGTTGAGTTTGAGGGCAGTTCATCGTCGTTAGCGCGTCGAGTTCACTTGGAGTAAGGGGAATAGGAGCGTGAAGCTCTGGTGAAGGTCTGGGCTCGTCATCGTGATGTCAGGTGGTCGGAGGTTGCGTTGGAAGGTTGTTTTGGTGGTTGGGATTTGGTTCCAGAGATGTTCGATTTTACTCTTTTTTAATTTCGAGATCATCTCGAGTTTCTGGATGGTCGGACTTATTGAGGCGGTGTCGATGACTTGTCTGAGGTTGCAGCATCGATCGAAACAGTGGCAAGGTGATGTGCACGTGCACGCGCGAAGCTCTGTGCATCTGGAAAGCATGGTAGATGAAGAAGAAGAAGATGGCTACTCGGGTTTAAGCGCGAGAGAATAGGCGTTTTACTCGAAGCAAATGGAAGGTGGGGAAACACAAAGTCGAACTCGGGTACAATTGTGTTTGACTCGGGAAAAATTTAAAATAGGCTCGGTTTTTTTTAATCTATTACCATATTTCAAATTTAAAAGGAATAAATATATTGTTTCACGTTTTAAAATTCAACAGTTTTTTAGTACAAAGTAAATTTTTATTAAAACAAAGTTTCAAAGCATATTTAAACTAAATAAGTTTCCAAAGGTAAATAAATTAAGTTTCAAATTTTAAACAAGTTTTAAAATAAGGTTTTTAAGAAATATAAACTAAGTTTTCATAAGTAAAGTATTAAGCAAGTTTTCATGGATTTTGATTTTAAAAGTTAAATTTTTTTAAACTTGTCGGTATATATAATTTAAAGATAATTACTTAATTTAAAGGTAATTATTTAATGATTAAAGTTGATTAAGTAATTAAGGGGAAATTAATTACTTAAAGATAACTATTTAAATGAAAGTAATTAAAGATAATTACTTAATTGAAAGTAATCAATTAATGATTAAGGTTGATTAATTAAATGATTAAAATTTATTTGTGATTTAATTAATATAGGTGATTAGGGGTAATCAGTTATAGTAATTGGTTAGGAAAAATTAATTAACTAAGGATAATTAATTAATTAAGGGTAGTTAATTAATGAAAGTGACTAAGGATAATCACTTATTGCAAATTTATTAATTTAATGATAATTAATTAAGGGTTAATTCTATTATAATTAACTTAAGGTTAATTAATTATTGTAATTAATTAAGGATAATTAATTTAATGATAATTAATTAAGGGTTAATTAATTTATTAAGGGAAATTAATTTAAAGGATAATTAAATAATTAAAGGTTAACTATTTAAACGATTAAAGGTTGATTTATTTATTAACTAAGGATGATTTATTTATAATTAAAGAATGATTAATTAATAGTTAAAGGTTAATTAATTTATTATTACAGGATAATTAATTAATATGGTTTGTAATTAATTAATATTATTTAACCAGGATTAGTAGTTTCATAAGTAATTAAACTGATTTAAATTAATCAGATGATTAATTAATGTTAATGTTTGAATTTTATTGATTCTTCGATATCCCCAATATGTTATGCTTTGAGCTATGAATTAGTTTGGTGTGATCTATGATGAATGTAATTATTTATCTGTGATGAATGTATATTATTTATCCGTGAATCTGTAAATGGAAGATAAGCGTTATAGGAACATACCGCTTATCAATATTGTTGTGCTTGAATCTGTGATGATTGGTGATGTTGCACTATTGTGTGAAACCTCTGGACTACACCATATACACACACAAATATGGATTGCACGAGGAAATTGGTTAAGTCACAGATTTTTAATGATTTTAAAGATTGAAATTTTGAATCCAAATGTTTTTGGAAATAGAATTGAGTTAAGTATGAGAAGTTTTGAAAAGGAGTTTTAAAAGTTATTTTGAATAACTTGATAGTTTGATTTGAATTTAAATTCAAGGTTTGAAATTGAATTCTATGTTTGGAAATTATGGTTTAAAAAGGTTATACAAGTTATAAATGTGTTTACATGGGTTTTAAACCATTTTAAAAGTATTGTTTTGGGAATGTGAATTTAACCCAAGTCTTATACATGCAGGGCTTTAACTCGTGCAAATATAATCGGACTTTTCCGAAACGAAAACTATTTGTTTTAAAATAATAATAGCTTTTATATAAAGAGAGGATTTCCAATTTGTGTTGAAAGATTTCAAGTTTAAAATAGAATTAAATAGCGTTGAAAGCTATGAATGAATCTTTGTGAAAGATGGTTGAACTTTGTTTTGAAATTGAAGATTAAAATGGTGTATCTTTTATATATAAAATATTTGAAATGGGAATTGTTTTGAAAGCTATGAATTGGATCTTTAATTTAAAGATTGGATGAGTTAATCCAATTTGAAAGGGAAATTATTTAGAAAAGGCTATCAATAAATTTTTGTGAAAGATTGGGGAAGTTTGTGAAGTGAATCTTTTTTTAAAGATTTGAAAATGGTAATTGGTTTAAACCATTTAAAAGAAAGGTTTTTGGGTATTAAGTTGTGACTTAATTGAGATCCCGATATCCATATGTTTTTAAATATTACGCTCATTATTCGGTTTAGCCGGGAGAGGACCTTGTGTCATATAACCCATTCAGAATAATGATACGACGACATGGATAACATTTGAAGACCGGTGGTGAAGACCGGGTATTTTCGAGAATGAAAGGATAAACCATCGAATGTCTCTGCACAAAGTCGCATAGAGATCTTCCTATGTGATGGAGAGTCCGATCGGGTTTGGGAATTCCCGAAGTGTAAGGGCTTCTTTAGAAGTGCCTTCGGTTCTGTTCGAACCCGGAACAGACTTCTATGGATGTGTATTTGAGGTTACACTTTGAGATGTAAAGCTAGCTACTATCAAATACATTTCTGTTTGGTGGCGGTGAATTTATTCTCTTAGCTTAACACCCTTCTCTGAGACGCACAAGCTTAGAGGTTATGTAGTTGATAGTTACTAGTGATAAATTTTCAATTTGGTAATGTGGCATACGAAGTGCTGTTGATCATTTGTTGATCAAAGCATGGCTTCGTGAAAAGTGTAGCTTTATGGACGAGACTTCATCGAGTATCACAATCCGGTAATGGTCGAAACAAGAATCGTGGCAGCAAGGTTATTTGGGGGTAGCGTCCCCTGAGGGTATGTCCATTTCCGTCTGGATTATAAGTGGTATCATGGTATGGAGCCCAGATACTTTACTTTGTGGTTGCTGCAAAACTTATTGCTTTGTGGTTGTTGGTTGAGAGGTGCCTCGGATAAAGGTTGGTAACGACCGGGGAATGGCATACTCATGTCAGTAGTTACCTAGTTACAGAGGTAACCCGGCTTTGTGTAGCAGAGATCCGGTTAGTACTCGGGGACGTCCCTCCAGAGGCATTCCATTTTGTGTAGGAAGTTCCTTTGCCTAACCATTTTTTGGAAATCCAATCATCTAATAAGCGCCTTGTATGGTTTTAGTTGTAGAACATGTCATTTCACACGGTAGCTATAGTAGGCATGCTGTAATGGTATGTATGCTGGCTAAGACTAATATTATACTTGCAAATGTTTTCTGCACTATGCACTAATAATAATATCAATAGGGATTTTCGCGTATTAAGCATTTTTGACTGTCATAGGGAGAAATCTCCTCTAAGTTTGCGCTTGCATTTTGTGTGTGGCCGGAGGCCTTATGGCAGTTCCATTTTCCAAAAAGCATTGCGAATTTCTTCAAAATCTTTTGTTTTGCTTTTGGTAAAGATAAACTATTTTTGTTTGCTTGCACCAGTCCTATGACTGACCTAGAGTTTATTGTTCCCTTCCTAAACTCTGGGTGCCCATAATTTTCCACATGGGCAGTCTAGAATTGGGTTCTTCAGATAATTAAATAATAGTTGTAGAATTCGATAGCATCCAGCCTTTGGATTTGGCAATCGCATTTTCTTCTTTTCGGCATTCGGGTTGACCTTACTTAATACAACGCGATTGAGGGTTTCTCGCTTCACGTTTGGAAAGAATGTTGGTGGATCTAGGTTTTGGAGTTTTTGGAGCTTTAGCTGTGGAGTTGCAGTTTGATGTTGGAGTTCTTTTTTGGAGTTTCTCTATTCATGCTTATCTTTCCACTGTTGTATATTTACCTATGATATTGTTGAGATTCATGTTGTATCAGATATTGTATCAATGTTGTATATATTGATGTTCATTTCCTTTTTCTGCTATGTTGTTATACTTAATGTGTTATAAGCTCCAACAAACCAGATTCAACGTTTGAATCAACGACATTTGAATACGGGTGATGTATTCGGTGTCGATTTCCGAAGGTCGAGTCAAGGTCGCTATGATTGGTATCAGAGATGAAGGTTGAACTTTAGCTCAGGAGTATAACACGTTAGGCTACTCATTAGAGATAGAGTGAAGTATGCCCTAGAATGAGTATATCTGTAAGATATCCGTCCATATGGCTCAGTAAATTCTCTTACTATCCACTGATTGTAAGTATGAGTGCAAGAAGAGGGCGAGATATGGGATAAGGGAGTACCACTACAACTAGCCGATACCCTGCAACAATGGAAATAACTTTTCTCTATTAATCTCCTTGATCCAATTTCAATTCTTTGATGGCTATGTGTGATAGGGAGAAGCTTTAAGGGTGATGGTGGCCCTGCAAATCGTGTAGATAAGTTTTTAATTCGTATTCTCTTCGTCGGTTCCCTATCAGCTTTTCGTTTTAAACTTTAATGAATTTGAAAATCTATTTAAAATGAATTGATAAATAAAATATGAAGATTTATGTCGATAAAATGATTTCGGTTAAAAATCAAATTTGAAATTCTGTTGTAATTTCTCATGAGTATCAAAGTCCGAAGTGGAACAAGCTAGTGTATATTTTGGGATATTCTGAACTGAGTCAAGTACCCATTTGTCTGTTCTTTTGGGTCTACAAAAATATTCGACGAATGGTTATTTATCTTTCGGACTAACCAAAGCCCCTTCTTATTTTGTATACCTGATGACCCAAGTATTTCCTAAAGTGTTGAACAATTTCTTTGCGTATTTATTATTGATAATCTGATTTGGTAAGCCAAATGTAGAATAGATATTCAGTTTGATCTGGTAAATCAATTCTTTATCTCAGATGTGTTCATCCATTCTTTGTTGTCTCCCTGGAAAATTTCGGGGACGAATTTTCTTAAGGGGGAATCTGTAACATTCCTGTTTTTAAATCAAATTTAAATTGGTAATTAATTTCATTTTTGAAATTAAATTATGAATTAAATTGGTATTTTCTAAATTAAATAGATATTTGTTCATTAATATAAATATATATACATATAAACGTGATTTTAAATAGAATTTCTAATTTGAAAATTCAGAAATAAATGTTTTAAATAACATATTGGATTTGAAACTCAAATATAAGTTTTTGTAAAATAAATTGAATTCAAAAACTTTATATTTTGGAATTTATTGAAACTTGTTTTCTATTTATAATAAATTTAAATATATGTATTTTGAAAATTTTATTAGAATTTAATATAGTAAATTTTCAAAAGTTATTTGAAAGTAAAAGTCTATGTTTTAATAATAGAAAAAAATTATTTTGTATTTATATTATGATGATTTGAAGTAATATTGTGAAATTGATATAAATAAAATTTACAAAATCTATTTAAAGAATTAAATTCAAATTTATACATATTATATACTTATTTATTAGATTTGATAAAAAGATTTAAAAACACATTTTGTTTTGAACTAAATAAACATAATTTCTATATTCGTGAATTTAAAATGTAAAACATTTACATATGTTAAGATATAAATATAAATAATTAAAGGGTTAAAAATAGAAATTTCAAATTAAATGAAATAAGGGTTTTAACACAAAAATGCAAGTTGATGACATTTGTAAAAAGATAAAGACATGCAAAAATACATTTGTAAGAAAATTTAAAACATGTATTTACAAGTGTTAATATAGATTACAAGTGGCATGCCTATTTCCTTTAAAGAAAAAAAATCACAATGTTAATATCAAATAAAAAAAACCAAGCTTCTTTATTTCAATCAAATTCTTTTTCTTAATTTTCAAACCTGGAACAATATTCTAAAGCAAAGCAAATAAAACCAAAACAGAAAACAACATCAGTATTTAAATTTTCAACCTCAAGCCAATGAAGATGCAAAAGCAAAACCTGGGAGTAATTCAAGATCAATGCAGGCAACAAAAAAAATTCAACTGGAGTCAATTCATCTTCAAACCTGGAAAAACCAAAATCAAAAGCAAAAACAGTTTAAAAGAAAATCTTAAAACAAAATTCAAGTTCAAGCAATTTAAAACAAGTGTAGAGGATCAGCAAATGAAGCTACAGGCAAATCAAAAAAATGCATGCAAGAATCAAGCATCAACAATAATTCAACCTGATTCCAAACTAAAGTAAAATCAAGTGTCAGATCAAACTCAAAGTAAATCCTTTCTGGTTTTTTCCAGACTTTTGTCCTCTGTCTTCATCAAATAAGGTGAGCAAACTTTTCATTTTTAACACAGTTTCATTCTGTTTAGTATATTGTTTACATGTGATGAAATTCTAAAGTAATCTAGAGAGCAATGTTTTGCATGTACGAATTTATGTGTTCTATGCATATATATATATACATAAAAAAGGTGAGCATGCCTGTATATAGGAAAAACATATCTCTGCTCATAGATTTCAGGCTTCAACCCTGTAAAAAATTCAAGTTCTCATTCGATAATCCATTTTAGGTTTGGATGTTTAAATAAAATGTGTTCAGATTATTATGATTTCAATTGTAAAAATGGGTTCAAACATTTATATTTAGTTAATATTCACAAAATAAGAAATTACAGTAGAATCTTTTAAAAATTTGGAAATTTGATATTTTTGATTTCATTTTTTGTTTATATCAACAGTTTAGTATCTAGAAATTATAATTTTTAAAATAGAAATCGAGATTTTTAGTATCGATTCAAGGTAAAATCTTCGGGTTGAACGGTAAATGGAAATTCATCAATTTTCGATGATCAATGAGGAATTAGGCATCGAGCTTTAGTCTGAGGGGAGATGTCGTGATAGAGATTAGAGTAAAATTCATGATTGAGCTTGTAGATCATCGGTGTGGCATAACGATGATGATCTAGGGTTTAAATTCCAAGTTGGGTCGCTGTCGAATTTGAGGGTAGTTCATCGTCGTTAGCGCATCGAGTTCACTGGGAGTAACGGGAATAGGAGCGTGAAGCTCTGGTGAAGTTTTGGGCTCATCATTGTGATGTCAGGTGGTCGGAGGTTGCGTTGGGAGGTGGTTTTGGTGGCTGGGATTTGGTTCCAGAGATGTTCGATTTTACCCTTTTGCAATCTCGAGATCATCTCGAGTTTCTGGATAGTTGGACTTGTTGAGGCCGTAGTCGATGTCTTTTTTAAGGTTGCAGTGTCGATCGGAGCAGTGGTGAGGTGATGTGCAAGTGCACGCGCGAAGCTCTATGCATTCGGAAAACATGGTAGATGAAGAAGATGATGGCTACTTGGGTTCAAGCGTGAGAGAATAGGCATTTTACTCGAAGCAAATGGAAGGTGGGGAAACACGAAGATGAACTCGGGTACAATTGTGTGGCTCGGGCAAAATTTGAAATAGGCTTGGGTTTGTTTAATCTATTACCAGATTTCAAATTTTAAAAAAATATAATGTTTCAGGTTTTAAAATTCAACAGTTCTTTTAGTTACAAAGTAAATTTTTATTTAAACAAAGTTTTAAAGTATATTTAAACTAACTAAGTTTCCAAAGGAAAATAAACTAAGTTTCAAATTTTAAACAAGTTTTAAAATAAGGTTTTTAAGAAATATAAACTAAATTTTCAAAAGTAAAGTATTCAGCAAGTTTTCATGGATTTAGATTTTAAAAGTTAAATTGTTTTAAACTTGTTGGTTTATATAATTTAAAGATAGTTACTTAAGTTAAAGGTAATTATTTAATGATTAAAGTTGATTACGTAATTAAGGGGAAATTAATTACTTAAAGATAACTATTTAAATGAAAGTAACTAAAGATAATTACTTAATTGAAAGTAATCAAGTAATGATTAAGGTTGATTAATTGAATGATTAAAATTAATTTGTGATTTAATTAATATAGGCGATTAGGGGTAATCACTTATGGTAATTGGTTAAGAAAAATTAATTAATTACGGATAGTTAACTAATTAAGGATTAGTTAATTAATGAAAGTGATTAAGGATAATCACTTATTACAAATTTATTAATTTAATGAAATTAATTAAGGGTTAATTAATTTTATAATTAAATTAATTATTGTAATTAATTAAGGATAATTAATTTAATGATAATTAATTAATGGTTAATTAATTTATCAATCGAAATTAATTTAAAGGATAATTAAATAATTAAAGCTTAATTATTTAAATGATTAAAGGTTGATTTATTTATTAATTAAGGTTGATTTATTTATAATTAAAGAATGATTAATTAGTAATTAAAGGTTAATTAATTTATTATTAAAGGATAATTAATTAATATGGTTTGTAATTAATTAACTAGGATTAGTAGTTTCATAAGTAATTAATCTGTTTTAAATTAATCAGATGATTAATTAATATTACTAATTAATGTTTGAATTTTTTTGATTGTTTGATATCCCCAATATGATATGCTTTGAGCTATGAATTGTTTTAGTGTGATCTGTGATGAATGTAATTTATTCATCTGTGATGAATGTATATTTTTTATCCATGAATTTGCGAATGGAAGATAAGCGTTGTTAGCACTAGAATTGGTCACTAACACCCGAGAGATTAATGAAGAAAATAAAGTTAAACAGAGAACAGTATGTAAATTTAAATGCAGAAAAAATGAACATCGGTTTTATAGTGGTTCGGCGTAATTGCCTACGTCCACTTTGAGGTAGATCTTTATTGCTTCTTTTGATAATCGATTACAGATACAATACGTACATCAATTACTTAAATAAAATTGCTAAGCAAAAAAGATAAGTCTTGAACGAGTCTTGAATGCAGCAGAGTCTCCTTGGAGTTCTTGAAAAAAGATCCCTTTCACTGTGCCCCTGCCTCTTTATTTACAGACGAAGATGGGTTGGACTTCCCTGGTGGGCCTGGTAGCTAAATACCTTAGCCCAAAAAGAGTGAGCTCTGTGTGCCGAACAATAGATGCCGAACGGCAAAATGCCGAACGATATTTGATGCCAGACGCTCTTGAATGCCGAGCGTTCCTGAATGCCGAACGCTCTTGAATGCCGAATGCTCTTGAATGTCGAGCGTTCATGAATGCCGAGCGTTCCTGAATGCCGAATGCTCGTGAATGCCAAACACCCTTGAATGTCGAACGTCCCTGGGTGCCGATCAAACATGAATGCCGATCGAACCATTTATGTCGAACGTCCCTGGAAGCCGACCAAGTATGTTGTGCCGAACACTCGGAATGCTGAACGGTTTGCACATGCCGAGTGCCTAGTTGCCTGGTCAAATCTCTAGGTAACACTTGCCCCCCAAAGTGCATCACGTGATCGAACGTGGTGCGCTTTGAATCATGAGTTCTCCATGCATTGCTTCGAGCCTTGGCTTAGTCTTCTTGCTAATGTTTGCTCTTGAATACCAGGTGAGGTGATGCATGCCGAACGACATACAAATGCCGAACAGCATGGTCGAAGCCGAGCGCTCTGGATGCCGAAGAATATAGCCGATGTCGAATGAATGAAGCGCTTTGACCGGTTCTACCGGGCATCATCTCTCCGACTTCCTTTCTTCCTCTATAAAACTCTGCCCTCCACTCCTTCTTCTCTTTTTACATTTTCACCTCCGTTATTTTCCAAGAACACGTAACTTACCTCGCTTAAGTTTTATTTACCTCTTCGATCTTCCCTTCCTACTTCGAATCCATCACGCCCTTCCTACAACTCCTTCCCAAGTTAAGTTCGAACAACTTTCAATCTTAAGCTCACAAACCTTCAAGCTCCCGCCGTTCTCTTTGGTAAGAACCTTTTAATCGCTTTTTCAGATCAGGAAATATAACACATAACTTGAACGTGTAAATCCTTCATAGATTATAGAAAGTAGGAGGCATGTGGATAAAGGAGACGAATTGAGGTTCAGACGCATCCTAGGGCTGGAAGTTAGTATGATTTTAGGCGATTTCAAGGTGGGTGGAACGGAGAGTGGAAGATGCATTGTTGGGGCTCGACATGATCTTTTAATGCTGAGTGATCATAAGGGAGTATGGGAATGGAATTGGAGATAAGGCCTAGTGGTGTGGATTGGCACGGCTACGGTTCGGCATGATCCTTCCATGCCGAACGAGGTTGGAGTGGAAGAACAGAAAGAAAGTAGGGAGTGGACAGGTCGCCGATCGACACAGTTCGGTATGACTTGCCGAAGGACTCGGCCATTCTGGTCGGGAGAGATAGAGGAAAAGAGGAAAAATAATGTTAAGGGAAGAATGCCGAGCGAAGCGGCTCGGCATAAGCAGGGTTCGACATGACTTGCCGCGTGCCAAACGACGAATAGGAAGGGTTGGAAGAGTGATACTTAGGCCGAACGACACTTGCATTTAGGCCGAACAGAATGAAGGCCGAACAGAATGAAGGCCAAACAGAATGAAGGCCGATCGATATTTAGGCCGAACGGCATTTAGGCCGTACGACAGTTAGGCCGAACAGCACTTAGTCCGTGTGTTTCAAGTGTCGCTCGGCCTTGACCCTTGGTGAATTAGTAACAACATTCGAAATTATTCCAACTTGAACATAACCCTCGTCGAATTCATTTATTCCCCTTGCCTAATCATATGACAAGAACGAGGACAAAGAGTTAAGCGAACTAGCATATCGAACCAATCTGGACTGATAACTCCCTAGTTTTAATAATCACAAGCCTGAACTTAAATCGACAAAAACAGATAATTGCCTTTAACATATAGTGCCAATGTCCGAGCCCAAAATTGAAAACATCATAGGGCAGGCTTTTGGAGACGGTCAGCGATGACGGTCTTCGAAGGCGACAATTCAAAGCTCAACTTTATACCATCAACTCTATGACTTTCAATTTCTTAGCACTTATATTTGAATTATCACACTAGTTCACACACCACACGGGGGGAATATTTATATTGTTAAGTCTAACGTCGATTATTTTTCAAGTATAGTTCAAACATGTACTTTGCTAGATTCAATCTTTATTAAAGATGTCTAGGAAATCTAGCTCTGCTACGATCTCAGACAGACCTAGGCCGTCGTCTAGACAAGAAGTCACAGATACTTCAAACCATCGACTTTCCATGCTCATAACTTAGCTCTCGACGCTCTGGAGGCATCAATTTTCTTGGACAACCCAGTCGATTCACAGGCTTCGAAGATTAATGAAAGTGCACTCCGTTGGATATGCTGTGTCCATGGAATCACCTTCGACGACGTGTTAGTTCCATCGGGGCATGATCATCCACACTTGCCCCCAGTTGGATACACAGCTTGTAATAAATTTATGTGCTGGGTCGCCAGCGTGCCACCGTTCAACTCATTTCTTCGGGACGTGCTGCATTACATCAACATTGCCCCGTTGCAACTGCACCCAAACGACCACACATTCATCTACGGTACCCACATCCTCTTCATGAATGTCCTCTCCAGGCTTTCAACCCCGGGCGATATCAGATATATATATATATATATATATATATATATATATATATATATATATATATTGCATCAAGAAGCGGAGATATAGCCCCTCTTTCATGTTTCTTGAGCCGCACAACAAATGTCAAATCTTGACTGGGGCATGGACCAAGCTCGCCCTATATAAACATGAATAGTTTTATGTGCGCTGTCCTCCCGGGTTTGCGAGGAGATGGGTGGAAGGAAGTAAGTCTTTTTCCTGGACCGACACTCATGTTTGGTCGAAGCTGTACCTTTTCTAACTTTTTTCCATCTTTTCAGGTATCAATCCATGTCTCGAGGGCCGCGGATATTCTAAAGCCGTCGAAGGTATTCGAGCCCTTCCTGCCAAAGAACGGGACATTAGAACTCTTATTTCGAATGAGTCACTTACAAGGCTTGGACTGTTGATAGAAGGCCGCCGGATAAGCCTCCCTCAGGGCGTTACCATACCCAGGCCTGCCTTTGGCAAAGGGAAAAAACAAGCTGAGTCTTCAGCACATAACGCTGCTGACGCACTAGAAGAGGGGGAAATTAAGGAAACCGAAACACCCAAAGTACAAGAGAGAACTTTGGACCCACTCAGGACCCGATAGTCGAAGTTCACGACATCGAAACGTCATCTTCCCCTTCGAAGAGGAAAAAGAAACCGACGTACAAGATAAGGAAGGAAAAGGTTGGCGGAACTTTTAAAATTACCCTTATTCCAATGGAGAAAGAGGCTTCCTCACAGCATTTAGAAAGTTCCTTAAAAGGCATATCGAACCTCTCTATACCTGATGATCTACTCAATTATGATTTTAACGATCCGGAGGCATTTAAACTTCACTCGCCCATCAGACGCGATGCAGGCGTTCAAGCCCAAAATCAGGGGAAAAAACTCCCATTAGTAAAGAAACTGGTCCGTCAGGGGGAAACACTAGGACACACACAAACACATGCACTTCACCTTGTACTTAAATTTCTGTCGTCACACTACTCTTTGCTAATTCGTTGTTGTTTAAATTCTGTGCAGGTGACATGGGGCGTACACACGGAATTGATCGTCTCCATGGGTCGTCTATCTTCCATTACCCTGGACGAGACTCAGGTTCCGGAAGATGTTGGGACAGAGATGGTGATGGCGATAGGGATTATCATTCTCGGGATTCATCATCTCAGAAGAAAACTTATTATCAACCCAAATATCACCAGAATCCCTCCTCTCACTCGGAACAAAGCAAAGATAATCATGGCCATAAGGGGTCGTAATCCGATGCCCCCCGTGATCAACACTCCGATTCCTCTACCACACGACAGTCCTGGAATCCTTACAAGAGAGCTGAACTTTCAAAGCCGTCTCCTTCTGTTCCCGCAACAGATCCAACAGTACCGGAGAGATTGACTGAGCTTAAAGCTAAATTTCCAAAAATCTGCTTCGATGGCCTGAAGTTCGTCCCGGCGATCCATCATATTCCTGGAGATGTCAAACAGAGGGCTATCGCCTGCACCAACGACGTCTATGTTCAACATGATGCGTTTGTTCATCTTGCTGAG
Organism: Allium cepa; assembly: GCA_030765085.1. Lineage (NCBI taxonomy): Eukaryota > Viridiplantae > Streptophyta > Magnoliopsida > Asparagales > Amaryllidaceae > Allium > Allium cepa. Next base: position 701,247,177 of record CM060939.1, read on the forward strand.
AAAGTGTTAGAAGTCTCGATAGAGCGTCGGCATGAGATAGATCGTATGCAGCTTGAAGCCATTCACGACAAAGATATCATTAAAGCTTAGGACGAAAAGCTTGCTTCTTATAAGTCTCAGCTTGAAGCCGCCCAGGAGAGCGCCAAAGATATTGCCGAAGCCGTAACTCGTCTGGAATCAACCCATAAAAAAGAAATCGACGAGGCGGTCCAACGCTATGGGGCCCTAGCTTTGGAGAAAGACTCGGTGCAAAAAGAGAGGGTTGCATTCAGCCTCTAAGTCAAAGAACTTGAGGAGCAACTCCGCAAAGAGAAGGAGAAGAAGACCGTTGCCCAAGAAGAGTCGCAATGATATCGCGATGAGATCATTGCCACACGACTCCTAAAGGTGAAACTCAAGGACGAGCTTTCTAAAGTTGAGGCGCTGAAGAATGAAGCCCGTGAAGATGGCAAAAAGATAGCATCTATGGAGATCGACTCCCGTCTTGAGGCGGCTAAAGAAGAAGGTAGGTAAGAGGTCAAAAGCATGTTTGACCCGCTAATTGCAAAATTCAATGTCCGCGTTCTTATGCACCGAGACTTAACTTTTCTAGGCGAGGGCTATCTCGAATCTTTGGCCGAGGCGTGGGAGACCTTAATAGAAATCAGGAAGGTCGAACATGGCTCCGAGGAGGTTGATGAAGGAGCTTTGATAAAAGAATTTCTTAAGGAAAACGGGCCTTCGGACCTGTCAGCGGCAAAAGCTCTTTACTGCAAAGGCTCCCCGTCAACGAAAGGGAAAGAAGTTATTACCGGTCCATCTGGGACCGTGTCTCAAGCTCATGCACTCACTCAGCTGGCTGATCGACGAATACTTGATCCCTTTGAGCAGCACATCGGTTATGATCCGGAGGACCCCAGCCTTGGCGTTCACATTCTGTCTCCCATTCCAGAGGGTGAGACCCCTCACACGGCTGAGAGCCAGCTGGAACTGGGTAGATAGCCTTTTATTTTAACATTCCAACAGTCGTCGTTTTTCACCAGGGGCCATCGTATTCTAATGCTTGTTTTTCCTGATTTTGTACAGGCCGATCTGATCACGAGCCCACTCCGAGGAGCGATGTCGCTAAGGAGGTGAAGGAAAAGACATGTGAGGCCACTCACGCAGGGGAGGCTCCCGGTCCAGATGCTCAGGTGTTCGGAGCGCTTGATGAGGATAAATCCGAGACCTCCTCTCCCATCGATTGGAGTTATAAAATCGAAATTACAGGCGCCTCTGAACACACATCTAAACTGAGCATGAGGGAGCAGCTTGAGAAGGAGAAGAAAGAGATAGTCAAGATCAAAATCGAGCCTCAAGCTGTGGACTTGGACGATCCTTTGAATAAGCCATTGAAGGTCATCCTTCCTGGCAGGTCCAACCCCATGGATGTTCCCCGTACTTCTTCAGTTGTCACCTCCCCATCCAAGAAAATCACCAAAGGTAAACGCATGGGAGAGGAGTCGTCTGAGAAGATAAAGGAGGTGAAGAAGTCGAAGAAATCCAAGAAGTGATTATTACTCTCGTTCAACGAGAGTTAGTTTAGGTTATGCAATTATTTTTATCTATTTTCGTAGTCCTTGTAAATAGACCGTTGACTCCGAATTTTGGAGGAGTTGTAGTAGAAACTTATTTTTGAATAAAGTTTAGTTCTTTTGTCCTTCAAAAGACTCTTATCATTCAGTATTCTGCGTGATTGTGATTGAAATCCAAGCTGTTGTGAATAACATAAACTTCTCGATTATCTTCATATAGTTCGGAAATCCTTTGGGGTTGTTCATTTTTCATCCCCTGCTTCAAGCACTTAGAATATTACTTAGTCAATACGTCGGGGACTTGATAAATTCAAGTCATTTATGTCCTAGTTCGCACTCAGGGAACTTGGAGATTTGAATCACTTATACTCGAATCCGCACTCTGGGGACTTAGAGTACTCCAGTCCGCACTTTGGGGACTTGGAGATTTGAGTCGTTTATACTCGAGTCCACACTCTGGGGACTTAGGGTACTCCAGTCCACACTCAGGGGAATTGGATATTTGAGTCATTTATACTCGAGTCCACACTCTGAGGACTTAGAGTACTCCAGTCCGTACTTTGGGGACTTGGAGGTTTGAGTCATTTATACTCGAGTCCACACCCTGGGGACTTAGAGTACTCCAGTCCGCACTCAGGGGACTTGGAGATTCGAGTCGTTTATACTCTAATCCACGCTCTGGGGACTTAGAGTACTCCAGTCCGCACTCAGGGGACTTGGAGATTTCAATTGTTTATATTCGATCCATACTCTGGGGAATTAGAGTACTCCAGTCTGCACTCCAGGGACTTGGAGATTTTGAGTTGTTTATACTCCAGTCCGCACTCCGGGGACTTAGAGTACTCCAGTCTGCACTCCAGGTACTTGGAGATTTGAGTCGTTTATACTCTGGTCCGCACTCCGAGGACTTAGAGTACTCCAGTCCACACTTCGGGGACTTGGAGATTTTGAGTGCTCGAGCGCGTTCGTACGTCAGGCAGAATAATGTATTCTTTAGTTATTTGTCACAGCGTTATCATACACAGAAACATCGACAATTCATAGAGAAAATGGCTTCAATCCTTTATTAATGGAAATAAGCTAAATTGTCTTTTTACATGCCATAGGCTAGGAATAAAAACTTCCTGGAAATAAATGCAACTAAAATATGAAAGAAATGAACTAAGTGTAATATTGCCGCAAATGTTCACTATTCCATGCTTGGGGAGTCTCGCCATCAACGGTCGCTAGCTTGAAAGTTCCTTCTCCAAGCTTCTGTTCAATGATGTATGGACCTTCCCATGCGGGGCTCATATGTGATGGTACTAGGAAAACCCGTTTCAAAACGAGATCACCCACACCAAAGATTCTCGGTCGGACTTTTTCGTTATAATATCGAGCGACTTGGTGCTTGTACGCGGCCTCTCTTAAATTAGCTTCTTCGCATTTTTCATCAATGAAGTCCAATGATTCCAGCAAGAGACCTTGATTTGACTCAGGGTCATAATAAGTTACCTGATGTGATGGAACTTCAAGTCCACGGGTATGACAACTTCCATGCCATATGCCAATGCGAATGGAGTGTGGCCAGTCGCGGACTTGTGGATGGTTCTGTAAGCCTAAAGCGCCATTGGAAGCTCATCAATCCACTTGCCTCTAGACTTTTCCAAACATTTTTTCAATATGGATTTGATTGTCTTGTTTATGGCTTCCACTTGTCCATTAGCTTTCGGGTGAGCAACTGCTGCAAACTTTTTCTCAATACCATATTTTTGGCAAAATTCCTTGAACTCTTTGCTTTCAAACTGAGTTCCGTTGTCTGTAGTGATGGTTCGTGGAAGGCCAAAACGACATATAATATTTCGTACAACGAAATTAATGACCTTTTGGTGGTAATAGTGGCCAAAGGTTCTGCTTCTGCCCACTTGGTAAAATAATCGACCGCAGCTATTGCGTATTTTGCACCACCTTTGGATAGGGGTAAGGAACCGACTATGTCGATCCCTCACATTGCAAATGGAAGGGATTAACCATTTGTGTGAGTTCCGTCGGTGGAGCTCTTGGGATTTTTACATATTTATGGCATTTGTCACATCTTCTCACATAGTCTGTGGCATCCCGATTTACGGTTGGCCAATAGTATCCATAGCGGAGGATTTTCTTCGCCAATGTCTTTCCTCCGATATGGTTTCCACATTCACCTTCATGGACTTCCTTCAGGACTCGTTTTATCTCATCATGGGAAATGCATTGGAGTAAGGGGTCAAGAATCCCCTCCGATACATTATCCTATCTTGCATCACATAACGCGAAGCCTTATGAATGACCTGTCATCTTTCGCTCCTTCTTTCGGGCACGATCCCGTGTAACAAGTACTGCTTGAATGGGGTCATCCATGACTCCATTTCGATTTCTTTCTCCAACATGAAATCTACTTCCATCATATTTATGCTCGGAACACGTAAGGTTTCAATGGGAAACAATCTATCTGCTGCGCATCTCCAGTGCTTGCGAATTTTGCCAATGAATCGGCTGCTCTGTTTTGCTCATGCGGGGCGTGTGAAATATCATAATACTCGAGATTTGCTAGCAGTTCCTGAACTCGAACCAAATATGGGGCACGCCTCTGCCCCCTTTCTTGGTAGTCTCCCTGCACTTGGTACGCCACCAGTTGCGAGTCGCAAAAGATTTCAACCGATCTTACACCAAGTTCTTTGATGAGTCTTAAGCCGGCAATCAATGCTTCATAGTCGGCTACGTTATTCGTTGCTGTGAATTCGAGCTTCAAAGCATAGCAAACTGATCGGTTCTCAGGAGTTACAAGAACTATGCCAACCCCCGAACAATGGTCGCTAGATGCCCCATCGGTGCACATCTTCCATCGAACGGGAGGTATGACATTGCGGTCGTTTAATTCGTCTGTCATGGTGAATTCAACAATGGAATCTGCTAGCGCTTGTCCTTGTATAGCCTTTCGCGGTAGGTAAATAATATCAAATTGACTCAACTCGATATACCATTTTAACATCCTTCCAGATGTTTCCGGTCGTTGGAGTACCTGTCGCAAGGGTTGATCAGTGTAAACACTGATTGAGTGTGCCTGAAAATATGGACGAAGCTTGCGTGATGCAATCACCAAGCAATAGGCTAATTTCTCGATTTTGGGATAATTTCCGTCTGCCTCCCTTAGACGTTTACTAACATAGTAAAATGGCTTTTGAACTCGGTCCACTTCACGGACCAAAGCCGTACTGATAGCATGTTGGGATACTGCCAAGTACACATACAACATTTCGTGGTCTATTGGTTTCGATAGCATCGTGGGGCTCTCCAAATGCCTTACTAGAGCTCGGAATGCTTCCTCGTAGTCGGATGTCCACTCGAAATTCCTTTTTCCCTTCTTTATCACATCAAAGAAAGGAATGCACTTAACCGTGGCTCTGGATATGAATCGACTCAGCGCGGCCACCTTCCCGTTCAAGCTTTGTACTTGCTTTATAGTTCTGGGCACTCTTATGTCCCGAATAGCCTGAATCTTTTCCAGGTTGGCTTCAATTCCATGGGCATTCACAATGAAACCCAAGAACTTCCCTGATGCAACGCCAAAAGGGCACTTTAAGGGGTTGATTTTCATACCGTAATGCCTAAGTATATCAAACATTTCTGCTAAATCTCGGATGTGGTCGTTTGACCATCGCGACTTCACGAGCATGTCATCCATATAGACTTCCATCCTTCCACCAATCTGGTCTTTAAACATTTGATTCACCAGACGCTGATAAGTTGCTTCCGCGTTTTTCAATCCAAAGGGCATTACCACATAGCAATGTATCCCCACATCTGTGACAAAAATAGTGTGTTCTTGGTCTGGAATGTGCATCAGGATCTGATTGTATCCCAATACGCGTCCATAAATGACAATAATTCGTGTCCGGCGGTGGAGTCGACGAGCTGGTCGATTCTAGGTAAAGGGAAACTATCCTTCGGGCATGCTTTATTCAGATCGAAGTAATCAACCCAAGTTCTCCACTTCCAATTCACTTTTCTTTCCAGCGCAGGGTTAGATACCCATTCAGGGTAGAGGGCGTCGCGAACGAACCCATTGGCTTTGAGTTTGTCCACCTCCTCTTTGAGAGTAGTGGACCTCTCCGTGTCCGTACCTCTCCTTTTCTGCTTTACAGGAACGTATTTTGGGACTATGTTCAACATATGGCTTGCGATGGAGGGTGACATCCTGCACATATCAGAGTGTGTCCAAGCGAAAACGTCCAGATTCGCCCGGAGGAAATCAGTAAGATCCTCGGCCACTGAAGGGTAGAGTTGTGATCCAATCTTAAGAATTCGTGATGGGTCATCCCGGCTGATTGGAATGTCGATCGTCATCTTAGTCGGTGTTGCATTCGCTTCCCTGGATTCCCCATCATCATCTCTCAAATCTACGTCTCTAAGGATCCGAGAATGTCGCATGAGCCAGGGCTCGGGCACTACCAGTCAATCATCAATTTTTAGGATGCGGACGGAGCTGTCCGCAACCTTTCCCTTTTCTTTTCGCTGAGCTTCTCTCATTTCCACCACATAATATGCGCAACCGATCGCCTGATCGCCATGTACTACACCGACTCCTTTGTCTGTCGGAAATTTTAATGTCAAACACCATGGGGCCAGAGCGGCCCTAAACTCTGCCCGGGCTGGACGATCCATAAATAAGTTGTATGGAGAGCCAACATCCATTACTATGAACGGTAAGACTCGCACTCTCCCACGCTCACCTTCCCCCAGTTCAACTGGTAGCTCTATATACCCCATTGCGTCGGTTGCAACACCGTTAAAGCCGTGGATACGGGCTTTGCATGGTTTCAAATCTTGTATCCATCTTCATTTGGTCATAAGCCTACTTGAAGATGATGTTGACAAAGCTTCCACAATTAATCAAAATTCTTTTCACGTAAGCTAGCCCGATTGTTGTAGATATAACCATCGGGTCGATAGTAGGAGCCTCCACCTTGTTCGCGTCTCTACTCCTAAACACTATGTCATCAGTCATCATGCGTTGTTGTTTTGCGGGGTTCCATCTTCCATATTCCAACAACATTCATAATTTGCATGCCTCAGGGAGGTGCGTATCGTTCCATCTCCTGCCAATTCTTGTCTGTAGGATGAGGTCCTCCGACTATAGTGTTTATGATCAACCTACCTACGGTCCAGGCAGGTTCCTCTGGGTGGCGTGGAGTCGCCCCGAGTCCGGGTTCTGTCGTTCCTTGCTTACCCTCTGGTTGGTTCTTAACAAACTCCTGCAGCTTTTTCTGGCCTGATCAACCTTTCTATGGCATCATGGAGGTGTCTACACTCCTCAGTATTGTGTCCATGGGTCTAATGGAAGCGATAGTACTTCCCTGTCTGTTTCTGTTCTTCAGTGGACTCCTTTAGGCGCAGCTTTCTATATTCAAAGGTGTTACATGTAGATAGATAAATGTATTCAAGAGAAGTATTCAGGGGAGTGTATTCGTTGTAGTCGGAATCCTTTGCTTCCATTTCCCTGCTTCTTTTTTCTTCCCGGGATTTCCACCTTCGGATCCTTTGGACTGTCCAGGCTTGTTCTGTATGTTGACTTGAACTTTTCCCGAATTATCGCCGGACTACTTCACGGCGATGTTACTTTTCACAGTCTCCTAAACAGGCCCTGGTGCCTTGTCTCGTCTTGTCCATCAAGCTTCTTCCCTCCGTATGAACTGATGAGCTTTGGAATAGAATCGTTCTAACGTAGCTGGGGGATTTCCCGCCAACCAATCTCCAAACTTTGAGTCTGGATCTACACCTCGCATTACCGCCATCAAAATTGCGTGGTCGTTAGGATTGCTAACTTCAGTGGTGGCAACATGAAACCTCTATAAGTATGCTTTCATAGACTCTCTCGGAGCCTGGATTACGCTTGATAAGGACATCACGTCCTTTGGACGAGTGGCATGTATCCTGAGTTGTTCAACAAATTTCATCGCTAACTCGTCGAAGCTGGATATAGATTGTGGAGGAAGCCGAGTAAACCACATAGTGGCGATTCCGGATAGAGTGATTAGGAAGCGCCTACACTTAGTCGCGTCATTTACCCTTGCCGAATCCATTATCCATTCATACCTCATCACGTGTTGCCTAGGGTCAGTCTTCCCTTCGTAGGCTGGGATAGTCGGCATATTGAATTTTTTGGGGTACTCAGCCTGTAGGATAATATCTATGAAGGGAGTATGACTCTTGGACACTCCCCAATCTTCGATGGTCAGGCCTTGGTTCTCTCTCATCAACTGCTTGACCATGGCCTATAAATCTGGAGTTTGTATGGAAGGTGGGAGGTTGGGTTCCGCTCCATGGGATCGTGCGGCTTGATGTCCCACCTGTTGACGGTCGGCCAAACGTGCATCCTGAAGGCCAGCTTGATTTGGGTCTTGATGAGCCGGGCGTCCGGTCTCTTTACGTGCCTGGTGCCTGGCGGATCAGTCGGTGGCACATGTCTGTGCAGCTTCTGTCTGGAGGCGCCTACGCCTAGGAGGTTCGTCAGCTGAGGTCGAGCTATCAGTTGAAGAATAAGGAGCAGGACTACTTCCAGCATTCTGATGCTGCTGCTGGGCAAGCTGAGTCATGAGACTGGTATTGGCTTGGATCTGCTCAGCAAGTTGCCTTTTACTTTCCCTGAGTTCTCTTATTAAGTCGTTGAACTCTGTTCGGGAATCGACCTCCGCTTGGTTCTGGGTGGAGGTTCCTGTGCCTTGAATTGCTTGTTGATTGTTAGGTCCTATCTGTTGTACACTAGCAGTTTCATTAACATCTGCATTGTGAGAGGCTGATCTAGTTCGTGGTCTTCCCATGGTAGAGTTGTTAGTTGTAACTCTGAGTAGAAACAACAGATGTATTACGAATGATTTGGATCTCCGTCGGGGGATTTTTCAATCCAGTAGCTACAAAGTAGATCCTATCATCCTGAGAATTCGATTCTCAGTGAAAGCGCCAAAATGTTATCACCAGAATTGGTCACTAACACCCCTAAGAGAGATTGTGTAGAGAGACTAATGAAGAAAATAAAGTTATACATAAAACAGTATGTAAATTTAAATGCAGAAAAAATGAACACCAGATTTATAGTGGCTCGGCGTAATTGCCTACGAACACTTTGAGGTAGATCTTTATTGCTTCTCTTGATAATTGATTACAGATACAATCCGTATATAAATTACTTAAATACAATTGCTAAGCAAAAAAGATAAGTCTTGAATGAGTTTTGAATGCAGCAGAGTCTCCTCGGTGTTCTCGAAAAAAAGGTCCCATTCACTATGCCCCTGCCTCTCTATTTATAGACGAAGATGGGTTGGACTTCCCTGGTGGGCCTTGTAGCTAAATACCACGGCCCAAAAAAAGCGAGCTCTGTGTGCCGAAGTATATATGCCGAACAAAACAATGCCGAATGATATTAGATGTCGGACGCTCTTGAATGCCGAGCGTTCATGAATGCCGAGCGTTCCTGAATGCCGAATGCTCTTGAATGCCGAACGCTCTTGAATGTCGAGCGTTCCTGAATGCCGAACGCTCGTGAATGCCGTACGCCTTTGAATGTCAAACGCCCCTCGGTGCCAATCGAACATGAATGCCGATCGAACCATTTGTGCCGAACGTCCCTGGAAGCCGATCAAGTATGTTGTGCCGAACGCTCGGAATGCCGAACGGTTTGCAAATGCCGAGTGCCTAGTTGCCTGGTTAAATTTTCAGGTAACAAGCGTTATAGGAATATACCACTTATCAATATTGATGTGCTTGAATCTGTGATGATTGATAATGTTGCACTATTGTGTGAAACCCCTGGACTACACCATACATACACAAATATGGATTGCATGAGGAAATTGGTTAAGTCATAGATTTTTAATGATTTTAAAAATTGAAATTTTGAATCCAAATGGTTTTGGAAATAGAATTGGGTTAAATATGATAAGTTTTGAAACGGAGTTTTAACAATTATTTTGAATTACTTCATAGTTTGATTTGAATTTAAATTCAAGGTTCAAAACTGAATTCTATGTTTGGAAATTATGGTTTAAAAAGGTTATACAAGTTATAAATATGTTTACATGGGTTTTAAACCATTTTACAAGTATTGTTTTGGGAATTTGAATTTAACCCAAGTTTTATACTTGAAGGGCTTTAACTCATGCAAATGTAATCGGACTTTTCCGCAACGAAAACTATTTGTTTTCAAATAATAATAGCTTTCATATAAAGAGAGCATTTCCAATTTATGTTGAAATATTTTAGGTTTGAAATAGAATTAAATAGCGTTGAAAGCTATGAATGAATCTTTGTGAAAGAGGGTTGAACCTTGTTTTGAAATTGAAGATCAAAATGGTGTATCTTTTATATATAAAAGTTTTGAAATTGGAATTGTTTTGAAAGCTATGAATTGAATCTTTGATTTAAAGATTGGATGAGTTAATCCAATTTGGTAGGGAAATTGTTTAGAAAAAACTATCAATAAATCTTTGTGAAAGATTGGGGAACTTTGTGAAGTAAATCTTTTGTTTAAAGATTTGAAAATGGTAATTTGTTTGAACCATTTGAAACAAAGGTTTTGGGCAATAAGTTGTGACTTAACCGAGATCCCAATATCCATATGTTTTTAAATATTGCACTCATTATTCAATTTAGCTGGGAGAGGACCTTGTGTCATATAACCCATTCCGAATAATGATACGACGATACAGATAACATTTGAAGACCAGTGTTGAAGACCAGGTATTTTCGAGAATGAAAGGATAAACCGTCGAATGTCTCTGCACTGAGTCGCGCTGGTATAAAGATCTCCAATGTGATAGGGAGTCCGATCGGGATTGGGAATTCCCGGAGTGCAAGGGCTTCTTTGGAAGTGCCTTCGATTCTGTTCAAACCCGGAACAGTCTTGTATGGATGTGTGTATGACAGTACCTTTTGAGATGTAAAGCTAGTTTCTATCAAATACATTTCTATTTGTTGGCGGAGAATTTATTCTCTTAGCTTAACACCATTCTCTAAGACGTACGAGCTCAGAGGTTATGTAGTTGATGGTTACTAGTGATACATTCCCAATTTGGGAATGTGGCATACGAAGTGCCGCTGATCATTTGTTGATCAAAGCATGGCTTTGTGAAAAGTGTAGCTTTGTCGACAAGACTTCGTCGAGTCTCACAACCCGGTAATGGTCGAAACAGGAATTGTGGCAGCAAGATTATTTGGAGGTAGCACCCCCTAAGGGTATGTCCATTTCCTTCTAGATTATAAGTGGTATCATGGTATGGAGCCCAGATACTTAACTTTGTGGTTGCTGCAAAACTTATTGCTTTGTGGTTGTTGGTTGAGAGGTGCCTCGGATAAAGGTTAGTAACGACCGGGGATGGCATACTCGTGTCAGTAGTTACATAGGTGCAGAGGTAACCCGGCCTTGTGTAGCAGAGATCCGGTTAGGTTCTCGGGGACTTCCCTCCAATGGCGTTCCATTTTATGTAGGAAGTTCCTTTGCCTGACCATTTGTTCGAAATCCAATCATCCAATAAGCGCCTTGTATGGTTTTAGTTGTAGAACCTGCCATTTAACATGGTAGCTATAGTAGGCATACTATAATGGTACGTATGTTGACTAAGATTAATATTATACTTGCAAATGTTTTCTGCACTATGCACTAATAATAATATCAAAAGGGATTTGCACGTATTTACAAAAGCTATTTAAAGAATTCAATTCAAATATATACATATTATATACTTATTTATTAGATTTGATAAAAAGATTTGAAAACACGTTTTCCACTGAAATAAATAAACATAGTTTGTATATTCATGAATTTAAAATGTAAAAAATTTACATATGTTAAGATATAAATATAAATAATTAAAGGGTTAAAATACAAATTTCAAATTAAATGAAATAAGGGTTTCAACACAAAAATCCAAGTTGATGACATTTGTAAATAGATAAAGACATGCAAAAATACATTTGTAAGAAAATTTAAAACATGTATTTACAAGTGTTAATATAGATTACAAGTGGCATGCCTATTTCCTTTAAAGAAAAAAAATCACAATGTTAATATCAAATAAAAAAAACCAAGCTTCTTTATTTCAATCAAATTCTTTTTCTTAATTTTCAAACCTGGAACAATATTCTAAAGCAAAGCAAATAAAACCAAAACAGAAAACAACATCAGTATTTAAATTTTCAACCTCAAGCCAATGAAAATGCAAAACCGGGAGTAATTCAAGATCAAAGTAGGCAACAAAAAAATTCAACTGGAATCAATTCAACTTCAAACCCGGAAAAACCAAAATAAAAAGCAAAAACAATTTAAAAGAAAATCTGAAAACAAATTTCAATTCAAGCAATTTAAAACAAGTACAGAGGATCAGCAAATGAAGCTTCATGCAAATCAAAAAAATACATGCAAGAATCAAGCATCAATAACAATTCAACCTGATTCCAAACTAAAGTAAACTCAAGTGTTAGACCAAACTCAAAGTAAATGCTTTCCGGTTTTTTTCTAGATTTTTGTTCTCTGTCTTCATCAAATAAGGTGAGCAAACTTTTCATTTTTAACACAGTTTCATTCTGTTTAGTATGTTATGTACATGTGATAAAATTATGAAGTAATCTAGAGAGTAATGTTTTGCATGTACAAATTTATGTGTTCTATGTATATATATACAAAGAAACGGTGAGCATGCCTGTATATAGGAAAAACATATCTCTGTTCATAGATTTCAGGCTTCAACCCTGTAAAAAAATTCAAGTTCTCATCCAATAATCCTTTTTAGGTTTGGATGTTTAAACAAAATGTGTTCAAATTATTAAGATCTCAACTGTAAAAATGGGTTCAAACATTTATATTCTGTTAATATTCATAAAATGAGAAATTACAGTAGAATCTTTTAAAAATCGGGAAATTTGATATTTTTGATTTCATGTTTTATTTATATCAACATTTTAGTATCTAAAAATTATGATTTTTAAAATAGAAATTGAGATTTTTAGTATCGATTCAAGGTAGAATCTTCGGGTTGAACGGTAAATGGAAATTCATCAATTTCCGATGATCAATGAGGAATTAGGCATTGAGCTTTGGCCTGAGGGGAGATGTCGTGATAGAGATTAGAGGAAAATTCATGATTGAGCTTATAGATCATCAGTGTGGCAGAACGATGATGATCTAGGGTTTAAAGTCCAGGTTGGGTCGCTGTCGAATTTGAGGGTCGTTCATCGTCGTTAGCGCGTCGAGTTCACTTGGAGTAAGAGGAATAGGAGCGTGAAGCTCTGGTGAAGGTCTGGGCTCGTCATCGTGATGTTAGGTGGTCGGAAGTTGCGTTAGGAGGTGGTTTTGGTGGCTGGGATTTGGTTCTAGAGATGTTCGATTTTGCTCTTTAGCGATTTCGAGATCATCTCGAGTTTCTGGATGGTCATTTTTGTTAACCCCTTTAACATGGCACATCTATCTTTAACTAATCAAATCTTGACCTGGTAATCTTCATATTTTTTAATTTAATCTGACTAATTATATGTCTTGAATAAGGTTATAAAAATATGGGGTGTTACACCGTGCCAAAAGAAGATCGTTTGTCCAAATTTAAGACAAGCAAAGTATATATTGTGGAAAGATCAATAACTGGACCTTCCTTATGTGGCTTTAATTTTCAGAGTTTTAGTTAGAAATATGTTTGATACTAGTGCTATGAACTCTTTCATTTCAAAAGATTTCATTAATAAACGTGCGTTATATGTTACCTATTTTGATACTGTAACACCCCTTATATTGAAGCGTCATAATACAGGATTGAATTAATAATAAGAATTTATTAAATAATAATTAAGAGAATTTAATTAAAAGAATTACTCAAGCGAAATTTGGTTGATTAAATGTGTGACACTTAAAAAGGTAATTGAATAGACCAAGGGTAATTAGTGCAATTAAATTTGGCTATAAAGATAAAAGGAATAAGTTCGAATGTTTTAATGAAAGATATTATATATTAAGAGAAAGGGATTAATAAGATTGGGTAAGGAGAGATTTTAGCCCATGCCCAAATTATTAGCTCTTGTACCGCTAACCTTATCAATCTCTTTATTGTATTTATTTCATAAAATAAAACCGATAAAATAAACACAACAAGGCTGAACACCATTACCAAGGAGAGAAAGTGTGAAAAACTGAAGAACGATTAAAGCTTTCATTTTCAAAGAGAAGAAGAAATTTCTAATCAAGATTTCTAACTAAGGTGGATAATACTTGCCTATTTTTACCTCTATCTATTTATATTTGAATATACCTTGTTTCTTGCTACATTAAATGATGTTTTCATGTTTTGATGATAATAGAATTATTCTACATATATTTGGGTGCTAAATTTCATTGTTTATATATGTTTAAGTGTAAAACATGAATTAACCTTTTGCAAATGCTTTGAAATTTTAATATGATGTTTATAACATTAAAAGAGAGATTAGTTTTAATTATCATAATATTCAAACAAGTAATGATTTATTATAATTTTTCTACGTTGAAGATAGGTTGTTTCAGTTGTACATTAATATTTAAAAGCTACAAAATTTAAATTTTGACCTAAACTTTTTACCGAAGGTAAGGGTAACACCCCGTAAAATTTAAAGAAGAATAATTAAGGGTAATTAATTAATAATGATGCTAAAAATAAGATTTTTACAAACTTTAGAATTTGATCATGAAAGCTACACCATTGTGTTCATGATGATTTTCGACGTAACTTTCATTTATAGAACTTCGCCATCGGAGATCAAACAGAGAAATTATTGATGTTTGAAGTTTTCGAATCTAAAATAATTGAAACAAATTTAAATTAATAAATAAATAGCTTTAACGTCAAAAAAAGAATAATAATAAAATATTATAAAATTAAGAATAAGTTTAAAGTTCAAGTAAACTTTAGTTAACGATTTAATAAATAAAGTAACGCATATAAAAGAAATGTGTGTGTTAACATTGATGACAAATATAAGGAGACCGAGACTACCGGCCAACACATTATTTTGGGTCGGTCGACGACTAATGGTTGACTTCCCAAGGGGTGCGGTCGACTATTCATGGTTAAACGACGGTTAGGGTTTAGTGGCCTAAACGGTCCAGATTTTATTATTTCGAACCGACTTTGATCGCACGGTCCAGGCGCATTCTAGCCGTTATAAATAAGAGCCTAGCTCCCTCACTTTTATTCAGAAGAAAAATAAACACACTAACAAGACTTTGCTAGTTTCATTCCTTTCCAATAAACCTTTAAGATTCAAAAATAAATGATTCAAGCATTAGGGAAGAGAATAATCAAGTTAAAGAAAAAAGATAATGAAATTTATATGTATGTATATTTCTCTATTTCTATTCTTCTCCAATCTTTGAATTTTGAACCTAATCTATCTATGAATGAATTATTATATATTGTACAATTAAAAAGAAGATAATTGGAGCAAGAGATTGGCATTAACGTGAAAGCAAATCCAATGGAATTTAGAAAAAGCTATCTATGAGTGAAAATCTTAGTTTTTTTCTTTATAGTAGTTTGTATAGTTAATGTTTGGATTGACTTATGCCTTGGGGAATTTTTATGCAAAAACTTAAAATCTAAAACCCTAAAATTTCCCTAAAAAATGTTAATTCTGGAACTGGCTGGAATCTTATTTGTTTTAAGTTAATATAGTAGAATCTAATCCGTTATTATTTGCAATATGAATAATTTATGTTCTATTCAACTTTCACTTTCCAATTTTTGTTTCTTATGACGAAGGATTCCAAAAAGAATTAGGAAAGGACGTGAAAAGCTTGGATTTTTATCCTATCCGTGATTTGCACCCCCGCTTCCATAATTAAAGTTATTCAAACGTCGAATATAATGTAAAGGATATAAAATTGTAAAGTTTTGCTCTCTTGAAATAGAGACATTAGTTAACTATGTTAATGTAAAACAAGTTGGATGTTTTGATTCCATTTTTTAAAATATAAGCAAATCTATTTTGTTTAGCTAATTTAAATTATGATATTGGACTAGGACTTTTATGGAAATGGAATTTATGACATTTAAATTATCTTAACAAGCCGAATTGGAAGTGAAAATCTTAGTAGAGAAATATTTTACAAGCTTAGGAATATTTAAGAAAAACTAGTTATCCAAAATTAACATTAAGTATAAATATAATAGTAATGTATAGGTCGAAACATATAAATAAATAAGTTAAAAAATAACAATAAAACATATAAAACGAAAGTTAAGAACAATTATGGAAATTAATCCAAAATTAAAGGCGAATAAGGAGTTTCCCTTATATGGCCTTACTGTGTAAATGTGGGTGAGATATATTATGTATGTACGTTATATTTGTGTGTGTGTGTGTGTGTGTGTGTGTTTATATGCATCAATATACTTTTGTAAGATTGGAGAGCAGAAATATGGATAAATTATAGGGATGCGAGGTTAGTTAAATGGTGATAGGGTTAGGAATATGCCAAAGGGGCAACTGTGACCACCCATCTTTTTGAACGATTTAAATCGACATTAAAGCACACATGCCTAACTCAAACCATTCAAAAGAGGTGATTGTCAATGGGAATTAATAAGAAAATAAGAGAAAGGAAGGAAAACCAAATACAAAATCTCACAGCGGAATGACAAAACATAATAATCAAATAAGCAGTTCATGAAGCTGTTTTACAATATACATTTGATTACACAATTTTTGCAATATAATCAAAATACAATCAACAAATATACCAAAATAATGCGGTGGAATAATCCTAATAATATAATATACCAAACTCCGTCTTCATCCTCCAGAAAGAATGTCTTCAACATCGAAATGCTTAGGCTGACCCGATCATTATGAAAAGACAAAACACTCGAGTTGGAACTAAAATTTCTTATGTAAGTTAAATCAACAACAAGTAAATATGAGTATAATAGCTTCGGAGTTTTTTATGAGATTTTACATCTCCTATCCAGTGAATATCGTGTGTGTAATAATTTAAGAGTTATTATAGGATTTTTCATCTCCCGTTAAACTATTTATATGTAGTAAGGTACACTATGTATATAGTGTCTAATCAATAAAATAAATATTTTTCTTAGCGTTAAAGCTTTACATTAATCCCCCTAACACATTTTCAAGCATTGTCCTATAGTTTTCCTTTAACACCACTAGTAACATCGATAGTCAAGGAGGCGCCGTGAAAAGAAAACACTAAAAAAATCGTAGTGGTCGCGTATAAGGATAAAGAGTATGACAAGGTACGTAAGGCGATGCCTAAAGTAAGATTCTAACAGTTTACCCTTTCTGGTTGGGGGTAACACATCGTAGCTACGACCGCCCACCCAGTCCACCATCCCCAAATCAAATCAAGGTGCATCAATCAATTCCAAAATCAATATAATAATACGAAGGGGTGATGACCCATAAAGGTTGCAAACCCCATGGCCAGACAAAGGCTCATATTTTAGTCATTTCCAATTGACACAATTGTTGATGTCATCCATCATCGTTCTCTTTCTTCAAATCCAGCAGACGTTCACCAAATCTAACCACTTCATTTTGGATCATCCACCACGTATACAGTTGTTAAAGCGGTCCAATAGTAACAGAGCGTATGCCAATAAGAGGACCCGGTCTCTTTTATAGCCAAACGTCATTTTTCACACCGGTTGGTTCTTTTACATTTTAAAACCGATTCATATTTCATATCAAAATATCATATTCAATTCAAAATATCACTTCATTTCAAAATACCATATTTACTCAAAATATGCCAAATTTCGCTTGTCCAATCTTTCAATTCAATTGACTCCAATTAGATTTGATGTCAAATCTACTTGATTTCAATTTCAATTCAAATTAACTTCAATTTTCGAAACATTCATTTTTAACTTCAAATTCGATTCAACAATCCAATTTAATGATTTAATTTTCAATTCAATTCTTATTTTAAACCATTTCAATTTATATCAATTTCAAGTCAAATTTCAATTCATCGATTTAAAACACTTCAATCAATTTAAACCTCACTGTTTAACTTTAAGATCCAAATCATTAAAATAATTCAATTTTCAAAATTATAGTCATATATCAATTACAACTTCACTTTTCCAATTCAATTCTTTAAAACAATTTCCTTTTAACCATTTCAATTTTAAAGCTGAATTAGAAAATAATTCAATTCATGTAACTTTAAAATTTATTTCTTTTAAACAATATTATTTAATCAAAATCTAAATTCAAGATTTTTAAAACCATTTTATTTAACCAATCCAGCGTCCGTACATAATTTTCTACCCGTTGGCTAAGTGATCAGTTATTCCTATTTTAACAATGCGAATGGATATATATCATTTCAATCCAAATCAAAGTGTCATAGGTATATATCATTTCAACTTATTTCTTGATTTATTCAAAATAATTCAAATAAAAGTTTTATATGCTGTCACTTAATATACAGAGTGATAATAGGTATATACAGGAATAAATAAACATTCAGTCATCCAAAATGTCAACAAATAGACATCCATCATAATCAACATCCAAATCAATCAATAAATCACAACGATTAACTAGTTATCGATATCGGGTATTTAACTAGCAATTTAATTTCAATATTAATTTAAATAGCAATTTAATTCAATAAAATTCAATTTCAATTGAAATGTCAAATTAAACTACAAAATAATAACCAATAAAATTCTTATCACTAAATAAATTTAATTCAACTAACATAAGAAGATTTAGTATTGCGTGAGTGGGTTAAATCACGCGTCTTTGATCTATAGTCCATTTAAAATCCAACAAAATCCTGAATAGTCTCTAAATTCAACCAAACTAGTTCTATATTGTCTGAAATTTCGATACGATCCTAAGGAAGAAGCCGTGCGCAAATCCGAGTTCGTATTCAAAAGTTATAGGCGTTAGAACATTTGAAATTTAAATTTGAAATTTAAATAAACAAAGGGGAATATTCGTAACTAACACGTCACCTTCATCCCCTCTATAGTAAAAAACGCATGTGCTCAACCCTATAGATGTCAATGTTCGCGTTGATAACGCCACCTATACACACACCTCCGACCAGATTCACGACCACCAGAGCGCTCCTCGCCTCAGGCTGCACCAACCGAGGCCACGCGAGCCACCACGACTCGCCAGAAAAGCCTCTGCCGCAACTGTGTATACTCGCCATTTATAGAAATCTTGAGCATTTTGAAGATGAATGGAGACCATAGATGCACTGCACTCGACCTCCTCTGCACGCTGCAATTTCACGATCGACGACTCATTGCAAATCCACCTTTGATCGTGAAGCCCTAGAAATGGACGGCTGAGAAAGATTGGCAATTTATGGAAAAATGGAGACTCCAATTGGAAAACAAATTATAGATGCAGATTTTGTTTGTTGAGAGCTTCACATTAATATATTATATGATAGGGGTTGAGCAGTTTGAATTTTGGAGTTTGAATTGAAATTGCAATTAGGGTTATGAGATGTCTGCCATTGAGAAGGAATGGATGATATAGAAATTGTACGTACAGAAAATGAAAATAAAAGACTGCTTGGGTTTATAGAAGGCTATATATAAACAGAGATGGATGAGAATGGATGGAATAGATCGAATGGCTCGAAGCGATAACATTGGCCAAAAAACCCGTTTTGTTCCCGAAACGAAAATAGGTCATCCAAAATATCAAAATATAGGTCTTCGTTATTTTTAAACTCAATGAACCTAGTTTCAAACCCCAATTCTATTGTATATAGAAGTTAGCTTTTAAATTCTAATTTTATTAACTAAATTCCATTAATTGATTTCTACACCTTTTGGGCTCGCACGATCAAGCGGTAAGTCTGATTGTTACGATACTTGAAATTCTATAATAATTCACTATAGATCTGAAGAAACAAGTTTCGTCAAAATCCGAGATAGTGCCCAAAAGACAAATTTTCATGTTAATTAAATGAATTATTATTAAAAATCAAATTAATCACTTTTAAATTCAAATTTAAAAGCTGACGATTTTCATCATTCTTGATTACACAGAAATTTAATAATCTTTTAAAAATTATTTTTTCCATGTCAATTTCAATATTTGAATATTACATTAATTTCAGCGTTCAATTACCACTGTAAAGAATCCATTCATTATAATTTAAATTCCCAACAAATTCTTTTATTTTGATTTAAATTCTTATATTAAATCGACTATTACCTTATGAATTAATAAAAATAAGTTTCCATCTTATTATTCTCATCACTTGACCGTTAATATCTTTTCTTCTATTAACAATAATATTTCAATTACATTAAATTTCAACAATTATTTTCCAAATTAATTTCAATCTGGTTTAATAATAATGTGACAAATAAACAATTGTTATACATTAGTAATTCAACATATTTATACATTAATTATCTGCACACAGAGGTTAATAGATTACTTACCACCTAACTGATTTCAATGTAATGACATATAATTTCACCATTAAATACAACATTGATTTTAGTCCTTATTTACCTCTATTATTGCAATTAATTGAGATTACGTTCAAATAGTTGTCAATTTCATTCAATCAACATTATTAAATTATATTAAAATTATTTTTTCATTAATGAATCATAGATTTTAATTTCCGACATGGCTGAATTCCAAAATCTTATTAAATTTAATATTTTAATTATCAAAAACACGGTCGTTACAATCTCCCCCACTCAAAGCTTTTCGTCCCAGAAAAGGAACAAGAAAGAATAAAGAGGTTTGATATATTTTTACTCAAAATAATAAATTTATAAACAATTAACTTACATATTTATGTTTAACAGAAATTAGAAAATAACTCAACTTTAAAAAAAATTCTAAGTCCTGAATTCACGAAAGAAAATTCGGCAGAGCCTCCTTTGCACGGTTAGGTCCGAAAAAATAATGATATCAACAATTACAATATATATATATATATATCATATTTCAGTAATAAACATCCTAAACCATAGGAAAAAACCATAAAATATCATTTTAAAACCGTAATCCGAACTATTTTTCGGGCAACAAACTTTATTTATGAAACCAAAAGTAGTAGTTATTGCTTCCATAAACTTGTATCTTATTTACATAATACAAAAGAGTTAAACTATGTAAAAGAGTAATACTTTAGTTGTTTCAATTAATATCTGAAGCAACATACAATATACAATAAATAGACTACCAAGTGTACCTTACGCTCAACATCCTTAGATAATTGCTTAATAGATTATTCATACAACCTTAAATAATTTAAAGTATAATTTCCCAAACTACCCACAAGCCAAACAACATAAAATTTAAATATCATTTAAGTTTATTCTATTGGTTTCTTTTCACATTATTTGCCTTTCATTTATTTTCAGTTCTCCTTTATTCATATAAGATCTTTTTTTATTAATTTACATTCATTACTTACATAATTTATTTCCCAATTAATATTTGAAATCATCAATGAATCCATTATTGAAGTATTGCATACATTTCATTGCAGTTTAATTCACATTTATTATTATGTAACTTTGATTTCCATTCAATATTAATATTCACTAATGAATCAATTCATATTTAAGTTTCTTTATTTTGTA
This sequence comes from Allium cepa, assembly GCA_030765085.1. Taxonomy (NCBI): domain Eukaryota; kingdom Viridiplantae; phylum Streptophyta; class Magnoliopsida; order Asparagales; family Amaryllidaceae; genus Allium; species Allium cepa. The sequence goes on from CM060939.1 coordinate 701,268,367, forward strand.
ATTCACAGTTATTTCTTGTACATCTTAATTTTTCATTTATAAACATATGTTCATTTCGAAGCCTTGTCCTTAACCTTTTACTTTTATAATATTCTATTACATATTCATATTTAACATTACAACTTGTTAAACATTTTTGGGTTTTATATATGTTTTTAGAATGTAATTGAGTGTCATAGAAATTTATCTTATTCATTTTAGTTAACAAAAATTTTCAATAGTTTACATTTTCATGTTTTCATTATCTTTTAATTTACATGTGACATATCTCCAATTTCAATACAGTTTCATTTAACACTTAGCTTCTAATTTCTTATTTCTCATTTTAGAAGTTTCCAACTACTAAAATTTCGCTTTATTTCTACAACTGGAAATAATTAATTAACAGGAACTTAAGAATTAAAATACCAGGTTCACTTCAAATCATTTTGAAATAATATATACATATATCTTTTATATATCAAATCATACTTAGGAAATTTAAATCGAAATTTATTTCACCAAAACAACTGTATAGCAAAGCTACTATAATGGTCTTCCTGCTTTGTAACTCGAAAATGAAAGTTGATGATGCTACGTAGTCATCCCCAAAATTATTTTCAAACGACAAAAGTGGGGAGTACAGAACTTATTTCCCTTTAGCATTCTTTTAAAAACATTCCTTTCAAGTACCCTTTGAAAACATTTTGAAAATTTTCTATTTGCAAATACTGCCAAATAATACTAATATTATCTTTCCAAAATCTTATGAAAACCATTCATAACACCGGGACTTAAGTTCCAAATTTTCAATTCATATTCCTTTTATTTATAAATCATATTTTACAAACCATATTTATAAACTTACTTTTCTTATAACACACAATAGTCAATTGTTTTTAAGAACTTTGAAAACCAATAATAAATGACAATAACTTGATATTATCATTTCCTAACAACCAACACACCAAAATAACAAAAATCAGTTTAGGATAAATTATTCTTTTACATACAAAATATAATACTATGAAATATTATTTCATTTACCTATTTCTAAAACAATATTGTGTCAGTTTACCGTGTTCAAGTGTTTAAAAACCTCTATATATGCCATAGCGTCCTATGTACCGACCAGAATTCATAACTACACAACAGAATAAATTAACATAATACAGAACATTTTTATAACACTACAACTAGTCTCTCTCTTATATATATATACACACACACACACACACACACACATATACATATACACTCAGAATCATTCTAGGGTATTAATAACCCTATCTCTAATGAGTTTAAACCCCAATAGGCTAAGGTATCTCTAAACTAAAGCTCTGATACCAACTGTGACGACCCATTTTTTGGATGGTTTAAATTGACAACTAACCACACATGTCTAACCCAAACCATTCAAAAGGGAGGACTGTCAATGGGATTTAATAAGAAAATAAGAGAAAAGAAGGAAAATAAAATACAGAATCTCGCAACAGAATGACAAAATATAATAATCAAATAAACAGATCATGAAGTTGTTTTACATTATACATTTGATTATACAATTTTTATAACATAATCAGAGTACAATCAATACAAAAATTGAAACGACCCTGACTCGACCTTCGAAAATTAACACCCAAATACATCATCCATATTCGAACTCCATAGATTCAAACGTCGAATCTGGTTCGCTGGAGCTTATAACACATTAAGTACAATAACACAACGGAAGAAAAATGAAATTTTATTGATACACAATAGATACAACAACAACTTCAAGTACAACATCAAGATGCATAACAGATTCAGATTCAAAAAGGGTAGTTTGCTTACCTTTTTGCTGTTGAACAGAGGAAACCTGGAACCTGATTGATCTGTATTTTTGATTTTGTTGATCTGTTTTTGAGTTGCATCTTGCCTTTGTTTCTTTTGAATTTGATCTTTCTTTGAAACTAAGTTGAACTTGTATGCTTTCACATTCGAGATGCTTTTGGATTTTAATCTGAAATACGTATTTGCTTTCTTTTCCAGGTTTTTGATTTGTTTTTGAATCCTGCTTAATGATCTGAATTTGATTGCTAATGAAATGAAGCTTTTGTTTGATTTAAAACTGAAACTGTGAATGTTGTTTGCCTTTAGTTTTCTTTTAGTTTTTAGGTTTTAGATGAAGGAAAATTTTAAATAGAAAGATGAAGGGAATAATGAGTGGCCTGTTTTCTTTAAATATATGTTTTTTATAAATTAAAATAAATGTGCACTTGTTTAAATTAACTAACACTTGTAATTACATAATTTCTTTAATCTACACTTGTTAAAACAATTAATTTTTAGCAATTACTCCAATTAATTTATAAATTTTGTTTTAAACCCTTATGTTTTATATATTAACATATGTTTATGTTTTCTTATGTTTTTAGATTTAATTATTTATACAAATTTCATTTATCTCAAGTTAAATTTCAAAAGAAAATATATTAATCCCTTTATTAAATCTTTTTCAACTAAAACTATTATTCTAATATTAATAAATATTTATCTATAGAGTTTTTAAATATAGAATTTAATCTTTAAATAGCCTATTGAAAATCATTATATTAATCTCAAAATATAACTTCCAAATATACATACGTATATTTGTTAAAATTAGAAAACACATTTTTATTAAATTTAAAAATGTAGTGTATTTAAATCCAATTTATTTAAAAATATTTATATTGAATTTCAAATCCAAATTCTATTTAAAATCAATGTATATACATATATTTAAATAAACAAACAAATATCTTATTTTATTTGAAAAAATTCAAATAAATTCACAATTTAATTCAAAAATTTATATTAATTACCAAATTAAATTTGACTCAAATATCGGGATCGTTACAGATTTCCCCTTAAGAAAATTTCGTCCTCGAAATTTGTTAGACAGGAAGACAAACCAAAGAACAAATAAACATATAAAGATATAGCTTTCCAGATTAAGCTGAATATTTATTCTGCATTTGGCTTACCAAATCAGAATATCATCAATAATTATGAGAACGAACTCATATAACATTTCCCGGAGTACTCGGGTCATCCGGTCTACGCGATATGTAGGAGCATTGGTTAGTCCGAAGGGATAACTAACCATTCGAAGAATATATCGGGACCCCAAAGAATAGACAATGGATACTCAACTCGGGTCAGAATATCCCAAAATATACACTGGCTTGTCCCTCTTAGGACTTGGATCCTCACAAGAAATAACAAAATTCTCAAATTTGTTTTTTTTGACCGAAATCGTTTTATTGATACAATTCAAATTAACTTCATATTTTATTAATCAATTTATTACAAATAGAATTTCAAATTCATTAAAGTTAAAAATGAAAAGCTGATAGGAAACCGTTGAAGAGAATTTGAATTAAGAATTTTATTTTCAACGATACGTAGAGCCACCATCACACCAAATCTTCTCCTTGCAGCTGCCAGGAAAAAACGATCAAAGATTCGGATGATGATCATAAAAGATTAATGGGAAAGTTGTTCCTTGTTGTTGCAGGGTATCGACCATTTGCAGTGGTACTCTCCTGTCCCCTACCTCATCCTCCTCTTTCAATCATATTCACTATCAGTGGATAGTAAGAGAATTTACTAAGGCATTCGAATGGATATGTTAGGGATATACTCAAGCTAGGGCATTTGTAACCCTATCTCTAATGAGTTACCTAATGTGTTATACTCTTGAGCTAAAGTTTTACTCAACCTTCAGCTCCGATACCACTGTAACGACCCTAACTCGACCTTCGAAAATCAACACCCAAATACATCACCTGTATTCGAGTGCTACAGATTCAAACGTTGAATCTGTTTTGTCGGAGCTTATAACACATTAAGTGCAACAAAGCAGCAGAATAAAAATGAAATTTTGTTGATACACAATAGATACAACAACAACTTCAAGTACGACATCAAGATACATAACAGATTCGGATTCGAAAAGGGTAGTTTGCTCACCATTTTGCCGTTGAACAGAGGAAACCTGGAACCTGATTGATCTGTATCTTTTATTTTGTTGATCTGTTTTTGAGTGGCATCTTGCCTTTGTTTCTGTGGATGCTTTGATTAAACTAAGTTGAACTTGTATGCTATCAGATTCAGATGCTTTTGAATTTTAATCTGAAATATGTATTTTCTTTATTTTCCAGGTTTTAGATTTGTTTTTGAATCCTGCTTGATGATCTGAATTTGATTGCTAATGAAATGAAGCTTTTGTTTGATTTAAATCTGAAACTGTGATTGTTGTTTTCCTTTAGTTTTCTTTTGGTTTTCAAGTTTTAGATGGAGGAAAATTTTGAATAGAAGGATGAAGGGCATAATGAGCAGCCTGTTTTCTTTAAATTATATGTTATTTGTAAATTAAAACAAATGTGCCACTTGTTTAAATTAACTAGCACTTGTAATTACATACTTCCTTTAATCTACACTTGTTAAAACAATTAATTTTATGTTTAGCATTTATTTCAATTAATTTATAAATTTTTTTTAAACCTTATGTTTTATATATTAACATTTGTTTATGTTTTCTTATATTTTTAGATTTAATTATTTATATAAATTTCATTTATCTCTAGTTAAATTTCAAAAGAAAATGTGTTAAACCCTTTATTAAATCTTTTTCAGCTAAAACTATTATATCTAATATTAATAAATATTTATCTATAGAGTTTTTAAATATAGAATTTAATCTTTAAACAGCCTTTTGGAATTCATTATATTAATCTCAAAATATAACCTCCAAATATATATATACATATATTTATTAAAATTAGAAACACATTTTTATTAAATTTAAAATATAGAGTATTTAAATACAATTTATTTAAAAATATATATCTTGAATTTCAAATCCAAATTCTATTTAAAATCAATTAATATACATATATTTAAATAAACAATAGAATATCTTATTTTATTTGAAAAAGTTCAAATAAATTCACAATTTAATTCAAAAATTTATATTAGTTACCAAATTAAATTTGACTCAAAAATCGGGATCGTTACAGATCCGCCCTTAAGAAAATTTCGTCCTCGAAATTTGCTAGACATGGAGACAAACCAAAGAACGGATAAACATATAAAGATACAGCTTTACAGATTAAGTTGAATATTTATTCTGCATTTGGCTTACCAAATCAGAATATCATCAATAATTATGAGAACGAACTCATTTAACACTTCACGAAGTACTCGGGTCATCCGGTCTACGAGATATGCGGGAGCATTGGTTAGTCCAAAGGGATAACTAACCATTCGTAGAATATATCAGGACCCCAAAGAGTAGACAATGGATACTCAACTCAGGCTAGAATATGCCAAAATATACACTAGCTTGTCCCTCTTTAGATTTGGATCCTCACAAGAAATTAAAAAAAATTCTCAAATTTGGTTTTTTTGATCGAAATCATTTTATTGATACAACTCAATTTAACTTCATAGTTTATTAATCAATTTATTTCAAATAGAATTTCAAATTCATTAAAGTTAAAAACGAAAAGCTGATAGTAAACCGATGAATAGAATACGAATTAGGAACTTTATTTTCAACGATACACGGAGCCATTATTACACCAAATCTTCTCCTTGTAGCTGCCAGGAAAAAATGATCAAAGAATCAGATGATGATCAGAAAAGATTGATGGGAAAATGGTTCCTTGTTGTTGTGGGGTATCGACCATTTGTAGTGGTACTCCCCTGTCCCCTGCCTCGTCATCTTCTTGCACTTATATTCACTATTAGTGGATAGTAAGAGAACTTACCGAGGCATTCGAACGGATATCTTAGGGATATACTCATTCTAAGGCATTTTTAACCTTATCTCTAATGAGTTACCTAATGTGTTATACTCCTGAGCTAAAGTTCTACTCAACCTTCATCTCTGATACCATTGTAACGACTCTGACTCGACCTTCGAAAATCGACACCCAAATACATCATTCGTATTCGAATTCCACAGACTTAAACGTCGAATCTGGTTCGTCGGAGCTTATAACACATTAAGTACAACAACACAACGGAATAAAAATGAAATTTCATTGATACACAATAGATACAACAACAACTTCAAGTACAACATCCAGATACATAACAAATTCAGATTCAAAAAGGGTAGTTTGCTCACCTTTCTGCTGTTGAACAGAGGAAACCTGGAACCTGATTGATTTGTATTTTTTTTATTTTGTTGATCTGTTTTTGAGTTGCATCTTGCCTTTGTTTCTGTTGAATCTGATCTTTGCTTTGTTTAAACTAAGTTGAACTTGTATGCCTTCAGATTCAAGGTGCTTTTGAATTTTAATCTGGAAATTGTATTTGCTTTCTTTTCCAGTTTTTTGATTTGTTTTTGAATCATGCTTGATGATATGAATTTGATTGCTAACGAAATGAAGCTTTTGTTTGATTTAAATCTGAAACTGTGATTGTTGTTTGCCCTTAGTTTTCTTTTGGTTTTTAGGTTTTAGATGAAGGAAAATTTTGAATAGAAGGATGAAGGGAATAATGAGCAGTCTGTTTTCTTTAAATTATATGTTATTTGTAAATTAAAACAAATGTGCCACTTGTTTAAATTAACTAACACTTGTAATTACATACTTTCTTTAATCTACACTTGTTAAAACCATTAATTTTATGTTCAAGCCCTTATTTCCGTTAATTTATAAATTTTGTGTTAAACCCTTATGTTTTATATATTAACATATGTTTATGTTTTCTTATGTTTTTAGATTTAACTATTTATACAAATTTCATTTATCTCAAGTTAAATTTCAGAAGGAAATGTATTAAACCCTTTATTAAATCTTTTTCAACTAAAACTATTATATCTAATATTAATAAATATTTATCTATAGAGTTTTTGAATATAGAATTTAATCTTTAAATAGCCTTTTGAAAATCATTATATTAATCTCAAAATATAACTTCCATATATATATATATATATATATATATATATATATTAAAATTAGAAAACACATTTTTATTAAATTTAAAAATGTAGAGTATTTAAATCAAATTTATTTAAAAATAATTACCTTGAATTTCAAATCCAAATTCTACTTAAAATCAATTTATATACATATATTTAAATAAACAAACAAATATCTTATTTTATTTGGAAAAATTCAAATAAATTCACAATTTAATGCAAAAATTTATATTAATTACCAAATTGAATTTGTCTCAAAAATCGGGATCGTTACAGATTCCCCTCTTAAGAAAATTTCATCCCCAAAGTTTGCTAGACAGGGAGGTGAACCAAAGAACAGATAAACATATAAAGATATAGCTTTCCAGATTAAGCTGAATATTTATTCTGCATTTGGCTTACCAAATCAGAATATCATCAATAATTATGAGAACGAATTCATTTAACATTTCACGGAGTACTCAGGTCATCCGGTTTACGAGATATGTAGGAGCATTGGTTAGTCCAAAGGGATAACTAACCATTCGAAGAATATATCAGGACCCCAAAGAATAGACAATGGATACTCAACCCGGGTCAGAATATCCTAAAATATACACTGGCTTGTCCCTCTTAGGACTTGGATCCTCACAAGAAATAACAAAATTCTCAAATTTGTTTTTGTTGACCGAAATCGTTTTATTGATACAATTCAATTTAATTTCATATTTTATTAATCAATTTATTTTAAATAGAATTTCAAGTTCATTAAAGTTAAAAATGAAAAGCTGATAGGAAACCGATGAAGAGAATACGAATCAGGAACTTTATTTTCAATGGTACGCAGAGCCACTATCACACCAAATCGTCTCCTTGTAGCTGCCAGAAAAAACAATCAAAGAATCGGATGATGATCAGAAAATATTAATGGGAAAGTTGTTCCTTGTTGTTGCAGGGTATCGACCATTTATAGTGGCACTCCCCTGTCCCCTACCTCGTCCTCTTGTTGCACTCATATTCACTATCAGTGGATAGTAAGAGAATTTACTGAGACATTCGAATGGACATCTTAGGGATATACTCATTCTAGGACATTTGTAACACTATCTCTAATGAGTTACCTAATGTGTTATACTTCTGAGCTAAAGTTTTACTCAACCTTCGGTTCTGATACCACTGTAACGACCCTGACTCGTCCTTCGAAAATCGACACCCAAATACATCACCCGTATTCGAATGCCGTAAATTCAAACGTCGAATCTGGTTCGCCGAAGCTTATAACACATTAAGTACAACAACACAGTGGAAGAAAAATGAAATTTTATTTATACACAATAGATACAATAGCAACTTCAAGTACAACATCAAGATACATAACAGATTCAGATTCAAAAAGGGTAGTTTGCTCACCTTTTTGCTATTGAACAGAGGAAACTTGGAACCTGATTGATCTGTTATTTCGATTTTGTTGATCTGTTTTTGAGTTGCATCTTGCCTTTGTTTCTGTTGAATCTGATCTTTGCTTTGATTAAACTAAGTTGAACTTGTATGCTTTTAGATTCGAGATGCTTTTGAATTTTAATTTGAAATATGTATTTGCTTTCTTTTCCAAGTTTTTGATTTGTTTTTGAATCCTGCTTGATGATCTGAATTTGATTGCTAATGAAATGAAGCTTTTGTTTGAATTAAAGCTGAAACTGTGACTATTGTTTGCCTTTTGATTTTCTTTTGGTTTTTAGGTTTTAGATGAAGGAAAATTTTGAATAGAAGGACGAAGGGAATAATGAGCAGCCTGTTTTCTTTAAATTATAAGTTATTTGTAAATTAAAACAAATGGGCCACTTGTTTAAATTAACTAACACTTGTAATTACATACTTTCTTTAATATACACTTGTTAAGACAATTAATTTTATGTTTAGCCCTTATTTAATTTATAAATTTTGTTTTAAACCCTTATGTTTTATATATTAACATATTTTTATGTTTTCTTATGTTTTTAGATTTAATTATTTAAACAAATTTCATTTATCTCAATTTAAATTTCAAAAGAAAATGTATTAAACCCTTTATTAATCTTTTTCAACTAAAACTATTATATCTAATATTAATAAATATTTATCTATAGAGTTTTTGAATATATAATTTAATGTTTAAATAGTCTTTTGAAAATCATTATATTAATCTCAAAATATAACTTCCAAATATGTATACATATATTTATTAAAATTAGAAAACACATTTTTATTAAATTTAAAAATGTACAGTATTTAAATCCAATTTATTTAAAAATATTTATCTTGAATTTCAAATCCAAATTCTATTTGAAATCAATTTATATACATATATTTAAATAAACAAACAAATATCTTATTTTATTTGGAAAAATTCAGATAAATTCACAATTTAATGCAAAAATTTATATTAATCACCAAATTAAATTTGACTCAAAAATCGGGATCGTTACAGATTTCCCCCTTAAGAAAATTTCATCCCCGAAGTTTGCTAGACAGGGAGATGAACCAAAGAACAAATAAACATATCAAGATATAGCTTTCTAGATAAAGCTGAATACTTATTCTGCATTTGGCTTACCAAATCATAATATCATCAATAATTATGAGTACAAACTCATTTAACACTTCACGAAGTACCCAAGTCGTCCCGTCTACGAGACATGCAGGAGCATTGGTTAGTCCGAAGGGATAACTAACCATTCGTAGAATATATCAGGACCCCAAGAAGTAGACAATAGATACTCAACTCAGGTCAGAATATCCCAAAATATACCCTAGCTTGTCCATCTTCGGACCTGGATCCTCATAAAAAGTAACAAAATTCTCAAATTTGTTTTTTTTTGATCGAAATCGTTTTATTGATACAATTCAATTTAACTTCATACTTTATTAATCAACTTATTTCAAATAGAATTTCAAATTCATTAAAGATAAAATTGAAAAGCTGATAGGAAACCAATGAAGAGAATACGAATTATGAACTTTATTTTCAACGATACGTAGTGTAACGACCCAGAATTTTTAACAATTTAATTTTAAAATATTTAGTTAATTTTAAATATTTGAATGATGTTTTGACTTGAATTTCAAATTATCAGAATGAATTTAGCGATTAAATTATAGAATTTAATCTATGGAAAGTTGAATAATAATTTGATTCTTCAATTTTAAGCCGATTAAAAATATTTCAAAGGGTTGTAAAATTCATATTGATAATATTGAAGATTATAGAAGCTTCATAATTTAATTTGGAAGTGGATTGTTCAGTTTTGAAATTTAATCGTTTGAATCGATAATTTAAAAATAGCCGTCCGAGGCACAGTCTTGGAATTCGACGAAACCAGTTCCATTGGGTCCGTAATATTGAATTATTACCGGATTTCAAATTTCGTAATTTTCGGAGTTTATATGTGAGCATACGACGTGTAAACGCATTGGAATTTAATCGAATTCAATTTGAATTTTAATTTTTAAAATTAGTCAAACATCACGTTATATCCCTAAAATTATGCCTAAAATCGTGCCTAATATCACGATGAAGATCGTGCAGAACATACTGCATTCAATTTCAAATACTCCTCTCCCCCTTCACTCTCGTTCAAAATCAATTGAACGAAGAAAACAAAAAAATGGCGACATTCCTTTTCCCCTTTATCTCGTTCTCCTCTCCCCCCTTCTGTTTCGTTCCTCAGTAAATAAATAAATAAAAAAATCGGATTTTGCAAAATAGGGGGGAATGGTTGCGGCAACACGAGTGGATGGTTGTAGGCGACGTTGAGACAACGAGGGTAGCACGTGCTCTGGCTCGAAGGAGGGCATAGCGGCGTTCGCGGCTAGGGCAGAGGAGAGAGGCGCGTTTAACTTCGTGGGAGATAGCGACTCGCGAGCATGGAAGCGAGCACGCGCGCGCGTAGGCCAAGGCGTCACGATTCGTGGAGGCTCGAGGCAGGAAGCGAGGGGTAGCGAATCAATGGCTGCGGTGGGTTGTCGAAGTCGAGGAGCGGCGGCACCAGCATGGTGTCGCGATTCGTGGGGTCGCAAGCAGATGGTGGCGATGGGAAATTGGAGCATGGAGGCTGCGGCGACGAAATGGAGGCTCGAGTTCGAGCTGTTGGTTTTGCAGTAAGGTAATTTTGAAAATTTTGTTTTGTTTTCAAAATTTTTATTAAGGACGGTAAAGAAAAAAAAAATATAAATTGTTATTGAATAAAAAAAATAAAATAAAATGAAACAGTTTGTTAATTTATTTAAAATTAGGAATAAATTTAATAAATGTATAAGATTTTAAAAACTATAAGGATTTATAAATATATATGTATATATATAAGTATAGGAAAATACAAACAGTAAGTTTAAACAATTTAAACTCTTTAATTATTTAGAAATCAGTATTTAAATTTATACAGTAAAATATTGAAGTTTTGAAAGTTAATTTTTAGTTAATATTTTATTTTAAGGAATTAGAAAATTAGGTTATATATACAGTTTTAAGTTAAATTTGATTTAAATAGAAAAAATATATTTGCAGTAAAGAAATAATATATCATATTATAAGTAAATACGAGTAAGTTATATTAAAAGAAAATTTTAATTTTTAAAACCAAAATTTTAGTTAAACGAATTTATTAATGGATTGTTCGATAAGTGTATTTGATTCGTTTAGTTGCTAGAAATAAATTATTAATGGAAATTTAGTTTAAAATATAATTTTTAGTTAATCACATTTGTTAAAATAAAAGGAAGAATTTAATCATTAGTTAAAATAATTTATTAAAAGGGAAAGTTAGTTTGAAAGTAAAATGTTTAGTTAAATAAATTTATTTAACAGAAATTTGGTTGAAAGGAAAATAATTTTATTTAAGAAAAATTAGTTGATTTAAAATTTATAAAAAGGAAATTTAGTTCAATTAGAAATTTCTAGTTAAAATTATTTTAAAAGGAAAATTAGTTTAAATAAATTTATTAAAGAAGAAACTGGTTTAAATAAAACCATCAGTTAATTTAACTATTAAAATGAAATCACCGATGAATCGAAATTACAAATCAAAATTTATTATTCGATCCGTTCGAATATTAATAAATTGTGTAAATATTTATACAAGGTATAAATCAAGGAAATCGAGTCGAGATGGAAAATGGATTGCTAATAAAAGCAAAGGTGAGAACTTCTCACTCAAAAGGATTTATTTAAATTTTAAATAGTTAGATTTAAAATTGTTAGTTGTGTTGATTGAATGCTTGAATGATGATTGTTATATATATATATATATATATATATATATATATATATTGGATGTGAATAGACCCTATACGCCGTTAGTAAGCGGAGGTTATTTATTACACACATATACCGTGATATTTCACCTCGAAGTGGAATTGGTATTATATTATATATATAGCAATATATATATATATATATTGGCATATGTATATATTGCAGTTGATTGATTTCCCGCATTGTATAGCGGATGAGACCCTATTGCGCCGTTAGTAAGCGGATAATATTTTATAAAACCCCATATACCGCGATATTCCACCTCGAAGTGGAATTGGTATTGTGCTAATGTCTGTGGATGCAGGGAAACAGGTTGGAGGGATCCAACTGGATTCCTCACAAATATTTATTTGATTTTAGATATTGTGATGTTTGATTGTTTATCATATCGATATATGATGTTTGAAAGTCGTGATTGACTATTTGATGTGTTGCATCATCGGATCCAATTTTTGAAGTTTAAAAACAACGATTTTGATTTCTAAAGTGATTTTTGGAAATATACGTTTATAAAATATTTTTGAAATAGATTCATCTTAAATAAATAAACGTTATAATTTTAATGTTATAAAAATTACGATTTTTGAGAAATACAGTTAAAAGTTGATTTTTGAAGATATGAATTAATAATTTTATAAAATAGTTTAAACTGGGATTTCTGAATTTATTATAAAAAGTTTAAAAATAGGATTTATAAAATTGGATTATTTTATAAATCAAATGATGAAATTATAAAAGAGTTTAAAGACGTTTTAAAAATAGTAATATAAATTGTTTTATATTGAAGGATTTATAATTGATATTTATAAATTAAAAATATTGGAATTATAAAACGAGCTTTTACAAGTATTAGAATGAATTGTAAATGAATTTCATAAACTGGAATTATAGAATTATAACGGTGAAGTTATAAATGGAATTTTATAAACAGTAGGTTTATAAAATTTGTAAAGTTATTTAAAAGAATAGATTTTGGATAAATAAACGAATCTTATAAATTATAAGATTTATAAATTTGGGAAGTTAAAAGAATAACTTTGTAAACAAATAAATTATAAGTGTTTGACTTATAATATGAATTTTTAGTATATCATTGTGATATGAATTGAGATAGGTTAATAAAGGAATTTATAAAAAGGAGTTGATATAAAATAAATAGAAATAGAATTTATAAACGTTGTTTTATAAATCCGCAATGACTTATTTTGATAAGGAATTGTTGTAATTTGTTAATGGAATTATATTCATGTTTTAGACAGTGAATAATCCTTTAAAATAAAGTGAATAGAAATGATAAAATTTGTTACCAAGTATATTTACGTTTTTGAATAGTGAATAATATGTTAAAGGAATTATTTTGAATGTGATGTTTAAATAGAATTAAAACGATCTAAAGATGTTTTAAAATGTATTGAGATTCGAAACCATAGATTTCAACATTCATTGTTGAAATAGACGTTTTCGAGAAATATAAGGAAATGGTAGATTATAACACTGTTGTTATAATAGATGATTTCCGAAAGGAAATGTTTTGTATAGTATTGGGATTTATATATCTATTTTAATTTCAAATCCCTATACTAGTGATTTTGGGTTGTCGTAACGATGTTTTACGCAACATTCGTTTTGGCCCAAATAAATATGTTTAAGAGAATGATTTCCTTAAAGAATGAAATATATACTTAATTTCGATTAAAGTATATTGAATATTTTCAAAGTATAGAAAATAAAAAGACTCGTGAATTACTTATAAATAAATAAGTATGGAAATGCTTTTCCAATACTAAGTGAATATTTTGAATTTATCTTTTTGAAGATAAATTGAAAATGAATATTAGAAATCGAATGGAAATCGTATATTCATGAATATTTTTGGAAATATAAATTCAATATGGAATTTATAAATGAAATTTGGAAAATGGGTTTAAAAATAAATATTGATTTATTTTTGAAGAATGGAAAATATATATCTTGTAAAGATATTTTTGGAAAATAAATAATTTGGAAAACTATTTGGAATCTGGTGGTGTTGGCATATCTATTGATAGTTCAATAACCGACTATCAATATTTACCTTTGAATGGGTATTTGTTGTGATTTGCTTGAATTTGAATGCCACACTTATTCTTTTAAAAATAAGCGCTCACTATTCGGGTTAACCGGGAAAGGACCTTGGGGTCGTATAACCCATTCCAAATATGTGATACGTCGTTATAAATTGCATTTGAAGATCGGTGTTGAAGACCGCATATTTTCGAAAACGAAAGGGTTTCTTGTTGATTGTCTCTGCACTGGCTGATCCCCGGTATAGAGATCTCCATATGTGATGGGAAATTCGGACGTGATTAGAGATTATCTGGATTGCAAGGACTTCTTTGTAAGTGCCTTCGGTTCTGTTCGAGCCCGGAACAGACTTGTATGGATAGTATGTCTGACATTACAAATTGAGATATAAAGCCGATTTCTTTCAAATATATTTCTGTTGGTGGCGGAGAATTTATTCTTTTAGCTTAACACCCTTCTCTGAGACGTACGAGCTCAGAGGTTATATAGTTGAAGGTTATCAGCAATATATTCCCAATTTGGTAATGTGACATACTGAGTGTTGCTGTGAAATGATCATTGTGTTGATTATTTATGATAGGATCATTTATTTGATCGTCTATCTTGGTGATCATTTCTATGATCATTTGTTGACCCAAAGCATGCCTTTGTATAAAGCGTGTTTTTGTGGACGAAACTTCGTCGAGCCTCACACCCTGGAATGGTCAAAACAGGAAAGATGCAGCAATGTTATGAGGGGTAGCGCCCTTTAGGATATGTGTATTTCCTTCTGGAAAAGGGTGGTATCATGGTATGGAGCCCAGATACTTACTCATGTTGATAACATTTTATGATTGTGTGAATTGATTGCGAGCGCTCGGTGAAAGGTCCCAAAGGACCGAGGGATGGCATATTCGGTCAGTTGTTATTCAGTTAGGGGTAACCCGGCCTTGTGTTGGTAGAGATCCGGTTTGGTTCTCGGGGATGTCCATCCAGAAGCATTCTCATGTGGCAATGGGAAGTTCCTTGGCCTGACCATTCGTTGGAAATCCAAAGAAACAATACGAGACTTGTACGGTTTTAGTTGTAGAACCTGCCATCTAATATGGTAGCTATAGTAAGCATACTATAATGGTACTTATGCTGGCTAAGATTTATATTCTACTTTCGAAATATTTTCTACACTATGCACTAGTAATAATATCAAATGTTTTCTTTTAATGCGTATCAAGCATCTTTGACTAACATAAGAAGAAATCTCCTCCAAGTCCGCGTTTGCATTGTGTGTGTGGCAGGAGGTCTTATGGTAGTCTCATTCTTAAAAGCATTGCGAATTGAATTTAAAAATATTCCTCTATTTTGATTTTAAAGAAAAATAAACTGTTTTAGTTCTCACACCAGTCACATGACTGACTCGGAGTTTATTGTTTTCCTTCCTAAACTCTAGGTGCCCACCAATTTCTACACGGGCAGTCAAGAGTTAAGGTTTATCAGGATATTCTGGAATTCAGGAGTTGCTGGAGGCAAGATGGATGGCATGACGTATTACTAGTATATAGGATTACTTTTCCGCTGTTTGATGTTGTTGTTGTTGTACACTCTGATGATATGATATAATGTAATGTAATGTAATAACTGATATAATTCTTTGTTTAAAGATTATTCATTTATTTATTATATGTTGTTCCGCTGCGAATTGTGAGATTCCGATGTTGTTCTGTTATTTCAGTTCCGCTCTATTTTCTGTTTTCTTTTCTCTCTATTTTCTATCTTCTTCTACCTCTTCTTCTCTCTTTTTCTTCTTTTTTAAACCCATAACATTTCGGTTTTTCGGCAACGAAAAATCGCTATCGTTACACGTAGAGACGCCATCACACCAAATCTTCTCCTTATAGCTGCCAGGAAAAAACGATCAAAGAATCGGATGATGATTAGAAAAGATTGATGGGAAAGTTGTTCCTTGTTGTTGCAGGGTATTGACCATTTGTAGTGGTACTCCCCTTTCCCCTACCTCATCCTCTTCTTGCACTCATATTCACTATCATTGGATAGTAAGAGAATTTACTGAGGCATTTGAACAGATATCTTAGGGATATACTCATTCTAGGGCATATGTAACCCTATCTCTAATGAGTTACTTATTGTGTTATACTCCTAAGCTAAAGTTTTACTCAACCTTCAGCTCTGATACCACAGTAACGACCCTGACTCGATCTTCGAAAATCGACATCCAAATACATCACCCGTATTCGAAGACCACAGATTCAAATGTCGAATCTGCTTTGCCGGAGCTTATAGCACATTAAGTACAACAACACAGCAGAAGAGCAATGAAATTTCATTGATACAAAATAGATACAACAACTTCAAATACAACATCAAGATACATAACAGATTCAGATTCAAAAAGGGTAGTTTGCTCACCTTTCTATTGTCGAACAGAGGAAACCTGGAACTTGATTGATCTATATTTTGGATTTTTTTGATCTGTTTTTGAGTTCCATCTTGCCTTTGTTTCTGCTGAATCTGATCTTTGCGTTGATTAAACTAAGTTGAACTTGTATGCTTTCAGATTCGAGATGCTTTTGAATTTTAATCTGGAAATTGTATTTGCTTTCTTTTCCAGGTTTTTGATTTGTTTTTGAATCTTGCTTGATGATCTGAATTTGATTTCTAATGAAATGAAGCTTTTGTTTGATTTAAATTTGAAACTTTGATTGTTGTTTTCCTTTAGTTTTCTTTTGGTTTTTAGGTTTTAGATGAAGGAAAATTTTGAATAGAAGGATAAAGGGAATAATAAGAAGCCTGTTTCCTTTGAACTATATGTTATTTATAAATTAAAACAAATGTGCCACTTGTTTAAATTAACTAACACTTGTAATTACATACTTTCTTTAATCTACACTTGTTAAAACAATTAATTTTATGTTTAAGCCCTTATTTCAGTTAATTTATTAATTTTGTTTTAAACCCTTATGTTTTATATATTAACATACGTTTATGTTTTCTTATGTTTTTAGATTTAATTATTTATACAAATTTCATTTATCTCAAGTTAAATTTCAAAAGAAAATATATTAATCCCTTTATTAAATCTTTTTCAACTAAAATTATTATATCTAATGTTAATAAATATTTATCTATAGAGTTTTTAAATATAGAATTTAATCTTTAAATAGCCTTTTGAAAATCATTATATTAATCTCAAAATATAACTTCCAAATATATAACGTATATTTATTAAAATTAGAAAACACGTTTTTATTAAATTTAAAAATGTAGAGTATTTACATCCAATTTATTTAAAAATATTTATCTTGAATTTCAAATCCAAATTCTGTTTAAAATCAATTTATATACATATATTTAAATAAATAAACAAACTTCTTATTTTATTTGAAAAAATTCAAATAAATTCACAGTTTATTCAAAAATTTATATTAATTACCAAATTAATTTGACTCATAAATAGGGATCGTTATAAAAGTAATGCAGCGGAATAATGCTAATAAAATAATAGACCAAACTTCGTCTTTGTCCTCCAGTAAAAATTTCTTCAATATTGAAATGCTCAAGCTGACCCGAGCGTAATGAAAAGATGAAGCACTCGAGTCAGAACTAAATTTTTTATGTAAATAATCAACAACAAGTAAATATGAGTGTAATAGATTTAGAAATGTTTACGGGATTTTACATCTTCTACAAGTAAATGTGTAGTAAGATATGCTATATATGTATAGTCTAATCAATAAAATAAATATTTTTCTTAGCGTTAAGGCTTTATATTAATCCCCCTTAACACATTTTCAAGCATTATCCTACAGTTTTCCTTTCACACCACCAGTAACATCGGTAGTTAGGGATGCGCCATGTTAAGACAGCACTAAAATAAAATCGTACTGGTCGCGTATAAGGATAAAGAGTATGATAAGGCACGCGGGGCGATGCCCAAGGTAGGATTCTACCAGTTTACCCTTTCTAGCTACGGGAAATGCATAGTAGCTTTGACCGCCCACCGAGTCCACTACCCCCAAATCAAATGAAGGTGCACCGATAATATCCAAAATCAATATAATAATACGAAGAGTGATGGCTCTTAAAGGCTGCGAACCCGTTGGCCAGACATAGGCTCTTGTTTTAATCATTTCCAATTGACACATGTGTCGAGGTCATCCATCATCGTTCTCTTTCTTAAAATCCAGTAAAAGTCACCAAATCCAACCACTTCATTCTTGATCATCCACCAAGTACAAAGTTGTTAAAGCGATTCCAATATTGTCAGAGAGTATGCCAATAAGAGACATTGGTCTCTTTAACAACCAAACGTCATTTTTCACACCGGTTGGTTCTTTTACATTTCGAAGCCGATTCATATTTGATATCAAAATTCATATTCACTTCAAAATATCACTTCATTTCAAAATACCATATTTACTCCAAATATGTCAAATTTCACTTGTCAAATCTTTCAATTCAGTTGACTCCATTTTGATTTAATGTAGAATCAACTTGATTTCAATTTCAATTTGAATTAACTTCAGTTTTTGAAATGTTCATTTTTAACTTCAAATTCGATTCAACAATCCAATTCAATGATTTAAATTTCAATTAAATTCTTATTTTAAACCATTTCAATTTATATCAATTTCAAATCCAATTTCAATTCATTGATTTAAAACACTTCAATCAATTTAAACCTCATTGTTCAATTTTAAGATCCAAATCTTTAAAATAATTCAATTTCCAAAATTAAAGTCATACATCAATTACAACTTCACATATCCGATTCAATTCTTTAAAACAATTTACTTTTAACCAATTTCAGTTCCAACGTTTGCTCGAATTAGAAAATAATTCAATTCATATAAACCCAAATTTGTTTCTTTTAAACAATATTATTTAATCAAAATCTAAATTCAAGATTTTCAAAACCATTTAATTTTAACTAATCCAGTGTCCGTATATAATTTTCTACCCTATGGCCGAGTGATTAGTTATTTTAATTTTAATTATAGGGAGGGCTATATATATAATTTCAATCCAAATCAAAGTGCCATAGGTATATATCATTTCAACCTATTTCTTAATTTATTCGAAACAATTCAAATAATAGTTTACATGCTGTCACTAATATACAGAGTGATAACAGGGATATATAAGAATAAATAAACATCCAATCATCCAAAATATCAACAAATAGACATCCATTATAATCAACATTTGTAACGACCCGTAAAAATTCGATAATTAAAATTGTTAAATTAATGAGATTTTTGAAATTTAATATTGAAGAAAATAAAAATTTGTGAATTATTAACAAAAGTTGTGATAATATAATGAAAATTAACAAAAAGGAACATAACAAGGTTAATTAAGATTATTAATTAATGGACTTGAATGAAATTCCAATTAAATTGAATAATGTAAAATGGTATAACTTGGTTATAAGTTGAATGTAAGTAATAAATGTAAATGTTGATTAATTAATATGAATCTGTGTAATAAATGGGAATTGAATAGGATTAGTGTGATATGAGTTGGTATAATCATTGGTGATTAATAATGAACATTTCTTTAATGACAATTAATATAATAACGGAAAGTGTGTATGTAAAAATTTCATAGAAACATAATGTATGTATAAATTTCATAGAAACGTAATGTATTTATAAAGTAATAAATCGGTATAAGAATGGAATTAAGGTAAATGCATTAATTGGTTTTAACCCTTAATTGATGTGTACAATTGATACAAGTACACATTTCGAAATGTAATATTTATTCAAATTAAGATGTAAATAGGCCCATATTAGTGTAATGGGATAAAACTAATGCAATTAGTATATTAAGTAAAAATGGACCTAGTAAGATGGCAATTAAATCAAATCAATTTATACGAATCAATTTTAATTAATTGGAAGGAAATCTATAATAAATAAATTTATTGGTAAGTGAATGAAATTAATTACTATATTAATTGGAAATTTGAATAAAATGGTAATCACTAATGTAATAAGAGTAAGCCAATAATAATTCTTCCCATAAAATGATAATTTATTCAATAATGTTAATACTATCCATAATAGTGCTATTTGTTGAATTTAAAATAATGGAAATGTAGACTTATCAATTTAATGGAATTTGAACTATAATAATTGGATTTAATGGCGAATAAATGAAATTTAAATTTCTAAATATTACGTTAATTGGAATGAAGATGGAATGTTAAAATATTAATGTAATAGATTTTGAGTCTAATGCTAATTTCGTCCGGTTGATAGTAATGAATTGAATAATAGAATGAAAATTAAATTTAATAGAATTATTCGAAATTTAATTTAAAATTCTGAATATAATGAAATTGAAAGTTAATACTGAAATTGATAGATTAACCAACTCTAAATTGACATTTAAATTTGTTTAAATCATTGTAAATGATTGAGAAATCAAAAATGAGGAAATTTGTCAATTAAAGAATTGAAATTGAAAATTTGGTTTAATTAGTTAATTTGTTAATTTATTTAATTAATGTAAAAATAGCCATTTTGGCCACTGACTCGGTTTCCGACGAAACCAGTTTCATCGAATCTGTAACGGTGAATTATTGTAGGATTTCAAGTTTCGTAGCAATCGGACTTGTCGTTTGATCGTACGGACTCGAAACGCCTTAAAATCAATGAAATTAAAATCAATTGAAACCAATTTGAAATAAATTGATTTTAGCATAACTTCTTCATACGATGGAATTTGAACTTGAAACCTATTCCATTGCATTTAAAATATTTTAAAACATCTATTTTGATATATGGGTTGACCCAATTTCATTCCGGAGTCAGAACGGGCTTTTCGGGCCATTTTGTCGTTCAACGCGTACATAAATCTTATCCATCTATTCTCTTTCAAATTTGTCTATATATACCCTGTTATAGACCCTAATTCATTTCTTATTCCTCATTTCTGTACATTCTAATAGCTCCTCTTTCCAATGGCTGCGAACCCTAATTCCCAAATACAATTCCAAATCAAATCAAAAGCCAAAAATTCAAACTCTCCAAATAATATTAAATTTTATATGGATTTGAAGCTCTCGATGAGGCATCTTAGATATGTGATTCATTTTTCAATTGGAGTCACTGATTTCCAGAAATTGAAGGTTTATTTTCGGCCGTTCTTTTGCGTCGTGATCAACTGCAGCTGATCGACAAATCGTTGTTATGGTATGGAAGAGAGAGACGAGGGGTGTGCATCTAGGTGGTTTATAGGGCGAATTGATGGGTAGATGATCGGCGGAAATTCGATTAGGGCTTCAAGTAACGGCAACGGCTTCTCCTTGTTCATCGGCGTTTGAGCGTCATCAAGGGGTCAGGGTCATGGGGTGTGGTCGGCGCGTCATTGGTGGTGGCGTGGTGGGTCGCGGCTAGGCGTAGCGGTGTGGTGGATCGGTGGCGGCTCAAGGTTAGTATGCGTTCGTGCTATGCAAATTTAGGGTTTCGGTTTGATACTGGGTGGTGTGCGCAGATGGATGACGTGGCGTGTGGTTGAGGATGTATTCGTTTCTTTTTATTTTATTTTATTTTACTTGTATTTCAAACACTCTAATAGGTATAACTTTTACATACAATGTTCGATTTACGCACGGTTTCGTTTGTTAGGATCGTATTAAAATACCGGACATTTTGACGTGCGTTTGGAAGAATTCTGAAACTATTCAATTTTTTGGGTTTAAATTGGATTTAAATTCAATTTTAATTCAAAAGGTGAGTGTTTTAACCCATTCACAACTTCTAGAATTTCTTATGCGTGTTAAATTAATTTCTGATGTAATTAAAAATTTATTTATTGCTATTTGGTGTATTTTTATCATCATTCTAGTTAAATTGAATTTATTGAAATAATTTGTTATTTAATTTATTGTTGAATATAAACTGCCAGTAATTGCCTGTTATTTATTATTTATTCTATATTAATGTTATTGTTTGAATTGGATGATGATTGTGATAAATGATTGATGGTTGATATTTGATGAATGGATGTTGTATTTATATTGTTATAAACTGCAAGTTGTTTTGCATTTCATTTTGCTCGGGATTGCGGTTTGAAATGATATAACCTTTTTTTTATTGTAAATTATGTATTGAAATGATAAATATCCGTATCACTTGACCATAGGGTAGAAAATTATATACAAACACCGTGGTCTATATATAAAAATATTTTTAAATGGTTTTATATGGTTATGGAAAGAAATATATGGTTTTATGAGATATCGATTTGGATATTTTATAAATGGTATTTTGTATATAGTTAAATTCTTGGTTTTAAACTATGTATAAAATTGGTTTAAAGCATAAAATAAGTTTAAATAATAAAGTTGATTTATTAAAATATAATATGGATAAGTAATTACTTAAATTATACTTTAATATAGAGTTTATATTGATTTTATAAATCAGAGTTGAGATGACAGTTTTGAAATTGATTTGAGATTTTATTTAATTAAGAGTTATATGTAATAAGAATCCATTTGGAATTTATTGAAATTGATATTTTAAAAGAATATGGTTTTATAACTTAATTCGGGTTTAAGGTGATATACCATGTCCAAATAAATTGAGGAATATTCAATTATGGAAAGTTGAAGTTTTATTTTAAGGATATTGGATTTCTTAAGAAAATATTTCAAAACTAAATAATAGAAAGTAAATTTGGTGTGTATATATATATGAATTTTAAAATTTTAGTTTTGAAATATTGAATATTTAAGCTTTGAAATATATTAAATTTGGAATGGTCTATTAGAAAATCGAATTGGATTGAAATTTATGATTTGGGGATTTGGTTAAATTTAAAATTTAGAAATTCGGTTTGTTTTGGAATTGATTTGTGAAATTTAATAAGCTAGCTTATTTTATAAAATATTTAGACACTTAAACCATGTAAGGGGTGGAAGTTATGTTTTAAAGTTATAAATTTCAAAGTATTACGTTTTGGAAGTGGTATAGTTTTAAGTCTTTGGTTTCGAAATTTTATAACTTTGAAATACTATGATTTTAAAATGATATCATACTGATTTGGTTTTTTAAAACGAAAATGATATCATATTTATATGGTTTTGAAATGAATATTATATCCTGGTTTTGAAGTATAATTATTTTGAAAAGACCGCAGTGTTATAATAACGTTTGGTTGTCAAAGAGATCGGGATCGAAAGTTGTCATACTCTCTTCCGACTTTGAAAAACACTTTAACAATCGTGTATGCGGTGGAGATTCTAGAATGAAGTAGGATGGCGACGGCATTTCCTTTGAGGTAAATACGTGGACCCTACTCCCGTGAGTTGGCATAAGGTGGCTACAACATGAGCGATCTCGGGCCAATGAGGTCATTCCTCTGATCGGACACACTACTTCGATATTATATTCTGACTTTGAGATTTATTTGGTGGCCACTTTTGATTTTGATTTGGGGGTGTGGCTTGAGGTAGGCGGTAGTAGCAGCTACGCGTTACCACCAGCCCGTGTGCGTTATTGGTATATCTACCCTAGCATTACCTTGTGTGACGTGTCACCTACCCTAGCGCGCTTTGTACGAGTTTTGTTTTCTCCCGTAGCCCGTGGAGTATTTAGGGTAGTCTCTCGATCTGGGGATGCGCTGATACTGGATGGACTACTGGGACTATTACGTGGTAAGGGCTATATGGGTAACCCTTTAACGCTATTTAAAAGTAAGTTTATTTAATAGCAAAATATTACTACATAGTAAATAGTTTAACGGATCCTTAGGAGATGTGAATCCCGAGCATCTCTTAAGTTACTGCACTCACGTTAGACACTGGATGGGAGATGTCGAATCACGTAATCATCTCTGACGCCGTTCCACTCATATTTGTGCCTGTTGATTTAACTTACATAAGATATTTTAGTTCTGACTCGAGTGTTTTGTCTTTTCAATTCGCTTGGGTCAGCCTGAGCATTTCAGGATTCGAAGACTTTATTTCTGGAGGACAAAGACGAAGAGTGTTTTACTATTATCTATTATATTATTCCACTACATCCATACCGTTCCACAGCATTATTTACTATTCTCTGGTATGTGTAACTCTGATATGTATTGTATAAGTATAATCGAATATTTTCTAGAACTGCTTCATGAACTGTATATTTGATTATTATATTTTATCGTTCCGCTGCAAGATTCTGTTTTGTTTTTTTTTTCTTTCCTTGCCTTTTCTTATTTACCCCATAAAAATCCGCCCTTCTGTATGGTTTAAGTCTGACGTGTGTGGTCTATCATCGATTTAAAGCGTATAAAAAGGCGGGACGATACATCTGGTATCAGAGCCAGGTTTAGCGATAAACCTTAGCTTTGTGGGGTCTGACTCTTTATTAATAGGGTAATAATACCATATGATGAGTCGTTGAGTGTATATATATGAGAGAGCGTATTTGTTAGTGTTATAAAAAGGTTTTGATATTGTGTTAATTTGTTCCGTTTTGTATTTATAAATTCTGGTTGATGCATGGGACGCTATGACATCAATAGGGATTTCTAAACACTTAATAGGACAGACCGACACGATATTTGTTTTGAATATAGGTGAATGAAATAATTTTGCCTATTATATTTTCTATATATAAAGTAATAAATTTTATAAATGATATATATTTGGTTGTAATATACTGGTTGTTAGATAGTGAAATTTATAAATATTGGTCGAAAATAAGATTCAAATTAAAATAAATAAAATTGGAAATTTAGAACTTAAGTTCTGGGATATTGAAAATTTCTTTTGAATGATTTTGAAATATAATAATAATATTATTAGAAGTATTTTCTGATATAAATATTTCAATATAATTTGAAAGAATTGTTTTAAAGCAACTCTAGAAAGAAATAAGTTGTACTCCCATCTCTATCGCTGGAAAATAATTTCGATGTTGAGTGCATGCATCATCGACATTCATTTTCGAGTTTCTAAGTGGGAAGGCCACCGTTGTATTTTATTGCAGATTTATTTTGATAACAATTTTTTTTTAAATTGTTTTGAATATAATTGGATATATAAATTGTAAGTGTACATATATCTATTATTTTAAAATGATTTGAAATTTAACCCGGTATCTTGTTCTTAAGTTTCCGTTAATTAACAGTTTCAATATAACATCCTTGAAATTTTAGTTATGATAATTTGATAATTTATTTAATTTTTAAAATTAAATTGTGAAATTAATTATGAATTAATAGAGAATTAATTTGAACATTTGGGAATGAATATGTATATAAATTAGATTTAAATAAATAAAATTTGAAAGTTTAAAGATTTATAAAAGATATGTTATGTTACTTATTTATATTTATAAATTTGTTTAATTTAAATTTTGGAATTAAAATTCAAAATCTTATAAATATATTGGGTTTGAAAACATTATATTTTCAATTTATAAAGATTTGTTTTCCAAATTTTATTAAATAGATATTTTGAATGAGAACATATAAACAAGAATAAAACATTAAATATAATTATTTATTAGTAATGTATAATTTAATTTCAAACCATTTTTCTTTAATTTGTACAAGTATTAAATAATTGTTTTTAACATTTAAACCCATAATTAGTATAAATTTGGAATTAAACCATCTTAAAATAATATTCCTAATATAAGTTTGTAAATTAAAAATAAGATAGCATTTAAAAACATAAACATGATTTGCAAATAAAGATAAAATATAAATGTTGAGTGGAAAAAAATTGAATATATTTATGTACTAAACTAAATTTAAGTTTAAATATATAATGTATTACATAAACATTTGTAAATATAAAGATTAAATAATTTTAAAGGTTTGAACTATAAATTTTAAATTAAATTGAATAAAGGGTTTAAACAAAAATTTATAAACTAATTAAAACTAAGGGCTTAAACATAAAAATACATATTTTAACAAGTGTAACATTTCAAAAACATGACATTAACAAATGTAAGTCTAATATGATTTGTAAATTACAAGTGGCATTTGAATTTTTTCTTTTAAACTTAATTTTGATAACTTGTATTAAGAAAACTAACTAAGCTAATTTATTAAGTTTTCTTCCATCTCCAAAATTATCAAATTTAAAATCTGGAAATATAAAAATCAAAACAGATTCAAAGTTGAATCAAAAACAGGTTCAAAGAAAAAAATCAGTAAGATTCAAACCGGAAATTCCAAAAACAATCAAACTTGCAAACCTGTAGACTAAGAAAAATGAATTCAAGCTTCAACCTGGATTATAGATCTGATCATCTCAGATCAAAACAATATATGGATTCAGTTTAAATCAAAGATCAAGGCTTGAAATCAAACCAAACTTCAATCAGGAAATCACAACAGACTAAAAGAAAAAAATAGGATTCAAAACAAAGATCAAACCAGAGAAGACTGGAAGGAAAGTTCAAGAGCATCAAAACCAGAGTAAGATCACAACAAGCAATAAAATTCAAAAACAATTGTTTTCCTCGGTCTCTTCCCCGTTGCAAATACCCAGGTGAGCAAACTCTAATTTTTTTTTTAAACCAACTCCTTTGACCTTTTATGTCTGTGGTAGTGATGATTGGAATATGGTTCGAATGTTTACATATTTGCAAATATAGATGTGTTTATATGGGTGAAGTAGGAGGTGCATGTCTGTTGTCAGGAAAGAAAACTGCCTCTGTTTATACATAACAGAGTCCAAGCAAATAGAAAAAAAATCAAATCTAGTGATCTTGTCTCTATTTATAATTAAGTTTCAAATGAAACTTGTTGCTTAATCATAAATTTTAGTTTTAAAATTATACTTAAGTTATAATAGTAGATAAATGCCTCTGGAAGCTATAACAGAAGATCAAACTTTAAATAAGCGAAAATCCAAACATCATGATTTAATGCATCAGGCATGAAATATGAAACTCCATTCAAACTTATGATCTTAAAACAAAAATTATGATTTTTAGTAAAGAGGTTAGAGTGCAGTTCTATATTCATCAGAAAATGAAAATCTGGGTGTTTCTGGTGACCTATTTGGATCTGGGGGTCCGGACTCCTCCTAGAGGTGGAGGAATGACTAGCGAATGGTGGAAAATTGCTTGATGAATGATCAATTCAAGGTGGAAAGTGCGGTGATGGATTCTAGTTCAGAATCCTAGTTTTGTTTGATTGGGTATTTTCGATCGGCATTGACTCTCTGCTTGATCGAGTGTAATGAGATTGCGGGAGATGGAAGCTTGATCGAAGACGAGGAGATGGCCGGAGTTTCAGTTTTTCTGGTGGTCAGAAAGTGGTGGGTGGCGCATTGACAAGTTTGGGGTGAGTACCTGTTGATGGGTTCCAGGTTGGTTTAGACACTCGATTTTGATTTCGAGTGGATGTTGAAGATCAGGTGGTCATAGGTTAGTGATTGGGCGAACGTCGACGTGTTTGATGATCTAAAGGTGATCGGAGATGGTCGGTGGCACCGTGCATATGCATGGTGTAGTTGTTCTAGTGGTCTTGTATTTTGTTGGTAGGTGGATGCAGTTTTTACTCGAGACCGTCTCGAGTAATTCAAGTATTCTACCCGAAGCATCAGGTGAACTGACTCGAAGTCATTTTTGTGGCCCGAGTTACTTTCAAATTACAGGTTTTAGTAAACCTGACAGGTTTTTTTAAACTGAATTTGAAAAGTGTAAAGTAAATTTTAAAACAAAGATTTTGAACAAGTTTAAATTCTGTAGAAGTATGGATTCAAATTTATTTTTGAATTCTAATTTGAAATGAAATAAAATTTTAAATATTTAAATAGGGGTTTCAGTTTTTTTTAACCTGACAGTTTTTCTAGATTTTAAAATTTTAATTTAAAATATGAAACCAGAATTTAAACTAAGTTTAAATTCAAAAGTTAAGTTTAGTTTTTTAAATAAACTTTTGAATCTTAAGTTTTTAAAAATGAATTGGGATTTTAAATCAAGAATTTAAAATCAAGGTTTTTAGAAGCAAGTATAAATCGAAGTTAAATTAGTGGATTCAAGTCTCTTTAAATCCAGATCTGGAAGTTTGAATCAGATTTTAAATCTTAATGTTTTAAACAAGTTTAAATCAATAGCTTTTTAAAGTTATTTGTTTTCAAATAAATATTTGAATTTGATTTGATTAAGTTCTTTTATAAAAAAAGAATTCAATGGAAAGTCAAATAATTTGTTTTCACTTGAATTCGCAAGTTAAAATGTAATGTATTTTAAAGCTTAAATTTTTAAATAAAAATTTAAGTAATTTAGTTAGAACTTTCCTTTTATAAGTTTATAAGTTGCTATTTAAAATTGATTGATGTTTATCTTTTTGAATCTCAAATTCAAAATAGAATTTGAATTTAAATTTAAAGTGTAATGTTCAAAATGCACTTAAATGTTAATGAAATCATTAATAAAGAAATTAATTATCATAGAGATAATTAAGGTAATAAAATGATTTAATTAATAAGGTAGTTAAAGAATGATTTAATTAATTTATAAATAAATAACTTAGATAAATTTATGATTAGAAATGATTAATAATGAATTAATCTAGGATAATTTCTTAAGAAAGTAATTAAAGAAATGTTATTCATTAATGAACATAATTAACTAGGGATTATTAAATTAATATGATTAATTCTGATAATTAATTAGATTAATTTATTTAAATAATCAATTTTACATTTTTGAATGTAATTACTTAATGAAAGTAATTAAGGGATTAATTACTTATTGTAATTAATTTTGGTAATGTGATTAATTTAAGTTAATTAATTAATTTAGTTTAATTAATTTAAGAAAATCACTTGATAATTGGATAACTGTAATTACTTAGTGTAATTAATGGAGATAATTACTTAGGGAAGTAATAAATGATAATTACTGGGAGGTAATTAGTGAATATGATTTATAAATGAAGTAATTTAGGCAATTACTTTTGTTATTAATTAATGGTGATTAAAAATTGTGTTTAATTAAAGATTAATTACTAATGTGACTAATTTAAATAAAGTAGTTTAATTTAAATATAATTAGAGATCATTAATTAATATAATTAAAGATGTAATTTATAATGGATTAGTTAAGGAATGATTAATAATAAGGTGATTAATTGATGTAATTAATTAAGATGATTGATTAATTAACTTATATCAAATGATTGTAATTAATTAATCACGATTGGATAATTAATTTATAAGTAATTAATTTAATTGGAAACTAATTGAATTAATTAGGATTAAACGATTAATTTTTTTGGCAAGGCCAGCCGGTTTTATAGTGGACCGTCCACTTTTTATTACGAACGTAATAAAATTTGAAGTACAGGAGAAAGGTAAAAGTACCTTAACTACTATGGAAAAGAAAGAATACAACACAGGATTGTGAAAGGCATATCAACTACTATATGAACATCGAAAACAGCTACTCCTTTAAAGAGGTAGCATCACCAGCATCCAGCAAAACCTGAGAAGACTCCATAGGGACATTCCCCAACAGACCAGCAATGGGGCGGAAATGGGAAGTGAGACAGGGATCATAAGCCACAGAATCAGAAGAGTACACAAAGGAACGATCGCAGGATGAATCAGCAAGCAAGATAGAATTCGATCTCGAAAAATAACCATCCAAAATAAGAGCTAATGTGTCACTAGACGGTCTATAATAAAGGCATCTAAGGTCTAGATGATCATCAGAAACAAATCTAAAGAAAGAATCATCGAAGGGGTTAAATCTCATGTCAGAAATGTGATCAACCCAACACCTCTCATCATCATCCCAAACAATAGAGGGAAAAGGCAGACCAGGAACAGGCGCAGCACCAGGAGGCTGGACCAGAACAGAAGAAGGGACTGCAGATATAACACTAGGGACCACAGAAGCGGCAGGGGATAAAGGTCAAGCAGGCGATAAGGCAGGCCGATCGGTAGTACAAGAAGTTGGATCCGGGACAGAAATAGGAGCCATAGGAGGAGGAGCAACTAGAGAAGATGCCTTAGGGACTCATATCCTGAGCGGAGGCCGAGGAAGAGGGATCTTAGGAGCGGCCGCAGAAACATCAGAATGTGAGCAGGCATTTGCTAGGTGGCCAAAGAAGTGACAGGAGGAAAAAAATATCTGGAACCCAACCGTAGCGAACACGGACTTCCACTACGTGCCCAACAGCAAGCTGTACTGGAATAGAGGATGGGAGGGGCTTAGATAGGGAAATCTCAATCAGAGCCTTAGCAAACATCAATTTTTCACGCGCAACCGTATTAGAGTCAAAACATTTCAATTTACCTACATTACAAGCTTTCCTATTCAAACCAAGCAAGGGTTGCAGAGCAGAGGAAATATGAGAAAAGTAAACCCAAATGGAGATAGAGAGTACTTGCGCACGAGCACTAGCAACTGTCGGAGACCAAGAAGTAATAATGAATGGTTGCCCACCAAAAAAAGAAGGCTTGTCCTCAAGAAAACGACAACGTTCCTCACTGGAGGAAAGCAAAAGGAAATACATGGAATCTACCAACCTAACACGGAGATCGCCACGAAGTCGCCAACACGAAGATCGCCACGAAGTCGCCAAGCTTTACCTATAAATGATTATTGAATGCTTGACCTTGCTTATAAATGTTTGCCTTGTATGAATTGCCTTGAATTGATTGATCTGTGATATTCTATTCCGTGAGTTGAGCTGTGTGTGTAATTTATTTATTTATTTATTTATTCATCTGTGATACATTTATCTGTGAATCTGCAAATGAAGATAAGCGTTATAGATTATACCGCTTATCGATATTTCTGTGTTTTGATCTGTGATGATTGAATAATGTTACACTATTGTGTTAAACCCCTGGACTACACCATACACACACAAATATGGATTTCATGAGGAAATCGGTTAAGTCACAGATATTTGAATTTAATATTTTGAAATGGTTTTAAAGTTTGAATTTTGAATTCAGATAACTTTAGAAATGGAATTGGGTTTTCTGAAACGGAAACAAGTAGTTTCAAATAATAATTATGATGAAAAGATTTCAAATTTGAAATTTAATGGTTTTGAAAATTTAAAATTGAATCTTTGGGAATTTTTTTGAAAAGCTATGAATGAATCTTTATCAAAGATTGGTGAACCTTGTTTTAAATTGAAAGGGGTCTTAAAGATGAATCTTTTGTTTTAAAAGATTGAAGTGTGGAAATTGTTAAACCATTGAAAGGTTTCTGGAAGTGAATCTTTTTGTTTAAAAAATTTGTAAATGGTGATTGGTTTAAACCATTTGAGAGGAAAGTTTTGGATTTTAAAAGCTATGACTTAACTAAAATCCCATATCCATATGTTTTTTTAAATATTGCGCTCACTATTCGGTTTAGCCGGGAGAGGATCTTTGTGTCATATAACCCATTCTGAATATGTGATATGTCGTAAATGGATAACAATAGAAGACGGTGGTGAAGACCGGGTGTCTTTGAGAAAGATAGGATGACCTATCGAATGACTCTGCACTGAGTTGCTCCGGTATAGAGATCTTCATATGTGATCGGGAGTCCGATCGGGACTGAGGATGCCCGGATTGCAAGGGCTTCTTCGGAAGTGCCTTCGGTTTTATTCGAACCAGGAACAGACTTGTATGGATGTGTGTCTGACATTAAACTTTGAGATGTAAAACCGGTTTCTATCAAATACATTTCTGTTTGGTGGCGGAGATATATTCTCTTAGCTTAACACCCTTCTCTAAGACGTATGAGCTCATAGGTTATGTAGTTGATGGTTACTAGTGATACATTCCCAATTTGGTAATGTGGCATACGAAGTGCTGCTGATCATTTGTTGATCAAAGCATGGCTTTGTAAAAAGCGTAGCTTTGTGGACGAGACTTCGTCGAGCTTCAAAACCCGGAATGGTCGAAACAGGAAGAATGCAGCAAGGTTATTTGGGGATAGCACCTCCTGAGGGTATGTTCATTTCTTTCTGGATAGAGATGATATCATGGTATGGAGCCCAGATATTAAACCTATGTGGTTACTGCAAATACATTACTTTGTGGTTGTTAGTATCGAGTGCTCAGATAAAGGTTGGTTACAACCGGGGGATGGCATACTCGTGTCAGTAGTTACCTAGTTACAGAGGTAACCCGGCCTTGGGTTGGCAGAGATCCGTTTAGGTTCTCGGGGCGTCCCTCTAGAGGCGTACCCATGTGGCCCAGGAAGTTCCTTAGCCTGACCATTTGCTGGAAATCCAATTACCAATATGCGCCTTGTACGGTTTTAGTTATAGAACCTTCCATCTAACATGGTAGCTATAACAGGCATACTATAATGGTATGTATGCTGGCTAAGATTAATATTATACTTGTTTGTACCAAAATTGGGCACAACACTCTTCGGAAGTTTTTGAAGAGATAATAAGTGAAGAATGTAAATTGAAAATGAGGATTATCTAACAAAAACTCCAAATAACAGCAAAGTAAAGACAAAGACAAGCGATTTATAATGGTTCGACGTGTTGCCTACGTCCACTGTGAAGTTTTTGCAATTTTATTGATTCTCTTTCAACGTTTGCAAGTGATTACAGCAAGCAACAGCAAGTTACAACTGGAAATTCGAAATCAACAGCAAGAATATGATGTAGGATGATGGAGATCTCGATCCGGCAGAGTCTGGGCGCTTCAGAATCCAAAAGATCCTTTTTCTGTTGGCTCTGGGCTCTATTTATAGGCGTAGGATGCTGATATTTCGCTGAAATTTCGGGAGACCATTTCTGGCGCGTGAGAGGGCCCACACGCCCGGCCTCAGGAAATTTGGGCCCACTTTGGGATCGATTCGAACTCCATTCAAATCGATCAGAAAATTACCCAATCGAGGTGAAATTTGGCGTGGATATTCTTCAACATGTATGAAAGCTTCGGTGAAATTTTCGTGGGATTTGGATCAGTGGATCATGTGATATGGTCGATACGAAATGGGGTCCTTCGAGTGGCTATTTGGTTCGAACCGATCCTTTCAAACCGATCAACTCACGTGGTCCTTCGATGACGTGGCGCGCATATCTCGAGCCGATCTACCTATTTCTTCGGTTTGGCCGCGTCGCATCCATATATCTCACCCCATTTGAAATGAAGACCGTTGCGTTAGACCAGGTCCTTTTGACTCGAACGAATCATTGGTCATGGGTTCGAATGAGAGACTTTTGATGGATTCGAAGTAAGGTCCTCCGATGGGTTCGAAGAGCAGCGGCTCGATGGATACGAACTTAGGTTATCTGATGGATACGAACAACACTGCTTAGATGGGTTCGAAGCAGACACTGGTTGTATGTTATGGGGCACGTCATCTGCTGATGGATACGAATCTGATCGATTGCGAACCCGATGGGTTCGAAGTCTACCCACTTGATTGATACGAACTCATTGGAAACAGAACGATGCGAAGCAGAGGACGGTCATGAGCTAGTTGGGTACGAAACCGAGGTCCACTGATGGGTACAAACCGATGCCTCCATGATGGGTACGAAGCAGTGACTGTTGTTTTATTTCACGGAGGCGAAGCAGGGTGGTGTCAATGGGTTCGAATACGATCGAGTCGAACCGAGGTATCCGATGGATTCGAACTCGATCGATACGAATTGAATTCCCTCAACTGGTTCGAAGCCGCTGTTCCTCTGATCGATTCGAAAACCATCGATTCGAAATGAAGCTTGGGGTTGGATTCGGATCCAAAGCCTCTTCTCTCAAACTGAATCGATCATAACTTGAACATACGAACTCGGATTAACTTGAAATTTGGAACGTTGGCTCTCTTAGCCTTGCTTTCCATGCCCTATCAATTGTAGCTTAATCTGGACTCGGACAAAATTCATTGATATCCATGGCGAACCTGTGTATGCTCGATATCCAAGAAGAGTAATCCTTGGTATCTCGACCTTGCCAAAAAGGTGGTATAACATTTGCCCCCCAAAGTACGTCTTGTGGAAATATGACGTGCTTTGAAAAGCTGCACTTTCTTTCTGAACAACCGCTGCTCCCTTTCGCTGAAAGTTGCGCTCTGTATTGTTGTAACCTTACGTTGATATAACTGATCGCTGTATAATAGCGATTGGATGTTTGTTGCTGCAATCATAACAAGACGAGTGTCTGATTCCTATGAATGTTTAAAATCGAATATTTGTCCGGCATATATACACATATGTTAGTTTGACTCTCGAAAACGTTGTGTGTTCACGAGTCGTTGTCAGCTTTGTTATTGAATTTCGTATCGATTCTCTCCTGAACCGATTTAGAAATTTGAGTTGAAACCATGCTTGATGGTTGTTTTTGACTATCCTCTTGTATCGATCCTCTCCTAAATCAATATAAAAGGTTGAAAAGTAGTTTTTCATATCGATGCGAGTCGAAATGATGGATACGAAATGATAGTTTGTGTCGATGAGCTTGGATGGATACGAAACGTCCATTCGTATTGATAGGAAATGATGGACACGAAATCGTTGTTCGTATCGATAGGAAATGATGGATACGAAATCATTGTTCGTACCGATATACAGTGGATGGAATTGTGAACTTGTTGATGTGAACAGGGGTTTCGAATCGATATGCCCACTGTTCGTTTCGCATCGATGCGACTCAATGCTCTTCAGCACAGCCTTAGTTGTGTGTTTCGTATCGATGAAGCTTCAAGCGTATGGACTCAAATTGAGCTTTCGAACCGATCTATGGTTTGACTTGTTACGACCGGTCGAGTTGACTGGGATGCGAAATGACCCGGTCACTTTCTAGGTTCCATATAAATAGCAGGGGCCTTGCCATTTTTCACTTTTTCACTTTTTACTGCCGCCTTTGATTTTTCGCATCGTTTTAGAACTTGGAGAGACAGTAGCCTTGTACTTTCGACTCGACCGATTTCAAACTTCCAGATCTTCGAATCCCCACTTTAAACTAGGTAATCGACCACGAAGCTAAATGATGAAGCCACCCCAAATCCATTCTTTCTTCATCAATCATCCATTTTGGGAATTGGTAAAAACCAGATCTAGCAACGGCCATGGCGGTTCTTTAGTTATTATATTTTGTAGATTGAAGAAGAAAGAGTAGAAAAGGCGAGAACACATCGACCCGAGATGTGTGTTCGAATCGATGAGAGCAACGATATTTTTTTGGATCTCGTGTCGATTCTTGAGACAAACCAAAGGGCAGTTCGTACCGATGGCCATGATGGTTAATCGTATCGATACGAAGCGATCAATACGAAAGGATAGGTTAATGATCGTTACGAAGTCTTTTGCTTTAGATCGATGCGAACCTCGTTATTATGATCTATATGAAAAGTTTCGATTAATGCGTCATTGATGTCAAGCTAATACTTTCCCGATCGGTACAAACTAGGTAACCAAGGATCGATACGAAGTCATTGGATTTTATCGATACGAACTCGGCTCCAGATGATCGATTCGAAACATGTTTATCGGCATCGATTCGAACTGGTACCTTGATGGATTCGAACGAACTCCATGTGATCGATTCGAACCGGTGTCATGATTGATTCGGTTGAGCTTCCTTTGATCGATTCGAACTTCCCACGTTGAATATGAAATTTTTGGCATTCCTCAATATAATTCTGACGAGCTTCATTCTCGCATATTTGGACTTGATTAAACTTCATACTCGACTATATCTTGAAGCTCGTCAATGGAACCATAACAAACTTAACTGTTTGCACATCTTTTTTGACTTCGCACAAATTTATTCAAGTAATGCATTGCACTGCACAACACACACTCATACACTTTACGCTGGGGAATGCACGGGCCCTTTGTCGTCTAACGATAATTTCTCATAAGTTAGCCAGTTATGGAACCATCAAGTTCGCAGCCGCAAGAAAACCCGCAAGAAATCCAAAGTACAGCTACTTC
Source organism: Allium cepa (assembly GCA_030765085.1). Taxonomy (NCBI): domain Eukaryota; kingdom Viridiplantae; phylum Streptophyta; class Magnoliopsida; order Asparagales; family Amaryllidaceae; genus Allium; species Allium cepa. The sequence goes on from CM060939.1 coordinate 701,304,522, forward strand.
GAGACTAGAGGTTCCGGATATTGAACCTGAGATCATCGGTCCAACCCCGGACGACTTTCCCAATGCGTCTTCTATTGCTAGTCCATCGGAATCCGTTCGATCCAATATTTCTGAAGATATGTTGGGGAGGATATGCTTAAGGCATGGCCTGTCAATGGACGACGTGTTATTACCGGGGCCAAATGACAGACCACACAATCCGGCGGAGGGATACACCGCATTCAACCGCCACGCGTGCGCAGCCGGGATGCTTCCTCCGTTCAATGAGTACATAATAGAAGTACTATCTTTTCTAGGGATCGCCCCATCTCAACTACACCCGAACGGATATGCTTCCATGAATAGCTTGTTCATCGTCTTCATGGAGTACCTTTATAGACCACCGATCCCGACCGAGATCAGATATCTGTTCAATTTCAAAACTCGAAGTGATTAACCCTCCTTCACATTTTTGGAAGCAGTGAGGAGTTGTCAAGTGGTCAGTGGGTCCTAGACCAGGCTAAGCTATTGCAGGAAGGAATGGTTTTACATCAGATGTCCTCTAGGGTTTGCCCGACGATGGTTATTCAGACGTGAGTATAGCTGAGTTCTCAAATAATTACTAAGGCAATTGCAGTCGAAGTGAAACTTATATTTTTTCCTTTTTACAGCAACGATTCAACGACCTGAAGGTGAACACTTTAAGGAGATAGTGCGAGTACTCCGAGAAGTCCCGAGCGAAGATAGGGACATCGAATTGCTTTTGACGGATAGGAATCTTCGGACTTTTGGGTTGATCGAACGGGGGCAGAGTATAAAGTTTTATGGGGAACTAAGGACCGTCTTGAAAAAACGAGTCAAGCACAAGAAGCCCAAAGTTATTATAGCCGAGGAAGCTGATTCTGAAAGAACCCATACTGATGATGAGCTGTTGGCCGGGCCTACAGATGTAGTTCAGGATGTCGCAGAGCAGAGAAAAGACAAGACAGCCGTTTTTAAGTCGCCTGTAAAGGGAAGACGGAGGTCGGTCGTCATGTCCCGGCTCACCCCCGGAATTAAAATTTCGAAGAGGTCTCCCCCAGGAACATAAAGTCTCTTTGAAGGACTTGCTGACCTTCCAATCCCGGATGATGTGTCTTTTCAACATGATGCCGGGTTGGAGGAATTCCATCGTACTCTAGAATTGAGCGAGCCTTTTATTACTAGCGTGGTCGACACTTTTGGTTGGTCGGGGGGAATGCATATTCATACACATTTCACGACACTACATAACCCTTAGTCGTAGGTCATCGGTTTCGAAAAACCACTAACTTTATTCTCATTTCGCTTTGCAGATATTATGACTGGACGCGGTTCGATTTTAGGAAGTCTACGACAGGCTCGTAAATCTTCCTCATATTACGAGTCACACCGAAGAGAAGGAGATAGGGATTACGATCGCAGGTACTCTGGGTGTTCTAGCCAAGAACGGTATGATAGAGATAAGGACTACAGACGTCGATCTCGATCTCGCACTCCTCCTCCCAGAGCTCCTATACAACCTCCTGCCTATGTTGCTCGTCCTTCCTCGATACAAGTCAGCTTCTCAATCTTCTAGATCTGAGCCCCACCATCCCAGATCTGAGGCAATGTCCCCAATAGTTGCCGAACAGCCTCCTACTGAAATTTCGGGGGAAGGAGCAATCAGGCTTGCGCAATTAAAGAAGGACTTCCCGAATATTTGCTTTGATAACTAAATTTTTCCTCTTCACTTGAAAAGAATCCCGCCGGAGGCCGAGCAGGTGGCGCACGATTATGTGCACGATTTTTATGCCCAATACAAGGCGTGGTATAAGGCGGCCGAGCGAGCTTCGTCATTAGCCTTCGAACGAGCGGCTATCATTGAAAAGCTACAAGCTGAGCTGGCTCAAAAAGATCGCATCATACAAGTTCTGAACACAGAAGCTGAATCATCTCGAAAATCAGAGATGGAGGCTCTTACGAAGGCCGATGAAGCTCAAGCGGCTATGGATAGGATGAAAAAAGAGCACTATGTCACGGTGGAAGACATGGGCCACCGGAACACCATCGTCACTGCCGAGCGAGATGCGGCTTTGAAAGAGCTTAATGAGCTTAATGCTAAAGTTTCTGAAATTATGAAGGAAAGGGATACCGCCAATATTTCTGCAAAGGAGGCATGTGATCAGGCGGTAGAATTCTGGACCGAGCGTGATGCTGCGATGGCTAAAGTAATGGAAATCGAGGTCGATGTTGATAGAAAAATTGAAATCGCCGAGTCCAAGCTGGAGGCCAACATTGAAGACCTCCTTATTACTTATAATGCCAACGTGTTAAGGCATAGGAATTTGGCTTGGCTCGAGAATTATCAGGTACATCTTCATAGTGCCTGGAGTCGGTTGATTGAGGAGGAGAAAGCGGTGTATCCGGACGAATCAATAGACCAGTTTGAGCTTGAAAATCGGTTGCTGACCGAAGACGAAAAGAAAATCCTTCATGATGCCATAATTTCTCATGAGAAGGAGACGGTCGGCGCCCGACATTTGGGAGTCAGGGAAGGTTCTGGTATTGAGCATCGGGCTTTAGTTCTTAAGATGACCGCTCCACTTCCGTCAGAGACCACATCTGTGGTTGACTCACAGTCAGTCCCTGCCTATAATCCAGAGCAACCACATCTATCTCCTATCCGAGAGCACGTTTCTGAAGCTGCTCCGTCGTCAGCAGGCCATGTTGAGGAAGGTATTCCGAACTTATCTCAAGTGTATTCCAAATAGGGAGTTTGTTTTGAAGAAGTTACTAATAACTTCTTCTTATCTTTGCTCAGTGACTTGAGTTGCGCCGATTGCTGTGACTCAAGAATCAAGTCAAGAGGAGAAATCCATCACCACTGAGACGATCGTCGTGACAGCAGTGTCAACTGAGGTGATGCAGGGGGCATTATCTCTTGATGAGAAAATGGTGAGCGAGCTGCTCGGCCAGCAGGGTGGCTTCTCCACAGACTTGCCGTTCATCGTTAGTGACCTCCCGCCAACCTCTAGCTCTTTATTGCAGACTGCAGATGCCCCTAGCCAGGCCCAAGCGATTCGTGATGAAGAAATCCTGGCCGATATTAATGCAAAATTAGAGGCTGCGGGGCAAGGTGGTAGTATTGGTGGAAGTACGGCGGTGCATAGCCCAGCACCTTTGAGGACAATATCATCGGGTGGCACTATCCCATCTTCCGTTGCGGATCCAATCCCCCCAACTCCTCCGGCGAGCAGTATACACCCGAAATCAAGTTCAGAGGAGGACGCCGACATTATGCCCCCAGCCGAAGAGCAGCCAGTAAAGAGGAAGCACTCCAAACGAAGGATCTCTGTTTCTAGCAAGTCCGAGGACGAACCGCTGATAAGGAGGTCGAAAAAGAAGAAATAGATCGGCCACTTAAGCGGATTTTTTGATAGATAGGAACTTGTGTTTGTTTTCCGCTAGTAGGCCGTGTATAGACGCGGGTTCGGCCCCTGCTAGTAGGATTTCTTTTTTGGACGAACTTATTTGCATGTAAGTCCTTGTCTTTAGTTAGTTGAAATAAAATATTGCTTTTCTCATTCCAACTGTTTTTCCTGCTTAAGTGTTGTGACGATCAGCTTGTTACTGCACCTGTTACAGATCTTGAATACACGTCCGCGCTCCGGGGAATTAGAATAATTTGTAAGCGATAATTTGGTTCGCACCCCGGGAATCCAATAACTATCGCTATTTATGACATAGTTCGCACTCCAGGAACTTCGAGTCGATACTTTGCTTTAATTCACACTCTGGGAATTAGGAGTCAGTACTTACGCTTCGGTTCGCTTTCCGAGAACATTAAGTCGATGTTTATGCTCCGAATTCGCACTCTGAGAATTTGGAGCTAGCATTTATACTCCGGTTTGCACTCCAGGAACCCGGAGTTGATGTTTATATTCCAGTTCGCGCTCTGGGAATCTGGAGTTAGTGTTTATACTCCAGTCCGCGCTCCGGGGACTTAGAGTTATTTCAATGTTTATACTCCAGTTCGCACTCTGGGAATCTGGAGTTATTGTTTAGGCTCCAGTCGGCGCTCCAGGGATTTAGAGTTATTTCAATGTTTATACTCCAATTCACACTCTGGGAATTTGGAGTCCGTTCACACTCTAGGAACGATGGACTTTAAGTTTATACTCTAATTCACACTCTGGGAACTTGGAGTCCGTTCACACTCTGGGAACGATGGACTTTATGTTTATACTCCAATTCACACTCTAGGAATTTGGAGTCCATTCACACTCTGGGAACGATGGACTTTTATGTTTATACTCCAATTCACACTTTGGGAATTTAGAGTCAACGAAAGGATTGTCGTGTGTCAATACTTTTAGGTGTTGGTGTGATGACATGCCCCCGAGCTCGGGTTTCATTTAGTGAGTGACCGATTGTATCTCGATCACTGCCTATTTGAATAAATCCCACCGTATGATGGAACTTAGCTCTCCGTGCATTGTGATGTTTTGTGGCGTATTCAATAAATCACAGCTCTGGCTCGAAGAGATAGCATTTTATTGCTGGAATAAGAAAATATGGCAAAATCGGCTGCCTTATTACAAATTCAAATTTCAAAATGCGAAAATAAAATGCAAAGGAAATAATGGGCTAAAACAAATAAAGCCTGTCATGTATAGTAGCGACGGAGACTCTCGCTATTGCAGGCTCTCGGCAGAGTAAGACCGTCAACGGTTGATAACTTGAATGTGCCATCTCCGAGCTTTTGTGAAATCACATAAGGTCCCTCCTAATTAGGTTTCATGTGCGAAGGAACAGGATAGATTCTTTTTAGCACGAGATCGCCGAGTTCAAAGGTTCACGATCGGACCTTGGCATTGTACATTCGGGCAACTCGACTCCGATATGCGGCTGCCCTCAGATCAGCCTCTTCATGCTTTTCATCGAGTAAATCCAGAGATTCCGCAAGTAGTATGGCATTTGTTTTCGGATCATAGTACGCCACACGATGAGAAGATACTTCCATCTCGACTGGAATAACGGCTTCCGAGCCATAAGATAGAGAAAATGGAGTATGTCTGGTTGCAGTCTTGTGGGTTGTTCGATAAGCCCATAACAGGAAGTTCATCAACCCATTTGCCCCCGGCTTTTTCCAGTCGTTTCTTCGAAATAGATTTGATAACCTTATTAACAGCTTCGAATTGGCCATTCGCTTGAGGGTTTGCAACTGCAGAGAATTTCTTATTGATATGGAACCGTTGACAGAAGTTCTTGAATTCAGCGCTGTCGAATTGGGCTCCGTTATCGGTGATAATAGTATGCGGGAGACCGAACCGACAGATGATGTTGCGTACTACGAAGTTGATTACTTTCTTCGTCGTGATTGTTGCAAGAGGTTCGGCTTCAGCCCATTTGGTGAAGTAATCGACTGCGACGATGGCATACTTCGCGCCACCTTTGGCCAAAGGCAATGTACCAATTATGTCAATCCCCCATACTGCAAACGGCCAAGGACTGACCATTTGGGTTATCTCAGTAGGTGGGCCTCTAGGGATCCGAGCATGTTTTTGGCATTTATCACATTTTCTGGTGTAGTCTGCTACGTCACGGTTAACAGTGGGCCAATAATACCCGTATCGGAGTACTTTCTTGGCGAGTGCTTGCCCCCTAGTGTGATCGCCACATTCTCCTTCGTGCACATCATGTAATACTCGTTTGATTTCGTCGTGAGCGATACACCGGAGGAGAGGGACAAAATATCCTCTTCGATACATAACTCCGTTTTGGATGATGAACCACGAGGCTTTTCGAAGAATCTGTCTCTTCTCACTTCTGCTCTCAGGCAAGGTCCCATGCTCAATATAATCTCAATAAGGGGTCATCCAAGATTCCTTACTGGAAGTAGTCTCAAAGGTGAAGTCAGTCTCCATTTGATCAATGCTCGGAGAGGATAGAGTTTCAACAGGGACGAGCCCTAACTGTTGAGCTTCGCCCGTACTTGCCAACTTTGCCAACGAATCGGCTTTCTGATTATTCTCTCGGGGTATGTATAAAATGGAATAATAATCAAACTGATCAAGCACCTTTTGGATTCGGGCTAAATAAGCAGCTAGCCTTTGATCTTTCGCCTGATATTCACCCTGGACCTGACATACGACTAATTAGGAGTCACAATAGATTTCCACCGCGGTAATTTTCAGATCGTGGGCCAGCTTCAACCCAGCAAGCAAAGCTTCATATTCGGCTTCATTACTGGTTGCACGGAACTCGAACTTTAAAGCGTAACATATGGATCGGCCTTCGGGAGTTTCAAGTACTACCCCAGCGCCCGAGCACCGATCGTTGGATGCACCATCAGTGTGTGACTTCCAGATGTACTCAGGAGATTTGCTCGTCTCAGGAAAGTCTTCGGGAACAGTGAACTCGGCTATAAAATCTGCTAGGACTTGACCGTGAATAGCTCTCCTTGGAGTGTAAGTGATATCGAATTGACTCAGTTCGATGTTCCATTTGAGTAACCTACCAGACGTCTCAGGCCGCGTGAGGACCTGTCGTAATGGCTGATCGGTGTATATAGTGATGGGATGAGCCTGAAAGTATGGACGAAGCTTCCTCGAGGCAATGACTAGGCAGTAGGCTAACATAGTAGATCGGTTTCTGGACTTGCTAACATAGTAGACCGGTTTCTGGACTCGGTCTTCTTCTCGAACAAGGGCAGCGCTGATCGCACTCTCTGATACTGCCAGGTAAAGATACAACTGTTCGTGGTTAATAGGCTTTGAAAGAGTCGGCGGTGTGGAAAGATGTTGAACCAATGATTTGAATGCGTCCTCGCACTCCGCATTCCATTCGAAGTTTCGCTTCCCTTTTCAGATCAAATCGAAGAATGGGATGCATTTATCGGTGGACTTTGATATGAACCTGCTCAGCGCTGCTACCTTTCCGTTGAGACTCGGGACTTGCTTTATAGTTCTCGGAGTTTGTAAATTTCTGATAGCCCAGATCTTTTCGGGGTTGGCTTCTATTCCTCTGGCGTCGACGATGAACCCAAGGAATTTTCCGGATGCGACTCCAAAACGACACTTAAGGAGGATTGAGCTTCATTCCGTATCTTCTAAGGGTATTGAACATTGAATCCAAGTCTTTAATGTGATTAGTGGAGTATCGTGATTTCACCAACATGTTGTCCACATAAACCTCCATGGTTCTTCCGATCTGGTCAGCGAACATCCGGTTAACCAAGCGTTGGTAAGTTGCTCCGACGTTCTTCAATCCGAAAGGCATGACTTTGTAGTAGTATAGTCCCAGATCGGTTACGTAGCTCGTATGCTCTTGGTCGGGCACATGCATGGGTATTTGATTGTAGCCCGAGTAAGCATCCATGAAAGATAATAATTCATGTCCGGTCGTTAAGTCCACAAGTTGGTCAATTCGAGGAAGCGGGAAGCTGTCCTTCAGACAAGCTTTGTATAGGTCAGAATAATCGATGCACATTCTTCATTTCCCATTTGGTTTTCGAACAAGTACAGGGTTGGATACCCAATCCGGGTATAGAGAGTCCCGGATAAACCCATTGGCTTTTAACTTATCAACTTCTTCTTTAAGGGCGGCAGATCTCTCTAGATCCATACCGTGCCTTTTCTGCTTGACCGGGCTATACCGCGGGTCAATATTCAGGGTGTGGCTCGCGATGTCCGATGAGATCCCACACATATCAGAATGCGTCCAGGCAAACACGTCGAGATTCGCCCGGAGAAAATCAACGAATTCATGTTGCATTTCTTGGCTCAACTGAGACCCAACCTTCAACATTCTCGAATCATCATTATCTACTCCATCGATTGGGACATCAATCGTCAGCCAGCCGGGGATGCCTCACTTTCAACAGATTCTTCCTTGTTTTCATTGTCTCTCGGGTCAAGATCCCTGTGCAATTGGTTGTGGTGCCTGGGCCGAGGCCCAGGCATTAATTGTCAATTATCTGTAAAACGGACGCAGAGAGATTCCTCTACGCCCTTTCCTTTTTCTCGTCGCTGCGCCTCGCGCAGCTCAGCCACGTAACAGGCTCTTCCAGTAGCCTGATCTCCAAAAGCCTGATCTCCCTGTATAACTCCAATCCCATGATCAGTGGGGAACTTCAATGTCAAACACCACGGGGCAATTGCTTCCCTGAACTCAGTAAGGGTCGGTCGGCCCAGAAATGCATTGTATGGAGAGTGAATATCCAAAACAACAAATCGTAAAATCCGAACTCTTCGGCATTCTCCAATTCCTAACTCCACTGGCAATTCCACCACCCCCGTAGGTATATTAGCACTCCCATCGAAGCCATGAATTCTAGATTGACAAGGCTTTAAATCTTTGGCTTCCATTTTCATCTGGTCGTACGCTCTCTTAAACAAAATGTTCACTGAACTTCCACTGTCAACTAGGATCCTCTTCATCCAAGCAGGACCAACCTGAGCAGATATGACAAGTGGGTCAATAGTTGGGGCTTCGACCCTATCAGCATCCCGGCTCCTGAATACGATGTCATCTGTTATTGTCTTTTGCAGTTTTGCTGGGGCCCCTTCATCGAAACTACTACAACACTCAAAATCCACATGCCTGATAGAACTGGCATATGACTCCATTTCCCTCCAACTTCGATCTGCTGGATGGGGACCACCACTGACTGTGTTAATAACTAACCTCCCGCCTGTACGGGCAGGTTTCTCCTGTCTTTCTCGAGTTTGCGAACGGTTTTGATTGGATGGGCCCACACCACCAGACTGCGGCGCCCGAACGAGCTGATCTAGCTTTCTTTCTCTAATCAACTTCTCAATGAGGTCTTGCAAATGTCTACACTCATTGGTATTATGTCCATAACTCTCATGGAATCTGCAGAACTTTCTTGTTTGGATTTGCCTCTTTGATGATGGCTTCGGAGCAAGTTTCTTATATTGCATAGCGTTGCAAGTCTGTAGATACACGTTCTCCAACGACGTGTTCAGTGGTGTATAACTGTCAAACATTGGAGCCCTACGTCGCGGGCCACGGGTTTGATCTCGTTTTCTGTTCTGATTATCACTATTCCTTGGTTGTTGAGTTTGTTTATTTTGAATGTTCAGTTGGACTTTTCCTGAACTTTCACCAGATTGTTTGACCGCAACATTGCTCTGAATCCCCTCACTGCTAGGTCTCACATCGTCCTGTTTCATAGACTGTTTCGCATCCTCACGCCTCAAGAACTGAGCATCTTTGGAATAGAAATGGTCCAACGATGTAGGAGGCTTCCCAGCTAACCAGTCTCCAAACTCGGAATCGGGGTCGATTCCTTTAGTTAATTCCATTCCGATCGAATTATCATTGGGGTTACTAATCTCTGCACAAGCGGAATTAAACCTTTCCAAATATTGCTTGAGTGTCACTCCGGGGGCTTGAGTGACAATGGATAGAGTATTAACGTCTTTAGGCCTGGCGACGTGCATACGAAACTGCTCGACAAACTTAGTAGCCAACTGGTCGAATGAAAAGATTGATTGAGGAGGAAATTGTGTAAACCATATTGTTGCGATGCCCCCTAATGAAATTGGAAAACTACGGCACTTTACCGCATCATCAGCTCTTGCAGCACTCATCGACCATTCATGTTTCAAGATATGTTGATTGGGGTCGGAACTCCCTTCGTACATGGCAGAGTCGGCATTCTAATTGCCGAGGGGGTTTAGCGTATAAAATTTCATCTATGAACGGAGTATGACTTCGGGAGATTCCCCAATCGTCATTTGTCAAGCCCTGACTCTCGCGAATCATTTGGCGTATCATGGCTGAAAGGTCTGGCATCGGAGCATTTTGTATATGTTGGGCCAAAGTGTGGTCGGGTTCCACGTCGCGAGGTTAGACCGGGCGCTGTTGACGGTCCGTGTCTCATCTCCTTGGCTCAGCATTCTCTGGAACGTATGGTTCAGGTGTATGCCCTTGTTGGTTATGGGTATCGATCCCCATATCAGCCGTGGTAGCAGTGGCACGGTTGTCTGTGGTGTTTTATGGAACAGTGCCCCTTCGGGAGGAGGGTCCAATATGAAAACTAGCAAAAGGGCCAACTCTTAACTGTCCAACGGTCAATGTTGGCTGGTGGTCAATGTCCTGTGCATAATTTCCCTCTAGCCTAGGATGGGTAGATCTGTGATTGTAGTCGGATGAAGCAGAACTTTCAGTGGAGGAGCGAGACGCATGATCCCTTCTGGATCTTCTACGCCCTTGGCGGTCTAGTTGATTCGCTAATTCAGTGTTAACGCGCAACTGTTCAGCTAGCTGTTGCCGACTTTGAGTTAGTTCCTGGAGCAATGTCTGGAACTCTTGTCTAGTAACCGGACCTGATGGGTCGGAATGCCCGGTATCATCTTGATTAGGTGGAGGTAGTTGCGCGGGATTCTGTCTATCCCGGCCTTCTTGACCAGCAGCGGTAGAAGCGGTTCTCGTGCTAAACATCTTGAGAAGTGGACTCCTTTCCTTTGACTTTTGCAAATCTGAATAGAATGGAAGGATTTTGAAATTGGAATCTGGATCTCTCTCTTAGATTTATGCAATCCGGTATCGATGATAGATCCGATGAGCAGGAGAAAAAACTGGGTTTTCTCGGTGAAAGCACCAAAGTATTTGTACCAAAATTGGGCACAACACTCTTCGGAAGTTTTTGAAGAGATAATAAATGAAGAATGTAAATTGAAAATGAGGATTATCTAACAAAAACTCCAAATAACAGCAAAGTAAAGACAAAGACAAGCGATTTATAGTGGTTCGGTGCGTTGCCTACGTCCACTGTGAAGTTTTTGCAATTTTATTGATTCTCTTTCAACGTTTACAAGTAATTACAGCAAGCAACAGCAAGTTACAACTCGAAATTCGAAATCAACAGCAAGAATATGATATAGGATGATGGTCTCGATCCGGCAGAGTCTGGGCGCTTCAGAATCCAGAAGATCATTTTTCTGTTGGCTCTGGCGCTCTATTTATAAGTGTAGGATGCTGATATTTCATTGAAAATTTGGGAGACCATTTCTGGCACGTGAGGGGGCCCACACGCCCGGTCTCAGGAAATTTGGGCCCACTTTGGGATCGATTCGAACTCAATTCGAATCGATCATAAAATTACCCAATCGAGGTGAAATTTGGCGTGGACATTCTTCAACATGTATGCAAGATTCTGTGAAAATTTCGTGGCATTTGGATCGGCGGATCATGTGATATGGTCGATACGAAATGGGGTCCTTCGAGTGGCAGTTTGGTTCGAACCGATCCTTTCGAACCGATTGTTTCGAACCGATCAACTCACGTGGTCCTTCGATGACGTGGCGCGCATATCTCGAGCCGATCCACCTATTTCTCTGGTTTGGCCGCGTCGCATCCATATATCTCGCCCCATTTGAAATGAAGACCGTTGCGTTAGACCAGGTCCTTTTGACTCGAACGAATCATTGGTCATGGGTTCGAATGAGAGACTTTTGATGGATTCGAAGTAAGGTCCTCCGATGGGTTCGAAGAGCAGAGGCTCGATGGATACGAACTTAGGTTATCAGATGGATACGAACAACACTGATTAGAAGGGTTCGAAGCAGACACTGGTTGTATGTTATGGGGCACGTCATCTGCTGATGGATACGAATCCGATCGGTTGCGAACCCGATGGCTTTGAAGTCTACCCACTTGATTGATATGAACTCATTGGAAACAGACTGATGCGAAGCAGAGGACGGTCACGAGCTAGATGGGTACGAAACCGAGGTCCATTGATGGGTACGAACCGATGCCTCCATGATGGGTACGAAGCAGTGACTATTGTTTTATTTCACTGAGGCGAAGAAGGGTGGTGAGAATGGGTTCGAATGCGATCGAGTCGAACCGAGGTATCTGATGTATTCGAACTCGATCGATAGGAATTGAATTCCCTCAACTGGTTCGAAGCCGCTGTTCCTCTGATCGATTCGAAAACCATCGATTTGGAATGAAGCTTGGGGATGGATTCGGATCCGAAGCCTCTTCTCTCAAACTGAATCGATCATAACTTGAACATATGAACTCGGATTAACTTGAAATTTGGAACGTTGGCTCTCTTGGACTTGCTTGTCATGCCCTATCAATTGTAGTTTAATCTGGACCCGGAAAAAATTCATTGATATCCATGGCAAACCTGTGTATGCTCGATATCCAAGAAGAGTAATCCTTGGTATCTCGACCTTGCCAAAAAGGTGGGATAACAATACTTTCGAAATGTTTTCCACTATGCACTAATAATAATATCAAATAGTTTTTGCGTATCAAGCATGTTTGACTGTCATAAGGAGAAATCTCCCCCAAGTGTGCGATTGCATGGTGTGTGTGTCGGGAGGCCTTATGGTAGTTTCATTTTCAAAAAGCATTGCGAATTTCTTTCAAGTTCTTTATTTGCTTTTGATAAGAAAACTGCTTTAATTTCAGATAAAACTGTTTTTGTTTGCTCATACCAGTCTCATGACTGACCTGGAGTTTATTGTTCCCTTCCTAAACTCTGGGTGCCAACAATTTTCCACACGGGCAGTCTAGAGTTGGGTTTTACAGATAGTAGATATAGAATCGATTATGTAGCTTTCGATTTTCTCTTGGGTATTCTTTGAAGTCTTTGGATATTGAAGTATTTGGTTAGGATGACAGACCAGACTTACTTAGCTTGGTGAAACGTGATGGTGATTCGAGCTTGTGGGTTAGAGTCTTAGCTTTGGAGCATTGGATTGGAGTTATCTCTTGGCTATTTGTTTTCCGCTGTTGTTTATTGCCTTTGATATTTCTTGTATCATATTGAATATTGTTGTATATTTGGATATTGTATTCATTGGAGTTGTATATGATATTCATTTCTTTCCTTCCACTGTGTTACTTAATTGTGTTATAAGCTCCGGCGAACCAGATTCGACGTTTGGATCTGCGGCATTTGAATATGAGTGTCGTATTCGGTGTCGATTTTCAAAGATCGAGTCAGAGTCGTGACATTTAGTATCAGAGCTGAGGGTTAAAACTCTGGCTCAGGAGTATAACACATTAAGTAACTCATTAGAGAGAGGGTGAAGCATACCCTAGAATGAGTATATCCCTAAGATATCCATTCGAATGCCTCGGTAAATTCTCTTACTATCCACTGATAGTAAGTATGAGTGCAAGAAGAGGGCGAGATGGGGGACAAGGGATTACGACTACAAATGGTCGATACCCTGCAATAGCGGAAACAACTTTCTCTATCAATCTCATTTGATTCGTCTTCCTGGCAGCTCCAGGAAGAAGCTTTGATATATTTGCATGGGACACAAACTCCAGATAGGTCAGAATTGTTTGTTTGGATGAATTGTTTGTTTTGGTTGCTATGATTGATAGGTATATTTTGATAGTTTAACTCAAAAGTTTTGGAATTGTATCCATATATCTGTTTATTCTGTTCGGTCCCGGTATATTCTACGAGTGGTTAGTTATCTTTCGAACTAACCAATACCCCTGCATACTTCGTTGATCTATATGACCCGAGTATCTTGATTCGTTCTTGTATCCATTATTGATATTCTGATTTGGTAAGCCAAATGCAGAATAGATATTCAGTTTGATCTGGTGATTTATCTCTCTATATTCTTTTGTGGTCTCCCTACTTTCAAATTTCGAGGACGAAAATTTTCTAAGGGGGGAATCTGTAACATCCCTGAAATTTTAGTTAAGATAATTTGATAATTGATTTAATTTTTAAAATCAAATTAAGAAATTAATTATGAATTAATAGAGAATTAATTTGAACATTGGGATTGAATATGTATATAAATTAGATTTAAATAAATAGAATTTGAATGTTTAAAGATTTACGAAAAAGATATGTTCTGTTATTTATTTATATCTATAAATTTAGTTTAAATTAAATTTTCGAATTAAAATTAAAATTAAAAATCTTATAAATATATTGGGTTTGAAAACATTATATTTTCAATTTATAAAGATTTGTTTTCCAAATTTTATTAAATAGATATTTTGAATGAGAACATATAAACAAGAATAAAACATTAATTATAAATATTTATTAGTAATGTATAATTTAATTTCAAACCATTTTTCTTTAATTTGTATAAGTATTAAATAATTGTTTTTAACATTTAAACCCATAATTAGTATAAATTTGGAATTAAACCATTTTAAAATAAGATTCCCGGTATAAGTTTATAAATTAAAAATAAGATAGGATTTAAAAAATAAACATAATTTGCAAATAAAGATAATACATAAATGTGTGAGTGGAAAATAAATATGAATATATTCATGTACTAAACTAAATTTAAGTTTAAATATAAACTGTGTTACACAAACATTTGTAAATATAAAGATTAAATAATTTTAAAGGTTTAAACTATAAATTTTAAATTAAATTGAATAAAGGGTTTAAACAAAAATTTATAAATTAATTAAAATTAAGGGCTTAAACATAAAAATACATATTTTAACAAGTGTAACATTTCAAAAACATGACATTAACAAATGTAAGCCTAATATGATTTGTAAATTACAAGTGGCATTTGAATTTTTTCTTTTAAACTTAATTTTGATAAATTGTATTAAGAAAACTAACTAAGCTAATGTATTAAGTTTTCTTCCATCTCCAAAATTATCAAATTTAAAATCTGGAAATATAAAAATCAAAATAGATTCAAAGTTGAATCAAAAACAGGTTCAGAGAAAAAAATCAGTAAGATTCAAACCGAAAATTCCAAAAACAATTAAATTTGCAAACCTGTAGACTAAGAAAAATGAATTCAAGCTTCAACCTGGATTATAGATCTGATCATCTCAGATCAAATCAATATATGGATTCGGTTTAAATCAAAGATCAAGGCTTGAAATCAAACCAAACATCAATTTGGAAGTCACAACAGAGTAAAAGAAAAAAATAGGATTCAAAACAAAGAACAAACCAGAGAAGCTTGGAAGGAAAATTCAAGAGCATCAAAACCAGAGTAAGATCACAGCAAGCAACAAAATTCAAAAACAGTTGTTTTCCTCTGTCTCTTCCCTGTTGCAAATACCCAGGTGAGCAAACTAAGATTTTTTTTAAAACCAACTCCTTTGACCTTTTATGTCTGTGGTAGTGAAGATTGGAAAATGGTTTGAATGTTTACATATTTGCAAATATAGATGTGTTTATATGGGTGAAGTAGGAGGTGCATGTCTGTTGTCAGGAAAGAAATCTGCCTCTGTTTATACATAACAGAGTCTAAGCAAATAGGAAAAATAAATCAAATCTAGTGATCTTGTCTCTGTTTAAAATTAAGTTTCAAATGAAACTTGTTGCTTAATCATAAATTTTAGTTTTAAAATTATACTTAAGTTATAATAGTAGATAAATGCCTCTGGATGCTATAACAGATGATCAAACTTTAAATAAGTGAAAATCCAAACATCATGATTTAATGTATCAGGCATGCAATCTGAAACTCCATTCAAACTTATGATTTTTAAAACAAAAATTATGATTTTTAGTAAAGAGGTTAGAGTGCAGTTCTATATTCATCAGAAAATGAAAATCTAGGTGTTTCTAGTGACCTATTTGGATCTGGGGGTCGGGACTCCTCCTAGAGGTGGAGGAATGACTAGCGAATGGTGGAAAATTGTGTAACAACCCGCATATTTATCGAGTTTGTATTTAAATATTTTATTTAAATATTAACTCGTTAATCGGATTTTGGTCCGAAAAGCTACTTTTTGCAAACGGTCAAATTAGGACTCGAGACCACTTCCATTGAGTTCGAAATGTCGTTTACAACTTTTTAAGTATAAACATCGATAGGTTTGGAGTTAGTGAAATTTCACTAACTTTTCCCGCTTTGGACTTTGGGTTAGTTTAGCCTATTAAGCCCAAGTTCCAACCCTCTTCTCCTCACTCTTCATAAATTTCCTAACTAATCAAGCTTTGGCATTAATGGTGGAGGGAATGGGAAATTAAAACTCCAAGCACAAATTCAATTGCAAATCCAACATTCAACTCCAAATTCAAGTAGAAGATATTGGATTCAAGCTTTGGATTGCTTCTCCTTGCTTTCAAGCTTCATCTTCATAAACTTTAGTGCAAAGGTGAGATTTTTGTCTCACAAATCTAGTCTATAACTATATTGGACTGTTGGGAATGATTCCCTATCACTTTTGCATGCACATTTGCATTTGGTTTGGATTGGATTGGCGAAAAACTCCAATTTTTAGCATTTTGGTGAATTTTCTGCACTTAGGTCGTTCTGGCCATTTTTAGGTCGTTCGGAGTTAAGTCGTTCGTCCATGGGTCGTGAGTCGTTCACGAGTTAACTTTAGGTCGTTCTGGAAGAATTGGCACTTCGGAATTAGGTCGCTCACGAGTTAAGTCGTTAGGTCGCTCGCGAGTTAGTACCATAGGTCGCAGGGCTTTAGGTCATTCTGGAAGTATTGGCACTTCGGAGTTAGGTCGCTCGCGAGTTAAGCCTTAAGTCGTAGGTCGCTCACGAGTTTGGCCTTAAGCCGTAGGTCGCTCGCGAGTTAAGCTTTAAGTCTTAGGTCGTTTCCGACCTATAATCTCTAGGCAAACGTTAAGTCGCTCGCCCTGGTTTATCTCGTAGGTCGTCTCCGACCTAAGCTCCAGATAAGTCGTTCGAGTTAGGTCGTTGGACCATTTACCTTAGGTCGCTCGTCCACTAAGTCGGCCTGGTTTATCTCGTAGGTCGTCTCCGACCTAAGCTCCAGATAAGTCGTTCGAGTTAGGTCGTTGGACCATTTACCTTAGGTCGCTCGACTCTGTTAAGTCGGCCATGTTGGGTCGTGAGTCATCGTTAGGTCGCGAACACCTCTAGGTCGCAACCACTAAGTCGCTTGGCCCCTTAGACCCCTAGGTCGCAGCCGTTAGGTCGTATGACCCTTGAGTCGTTAGGTCGTTAGACCTCATTTTGTCTTCACTAGGTCGTACCGTTTTGGTCGGGGCGCTGCCCCGCACCCCGCACCCCGCCGGGGGCGCTGCCCCCTGGACCCCCGCCTAGGTCGAACCCCGTAAACGGTGGCGTTGCCCCCGCACCCCCACCTTGGGGGGTTGCCACCCCCCCTGGACCCCCCCTCCGTAGGGGATCTTATCTGAAAAACATTGAGCTGATTTCCTTGGATTTTATTCGCATCTCCGTATGCGATCTTTGTGACTGATTGTTTCTACACTTGCTTATGTGTTTTGTCACTTTATAATACAAAGGTTTCAATACTAGTAGTAAATATCAAAACTCTTTTAACAAACAATTTCAACTCTATTTTTAATAACAAAGCTCTTTTCTTAAACCGTTTTCCAATCTATTAGTATATACAAGCCTTTACCTCACTCGGATGAGAAATCTAATTAAACGACTTAGTAAAACAAGTGGTATGAAACGCTTGCGTTCACTTCGTCGGTTAATTCTTGGACTTGTTCGATTGAACCTCTTGTGACAATTTTATTAGTGAAGATTTACAGTTTGTTCGTAAATATTTAAGTTAAGCAAGTGGTTATGGGACATGAAGCTAAACTTCTATATTTACTAGCTTAGTGTAATTGACACTTCTCGTTGATCTTGATGATCGCTTTATGAATTAGACTAGCAATTGCGCGATGTCTCTTTCATTGCAAGGTTAGACTAGACACCACTTGTGTGATTCCATTCACACATACCTTTCTGCTTTTTGGTTAGTCTTGACCTCAATCTGTGTGATTCCACTCACACATGTGGGGTAGCTCCCCATGGTCTTCGGACCGTCATGTGATAGGCCTCTTTCCCTTTTTATGATTTCTGGATTTCTCGTGTTGATTTCTGGAATTTATGTCATTGACTTGTTATGAGTACAAGTTTAGGGTATGATGCCCTCTTCGAATGTTTGAGAAGATTCTTGTGATATTGATTATCTCTTATTGATTGATCTTCTGTTGATCATTATTTACATACTTATAGTGGTATGTCGTTATGGATATTTATGTTTATGCCATATCTTTTATGTTATATCATGTCATCTGATATTTATAGCTAGACTGATCCGTTTATTATTTTCTTAAATAATACTCGGGTCAGACCGAGATGTTACAGGTGCTTCTGCTTGACTTCTTCCCAGGGATTCATCACTCTGACTTTTGGCTAACTGTTTAGATTAGCAGTTTTTGTTGTATACACTTGAGATATAGACTCATAGTTGTATTCTTTTGTATAGCACGTGTTGCTATTCTTTTGTATTATCATGGATCTTACTGACCACTACTCTGATGTACACTTTCATGTGTTAGTTATATATTCATATCTTCTTCCGTCTTTGTGATATGGATATCTGTGACTGATTTGTGATATGATTATTTCTATGTTTGTTTCCGAAGATTATTTATAGCCACCGTGTGATAAGCAATTACATGGATGGTCGCTCCTCAACAGCCTTATTCTCCGTGCTAGTTGACAGCACTACACCGTAGTGTTCTTGGCTAGCGTGGGTATAGAGGTGGGGCGTCACAAATTGCTAGATGAACGATCAATTCAAGGTAGAAAGTGCGGTGATGGATTCTAGTTAAGAACCCTAGTTTTGTTTGATTGGGTATTTTCGTTCGGCATTGACTCTCTGCTTGATCGAGTGTAATGAGTTTGTGGGAGATGGAAGCTTGATCGAAGACGAGGATATGGCCGAAGTTTCAGTTTTTCTGGTGGTCAGAAAGTGGGGGGTGGTGCGTTGACAGGTTTGAGATGAGTACCTGTTGATGGTTCTGGGTTGGTTTGAACACTCGATTTTGATTTCGAGTGGATGTTGAAGATCAGGTGGTCATAGGTTAGTGATTGGGCGATCGTCGACGTGTTTGATGATCTGGAGGTGACCGGAGATGGTCGGCAACACCGTGCATGTGCACGGTGCAGTTGTTCTGGTGGTCTTGTATTTTGTTGGTTGGCGGATGCAATTTTTACTCGAGACTGTCTCGAGTAATTCACGTATTCTACCCGAAGCATCAGGTGAATTG
Source organism: Allium cepa (assembly GCA_030765085.1). Classification (NCBI taxonomy): domain Eukaryota; kingdom Viridiplantae; phylum Streptophyta; class Magnoliopsida; order Asparagales; family Amaryllidaceae; genus Allium; species Allium cepa. Next base: position 701,323,507 of record CM060939.1, read on the forward strand.
ACTCGAAGTCATTTTTGTGGCCCGAGTTACTTTCAAATTACAGGTTTTAGGAAACCTGATAGTTTTTTTTAAACTGAATTTGAAAAGTGTAAAGTAACTTTTAAAACAAAGATTTTGAAAATTTTTAAATTCGGTAGAAGTGTGGATTCAAATTTATTTTTGAATTCTAATTTGAAATGAAATAAAGTTTTAAATATTTAAAAAGGGGTTTCAGTTTTTTTTTAACCTGACGGTTTTTCTAGATTTTAAAATTTTAATTTAAAATTTGAAACCAGAATGTAAACTGAGTTTAAATTCAAAAGTTAAGTTTAGTTTTTTAAATAAAATTTTGAATCTTAAGTTTTTAATAATGAATTGAGATTTTAAATCAAGAATTTAAAATCAAGGTTTTAAAAGCAAGTATAAATCGAAGTTTATAAATCAAAGTTAAATTAGTGGATTCAGGTCTCTTTGAATCCAGATCTAGAAATCTGAATCAGATTTTAAATCTTAATGTTTTAAACAAGTTTAAATCAATAGCTTTTTAAAGTTATTTGTTTTCAAATAGATATTTGAATTGGATTTGATTAAGTTCTTTTATAAAAAAAATCAATGGAAAGTCAAATAATTTGTTTTCACCTGAATTTGCAAGTTAAAATGTAATGTATTTTAAAGCTTAAATTTTTAAATAAAAATTTAAGTAATTTAGTTAGAACTTTCCTTTTATAAGTTTATAAGTTGATATTTAAAATTGATCGATGTTTATCTTTTTGAATCTCAAATTCAAAATAGAATTTGAATTTAAATTTAAAGTGTAATGTTCAAAATACACTTAGATGTTAATGAAATCATTAATAAAGAAATTAATTATCACAGAGATAATTAAGGTAATAAAATTATTTAATTAATAAGGTAATTAAAGAATGATTTATTTAATTTATAAATAAATAATTTAGATAAATTTGTAATTAGAAATGATTAATAATGAATTAATCTAGGATAATTTCTTAAGAAAGTAATTAAAGAAATGTTATTCATTAATGATGATAGTTAACTAGGGATTATTAAATTAATATTATTAATTCTGATAATTAATTAGATTAATTTATTTAGATAATCAATTTTACATTTTTGAATGTAATTAATTAATGAAAGTAATTAAGGGATTAATTACTTATTGTAATTAATTTTGGTAATGTGATTAATTTAAGTTAATTAATTAATTTAAGAAAATCATTTGATAATTGGATAAGTGTAATTACTTAGTGTAATTAATGGAGATAATTACTTAGGGAAGTAATAAATTACTGGAAGGAAATTAGTGAATATGATTTATAAATGAAGTAATTTGGGTAATTACTTTTGTTATTAATTAATGGTGATTAAAAATTGTGTTTAATTAAAGATTAATTACTAATGTGATTAATTTAAATAAAGTAGTTTAATTTAAATATAATTAGACATCATTAATTAATATAATTCACGATGTAATTTATAATGGATTAATTAACGAATAATTAATAATGAGGTGATTAATTGATGTAATTAATTAAGGTGATTGATTTATTAACTTATATCAAATGATTGTAATTAATTAATCAGGATTGGATTATTAATTTATATGTAATTAATTTAATTGGAAATTAATTGAATTAATTAGGATTAAATGATTAATTAATCCTACCTATAAATGATTATTGAATGATTGACCTTGCTTATAAATGTTTGCCTTGTATGAATTGCCTTGAATTGATTGATCTGTGATATTCTGTTCTGTGAATTGAGCTGTGTGTGTAATTTATTTATTCATTTGTGATACATTTATCCGTGAATCTGCAAATGAAGATAAGCGTTATATATTATACCGCTTATCGATATTTTTGTGTTTTGATCTGTGATGATTGAATAATGTTACACTATTGTGTTAAACCCCTAGACTACACCATACACACACAAATATGGATTTCACGAGGAAATCGGTTAAGTCACAGATATTTGAATTTAATATTTTGAAATGGTTTTAAAGTTTGAATTTTGAATTCAGATAACTTTAGAAATGGAATTGGGTTTTCTGAAACGGAAACAAGTAGTTTCAAATAATAATTATGATGAAAAGATTTCAAATTTGAAATTGAATGGTTTTGAAAATTTAAAATTGAACCTTTGGGAATTTTTTTGAAAAGCTATGAATGAATCTTTGTCAAAGATTGGTGAACCTTGTTTTAAATTGAAAGGGGTCTTAAAGATGAATCTTTTGTTTTAAAAGATTGAAGTGTGGAAATTGTTTAAACCATTGAAAGGTTTCTGGAAGTGAATCTTTTTGTTTAAATTTTTTTGTAAATGGTGATTGGTTTAAACCATTTGAAAGGAAAGTTTTGGATTTTAAAAGCTATGACTTAACTAAAATCCCATATCCATATGTTTTTCAAATATTGTGCTCACTATTCGGTTTAGCCGGGAGAGGATCTTTGTGTCATATAACCCATTCTGAATATGTGATATGTCGTAAATGGATAGCAATTGAAGACGGTGGTGAAGACCGGGTGTCTTTGAGAACGATAGGATGACCTATCGAATGACTCTGCACTGAGTTGCTCCGGTATAGAGATCTTCATATGTGATGGGGAGTCCGATCGGGATTGAGGATGCCCGGATTGCAAGGGCTTCTTCGGAAGTGCCTTCGGTTCTGTTCGAACCCAGAACAGACTTGTATATATGTGTGTCTGACAATACAATTTGAGATGTAAAACCGGTTTCTATCAAATACATTTCTGTTTGGTGGCAGAAATCTATTCTCTTAGCTTAACACCCTTCTCTAATACATACGAGCTTAGAGGTTATATAGTTGATGGTTACTAGTGATACATTCCCAATTTGGTAATGTGGCATACGAAGTGCTGCTGATCATGTATTGATCAAAACATGGCTTTGTAAAAAGCGTAGCTTTGTGGAGAGACTTCGTCGAACTTCACAACCCGGAATGGTCAAAACAGAAAGAATGCAGCAAGGCTATTTGAGGGTAGCTCTCCCTGAGGGTATGTGTAACGACCCAGAAATTTCGATCCCGAAAATTCCAGATAGTTAGTGAAAAGAAGAAAGAGAAAGAAGAAGAAACAGAAACCAGTCACAGAAACCTCACATTCGCAGCGGATCAAAATATAATATAACACAAATATCGGTTTTACAAAGAAGAATCATCATTAGTACAATTATATTTTTATACATCAGAGTTACAACCATTACAATACACCGGACAGTTTAAAACAACATGTCCAAGCCAATTATACTATACACAGCGGTAAACACTCCATACGTTCCAGCCATCCAGCTCGCCTCCTATGCTCCAGAACATCCTTACCTGAAAATTTGTAATACTCGGTCTGATCCGAGCATTACATCAAAGTAACACCCGGGTCAGGCTGGAAACCAGCGTGAGTAAACCCATCTTACAAAGAATACAAAAACATACAACTTATATAACCGGGCAACTTATATCAATTTACAACTTCACAAGTGGTTATAGACATTACAAATTTCACACCTCAATTTCTAAGTACCAAAACTTAGATTTATGGTCCAATTCACTTAAATCATTCCGTTTCAGCCTATTGATTTCACATATTAATTTATAATGACTCGAAGTGGTGAGGAAGATGAGTGACTCGGGACAGGAGTGGGATATTTTGTGTTTGTCTCGGGTTTACTCGTATTTTTGGGTCTTGTGTTATAGCTTGGTTTCGGGTTTGTTTTAATTAAGGTACAAGCCAGAGGGTAACCATGTTTCTAAGGTATATGAAGTAAGTGTGAACCTAATTTTAGAGTATAGATTCAAATCAAGTTTTAAAATAATTGAAGGAATAATTTTCTCAATGTAATTAATTAAATAAATGAGATTGGTAAAGTTAAGTAATTAATTTGTTAAATTAATTTAAGATAATCATTTGATATGTATAACAACTTAGTAATGGTTAATTGTTGTTTGAGGTTAATTGAAGAATGGAAGTAATTATGAATTGCTGTGTGTTGATTGCTTTGCATGTATGTGAGATGTTGGTGTTTCTGTTCTTCTTTTCTTCTTTCTCTTTCTTCTTTTTCTAACTATCTGGAATTTTCGGGTTCGAAATTTTCGGGTCGTTATAGTATGTTCATTTCTTTCTAGATAGACGTGATATCATGGTATGGAGCCCAGATATTTAACCTATGTGGTTACTGCAAATACATTACTTTGTGGTTGTTGGTATCAAGCGCCCAGATAAAGGTTGGTTATGACCGGGGGATGACATACTCGTGTCAGCAGTTACCTAGTTACAGAGGTAACCCGACCTTGTGTTGGCAGAGATCCGGTTAGGTTCTCGGGGCGTCCCTCCAGAGGCGTACCCATGTGGCCCAGGAAGTTCCATAGCCTGACCATTTATTGGAAATCCAATTACCAATACGCGCCTTGTACGGTTTTATTGTAGAACCTGCCATCTAACATGGTAGCTATAGTAGGCATACTAAAATGGTACGTGTGCTGGCTAAGATTAATATTATACTTTCGAAATGTTTTCCACTATGCACTAATAATAATATCAAATAGTTTTCGCGTATCAAGCATGTTTGACTATCATAAGGAGAAATCTCCCCCAAGTGTGCGATTGCATGGTGTGTGTGCCGGGAGGCCTTATGGTAGTTTCATTTTCAACAAGCATTGTGAATTTCTTTCAAGTTCTTTTGTTTGCTTTTGATAAGAAAACTGCTTTATTTTCAGACAAAACTGTTTTTGTTTGCTCATACCAGTCCCATGACTGACCTGGAGTTTATTGTTCCCTTCCTAAACTCTGGGTGCCCATAATTTTCCACACGGGCAGTCTAGAGTTGGGTTTTTCAGATAGTAGATATAGAATCGATTCTGTAGCTTTAGCCTTTCTCTTGGGTATTCTTTAAAGACTTTGGATATTGAAGTATTTGGTTAGGATGACAGACCAAACTTACTTAGCTTAGTGATTCGAGCTTGTGGGTTGGAGTCTTAGCTTTGGAGCATTGGATTGGAGTTATCTCTTGGCTATTTGTTTTCCGCTGTTGTTTATTGTCTCTGATATTTCTTGTATCATATTGATTATTGTTGTATATTTGGATATTGTGTTCATTGGAGTTGTATATGATATTCATTTCTTTCCTTCCGCTGTGTTGTACTTAATTGTGTTATATGCTCCGGCGAACCAGATTCGACGTTTGAATCTGCGGCATTTGAATACGAGTGTCGTATTCGGTGTCGATTTTCCAAGGTCGTGTCAGGGTCGTGACATTCAATTAGTGCAGAGAAATTGAATTTAACTAATAATTGAAACCTCTAGATGAAATAAGAAATATAATGCTAAGTTATAAATGAGATTAAAGGAAAGCTGAAATTGTAATCTTATAAAACGAAAGATATAATTATTGAACATTTAATTAATTAAAAGAAATAAGATAACCTTGTATGATTTTAATTACATTCTTAAAGGCATATATATAACTTACCAAAAGATGTAAAAATTTGAAATGTTAATGAGAAAACGTAATGGATATTATACAAGTAAACATATGAAATAGGAAGGTTCAGTGAAATTCTTTTATAAATAAGAATTTGATGTTGTAATTGTGTGAACTTAAGTTATAATAGAAATGTTACCGTAATAAAGGTAATTTGTGATAACCTGAATTTTCTAGACACTTGTAATTGATAATATAATTGGGTAAATTAATAGAAATATTGAATTATAGATTGAATAAATGAATATGATTAAGTAAATATTTATATCTGTAAATTGTGTTGCAAATATATACATAGATTTTAAATAAAGTTATTATTTTTAAATTTAATTTTTGTTTGTCTAAAATTAATATATATTGGAGTTGATTTTAAATTAGAATTTTAAATTGGATTTGAATTTGAATATAGATTTAAATTTTGAATATAATGAATATATATCTTAAAAATCATTTTGGATATAAAATATATGAATAAGTTTTTATTTAAAATATTTTTTTCTTTTCCTTAAAAGGAATTTATTTTTATTAAATAAGATAGTGTTTATTAAATTGTAAAAGAAATACACAAGGTTTATATTAACATTTTAAAATGAGTTTAATATATTATATATGATTTATTGGTTTATACTTTATTTTCTTTTAAAGATTTTATTTATATAAATTTAGGAAAGATCTATTAATTTACAAAAGTATTTATTTACTAGGAAAATTTATTTAAAAAGCTTTTTAAAAATCTTTTAAAAATAAACAAAATGAAAGATTACAAGTGTTGATTTATTAAAGCATATAAATACACATGTAAGTGAATTAATAATAGGATGTGACAAGCGTAGCATTTAAACAAGTGTCATGTTAGTTTATTTTATTTTTACTTTTAGTTTCTAATAATGAAAGAAAATCAAGGTTGTAAATATTAATATGCTTCTACACTTTCTTTTCTTGCATATATCTAAAATCATACAAACCTGAGAAGGAATCAATAACTAAAACCAAAGAGAAAAACAAAATAAAAACCAGAAAATGAATAAAAATTAGGAAGTCAAAAAAAATATCAAACCGGGGCAAGCATACCAAAGACTGGATACCCAAAGCAAGGACAAAAATAAAAATCAAAAGCAAAACTAGGAAACAAGATCAGTTTCCGATTCAAATACAATTCAATGCGATCAGACATGCAAGGTCAGGTTAACTTAGTTTTCAAGTGTAGCGACCCAGAATTTTATTTAATTAAAATTTGTATATTTAATTAATTTTAAATATTAATAAGTGAAATTTAAAAGTCGAATAAATTTTATTTCGAATAATTGGATTTATTGGATAATTAAATCGATAATTTAATAGTTGGAAATACAGAAATAATTGAAATTTGGATTAAATATGATTGAAAATGATTTGTAAAATTTTATTATATCATATTGAAGTTAGAACGATATTTTAGAACTTTTAAAATCGAATTAAGAGTTAATTTGGGAAAATTGAATATTTTAATATTTAATCGACTAGTGAAAATAGCCAATTTTCAAACAGTCTCAGAATTGGACGAAACTAGTTCCATTGGATCCGTAATAGTTTGTTACCGGATTTCAATTTTCGTAGCAATCGGAGTTTTCGTTTGATCGTAGCAGCTCGAAACGCATCGAAATTGTTTTTAATATTTATTTTGGCGAGTTAAAATAGTCATTTTTCAAACAGTCTCGGATTTCAACGAAACTAGTTTCATCGAATCCGTAATGTGGTATTATTGTATGTTTCAAATTTTGTGTCAATCGGATGTACCGTTTGTCCGGTGCAAGCTAAAACGCTTAGAAAATCGTTTAATCGGTTTAATTTTAAATTGAACGTTTATTGTCATAACTCGCACCGATGATCGAATTAGCTCCCGAAACATGTTCCATTGTGTTCGGAACGCGGAGTAAACCTTAGAAACGCCAACCGGCACGCTTCGTTTGGAGTTCGAAAAATTCGGGATGAATAGTGTCGCGCGAATTTTCTATAAAAGCCCCTAATTATTCATTTTTTCACAAAATACACAACCCTAGGGTTTCCAAATACCTTCGGTCGCCATTTTTCTGTTCAATGGCCAGAAATTAATATCCTTATCTCCTCAATCACTCTCAATCTACAAGGAATTACGCGAAGTGCTCAACTACAAAGTCGAAGAGCGAAGTGAGAGCTTTGATTCTATACGGTGATGATCGGGATTGGAGTGACAGAGTGGGGGCTACGTGCCTGTGTTCACCATCTGGTCGGCACGCAATTCGAGCTCAATAAGGGGCCGAGCATGGCTCTTGCGAAGGGGGTCAGGATGGTGGTACTTGATCGTGTTTTCGTGCATGTGTGGATTGCAAAATTCAACCCTAGGCGGCCAAAAGTGGGTTCCCTATCGCGTGCAAAGCCTGGAACGAACGACAAGAGGAAGATAATGCAGTGTACGGTGGTGATTTGCAGGCAAGGGATCTGGTGGCTATGATTTAGTTTAGGTTTAAAAATATAAAAATTATGTTGTAATTTGTTTATAAAATACGTGAATGTTTAAAAATTCATAACTTATTCACACGAGGTCGAAAACGCACGAAACCAGTTGCGTTGGAATCGTATGGATGAGCACTACGCTATGGAATTGGATTGGAGTCATTTGGAGTTAGTGAGAATTTTGGATAAAATTAAACGTCCGTTTAATTTTATTTGAAATAAATCGCTAAAACGAAATTGAAATCAAGGCGAGAACTCCTCACTCAATCGAATCAGGTTCGATTTTAATTTTAAATAGTTAGATTTAAAATTCTTGAATGCATGTTTGAATGATGATTTTTATCTATTGATTGTTAAAATAGACATTATGCGCCGTTAGTAAGCAGATGTTATTTATTAAAAACATATACCGCGAATATTTCATAAACAGTGAAATTGGTATTATTTATGTACTTGGAATTGATTTCCCGCAGTATATAGCGGATGAGACCCTATTGCGCCGCCTATTAAGCGGATAATATTTTAAATCCCATATGCCGCGATAATTTCGTACTGGAACAGAATTGGTATTGTGCTAATATCTTTGGATGCAGGAAAACAGGTTGGAGGGATCCAACTGGATTCCTCAACAGTATTTATTTGATTTCAGATATTTTGATATTTGATGGATTATCATATCGATATATGATGTCGTTGTTGTCGGGATTGACTATTTGGTATGTAGCATCATTGGGCCAAATTTTGGAATTTTAAAAGGATTTTTAAAGTGATTTTTGAAGAGTATACGTTTATAAAATATTTTTGGAATTGATTCATTTTAAATAAATAAACGTTATAATTTTAATGTTATAAAAATTATGATTTTTGAGAAAAATAGTTAAAAGTTGATTTTTGAAAATATGGGGTTAATGATTTTATAAAATAGTTTAAATTGCGATTTTTGAATTTATTATAAAAAGTTTAAATATAGGATTTATAAAATTTGATTATTTTATAAATCAAAATGATGAAATTATAAAGGAGTTTAAAGATGTTTTAAAATAATAGTATAAATTGATTTATATAAAAGATTTATAAATTGATCATTTATAAATTAAAAATATTTGAATTATAAAACGAGTTTTTATAAGTGTTAGAATGAATTGTGAATGAATTTCATAAATGAATGAAATTTATAGAATTATAAACGGTGAAGTTATAAATGGAATTTTATAAGCAGTAGGTTTATAAAATTTGTAAAGTTATTAAAGGAATAGATTTGGGTAAATAAATGAATCTTATAAGTTATAAGATTTAAAATTTGGGAAGTTTAAAAAGAACGATTTTATAAACAAATAAATTATAAGTATTTAACTTATAATATGGACTTTCGGTATATAATTGAGTTATAAATTGAATAGGTTAATAAAGGAGATTTATAAAAGGAAGTTGTTTAAAACAAATAGAAATGGAATTTATAAACATTGTTTTATAAATCCGCAAACGACTTATTTTGATAAGTAAATTGTTGTAACTTATTAATGGAGTTATATTCACGTTTTATACAGTGAATAATCCTTTAAAATAAAATGAATAGAAAGGATGAAATTGGTTAACAAGGTATATTCACGTTTTTGAATAGTGAATAATATGTTAAAGAAAATGTTTTGGATGTGATGTTTTTAAACAGAATTAAAACGATCTAACGATGTTTTAAATGTTTTGAGATTCGAAACCATAGATTTCAACATTCATTGTTGAAATAGACGTTTTCGAGAAATAAAAGGAAATGGTGGACTATAACACTGTTGTTATAGTAAATGATTCCGAAAGGAAATGTTTTGTATAGTATTGGGATTTATATATCTATTTTAATTTCGAATCCCCGTACTAGTGATTTTGGGTTGTCGTAATGATGTTTTACGCAACATTTGTTTTGGCCCAAATAATATGTTTAAGAGAATGATTTCCTTAAAGAATGAAATATATACTTAATTTAGATTTAAGTATATTGAATATTTTCCAAGTGTTGGAAATAAATGGATTTGTGAATTACTTAATAAGTAAGTATGGAAATGTTTTCCAATATAAAGTGAATATTTTGAGAATTTATCTTTTTGAAGATAAATTGAAAAAAATGAATAATTGAAATCGTACATTCGTAGATATTTTGGAATGTAAATTCACTATGGAATTTATAAAAGAAAAGGGAATTTGTTTAAAAATAAATATTGATTTATTTTTGAGGTATTGAAATTTTATATCTTGTAAAAATATTTTTAGGAAATAAATAATTTGGAAAATTATTTGGAATCTGGTGATGTTGTGCATATCCATTGATATTCAATAACCGACTATCACTATTTACCTTTGAAAGGTATTTGTTGTGATTTGTTTGAATTTGAATGCCACACTTATTTTTGAATAAGCGCTCACTATTCGGGTTATCCGGGAAAGGACCTTGGGGTCGTATAACCCATTTCGAATATGTGATTCGACGTTATGGATAGCATTTGAAGACCGGTGTTGAAGACCGGGTATTTGCGAGAGCGATAGGATGACCTATCGATTGACTCTGCACCGATTTGCTCCGGTATAGAGTTCTCTATATGTGATGGGGAATCCGATCAGGATTGTGGATATCCGGATTGCAAGGACTTCTTTGTAAGTGCCTTCGGTTCTGTTCGAGCCCGGAACAGACTTGTATGGATAGTATGTCTGACATTACAAATTGAGATATAAAGCTGATTTCTTTCAAATATATTTCTGTTGGTGGCGGAAAATTTATTCTCTTGGCTTAACACCCTTCTCTGAGACGTACGAGCTCAGAGGACGAAATTCTTTTAAGGGGGGAAGTATGTAACGACCCAGAATTTTATTTAATTGAAATTTGTATATTTAATTAATTTTAAATATTAATAAGTGAAATTTAAAAGTCGAATAAATTTTATTTCGAATAATTGGATTTAATTGGATAATTAAATCGATAATTTAATAGTTGGAAATACAGAAATAATTGAAATTTGGGTTAAATATGATTGAGAATGATTTGTAAAATTTTATTATATCATATTGATGTTAGAATGATATTTTAGAACTTTTAAAATCGAATTAAGAGTTAATTTGTGAAAATTGAATATTTTAATATTTAATCGACTAGTGAAAATAGCCAATTTTCAAACAGTCTCAGAATTGGACGAAACTAGTTCCATTGGATCCGTAATAGTTTGTTATTACCGGATATCAATTTTCGTAGCAATCGGAGTTTTTGTTTGATCGTAGCAGCTCGAAACGCTTCGAAATTGTTTTTAATATTTATTTTGGCGAGTTAAAATAGTCATTTTTCAAACAGTCTCGGATTTCGACGAAACCTGTTTCATCGGATCCGTAATGTGATATTATTGTATGGTTTCAAATTTCGTGTCAATCGGATGTACCGTTTGTCCGGTGCAAGCTAAAACGCCTAGAAAATCGTTTAATCGGTTTAATTTTAAATTGAACGTTTATTGCCATAACTCGCACAGATGATCGAATTAGCTCCCAAAACACGTTCCATTGTGTTCGGAACGCGGGGTAAACCTTAAAAACGCCAACCGGCACGCTTCGTTTGGAGTTCGGAAAATTTGGGATGAATAGTGTCGCGCGAATTTTCTATAAAAGCACCTAATTATTCATTTTTTCACAAAATACACAACCCTAGGGTTTCCAAATACCTTCAGCCACCATTTTTCTATTCAATGGCCAGAAATTAATATCCTTCTCTCCTCAATCACTCTCAATCTACAAGGAATTACGCGAAGTGCTCAACTAAAAAGTCGAAGAGCGAAGTGAGAGCTTTGATTCTATACGGTGATGATCGGGATTGGAGTGACGGAGTGGGGGCTACGTGCCCGCGTTCACCATCAGGTCGGCATGCAATTCGAGCTCAATAAGGGGCCGAGCCTGGACAAAATGCAGCCGAGCGTGGCTCTTGCGAAGGGGGTCAGGATGGTGGTACTTGATCGTGTTTTCGTGCATCGTGTGGATCGCAAAATTCAACCCTAGGCGGACAAAAGTGGGTTCTCTATCGCGTGCAAAGCCTGGAACGAACGGCAAGAGGAAGATAATGCAGTGTACGGTGGTGATTTGAAGGCAAGGGATCCGGTGGCTATGATTTAGTTTAGGTTTAAAAATATAAAAATTATGTTGTAATTTGTTTATAAAATGCGTGAATGTTTAAAAATTCATAACTTTTTCATACGAGGTCGAAAACGCGCGAAACTAGTTGCGTTGGAATCGTATGGACGAGCACTACGCTATGGAATTGGATTGGAGTCATTTGGAGTTAGTGAGAATTTCGGTTAAAATTAAACGTCCGTTTAATTTTATTCGAAATAAATCACTAAAACGAAATTGAAATCAACGTGAGAACTTCTCACTCAATCGAATCAGTTTCGATTTTAATTTTAAATAGTTAGATTTAAAATTCTTGAGTGCATGTTTGAATGATGATTGTTATCTATTGATTGTTAAAATAGACATTATGCGCCTTTAGTAAGCGGATGTTATTTATTAAAAACATATACCGCGAATATTTCATAAACAGCGAAATTGGTATTATTTATGTACTTGGAATTGATTTCCCGTAGTATAAAGCGGATGAGACCCTATTGTGCCGCCTATTAAGCGGATAATATTTTAAATCTCATATACCGCGATAATTTCGTACCGGAACGGAATTGGTATTGTGCTAATATCTTTGGATGCAGGAAAACAGGTTGGAGGGATCCAACTGGATTCCTCAACAGTATTTATTTGATTTCAGATATTTTGATATTTGATGGATTATCATATCGATATATGATGTCGTTGTTGTCGGGATTGACTATTTGGTATGTAGCATCATTGGGCCAAATTTTGGAATTTTAAAAGGATTTTTAAAGTGATTTTTGAAGAGTATACGTTTATAAAATATTTTTGGAATTGATTCATTTTAAATAAATAAACGCTATAATTTTAATGTTATAAAAATTATGATTTTTGAGAAAAATAGTTAAAAGTTGATTTTTGAAAATATGGGGTTAATTTTATAAAATAGTTTAAATTGCGATTTTTGAATTTATTATAAAAAGTTTAAATATAGGATTTATAAAATTTGATTATTTTATAAATCAAAATGATGAAATTAAAAAGGAGTTTAAAGATGTTTTAAAATAATAGTATAAATTGATTTATATAAAAGATTTATAAATTGATCATTTATAAATTAAAATATTTGAATTATAAAACGAGTTTTTATAAGTGTTAGAATGAATTGTGAATGAATTTCATAAATGAATGAAATTTATAGAATTATAAACAGTGAAGTTATAAATGGAATTTTATAAGCAGTAGGTTTATAAAATTTGTAAAGTTATTAAAGGAATAGATTTGGGTAAATAAATGAATCTTATAAGTTATAAGATTTAAAATTTAGGAAGTTTATAAAGAACGATTTTATAAACAAATAAATTATAAGTATTTAACTTATAATATGGACTTTCGGTATATAATTGAGTTATAAATTGAATAGGTTAATAAAGGAGATTTATAAAAGGAAGTTGTTTAAAACAAATAGAAATGGAATTTATAAACATTGTTTTATAAATCCGCAAACGACTTATTTTGATAAGTAAATTGTTGTAACTTATTAATGGAGTTATATTCACGTTTTATACAATGAATAATCCTTTAAAATAAAATGAACAGAAAGGATGAAATTGGTTAACAAGGTATATTCACGTTTTTGAATAGTGAATAATATGTTAAAGAAAATGTTTTGGATGTGATGTTTTTAAACAGAATTAAAACGATCTAACGATGTTTTAAATGTGCTGAGATTCGAAACCATAGATTTCAACATTCATTGTCGAAATAGACGTTTTCGAGAAATAAAAGGAAATGGTGGACTATAACATTGTTGTTATAGTAAATGATTCCGAAAGGAAATGTTTTGTATAGTATTGGGATTTATATATCTATTCTAATTTCGAATCCCTATACTAGTGATTTTGGGTTGTCATGACGATGTTTTACGCAACATTTGTTTTGGCCCAAATAAATATGTTTAAGAGAATGATTTCCTTAAAGAATGAAATATATACTTAATTTAGATTTAAGTATATTGAATATTTTCCAAGTGTTGAAAATAAATGGATTTGTGAATTACTTAATAAGTAAGTATGGAAATGTTTTCCAATATAAAGTGAATATTTTGAGAATTTATCGTTTTGAAGATAAATTGAAAAAAATGAATAATTGAAATCGTACATTCGTAGATATTTTGGAATGTAAATTCACTATGGAATTTATAAAAGAAAGGGGAATTTGTTTAAAAATAAATATTGATTTATTTTTGAGGTATTGAAATTTTATATCTTGTAAAGATATTTTTGGGAAATAAATAATTTGGAAAATTATTTGGAATTTGGTGATGTTGTGCATATCCATTGATAGTTCAATAACCGACTATCAATATTTACCTTTGAAAGGTATTTGTTGTGATTTGTTTGAATTTGAATGCCACACTTATTTTTGAATAAGCGCTCACTATTCGGGTTATCCAGGAAAGGACCTTGGGGTCGTATAACCCATTTCGAATATGTGATTCGACGTTATGGATAGCATTTGAAGACCGGTGTTGAAGACCGGGTATTTGCGAGAGCGATAGGATGACCTGTCGATTGACTCTGCACCGAGTTGCTCCGGTATAGAGTTCTCCATATGTGATGGGGAATCCGATCAAGATTGTGGATATCCGGATTGCAAGGACTTGTTTGTAAGTGCCTTCGGTTCTGATCGAGCCCGGAACAGACTTGTATGGATAGTATGTCTGACATTACAAATTGAGATATAAAGCTGATTTCTTTCAAATATATTTCTGTTGGCGGCGGAGAATTTATTCTCTTAGTTTAACACCCTTCTCTGAGACGTACGAGCTCATAGGTTATGTAGTTGATGGTTATTAGCGATATATTCCCAATTTGGTAATGTGGCATGCTGAGTGTTGCTGTGAAATGATCATTGTTTGATCATTTGTGATATGATCATTTGTTTGATCACTTATCTTTGTGATCATTTCTATGATCATTTGTTGACCCAAAGCACAGCTTTTGTATAAAGCGTGGCTTTGTGGACGAGACTTCGTCGAGCCTCACACCCCGGAATGGTCAAAACGGGAAAGTTGCGGTAAGGTTATGAGGGGTAGCTCCCTTTAGGGTATGTGCATTTCCTTCTGGAAAAGGGTGGTATCATGGTATGGAGCCAGATACTTACTCATGTTGAAACACTTATTATTTTGGTGTGATGTTGATTACGAGCGCTCGGATAAAGGTCCCAAAGGACCGGGGGATGGCATACTCGTGTCAGTAGTTACCCAGTTAGGGGTAACCTGGCCTTGTGTTGGCAGAGATCCGGTTTGGTTCTCGGGGACGTCCTTCCAGAGGCGTTCTCATGTGGCAATGGGAAGTTCCTTGGCCTGACCATTCGTTGGAAATCCAAAGAAACAATACGATCTTGTACGGTATTAGTTGTAGAACCTATCATTCACTTATGGTGGCGCCCCACTGTATGGATGGTAGCTATAGTAGGCATAAGTGCGGAATGCCTATGCTGGCTAAGATTTATATCTTTATTTTCGAAATGAATTTTTCCTACACTATGCACTAGTAATAATATCAAATGTTCTTTTAATGCGTATCAAGCATCTTTGACTATCATAAGGAGAAATCTCCTCCGATTCTGCGTTTGCATGTGTGTGTGTGTGCGGGAGGCCTTATGGTTGTCTCATTTTTAAAAGCATTGCGAATTGACTTTAAAAATATTCCTCTATTTTGATTTTAAAGATAAATAAACTGTTTTGAGTTCTCACACCAGTCACATGACTGACTCGGAGTTTATTGTTTTCCTTCCTAAACTCTGGGTGCCCACCAATTTCCACACGGGCAGTCAAGAGTTAAGGTTTATCAGGATATTCTGGAATTCAGGAGTTGCTGGAGGCAAGATGGATGGCATAGCATATTACTTGTATATAGTATTTTCTTTTTCCGCTGTTTGTTGTTGTTTGTTGTTGTACACTCTGATGATGTAATGTAATGTTTAAAATGTAATTACTGATATAGTTCTTTGTTTAAAGATTATTCATTAATGTATTATATGTTGTTCCGCTGCGATTGTGAGATTCTGATATTGTTCTGTTGTTTTCTTTTTCTGTTCCGTTCTATTTTCTTTTCTCTCTATTTTCTATCTTTTTCTCTCTTCTTCTACTTTTTTTCTTTTTCTTAAACAATGAGAATTCGTATTTCTGTTCATCTTGAGTTAATCTATGGAGATTAGTGTATATTCAAGGAGTACGGATTTGCGGGTCCTCACAAGGTCTAGAGCTGTGAAGAAAACAATTTGAAGTGGAAATGGTTTGCATGCATAAATCAAGGTGAGAACTTCTCACTCAAAAATTTAAAGTTGGATTTGCAGTTATTTATTGATTGCTATTTGGTTGTTGAATATGATGTTTGAATAATCTAGATAAAAGAATAATTGTATAAGCAAATGAATTATAAGAATTGAATTATAATTAATGTGCTTTACAATTGAGAAATAAACTTATATATATAAGAAGTGAAACTATATGAATATATTTATGAATATGAGTTGTAAATAAAAATGAATTTAAAGTTAAATGAAAATTTACTTAGAATTTAGAATCTGAATTTATTTATAAGTGGGAATTTAAGTTATGTAAAACCAAGTGATGTTTATAAAATGAAGTATAACTTAAGTGATGTAGAATGAAGTTGATTTTGGTATCAAAGTAAATTAATAAAGTTAAGTGATAAATGTGAACTTGAGTTATATAAATGAAATTCAACTTTTGTAATTGAATTGAATTAATGGATTAAATGTTAATCAATTGAATGTAAATTAAGTTGATATGAAATAATGAGTTTAAGTGTAAATTCATTAAAATCTAATGTTATTGGAAGTTGAATAATTGAATGAAAATCAATTTAAAGCAAAGGAATTTGGTTGTAATTAATATACTTTGGTTGATATATGATTGTTAGTTGATTGTATATAATTCATTAAGTATTAATGAAATTGAGTTAATGAAATTGAAAGCTAAAGTAATTGAAATCAATTGGAAGTTAAGTGAACTTGAATAGAATTGAATTTGATTTGGAAGTGAACCAACTTGAATGAAAATTAGTAAATGCAAACTAATTGAAATTGGATATGAATGAATGTTGATAAAATCCAATGTAAATGAATCAAATGTGATTTAAATTGAAAAACCCATTTCATTGAATATTAATGAGAATATGAATGAATATTTATTGGTTATGGATGTTAGTTGAATGTTAGTTGGATGATAGTTGGTTGATGGTTGAATTTATTGCTTTTACTGCATTTGCTATGTTGGCATACAAGTTGTTATGTTGTTATATGTTGTGTATTGATATTATTTTCATATATACATGTTCTCATGTTGTTTGTTGAGTGTTTAGTAGGTGCGGATCGCGTTTGCTTCGCATTTGGAGCTCGCTTTCGCGCTATATTAGCTGTATATGCTCGCTAATAAAATATGAGGTACATATCTCGGATTAAATATCGTACTTTTACATTTTTTCCCTGCGGGATGCCTCATCACTTGATGAGATGTATATTTGTGATATATACACTGTCATTTTTTTTTGGATCGAGCCGCGCAAAGGAGACTCTGGCGAATTTTTCCGAAAATTTAAGGCGTTGGAATATTTTTGAGAAAATTTGGGAAAATTTTGAAAACTATAACTTTGATTTTGAAATTGAAAGTTAAACAATAGTAGTTGTTTTTGAAAAGATAACTAAGTATGATTTGAAAACTTAGTAAAGTTATTGTAAGAAGTTTAACTATGAATGTTGGGAAAGTTAATAGATTCTGTAACCTTTCTTACTTGATAATTTCGAGGACGAAATTCTTTTAAGGGGGGAAGTATGTAATGACCCAGAATTTTATTTAATTAAAATTTGTATATTTAATTAATTTTAAATATTAATAAGTGAAATTTAAAAGTCGAATAAATTTTATATCGAATAATTGGATTTAATTGGATAATTAAATCGATAATTTAATAGTTGGAAATACAGAAATAATTGAAATTTGGGTTAAATATGATTGAAAATGATTTGTAAAATTTTATTATATCATATTGAAGTTAGAACGATATTTTAGAACTTTTAAAATCGAATTAAGAGTCAATTTGTGAAAATTGAATATTTTAATATTTAATCGACTAGTGAAAATAGCCAATTTTCAAACAGTCTCAGAATTGGACGAAACTAGTTCCATTGGATTCGTAATAGTTTGTTATTACCGGATTTCAATTTTCGTAGCAATGGAGTTTTCGTTTGATCGTAGCAGCTCGAAACGCATCGAAATTGTTTTTAATATTTATTTTGGCGAGTTAAAATAGTCATTTTTCAAATAGTCTCGGATTTCGACGAAACTAGTTTCATCGGATCCGTAATGTGATATTATTGTATGGTTTCAAATTTCGTGTCAATTGGATGTACCGTTTGTCCAGTGCAAGCTAAAACGCCTAGAAAATCATTTAATCGGTTTAATTTTAAATTGAACGTTTATTGCCATAACTCGCACATATGATCGAACTAGCTCTCGAAACACGTTCCATTGTGTTCGGAACGTGGGGTAAACCTTAGAAATGCCAACCGGCACGCTTCGTTTGGAGTTCGGAAAATTCGGGATGAATAGTGTCGCGCGAATTTTCTATAAAAGCCCCTAATTATTCATTTTTTCGTAAAATACACAACCCTAGGGTTTCCAAATACCTTCAGCCGCCATTTTTCTGTTCAATGTCCAGAAATTAATATCCTTCTCTCCTCAATCACTCTCAATCTACGAGGAATTACGCGAAGTGCTCAACTACAAAGTCGAAGAGCGAAGTGAGAGCTTTGATTCTATACGGTGATGATCGGGATTGGAGTGACGGAGTGGGGGCTACGTGCCCGCGTTCACCATCAGGTCAGCATGCAATTCGACCTCAATAAGGGGCCGAGCCTGGCCAAAATGCAGTCGAGCGTGGCTCTTGCGAAGGGGGTCAGGATGGTGGTACTTGATCGTGTTTTCGTGCATCGTGTGGATCGCAAAATTCAACCCTAGGCGGCCAAAAGTGGGTTCTCTATCGCGTGCAAAGCCTGGAACGAACGGTAAGAGGAAGATAATGCAGTGTACGGTGGTGATTTACAGGCAAGGGATCTGGTGGCTATGATTTAGTTTAGGTTTAAAAATATAAAAATTATGTTGTAATTTGTTTATAAAATGCGTGAATGTTTAAAAATTCATAACTTTTTCATACGAGGTCGAAAACGCGCGAAACCAGTTGCGTTGGAATCATATGGACGAGCACTACGCTATGGAATTGGATTGGGGTCGTTTGGAGTTAGTGAGAATTTCAGGTAAAATAAAACGTCCGTTTAATTTTATTCGAAATAAATCACTAAAATGAAATTGAAATCAAGGTGAGAACTTCTCACACAATCGAATCTGTTTCGATTTTAATTTTAAATAGTTAGATTTAAAATTCTTGAATGCATGTTTGAATGATGATTGTTATCTATTGATTGTTAAAATAGACATTATGCGCCGTTAGTAAGCGGATGTTATTTATTAAAAACATATACCGCGAATATTTCATAAACAGTGAAATTGGTATTATTTATGTACTTGGAATTGATTTCCCGTAGTATATAGCGGATGAGACCCTATTGAGCCGCCTATTAAGTGGATAATATTTTAAATCCCATATACCGCGATAATTTCATACTGGAACGGAATTGGTATTGTGCTAATATCTTTGGATGCAGGAAAACAGGTTGGAGGGATCCAACTGGATTCCTGAACAGTATTTATTTGATTTCAGATATTTTGACATTTGATGGATTATCATATCGATATATGATGTCGTTGTTGTCGGGATTGACTATTTGGTATGTAGCATCATTGGCCAAATTTTGGAACTTTAAAAGGATTTTTAAAGTGATTTTTGAAGAGTATACGTTTATAAAATATTTTTGGAATTGATTCATTTTAAATAAATAAACGTTATAATTTTAATGTTATAAAAATTATGATTTTTGAGAAAAATAGTTAAAAGTTGATTTTTGAAAATATGGGGTTAATGATTTTATAAAATAGTTTAAATTGCGATTTTTGAATTTATTATAAAAAGTTTAAATATAGGATTTATAAAATTTGATTACTTTATAAATCAAAATGATGAAATTATAAAGGAGTTTAAAGATGTTTTAAAATAATAGTATAAATTGATTTATATAAAAGATTTATAAATTGATCATTTATAAATTAAAATATTTGAATTATAAAACGAGTTTTTACAAGTGTTAGAATGAATTGTGAATGAATTTCATAAATGAATGAAATTTATAGAATTATAAACGGTGAAGTTATAAATGGAATTTTATAAGCAGTAGGTTTATAAAATTTGTAAAGTTATTAAAGGAATAGATTTGGGTAAATAAATGAATCTTATAAGTTATAAGATTTAAAATTTGGGAAGTTTAAAAAGATCGATTTTATAAACAAATAAATTATAAGTATTTAACTTATAATATGGACTTTCGGTATATAATTGAGTTATAAATTGAACAGGTTAATAAAGGAGATTTATAAAAGGAAGTTGTTTAAAACAAATAGAAATGGAATTTATAAACATTGTTTTATAAATCCGCAAACGACTTATTTTGATAAGTAAATTGTTGTAACTTATTAATGGAGTTATATTCACATTTTATACAGTGAATAATCCTTTAAAATAAAATGAATAGAAAGGATGAAATTGGTTAACAAGGTATATTCACGTTTTTGAATAGTGAATAATATGTTAAAGAAAATGTTTTGGATGTGATGTTTATAAAAAGAATTAAAACGATCTAACGATGTTTTAAATGTGTTGAGATTCGAAACCATAGATTTCAACATTCATTGTTGAAATAGACGTTTTCGAGAAATAAAAGGAAATGGTGGACTATAACACTGTTGTTATAGTAAATGATTCCGAAAGGAAATGTTTTGTATAGTATTGGGATTTATATATCTATTTTAATTTTGAATCCCTATACTAGTGATTTTGGGTTGTCGTAACGATGTTTTACGCAACATTTGTTTTGGCCCAAATAATATGTTTAAGAGAATGATTTCCTTAAAGAATGAAATATATACTTAATTTAGATTTAAATATATTGAATATTTTCCAAGTGTTGGAAATAAATGGATTTGTGAATTACTTAATAAGTAAGTATGGAAATGTTTTCCAATATAAAGTGAATATTTTGAGAATTTATCTTTTTGAAGATAAATTGAAAAAAATGAATAATTGAAATCGTACGTTCGTAGATATTTTGGAATGTAAATTCACTATGGAATTTATAAAAGAAAAGGGAATTTGTTTAAAAATAAATATTGATTTATTTTCTAGGTATTGAAATTTTATATCTTGTAAAGATATTTTTGGGAAATAAATAATTTGGAAAATTATTTGGCATCTGGTGATGTTGTGCATATCCATTGATAGTTCAATAACCGACTATCAATATTTACCTTTGAAAGGTATTTGTTGTGATTTGTTTGAATTTGAATGCCACACTTATTTTTGAATAAGCGCTCACTATTCGGGTTATCCGGGAAAGGACCTTGGGTTCGTATAACCCATTTCGAATATGTGATTCGACGTTGTGGATAGCATTTGAAGACCGGTGTTGAAGACCGGGTATTTGCGAGAGCGATAGGATGACCTGTCGATTGACTCTGCACCGAGTTGCTCCGGTATAGAGTTCTCCATATGTGATGGGGAATCCGATCAGGATTGTGGATATCCGGATTGCAAGGACTTCTTTGTAAGTGCCTTCAGTTCTGTTCGAGCCCGGAACAGACTTGTATGGATAGTATGTATGACATTACAAATTGAGATATAAAGCTGATTTCTTTCAAATATATTTCTGTTGGTGGCGGAAAATTTATTCTCTTAGCTTAACACCCTTCTCTGGGACGTACGAGCTCAGAGGTTATGTAGTTGATGGTTATTAGCGATATATTCCCAATTTGGTAATGTGGCATGCTGAGTGTTGCTGTGAAATGATCATTGTTTGATCGTTTGTGATATGATCATTTGTTTGATCACTTATCTTTGTGATCATTTCTATAATCATTTGTTGACCCAATGCACAGCTTTTGTATAAAGCGTGGCTTTGTGGACGAGACTTCGTCGAGCCTCACACCCCGGAATGGTCAAAACAGGAAAGATGCAGCAAGGTTATGAGGGGTAGCTCCCTTTAGGGTATGTGCATTTCCTTCTGGAAAAGGATGGTATCATGGTATGGAGCCCAGATACTTACTCATGTTGAAACACTTATTATTTTGGTGTGATGTTGAGTACGAGCGCTCGGATAAATGTAATGATCCTGAATTTTGAGCAATTTAAATTGAAAATATTTAATTAATTTTAAATATTTGAATGATAATTTTAAATTGAATTCCAATAAAAATATGAAGTTGGCGATTAAATTTTTGAATTTAATCTATTTAAAGTTGAATAGAAATTTGAATTTAACTTTGAAGTTTGAAATTGAATATTAGAAATTGTATTTTAAATTCAAACAAATGACTTAGAAAAAAAAATAGTTTGGATTTACGAATTTTATTTATGTAAATTTATAAATAGATGTTGATAGTAGAACTGCAAAACGTTTATAAGTTTATTTAAGAAAAAAAAAATTTAACAAAAACTAATTGAATTTAAAATTGAAAAAAAATAGAGAGAGAAAAATAAAATAAATAAATAAAATAAATAAATAAAATAATAAGTTATACACGGCCTTACCTTCATCAGCCAAATTCACGCCTTAAACGACGCTAATACACGTTCCTTTTTCTATTTTATACCCGACCTCCTTTATCCCTTTTCATTCGAAAACCCTACCTAATCAAACCGAAGAAATAAAAATGGCGGTCGTATAATCGTTCTTCGTCTTCCTTCAATAGCTAGGGCTTCGGCTTCAAATCTCTCGCGTGCTCTTCACTTCGTTTGCAAAGGTGAGTTCTTTGCTCACGGTTGATTTTAATGCAAGTTATTTAAATTTGTTGACTTGAATGCTTGGTTGCATGCTATGTTTTTGGGTGTTATCTGTTATCATGGGCTCGGTTACTTGAATCTGAACTAACAAGAACAGTTGCTATTTGAATTTGCGTTTAAACTGTTGAGAACAGATATTAATTTAAATTTGTTTTTTTTACAGATGCAATTTAAATTATTTTTTTAAATTGATAAGAACAGATACTATGTGTATTTTGTTTTTTTAAAACTGATAAGAACAGATACTATGTGTATATTATTTTTTTTAAAACTAATAAGAACAGATACTATGTGTATTTTTTTTTTTAAAAACTGATAAGAACAGATACTATGTGTATTTTGTTTTTTAAAAGCTGATAAGAATAGATGCTACTTGATAATTTGATTTAAATTGTTAAGAACAGATACTATAAATTTTGTTTTTAAAAAACTAAGAAGAACAGATGCTATCATTTTAAGAATCTGACAAGAACAGAGGCTATTAAAAACTTGACTTGCTTGTGTTGCTGTATGGTGTTGGATTTTGCTTAAGTTTGTTTCAAGCACTGCACTGCTTTCTTCTATCCAAAGCCTGCAGTAAATTCATTTATATTAAAACTTGAGTTTTAAATCAAAAATCTCAGTAAATTATAAAGTTGTTTTATATTGTGTGAGCCTTGTATTGAAACTTGTTGAAGATTTGATTATTAAATTGCATATTTTCTATACAACATTTGTTTTCACAATTGTGCAAATTATTAAATCACATTTCTATAAAAATGCAACTGATATCTGTAGCTTCTCGAGTCTTGTTTAAGTCACTTGTATACTTAGTGTTGCATTTGTACCACTGCAGTTGCCATTTCATATGTTTGTTTCTGCTCCATTCTGGTTGCGTCCCAGATCTTGCTTGCTTCTGTACTGATGCATTAGTTGTTGGCATATTGATGCATTCATTGTAGCTCCATCTTGATTTGTGCTTTCTCACTGACCCTTCCATATGCTCTCTGATAATGTTGAACTTCACTGTTGCATTCCATTTGAAGTTGTAGCATGTTCATGTGTGTCTCCCCATTTACTGGTACCTTTCATTCTGTCTGCACTGTCCACTGCAGTTTCCTCATTTGTGCATTTAGACTTGACTGTTGCATTCCATTTTTTGTTGCATTTGGACTTTGTCTTGAATCTGTTTCGAACTTGCATCCTTCTTGAGGCTGTTGTTCACTCTACCGTGCCTCGGCTTCATTGACTTCAAGTTGTGTTAGTTTGCATTGTACCATGCTCCTTGCATAGGAGCATTGCCTTGATTGTTGTGAAGTTGTGCACTTGCCCGCACTTGTACTTCTGGTTGGTCTGCACTTTGGTTTATTGATGTTGTCTCTTTGCTTTGGTGGCACTGAACTTGAGTTGTCTTCATTTGTGTCACTTAACTAGTTCTGGGTACATTTCATATATCACTTGCTTTTAAAGGTTGAAGTTGCATCAATATACATATGCCACTGTCTGTTTCTGGTCTCTGATCATTGCTTGGTCATCTTGGTGGCTTGAGCATTTGGTCTGTGTTGCATTATTCCATGTGTCTTGCCTTTGACTGTTTGTATACACTTTGGGTCATGTTGTACTACTGTTTGGGTTCAGTTTGGTGCCAAATTGATTCTGCACTTGCATTGGTGATCTTCATTTCATGTACTCTGTTTTTGAGTTGTTGTGTTGATTGCATTGTTGTACACTGCTGCCTGAGTGCCAGTTTACATTGTTCGTGTGCACTGACCATATGGGTTTTGCTTAATTGTAGCTTGTATCATTTGTTCCCCTGTACTTGTTGCACTGTAAATTGTACAGGCTTCACTGCCCTGTACACGATCTGGATTGCATGCTTGCTGCTGCATGTTTGTTTTCTACTGTGTCGTCTCTGTTGTTGTTTCATTTGTGCACTAATTCAATGCTCAGTGCATTGTGCATCTGTTTTGGACTTGCAGTTTGAATTGCATTGAGTTGAGTCGAGTTTGCAGTGATTTGTCCGATTTGCGCTTGCACACGTGTTGGCGAGGCAGTGCACATGTGTGCAAAGTATACGTGTGTACTGCAGCCACACGGGATTGACAGATTTTAAAAATTGAGGTTGTTAATAATGAAAATCCATAATAGATTTTAAATTGATTCATGTGATTCGTCATCTCTGTTACCATTTTATTCGGTTCATTACAAATTTATTTACTTGAATTAAGATTAATCCTGACTCGAGTGTTTTGTGTTTTGCAATTAACGCTCGGGTCAGACCGAGTATTTTTGCAGCTTGAAGATTTTCAGGCCGCGAAGTTAGAGAGAGAGGGGAAAGCACTCCACTAAAGTTTTTTTTCTAGAAATTATTTTTCTTGTACTCAAAAATAAAAGATATATATTCCGCTGTATAAAAATTTAAATGCATTGTACAAACTCTGATATATGTATGTAAGAAAAATTCATTTATGAATAATATTATGATTATTCTGTGATTCTGTGGCTGATTCTGTTTAAACTTTATAAACTGAACAACAATCCGTCATTTTGAACGTTTCGAGTTGGTTTAATTACCGACTAGAGGCGGTCAGAGCGGCGGGTCGTTACAAAAGTGGTATCAGAGCTTTGGTTTACTCAAAGCTCGGTTTATGATGTTTAATATGAATAGTTACTAGGATCACTTTAAAAGAAAGTGTTTTCAAATTTAAAGAAGTATGAAATTGTTTTCTTTAAAAATAAAAGGTATTTTGAAAATTAGAATTATTTTGAAATTTCCCCTCTCTAAATTTAGGTGCGATAGTTTATATTCGGTGAGGTCTTATTAGATTTGAGTTTCGATCGTTCGGAAACTCATTTTCTAATTATTGAGATTTATGGAAAATGAAATATGAGTTAAGTGAACTAGCGAATTAATGAATTGGTTTAAATTGGTTTAAATCGAATAACTTGAATATTTCGAGTAATAATTGTGAAATAAAGGGATATGTTAATTTGGTTATAACCAAGAGAATTATTGAATTATAACTTGAGAATTTGATTCTGAATTCTTTTTGATATTGATTTCAAATGTTGTTAAGAACGAATTAGTAAATAAATGAATTATAAGTATTTAACTTATAAATGGACTTTTGGTATATAACTGAGTTATATAAATTGAATTGAATTGAATTAACAAAGAAGATTTATAAATCGAAGTTTTATAAATAGAAAAGGAATTTATGAAGATTGTTTATAAATTCGAAATCAATTGAATTTGATAAGTAAATTGTTATAGCTTATTAAAGGAGATATATCCACGATTTTGGACAGTGGGTAATCCTTTAAAAATAGAAAATAAGTTGTAGAAATGATGAAATTGGTTGACAAAGTATATTCACGATTTTGGACAGTGAATATATTAGTGAATAAAACAGATATGTTTTAGGGAAGTGATATTATGAAATGTGGTTAATGCAGAAGTTTAATTGTTGATTTAACTGTATGAATCAAACTAGTTTTGATGTGAAGTTTATATTTCAAGTTTAAAACTATTGCCTAAAATAGTTAATATGGAAATATAGATCTAATGGAACCAATTCGATGAATAATTTACTAAAGAACTAGTTGATTATTTTTGAAATAGAAAGCAAATGTAAAGTTCAAATGAAATTTAGATTTCAAATTTGAAGTTGTCAACACGATAATCCATTATAGGTTTAATAAATTCAGTGATGAATTTAAATTTAAACGTGCGGAAAATTAAATTAAGTGAAAAACTTAATATTGAAAAGTTTGAAATCGGTTTAAAACTAATATTGTGAAAAATATGAAGAATTCAAACTATAAATTAAGTTGAAGTTGAAAAAGTTAATAGTTTTAAAAGTGTTTTAAAATGCATTAGCTATCGAATACATAGATTTCAACATTCAATTGTTGAAATAGGCATTTCGAGAAATAAGGAAATGGTGGACTATAACACTGTTGTTATAGTAAATGGTTTCCGGAAGGAAATGTTGTTTATAGTATTGGGATTTATATATCTATCTTAAATCCGAATCCCTATACTAGTGATTTTGAGTTGTCGTAACGATGTTTTACGCAACATTCGTTTTAACTCAAATAAATGTGTTTAAAAGAATGATTTCCTTAAAGAATGGAATATATACTTAATTTTGATTCAAGTATATTGAATATTTTCAAAGTGTTGAAAATAAAAGAATTTGTGAATTACTTATTATTGAATAAGTATGGAAATGTTTTCCAATATGAAATGAAAGGTTTGAAATTTTATCTTTTAGAGATAAATTGAGAAATGAATATTTGAAATTAGTTTCAAATGGCTAAGTGTGAAAATTATATATCTTGTAAAGATATTATTTTGAGAAATTAGAACAATTAGTTCAACTTGGAAATTTTTCAAAGATTGAATCTTGAGTTAAATTGAGTTTAACTTTGACACCAAAAACAATATAAGTTCAACTTTGAATTTTGGATAGTCGATTGGGATTGTATGTCTAACATTGTGAATTGATGACATAGCATTTGATCTCTATTAAATATATATCTGTGGTGGCGGAGAATTTATTCTTTTAGCTTAACACCCTTCTCTGAGACGTATGAGCTTAGAGGTTATATATCGATAGACATCAATTATGTGTTGAGAATTGACGATGTAACATGAAATCCAAATCGAATGTGAAGTCGATAATGAATTGGATTATGAATGTGAATTAGGTTTGAGATAACCTTAAATTTTCAAATCGATTTAGAGGAAAATTTTAAACGTGATAGAAAATTTGGAATCCTCTATTTGTTGTGAATGTGAAATGAGTTTTCGTAACTTATATATGTGAATATAATCGAAAACCATCAGTTTAGAAAGTCATTATTATGAAAGTCCTGTGTAAGTTTACATAGGTATGATAAGTACGAAATGTGAAATGAAGTACTATATGTATATGACATATGTTTTCTAAAAACTGAGGATATGGAAATGTACCTTCCAATTATTATGTGTGAAGGTGATTGGAACTCGGTGGAGTGTCCATTGTAAATCGTAGTTACGTAGAATTCCATTAGTGGAATGTCCAATGGGACTGATATGATATCCCCCACGATGGATCATCGTGTTTGGGATTATGTGATTGATGCTGGCGTAATTCGTGGGGTGTGATGCCTACAGTTACAAGCGATTCTGCTGAGATAGTAGCGTAACCGCCGTGTGGACCGCGATCTAAGGCGACAACCATGGCGAAATTCAGGAGTGATGAGAAATCTGAGATTACAAGCGATTCTACTGAGATAGTAGCGAAACCGCCGGGTAAACTGTGATCCATGGGGGAACGGACTTTCCATATCCATTTTTAAAAGAATTTTAAAAAAAAAAGTATTTTCACTGGGAGTTGAAGCAAGTATGTTTAGTACTTGGAGATTTTTAGTCTTGCGCCTGGCCAGCGTATGCCTAAAGTCTGTGAGAACGACGATGGACTTGTTAAACTTCGAGTTATCAAGTATTTTCAAACTTTGAATAGAAAATCAATAATCTGAAATTAGAATTATATAATTCTAACTTAATGAATTAAGGAAGAAGATCTTTTTGAATATCTTGAAAGTCCACAGTTTTGGATAAGATATATTATGCAAATATTTAGCATGAAAGATTTAAAGTTTAAAAATCTGAGTTTTGTAAGTCAAAAATTTAGTAAAAGACTTTTGTGTCTTGATTATTGAAATCGATGAACAAAACTAGTGAAATGAAATAAATGGAATGAATCCTATATTTATTTATGAGTTTGAAACTTGGTAAAATTATGTAGGATATAAATATCGGTGAGATTTTAGCAAACGTTTTTCCTAACTTATAATTTCGGGACGAAATTCTTTTAAGTAGGGGAGATTGTAACGATCCTGAATTTTGAGCAATTTAAATTGAAAATATTTAATTAATTTTAAATATTTGAATGATAATTTTAAATTGAATTCCAATAAAAATATGAAGTTGGCGATTAAATTTTTGAATTTAATCTATTTAAAGTTGAATAGAAATTTGAATTTAACTTTGAAGTTTGAAATTGAATATTAGAAATTGTATTTTAAATTCAAACAAATGACTTAGAAAAAAAAAATAGTTTGGATTTACGAATTTTATTTATGTAAATTTATAAATAGATGTTGATAGTAGAACTGCAAAACGTTTATAAGTTTATTTAAGAAAAAAAAAATTTAACAAAAACTAATTGAATTTAAAATTGAAAAAAAAAGAGAGAGAAAAATAAAATAAATAAATAAAATAATAAGTTATACACGGCCTTACCTTCATCAGCCAAATTCACGCCTTAAACTACGCTAATACACGTTCCTTTTTCTATTTTATACCCGACCTCCATTACCCCTTTTCATTCGAAAACCCTACCTAATCAAACCGAAGAAATAAAAATGGCGGCCGTATAATCGTTCTTCGTCTTCCTTCAATAGCTAGGGCTTCGGCTTCAAATCTCTCGCGTGCTCTTCACTTCGTTTGCAAAGGTGAGTTCTTTGCTCACGGTTGATTTTAATGCAAGTTATTTAAATTTGTTGACTTGAATGCTTGGTTGCATGCTATGTTTTTGGGTGTTATCTGTTATCATGGGCTCGGTTACTTGAATCTGAACTAACAAGAACAGTTGCTATTTGAATTTGCGTTTAAACTGTTGAGAACAGATATTAATTTAAATTTGTTTTTTTTACAGATGCAATTTAAATTATTTTTTTAAATTGATAAGAACAGATACTATATGTATTTTGTTTTTTTTAAAACTGATAAGAACAGATACTATGTGTATATTTTTTTTTTTAAAACTGATAAGAACAGATACTATGTGTATTTTGTTTTTTTTTTAAAACTGATAAGAACAGATACTATGTGTATTTTGTTTTTTAAAAACTGATAAGAATAGATGCTACTTGATAATTTGATTTAAATTGTTAAGAACAGATACTATAAATTTTGTTTTTAAAAAACTAAGAAGAACAGATGCTATCATTTTAAGAATCTGACAAGAACAGAGGCTATTAAAAACTTGACTTGCTTGTGTTGCTGTATGGTGTTGGATTTTGCTTAAGTTTGTTTCAAGCACTGCACTGCTTTCTTCTATCCAAAGCCTGCAGTAAATTCATTTATATTAAAACTTGAGTTTTAAATCAAAAATCTCAGTAAATTATAAAGTTGTTTTATATTGTGTGAGCCTTGTATTGAAACTTGTTGAAGATTTGATTATTAAATTGCATATTTTCTATACAACATTTGTTTTCACAATTGTGCAAATTATTAAATCACATTTCTATAAAAATGCAACTGATATCTGTAGCTTCTCGAGTCTTGTTTAAGTCACTTGTATACTTAGTGTTGCATTTGTACCACTGCAGTTGCCATTTCATATGTTTGTTTCTGCTCCATTCTGGTTGCTTCCCAGATCTTGCTTGCTTCTGTACTGATGCATTAGTTGTTGGCATATTGATGCATTCATTGTAGCTCCATCTTGATTTGTGCTTTCTCACTGACCCTTCCATATGCTCTCTGATAATGTTGAACTTCACTGTTGCATTCCATTTGAAGTTGTAGCATGTTCATGTGTGTCTCCCCATTTACTGGTACCTTTCATTCTGTCTGCACTGTCCACTGCAGTTTCCTCATTTGTGCATTTAGACTTGACTGTTGCATTCCATTTTTTGTTGCATTTGGACTTTGTCTTGAATCTGTTTCGAACTTGCATCCTTCTTGAGGCTGTTGTTCACTCTACCGTGCCTCGGCTTCATTGACTTCAAGTTGTGTTAGTTTGCATTGTACCATGCTCCTTGCATAGGAGCATTGCCTTGATTGTTGTGAAGTTGTGCACTTGCCCGCACTTGTACTTCTGGTTGGTCTGCACTTTGGTTTATTGATGTTGTCTCTTTGCTTTGGTGGCACTGAACTTGAGTTGTCTTCATTTGTGTCACTTAACTAGTTCTGGGTACATTTCATATATCACTTGCTTTTAAAGGTTGAAGTTGCATCAATATACATATGCCACTGTCTGTTTCTGGTCTCTGATCATTGCTTGGTCATCTTGGTGGCTTGAGCATTTGGTCTGTGTTGCATTATTCCATGTGTCTTGCCTTTGACTGTTTGTATACACTTTGGGTCATGTTGTACTACTGTTTGGGTTCAGTTTGGTGCCAAATTGATTCTGCACTTGCATTGGTGATCTTCATTTCATGTACTCTGTTTTTGAGTTGTTGTGTTGATTGCATTGTTGTACACTGCTGCCTGAGTGCCAGTTTACATTGTTCGTGTGCACTGACCATATGGGTTTTGCTTAATTGTAGCTTGTATCATTTGTTCCCCTGTACTTGTTGCACTGTAAATTGTACAGGCTTCACTGCCCTGTACACGATCTGGATTGCATGCTTGCTGCTGCATGTTTGTTTTCTACTGTGTCGTCTCTGTTGTTGTTTCATTTGTGCACTAATTCAATGCTCAGTGCATTGTGCATCTGTTTTGGACTTGCAGTTTGAATTGCATTGAGTTGAGTCGAGTTTGCAGTGATTTGTCCGATTTGCGCTTGCACACGTGTTGGCGAGGCAGTGCACATGTGTGCAAAGTATACGTGTGTACTGCAGCCACACGGGATTGACAGATTTTAAAAATTGAGGTTGTTAATAATGAAAATCCATAATAGATTTTAAATTGATTCATGTGATTCGTCATCTCTGTTACCATTTTATTCGGTTCATTACAAATTTATTTACTTGAATTAAGATTAATCCTGACTCGAGTGTTTTGTGTTTTGCAATTAACGCTCGGGTCAGACCGAGTATTTTTGCAGCTTGAAGATTTTCAGGCCGCGAAGTTAGAGAGAGAGGGGAAAGCACTCCACTAAAGTTTTTTTTCTAGAAATTATTTTTCTTGTACTCAAAAATAAAAGATATATATTCCGCTGTATAAAAATTTAAATGCATTGTACAAACTCTGATATATGTATGTAAGAAAAATTCATTTATGAATAATATTATGATTATTCTGTGATTCTGTGGCTGATTCTGTTTAAACTTTATAAACTGAACAACAATCCGTCATTTTGAACGTTTCGAGTTGGTTTAATTACCGACTAGAGGCGGTCAGAGCGGCGGGTCGTTACAATAAAGGTCCCAAAGGACCGGGGGATGGCATACTCGTGTCAGTAGTTACCCAGTTAGGGGTAACCCGGCCTTGTGTTGGCAGAGATCCGGTTTGGTTCTCGGGGACGTCCTTCCAGAGGCGTTCTCATGTGGCAATGGGAAGTTCCTTGGCCTGACCATTCGTTGGAAATCCAAAGAAACAATACGATCTTGTACGGTATTAGTTGTAGAACCTATCATTCACTTATGGTGGCGCCCCACTGTTTGGATGGTAGCTATAGTAGGCATAAGTGCGGAATGCCTATGCTGGCTAAGATTTATATCTTTATTTTCGAAATGAATTTTTCCTACACTATGCACTAGTAATAATATCAAATGTTCTTTTAATGCGTATCAAGCATCTTTGACTATCATAAGGAGTAATCTCCTCCGATTCTGCGTTTGCATGTGTGTGTGTGCGGGAGGTCTTATGGTAGTCTCATTTTTAAAAGCATTGCGAATTGACTTTAAAAATATTCCTCTATTTTGATTTTAAAGATAAATAAACTGTTTTGAGTTCTCACACCAGTCACATGACTGACTCGGAGTTTATTGTTTTCCTTCCTAAACTCTGGGTGCCCACCAATTTCCACACGGGCAGTCAAGAGTTAAGGTTTATCAGGATATTCTGGAATTCAGGAGTTGCTGGAGGCAAGATGGATGGCATAGCATATTACTTGTATATAGTATTTTCTTTTTCCGCTGTTTGTTGTTGTTTGTTGTTGTACACTCTGATGATGTAATGTAATGTTTAAAATGTAATTACTGATATAGTTCTTTGTTTAAAGATTATTCATTTATGTATTATATGTTGTTCCGCTGCGATTGTGAGATTCTGATATTGTTCTGTTGTTTTCTTTTTCTTTTTCTGTTCCGTTCTATTTTCTTTTCTCTCTATTTTCTATCTTTTTCTCTCTTCTTCTACTTTTTTTCTTTTTCTTAAATAATGAGAATTCGTATTTCTGTTCATCTTGAGTTAATCTATGGGGATTAGTGTATATTCAAGGAGTACGGATTTGCGGGTCCTCACATCAAGCTTTAAAATCAAATATCATTCAGGCTTTCTTCTATGCTTCTCTGTTTTATTCAGGTGAGTAAACTTTACACTGCTGAAGCTAGATTATTTTTTTAGTTATGCATACAACAAGCAATCATAGAAATAATTTCAAAAATGCTTTATATGGATGAATAAATGGGTTTTGTCTGGCATAATGGTGGATTTGCTGTGCATAAATAGGTATGTTTGAATTTAGCTGTGCATGCCTCTGGTTCTTACTTTACAGGCTCAAAATCATTTAAAGAAATTCACATCTCTCCATCTATGCCACTATTGGTTATGATCAGAAAAGAAAAGTTGTTCACATGAATGAAATACTACTTTTAAAAATATTTTCAAAAAGAATTTATTAAGTTAATAGCTAGAAAAATGAAGGATATAGTGGAAATCAGGCCAGGACAGAAAATGACATGTTTAAATTTTCTTGTTTGAATTTATAAATAGTTTTGCTTTTTGAAATAATGAATTTTGGTAATGAAATCAAATTTTTAAAACTTGGCATTTGTGAATAAACAAAGCCTTAAAATTATTTTAAAATTTGATTTCATGCAGTATAACCAGAAGTAATTGGGTGATAAATATTGACATGATTTTTTATATATGGATGCATGCTGTAAATTATGATTTGTGATTGCATGATTTGTTAACAGAAATGCATGTATATTTGCGTATATAGATGTTGGTATGAATGTCTGGAAAGTAATATGGGCTTTGTTCTTAGTGCTTTTAAGAATGTTC
Source organism: Allium cepa (assembly GCA_030765085.1). Classification (NCBI taxonomy): domain Eukaryota; kingdom Viridiplantae; phylum Streptophyta; class Magnoliopsida; order Asparagales; family Amaryllidaceae; genus Allium; species Allium cepa. The sequence continues at coordinate 701,357,542 of CM060939.1, forward strand.
AATAAATCAAATTTGCCCTTCCTCTAATCTTCTTTAGATTTGATTTATGAGCAAAACTTGTGTACAATCACAAGAAAATGAAATTAAAATATTCGTGTAAGAATTTGATGGTAGTTGTATAAAAAAAGAACAATAAGACTTATACCATATCAAAATCTCAAGAAAAGAAATTAGTTGATTCAGGTATATAGTCGGGTTTGATATCGAAAATAATGATTTCTAAAAATAAGATCATGATTTTTAAGTGTTTAAAACAAGAGACATCATAAGGTGAACGTATTTTGGCTTTCGAACAATCTTTGACGATCGACGAGGAAGTGATGGTCGAGGCTCACGCTGGAGGAAGATGGAGGTTAGGCAATTCAGGGAAAAATAATGGATGCATGTTTAGTTAACCATGGCGATGGGTTGGCGTTGAAGTAGGGTTTGAGCAGCAGTTTCATCGGTTAGGTTTGAGGAGCTATTGCATTGATGTGAGTGGATAGGAACCCACCGGTTGTAGCTGAATCGATGAGGGGTGTCGAGGGGTTGCTTTGGAAGATTGGACACGTTTTCTGGCAGCCGTGATTAACGAGGCGAGGCATATTTTGTTGATCGTTGTCGTTTCAGTTAAGAGTCCAGGGGTTCGTTTTCGATTTTTCAGATGATCTCATGGTTTTGGGTATTGGATTTGGTTAGCGAGGTAAATGATGATTTGTTGAGGGCGGCGTTGATGATCAGAGCGACTCCGATGAACTGTGCACGTGCACGCGATAGGGTGTTGTATCTGGAAACAAGGTTGGTTTGGGAAGAAGAAGTTTCCAAGGGAAGTCTCGAGAAAATTTTGGTATGACCCGAAGAAAGGATTGTGTGGTTCATCTGGAAGAATAACTCGGGAGTTTTGAATAAAAACTCGGGTTTATTGATTGGATGGGTGCTGTTCTTTTTATTTATTTTTACTTTTTGTGACGATGATGAACCAGATTTTTGTTATGTTTGAATAACTAGATTTTGGTTTTAAAGGGAAGCTTTGTTCTAAGTTTTCAAAGTTTATATAAAAATAAATAAATTGTTTTTGACAAAGGTTTGAAATTTTAGGAATTTGAATGGTTTTGAATTAGGATAATTACTTAAGTAATTAAATGGTAACTAATTCAATTAAAGGATCGTTAATTAGTGTGATTTATTAAAGAGTCTTTAATTACTTTGTATAACTTATTAATGTTTAATTATTTATTGAATGTGATTGAATAAAGTTAATTAATGAATATGGTTGATTAAAAATTAATTAATTTATGCAAATAATTAATTAATTTTGTTTAATTAATTAAAGAGAATTACCTGATGATGGGTTAAGTATAATTACTTAATATAATTAATGAAGTGTAATTATTTAATGAAGTAATGGATAATTACTGGATGTGATTAATTAAAGGAAATCACTTGATAAATGGTATTAAAGAAAATTACTTAGTGGAAGTAATTAAGTGTTAATTGCTCAATGTAATTAAAGGATTAATAGAACTAATTAAGGAGTTAATTAATGAAGGTAAGTAATTATAGAATGGTTAATTACTGTTTATGATTGATTAAGGCTGATAAATGGAAGTAATTAATTAAGGATCATTAATTAATGGAATTAATTAATGTAATTAATGAAAGTAATTAAAGATTAGTTATTGTAAATGGATAATAAAGAATGATTAATTAAAATAGATAATTAAAGGATGATTAATTAATTTTTTGTAAATAATTAATGTTAAGTAAGTAGGATTAAGGATGATTGAAGTAATTAATTTAATTTATTTAAATTAATTAGAAATGGTGTGACTAATTAATCTTGCTAGTGAATGATTGGATTATATGAATGCCTTGAATTGGTTGATATCTCTGATACGAAATGATTTGTGATATAATATGTTTGGTTTGAACTGTGATAATGTGGTTATCTGTCGGTGATGGATTACCATGTAAAAAATTTCATTCTATATTTAAAATTGAATGGTATTCACTTGTATAACTTGGGTTAAGGTGTCATGGGATTCGAAGAGACCTGGGTCGGGTATTAGTAAATACCTAAAACCACTTTAGTTTGGAATTCAGTAATTCTTTATAAATTTGATATTTGAAACCAATAAGCTGGGATAGAATAGAATGGACCTTTGAAACTAAGTAAGAATGCTTAGAATTTGATTTGAGAAAATAAGTGTTGACTATTACAAGATATGAACTCGTAATAAGATACGAGTTACCTCGGGTTTTAAATGAGTTCTATGCATTTGTATTTTCTTGTTAGATGGATTTACTCACGCTGGTTTCCAGCCTGACCCGGGTGTTACTTTGATGTAATGCTCGGGTCAGACTGAGTATTACCGATTTTTCAGGTAAGGATTTTCTGGAGCTCAAGAGGCGAGCTGGATGGCAGGAACGTATGGAGTGTTTCCGCTCTGATATATTATTTCTGTTTATCTGAGACATATTTGATTTGTATATGTCCAGTATTTGTGTATGAGAGTAACTCTGATGTATTATAAATGTAATTGGAAGATACTGTATTCTTGTGTAAACTGTTATTATGTGATATTATATTTTGATCCGCTGCGAATGTGAGAATCCTTGTTGTGTTTCTTCTTCTTCTTCTTCTTCTTCTTCTATCTCTTTCTTCTTTTCCTAACTATCTGGAGTTTTCGGGATCGAAAATTCCAGGTCGTTACATTTTGGTATCAGAGCAAGTTTAATCGAGAACCTTGGCTCTGGTGGGTCTACTCATTAAGGATAGGGTCAATGGTATCCTAGAATGAGTTGAATATATATATATATATATATATATATATATATATATATGAGAGCATACTTGTTATTTTCTTATATAAAGGTTTTAAATGATTTTATATAAGAATATATTTTGATATATAAAGAAATATTTCTTTCTAATAAATATTAAGGTAATTGGTTGTTAAAATTTGGAAGTAATAGAAATACAACCAAACTGAAACTGAAATTAAATAAAGATAAGGTTGAAATGAATTCAAACTGAAATTAAAATCTTGAATTTGGGAAAGAGTTTCAGAATAAGATAATAATAAATTGATTTCCAAATATGATAATCATGGTTATTATCGTAAATGGTTGTTATATTCAATAATAAAATGTGTATTAATGTGTAAGCAAAATGAAATGTTTTAAGGAGGTAAACATTTGGGTAAGTATGACTTATAAAGTGGAATTGAAGATGATCTGAATTGTGAAGATTTAAATTTGGGTCCAGAATTTGAAAATTGTTTCAAAGTGATAAAGAAATAATAAATAATGTTATCTAATGTATTTGAGTAAAAGGGGTCCTATTTCAAACAAGAGTTGTTTGAAAATTTTCAGGGATTTGTTTTGAATTGAAACTAGGGTGGTTTAAAGTTTGAAGTAATTCAAAGGTTTAGTTGATTAAAAAGGATTTAAATTATTATTTGAACTTTAAAAAAATAGGATAAAAATGTAATTTGGATTCAGAATTAAATGGTTTAAAGATATAAGTTGATTTGACTTAAAGGATTAAATCAACATTTAAAAATTTAACTCGAATTTATTCGGGATGGTTTAAATTTGAAATTTGAATTGAATTAGTTCAAATTGAATTTGATTTGAATTAATTGAAATTGTGATTGAAGATGTATAATTATAAATTCAAATGGAAAATTTGAATTGGATTGATTTGAAACGATTTGAAATTGAAGTGGGTTCAATTTGAAATTAGTCCAAATTGATTTGAATAATTTGGAATTGTAATTAAAGTTGAATTGTTTTAAATTCAAATGGAATTTGAATTGAATTTGGGAGGAAATCAAGAATAATTCAACTTGTTTGGAAATGGAGGTTGGAAATTGAATAGTATGACTCTGGACTATTTTCAAATAAATTATTTTAGTACAAATCTATTTTTCCAAACTATTTACTATACTACTTTTCTTTTTAAACCTAAAACTATCTTATACTTGTTTTACAATTATTTTTGGAATTATTTAACAATTTTTCAATTGTTTTATAAACTAATTACTATTTTACAATTATTTTACAAATTAATTACTATTTTATAACTATTTTGCAATTATTTATAATTTCTATAACTATTTGACTATTTTCCAACTATTTTATAATTACTTGACCGTTTTACAGCTATTTTACAAACTAATAAGTATTTTTCTATTATTTATCTATTTTAAACTTTTCAAGCTATTTTCTAAGTATAAGCTGAACAGAGTGCAAACTGTTTATGATTAAACATCCATTTGAGATAAGAATTAAGGGGATAATCCAAATAAGGATTTAAGAAATTGTGAATAAGTGGATAGAAATAAAAGTAAATGTGAATAGAAAAGGAGATTGATTTGGCTAATAATCAATAAAGGTAAATACGTAGGATGTACATATATTATTCTATTCGCATAGTGATTTGATCTAGATTCGAGCATAGAATTTCAAGATAGTTTATCGATCCGAGTTGGGATTTTTCACTCAATTTTCGACGGCGAACCTTGATATGGATTGTTGATTGGTTCTGGATATTCTCTATCATATTTATGGCTATGCATGGAGAATGACAGTTTTTGATCAAGAAATCAGATCTGAGTCCGCACTAGAAAGTCGGGTGGACGATACTAGTTCGGAAGGGAAATTGTGTGATCAAGTGAGCAATCAGATTGATATTGCATACAAATGATATGTGTACATCGTATGGATTGGAATGAAATTGATATTGAAAGTTTGTGGATAGGAATTGTAAAATGGTTTTTGAAGTGGAAAATATATTTTGTGAAATATATGATGAAATAAAACAGAAATTGGATATTTCTATGGTAGAAACTTACTTTATGGAAGTAAGTAATACAGTTAATGACTTTATAGAGTAATCAAATTTGAATATTTGATTCGGAATAAAAATAGTTATGTATCTTTGTTATATATAAGATAAATCTCCCCTTGTTTAATCTATAGCCAGAGGAAAGGATTTTGAAAGTGTTTAAAGTATAAAAGGAGTTTTATACAAGTTTGAAGTGATCCAAAGATTTTTAAAAGTTTTATATATATATATATATATATATATATATATATATATATATATATATGTAAATGATCTTATGAGAATGATTTTGAGGAAAGTTTTTTTTTGGAAACCTTTGGATTTGGAAAGGCTTTTGATTTTTGGAGAAAAATCAATTTTGGAATTTGGAAAGCCTTATTGAGAATTATCGATATTGGGATAATCGATTTTGAGAAAAGAGATTAATATGAGATTCATACTAGGTGTATGATTTGAAAGATACTATATAAAGTATTTTGAAAATGGCTCTGGAGAAAAAGGCGCTCCCTAGGGATAAACTTTTCAGGAGTACCATAGGTTGGTACCGCCTTGAGCCTCTAAAGGGGAGGTTCTAAAATTGATCCTATGAGGAATCCGGACAAACTAGTTCTTGAGGATTATTGGGTAGCGAAAGTCGAGGGCGATGATGCCTACAGAGGCATTTGGGTTATGCTGTGACGACAGTGTAACTCGATGTCGCTGCGATCTACTGTGTGGACCATAGCGGAAATCGTGTGGAGGTGGGTGTCAACGGTCTACGCTTGATTTTGCCTGGAAGGCAACGTAACATCGGTAGACTTCCATCTATGGTCAAGTGGAGTGGAGAAGTTTCATTCTTTTGGCAGCGAAATTCGAGGGCGCTAAGGCCTATAGTTATATGGGTTTTTGCTGTGATGGCAACGTAACCCCAGTTGTAGCTGCGATCTGTAGTGGGTTCCATGGTGTAATCGAGGGGTGCGGAGGCCTATAGTTATCTATGGATTTTGTCGGGATGGCAACGTAACCATTGGGTTAACTGCGACCATGGATGGGGGTGATCATTTCCAGAGCATTCTCACCAAATATATTTCCTCGATTTTGAAAATGCTTTCAACATTTTCAATAAAATTGTATTTTCACTGGGTGTTGAAAACGGGTTTACCACGGACTTGTAGATTTTCAGTCTTACGCCTGATCAACGTATGACCGAATTTCTGTGAGAACAAGGATGGACGGTTGAGACATCGAGTTATAAATGTATTTTTATAAAAACTATTTTGGCAATATTATATAAATTTAAAAAAAAAGTGTTTGAAAAAAATGATCAAAGAATATTTTAACTGGTTTTAAAATATTTAATAAATTCTGGCTTTGTTTCTTTTCGAGGACGAAAAGATTCAAAGGGGGGAGGAATGTGATAACCTGAATTTTCTGGACACCTGTAATTGATAATATAATTGGGTTAATTAATAGAAATATTGAATTATAGATTGAACAAACGAATATGATTAATTAAATATTTATATTTGTAAATTGTGTTGTGTATATATATACATAGATTTTAAATAAAGTTATTATTTTTAAATTTAATTTTTATTTGTCTAAAATTAATATATTTTGGAGTTGATTTTAAATTAGAATTTTAAATTGGATTTGAATTTGAATATAGATTTAAATTTTGAATATAATGAACATATATCTTAAAAATCATTTTGGATATAAAATATATGAATAAGTTTTTATTTAAAATAGTTTTTTCTTTTCCTTAAAAGGAATTTATTTTTATTAATTAAGATAGTGTTTATTAAATTGTAAAATAAATACAGAAGGTTTATATTAACATTTTAAAATGAGTTTAATATATTATTTATGATTTATTGGTTTATACTTTATTTTCTTTTAAAGATTTTATTTATATAAATTTAGGAAAGATCTATTGATTTACCAATGTATTTATTTACTAGGAAAATTTATTTAAAAAGCCTTTTAAAAATCCTTTAAAAATAAACAAAATGAAAGATTACAAGTGTTGATTTATTAAAGCATATAAATACACATGTAAGTGAATTAATAATAGGATGTGATAAGTGTAGCATTTAAACAAGTGTCATTTTAGTTTATTTTATTTTTACTTTTAATTTCTAATAATGAAAGAAAATCAAGGTTGTAAATATTAATATGCTTCTACACTTTCTTTTCTTGCATATATCTAAAATCATACGAACTTGAGAAGAAATCAAAAAATAAAACCTAAGAGAAAAGCAAAATAAAAACCAGAAAATGAATAAAAAACAGGAAGCCAAAAAAAATAATATCAAACTTGGGCAAGCATACCAAAGACTGGATACCCAAAGCAAAGACAAAAATAAAAATCAAAAGCAAATCTGGGAAACAAGATCTGTTTTCCATTCAAATACAATTCAATGCGATCAGACATGCAAGATCAGGTTAACTTAGTCTTTAAGCTTTAAAATCAAATATCATTCACGCTTTCTTCTGTGCTTCTCTGTTCTATTCAGGTGAGTAAACTTTACACTGCTGAAGCTAGATTATTTTTTTTAGTTATGCATATAACAAGTAATCATAGAAATAATTTCAAAAATGCTTTATATGGATGAATAAATGGGTTTTGTCTGGCATAAAGGTGGATTTGTTGTGCATAAATTGGTATGTTTGAATTTAGCTGTGCATACCTCTGATTCTTACTTTACAGGCTCAAAATCATCTAAAGAAATTCACATCTCTCCATCTAGACCACTATTGGTTATAATCAGAAGAAAAAAATTTGTTTACATGAATGAAATACTACTTTTAAAAATATTTTCAAAAAGAATTTATTAAGTTAATAGCCAGAAAAATGAAGGATATAGTGGAAATCAGGTCAGGACAGAAAATGAAATTTTTGAGTTTTCTTGTTTGAATTTATAAACAGTTTTGCTTTTTGAAATAATGAATTTTGGTAATGAAATCAAAATTTTAAAGCTTGGCATTTGTGAGTAAACAAAGCCTTAAATTTATTTTAAAATTTGATTTCATGCGGTATAACTAGAAGTAATTGGGTGATTAATATTGACAAGATTTTTAAATATGGATGCATGCTGAAATTTCTTTAAGTAAATTATGATTTGTGATTGCATGATTTGTTAACAGAAATGCACGTATATTTGTGTATATAGATGTTGGTATGAATGTCTGGAAAGTAATCTGGGTTCTGTTCTTAGTGCTACAGGTTTAAGAATGTTTAAGAAATCAAATTTGCCCTTCCCCTAATCTTCTTTGGATTTGATTTATGAGCAAAACTTGTGTATAATCACAAGAAAATGGAATCAAAAATATTCCTGTAAGAATTTAATGGTAGTTGTATAAAATAAAAGAAGAACAGTAAGACTTATACCATATCAAAATCTCAAGAAAAGAAACTAGTTGATTCAGGTATATAGTCGGGTTTGATATCGAAAATAATGATTTCTAAAAATAAGATCATTATTTTTAAGTGTTTAAAACAAGAGATATCATAAGATGAACGTATTTTGGCTTTCGAACAATCTCTGACGATCGATGAGGAAGTGATGGTCGAGGCTCACGCTGGAGGAAGATGGAGGTTAGGCAATTCAGGGAAAAATAATGGATGCATGTTTAGTTAATCATGGCGATGGGTTGGCGTTGAAGTAGGGTTTGAGCAGCAGTTTCATCGGCTAGGTTTGAGGAGCTATTGCATTGATGTGAGTGGATCGGAACCCACCGGTGGTAGCTGAATCGATGAGGGGTGTCGAGGGGTTGCTTTGGAAGAATGGACACGTTTTCCAGCGGCCGTGATTAACGAGGCGAGGCATATTTTGTTGATCTTTGTCGTTTCAGTTAAGAGTCCATGGGTTCGTTTTCGATTTTTTAGATGATCTCGTGGTTCTGGGTATTGGAGTTGGTTAGCGAGGTAAATATGATGATTTATTGAGGGCGGCGTTGACGATTGGAGCGACTCCGATGAACTGTGCACGTGCACGCGATAGGGTGTTGTATCTGGAAACAAGGTTGGTTTGGGAAGAAGAAGTTTCTAAGGGAAGTCTCGAGAAAATTTTGGTACGACCCGAAGAAAGGATTGTGTGGTTCATCTGGAAGAATAGCTTGGGACTTTTGAATAAAAACTCGGGTTTATTGATTGGATGGGTGCTGTTCTTTTTATTTTTTTTACTTTTTGTAACGATGATGAACCAGATTTTTGTTATGTTTGAATGACCAGATTTTGATTTTAAAGGGAAGCTTTGTTCTAAGTTTTCAATGTTTATATAAAAAATAAATAAATTGTTTTTGACAAAGGTTTGAAATTTTAGGAATTTGAATGGTTTTGAATTAGGATAATTACTTAAGTAATTAAATGGTAACTAATTTAATTAAAGGATCACTAATTAGTGTGATTAATTAAAGATTCTTTAATTACTTAGTATAACTTATTAAAGTTTAATTAGTTATTGAATGTGATTGAATAAAGTTAATTAATGAATATGGTTGATTAAAAATTAATTAATTTATGCAAATAATTAATTAATTTTGTTTAATTAATTAAAGAGAATTACTTGATGATGGGTTAAGTATGATTACTTAATGTAATTAGTGTAATTATTTAATGAAGTAAGGGATAATTACTGGATGTGATTAATTAAAGGAAATCACTTGATAAATGGTATTAAAGAAAATTACTTAGTGGAAGTAATTAAGTGTTAATTGCTCAGTGTAATTAAAGGATTAATATAACTAATTAAGGAGTTAAGTAATTAAGGTAAGTAATTATAGGATGGTTAATTACTGTTTATGATTGCTTAAGGCTGATAAATGGAAGTAATTAATTAAGGATCATTAATTAATGGAATTAATTAATGTAATTAATGAAAGTAATTAAAGATTAATTATTGTAAATGGGTGATAAAGAATGATTAATTAAAATGGATAATTAAAGGATGATTAATTAATTTGTTTGTAATTAATTAATGTTAAGTAAGCAGGATTAAGGATGATTGAAGTAATTAATTTAATTTATTTAAATTAATTAGAAATGATGTGACTAATTAATCTTGCTAGTGGATGATTGGATTATATGATTGCCTTGAATTGGTTGATATCTCTGATACGAAATGATTTGTGATATAATATGTTTGGTTTGAACTGTGATAATGTGGTTATCTGTCGGTGATGGATTACTATGTATAATTTTGCATTCTATATTTAAAATTGAATGGTATTCACTTGTATAACTTGGGTTAAGGTGTCATGGGATTCGAAGAGACCAGGGTCGGTATTAGTAAATACCCGAAACCACTTCGGTTTGGAATTCGGTAATTCTTTATAAATTTGATATGTGAAACCAATAAGCTGGGATAGAATAGAATGGACCTTTGAAACTAAGTAAGAATGCTTAGAATTTGATTTGAGAAAATAAGTGTTGACTATTACAAGATATGAACTCGTAATAAGATACGAGTTAACCCTGGTTTTAAATGAGTTCTGTGCACTTGTATTTTCTTCTTAGATGGATTTACTCACGCTGGTTTTCAGCCTGACCCGAGTGTTACATTGATGTAATGCTCGGGTCAGACCGAGTATTACCGGTTTTTTCAGGTAAGGACGTTCTGGAGCTCAGGAGGCGAGCAAGATGGCAAGAACGTATGGAGTGTTTCCGCTGTGATATATTATTTGTGTTTATCTAAGACATATTTGATTTGTATATGTCCAGTATTTGTGTATGAGAGTAACTCTGATGTATTATAAATGTAATTGACAAATACTGTATTCTTGTGTAAATTGTTATTATGTGATATTATATTTTGATCCGCTGCGAATGTGAGAATATGTGTTGTGTTTCTTCTTCTACTTCTTCTATCTCTTTCTTCTTTTCCTAACTATCTGGAGTTTTCGGGATCGTAAATTCCTGGTCGTTACATAATAGGAAGTAAGTATGGTAAATATAAGATTTTACACTCGAGTAATTGAATTTGTTGTATAAATAAGAAATTAACGTTATAAATTTTGTAAACTTATGTATGACTGAAAGGTTGTAAATAAATGACAATAAACTTAAGTAAAGGTTGAGGTTATTCATAATAAAAATAGGTAGAAGGATGAATACTGTAAATAAACGAAATTAAGTAGTGAATGAATGAATGTAATGCAATAAAGAAAACTATTTGATATGAATAAATAAAAATGGAAATTTGCAAGAAATAAATGTGAATTAAAAAATAAATCATTATATGGATAAAAAGGAAATCAAATAATAAATGCTATGAAATTGGAAAATTAACTTGATTTATTGTTGGAAGTGTTGTTTGTTTGGTTTATGGTTGTTTGGGCAAGGATGCTTTAAATTGTTTTGATGTATGAATAATCTATCTAGTTTCATCTAAGACTATCGAGTAAATGGTGCGCCTAGTAGTTTATTTTCATTCTGTACAATTTAAAGTTCTAAACCCGAACAACTATTTGTTTTTTGATAAGAGTGAATGATTGATTTGCGTTGATGTGATGGTTATGTGTCTTGTTGCAAGCGATTGTTGTTTGTATTGATTTGTCTGTTTATGGTTGAAGCACCTTTAAACATTTCATTTTTATATAATTATTAACTCTTTTTAGATTATATAAGTGAAATACAGGTTATGGAAGCAATTGCTACTGCTTTTTGTTTCATAATTTAAGAGTTGTTTGCCCGATAAATAGGTATGTTTTCGGATTACGGTTTATAGCGTTATTATATTGTTTTTCCCATGTTGGGATATATATTATTTTGGAAAGTATATGTTATATATTGTTATATTTGATATTTTATTTTCTCCCGAGCCTCTCCATACAAAGGAGACTCTGCCGAAATTTTTCGTAAATTTTGGACTTAGAAATTTTTTGAAAATATTTTCCAAACTTTATTAATTTAAGTATAAAAAGATTTAATGATTATAAATTGGTATATTTTTTTAAATTAATTAATTTTGTAAATTATTGTTTATAAAATTAATATTTTTGAATAAGATATATTGTTTACTTAATTCTTTCTTTTCCCTTCCTTTTTCTTTTTGGGGACGAAAAGTTTTGAGTGGGGAAGAGTGTAACGACCCGTAAAAATTCGATAATTACGTGTATCTAGAATATCTGAGGTAGGAGGAAGAATAAGGTAAGGTGGAAAGGATAGGGGCGACTCGGGTCTCGACTCGGAAGTTTGACGGCATTGCTCGAAGTTCGTCATGATGTTGTGCGTGAGAATTTCTTTACCTTATAGCAGATTTTTTTAAAATTTTAACAAAGTTCAAAAGAAAAAAAAAGAAAGGCTCTGGATTTTGATCGGAGCAATCTTGGTATGCCTCGGGTGAAAAAAAATTAGAATGTCGACAAGCTTTAAGTCAAAACGAAATCAAGTTTAAACTTAAATTCTCAAAATATTTCTTTTAAACAAAGATTATTTATTTTGAATATTTGGTTAATTAAAAATTATTACTTAAAGAATGATTAGTTAATGAGATTTATTAAAGAATGGTTACTTAATATAAGTAATTAAAAGGATAATTTATTAATGAAATTAACTAGGGTTGGTTAATTAATTTGTAATATAAAGATTTATTAAGTAATTAAAGGTTAATTACTTAATAATTAAAGGTTGATTAATTAATGATTAAAAGTTAATTAATTTGTAATTACTTAATGTAACCAAGGGACAATTTAATTATGTAATTATCTTATGAAGATGATTAAGGGATGAAAATTTATTAAGGATAATTAATTAATGGTAACTAATTAAGGGCTAATCAATTATTGTGATTAATAAAATGATTAAAGGTTAATTAATTATTGAATAAAGGTTAATTCTTTAAATGGGTTGTAGTTAAATTAATATTAATTGACGAGGATTAGTGTTTATTCATAAGTATTTTGTCTGATTTAAGTTAATCGGATAATTAATTAATTTTGCTTATGGATGTATGAATTGTATGAATGCCTTAAGTTAATCTGTAATGATTCTATGATGTGGATTGTTTGGATTGAGCTATGTGTGTATATTATTTATCTGTAATGTATTTACACATTTATCTGTGATACATTTACATATCTATCTATGAATCTCTGAATGATGATAAGCGTTATAGGATTATACCGCTTATCAAATATTATTGTGCTTGAATCTGTGATGATTGATGTTGTTGCACTATTGGGTAAAACCCCTTGACTACACTATACACACACGAATATGGATTGCACGATGAAATTGGTTAAGTCATAGATTTTTGAAATAGTTTAAAATTTGAATTTTGAATCCAAACAGTTTTGGAAATAGAATTAAGTTAAATGTAGAAAAGCTTTTGAAAAGGAGTTTCAAAGATAAAATTTATTTTGAATAACTGGATAAAGTTTTGAAATTTAAATAATTTGAATTGAATTTGAATTCAAGATTTCAAATTGAATTCTATGTTTGGAAATTATGATTTAAAAGGGTTGTACAAGTTATAAACGTGTTTTTATATGGGTCTTAAAACATTTTAAAAGCATTGTTTTAAAAACATTTTAAAGGGTTGTACAATATAATTGGATTTTTTTCAAACTTGTCATAAATAATGCTATGCATTTTGAAATTTGATTTAAAATTGAATTCAAAATTTGAAATTGAATTCTATGTTGAGAATTTATGATTTAAAAAGGTTTTACAAGTTTAAATGGGTTTTAAAACATTTTTTAAGTGTTTTTTGGGAATTTGAATTTAACCCAAGGATTTTTAACTTGTATAAATGAAATCGAATTTTTTCCGAAATGAAAACTATTTGTTTTCAAATAATAGAAGCTTTCATATAAGGAAGGAATTTTCCAATTTGCATTAAAGGGATTTAAAATTTGAAATGGGTTTCGAAGTTATGAATGAATCTTTGGAAACGGTTTTGAAAACTATGAATTAAATCTTTGATTTTAAGATTGAATGAGTTAATCCAATTGAAATGGAAATTGTTTTGAAATCCATGAATGGATCTTTGTGAAATTGGGTGAACTTGGTGAAATAAATCTTTTTGTTTAAAGATTTGGCAATGGTAATTTGTTTAAACCATTTGAAAATAAAGTTTTGGATTTTAAAGTTGTGACTTAACTGAAATCCCATATCCATATGTTTTTAAAATATTGCGCTCATTGTTCGGTTTAGTCAGGAGAGGACCTTTGTGTCATATAACCAATTTCGAACAATGATACGACGTTATGGATAGCATTTAAAGACCGAGGTGAACACCGGGTATTTACGAGAATGATAGGATAACCTATCGAATGACTTTGCACTGAGTAGCTACGGTATAAAGTTCTCTATATGTGATGGGGAGTTCGATCTGGATTGTGAATATCCAGATTGCAAAGGCTTTTTTGGAAGTGCCTTCGGTTCTGTTTGAACCCGGGACAGACTTGTATGGATGTGCGTCTGACATTACACTTTGAGATGTAAAGCTGGTTTCCATCAAATACATTTCTGTTTGGTGGCAGAGATTTATTCTCTTAGCTTAACACCCTTCTCCGAGACGTAAGAGCTCATAGGTTATGTAGTTGATGGTTACTAGTGATACATTCCCAATTTGGTAATGTGGCATACGAAGTGTTGCTGATCATTTGTTGATCAAAGCATGGCTTTGTGAAAAAGCATAGCTTTGTGGACGAGACTGCATCAGGACCTCACACCCCGGAAATGGTCGAAACAAGAAAGATGCAGCAAGGTTTTGGGGGTCTCACACCTAGGGTATATCCATTCCTTCTGGAAAAGGGTGGTATCGTAGTATGGAGCACATATACTTAACTCATGTGGACACTGTAAATCTATTACTGTGTGATGGTTGTGGTTGAGAGCTCTCGGATAAAGGTCGCAAACGACCAGAGGTGGCATAACTTAGGTCTTACTCCCAGGAAGGGAGTAAACCGGCCTTGTGTTGGCAGAGAGCATGGTAGGTTCTCGGGGCGTCCCTCCAGAGGCGTTCCCATGTGGCCTAGGAAGTTCCTTTGCCTGACCATTTGTTGGAAATCCAATCATCCAATACGAGCCCATTACGATTGCAATTGTATAACCTACCACCTCAGGTGGTAGCTATAGTAGGCATAGTATAATGGTACCTATGCTGGCTAAGGTTAATATTATACTTTTGAAATGTTTTCCACTATGCACTAATAATAATATCAAAATGATTTTCACGTATCAAGCATTTTTGACTGTCATGAGGAGAAATCTCCTCTAAGTGTGCATTTGCATTATGTGTGTGGCGGGAGGCCTTATGGCAGTTTCATTTTCCAAAAAGCGTTGCGGTTTCCGACTTTTAAAATCTTTTATTGTTGTTTTAAAGATAAAAATGTTTTTGTTTGCTCATACCAGTCCCATGGCTGACCCAGAGTTTATTGTTCCCTTCCTAAACTCTGGGTGCCCACAATTTTCCACACGGGCAGTCTAGAATTGGGTTTTTCAGATAATTGAACAGTAGGAGTAGATTCGATTGCAACCAGCCCTTGGATTTGGCGATAGCATTTGTTCAAGGTGACTGACTTTGCTTAAGTCATCGTGTTGGGGGTTCGAGCTTATGGTTTGGATATTACTACTATTGGATTGGAGATCTTTGGAGTTTGCATTGAAGACATTATCTCTTCCGCTGCAGTTGCCT
The DNA here is from genome assembly GCA_030765085.1 of Allium cepa. Taxonomy (NCBI): domain Eukaryota; kingdom Viridiplantae; phylum Streptophyta; class Magnoliopsida; order Asparagales; family Amaryllidaceae; genus Allium; species Allium cepa. Next base: position 701,372,998 of record CM060939.1, read on the forward strand.
AGTTTACTTTATCTTTTGTTGTTGTTTCTATCCGCTGCTATTTTTTGTATCTCTGATGTATATTGATATTCATCGTATCTATGTGTTGTATCATTGTAATCAAATATTATATACCAATGTATTATTCATTTTTCTTCCGCTGTGTTGTATACTTAATGTGTTATAAGCTCTGGTGTGCCAGATTCGGCATTTAAATCTATGGCATTTGAGTACAAGTGAAGTACGGGTGCCGATTTTCGAAGGCCGAGTCAGGGTCGTTATATTTGGAATACTGTATTACGGAGATTTGGAGATGTATGAAATGGGTACTCACTTTTTATTATATTTTATCCGTTCTGCTATGAGATTCTTAAAGTATAAATAGATAACTCCGTATATTATTTATCTAATCAATTTTACCAATCAACAGCCAGCTAAGGAAGCACCTAAGGTTCAATGGGCTAAAGTAGGCTTGTTCTATAGATGTTTATTATAGTAAGGGGCGTTTTCGAATTTAGTGAATTTTTGGATATGATTTTTCGAATTGATATGAATTAAATGGTAAGGTGGGAATTATCTCTAATTAATGAATTAATTATATAAAACAATTAATTAACATTGTGATGATCCGCCTTTCCTATTCGAAGAAAGACGCATCATCATTAAGAAAGAAATAGGTAGAAAAGAGAATAGATAGAAAGAAAGAATCAATAATATCATAATCTCACAGCGAAAACGAAAAAATATAATACATTACATAGATATTACATAGTCATTACACATCAGAGTTACATAGTTACACAACATTACAGTAGACAGTTGTGAGACCTGTCTATCCATTACATTCCAAAATACAACAAACAAAAGACACCAACATAGCGGAAATAGATAGATATAGATATGCCAAGAGTCCTGCTCCAAGCTTTCCAAAATTCGTCAAGCAAACCTGATCACTTGGCTACTCATAAAAATTCAAGTACCCAAGACTTTAAGAAAAACAGAATAAACTTCGGGCCAGACATGGGTCTGGTGTGAGTAAACGGTTAAGTTGTTTAACTTGAAAAACCTTTGAAATAAAAAGTATCTCGTAAGACACTCTGCAAATAAACACGGACAAATTTTTCCCTTCCAATAACCAAAACATTTGATAGGAAATATGGTTATATTATAATAGTGTCTAGGGTTTTCAATATAAAGTAGAAAATAGCTGGAATGCTTACATCTCACGTTCCAACATAGTTGGGCACAATCAAAATCGTACAGGCACTTATTGGGGATTGGATTTCACACAATGGCAGGGCTATTGGGGTACCGCCCGTCACAGTACGTGGTCCAGATCACTGTACGTTGGATCCATCCTGATTCCCTGCATCACAAAACCAAAGCTACCCCCTACTGGATAGTCCGAATACGACAACCCCACGGTTGTGGCCAACAACCACCACACAGTCGAATAAAGGGACCTCCAAATAGGAGAAAATCTTATCCTACTTGGGTGCTACCCAGTTAGCCTTGCGTGCACCTCCCCTCTTTTAGCCATTCCCAGCTGATGAGGCTTGAGGTTATGATTACCTTTTAGAACACTTATCTTGGAATGCTCATCGTCCTCCATTGACGATGGTCCGATAGCATTCATCCATACAAGTTCGTTTTAGGTTCAAACGAAACCGAAGGCACTATCTCGCTACACTCATTTTGGAATCACCCTCAGAGTTAACGACAATAGCCCTTGCACTCTGAAACTTCATCTCGATCTTCACTTGGGATTTTACGACCTATCATTTAACTTGGATCGATATGGTTTTCGAATAACAAATTTGATATCCGATCCCGGTCTCATCGAAATCCAAGCGCCGTCCTAAAGGTCAAGTTGTTTAAGGTTTAAACAATTTAAACCAATCCAGAATTTTATATACATACAACAATTTAGCATAAATAAATAACACACATTTATCACAGCTATATCAAAGTACATCACATCACAGAATATCATAAATTATCATACTATAAATATCAATCAATCCAGACATTCTACACAATCAATCATCTATAACCAAGATTCATTAATCCCATAATTATAATTAATTTAATTAACCTAAATTAAATTAATCAGTTAAGAATTAATTACCTAACCTGCTTAATCAATCATTAATTTAATTACAAACCATTTTAATTAATTGTTGAATTAAATAACCATTCTTTAATTACCTTATAAATTAATTAATTAATCTTTAAAAACTGATTAATTATTCATTAATTATTAATTAACCAGTCCTTAATCAATAATTAATTAACCCTAAAATTAATTAATTAATCCTTAATTATTAATTAATAAATCCTTAATTACAAATTTATTTAATCTCTCATTATTAATTAATCCTTAATTATTAATTAATCCATTTCTCTTTAATTACTTCATTAATTTAATTAATCTATAATGGCTAATTAATTAATTGGTTAATCTTCAATTACCTAAAATCTTAATTAAATTTAAGGTAAAACATTTATCTTTATTAATTACTTAATTATCATTAACACATAAATTTAAAACATTTCATCTTTTAATTAACTATTTAATTAAACCATTTAATTTAAGTTTTAAAAAATAAACTTAAGAATCTAACTTAATTAATTTAAGTAAAATAAATCATATAACTTTCTTAAACCAAATATTTAAGAGCATTATTATATAAAGAAATTGATTTTTAAAATTAGTTTAAATTTGATTTATTTTTAAATTTTAAAACTTGCTTTTATTAAACTTTAAAACTGTTATAATATTTACTTCCGGTTTAACCCGGTTCTCACCCGAGTCCAGCCCGAGACTTTCCTTTTTTTTAAACTTGGTTTGGTTTTTAATTTTTAAAACTGTTATAAGTAAAACACTCGTGCAACAACCCGACTTCATGCTCGAGCCACAACACCTCTACCTCGATACCCATCTCGAGACATAGACCTTCTTCTCCAAAAACAAAAACTGATACACAGCAAACCTCGTGCATATGCATGACAGATAGCCGGAGCTCCGGTCGCCCAAACCACCGTCGACAAGTCGTCGATGACCTTCCTCTTCGATCCCGACCACCCATACTTCCACCTAAACACTCGAATGAAATCGAGCTTCATGATCGAACTGGAACAGGAAAACATCGACCATGAACCACCTCGTTTTGATGACTCCGACCACCAGCAACCACGAAACCCCGTCCACACCTTCGCCGACCAACCTCGCACCCTTTCCACCACCTCCGATGAACTTTGGTGCTCCAGAGACGACGTAGCAACCAAAATTTTAGCCTCGACCAAACCCAATGCTTAAACGCTATTCCTACGCCATGCCGCCGCCCCGATGAACTATAAGACCTACGACTATTTTTGCCGAGGCCGCCTAACTTCCCGCTACCTCCAGCAGAGACCCCGACCACCCCTAGCCCTATGATCACCGGAAAAGCCTCAAAACACATAATTCGTTTAATCCTCGAATTCTCACAATTTACATCCTTAAAAATCGTGATTCTTCTTTTAAAAATCCTAGCTTTCAAAGACGATTCAGATTATATACATGAAACAGAGAATCAAGATGTTTGAATTTATTACGTCGTATAATTTTTTACTGTCTTCTTGTTTTCCCAGATAATATTCAAACTAATTTTACTTAAATATATTTTTAAAACTTAATTATGTTTAAACAAAGATAACTTGTTTGAATATCACAGCTAATCAGAGTTCAAATGAGGAGATTTTGAATTTTTACTTTATTTTAAACCGTATAAAATAAGAACAAGGGATATATATATATATATATATATATGCACACACACACATGCATACACACTTAACAACTTCATATTTATAAAAATGCAAGCCAAATTTTCACTCATGCAAACAATTATAACAACATTATTTAATATATCCATCACATGCAACAATTAAAGTAAGTATTAGTTTTGTTTACACACTTGTTAAATGATGAGTAGAGAAGTTTGAAACTGGGTATGCTGTCATATTTAAACTAGAAACTTGAAAATGCTTGAAATCTTTTGAAAACTGGATAATGCTTGATGATCTGAAGCTTAGTTGTTGAGATGATCTCGTTTTGATTTAGTTTTGAAGTTGGAATCTTGCTTGATGATTTATGTTTTAAATTTGTAAAGAGTTATTGCTTTTTTTTATTTTCTGGTTTTAAACTGTTTACAGGCTTTTGATTTTTTCTCTTAGCATAAAAAATGAGGATATAAAAGAAATGAAAGTGAGTAGTGTAGATATATTTATAGTTTGATTTCCTAATATTTTTAAAAAATAAAAGAAAATGAATAAATGTGACACTTGTTTAATTATCTTACATTTGTCATTTGCATGTTATAATTAATTTACATTTGTAATATGCATGTGTTTAATATTTTTATATATTTTTATAAATCTTTATATTTATTTTCTATTTAGTTAATAAATTTCTTAATTTATATTTATAAAGTCTTTTTTAAAGAAAATAATATAAACTAATTATATACTAATAAAAATTATATACATACATACATATATATATATATATAAATTCAATTTATTTTAAGATATTTATCTTTTGAATTTCAAATTCAAATTCAAATTCAATTTAAAATCAACTCACATATATACATAAACAACACTTATTTTTTTTTTTGAAAAGAATAATTTTCCAATTTTAAATAATTTATAAAAGAGATTATCACATATTATTTGCTTAAATTCCAGGATATCACAAACATCATATTAAAGGGATACAAATAGGGCTGGATTTAGAGATTTCTACATAATACAAAAGTAACAAAAAAATGACATGTGTAAAGAACTAGTAAAAAGTAATTACTTTATTAAGGAAAATATCAGTTTTTGACTTCATTAAAGACTTTTCATTTTTGACATTCCATAGCTATTAAAGTTAACATACGATAGCTATAAGTTAGAAATGCGATAAATTTTAAAGTTGAATGTGTGGTAGCTATTAAAGTTAGACTTGCAACAGCCTTAGAAGTGCAATAGCACTAGAGATGCCACATCTATTTGGAATATGCGAAAGCTTAACATGTGATAGCACTTAGGTTAGAAGTGTGATAAGACTTGTGTTAAATATGTGATGGCATTAAGTTATGCATGCGATAATTCATATATATGATAGCTTAGACATGCAATAACTTAAATATATGATAACTTAAATATGCGGTAGCTTAGGTTTGCAATAGCTTAGGATTGTAGTAGCCTAGTTATGTCATAACTATATATGTATTAGTAAATGGACATAAATCCTTATTTAAATATGAGAATATTAGGTAGCGTCTCGAAAGTCAGGTTCCAAAGTCAAATATATTACTCATGCCAAACTTTATTTTTGACCCGTGTTTTTATGATTATTGTCCCCATAAACTCATGGTTACTTATATGAGTAGGCTAAGTTTATAGACTTAACCAGTTTTCTTACAAACGAATAAAAGCTCTAACAACGAAGTGGGAGGCTTGGTAAATAATAAATCTATTTTAAATAATAAAGCTTATTATTGTCTTCCTAGTCATATTGTTGATAGTATATTTTTATACATATTCAAAATGAGATCTAATAACAATTCATTGTTGGAAAAAGATTTGAAAACAAATCGTACAATTAGAGCATTCTCAACCAAGGTTTGGCTGAGAGGCCACCTACCCCCAACGAGTAAGGGCATATCTGGTTATGGTTTGCCTTGGCAAACTTGGGATTGTGTAGATAGACGGCTTTTATAAAGTCAGTTATGCTTAGGCGGCTTTATAAATGAGGACTAACTATATAATGTAGCAACGGTCAAAAAAATAATTGTTGCCATTTAGTCGGCTTTAATAAAGCAACTAAATGCAACGGTCATTTTCTTGATCGATTTCACATTTTTTACCTTTCTTATATACATTTACCTAGATTTCACAATTTTAGTTACTCCCTATCCCAAAAATTTCTTATTCTTGTAACAACCATCCCTGGATTGGGCCTAACTTTTGATCCAATAAAAATTCAACGAACCTTAAACTCATTCCAAAGCTGGCTGTTGGTTGGTAAAATTGATACAATAAACAGTATACAAAGCTATATGTCTATGCTTTCAGAATCTCACAACAGAAGGGATAAAATATAATAACAGAAACAAGTACTCATTTCATAAAAAATCAACTCTCAGATATACAGCATGCTAAAATATCCATAATACAATGTCTCAAAGTAAACCTCAATATGTCTGAAACTGGGCACATTAGAATATATCAAGAACATAGAGAAATAATAAAAATGCCACCAATCTTTACCCCTGCCTTGACCTTCTCCATTAACACTGTTCCCCCTAACGTGCGGGTTGTAATGAGGATGAATTTGAAACAACAATGTTCGATGAATGAAAACCTCAAGTCCTACCATAATAGTATTTTGGGCGATATCATTTAGAGAAGTAATATGTCTTACGCATCTTATACTACATCCTACCAAGTATACCTCCAACTGTAAGCCCAATGGCTTTTCCAGTCTAGCTCCATAATGTACCTTAAACTTTAAGCCAAAGGCCCTTTCCAATCCAACTTTTCCATGCTAATGTAGGTGCAACGCAACTAGACCTAACGATGTGAAAGAAAGTACTTGAGCCTCTTAACACATCTTTAATAGAAATTAGGCAGACTCTGACTATTTAATACTTATATCCTAGGGAGATCCTCATCAGTTAATACTAAACCCAAGGTGGACCCCTCTCCGGTACTCCTAACTAACATTGCAGGAAATTTCATCAGGCCATTTAATACTTCTTTTATGGGAAGAGATGGACCCTACAATAGCCATTTAATACCTCTATCCCGAAGTGGACCCCCACCAAAGATTTGCCATTATCACGCCTGAAAGATAATCCCGATCATTTAATACTTCTTGAATAGGAAGGAGGTGGACCCTACAACAGTCATAAAATACCCCCAACCTAGAAGCTGACCCTTTCTAAGATATCCGTCGTATGACCCATAACCCAAACCTTGAAGTTTCACATTAGTCCAACTATTTGTAGGTGTTAGTAGCCAGATTAGCTGGACAGACTCACCCTACAGAATTGGAACTAACCTCGCATCCACCAAGGGTACTTATTATAGGAGACATCTCACATCCGTCCTAAGGTCATAATACTGGTAGCCAGATTAGATCGACAGACTTCTATATGCTTTCGACCGTCCTCACATCCTTATAACTTAGTCATATTTCTGCACTCCTAAAAACAACCATATATATATATATATATATATATATATATTGTATGTATGTATATCACCGCATTTATGACTTAAGGCCATATAAGGAAAACTCCTTATTTCGCCTTTAATTATGGACTAATTTCCATAATTATCCTTAAATTCCTTCCTATATGATTTTATGCTAATTACTAACCTATTTATTCTATACGATGCAGATTATATGTTACTATTTATATGCTATTAAATATTTTTGTACGCATGTAATATTTTAGCTAATTAGATATTCCTAAGCATGCATAGAAGTATTCCTATTCTCATATTAACGCTTCTTATACCAATTTTTAAAATGTCAAAACTTTCATATCTATACAAGCTTAAGTTTCATACAATAATTTACAAATTAGCTAATATCCTCAGCTAGGCAAAACTGACTTGTAGATATATGTTGAAAATGAAATGATACCAAACTTATTTTACATTAATATAATAGAGTCGCAACCTCTACTTCAAGTAAACAAAAGATACAATTTAGACCCATGATATTCTATTCAACTTTTACATATGCAACCCTAAAACGGAAAAAGGATTCATATTTATATATTATGGAAATAGGCAATGCAAACTGAAAATAGGAAAAATTCATACTTTGCACACCTTTTTCAAATAATTTTATTTATCAACCCTTTTGTCGCAAGAACAAAAGGTAGAAGAGTGGAGGTTGAATAGAACATAATTTATTCAAACTGAAAACAACAATAAATTCTACTATATTAATATAAAATAATTGAAATTCCAATAAATCTAAGAATTGGCATTTTATTTGGGGAATTTTGAGGTTTTAGGGTTTAAGGTTTTCGTATACAAATCTCCCCAAGGTAAAAAAAATCTAAACTTTTGCTACGCAAATTAATAAAATGTGAAAAACTAAGATTTCTACTCATAGATATATAGCTTCCAACCATCCTTTGGATTTGTTAATGCCTTTGCCTAACTACTCCATCATATTTCTTCTTTTTGAAATATACAACAATTCAAATATATTTATAAACTAGATTTAGAATTCAGAAATTAGAGAAGGATAAGAATAGAAAAATGGATATATATATATAAACCTATTACCTTTTTCCCTTGGATTTGAATTCTTTAATCTAATTGAAGATTCGAGGAAGAAGATTGACGGAGTTTCGCTAACACTTTAAATATTTTATGAATAAAAGTGAAGGGGTTAGCCTCTTATTTATAGCGTTTAGAACGTGTCTGGACCGTATGATTTATGTCGGTTTAAAATAATAAAATCTAAGTTGTTCGTGGCCTAACTTAACCCTAATCAACATTCATTGATCGGTGGACTGCTTCTACCTAGGCGGTCGACCGCTTCTATTATTGGTCATATACTTCTTTGACATTATATTTTGATTTATTTCCTCTATTAACCACCAACGGTAATGTTATTTTCCCAACTTTAATTTGCCTTAACATTAAATATTTATTACCCATTTTAATTTCCACGTTAACATTATTAAAAATTAAATTTTGAATTGTTTGAATTATTTTAAATTTTAAAGCTTCAAATGTCAATAGCTTTTCCGCTTGAGATTCGATCACAAAATTTTATATATGAAATTTGATCATAAAATCAACAGGAACACAATGGCTTGATTTCCGTGGCAAAATTTCAACATTACTGATTTCCATTTAAGCCGTATTATTAAATAAATAAATTTCTTATTATTAATTTTTATGGGGTGTTACGATTTTTCTTCAACTATTATTTATCTACAATTACAATAAAGTCAAAACATAAAAGATGAAAATCTCAACAACCTTCCTATCCTAATTTCCTATCACAATATAAAACTAAAAATTGAAATCCTCTTTAATAAAATAAAATTATGTTCCATTCACAACAAAATCAAACACAATATCATTCCAAAAATTCTCAACAACAAAGTCAAAATTCAAATTTTGGTTTTTCACAACAAAATCTGAATTCGTATCATTCGCCACAAAATAAAAATTCATATCATTCCCAATAAAATTCGACTTACCTCCAAAATTCTCAAAAATCAAATTACTCATAAATTATTCATTCCAACTAAAGTATAACTACGATCCAAATTACATGTCCTCCAATAGCCAACATTGATTAATAGGGCCTTACCAAACTAAAAATGTGACAAGAAATTTGAATAATCAAGAAGTACAATTGTAGAAACCAAGAATTTCCACTCGAGCGTGATGAAACCACTAAAGAAGATATTTCTAGATTACCTAGTTCATTTACTGCTCGAGGAAGGAAAATACAATCAATAGGAATCAATATCAATAAGCCCCTAAATGCTAAAAGAGTGGATCCATTACCAAAGGGCCATTAACCATGAAAATGGTGAACGAACGAGCAGTCTAAATTAACATTCTGTTGGGTTGAATGTTCTAAAGATAAGGAAAAAGGTACGATCCAATCTGAAAGTTCCTTTTGGAATTCATTTTACAATTTATTAACCCTTTGACGTCTTAATAACCTATCAAGAAGCGTTGATTTATTGGAAACTCAATGCAAAAGGATAAATTTCACTTGGCAACGATGGAAAGTGTAATGACTCAGAATTTTGGTTATTTGAAATTGGGATATTTAATTTATTTTAAATATTTAAAAGTTAGTTTTATAGGTTAAATAACTTTAATTTCAAATATAGCGGTTTATACGATAATTTAATAGTGGAATTTAGTAATTGGAAATTGGTTTAAATATGGAACTCGAGTTTTAAGCAAGATAAAAATAATTTCAAAGCTTATTTAATTTCTATTTATAAGAATGAAGATAATAAAAATTTTAAATTAGATTTATAAGTGGTTTATTTGATTTTAAAAATAACTCGTTTAAATTAACAGATAAAAATAGCGTTTTGGGACACAGTCTTGGAATTCGACGAAACCAGTTCCATTGGATCCATAAAAGTGTATCATTGTCGAATTACAAATGTCATAGCATTTGGAGTTATCTTTTAATCGTATAGAATAGAAACGAGTTGAATTTAATATCGAAAATTTAATATTATAGTTGGATTCAAAATGCTATCTTCCATATACTATCGAACTGGGACTCAAGACACGTTCTGATGCGTTCAGAGCAGGGATATAACATTATGATTGCCTGGCGGCACACCTTGTTTGAGATCCAAAAAATTTAGCTAAATATTTTCAAATTTAAATAATATATATTATCATCATCATTCACATCATCTTTAATTTCTAACAATCGGCCGCTTTATTTTCAATTCTAGCCCATTCTACAGCCATCCAACCTGGTCTACCACCTCGTTTCTTTTAAAACAAGCTTCTCCTTTCTTTATTTTAAAATAGAGAAGTGCGGTGAGAAAAAAATAAATTAAACTTCAGAAAAAATTATTATCTTCAAATTTAATCAACAAGAAAATATAGAACCACCTTTAAAAATCTAGTTTTGATTAACCCTCAATCTGGCCAAATAGGGGGAGGTACGGCACTTGTTCTTGGAGACGACAGTTTGTCGATTGGTAGTTTTAGCCAGGGCTCCATTTCTCTCAGCCTATGGTTGTCCATTATTGAAATTGGAGCGATGATTGGATTTAGATTGTCGAGGAGCTTCGAAGGCACAATTTTTGGGGAGCTCGACATTGAGATGTGTCGTGCGACAGGATAATGAGTTCATGCTCATGTCAGGTCGCGTTTCGATAGAGGGTTTCGGCCATGGGTTTTTTGGGATGGTCGAGTCGAGCGAGGCGAGTGGGAAATGATAGCGAAGTCGAAATTCAAATTCACTGAGAGATGCTCCATTCACTAGAATAACTGCACACGATTTTGGGTTCCTTCATTCTCATGCACGGGTAATAGGAAGGGGAAGAAGAAGCAATGTTAGTTGGGTCGGGTTTCTGTGTTTTGTGCCGAGTAATTTATTAAATTGAAATTTAGTAATATAAAATGTTAAATAAATTCAAATTTTTATATATTTCATAATTCGTTCGTTTTAGGCCCAAATCCAACGCGGTCAGCCGCGTTAGGTTCGTATTAACGAGATCTTTGCTATGAGCTCGAATTGGCTGAATTTAGAGCCTGCAGAATTTTTAGTTACATTCAAACGCATTCGAATTTAATTGAAATCAAAACACGAAATCGACAACAAAAATAAAAGGTAAGTGCTTTTAGCACTCACAACATACTATAATATTTTTATGTTCATTAAAACTGAATCATGAAGTTATCTAATTTTATTGACTGTTATTTGAAATGAAATTGACATATGAATTGACTATAGGTATTAAAATTGACAGTTAACTCTAAAATTGGGATTTAACTTCCAGAAAATTACCTGGTATTTATAACTATGAAATTTCTATGAATTATTGGCTGATTGGATGTTGATTGTGATAGATGCTATTGATTGATATTTTGGATGATTATGATGTTTATTTATTTTGATATATCCTGCTACCATTCCATATATTATTTAAAGTATATAAAAACTCATATGATTTTGAATAAATTAATAATAGGTTGAGATGATATATACCTATGAAATTTATTTTGCATTGAAATGATATATATCCATCCCTGAACCATAGGATAAAAAATTATATACAGACACCGGATTGGTTAAAGTAAATGATTTTAAATATTATGATTTGAAATTTATTCAAATGATCGATTTTAGGAAAATGAAAATCGAATTTATGGAAATCGAATTATTTCGAACTAGAGCTCGAAATGTTGAAATTTAAACTTGGTAAATGAAATGTTTAAATAATTGAAGTTGAGATTATTAAGTTATAATCGAAATATGATTTCAATTTCAGAAAATGATTTGATTTAAAAGATTGGACATTTATTCAAACTTTGAATATTGCTAAGTAAAAGTGATATAAAACGATATTTTGAAATTGAGCTCGAAATTGAATTATATTTGAAAATTTAGATTTTTAAATTGGGTATCGAAGGTAAATTTGATTTAAGTGTTTTGAATCAATATTTTGAAAATCGAATTTGGGATTGATTAAATCGGATGGTTTAAATTTTGCAATTAAGTTGAAATTATTTAGAATTGGAAGTGAAATTAATTTGAAATCGAAGTAAAATTCGACTTGAAATCAGAATTGAATCGATTAAATCGAAATTAAAATTAAAATTTATTTGAATTGGAAAATTTAGAATTGAATCGATTTGACTTTGAAACTATTTTCAAATAAATTATTTTATCTAAACTATTAGAAATCTATCTTTTTAAAATGTACAAATTATTTTGACTTTTCAAACTATTTTACTATATAAACCATTTTCAATACTCAAACTATATTAAACTATTTTGACTATTTAACTATTTTAAAACTATTTAAACTATTTTCTAAAAATTCAAACTAGCCAAAAGGGTGGAATGTTTATATTTAAATCTTAGATTTAAATACGAATTGGGTTAAAATGAAGTTATAACCTAAATTGAAATTCAAAACAATTTTGGAAGCGAGATCAGGATATTAAGGTGAAAATGATTTTGAAATGAAATGGTATATTTTGAGTAAATATGATGATTTCGAAATGGATTTGATTTTGAAGAGAATATGATATTTTAGTATCAAGTACGAATTGTTTTCGAAATATAAAAGTGCCAGCTGGTGTGTAAAATGATGTTTGGTTGTTAAAGAGACTAGTGCCTCTTATTGGCATTCTCACTGTCAATATTGGAACCACTTTAATAACTGTGTACGCGGAGAAGACTCCAGAACGAAGTAGCTTGATTTGGCGTCGTTTGCTGGATTTGAAGAAAGAAAATGATGATGGATTGGTCCGACATTTGTGTTAATTTGAAATGACTAAAACAGGAGCCGTACTGGTCAATGAGGCTGGCTACCTCTAGCGAACACACTTTTTCGTATTTCCATCATTTACATTGTGATTGTTTAGTGTACACCCTCTGATTTTGGGAGTGTTGGACGCGGTGGGCCGTTAGGGGTTACCACCAGTTGGGAAGGGTAAACTGGTAGTATTTTACCTTGGGCATTGCCTCACGTGCTTTGCCATACTTTTAACCTTACACAAGACCCCTACGATTTTGGTTTATTGTTATCGTATCATGGTGCATCATTGACTACGGACGTGCTACAGGTGGTGTCAAATGCAAACTATACGATAATGCTTAAAAATGCATTAAGGGGGAATAATGTAAAGCCTTAAGGCTAAGAAAAATATTTATTTTATTGATTAGACATTATATATACAGTGTATTCTACTACATATAAATATTTTGATGGATCCTTAAGAGATGGAAAATCCTGTAGCATCTCTTAGGTTATTACACGCACGTTACACTGGATAGGAGATGAGAAATCCTGTAAACGTCTTTGACGCCACAACACTCATGTTATATGCGATGTCGATTTAACTCTCATAAGAATATTTTAGTCCTGACTCATGTATTTTTCTTTTCATTACGCTCGGATTAGCCCTGAGTTTTCCGCTTATTGAAGATTTATTCTAGAGGATGAAGATGAAGATTTGGTATATTATTACTATTATTAGTCCCTGCATCATATTGTTCTGCTGTATTATTTATTTTCCATGTTGTGTTTATAACTTTGATAAATGTTGTTTAAATTATAATCAAATGTTTAATATAAACAGCTTAATGAACTGTTTATTTGATTATTATAATTTTTCGTTCCATTATGAGATTCTGTGTTTGTTTTCTTCTTCTTTTCTTATTTTTCTTAATTAACCTCATTGATTATTCATGTTTCGGATTGTTTAAGTCAGACATGTGTGGATTATTATCGATTTAAACCTTTCGAAATGTGGGTCGTCATCGTTGGTATTAGAGCTGAAGGTTAAGCAAGAATTTTGGCTTTGATGGGGTAACTCATTAGAGATAGGTTCAAAAGTACCCTAGAATGAGTTTGAGTGTATATATATGAGCGTGTATTTGTTAGTAAATATAAAAATTGTTTTATATTGTGTTGGTTGATTCGTTTAGTGGCTTATGGATTCTGGTCAATACGGTTAATTAACGTTATTTATAGGGATCTTTAAACACTTGAACAGAACAATTCGACATAGTATTGTTTTGAAATTGGGTAAATGCAATAATTTTACCCCGATTATATTTTATATATAAAGGAATAATTTTAAGAAATAATTATGGTATATATAGTGTGTTTAGTCGTAAGGAATGATAATATTGATTATTATCATTAATTGGTTGTTGTGTCTTAATAAAAGATGTTTATTATAAAATAAACAGTGATAAAACGTTTGTGAAGTATATTAAGAAAGTAAAATCTTGTAAGTATAATTTATAAATGTGACTTTTGAATTAAAATGGATTTAAATCGAGAAATTTTGAATCTAAGTCCCGGAGATTCTGAAATGTGTTCGAAAGTGTTTTGGTAAAATAATAATGATAATATTATTTTGGAAGCCTTTTTGAATAAAAATATTTCAAAATGGTATTTAAAAGAAATAAAAGCACTAAACTCACTTCATTCGTTGAAAAATAATTTCGATGATTATCGCGACATCATCGGTGTTCATTTTCGAGTATCCAAGTAATGGATTGCTACTGTGATGATTTGTTAAAGGAGTCTTGTTTTGATAAATAAGTTTTTGATTTTTAAGAAATTTAAAATTTTGATTTGATATAAAAGTGAGATATGTATGTATGTATGTATGTATGTATGTATACACATGATTTCAAATTGATTTGAATTAATTCAGGTGTTTAGATTCTGAAATTTGCTATCTAAGTGTTTCTGAAATGAATAAAGATAGGTTTTGAACTATAAATTTGAGAAATGATATAGACAAGAAAAGAAATCGTGAAATTGAGATAAGAGATTAAATTTAACTTAAGAATAGTTAAATGAAGTGATTGTTGTAGTAGAATAAACTAGTGAAGTGAACAAATTAAGTGTGTTGAATTGAACTAACAAAGTGAAATTTGAAAATTTAGCCTAAGTGGGGCTAAATAAAATGGAGTCTGTTGATATTTGAAATAATTAATGAAATGGGATGATCGAACTAACTAATTTAATCAGTGAGTAAATATGGTTTGGGATATGGTTGATAAAATTCAATATTTAAAATTGGGAGATAAACTGGGTTAAATGGAATTGAATTTGAATAGAAGTGGATATAAATTTAAGTGGTGAAGTGGTAATAAACATAAGATATTCTTTATAAAATGTTTATAACTGACTTAATAAAATTTGATGAGAAAATTTCTTAAAAAATAATTGGTATTGAAAATTGTACTAAGTTAAATAATGAATGTGAATAAAGCAATGTGAACAATTATGGTGGAAAATTGATTGAAAATGAAATGAAGAAAATATGAAAAAAGGGAATTGGGTATAGATAAGAATCAATCGAAATAAATACGTAAGTTATACGTATATTATTTTATTCGCATAATGGTTTGACCTAGATTCGAGCATATAATTTCAAGATAATTTATATCGATCTAAGTTAGAATGTTTCGCTCGATATTCAACGGCGAATACTAGATATAGATTTTTGATTTGATTTTGGGATTCTCTACCATAGTATATGGCTATGAAAGGAAAATAACGGTTAGGATCAAGGAACCAGATCTGAGTCTGCACTAGAAGATCGTGTGAACGATACTAGTTTGAAAGTTGGATGGTGTGACCGAATGAGCGGTCAGATTTGATATTGCGTACGGATGATGTATGTACATCGTACAGGCTTAAGTAAAGAAAATGTTGAAAAATGAAATTATAGAACAATATGATTATGAATTATATAGTTGGATATCATTGGTAAAGAAGATGCAGGTATTAAAAGCAAGAGCTAAATTGATGCCTTTGGTTTCATAAATAATATTGGATTGCCTGACAAAAAGGTACATGTTTGAATTATTGTTTGAAATTGATGGTTTTATGATAGAGCCAATTGACTTTTCTTTCTTTTGCTGATTTGGGTTCGTAGTGGTGATTGTAATTGTTCCGATTTAGCCGCGCAAAGGAGACGCTGGCGAATTTTTTCAGAAATTTAAGGAGTTAGAAATTTTGAAGGGATTTTCAATAACTAAATTTGATTTTAAATTATAAGTTAAAATGATTAAATGGGTAATATTATTTGGAATATATGGATAAATTTTGATTTAGTGGAAGTAATAACAAGGTATCAACAAATTGGTTTTGGGAAAGTTAATGGGTTTCAGGCCATTCTTCTTACTTTGGCAACTTCGGAGACGAAATTCTTTCAAGGAGGGAGGAATGTAACAATCCAAAATTCTGGTTATTTGAATCTGGTATATTTAATTTATTTTAAATATTTAAAAGCTAATTTTATAAGTTAAATAACTTTAATTACAAATATAACGGTTTATCCGGTAATTTAATAATTGGAAATTGGTTTAAATATGGAATCTTGAATTTTAAGCTAGACAAAAATAATTTCAAAGCTTATTTATTCACTATTTATAAGAATGAAGGTAATAAAATATTTAAATTATATTTATAAGTGGTTTATTCGATTTTCAAAATAACTTGTTTAAATTAATAAATGAAAATAGCCTTCTGGGGCATAATCTCAGAATTCGACAAATCTAGTTGCATTGGATCCATCATTATCAAATTTCAAATTTTGTAGCATTTAAAGTTATCGTTTGATCATATAGGGTAGAAACGCATTGAATAAAGTATATTAAATTTAATATTATAGTTGGGTTCAAAAGATATAATCCACATACGATCGAACTGGGACGCGATACCTGCTTCGTTGCGTCTAGAGTAGGGTATAACATTATGAACACTTGGTGGCACACCTCAATTGGGATTCAAAAATTTTAGCTAGATATTTTCGAATTTAAATAATATATATTATTTTCATCATTCACATCAGCTTTCATTTCTAACCATCAGTCACCTTATTTTCTATTCTAGCCCACTCTACAGCCACCCTACCTGGTCTACCTACTTATTCCTTTTAAAACAAGATTCTCCTTTTTTATTTTAAAACAGAGCAGTGCAGTGAGAAAAATATAAATTCAACTTCAAAAAAATTATTATCTTCAAATTTACTCAACAAGAAAATTTGGAACCACCTTTAAAAATCTTATTTTGATTATACCTTCCATATTGCCGAAGATAAGAGGTGCGGCACTGGTTATTGGGGATGACAGTTTGGTCAATTGGTAGTTTTAGCTAGGGTTCCACTTTTCTCAGGCTATGGTTTTCGATTGTTGAAATTGAAGTGATTATTGGATTTAGATTGTTAAGGAGCTTCGGAGGCATGATTTTTGGGGAGATCGACATCGAGATGGGTCGTGCAATGGGACGATAAGTTCATGCTCATGTCGGGTCATGTTTCGATAAGGGTTTCGACCGTGGGTTTTTGGCGATGGTCGAGTGAGCAAGGCGAGTGGTAAACGACGGGGAAGTCGAAATTCAAAATCATTGAGAGATGCTCCGTGTCACTCAAATTAGTGCACACGATTTTGGGTTCCTTCATTCTCGTGCATAGGCAATAGGGATAGGAAGAAGAAGCAACATTAGTTGTGCCAGGTTTTTTTGGGCTGGGTAATTTATTAAATTGAAATTTAGTTATATAAATTGTTTAATAAATTCAAATTCTTATATATTTCAAAATTCATTCGTTTTAGGTCCAAATCCAACGCGGTCAGTCGCGTTGGGTTCATATTAACGAGATCTTTACTATGGGATCGAATTAGCTGAATTAGAGCTTGCGGTATTTTCAGTTAAATTCGAACGCGTTCGAATTTAATCAGAATCAGAACATGAAAGCGACAGCAAAAATAAGTGGTGGGTGTTTTTAACGCTCACGGCGTACTATAATATTTTTATGTTCATTAAAATTGAATCCTAAAGTTATATAATTTTACTGTTATTTGAAATGAAATTGACATACGAATTAATTGTAGGCATTAAAATTGATAGTTAAATTTGAAATTGGGATTTAATTTCCAGTAAATTACCTTATACTGGTAACTCTGAAATTGTTGTGAATTATTGGCAAATTTGAATGTTGATTGTAAAGGATGCTATTGATTGATGTTTTTGATTATTTGGATGTTTATTTATTTGGTATATCCTGCTATCATCATGTATATTATTTATAGCATATAAAACTGTAAATCGAATTATTTTGAATAAATTAAGAAATAGGTTGAAATGATATATACCTATGACATTTATTTTGGATTGAAATGATATATATCCATCCCTGAATTAAATCGAAATAATTATTCACTTGGCCACATGATAGAAAATTATATACGGACACCGGATTGGTTAAATTGAATGGTTTTAAAAAATTTCATTTGAAATTTGTTTAAATGATTTGATTTTAGGAAAATGAAAACCGAATTTATGGGAATCGAATTATTTTCGTACTAGAGCTCGAAATGTTGAAATTTAAATTTGGTAAACGAAACGTTTTAAATAATTGAAGTTGAGATTATTAAGTTATAATCGAAATATGATTTAAATTTCAAAAAATGATTTGATTTAAAAGGTTGGACGTTTATTCGAATTTTGAATATTACTGAGTAAAAGTGATATAAAACGATATTTAGAAATTAAGTCGAAACTGAATTATATTTGAAATTTTGGATTTTTAAATTGGGTTTTGAAGGTAATTTTATTTTAAGCGTTTTGAATCAATATTTTGAAAATCAAATTTGGAATTGATATAAATCGAAATGGTTTAAATTTGGGAATTAAGTTGAAATTAATTTAGAATTGGAAGTGAAATTAATTTTGAATTAAAGTAAATTTCGACTTGAAATCGGAATTGAATTGATTAAATCGAAATGGAAATTCAAAGTGATTTGAATTGGGAAATTTGAAATTGAATCGGTCTGACTTTGAAACTATATTCAAATAAATTATTTTAGTCTAAACTATTAGAAATCTATCTTTCAAGTATATACAAATAATTTTGATTTTTCAAACTATTTACTATATAAACCATTTTCAATACTAAAACTAATTCTATTAAACTATTTAACTATTTTTAAACTATTTGAACTATTTTCTAAAAATTTAAACTGGTCATAAGGGTGGAATGTTTATATTTAGATCTTAGATTTAAATATGAATTGGGTTGAAATGAAGTTATAACCTAAATTGAATTTGAAACAATTTTGGAAGCGAAATTGGGATATTAAGGCAAAAATGATTTTGAAATGAAATGGTATATTTCGAATAAATATGATGATTTCAAAATGGATTTGATTTTGAAGCGAACATGATATTTTGATATCAAGTATGAATTGTTTTCAAAATATAAAAGTATCAACCGGTGTGTAAAACGACGTTCGGTTGTTAAAGAGACCGAGGCCTCTTATTGGCATACTCTCTGTAAATATTGGAACTACTTTAACAATTGTGTATGCGGAGGAGACTCCAGAACGAAGTTGTTGTAATTGACGTCGTTTGCTGGATTTGAAGAAAGGGAACTATGATGGATTGGTCTGACAGTTGTGCCAATTTGAAATGACTAAAACAAGAGCCGTACTGGTCAATGAGGCTAACTACCTCTACCGGACACACTTCTTCATATTTTCATCATTTACATTGTGATTGATTGGTGCGCACCCTCTGATTTTTGAAGTGTTGGATGCGGTGGGCCGTTAGAGGTTAGCACTAGCGGGGAATGGTAAACTAGTAGTATCCTATCTTGGGCATTGTCTCACATGCATTGTCATACTTTTATCCTTAAATGAGACCCCCTACGATTTTGGTTTAGTGTGTCGTATCACGGCGCATCACCGACTACCTACATGCTACTGGTGGTGTGTAACAACCCTATATTTTATGATTATTTTAATTGTATATTTTAATTTATTTTAAATTGATTTCTGATTTAAAAACTTTATTTTATTTATTCAAAGTGAATAAATTTTGTTATTTTAAATATAAATTTTGATTTTTATTTGAATTTTAATTTCAAACATGAATAAATTGAATATTTTCCAAAAATGTGGATTTTGGTCAAAATGGTCAAACTTTGACTTTTAAATTTAAAATTTAAATATTTAAATTTTTGAGTTTTTGAATTTTACTATGAAATTAAATTAAATTTTAAGAATATTACTTTTCGTTCTGTTGAGATCCGATTTATATTGCGAAAGTTATGCTTTTTACAATATTGTATGTAAATTGTTTTATTTAACGAAATTATTTATTTTAATTTATATAAATAATTTTTTTTGTCGACTTATAATATGTGTTATATGACATGTTATGTATTTATTTTTATTTTAAAACATTTTAAAAGTGTGGTTATAATTTTCTAATGTCTATTGTATATTGTTTTCAATTTTTAAATTCTAGTTTCAATTATTAAGCTATTTTCTCATTTTATTTCTATTTTTCCTTAAATTATTTATTTATTTTCATTTTCATTTTATTTTCTTTTCAGATTTTTATTTTATTTACTGAAATTTTATTTATTTAATTTGAATAAAAGAAAAAGAAATACAAAGAGACAAAACCTTTCATTTTCCATTGACTTTTCGTATACTTGTCTTTTAAATTTCCAATTGCCTTTTCATTCCTAGCTTTTGGCCATCCTTTTCTTTTGGTTGCCGTGCATCTCTTCTCACAATTTCACGTGAAAACATTTTTTTCCTTATCCTCAAACACTCACGGCAAGAAAAGAAGAAAAATGGAAATTTTGTTAATGGCTTTTCTTTGTCTCTTCTCCTCTTTTCATTGAATTTTTGCCTTGTTCTTCTCCTTGCTTTGCTCGACCCCACTCTCCACCATCACCATCGATCATCACCTCCTCCATCCAGCTGCAACCTCCCCTCTCTTATGACCAAGTCGAGGCCGTGACCATTTGAGCTTGCACAACCAATTTTGCACAAAATCCTTCCGAACATGCCTAGAAATCACCATCCCCTTCATCTATCATCTTGGCCACCCCCTTTGCCACCACCACCAGCAACTACACCTCCTCTAGCCACAGCTCCAGCTATCACCTGACATGTCCAGACCTGTACCATGCTTTGGCCGAGCCAATGGACCCATAGGCCGAACCAAAAAGTTGAACAAACCCTTGCCTTTTTGCCTTGAACCTATGTATGCTTCATGTTGAAACCACTACCCTTCATCTTCATGTTGCCATGCATTTTTTGATGCCATAACCCAAGCCTATGTCCAGCCATGGCTGAGCATATGGTCCCCTTGGTCGAGCTGTAGAATGCTTAAAGAAAGGTCAAATCATTTTGTCCTTTGTTAATTTCAATTTCCAATTGTTTTTATATTCCTTTGTGTTGTATATTTTGTTATATTGTTTTGTTTTAATTGGTTGTTACAAGATCATTATCTTGGTTCTCTCCGCTCACTTGAATCATAGTCATGCTGTGTCATGCCAAATCATGCTTTCTGGATTTATCTGTGTGTTTGAATTGCTAACTCCAGCGTAAAGAAGTGAGTATTTACTAATGACATTTATACTTATATAAATTGTGAAGTGACACCAAGTGAATGCGTAAAAATTATTATATCATGTTATGCCTGCCTGTGATATGAATTATACGACGTTAACCCTGTTATAAACCTATCATATCATCTGTTACTGCCATATGTTGCTATACTGTTATTTATATCTGTTTATCACACTGCAAGTTTCCTGTAGAATAGAATCACTATGGGTTGAAATGATACATACCCGAACGGACTTTAGAATAGGGAAAAATCCTTATGGGCTGAAATGATAGGCCTGAGCGATTTTTATTTATTTTATTTAACTTGGGGTTGCGGGTTTGAAATGATAGAACCCAGATTTTTCTTTGTAAATTGCGGATTGAAATGATATATTACCCGTATCACTTGACCTAGGTTAGAAAATATTATACAGACCCTTGGTTATTATATATGTTTTTCTAGGAATTTTAAAGTATTTTAAAATTTAAATTTATGATATTTAAATTTAAATTGAATTTAAAATGATTTTTATAAAGGATTAATGATTTTCTACAAGTTAAATATGTTAAATAAACAAATGGTTAAGTTGAAATTTGACATATAAATAAATTTTGAAATTGTGATTTTGTTTTAAAATGGATTTTAAGTTAAGTAAATAAAATATGATAATTTGATTTAAATTGAATTTAAAATGATTTAATAAAGTGTTATTGATTTTTTTATGAATTTAAATGGTTAAATAAATGAATGTTTAAAAGTGAAATTTGAATATAACTTAAATATTTAAATTTGAGATTTGATTTAAAATAAAAGTTAAGTTAAGAAAATAAAATGGAAATTAAGTTTGTATTTTGAAATGGTAATTAAAACTTAATTATTAAGTTAATTTTTAAAATGCAAAGAACGGAAAATTTGTATGCTTGTATTTAATAAGCGAATTATTTAAAAATTTGATTTTATGAAGAAATTTTATTTATAAAAATCATAAATTAAAGGGTATTTTAAATGACAATTTTAAAGTGGAAAAAATATGAAATTTTATAAGTTAAATGGTTTAAATTAAAATTTTATTATTGCTGAAATTGTATTGAAAATCTGAAAATTTAATTAACTACATTGAGAAATGCTATCATTTCTGAAATTAACTTAAAATCTGAAGTAAAGGATATTACAGCACTTTGTTAGTGCTGTAGTTGATGCAAATGAACTATAGTTAAAATTTAACAAAGTAAATGCTGTCTTTGCTGAATTAAACTATTTTTCAACTAAAACTGAACTATTACAGCAGTTTTAAATGCTGTCTTTGCTGAATTGAATTGTTTTCGAATGTAACTTACCGTAGCATTTTCTAAGTGCTGTGAAAGCTGAAATTGCACTGTTTTAATGTATTTAAGTGAATAAATGAACTACGTAAAGGTAAACTTTTGGGAATTTAATATTTAATTGAAGGTATAATGACTCCACCTTTTATGGTATAAATGAATGATTTTAATTCAAAATTTTAACCTTTTTGGAATTATAAACCTCTTTGAAATTTTAATCACCCGTACACTTCTCTGTATGCCTTGTGATTTTTGGAGTACACCTACAATTTGAGAGTGTGACTAGAAGTGAGCGATTGCTGCAGCTCTGCGCTACCCTAGCCACATTAGCACTGTTATTTGCATATTTTACTTTAACATAGGCATTTCTATGATAGCGTTTATTACTGTTAAATTGATGGTTTAATGGATCATTAGAGGATGGGCGATTCCAAGCATCCTTTAAGTTATTGTGCATTACTACTACAGTTCACTTGAGTTGGTTTACAATATATAAGTATGTATGTCCTGATTCGAGTGTTTTGTGTTTTACTTTATGCTTGGGTTAGCCTGAGTATTCACGGCTTTGGATTTCTCTTTCTGGAGCTAGGAATCGTCGGAGATTCTGTTTATCTGGTTATCTATCTATTTCAGTTTCAGTTGTTCTATTTCAGCTCTTATATTGTATTTGGGATTTCTATTGTGTTTGTTTTCAGATTGATATTATGTATTTTATTTTGAGACTTTGATATAGTAGCTTCATGAATTACTATGGTATTTTTATTTCCGCTGCGAGTTATTCTGATATTTCTGTGTCTTTGATTCAGTGAATGGTTTTATTTTCTCCAAATTTTATTACAATGTGGTATTTTGAGCAATTCAAGTCCGACATGTGCGGATGCGAATGGCTGAAAATATCGGGTTGTTACATTTGGTATCAGAGCTTTGGTTTTAGGCAAACTTTAGCCTGCGGAGCAAAAACTCATTAGAGATAGGGTAGAAATACCCTAGAATGAGTGAAATCAATCTCAAAATCATTTCTTTATGTGAGAACGTATTTTCGAAGTATAAAATAATTTCCAAATGATTTTAAAGGATTTTCAAATATTATATTGGTATAATTTTTTCTTATTTTGAAATCAAGAATTTCTAAACTTCAGGCCTTCTGTATCCATCTTGTTAGTCATATGTTAGTTAGGATTCTTATCGATTAGGATTCCTTGAACTTTGGAACGCTCCCACTTGTTCTGAAATCTAGTCTTGTCTTCCCTATTTTATCCTTTTGATTTTGGGGCATTCCATAACTCCACTTTGAAAGACCTCTATAAATATCGGCGATTCCGCCAATCTTTGAATGATTTGTAAAGGGGAGAAACTCCCTTACAATTGGCATTGATTCACCGGAGATTTCTGTTTCCTCGGATGTCGATGCTATCTATCTCCTGCTCTACATGGATTCTACCTCTGGTGATCGAATGTTGATTTGCCTTAGATTTCCCCATTGATTATATTCCTGAAGTCACGGTTGACCGTTTAAGGTCGCCCACGATTTATATAGGCTTATCCATTTTCTATTTGGTAATAAAATTATCTCATCTTCATTCGAGCTTATCTTTGAACCAGAATTCTATTTGATTAGAGTTCCTCTAAATTCGAATCTCTGTTTGATTGAAATCCATCCTTGAATCAACCCTTGGAAATTTGAATTTTGTTGTATTTTGAAATTGTACATACATCGAAATTATTATTTTGATAAGGATGACCACATTTTACATATAAAAGTGAAATGTTTTGGATAAGGATTATGTACCTTTTAAACGAGAATTTAAAGTTTCGAAAGGATTTGAAATTTTGAAAATTTTATAAGAATTCGATTTATATAAAAATGATTTATAACTGATGGGTATTGAATTTGAGTTTCGAGGAATCGAACTCCAGTGTTTTGAAATTGGTTTTAAGATTTTGGAAAATATATAACTATAATATGATTTAAAGATCTTTTTCGAATAAGAATTGTTTCAAATGTGTTCGAATTAATTCCAATGATTTCGAAGAGATTTCAAAGAAGTTTCAAGAAAATAGAAGTCCAGAATCACTTATGTCGCTGAAAAATAATTTCGGTGATGGGGGCATGCATCATCGACATTGATTTTCGAGTTTCAGAGCAGGGGAGAGACCACTTTAGTAGCTTTGCTATGCGAGTGATTTTGTGAAACAAATTTTGATTTCAAATTCCGAAGTATGGTTTGATATTCGAAGGACATATGTACATATATATATTTGAAATGATTTAATGTATGCGGTGTTCAGTCCTCAAGTTTTAGATTTGCTTTGGTATAACCTTATCTATTGGAATTGATTTACTGATTTGCTGCTGATTTCTAACTCTTGGATTTGAAAATTTGGTTTCTCCGACTATTTTGAATATTCGAACACTTCCAAATCAAGGTTTAATATTTTTTTAAAGCTAAGTAATTTTAAAAAGGTAAATTGGATCTTCCATATATGGAAACAAATAGTTTAAAGGTTTTAAAGGGATAGTTATAAACTTGGAAATCATTTTGGGCATAACTGATTTTGAGAAAAATATTTGGTTTTGAAAATATATTGGATAATAAAACCCCGTATTTATATGATGGTTTTGGA
Source organism: Allium cepa (assembly GCA_030765085.1). NCBI lineage: Eukaryota > Viridiplantae > Streptophyta > Magnoliopsida > Asparagales > Amaryllidaceae > Allium > Allium cepa. The sequence goes on from CM060939.1 coordinate 701,398,592, forward strand.
AATGTATTTGTTTGACTTAAATTATGTTGATTTGGAAATCCGGGATTATTTTCTAAATCTATTGTTTTGAGAAACTTTGAAACTGAATATATGTAGTTTGGAAGAAATGATTTGGCGAAATGATATATGATTTTGAAACTGAAACGTTATTGAAAGGAATTGAAATTGAGAACTTTGTTTTATTAAATACTTTGATTTGGGAGTTACCGAACTTGTATAAAATTGATTTGTATAAGTATGAAGTTGATTGAAAAACTATCGTTTTGGAAAGGTACTCAATTTGGAAAGAGAAATCTTATATAATCGAAGTCTATATAAGTGTGATTTGATATACCATTGATTTGGAAAGTATTCGATTTGAAAATAAAATCTTATATATAATGGACTTTGTATAAGTATGATAATTGAAAGTGATTTGAAAGGTACTATATGATACATATTTTCGAAGTAAAGATATGGAAAGTGCCTTCTGCACGATATCCGCTTTGTGGCCACACTGTGGATTCATTCTATCGATATTATTCTCTCTGATTTGTTTTTTCGGATATGATACTCGAGTGTCCATCGAATTCCATGGCGATCTCTATGGTCTTACGAGCGCAACTACATAGCGTATTTTGCCTGGCTGAGATGGCTTGAAGGTACGGACGTTTTCTGGGGGATCTAGGCATAAGCATTGTGTATCTACGATCTATGCAGGTCGTTTTTAGTAGAGAAATCCGTTGGGTGATATAGCTTAAGGGTACGGATGTTTCCTGGGGGATCGAGGCGTAACCATTGTGTATCTGCGGTCTACTTAGTCAGCATGGCGTAATTCGTAGGCTGAGATAGCTTACAGGTACAGATGTTTTCTGGGGGATCCAGGCGTAACCATTGTGTATCTGCGATCCATGGTTAGACAATGTTTTGGTTTGGTTGTTTTGTTTGGATTATGCTTTCCATATCTGTTTATAAAAGTTTTCTAGTATTTTCACTGGGTGTTGAAACAAGTCTACTAAGTACCTGAAGAATTCTAGCTTTGCGCCTGATCAACGTATGGCCAGAGTCTGTAGGAATGAGAGTAAACTTGTTAAGACATCGAGTTATAAAAGTATTTTGATAAAGTATTATATATAAAGGATATTTTGATCATTTATTTTACTTTTCTAAATAATTTAAAATGTTTTAAATATTTTTTACTTCGAACTAACAAATTTTGAATCAAATGACTATTCATCATACTATAAAATGTTATAAAAATAATTTATTAAAATTTATATAGTTTTACAAATATGGTTCATCCTTGTCTTTCAACCTATTTTCCCTTCTAGCTATTCCTATCTTCTTCCTCTTCGAGGGTTCTTTCCGCATTGTGGAAAGAGTTGGTTCTTTGGCTTATCGTTTGGATTTGCCCGAGAAGCTTTCTGGAGTGCATGATGTATTCCACGTCTCACATCTTAGCTGGTATCTTCATGACCCATCTCTTTTTGTTCAGCCTTCTGCTCTTGATAGATGGATATTGAGCCTAATCTGACTGTCGAGAGCGAGTCACTTCGTATTGTCGATAGAGGTACAAAGCAGCTAAGAAGGAAATAGGTTAGTCTGGTCAAAGTACAGTGGAGTATTGATGATCGAGATTGTACCTGGAAGGCAGAGGAGAGCATTCGTGCTTCGAATCCGGAATTGTTCGTTTCAGGTACTATTTGTTTTGCTATCTTGCTTTTTCTTTGTTTTCCTTGTTGGTTCTTTTCGAGGACGAAAAGATTTGAGTGAGGGAGAGTGCAACAACCCTATATTTTGTGATTATTTTAATTGTATATTTTGATTTATTTAAATTGATTTCTGATTTGAAAACTTTATTTTATTTATTTAAAATGAATAAATTTTGTTATTTTAAATATAAATTTTGATTTTTATGTGAATTATAATTCCAAACATGAATAAATTGAAAATTTTCCAAAATCGGATTTTGGTCAAAATGGTCAAACTTTGACTTTTAAATTTAAAATTAAATATTTGAATTTTATCTTTTATTATCAAAGTAAATTGAATTTTAAGAATACTGCTTTTCGTTTCGTTGAAATCCGATTTATATTGTGAAAGTTATGCTTTTTACAATATTGTATGTAAATTGTTTTATTTAACGAAATTGTTTATTTTAATTTATATAAATAATGTTTTATTTGTCGAATCATGTTATAATATGTGTTATATGACATGTTATGTATTCATTTTTATTTTAAAACATTTTAAAAGTGTAGTTATAATTTTCTAATGTTTATTGTATATTGTTTTCAATTTTTAAATTTTAGCTTCAATTATTAAGCTATTTTCTCATTTTATTTCTATTTTTCCTTAAATTATTTATTTATTTTCTTTTTCACTTTATTTTATTTTCAGATTTTGTTTTATTTACTGAAATTTTATTTGTTTAATTTGAATAAAATAAAAAGAAATACAAAGAGACAAAACCTTTCATTTTCCATTGACTTTTCATATACTTGTCTTTTCAATTTCCAATTGCCTTTTCATTCCTAGCTTTTAGCCATCCTTTTCTTTTGGTTGCCATGCATCTCTTCTCACATTTTCACGTGAAAACATTTTTCTCCTCATCCTCAAACACTCACGGCCAAAAAAGAAGAAAAAAGGAAATTTTGTTAATGGCTTTTCTTTGTCTCTTCTCCTCTTTTCATTGAATTTTTGCCTTGTTCTTCTCCTTGCTTTGCCCCACTCTCCACCATCATCACCGATCATCGGCTCCTCCATCTACAGCTGTAATCTCCCCTCTCTTCTGACCAAGTCCAAGCCGTGACCTCCATTTGAGCTTGCACTGCCAATTTTGCACAAAACCCTTCCAAACATGCCTAGAAATCACCATCCCCTTCATCTATCATCTTGGCCACCCCCTTAGCCACCATCGCCAGCAACTACACCTCCTCTGGTCATAGCTTCAGCCATCACCTAACATGTTCAGACCTGTACCATGCTTTGGCCGAGCCAATGGACCCATAGGCCGAACCAAAAAGTTGAACAAACCCTTGACTTTTTGCTTTGAACCTATGTATGTTTCATGTTGCAACCACTACCCTTCATATTCATGTTGCCATGCAATTTTTGATGCCATAACTCGAGCCTATGTCCAGCCATGGCTGAGCATATGGTCCCCTTGATTGAGCTCTAGAATGGTTAAAGAAAGGTCAAATCATTTTGTCCTTTGTTAATTTCAATTCCCAATTGCTTCTATATTGCTTTGTGTTGTATATTTATGTTATATTGTTTTGTTTTAATTGGTTGTTACAAGATCATTATCTTGGCTCTCTCCACTCATTTGAATCATAGTTGTGCTGTGTCATGCCATATCGTGCTTTCTGGATTTATCTGTGTGTTTGAATTGCTAACTCCAGCGTAAAGAGGTGAGTATTCACTCATGACATTTATACTTATATAAATTGTAAAATGACACCAAGTGAATGTGTAGAAATTATTATATCATGTTATGCCTGCCTGTGACATGAATTATATGATGTTAACCCTGTTTATAAACCTGTCATATCATCTGTTACTGCCATATGTTACTATACTGTTATTTATATTCGTTTATCACACTGCAAGTTCCCTGTAGAATAGAATCACCATGGGTTGAAATGATACATACCCGAACGGACTTTAGAATAGGAAAAAATCATCATTGGCCGAAATGATAGGCCTGAGCGATTTTTATTTATTTTATTTAACTTGGGGTTGAGGGTTTGAAATGATAGAACCCGGATTTTTCTTTGTAAATTGCGGATTGAAATGATATATTATCCGTATCACTTGACCTAGGTTAGAAAAATATTATACAGACCCATGGTTATTATATATGTTTTTCTGGGAATTTTAAAGTAGTTTAAAATGTAAATATATGATATTTTAATTTAAATTGAATTTAAAATGATTTTTATAAAGAATTAATGATTTTCTACAAGTTAAATATGTTAAATAAACAAATGGTTAAGTTGAAATTTGACATATAAATAAATTTTGAAATTGTGATTTTGTTTTAAAATGGATTTTAAGTTAAGTAAATAAAACATGATAATTTGATTTAAATTGAATTTAAACTGATTTAATAAAGTGTTATTGATTTTTTTATGAATTTAAATGGTTAAATGAATGAATGTTTAAAAGTGAAATTTGAATATAACTTAAATATTTAAATTTGAGATTTGGTTTAAAATAAAAGTTAAGCTTAAAAAATAAAATGGAAATTAAGTTTATATTTTGAAATGATAATTAAACTTAATTATTAAGTTAATTTTTAAAATGCAAAGAATGGAAAATTTGTATGCTTGAATTTAATAAGTGAATTATTTAAAAATTTAATTTTATGCATGAATTTTACTTTATAAAAATCATAAATTAAAGGGTATTTTAAATGACCATTTTAAAGTGGAAAAAATATGAAATTTTATAAGTTAAGTGGTTTCATTTGAAATTTTATTATTGCTGAAATTGTATTGAAAATCTGGAAATTTAATTAACAGCGTTCAAAAATGCTATCATTTCTAAAATTAACTTAAAATCTGAAGTAAAGAATATTATAGCACTTTGTAAGTGTTGTAGTTGATGAAAATGAACTATAATTAAAATTTAACAAAGTAAATGCTGTCTTTGCTGATTTAAACTATTTTTCAACTAAAACTGAACTATCACAGCAGTTTTAAATGCTATCTTTGCTGAATTGAATTATTTTCGAATGTAACTTACCATCGCATTTTCTAAGTGCTGCGAGAGCTGAAATTCTACTATTTTAATGTATTTAAATGAATAAATGAACTATGAAAAGGTTAAAATTTTGGGAATTTAATATTTAGTTGAAGGTATAATGACTCCACCTTTTATGGTATAAATGAATGATTTTAATTGGAAATTTTAACCTTTTGGAATTATAAACCTCTTTGAAATTTTAACCACGGGTACACTTCTCTGTATGCCTTGTGATTTTTGGATGTACACCTTCAATTTGAGAGTATGACTAGAAATGAGCGATTGCTGCAGTTCTGCGCTACCCCAGCCACATTAGCACTTGCTTTAATATAGGCATTTCTATGATAGCGTTTATTACTGTTAAATTGATGGTTTAATGGATCCTTAGAGGATGGGTGATCCCAAACATCCTTTAAGTTATTGTGCATTACTCCTACAGTTCACTTGAGTTGGTTTACATTATATAAGTATGTATGTCCTGACTCGAGTGTTTTGTGTTTTACTTTACGCTCAGGTTAGCCTGAGTATTCACAGCTTTGGATTTCTCTTTCTGGAGCTAGGAATCGCTGGAGATTCTGCTTATCTAATTACCTATCTATTTCAGTTTTATTTTTTCTATTTTAGCTCTTGTATTAGTGAACTTCTATGTATTTGGGATTTCTATTGTGTTTGTTTTCAGACTGATATTATGCATTTTGTTTTGAGACTTTGTTATAGTAGCTTCATGAACTACTATGGTATTTTTATTTCCACTGCGAATTATTCTGATATTTCTGTGTCCGTGATTCTTTGAATGGTTTTATTTGCTTCAAATTTTATTACAATGCGGTATTTTGAGCAATTCAAGTCCGACATGTGCGGATGCGAATGGCTAAAAATATCGGGTTGTTACATGGAGTCAAATGCAAACTATACGACAACGCTTAAAAACACGTTAAGGGGGATTAATGTAAAGCCTTAACACTAAGAAAACTATTTATTTTATTGATTTGACATTATATATGTAGCGTATTCTGCTATATGTAAATATTTTGACAGATCCTTAAGAGATGGAAAATCCCGTAACACCCCTTAAGTTATTGCACGCACGTTATATACTAGATAGGAGATGTGAAACCCCATAAACATCTCTGACTCCACAGTACTCATATTATATGCGATATCGATTTGACTCATATAAGAATATTTTAGTCCTGACTGGAGTGTTTTGTCTTTTCATTACGCTCAGGTCAGCCTTGAATTTTCAGTTTATTGAAGATTTATTCCAGAGGACGAAGACGAAGATTTGGTATATATTACTATTATTTTTCTCTACATCATATTGTTCTGCTGCATTACTTATTATCCCTGTTGTGTATATAACTCTGATAAATGTTGTATAAATTATAATCAAATGTATAATATAAACAGCTTCATGAACTGTTTATTTGATTAATATATTTTATCATTCCGCTACGAGATTATGTGTTTGTTTTCTTCTTCTTTTCTTTTTTTTCTTAATTTACCCCATTAATTATCTACGTTCTGAATTGTTTAAGTCGAACATGGGTGGATTGTTATCAATTTAAACCTTCTTAAATGTAGGTCGTCACTGAAAGAAATAATGACCGGGTTGCATATAAGAGAACAAAGTAGGGCAAACGATTTGGATTTCGTAATGATCTTAAATTTTTAATCTTAATTATGAATTACTTCTCTTACCTCCAGCTTTAATAATTTTCACTATCTACAGCTTAATCGAGCTAATGCGTTGTATATGGATGAACATAATAATCAACCGTTCAACCTATAGCATTGTTACGACTTTTTCATAACCAAGGATAAATGGGGTTGAGTGCTACTAGAACACTCATTATTGTGCTTTCTTTCTAGAAATAAGAGTGAGGAATCCAGTCTCGGAAGTTCTTATGCTCATGATGACGCATCCTTTTAAACTAATACGTGGAGTAGGTGTGACAACCCGAGATTTTTGGAAAAATTTAATTTAATAATCTTCAAATATGATTATTTAAATTTCCAAACTTATCTTTTCAAGCAAATAAAAATATGCTTTCTAATTACTATTATTCATATATATATATATATATATATGTATGTATGTATGTATGTATGTATGTATGTATGTATGTATGTATGTATGTATGTATGTATAAATTGTGGAAAGGAACTGTGATTTCGATTCAATGTAAATTTCTCAAAAGAAATAATTAAATTTAAACTCTACATTCTAAACACTAATGTATATATATATGGTTATTAATTAAATTATTAATAACTTAAGCCTAAAATGAAAATAGGAATAAGTAAAAGGTTATAATATTAAGTAAACCATTGAGCTATAGATAAATAAAAAGAAAATATAAATATATATATATATAAATGTGTAGGACATTTGTAAGCTAGAAAGAAGACCTATGTATACAAGTGGAAAAAATTTCTTTTTAAATGGATTTCTTCATTTTTTAAAATAAAAAAACGATTTAAAGAAGAAAACCAGGGCTGTGTACAGGCAGTTTTCTTTTACATATATCTATATCTCTTCTTCTTCTTTCATTTTTAAAAACAAAAAAAAAAACAGAAAAAGAAATAACCTTATCACCTGCATCTGAAACAAAGAAAAGGAAAATTCAAGTTCAAGCTCAACCAAATCAAAGTAGATCAAGATCAAATCAAGTTGTAGATTTCAAAACTCTGTTTCTCTGTTCAAAGTTTTATAGTGAGTAAACCTCAACCTTTAAAGATAAATCTTATTTCTTAACTTATACATGAAATGATTATGATAGTATTGACTTGAAAATGTCTTGCATGGATGAAATGGATGTTTTACCTCGTATATAAGTATGAAATCACCGTGTGTATATATGCATGTCTGTGTATATAAGTTCTGGTCTCTGTTCTTGTTTAACAAACCCAAAAATCACTCAAAATTCAAATTATCTTCATTAAAGAAATTATAGGTTATGATGTCTAAAGGAAATGTGTTTGTACTGATGAAATCCTATTTTTAAAAATAATTTCAAGTAAAGTTATTAAGTATTTATCTGGAAAGAATGAATTTATAGTAAAAATAAAACATCTCATAAAAATCGACCATTTTAATTTCAAGTTTTCCTTATATAATCAGATTCGTTTTTGAAAGTTATGATTTTTGGTGGAAGTCTCATAATTTTTAAGTTAATATTTGAGGGGGAATCGGAGGACGAACGGGGATATTCTATAGGCTGATTTTCGATGAACGTGAGGTTGTTAGGCGTCGGAGTTGTAGGTGGAGGTAGCTCGTAGGTCTAGGATCATGGGAAAATTAGTGGCTTGATTTCAAGATCGTTGTGGTGGCGAGACAATGACGAAGTAGGGTTTAGGGCTGTTACGAGTCGAGATTGGGTTTCTGGCTGGTGCGTCGGCACGGCGACATCGAAGTAGGCCGGAGTAATGAGAATAGGAAGAGGGAGGTCAAGCGATGCTGGTGGCGATATGGTGTGGTTTCCGGTAGGCTGTGGCAGTGGTACGAGATGGATGTAGGTCGGGTATTCGTTTCTGGTAGTGGCGAAATTGTTCGAATTTGAATTCGACCAATTTCGAGTAGTTCTGGTTTGCATGGATGGTCAGGCATGCTGTCGGCGATAGGGTGACGATGGCGACGTTGGTCAGAGATGCTCTGACGCGGCGTGCATGTGAACGGTGCACTGATATGTCTGGGTTTTGTTGTTTTGTAGTTAAGGTAAGGATCAGGCATGAGAAGAGAAAGAAAAGAAGAGAAGAGTGGGTAGAGGATTTGGATCGGGATTGTGGGCTTTGGGCATGCAATTTAAAATAAAAGGAGATATTTATATAAGACAAAGATCTTAAGTAATTTTAACTAAATTGTTTTAAGTTAAATGTTTTTACTTAAACTTCTAAAATAATAAGTAATTTAAAACTTAGATTAACCCTAAACTTAGGTTAATAATTACGGAAAATAAAATGGGTTTAAGCTTAAAATAATTATGCTTAAGATAATTTTATATATATGGTAATTATTTAGTTATTATAGAAGCTTATCAAAATAAAATAAATAGTGTAACTAGGTAATTGTTAGAGAAAATAAAAATGTTTTAAACTTTTAATTAATTAAAGTCTTAAGTGATTGTAAATAATAATAAATTAACTCCAAATATTTAATTCAAATAAATATGATTAAATGGCTTGTAATTAGTTAATGACAATTAAGTGGGATTTATAAGTAATTAATTTATTTTGTGTTAAATTAATTTAATTAGATATTGTGTGACCAGTTAACCTTGTCTATGGATGATTAAATTGGATTGAATACTTTAGATTGTTCAATATCTCTAGTATGTTAATTCATGTTATTCTGTGATATGAAATGCCTGGATTGAACTGTTGATAAATGTGAGTTGTTTATTTAAATAACTATCTGTGATGAAATTTCTGTGTGAATATAACATTCTGAATTTAAACTAGATTGTTTTACTTAAACAAATTGGCCTTAAAAGACGGTGCTTGGATTCCGATGAGACCGGGATCGGATATCAAATTGTTATCTAAAAACCACACCGATCCAAAATAAGCGGTAGGTTGTAAAATCTCAAGTGAAGATCTGGAATGAAGATTCAGAGTGCAAGGGCTATTTGTCGCCAACTCTGAGCGTGATCCTAAAACGAGTGTAGTGGAGATAGTGCCTTCGGTTCTATTCGGACCCGGAATGGACTTTTATGGATGAATTCTATCAGACCATCATCATCGGAGGACGGTAAGCATTCCATGAAATATGTGCTATAAAGGTAATCGTATCCTCAAGCTTCATCAAATAGGAATGGCTAAAACAGGGGAGGTGCAGCAAGGCTAAGTGGGTAGCACCCAATTAGGATAAGATTTTCCCCTATCTAGATGTCCCTTTTTATTCGGCTGTGTGGGCGGTTGTTGGTCCCAACCGCAGGGTTGTCTTATTCGGACTATCCAATAAGGGGTAGCTCCGATCTTGTGTTGCAGGGGATCGGGAGGGATCCTCGGTATGCTGATCTAGACCAGGTACTGTGACGGACGGTACCCCAGTAGCCCTGCCATTGTATGGAATTCAATCTTTAGTAAGTGCCCGTACAATTTTTGTTGTGCCCAACTATGTTGGAACGTGAGATGCTAGCATTCCAGTTATTTCCTTTTTTATATTGAAAACCCTAGACACTATTATAATATAACTGGATATCAAAAGTTTTGGTTATCGTAAGGGAAAAACATGTCCATGTTTATGTGTTGTAAGTCTTACGAGATACCCTTGATTTCAAATGATTTTCAAGTTAAACAAACTTAAACCGTTTACTCACACCAGGCCCATGTCTGGCCCGGCGTTTGTTTTCTGTTTTTCTTAAACTCTTGAGAACTCAAATTTTTATGAGTAGCCAAGTGATCCAGGTTGGCTTTGACATATTTTGGAGGAAGACTTGGAGCAGGAGGCTTCTACGTATCTAGATATATATGTTTCCGCTGTATTAGTATGTTTTACTGCTTTTTGGTTTGTAATGAATAGGCAGGTCATCACAACTATCTAGTATCATATTTGTAAAACTGATTGACGCTGATGTATGGTATTAGTGACTACTGTGTAATATATATGTGATGTAATATATTTATCTCATTCCGCTGTGAGATTCTGTGATTGTTTAGTTCTTTCTTTCTATCTATTTCTTTTCTACCTATTTCTTTCTTATCTTACGTCATGTCTTTCTATGGAATGAAAAGGCTGGTCATCAAGTTGGTATCAGAGCGCTAGGTTGAGATGATACCTAGGCTCTGGGTTAATATCCATCGTAAGAGAGTGTACTTGTAATTTATACATATATACACACGCACACACATACCTACCTGATTATTGGGTTACCGTGTCCAGGTTGCCAACATTAGTACCAGGGGAAGATGAGGCAGAGGTGTGAGTAGCACGACAACCACAAATGGAAGGTCCCCGAATGCTGAAGGTGGTAGAGCAACTGTCGAGGCTGTAGCCCCAATCGGGTGAACTTTGCAGCACTTTGCAAAGACTTTACAAATCTCAAAGGAAAGTCTTTTAAGGGTACTAAGTCTATCATTGAAGTGCAAGCCTGGTTGCGCTCTTGTGAGCGGATTTTCAAGATTTTAGGTCCTTTTGATGAGCAGAAGCGAGTTATGGCGTCATGGCAACTACAGGAGGGAGTAGCTGCATGGTGGGACGCAGTCACGATGAATGTTCCCGAGGATGAATTCTCTTGGAGTAAGTTCAAGGAAGTGTTTGAAGAGCAGTTTATGCCTGCTATAGGAAAGACTCGACTGTATAGAAGTTTTTTGGACCTTAAGCAAGGAGATTTGTCAGTATCGAAGTATGAAACCAAGTTCAACGACTTGTCCCACTATGGTCTTGGCCTTATTGACACAACGCTTATGAAGAACGAAATGTTTGTGCTTAGCATGAGGCCCGAATTTCATGAGAAGATGACTGCACATTTCAAAGGATCATTTGTGGAACTAGTAGACATGGCTTTGAGATACGAAGAGCTTTTGGAAAAGAAACCGTTGGCAACAGTGGCAACGCCTAGTGGAAATGCTACCAATCAGAACAAAAGGAAATTCAACCCGAAATGGAAGAAGCAGGGTAAAAGGAAACCTGGAGGCAACGATGCAGCCAGGAAATGTTATGTGTACCAACAGGAAGGTCATCTGGCTAGACATTGTCCTAGAGGTGGAGCTTCGAAGCAGCAGCAGAGTGCACCCATTTCCCCGATGGTTCAGTAGACCTTATGCTTTAATTGTCAACAGCCCGGGCATATGGTGAAAGCTTGATCACTTCTTTAGAGAGCTCAACCAAACAAAGTGTTTGCTATTCAGGGTGGACCGTTAGCTTCTGCTGATGGGAAAGGCATACTCGAAGGTACTTTGCTTTTAGATGGCATTTATGTTAAGTATTGTTTGATTCGGGTGCTTCCCTTAGTTTTATTTCTTTGGAATCGATAGAGAATTTCACCTTACCCCTAGTGTCATTGGCCGTCCTATTTTTGTGCCTAATCCCATAGGGGGAGTGACTAAGCTAGACATGATTTTTAAAGGCCTAAAAATTTCTTATCTATCCCATAGATTCTAGTGCGATTTATATGTATTGTATTTTAAAGGATTTGACCTTATTTTGGGAATGGATTGGTTGGACAAGTATAAAGCTGTTCTGGCTTGTGAAGAGAGAACCGTGTCGTTAGAAACCTAACTGGGAAGGATTGCAAGAGTGACTTGCAGTAGTTCAGGAATCCACCTGGGTAGTCATTTGCATGGGCTTGAGGCATCTCAAGAAGAAGTAGGAACCATCGAAGTTGTCAGAGACTTTTCAGACATCTTTGAAGAAGTCAAAGGTTTGCCCCCGCATCGGGAGATTGAGTTCCATATTGACTTAGTTTCAGGAGCGATACCGGTGGTCCAACCAAGTAGAAGGGTGGCTCCTAGAGAGAGAGGAATTGATGAAGCAGACTAAGGATTTCTTGGAGAGAGGGTTGATCAGACCTAGTCGTTCTAGCTAGGGTTCTGCTGTAGTATTTGTAACCAAATCGGATAGGTCATTAAGATTTTGTGTAAACTATCGAGAATTGAATAAAGTGACCATTAGGAATAAATACCCCTTGCCTCGTATTGACGATCTTTTGGATCAACTTCACGGGGCGACTGTATTCTCCCAAATGGATCTAGCTTCAGGTTTTCACCAACTAAGGGTAGTTGGAGACAATATACCCTTGATTGCATTAATAGGACCTAACTTTTTTTACGAGTGGTTGGTTATGCCTTTTGGGCTAACCAACGCTCCAGCTTATTTTGTCGATCTGATGAAACGTTGCTTTCGGGATGTGCTAAACAAGTTTGTGCTTGTGTTCATCGACGACATTCTCATCTACTCCATCTCAGAGGAGGAGCATAAGTGTCATTTGGAGATAGTATTGGAAACATTGAGGAGAGATGTCCTAAAAGCAAAATTTTCGAAGTGCCATTTCTGAAAGTCAGAAAGTAAGATTTTTAGGATAGATCGTATCTGGTGAGGGCATCTCTGTGGATCCGATCAAGGTAGCAGCTGTTCAAGAGTGGAAGCAACTGCAGACTCTTACTGAAGTTCGCAGTTTTCTTGGCTTGGCGGGTTACTATAGGAAATTCATCCAGGATTATTCTAGGATTTCCTCTCACTTGACCAAACTGACTAGGAAGGGAGCGAAATTTAAATGGACTCCAGAATATGAAGAAGCGTTTCTAGATCTGAAGGCGAGGTTGACTAGTGCACCTGTTCTGGCTATTCCAAATGGGAGCAGTAAGTTCGAGGTATACACTGATGCTTGTGGAGTAGGGCTGGGTGCTATTCTGTAGCAGAATGGAAGAGTGATTGCGTATGCGAGTAGGAAGTTGAAGCCACATGAGAAGAACTATGCTACGCATGATTTGGAATTGTTGGCTATTGTCTTTGCGCTGAAGATACGGAGGCACTACTCGCTGGGTGAAAAGTTTGAGCTTTTCACCGATCATATACCCTTAAAGTATCTTTTCTCCCAGAAAGACCTGAACATGAGGCAGCAGAGATGGGTGGAATTCTTGGCATCCTATGATCTGGGCATTCTCTATACAACGGGGAAAGAAAATGCAGCGGCGGACGCTTTGAGTAGTAATGCAATTCTGGTTGTCATTGAAGTTACACCGTCTCTACAGGAAACGATTGTAAGAAATCAAAAGGAGAACAGAACTCTAGAGGAATTAATTCATGGAGCTAAGGAAGGTCAGTATTCAGATTTCAAGGTAGACGGTCAAGGAGCTTTAAGAATTAATGGACGTTTGTGTGTGCAGGAAGTGGACGGGTTGAGGCAGGAAGTTTTGTTGGAAGGATACAAATCTAGATGGAGTATCCACCCAAGAATGAATAAGATGTATAAAGATATGAAAAGATTTTTTTGGTGGCCAGGAATGAAGAAGGACATTGCTACCTTTGTCAATGGTTGTGCAAACTGTCAACAAGTGAAGGGTGGTCAATAGAAGACTGTGGGATTATTGCAACCTCTAGAGATTCTGAAGTGGAAATGGAAGATGATATCGATGGACTTCATCGATGGGTTAATAAGAACCAGAAAAGGGAATGAAGGAGTATGGGTAATTATAGATAGGTTGACCAAGAGCATCCACTTTATCCCAGTTAAGACAACCAGAATTGCAGCTTCATTGGAAAATATTTTCATAAAAGAGATTGTCAGATTGCATGGAGTTCCCATCATCATTGTGAGTAATCGTGACCTAATTTTTACCAGCAAATTTTGGGAAGCTCTGCAAAAAGCTCTTAGAACGAGTTTGAGTTTAAGTACCGCTTATCATCCTCAAACTGACGGTCAGACGGAGAGGCTGAATCGCATTCTTGAAGGGCTTGTATCTTGAATTTTGATGGATCTTGGGAGGACTATCTACACTTGGTAGAATTCTTGTACAACAACAGTTATCAGGAAAGCATTAAGATGGTACCATACAAAGCTTTGGACAGAAGACCATGTAGATCACCATCATGTTATGTAGAATCGAGAGATTGTCTTATACTTGGTCCAGACTTGATTCGGGAGGCATCTGCGAAGGTTGAACTGATCAAGAAAAGGATGAAGGCAACCCAGGATCGTTAGAAAAGTTACGCGGATAAGAGACAGAGGAATTTGGAATTCGAATTTGGAGATTTGGTACGTGTCAAGGTTTCCCCGATCAAAGGAGCAACCAGGTTTGGTAAGACTGGAAAGCTAGCTCCGAGATATACTAGACCTTTCGGTGTTCTCAAATGGATCGGTGATTTGGCATATTGGATTGAATTACCAGACCGGATGGTCGGGATTCACAGCATATTTCACGTATCTCATTTGAGGAAATACGTGTATGACCCATCTCTTGTTGTAGAACCGCAGTCCAGGAAGATTTGGAAGTCGAAGCGAACTTAACTGTGGTCACGTATCTAGTTTAGATTGTAGGTCGAGATGAGAAGGAGCTCTGGAACAAAGTAGTGAAGCTAGTTAAGATTTAGTGGAGTGAGGATCTCGAAGATTATACCTGGGAAACTCTAGATAGTATTATGAAGGCCTATCCAGAATTGTGTCAGGATAGTTTGGATTGTTTGTTTGAATAAATTGTTTGTTACGGTTGTAGGATATGAATGATGTGTATGCTTGGCTGTTTGAATATAAAAACTTTTGATGGAAAATTTAATTATCTCTTGCTTTTAAAATTTCGGGGACGAAATTCTTTTAAGGGGGAGGAATGTGACAACCCAGGATTTTTGGCAAAATTTAATTCAATAATCTTGTAATATGATTATTTAAATTTGTAAACTTATCTTTTCAAGCAAATAAAAATATGCTTCCTAATTACTATTATTCATATATATACATAAAATGTGGAAAGGAACTATGATTTGGATTCAATGTAAATTTCTCAAAAGAAATAATTAAATTTAAACTCTACATTCTAAACACTAATATATATATATATATATATATATATATATATATATATGGTTACTAATTAAAGTATTAATAACTTAAGCCTAAAATGAAAATAGGAATAAGTAAAAGGTTATAATATTAAGTAAACCACTGAGCTATAGAAATAAATAAAAAGAATATATGTGTGTGTGTGTGTGTGTAAGACGTTTGTAAAATAAAAAGAAGACCTATGTATACAATTCCTTATATATGTATACAATATATATATATATATGTATGTACTGTGTTGTTAGGAAGAACATGAAAATTCATCAATTCCTTATCGTCTCTCAAATTTTGATCAATATGTGGATCAAAAACTGCATCTTGTGTATATCTAGCTAAGCCTCTTTATCTAGCTACGGTATTTCCATCCGACTGCCAAGATCGCCAACTTTCTCTACTGATTATAGGATTGGTGTCTTCGACAACATGGATGTTTTCTTCATTACTCAAAACCGGCCTTTTGCTTCACTATCCTGAATACAATTCAACACTCTTCTCATTTTCTTCTCTTTTTTTTCTCTCTATTTTTTCTTTTTTCCTCTTCGCTAGTTGGGATAGGTGAAGACAACAAGAGAAGAAGAGAGGTGAAGCTGGGATGAAAACGAATGACAATAACTGGCCATTGAATAGCCAGTTATTGTATGAAATCTCAGCCACTTTATAGAAGCCGGCTAAAAGAACGTTCCAGATTCATCATATCCTAACAAGCGAATTATAATCGTGTGGAGGACGATTGCAATCTACGTGTTCGTTTTTAGCCTGCTTTAATTTAAAAGTTTTACCCTATATTGGAATGCTTTTTCTCTGGATTGAGGATTGGCTGGTGTGGGTTATAATGACCGAATTGATGTTTAATGACCCATTGGATTGCCCTTAAGCTCTGTAGATCCACAATGCATCAATAGAGAAGTGGACCGAGAGAGTCAACATTTGCGTCCACCATTGTGTGTGCTCTCTCTTTTGGACAGTTGACACACACTATTAACTTCTAGAATTAAAGATATAAATTTCTTTTAAGTGGCCCACCATCTCGCTAAAAGTCATGTAAAATGATAAATTGGTTGACTAATAAAACAAATTATAAACGTCGAATATGACATAAAAAGGAGAATGGCGTCACGGCATAATTGATGTGAAACAACTGTTTAATAATTAATTTTGAACTGGTTACAAAATAAGTAATAGGGATGGGAGACATCGATCAAGTTTGAAATCACACCTAGAAATTGACTACCGTTAAGGGAAAAAAATAGTAATACATAAATATATTTGATAACATAAGAATGCACGGTGATAAAATTGCTCTAGTGCAAGACATTAATGCAACTTTAAAATATTATATCTTCATGAAACTATACGTGCACATATAGTTGACAATTGACAGGTTTCGAGCATACATACCTGCAACTCTTTGAATATAATCAACACATATTAGACATCTGGGAAGCCGAGAAACCATCAGTTCAACATGTTGGATTCGATTTCTTCTAAGCTCAGCATTTTTGTCTCAGGTACGTAGTAAAGCGCGTACTAGCGATTGTTTGGAGCGGTTGCCTCTTTTAATTTCAACAATCGCGTCCGCTGGCTTACTAACAGTCGCATCTATGTATTTGCGTGCCTTATATAAACAAGTTTGAACTACTTAGAGATTACTTCGCATATTCCTTCCCATCTTCTATGCGCTCCTTCTTTCGCCACTTCAACAAAACACAGATTGCTCTTGCAGTCCATTGCTCCCCACAAGAGAGGTCTTTGTTGTATCCTGGAGGAATCTCACCATCAATTCTTGAGCAATCTCGTTCGTAGTGGGGACGATCAATTTCTTAAAGGTGTCCTCCTAACACGCCTCAAAGACAATTCCCATTTGCTGCTTGACCGATTGCTAACAATTTTAAGAACTTGATATGGCGTCAATGCAAGGTGCTGAAAAAACCTACAAGATAATAGCATGCTAATATTCCAAATTCACAGATAGTTATGGTGTATTTATTTGCCTATACGTGGATGACATGTTAATATTTAGTACTAACATGAATGGCATAAATGAGACGAAGAAATATTAAACTTCTTGTTTCAAAATGAAGGATTTAAACGAAGTTGATACAATTTTAGGAATTAAAGTGAAGAAACATAGTGGAGGATATGCTTTATGTCAGTCCCACTATATTGAAAAATTACTTTTAAAATACAAACATTTGAATTTTAAAGAATCAAGTATCCCCTATGATTCCTCAATTAAATTATTTTCTAATTTTGGAAGAGCAGTAGCTCAGCTCGAATATACAAGTGTTGTCGGTAGTCTCATGTATGTTATATACTGTAGTCGTCCTGATATGTCTTATGTTGTATGCAAATTGTTAAGATATATGAATATCCCGAGTATTGCACATTGAGAGCAGTTGGAAGAGTTCTAGGATATCTTAAAAGGACAACTAAATTAGGACTCCAATATGAAAATTTCCCAGCAATTGTAGAAGGATATTCAGATGCAAGTGGTGCAACCCCTGAAAATATAAATATAGAAACTACTGGATAGATTTTTACTTTATGAGGTGTTGTTGTATCATGGGCCTCTAAGAAACAAACAATCATCACACTTCTACAATGGAAGCTGAATTCATAGCTTTAGATGCATTGGTAAAGGAAGCAGAATGGCTATGCAATTTGTTAATGGAAATAGAGTTGCGGCCACAACCATCATCAGCCATTCCCATATATTATGATAGTGAATCCACAATGTCTAGAGCACATAATAAAATCTATAATGGAAAATCTAGGCATATAAGGTTAAGACATGCATGTGTCAGAAAACTCATTGTAGATGGCATCATTACAATTATATATGTAAGATCAAAGAAAAATATAGCAAACCCATTGACAAAAGGATTAGCAAGAGATATGGTTAAAACAAATAGTTGTGGAATGAGTCTAAAGTCTCTCTAATCTCCTGCAATGGAAACCCAACCTTTTGTTTTCTACCCTAAGGTTTAAAAAGTAACAATAAGTTGCAGCCTAGAGATGGATAAACATTGGATACCAAATGTTTATTTGTTATGGTCGTGGGGTCTGTTTGTCATGGTAACAACGACGGATCAAAATAGACACCTATATGAACATAAGAAACAATGTTTCAATAAAGTGGTTTAGAGTTAAACTTTATAAATGTTCATGAATAACAGGGGAATAGTTATAACCAATACAAGGTTATGGTGATTTTGTTGAAGAATATATGCATTTATGCGTTTAGATATTTTGTTTTGATATAAAGGATTTTGGTTTAAGCAATTAGCCGCTAAATTTTCTATTAAAATTTAAATATCTAAACTAATAAGGAAGTTTAAACCGAAAGGTACTTTCTTTTATGCATACATGTACATGTATACATAAATCAATCTAGTGAGGGAATGTTGAAAAGATTAAAATATTTTAAAGTCCTACATCGTCTAAGATTTGGGTACATTTTACTTTAAATATGTATTAGAAAAAATGGAATATGAATAGAAAGAAGTAAGAAGAAGACATGGCTACATATACATATTAAATGTCAAAGATTAGGCACTTAGGGCATGTGGGCTTGCGCGTACTACAATGGCGACTGTTTGGAGCGGTTGCCTCTTTTAATTTTAACAGTCGCATCCATTGACTTACTAATAGTTGCATCTATGCCTTTTTGTGCTTTATTTAAACAGGATCCAACTACTCATAAATTACTTTGCATATTCCTTCCCATCTTCTCTACGCTCCTTCTTCTGCCACTTCAAAAAAATACATATTGCTCTTGCAGTTCATTACCCCCTGCAAGAGAGGTCTTTGTTGTATCCTGGAGGAATTCCACAATTAAGCCTTGAGCAATCTCGTTCATAGTGGGGGCGATCAATTACTTATAGAATGTGTCCTCCTGACACTCCTTAAAGAGAATTGCCGTTGGTTGCTTAATCAGTTACTAATAATTTTAAGGAATTTATATGGCGCCAATGCAAGGTGCGGAAACAGCCTACAAGGTAATGAACCAGGAGTACACCAAACTTGATCGATTTGATGGAATAAGTCACACTCGTTGGCAAGACAAACTGATGTTCCTGCTTACTACACTCAATGTTGCCCACATGCTTGATCCAAACTTAGAACCAATCCCAACGCCTGCATCAATTGATATCGTAGAACTTGTAGCAAAAAGGTAGAAATGAGAGGAAGACGCAGTGGTTTGCAGAGGGCATATACTCAACACATTAACCGATCAATTATACGACCTTTTCACTTCTGTCAAATCACCGTGGGAAATTTGGAAGTCCTTGGAGGCAAAATACAGCAATGAGAAGCAACGCGTAGAACAGTTCCTAATTTTTGAATTTTTTGAACTTAAAATGCTTGACAACGCCTCTGTTGTAGACCAAGTCCAAAAATTACAAGTTATTTTCGACAAACTCAAGGCTATCAAAAGTATTATCCCAGAGCAATTGCAATTTGTTGCTGTCATGGGAAAATTCCCACAAACCTAGAGCAAATATCGAAAGAATCTTATGCATTCCTTTGAAGATTTTAAATGGAACAAATTCAAAAGCATCTGCGAATTGAAGAGGAAACTCGAATTCATGAAAAGAGGGTTTTTGATAATGCTTTTAATGTAAACTTTGCGGGTACTAAAGGGAATAAAAACTCTACAAAGAAAAAGAGTTGAAGGCAGCAACAACAATTTCCAGGGCAAAAACAAGAATGATTGTTATTTTTGTGGCAAATCAGGACACTTCAATCGTGATTGTAGATTTTTCATAAAACAGAAAAAGGAACAAGGACAAAATAACAATCATGGAAAGGAAAAACTAAATCAAGGATCTTCCCACACTGCCAACATAATTGAGCAGGATGTTTCCAAAATCATTGCAATGATAAGTCATTTGCATATAAACATGGTAATAGAATTAAACTTGACTAATACTTCAAAAGATACTGATTTGTGGTATGATTTCGGTGCTATTATACATGTTTGCAACAATGAGTTAATGATTAAATTCTATGAGAAAGTTTCTGATGAAAACAAAGTGCTAATGGGCAACCAGCAGTTGCCGAGAAAGGAACTATTGAATTAGAGTTCACTTTAGGAAAGAAACTTGTTCTTCTTAATGTTCTTAATGTTCCAGATATATGCAAGAATTTGGTTTCTCCCAGTCTTCTTTGTAAAAATGGTGTCATATGCATCTTAGATGGAAATAGTCTTATTTTGACTAAAGGAGGTGTGCTTGTTGGAAAGGGATGTGCTTGTGATGGTTTTTTCAAACTAAGTATTAACAAAATGAATGAATTTTTTTATATTGTTGATTCATTTCACTTATGGCATAATAGATTAGCACACTTCAATTTTAAATCATTATACTTTTTGTCCAAAGAAGGATTAATCACTTACAACAAAACAAATCCATCAAAATGCAAAATTTGCATACAAGCAAAAATGTGCAAAAATCTTTTTTCAAAATCAGAAAGAAACACTCAACTACTTGAACTGATACACTCTGATATTTGTGAATTAAATGGCATATTAACTAGAGGAGGCAATAGATACTTTATTACGTTCATAGATGATTACTCTAGATATACACATATATATTTAATGAGATCAAAAGGTCGGGATTTTGAAATGTTTAAACGATTTAAAACCAATTTTGAAAATCAAAAGGAAAAGAAAATAAAGGTGTCGAGCTGGGGAATATTTCTCTGTATAATTTTCTTCTTTTGGTGAAGAGAATGGAATTATTCATCAATCAAGTGCACCATATACCCTACAACAAAATTGTTTAGTCGAACGAAAGAATAGAACATTGGTAGAAATGACTAACGCTGTGATTTTAAATGCTAAACAGAATGTAAATTTGTGGGGAGAAACACTTCTAACTACATGTCATCTGCATAATAGAATTCTATCAAAGAAAACAAAAGTGTCTCCTTACAAATTATGGAAAGGAAGAAAGCCTAGCTTGAAATATATAAAAGTATGGGGTGTTTAGCTTTTTATCGAGTTATAGATCCAAAAAGAAGCAAGCTAGGACCAAGTTCATGGAAAAGTGTATTTGTAGGATATGCTGAAAACTCAAAGCATATAGATTATTGGACATAGAGTCCAATGTGATTGTAAATTCAAAGGATGGTGAATTCACCAAAAATAAATTTATATGTGACCTTACACAAACATCAATTCCTACACAAATTATCTACGTAGAAGATAATGAAAATATCGAGCATACTTCTTCTAAAAGAAAACTTCCAAGCATCCCTGAGGAACTTAGAAGAAGTATACGACTAAGAAAAACCAAAGTTTTGGATCCTGATTTCATCTCACCAGACGATGTGATTCATCTTGTAGTTGGAAATAGAAATGAAATAATAGAGGAAACTATTTTTAATCTACACAATAAAGAAGGCCCTAAAACCCATAAGGAAGCCATGGCTTCAAAGGATGTTGCCTTCTAGAAAGAAGCAATACATGATGAGATGGATTCGATTCTATCAAACAATACTTGGGTCCTAATAGATCCATCGTTGGGGTCTAACCAATATGTTGTAAATGGGTATTTCAAAAGAAATATAACATGGATGGATCTATTCAAACTTTCTAGGCAAGACTGGTTGCCAAAGGGTTCGGACAAAAGGAAGGTATCGATTATTTTGACAAATATACTCCAGTTGCTGGACTATCCTCAATAAGAGTTCATTTTTCCCTTGCATCTATTCATGGATTGCATGTGCACCAAATGATGTTAAGATCTCCTTTCTTACTAGAAACTTAGACGAAGAGTTGTATATATGGAACAACCAGAAGGGTTCATCCATAGTGGAAATGAAAACAAAGTTTGTAAGCTAGTCAAGTCTTTATATGGACTAAAGCAAGCTCCTAAACAATGGCATGAGAAATTTAATGCTGTAATCTTATCCAACGGATTTAAGCACAATAGTGCAAACAAGTGCATCTATTCCAAATTCACATATGGTTATGGTGTAATTATATGTCTATACATGGATGACATGCTAATATTTAGTACTAACATGAATGGCATAAATGAGACAAATAAATATTTTACTTCTTGTTTCAAAATGAAGGATTTAAACGAAGCTGATATTATTTTTGGAATCAAAGTGAAGAAACATAGTGGAGGATATGCTTTATGTTAGTCCCACTATATTGAAAAATTACTTTTAAATACAAACATTTGAATTTTAAAGAAGCAGGTAGCCTCTATGATTCCTCAATTAAATTATTTTCAAATTCTGAAGAGCAGTAGCTCAACTCGAATATGCAAGTGTTATCAGTAGTCTCATGTATGTTATGCACTGTACCCATCTTGATATCTCTTATGATGTGTGCAAATTGTCCAGATATACAAATAACCCAGTATTGCACATTGGAGAGCAGTTGGAAGAGTTCTAGGACACCTTAAAAGAACAATTAAATTAGGACTCCAATATGAAAATTTCCCAACAGTTTTAGAAGGATATTCAGATGCAAGTGGTGTAACCCTTGAAAATGAAAATAGAGGAACTACTGGATCGATTTTTACCCTTGGAGGTGGTGCTATGTCATGGGCCTCCAAGAAACAAGCAATCATCATACATTCTACAATGGAAGCTGAATTCATAGCTTTAGATGCATCGGTAAAGGAAGCAGAATGGCTACGTACTTTGTTAATAGAAATAGAGTTGTGACCACAACCATCGTCAGCCATTCCCATATATTGTGATAGTGGATCCACAATGTCTAGAGCATATAATAAAACTTG
This sequence comes from Allium cepa, assembly GCA_030765085.1. Lineage (NCBI taxonomy): Eukaryota > Viridiplantae > Streptophyta > Magnoliopsida > Asparagales > Amaryllidaceae > Allium > Allium cepa. The sequence goes on from CM060939.1 coordinate 701,421,582, forward strand.
TAATGGAATGTCTAAGCATATCATCTTAAGACATGCATATGTCAGAGAACTCATTGTAGTGGCATCATTACAATTATTTATGTTAGATAAAGAAAAATCTAGTAGACCCGTTGACTAAAGGATTACCAAGAGATATGGTTAAAACAACTAGTTGTGGAATGGGTCTAAAGTCTCTCTAATCTCCTGCAGTGGAAACCCAACCTTTTGTTTTCTACCCCAAGGTTTAAAGGTTAATAACAAGTTGGTGTCAAGAGATGGATAAACATTGGATACCAAATGTTTATTTGTTATGGTCATGGTATCTGTTTGTCATAGTAACAATGACAGATCATAATAGGCTCCTGTATGAACATAAGAATGTTTCAAGAAAGTTTTTTAGAGTAAACTGTATAAATGTTCATGAATACCGGGGGAATGGTTATAACCAATACAAGGTTATGGTGATTTTTTTGAAGAATATATGCAGTTATGTGTTTAGATATTTCATTTTAATATAAAGGATTTTGGTTTAAGCTATTAGCCACCAAATTTTGTATTAAAATTTAAATATCTAAACTAATAAGGAGGTTTAAATTGAATGGTACTTTCTTTCATGCATGAACGTACATGTACAATATTACAATCTAGTGGGGGAATGTTGAAAAAATTGAAATATTTTAAAGTCCCGCATCGTCTAAGATTTGGGTATATTTCACTTTAAATATGTAATAGAACGAAGGAAATATGAGTAGAAAGAAGTAAGAAGAATACATGGCTACATATACTTATTAAATGTCAAAGATTAGGCACTTAGGGCACGTGGGCGCGTGCGTACTATAGTGGTGACAGTTTGGAGCGGTTGCCTCTTTTAATTTTAACAGTCGCATCCATTGGCTTACAGACAGTTGCACTTATGCTTTTTCGTGCTTTATTTAAACAGGTTCCAACTACTCAGAAACTACTTTGCATATTCCTTCCTATGTTCTTTACGCTCCTTCTTCCGCCACTTATAAAAAACATAGATTTCTCTTACAGTCCGTTGCCCCCTACAAGAGTGGTCTTTGTTGTATCCTGGAGGAAGTCCACCATCAACCCTTGAGCAATATCGTTCGTAGTAGGGCGATCAATTCCCTATAGAAAGTGTCCTCCTAACACGCCTCAAAGACAATTCCTATTTGCTTCTTAACAGATTACTAACAATTTTAAGGAATTGATATGTCATCAATGCAAGGTGCTGAAGCAACCAACAAAATGATGAACCAGGAGTACACCAAACTTGATCGCTTTGATGGAACAAACTACACTCGCTAGCAAGACAAACTGATATTCCTGCTTACCACACTCAAGGTTGCCTACATGCTTGATCCATACTTAGAACAAATCCCAGTGCCCATATCAACTGATACCACAGAACTTGTAGCAAAAAGGAAGAAATGAGAGGAAGACAAAGTGGTATGCAGAGGGCATATACTAACCACATTATCTGATCAATTTTATGATCTTTTCACTTCTATCAGATTGCCATGGGAAATTTAGAAGTCCTTGGAGGCTAAATACAGCAATGAGAAGCAAGGCACATATAATTTCCTAATTTTCGAATTTTTGGAATTTAAAATGCTTAACAATGCCTCTATTCTAGATCAAGTCCATGAATTACAAGTTATTTTCAACAAACTCAAGGATGTCAAAATTATTATCCTAGAGCAATTGCAAGTTGGTGCTTCATGGTAAAACTCCCACAAACCTGGAGCAAATATCGAAAGAAACTTATGCATTCCTCTGAAGATTTTACAATGGAACAAATTCAAAAGCATCTACTAATTGAAGAGGAAGCTCAAATTCGTGAAAAAAGGGTTTTTCATACTGCTTACAATGTAAACTTTATGGGTACTAAAGGGAATAAAAACTCTGCAAAATGGAAAAGAGTTGAAGGCAGCAACAACAATGGCCAGGAAAAAACAAGAAAGATTGTTATCTCTATGGAAAACTTGGACACTTCAAACGTGATTGTAGGTTTTTCAAAAAGTAGAAAAAGGAACAAGGACAAAATAACAATCATGGAAAGGAAAAACTAAATAAAGGATCTTTCCACACTGCCAACATGATTGAGCAGGATGTTTCTGAAATCGTTGCAATGATAAGTCATTGGCATATAGACATGGTGACAGAATTAAACCTAACTGATACTTCAAAAGATACTGATTGGTGGTGTGATTCTGATGCTATTACACATGTTTACAAGAATCAGTTAATGTTTAGGTTCTACGAGAAATTTGTAGATGAAAACAAAGTGCTAATGTGCAACCATAACACTACAGCAGTTGTTGGGAAAGTAATTATTGAATTAGATTTCACTTCAGGAAAGAAACTTGTTCTTCTTAATGTTCTTCATGTTCCAGAAATATGCAAGAATATTTTTCTACCAGCCTTCTTTGTAATAAAGGTGTTAAATACATCTTAGATGGAAATAGTCTTATTTTGACTAAAGGAGGTGTGTCTGTTGGAAAGGGATATGCTTGTTATGGTTTGTGCAAACTAAGTATTAATAAAATGAATGAATTTTCTTATATTGTTGTTTCATTTCACTTATGGAATAATAGACTAGCACACTTAAATTTTAAATCATCATACTTTATGACTAAAGAAGGAATAATCATTTACGATAAAACAAATCCATCAAAATGTGAAATTTGCATACAAGCAAAAATGTGCAAAAAGCCTTTTTCAAAACCTGAAAGAAACACTCAACTACTTGAACTGATACACTTTGATATTTTTGAATTAAATTGCATATTAACTAGAGGAGGTAGTAGATACTTTATTACTTTCATAGATGATTAGTCTAGATATACACATGTATATTTAATGAGATCAAAAGATCAGGCTTTTGAAATGTTCAAACGAATTAAAACCAATGTTGAAAATCAAAAGGAGAAGAAAATAAAGGTGCTGAGGTGGAGAATATTTCTCTATAGAATTTTCTTCTTTTTGTGAAGAGAATGGCATTATTCATCAATCAAGTGCACCTTATACCCCACAACAAAATGGTTTAGCCGAACGAAAAAATAGAACATTGGTAGAAATGACTAACACTATGATTTTAAATACTGAATAGAATGTAAATTTGTGGGGCGAAGCATTTCTAACTGCATGTCATCTGCATAATAGAATTCCATCATAGAAAACAAAAGTGTCTCCTTACGAATTATGGAAAGGCAGAAAGCCTAGCCTGAAATATATAAAAGTATGGGGCTGTTTAGCTTTTTATCGAGTCACAGATCCAAAAGGAAGCAAGCTAGGACAAAGAGCCTTGAAAAGTGTATTCTTAGGATATGTTGAAAGTTCAAAAGCATATAGATTATTGGACATAGAGTCCAAAGTTATTGTGGAGTCAAGGGATGTTGAATTCATCGAAAATAAATTTACATGTGACCGCACACAAACATCAGTTCCTACATAAATTGACCACGAAGAAGATAATGAAAATATCGAGAATACTTCTTCTAAAAGAAAACTTCAAAGCATGCCTGAAGAACCTGGAAGAAATATACAAACAAGAAAAACCAAAGTTTTGGATCCTGATTTCGTCTCACCAGACGATATGATTCATCTTGTAGTCGGAAACAGAAATGAAATAATAGACGAAACAATTTTTAATCTACACAATGAAGAAGTCCCTAAAACCTATAAGGAAGCTATGGCTTCAAGGGATGCTACCTCCTGGAAAGAAGCAATACACGATGAGATGGATTCACTTCTATCTAACAATACTTGGGTCCTAACAGATCCACCGGTAGGGACTAAACCAATAGGTTGTAAATGGGTATTTCGAAAGAAATATAACAAAGATGGATGTATTCAAACATTCAAGGCAAGACTGGTTACCGAAGGATTCATACAAAAGGAGGGTATTGATTATTTTGACATATATGCTCCAGTTGCTAGACTATCCTCAATAAGGGTTCTTTTTTGTCTTGCATCTAGTCATGGATTGTATGAGCATCGAATGGATGTTATGACCGCATTTCTTAATGGGAACTTAGACGAAGAGATATATATGGAGCAACCAGAAGGGTTCATCCTTAGTGGAAATGAAAACAAAGTTTGTAAGCTAGTCAAGTCTTTATATGAACTAATGCAAGCTCCCAAGCAATGCCATGAGAAATTCGATGTTGTAATCTTATCCAATGGATTTAGGCATGATAGTGTGAACAAGTGCATCTATTTCAAATTCACATATTGTTATGGTGTAATTATATGTCTATACATGGATGACATGCTAATATTTAGTACTAACATAAATGGCATAAATGAGACAAAGAAATATTTGACTTCTTGTTTCAAAATGAAGGATTTAAACGAAGTTGATACTATTTTAGGAATCAAAGTGAAGAAACATAGTGGAGGATATGCTTTTGTCAGTCCCACTATATTGAAAAATTACTTTTAAAATACAAACATTTGAATTTTAAAGAAGCAAGTAGCCCTTATGATTCCTCAACTAAATTATTTGCTAATTTTGGAAGAGCAGTAGCTCAACTCGAATATGCAAGTGTTATCGGTAGTCTCATGTATGCTATGCACTGTACTCATCCTAATATCTCTTATGTTGGGTGCAAATTGTCCAGATATACAAATAACCCCAGTATTGCACATTGGAGAGTAGTTGGAAGAGTTCTAGGATATTTTAAAAGGACAACTAAATTAGAACTCCAATATGAAAATTTCCCAGTAGTTTTAGAAGGATATTTAGATGCAAGTAGAGCAACCCCTGAAGATGGAAATAGAGGAACTACTGGATGTATTTTTACTCTAAGAGGTGGTGCTATATTATGGGCCTCCAAAAACAAATAATCATCACACATTCTACAATGGAAGAAGAATTCATATCTTTAGACGCATTAGCAAAGGAAGCAAAATGGCTATGCAGTTTGTTAATGGAAATAGAGTTGTGGCCACACCCATCGTCAGCCATTCCCATATATTGTGATAGTGAATCCACAATGTCTAGAGCATATAATAAAATCTACAATGGAAAATTTAGACACATAATCTTAAGACACGCATATGTCAAAGAACTCATTGTAGATGACATCAATACAATTATATATGTAAGATGTGACGATCCGTCTTCCTCTCGACAGAAAGATGCATCATCTTTAAGAAAGAAATGAATAGAAAAGAGAAAGATAGAGAAGAAAGAAAGAAAACAACATCATAATCTCAACAGCGAAACGAATAAATTATATTAATCACATAAAATAGTACATAGTATCAACATTCATTAGAGTTACACAGATTATACATCACATACTAGACAGTTATAAACACCTGTCTAGTTATACAACTCAACAAAACGATTCAGAGAACACACAGCGGATCACTACATATATCTACAAACGCTGAAGCCTCCTGCTCCATTGCTCCTCCAGAATTCGTCAAAGCTAACCTGAATCCCTTGGCTACTCGTAAAAATTTGAGTACCTAAGAGTTTAAGAAAATAGAAGATAAACTCCGGGTCAGGCATGGGTCTGGTGTGAGTAACAGGTTAAAGTTGCTTAACTTTGAAAAACCTTTGAAAACAAAAGGTATCGCGTAAGACTTCCTACACATAAACATGGTTAAGTTTATACCTTACGCTAACCAAAATATTTGATAGGAAATCCAGTGATATTATAATAGGGTCTAGGGTTTTCAAATAAATAAGAAATAGTTCAAATTGTTACATGATTAAATTCCAGCATACTAGCCATAAAGTGGGTAATACAATCAAAACCGTAAGGACGCATAGGAAGAATGGGTTTCTATCAATGGCAGGGTTACTGGGGTACCACCCGTCACGGTACGTGGCCTAGATCACCATACCTAGAATCCATCCAAAATCCCCTGCAACATAAGGCCGGATCCATCCCTTACTGGACAGTTCCGAACAAGACAACCCCGGCAGTTGTTGCAATCAACTGCCCACACAGCCGAATATAAAGGGACCTCTACACAGGGGTAAATCACGTCCTACTTGGGTGCTACCCACTTAGCCTTGCTGCACCTCCCCTGTTTTAGCCATTACCGGTTGATGAGGCTTGAGGCTATGATTACCTTTAGAGAACACATCTCTTAGAATGCTCATCATCCACTTGACGATGTTCTGAAAGCATTTAATCCATACAAGTTCGTTTCGGGTTCGAACGAAACCGAAGGCATTATCTCGTTACACTAATTTTGGAATCACCCTCAGAGTTAACGATGATAACCCTTGCACTCTGAATCTTCATCTTCATTTGAGATTCACGACCTATCGTTAATTTGGATCGATGTGGTTTTCGGATATCCAAATCTGGAAACCCGATCCCGGTCTCATCGAAATCCAAAACGTATCTTTTAGGTCAAAGTTGTTTTAAAGTTAAACAATTCAATTCTATTATCTATATCAACACAGATAGATAATTCATAATATCACAGATAGATAACTTATATTATCATCACAAATAGATAATTTACATTATCATCATGCTTCAACCAAAGCATCCATATCACACAGCATCACTTATCTCATATCTGAGATCTCAAACCATTCAAGGCAATCAATATCATCCATCCATACATAAGCATTGATATATACCATCTCTAATTAATTTATAGTAAATTAAATTAATTACTTCATCTCTAATTAATTTAAAATAAATTAAATTAATTACTTCATCACTATAAATCTTTCTTAACTTAACCATTAATTAATTGCAAATCAATTAATTAAACATCCTCTAAGTATTCATTTCAATTAATCACTCTTGATTAATTATTTTCTAATTACAATAAGTAATTAGCCTTTAATTAATTACCTAAATTAATTATTCTCAAACAATTACAGTAATTAACCTTTAATTACTTCATTAATTAATTGATTATAATTAATTACATTAATCCTCAATTAATCACAATTAATTAATTATTTTATAATCACTTATTATTTATTAATTAATCTTAATTAAGAAACCTTTAATTACATCATTAATTATATTAATTAATGATCATAATTACTTCTTTAATTAATTATTCATTAATCAATCTTGATTAATCACATTCGGTAATTAACTACCCTTAATTTCTTCATTAAATAAATTTAATTATTCTTTAATTAATTACATTTAATAATTAATCTTTCATTAATTATATTTATTAATCACCCTAGATTAATCTCATTAGTAATTAATTATCCTTAATTAATTACATCACTTAATTATCTTCAAATAACTTTACTAATCCATTCTTAAATTAATTGCACCAGGTAACTAATTATTAATTACTTTCACTAAGTAATTATCGTTCTTATTTATTTGACAAAGTAGTTAAACCCAAACTGCTTCCAATCTTCAATTAATTACATCATGTAATTATCCACTAATTACTTCACTAAGTAATTATTCTTCATTAATTACATTAAGTAATTATACTTAACCCATCATCCAATGATTACTTTAAATTAATTAAACTAACTAGTTAACTTAAACTAATCACATAAATTTAATTAATTACACTGGGTAATTAATCCCTTTAATTACTTCATTAAGTAATTATACTCAAACAATTTCCATAAATGATTATCTTTAATTAATATAATTAGTTATTAAAATTAATCGCATTAATTAATTATTTAATAATCCGTAGTTAATGATCTTCATCAACAATTAACAAACCTTTAATTACTTCTCCTAAGTAATTAAACTTAGATTAACCATTATTAATTACAAATTAATAAATTTTTAATAACAAATTAATTAATCTCTAATTATTTAATTAATTAAGTGCTTAACTACAACTTAATTAATCTTTAATTACTTGATTATTTAGTTTCTAATCATTAATTAATAATCTAATCTTATCTAATTAACGATCTTAATTACAAATTAATTATTCTTTAAATAATTAATCTTAAACCTTAACTAATTAATTTAAAACCCTTATATACTAAATTTATTAATCCAAATCATTAATAAATTAAATTAATTTATTATTATTTAATTACCTTAATAGTTTAATTATCCTAAATTACTAAATCTTAATTAACCTTAGGATAAAACATTTTTCTTATTAATGACCTAATTATCATTTACAAATGCATTTGAAAACATTATACTTTTGAATTTACTTTTAAATTCCATTTCAAATTAAGATTCAAAATAAATACATAATTAACTTTAACAAAATTTGAAACACATTTTAAAAACTTTTTAAACCACATGTTTAAGAAATACTTATCTCATAAAAGAAATTTAAAAGAGTTTAAACCAAACTCATTTTAAATTCAAACCATTTTAAAATATACCTTGAACATTTTAAATTTTTTAAAACATTTTAATTTGATAAAACTTTATTTTATTTCAAAATAGGATACAAATTAAAACTTGAATCCATACTTAACTTTGATTTAAATCTTTGTTTAAATCCGGCTTTCAATTTTTAATTTCATTTTAAATTTAAAAACACTGACAGGATTTTTAAAAACCTATAACTAACAATGACCCGAGACTAGACCTAAAAACTTCGAGCCAAAACACCCTTTATTTCGAGAAATTCCCTAAAACAACTCGAGTAAATCTCGGGTACAAATCCACTGCTCAACCCAACTTCAACTACCTGATACTTCGTGCACACGTGCGCTTACACCGGCGAACTATGCCACTCCGACTATCATTGACGACCCTCACAAGACGACGTTCATCCTCGCACCTTATTCCGACCCTAAGATCATCAGTACAACTCAAAATCAATTCCAAGCACACTTAACCCAAACCTGGAACTAAAAAGAGCAAATCTGGAATCAACTCGAGTTCGTCTCTCCGATCACCAGAAAAGCTGAGCCACCGGCCATTACTTTAAGAACCACCATACTAACAATTCCCAGAACCCCGTGCAACTCGATTCACCATAGACACCACAACGATCGATTTTTTGACTAAACTAAAAACTAGGGATACAGGCTTCTCTGATCAACCACCACCGCCGCAGTGCTAACATCTCCTTCCTGGAAATTTTCCCAACCTCCCCTATTACTCCACTACCATCAGCGAAGACCACGCCATTTTCGATTACCTAGATCGTCTGAATTCCCTCAGAACACAAACATAGGACATATTCGAACTGCTCGTTCGATCCTTCTCTAAAAATTGTGATTTTATTTTTAAATATCATATTTTTGAATAAGGTTTCAGATTATATACCTGAAACAATAGATTAGAATGTTTGAAAGTTTCACTTATCATAAATTTTGCTCTGTTCTTTTTGATTTCCAGAGACATTCAATTCAAATTTTAACTTAGTTAAAATTTTATTCATCAATATATGATTAAACAAACAACTTTTGTTTATATTTTAAATCCTAACAGAAACTAGATCTAGAGAAAATGGATTTTATTCAAAATCCTAGCTTTGAAACTAAGCACAATCTGATACAACAACCGTATACACATCCGCACATTCATATATATACACATAAATGCACCAATATATACACATACAAACATACTAATTCCAGATATGAACATGCAACAGATTTTATATACTTAAATTTTTAAAAGCGATGTTACTCACCTGATATGAAGATGAATGGAGCCACTTTGTTTTTGAAAACAGCAATAAAATTTTAAAAAAATTGAGTTGCTGGAATAAAATGCTTTGATTTATAAACTTGAATTGCTGTAGAGTGTTCCTTTTATTTGTAACTGCCATGCTTACTTTGGATTTGCTTTAGTTTTGAAAAGATGTAGGCATTTGAACAGATTGAAGAAAATTTGTAGGCTCTTATTTGAAAAATGGTTTGCAATCTCGATTTTGAAATTGAGTAACTGGTTTTAAACAGAAACATGATTTGGTTTGAACTTGCTTTAGTTTGAAATTTAGGTTGATGATGAAACTTTGCATACTTGATTTTGGTAGTGGATTACAGGTTTGAGGAAGACGATTCTCATATTTTAAGAATAATGTTTTAGGTTTTTATTAACATATTTTTATATCTGAAAAATGAAACCAGGATGTTGGATTTAATTTCTAATTTTGAGTAGTGAATTACAGATTTTTTTTTGGAAAATTGTTTCAGCTGAAGTTTTTCTTCACTTTGAATTTGAAGAATTGAAAAAAGAATGAGGGTGAGAAGCAATGTGTTTTCATAAGTAAATTTTATGATTTAATTAAAATAAAATCAAATGAAAATTAATAAGGACACTTGTGTTAAGATTCAACACTTGTCATATACCTTTGTTTATTAATGCACACATGTTACATTAAGCTTTAATAAAATAACACTTGTCCTTTAAGTATTTTCTTTTTATTTTAAATGTTAATAAAGGTTTTTAACTTAATTTATAAATTTACAAATACTTATTTTTATAAATATCGATAACTTTAAAAAAAAAATCAATTATACTTATAAATAAAAGATTATACAAATATTTTTAAAATCCAAAATATTTTAAATATCTATCTTTTGAATTTCAAAATTTTAAAGTCAAATCCAAATTAAATTCTAAAATCCAATTTAAAAATCAAGTTATATATACATATATAACTACTTATTCAATTTAAAAATAACAATTCTATTGTCTTTAAAATCTATTTATATTTATACATTTATTAATATCATTTGAAAATGACACATTTATCAATTTGAAATAATTTATAAAAGAGATTACCTTATTAAATAAATTACTTATTTCACTAAAGTGAATTAATGTTTCATATGCTATATTGTATTTTAAATTTTCATATCTAATTACAATTCATATTTATTAAGAAATATTAAAAAGAAAAGAAAATAAACCTTTTTGTTGATTAATTTAAACTTAAACTTAAGCTAAGATTTAAACAATTAATATTTATCTTAAATATTTTAAAACTATATAGTTATTTATTTAAATAACTTTTGAAAAGCTTTATATTAAAGTAAATCATAATTTCCAAATTGCCAATTATATTTTAGAATTTGAAAACATATTTTTATTTGTCAAATTCAAACCAAAGTTCTTCTATTTACAATATATACAAATATATATATACATTATAAATAGAAAATATTTTATTAGCTTTTAAAAGACAAATTCAACAATTAATTATTTATTAAAGGAAGATTATTAAATAAATTCAAATTTATTAACAAAGATTATCAAATCAATTTAATTTTTGATGTAGATTATTAAAATGATATTGCCCAAAATTCCAGGTCATCACATAAGATTAAAGAAAAATCTGGCAGACCCACTGAATAAAAGGATTACTAAGAGATATGGTTAAAAAACTAGTTGTGGAATTGGTCTAAAATCTCTCTAATCTCCTGCAATGGAAACCCAACCTTTTGTTTTCTACCCTATGGTTTAAAGGGTAATAACAAGTTGCAGTCAAGAGATGGATAAACATTGAATACCAAAAGTTTATTTGTTACGGTCGTGGTGTATGTTTGTTATAGTAACAATGACGAATCAAAATAAACACCTATATGAACATAAGAAACAATGTTTCAACAAAGTTGTTTAGAGTTAAACTTTATAAATGTTCATGAATATCAGGGGAATGGTTATAACTAATACAAGGTTATGGTGATTTTGTTGAAGAATACATGCATTTATGTGTATAGATATTTTGTTTTAACATAAAGGATTTTGGTTTAAGTTATTATCCACCAAATTGTCTATTAAAATTTAAATATCTAAACTAATAAGGAAGTTCAAGCCGAAAGATACTTTATTTTATGCATAAATGTACATGTACAATATTACAATCTAGTGGGGGAATGTTGAAAAGATTAAAATATTTTAAAGTCCCACAACCTATAAAATTAGGGTATATTTCACTTTAAATATGTAATAGAACAAAGGGAATATGAATAGAAAGAAGTAAGAAGAAGACATGGCTACATATATACACACACAACACACACACACACACATATTAAATGTCAAAGATTAGGCATGTGGGCATGTGGGCACGTGCGTACTACAGTGGCGACTGTTTGAAGCGGTTGCCTCTTTTAATTTTAACAGTTGTGTCCATTGGCTTACTGACAGTTGCCTCTATGCCTTTTCATGTCTTATATAAACAGCTTCCAACTACTTAGAAATTAATTCGCATGTTCCTTCCCATCTTCTCTGCGCTCCTTCTTCCTCCACTTCAACAAAAGACAAATTGCTCTTGCAGTCCATTGCTCCCTACAAGAGAGGTCTTTGTTGTATCCTGGAGGAATTATGCCATCAACCCTTGAGCAATCTCTTTCGTAGTAAGTGATCAATTCCTTAAAGAAAGTGTCCTCCTTACATACCCCAAAGACAATTCCCATTTGCTGCCTAACCGATTGCTAATAAATAACAGAAATAAAGATTCTTTCTCTCACATACCAAGTCAGCAAAGTTCAAGAAGGAGCCGAACCCGTATGTTATCTCAGCCCATTTACATTATACACGAATGCTATAAATACAGAATGTACATATCATTGTAACGAATGAAAAGATTATCAATAAAATCTCAAATTTACATTTTTTTTCAATTTTATAATTTGGTACCAGAGCTACTCTAAAAGCCTAACCGCTATGTCTTGCCTAAAGACCATCGAAGCCAAGATCTTTATCCGATATTTGAATGCACAGTGGTTGTTCATTATATCAAAGATAATTCTCTTAATCAACCATTGTCTTTAATCAAGTTTATCTATTCTTGGTTTCTGAATCTGCAGATTTAAGAGGCATCATCAATTGCAGCATCAAATCATCAAGCAGCTTTGCCAGAGAATAGATTCTGGCTGCATCTTGACAATCAATCATCACCATGCCAAATGCCTTGCCAGTCAAAGCATTTGGTGAATCTGGTGGCATCTGGCTGACCATCTGAAAATATCATCATCCTGGAAGCCTATTTTTCATCATCTGGTCATTATCACAAAATACTTAATAAATTGAGACATGATTTCCCAATTTTAATTTATAAGTCCCGCAACATTGATGTACAAAAAAGAAACATTTTTTACTTCTACGTCACAAATCCAAAATAACTTAATCTAGGCAACTCAAACTTTAGAACTAAGCTGATTAGTATTTTATAAATCGTTTTATAAATTGACTAAATTAAGAAGTTATTGATTTATAATTACAAAATTAAGTGCAAACTATGCGAATCTTAGATTGAATTTTATTCTTCTTTTGTTTCTAATTTTATTTGCAAAATCTGATTGATTTTTTCCTTGTAGAAAAATTAAGGTGAAAGTGATAGAGTTTAGGGTATGTCCTGAGGGCTATTATGTAATTTGTTACATATATCTAACTCGTTAACCAATCTTGTTCGAAATAAAAGTATTTACTTTCTTATATATACTTGATATAATGTGGTTATATTAATTAATCAATTTAATTAAAAGTATATTTAATAGAAAATCCATGAATGGCATATTTTATGATAGTAGTTATAAAGTGTTGTAACCGTGAGTAATTTATCACAATAAAACAAATACACCATTTTAAATTTTCCAAGTCAAGATGCATCGAGGCTAGATATCGGTGTATCTGTTGAAACTAGAGTATGTAACGCTCTCCAAATGTTGGACAGTTTACTACTCACAACTGCTGCAGGAACCTAGGGTTACATACATATAGTTATTGGATAACTATGGAACGACTCATTCAATAGTTTTTTATTAGTTAATATAAATAAGGTCAAACATAAAATGTCGATGTGGCTGATTTACACAGTTCTCTCGACTTGAGAATACTACGGATCTTCAAAATAAAAGCTTTACTTTGATTATAGTCAAATCATGGCATGACGTTCCATCGAGTGACTATAGTTTGGGTCAAGTGGAAATATTGGAAGTGAAGCACTATGCAAGATAGGATTCGCCTCCTCGGTTATATGCGGTTAGTATCATGATCAACTCAAGTCAACTCAAAGTCAAATCTCTGTCCAGAGTATTTTGGTTAATAATAATTTTTATTGTTAAATAAAGGACTTTGTGTTTGGACTATAAAGTTGAATGTGGATGATATTGGATTTTTGACCGCTACCAAATTCCATAAGTCGTAATATAATATAGTTTTGACGGAGAGAATTAGCGTAAATAATTTTCAATATTAGGTATCGCTTATAATAAGTAAAATTCGATTTTACCAAAAGATGTGTAAGCGATGAATTCAGCAAAAATGTCACACCACCTACTAAGTGACATATGAATGTTAATATTTGAATCGTTCAATATTAATCGCTGACTGAATTTACACCTTTGAGTCGCACAACCGTAATGATGAATTCTCCAAAAAACCACATGATTTAATTAATTTATAAAAAGTTGTATAATTAGCATTTAAGAAATATTAATTATTATTTATCTTATTTGATGGGAGTTATTTGCAGTTAATTGAATGCGTTTATAAAAGTTATATTTACGCGCATTGATATATGATATCATTGTAATTAAATAAGAGATAATTATAAGGAATCTTATGTCATTTGATGGAATGTAAAGAGAAAGTTAATCAAGAGAATTAATTAGAGAAGTTTTAATTGAAGAATGGGAAAGGTTTCCTTCTTTCAAATAAAACTTATTCTCTAATTCATTCTGTACGGATAATTCATTCTTTCTCATTTATTCTTTTTCTTTTTATCCTTTTAACTTTTCATGGCAGAAAACAAAAGGAAATTCAAAATTCTTTCAACTCCATATGAATACATCAAATAAACAAAACAAAAGTGGTTCATCCATCTCTTACAAAGATAGGATGGGAATCTTGAAGATCTGAGGAGATTCATCATTCAAGGTGTGACTTCTAGGCAACATCCTAATGGGAGTCCATTTTCAAAATGTGCTTCAAAGCTTTGAGTTTATAAAAATAAAATAAATGAACACGGTGAGGTCGTTAGAAATAAAGCTCGTTTAGTTGTGCAAGGCTGTTGTCGAGAAGAAGGAATAGATTTCGGTGAAACCATTGCACCCTTAGTAAGATTAGAAGCCATTAGAATTCTACTTGCTTTTTCAAATCACAACAATTTCAAATTATTTCAAATGAATGTCAAAAGTGCCTTTTTAAATAGTTTTGTTAAAGAGAATGCTTATGTTGAACAACCTCCACCTTTTGAAGAAGAAAAGTTTCCAAATCATGTTTAAAATTTAAAGAAAGCTTTATATGGTCTGAGACAAGCTCCTAGAGCCTGGTATGATAGACTAATATCTTACCTATTACGATCAAAATTTGAAATTGGCAGAGTAGATAATACTCTTTTTATTAAAAGAAATAAAAATGATATCCAATTAGTATAGATTTATGTAGATGATACCATTTTTGGATCAACAAATAAAGAAGTGAACCAAGAATTTTCTAAAATAATGATAAAAGAGTTTGAGATGAGTCATATGGGTGAACTTACTTTCTTTTTAGGGTTGCAAATAAAACAATTAGATAGTGTTATTTTCATTAGTCAAGAAAAGTATGCTAGGGATTTAGTTAGTAAGTTTGGTATGACCATTGCTAGTGGAAAACTCACTCCTATGGCAACCAATGAAGACTTGGGTAAAGAAGACTTGTCAAAAGATGTTGATCAAAAACTATAAAAAGGAATGATTAGGTCGCTACTCTATATAACTGCGAGTAGGCCTGATATCATGCATAGCGTCCATCTCTATGCAAGATACCATTCTCAACCCAAAGGAACCCATTTAAAAGCTTTAAACGTATCCTAAGATATGTTAAACACACTTAAGACTATGGCCTATCTTACCTTAATAATGATTCATTTGAAATAATCTCATATTGTGATGTTGACTATGCTGGTTATAAATTAGACCAAAAAAGTACAAGCGGAACTTGTCACTTTTTTGGACATTCTCTTATTTTCTGGTTCAGTAAAAAGCAAAATACTGTCTCCCTATCAACAACTGAAGCAGAATATATCTCTGCTGCTTTAGCTTTTTCTCAAGTTATCTATACCCAATAGACCCAAAAGGATTTTGTATTAAATATTTCAAAATCATCATATTATTAGGACAATACAAGTGCAATAAATTTATCAAAAAATCCTACTCATCATGCCGGAACAAGCATATTGATACCAGACATCATTTTCTCAGAGATAATATAAGTAAAGAGATTATTTCTCTTGAATTTATCAACACTGAAAATCAAATAGCTGATATTCTGACCAAACCCTTGAATCAATCTACTTATAGTAAATTAGGAAGTGAACTAGGTATTTGTTCTATAATTGAGATATAGAATATAGATATAGTTACATCAATAGAGAAAAAATTGTCAAAATTTTCAAAAAGGATGTCGACATTCCCCATCCCCCATGTCGACATACAACGGTCAAATTTGAAATTTTGACTTTCCCTCTAAAATCAGTTTGGTTGCTATGTAATCGCAATATTTCGAATTCATCTGTCTTCTCACTTTATTTTCTCTGTGATAAACTTCTAAAATACAAAATAGTGGCCTTCTCTTCTAAATCAAACCAAAATGCAACCATTTCCTTCCTTTCTAATTCTGGTCCATTCGAACGTACTACATTGGCTCAAGTAATAAAGATCGAGGAAATTATAAAGGATTCTCTGCAAATGCCGACAGAATTACAAGTCATGCAAATAAGGATGGCAAAGGAACAAGAGAAACAAGACAAGGTTCTTATAAATTTGAAAAAAATATATTAATGGATAATAATGCAAACCCTATTGTGATTGAAGATGGTTCCTCTAGTACTCATAATCTATTAGAGGATGATGAAGAAGAAGAAGAGGAGGAGGAGGAGGTAGCGCAAATGGACAAGGATGATAATGTTGTTTGCGTTGGAGATGTCTATTTTGACAAAAATGGTAATTTGGTCGAACAACATGGAAACTTTTGTCTCCATTATCCTAATATTTCGATTCACAAGTCATCATTTATCAAGGACTCTTGTTAGATTATTATTATATTAATGTTTTTATATTTTGTATATTTGATTTGTTTTTATGTTTCATATATATGTATAATGTAACACATGTAGAATAAAATTAGATTTATGTTTCACTTATTATACTTCGTTATTAGCATTTAGTCCAATTGTATTAGTTTAAGGGGGGTTATGTAATTTAGGCTTAGTTTTTGTTAATGACAAAGGCGGGGAATTATAAAATAGGATAGTTAGGCTCTTAGTTAGGCTTAGATTAAAAGGGAGTTATTAGAATAAGGGAGAGTCAGAGTGGAATCCGAGTTTGGTGGAGTATATTTTATAAACATAAGTTGTCATAATCAAAAGGGAGGAGATTGTTAGTTCCTGAGATGATGGTTTCAATGACAACAATCATAGGCTTGTTATAAAATATAAATACTAATATCTTTGTCTAGATATATAGGTATATGTAGGAAATATAAATATATGTAGGTACTGAGAATGAAGACTGTACGGCATAGATATTTAAGACTGACAAATTCAAGATTGTAAAAATCAAGACTAATGACTCATGAGTATCAAGATTATCAAGAGTTCAAGAGTTCAAGACATTAAAATAAGTAATAAAGTCTAGATTTATGTTAAAACTCCATAATAGCACTAAAATCTTTATTCTGATTTTAATTATGGAATGGAATCTACCTTCTCGCTTTAATAGTGGGATGGAACCCACGACCTTCTCCAGTGGAATGGAATCCACGAAAATTTCAAAATGGCTTATTTTTAGATTTTTTGTAACGACTCGCAAATCCATACCCCTTGAGTTAACACTATTCTACCTAAATCAACTCAAGTTGTACAGAAATACGAACCATTTGGGTTAAAGAAGAAGGGGTAGAAGAAGAAAATAGAAAACAACAACAGATTCAAACCATCGCAGCGGAATAAATTATAATAGATATTAACATATCTTTACACCAAAATCAAATATAGCTGTTATATTACATCATCAGAGTACATCAATCACAGCTCAACATCAACAACATTCAAATGGATACACAGCAACTCAGCACAGCGGAATATATATATATAAGCAAGTACGAGAGCACGTATCGTCATCCAGCTCGTCTCCTGAGCTCCACAGCATCATATCCTATAATACTCGGTCTGACCCGAGCATTTCAGTTAAATAACACCCGAGTCAGTCTGGAATACCAGAGTGAGAAAATCACACCCAATCGATTATTAAAGTTTCAAAAATCCTTTTGAAAACAAAAGTATCTCGTAAGACCACGCCACAAATAAACATGTCGGATTTTTACCTTACGATAGCTAAAACAATTTTATAGAAATCCTCTGATGTTATAATAGGGTCTATATACAAATGCTTATAAAATAGCCGAAATTGTTACATTATTAAATTCCAGCTACTAGCCACGGAGTGGGTAATACAAACAAAACTCGTACAAGGCTCGTAGGGAGAATGGATTTTCAACTAATGACTAGGCACCGAGGTACCACCTGCCACGGTACGTGGCCTAGATCACAGTACCAAGGAGTACGCCCGCTCCCCTGAAACACGAGACCGGGACTACCCCTTACTAGATAATCCCGAGTGAGATCACCCTGCGGTTGGGATCAGCAACCGCTCACTAAGCCGAAATAATATGGGACATCTAGACAGGGATGACCTCACCCTGCTTGGGTGCTGCCCACCTAGCCTTGCTGCATAACCCCTGATTTTCAGTCTTTCCCATTTGATGAGGCTTGAGGCTAAGCGTTACCTTTTTAGAACATATCCCTTAGAATGCCCATCGTCCGTCTGATGATCTTTCGCAAGCATTCATCCATACAAGTCCGTCCCGGGTTCGAACGAAACCAAAGGCACTATTCCTACTACATCCATTGTGGTAATAACTTAGGATTAGTAGCGACAAGCCCTTGCACTTCACTGCTCCATCTTCGAATCCAAACTCGTTTTCACGAAACGTACAAACCGGATCGAAGTGGTTTTCAAGAAATTAATCTCGTTCCCGGTCTCAAACGATCAACGTATTTGTCCAATATTGATAGTCGGTGATTTAACTATCAATTAATATTCACAAACAACCATCCAGCAATAAATAATTTTCCAAATTATTTATTAACCTCAAAAATATCTTCACAATATATATTTTCACTTTTCAAACCCTTTTGAAACCAGTTTTCAAACTATCTTCCTTTTTCAAAATAAATTTCAAGTATTTCTATTTCTACTGAAATCACCAAGCACAAACTTTAGATTTTTAAAAAATAATAATTAAAACACTATTGAAAAATATGTTAAAAATTTAATTTAGAAAAATTACTTTAATACTTAATTTATAATAATACTTTTAGAAAAGACTAAAATTAGGTTACCTTATAACTATACATTAGATTTTCTTCTTTAAACAAAATTCCAAATCATTCTTTAAATAATTATTACGATAATAGATTAAACAAATTACTTACTTTAGAATTTACTTTAAAATATTTAAATTAAAACTACTTCAATAATTGATTAAAAATATATACTATATGAATATTTGAAAATAAGGTTACTTTATAAATATAAACTAGGTTCTCACTCTTAAAACAAAACACTAAGTTACCTTTAAAATAATTACTACGATAATAGATTTGAAAAAAAAATATTTACTTTAGAATTTAAACATTTAGAAATAATAAATTTCCAAGAACATACTTTTTTTTAAAAACAACATTAAAACCTTTATCTTATTTTTAAAAAACTTACTTTGAAAAGGTACTTGGCTATCCAGAGAAATATACTTCTCTTTACATTCTTCTTGAAATTTCCAATTTCAAACACTTGAATCAATTTCCAAATTGATTTCCAATTTACTCCCTTTTACTTCAAAATCTATTAATTTCAGATTTTATTTCTTAATTATGATTTAAAATATTTTTAACTGAGAAGACCAATTTTTGATTTCTCAAATTACTTCTTAATCCCTTTAAATAAATTTAAACTTTGAATTTTAAAATAATTCTTTATTCCTTTAAATTAATATCACATAATTTTACAATTCATTAATTACTGTTTATTCAAATCCTTTTCTTTTCATACTCGAAGTTATTTATTAGTATTTAACATACTTCCATTTCTTTTTCAATTCATTCTTAATTTATTCAGTTTTCTCTAATTATCTCGCTTACAATTTACTTCCTTTATTTTCTTTCAAAAATCCAATTTATATATTTTTGGTAATTCATTATACTCAAATATATCCAATCAAACCATAACATTCAATATTCCAATATAACTCATCATAGAAAATCAAATAATCACAACAGAGAATATTAAATAATAAATGTTGAGGGGTCCAATTGGATCCCTCCAACCTGTTTCCCCTGCATCCACAGATGTTAGCACAATATAATATGAAAATTCCAAAATTTACCATACTATAGCACACCAATCAATTCAACCATTCAAACAATTATTTAAATTTAATCATTTAAATTTAAATTTAACTGAGTGAGATTAACTCACCTTTGCTTTTATTTGCAATTTACTCCAACTGACTTGATTCTTCATGATTTAAGACCCTTGAATAAATATTAGATGGTTTTATTAACACCCGAACAATAAATCATCATTAAATAATCTAAGTTAACTAATGATTTAAATTGAATGATAATTAAATTTTGAGCTAATTTCCTTTGTGAAAAATCCTTAAGTAACTAAAATAAATTTTAAATAAGTTAACTAAACAAATATATTGATTAAAGTTAAACTAGTAAATACAAAGTGTGTAGATGTATATTTATTTCTTCTGAGGCTATCTGTCTACTTATAAAAATTATTTACATAGATTTAAAAAAATCCTTTGTTTTTATATTCAAATTTCAATATACAAATTCCTATATATTTTCTTAAATCATATATACATATCAAGTCAAAAATAGATTTTCCTTTAAGCATCTATATAGGTAAAAATAATTAAATTTTGTTTTAAACTTTTTTCTCTATAAACATTAATTACAAATAGAATTGAATTCCCTTTAAACCAGTACATGATATTAAATTAAAAATAGAACAGAGTTGTTTTATGAATCCTGCTATGATATATTGCTTCTATAAGATATTCATGTATATAAATATAATTTAAATAAAATAATTGGGAATATTTTACTGTGAACTATACCATATATTCATTCATATTCCTTTTTATAAATTGAAACAGCACATATCATATTGAAATAAATAAAACACATTACCTAACTGCCGCAGAGACCCTCCCAACCAAAATTTCATCACCCAGAACCATCCCCTTCAGATATGAACTGCTCCTCTACTGACCCTCCGGTGGTCGATCTTCTTTGCCACGAACGAGCCGATCCAACTCATCGTTGCCCACACCTTGCTCGCGCTCGAAGAAATCGCGACATCCTAACTATGCTCTGCCTCACCGCTGCTCGAACGCTTCTGCGCCCCCTTCAACCTCGAGCCTTCTGGCGCCTAGATCGATCGCGATCTCTACTGCTCCAACGTCATCGCTCTCGAAATCGAACGCCTCGAACTCGCGACTCGCACAAACCCCAAATCAAACTCCTGCACCCTTGCTCGATGGGGAAGCCCAGACGCGTGACTTCGTTCGAACCCAAACTGTTCTCTTATGATTTGATTTGAACGGAAGAAGAAGACGAACCCCGCTCAATTTCTACCTGATACGAACGAATTTCGTTCATTCGTTAATTTGTTTATTTCGAATTGGAACAAGGAAATAAAAGAGTATCTTATATTACTCTTGAATTTAACTCGAAAGAGGGGTCTTTGTTTAGAGCGAGATAGCGATGTTAATCGACCATTTTATTTTTTATTGTTTCGATCTAGAAAAAGGAGAAGTTGTGATTTAAAGGAGGAATATGCTCTGCATAAAAAGTTTGCTTCCGTGCCTGTCGTTGTTTGCTACAGGGCAGGCAAAAAGTTTTGATGGAGAAAGAAGTCAGGCTGGGAAAGGGAATCTCGACTGATGGAAAAAGTTGACATGAAGCGAATTTGACCGGTCAAACATTATATTTGAATTTTAAATTTTAAATTTAAATCGTATCGAATTACGCAACTCAAAATCTTGACTTCCTATCGAGGCGTGTCTCTAGGCGTCTATAACGTTATACCCCTATTTCGAACTCAATGGAAAAGGTTTCAAGTCCTAGTTCGATCGTATGGAGAAGATAGCTTTTTAGATCCAGTTTATTAATTTAAATTTTCGATTCAAATTTCAGCGCATTTATATATCGTACGCTCACACAACAACTCCAAACACTACGAAATTTGAAATCCAATGATAATACAATATTACGGATCCAATGGAACTGCTTTCGTCGAATTCCAAGACTGTGCCTCGGACGGCTATTTTGAAATATCGATTTAAACAATAAAAATTTTAACACTTAACTAACTTCAATCTCCTCAATATAAATTTTACAAGCTTACAAATTATTTTTAACAGGCTGAAAACTCCATATTCAAAATTTTACCCAACTTCAAATTATTTAATTTTAATAAATTCAATTGCCAAATTCAAACTAATATTTGAAATCCAAGTTAAACTATCCTGCGAATATTTAAAATTAATTAATTACTCCAATTTCAAATGCCTAAAAATTCCGGGTCGTCACATTCCTCCCCCCTTAAAAGAATTTCGTCCCCGAAATTACTAGTTAGGAAGAATGGTCCAATACCCGTTTACCTTTCCTAAAACCAATCAGTTCAACATCTAACCAACTATCCTTTATAAAGACACATTGCCATTTTTACTAACTTCCCGAACTCTCCCATAATTTGCAAACAATACTATTTGTAACGCCCCGAAAATTTCCGACTTCCGAAAATCCGACATCGATACTCACTTTATCGACTGCCGAGAAATCGAAGGTCAAAAACCGGAATGTTATGGGTTTTAAAAAAGAATTTAAGAAAAAGAAAAAGGAAGAAGAGAGGAGAGATAGAAAATAGAGAATTTGAAAAATAGAAGATGGAAGAATTTTAAAAATAGAACAGACAGAAAGGAAACAACAGAACAACAACAGAATCTCACAATTCGCAGCGGAACAACATATAATAATAAATGAATAATCTTTAAACAAAGAACTATATCAGTTATTACATTACATTATATTTCATTACATCAAATCATCAGAGTGTACAACAACATACAACAATCAGTGCAGCGGAAAAAGAAATACTATATAAACTAGTAATACGCCATGCCATCCAGCTTGCCTCCAGCAATTCCAGAATATCCAGAATATCCTGATAAACCTAACTCTTAACTGCCCGTGTGCAAATTGGTGGGCACCCAGAGTTTAGGAAGGAAAACAATAAACTCCAAGTCAGTCATGTGACTGGTGTGAGAACTCAAAACAGTTTATTTATCTTTAAAATCAAAAAGAGAATATTTTAAACTCAATTCGCAATGCTTTTAAAAATGAGACTACCATAAGACCTCCTGCCACACACACAATGCAAACGCAGACTTGGAGAAGATTTCTTCTTATGATAGTCAAACATTCTTGATACGCATTTAAAAAGAGCATTTGATATTATTACTAGTGCATAGTGTAGAACAAATCCTTTCGAAAGTAGAATATAAATCTTAGCCAGCATAGGTACCATTATATTATGCCTACTAATAGCTACCATATTAAATGGCAGGTTCTACAACTAATACCGTACAAGTCACGTATTGTTTCTTTGGATTTCCAACAAATGGTCAGGCCAAGGAACTTCCCATTGCCACTGAGAATGCCTCTGGATGGACATCCCCGAGAACCAAACCGGATCTCAACCAACACAAGGCCGGGTTACTCCTAACTGAGTAACAACTGACCGAATATGCCATCCCCCGGTCCTTTGGGACCTTTTTCCGAGAGCGCTCTCTAATCAATTCACACAATCATAACAAAGTGTTTTCAACATGAGTAAGTATCTGGGCTCCATACCATGATACCACCCTTTTCCAGAAGGAAATGGACACATCCTAAAGGGTGCTACCCCTCATAACCTTGCTGCTTCTTTCCTGTTTTGACCATTTCCGGGATGTGAGGCTCGACGAATTCACGTCCACAAAAACATACTTTATACAAAAGCCATGCTTTGGGTCAACAAATGATCAACACAATGATCACTAAGATAGACGATCAAATAAATGATCCTATCACAATAATCAACACAATGATCATTTCAGCATCACTCAGCATGTCACATTACCAAACTGGGAATATATCGCTGATAACTTCAACTATATAACCTTTGAGCTCGTACGTCTCAAAGAAGGGTGTTAAGCAAAGAATAAATTCTCCACCACCAACAGAAATATATTTGAAAGAAATCGGCTTTATATCTCAAATTGTAATGTCAGACATACAATCCATACAAGTCTGTTCCGGGCTCGAACAAAACCGAAGGCACTTACAAAGAAGTCCTTGCAATCCGGATATTCACAATCCTGATCGGATTTCCCATCACTTAGGGAGTCTCTATACCGTTGCAACTCAGTGCAGAGACAATCGATAGGTCATCCTATCGCTTTCGCAAATACCGGGTCTTCAACACCGATCTTCAAATGCAATTCACAACGACGTATCACATATTCGGAATGGGTTATACGACCCCATGGTCCTTTCCCGGTTAACCCGAATAGTGAGCGCTTATTCAAAAATAAGTGTGCATTCAGATTCAATCAATTCACATCAAATACCCATTCAAAGGGAAATACTGATAGTCGGCTATTGAACTATCAATGGATATGCATACATCACCAGATTCCAAATAATTTTCCAAATTATTTATTTTCCAAAATATCTTTACTAGATATAAAATTTCAACACTTCAAAAATAAATCAATATTTATTTTTAAAACAATTCTCCTTTTTATTTATAAATTCCATAATGAATTTATATTTCAAAATATCCATGCATATGCGATTTCAATAATCCATTTCAATTTATCTTTAATTTGATAAATTCTAATTTTTCACTTCATATTGGAAAACATTTCCATACTTATTAAAAATAAGTAATTCACAAATCTTTTTATTTTCAACACTTAGAAAATATTCAATATACTTAAATCGAATTAAGTATATATTTCATTCTTTAAGGAAATCATTCACTTAAACATATTTATTTGGGCCAAAACGAATGTTGCGTAAAACATCGTTACGACAACCCAAAATCACTAGTATAGGGATTCGAAATTAAAATAGATATATAAATCCCAATACTATACAAAACATTTCCTTTCGGAAATCATTTACTATAACAACAGTGTTATAGTCCACATTTCCTTTTTATTTCTCGAAAACATCTATTTCAACAATAAATGTTGAAATCTATGGTTTTGAATCTCAACACATCTAAAAACATCGTTAGATCGTTTTAATTCTATTTAGAACATCATATCTAAATCAATTTTCTTTAACATATTATTCACTATTCAAAAATGTGAATATACTACGTTAATAAATATCATCCTTTCTATTCATTTTAATTCAAAGGATTATTCACTATTCAAAAATGTGAATATAACTCCATTTCTAAGTTATAACAATTAACTTATCAAAATAAGTCGTTTGCGAATTTATAAAAACAACGTTTATAAATTCCATTTCTATTTATTTATAAAAACTTCTTTTTATAAATTCCTTTATTAACCTATTCGATTTATAATCTTAATTATAAACCAAAAGTCCAAATTTTTAAGTCAAACACTTATAATTTATTTATTTGCAAAAATCGTTCCTTTGAACTTTACAAATTTTATAAACCTATTGTTTATAAAATTCCATTTATAACTTCACCGTTATATAATTCTATAAATTTCATTCATTTAGGAAATTCATTTTCACTACATTCAAACACTTATAAAAACTCGTTTTAAAATGTCAATATTTCGATTTATAAATATCCGTTTATAAATCTCTTAATATAAATCAATTAATATTATTCTTTAAAACATCTTTTAATTTCCTTTATAATTTCATCATTTCGATTTATAAAATAATCAAATTTTATAAATCCTATATTTAAACTTTTATCATATATTCAAAAATCCAATTTAACTATTTTATAAAATCATTAGTTCATATTTCTCAAAAATCGACTTTTAATCGTATTTCTAAAAATCAGCTTTATAACTATATTTCACAAAAACCATAATTTTTATACTTTAAAAATTATAACGTTTATTTATTTATAATGGATCAATTCCAAAGATATAGTATATTTTCAAAAATCATTTTAAAGATCATTTTAAAATCCCAAAATCTGGGTCCAATGATGCTACACACCAAATAGTCAATCACGACTAACAACGATATCATATATCGATATGATAATCCATCAAATATCAAAATATCTGAAATAAAATAAATACTGTTGAGGAATCCAGTTGGATCCCTCCAACCTGTTTTCCTGCATCCAAAAACATTAGCACAATACCAATTTCGCTCCAGTACGAAATTATCGCGGTACATGTTCTTAATAAATATTATCCGCTTACTAACGGCGTAATAGGGTCTCATCCGCTAAACAAAAAATGCGGGAAATCAACAACTGCAATATATACATATGCCAATATATATATATTGATATTATATATAATACCAATTTCACTGTTTATGAAATATTCGCGGTATATGTTTTTACTAAATAACATCCGCTTACTAACGGCGCATAATGTCTATTTTAACAATCAATAATTTACAGTCATCATTCAAACATGCATTCAAATATTTTAAATCTAACTATTTAAAATAAAATCGAAATCTATTCGATTGAGTGAGAAATTCTCACCTTGGTTTTAATTTCCGTTTAAGCTTTTATTTCGAATAAAATTAAACGCGCGTTTAATTTTACCCGAAATTCTCACTAACTCCAAACGACTCCAAACCAACTCCATCGCGTAGTGCTCGTCCACACGATTCCAACGCAACTGAGTTTGCATTTTTTCGACCTCGTATGAAAAAGTTATGATTTTTACAAGTTTGAACGTGATTTTATATAACAATTATAACATAAACTTTTAAAATTTTAACCTATGCCTAATCCATGCCATTAGATCATGATCCAAGGGCTCCCCTCCATCTCCTACATTCACGCAACCATCTCCAGGTAATTAGAATGGAGGCCGAACCCACTTTCAAAACTAGGGTTGATTAATGCTCTCTCCACACTCGATGATATCTCGATCAGGAAGTTGCACTCGACTCGCCATGCTCCCCTCTACCCACGCCCAGAAGCTCTTAGAGCTCGGCCACCTGTAGATGAGTGCGCACGAAGGTGGAACGGCCACGAACGGCCTCTTCTATCTCCCTCCACACGACTCCGTTTCCGATCACCACCGTACAATCTCTAGCTCTCGTCGCCCTCTTCAATACTCTAGTTGAACATTTCTGCTAATTCCTGATGGATTGGAAGAAATCGAGGAGGGAAGTTGAGAAAATTCTGGCCCTTGAACCCATGGGTGGCGGCTACGTTAGTTTAGGGTTTTGATTTTGTTATTTTTTTTAATTTATGAAGATGATGTTGTATTTATAGAAAATCAAGCGTAAACACTATTCATCCCGGGAATTCCGAACTCCGATTTAGACGCCGTAACCAGCGTACCTAGGGTTTATCCCGCGTTCCGGACACAATGGAACAGGTTTCGGAAGCTAATTCGGAAGTATGTGCGAGTTATGGCTGAAAACGCTCAATTTGAATTAAACCGATTTAAATCGATTTCTAGGCGTTTTAATTTGTACCGGACAAACGGTAAATCCAATTGACTTGAAATTTGAAACCTTACAATAATATCACATTACGGATCCGATGAAACTAGTTTCGTCGAAATCCGAGACTTTTTGAAAAATGGCTATTTTGACTCGCCAAATTTAAATTAAAAATAATTCGATGCGTTTCGAGCTGCCACGAACAAACGATAACTCCGATTGACACGAAAATTGAAACCCGGTAATAACTAACTATTACGGATCCAATGAAACTGGTTTCGTTCAATTCTGAGACTGTTCAAAAATTGGCTATTTTACAGTCGATTATTTAATATTAAAATATTCAATTTTCACAAATTAACTTTTAATTCGATTTTAAAAGTTCTAAAATATTTCTATAACTCCAGTATGATTAAGTAAAATTTTACAAATTATTTTCAATCATTTTTAACTAAATTTTCAATTATTTCCATAATTTAACATATTAAATTATCGATTTAATTATCCAATAAAATCTAATAAATCAAATAAAAATTTATTTGACTTATAAATTCACTTATTAATATTTAAAATTAATTAAATATTCAATTTTTTTATTATTAAAAATTCTGGGTCGTTACAATCTTTCCCCCTTAAAAGAATTTCGTCCTCGAAATTACAATTAAGAAAGGTTACAGAATTTATTAACTTTCCAAAATTCATAATTAAATTCCTTATGATAACTTTTACTAAGTTTTCAAATCATACTTAGTTATCTTTCCAAAAACAACTACTATTGTTTAACTTTCAATTCTAAATCAAAGTTAAAGTTTTCAAAATTTTCCAAATTTTCTCAAATTTTTCTAACGCCTTAAATTTTCGGAAAAATTCGCCATAGTCTCCTTTGCGCGGCTCGATCCGAAAAAAAAATGACAGTATATATATCACAAATATACATCTCATCAAGTAATGAGGCATCCCGAAGGGAAAAAATGTAAAAGTACGATATTTAATCCGAGATATGTACCTTATATTTTATTAGCAAGCATATACGGCTAATATAGCGCTAAAGCGAACTCCAAATGCGAAGCAAACGCGATCCGCACCTACTAAACACTTAACAAACAACATGAGAACATGCACATATGCAAATAATCTCAATATACAACATATAGCAACATAATAACTATATATATGTCACATAGAAATGCAACAAAACAACAAATGCAAACATATTCAACCATCAACCAACTATAATCCATAACCAATAATATTCATTCATATTCTCATTAATATACAATGAAATGGTTTTCAATTTCAAATCACATTTGATTTATTTACATTGGATTTACTAACATTCATTCTCAATTCAATTAGTTTACATTTATTAATTAAATCCAATTCACATTCAATTCTATTCAAATTTATTTATCTTTAATTTGAATTTCAATTACATAGCTTTCAATTTCTTAATTCACTTTCATTAATACTTAATGAATTACATACAATCAATCAACAATCAAATAACAACCAATGTATATTTATTACAACCAAATTTCCTTTGCTTATATTCATCCAATTTGGTTTAACATTAAATTGATTTCCATTCCAATTTATTCAACTCCCAATAACATTAGATTTTAATGAATTAACACTTTCATTATTCCATATCAACTTAATTTACATTCAATTGGTTTAACATTCAATCCATTAATTCAATTCAATTACTAAAGTCGAATTTTATTTATATAACTCAAGTTCATATTCTTTTAAATCCACTTGATTATTTACTTCGATACCAAAATCAACTTAATTCAATATCTCTTAAGTTATATTCCATTTAATCTTGAAATTCACCTTTATTTACAACTCATATTCATATAATTTTACTTCTTATATATGTAAGTTTATTTCACAATTGTAAACACTTTAATTATAATTCAATTCTTATAATTCTTTTACTTATACAATTATTCTTTTATTTAGATTATTCAAACAACCTAACAATCAACTTACATACACTTTAATAATTCTGAAAAATTATTCCTTTATATATAAAAATATAATCAAGGTAAAATTATTTCATTTACCCAATTTAAAAACAATATCGTGTCGAATTGTTCTATTCAAGTGTTTAGAAACCCCTTCGGCTCAGTTTCGAGGCTGTGCTGACGAAAGTTCATATGCCACTCAATAAACCAATCATCACAATATAAAACAATTTTTATATTCACTAACAAATACGCTCTCATAGCTATTATTACACTCAAACTCATTCTAGAGTACTGCTGACTCTATCTCTAACGAGTAATACCCAACAGAACCATGGTTGTCGCTTAACCATCAGAGCTCTGATACCAAATGTAACGCCCCGAAAATTTCCGACTTCCGAAAATCCGACATCGATACTCACTTTATCGACTGCCGAGAAATCGAAGGTCAAAAACCGGAATGTTATGGGTTTTAAAAAAGAATTTAAGAAAAAGAAAAAGGAAGAAGAGAGGAGAGATAGAAAATAGAGAATTTGAAAAATAGAAGATGGAAGAATTTTAAAAATAGAACAGACAGAAAGGAAACAACAGAACAACAACAGAATCTCACAATTCGCAGCGGAACAACATATAATAATAAATGAATAATCTTTAAACAAAGAACTATATCAGTTATTACATTACATTATATTTCATTACATCAAATCATCAGAGTGTACAACAACATACAACAATCAGTGCAGCGGAAAAAGAAATACTATATAAACTAGTAATACGCCATGCCATCCAGCTTGCCTCCAGCAATTCCAGAATATCCAGAATATCCTGATAAACCTAACTCTTAACTGCCCGTGTGCAAATTGGTGGGCACCCAGAGTTTAGGAAGGAAAACAATAAACTCCAAGTCAGTCATGTGACTGGTGTGAGAACTCAAAACAGTTTATTTATCTTTAAAATCAAAAAGAGAATATTTTAAACTCAATTCGCAATGCTTTTAAAAATGAGACTACCATAAGACCTCCTGCCACACACACAATGCAAACGCAGACTTGGAGAAGATTTCTTCTTATGATAGTCAAACATGCTTGATACGCATTTAAAAAGAGCATTTGATATTATTACTAGTGCATAGTGTAGAACAAATCCTTTCGAAAGTAGAATATAAATCTTAGCCAGCATAGGTACCATTATATTATGCCTACTAATAGCTACCATATTAAATGGCAGGTTCTACAACTAATACCGTACAAGTCACGTATTGTTTCTTTGGATTTCCAACAAATGGTCAGGCCAAGGAACTTCCCATTGCCACTGAGAATGCCTCTGGATGGACATCCCCGAGAACCAAACCGGATCTCAACCAACACAAGGCCGGGTTACTCCTAACTGAGTAACAACTGACCGAATATGCCATCCCCCGGTCCTTTGGGACCTTTTTCCGAGAGCGCTCTCTAATCAATTCACACAATCATAACAAAGTGTTTTCAACATGAGTAAGTATCTGGGCTCCATACCATGATACCACCCTTTTCCAGAAGGAAATGGACACATCCTAAAGGGTGCTACCCCTCATAACCTTGCTGCTTCTTTCCTGTTTTGACCATTTCCGGGATGTGAGGCTCGACGAATTCACGTCCACAAAAACATACTTTATACAAAAGCCATGCTTTGGGTCAACAAATGATCAACACAATGATCACTAAGATAGACGATCAAATAAATGATCCTATCACAATAATCAACACAATGATCATTTCAGCATCACTCAGCATGTCACATTACCAAACTGGGAATATATCGCTGATAACTTCAACTATATAACCTTTGAGCTCGTACGTCTCAAAGAAGGGTGTTAAGCAAAGAATAAATTCTCCACCACCAACAGAAATATATTTGAAAGAAATCGGCTTTATATCTCAAATTGTAATGTCAGACATACAATCCATACAAGTCTGTTCCGGGCTCGAACAAAACCGAAGGCACTTACAAAGAAGTCCTTGCAATCCGGATATTCACAATCCTGATCGGATTTCCCATCACTTAGGGAGTCTCTATACCGTTGCAACTCAGTGCAGAGACAATCGATAGGTCATCCTATCGCTTTCGCAAATACCGGGTCTTCAACACCGATCTTCAAATGCAATTCACAACGACGTATCACATATTCGGAATGGGTTATACGACCCCATGGTCCTTTCCCGGTTAACCCGAATAGTGAGCGCTTATTCAAAAATAAGTGTGCATTCAGATTCAATCAATTCACATCAAATACCCATTCAAAGGGAAATACTGATAGTCGGCTATTGAACTATCAATGGATATGCATACATCACCAGATTCCAAATAATTTTCCAAATTATTTATTTTCCAAAATATCTTTACTAGATATAAAATTTCAACACTTCAAAAATAAATCAATATTTATTTTTAAAACAATTCTCCTTTTTATTTATAAATTCCATAATGAATTTATATTTCAAAATATCCATGCATATGCGATTTCAATAATCCATTTCAATTTATCTTTAATTTGATAAATTCTAATTTTTCACTTCATATTGGAAAACATTTCCATACTTATTAAAAATAAGTAATTCACAAATCTTTTTATTTTCAACACTTAGAAAATATTCAATATACTTAAATCGAATTAAGTATATATTTCATTCTTTAAGGAAATCATTCACTTAAACATATTTATTTGGGCCAAAACGAATGTTGCGTAAAACATCGTTACGACAACCCAAAATCACTAGTATAGGGATTCGAAATTAAAATAGATATATAAATCCCAATACTATACAAAACATTTCCTTTCGGAAATCATTTACTATAACAACAGTGTTATAGTCCACATTTCCTTTTTATTTCTCGAAAACATCTATTTCAACAATAAATGTTGAAATCTATGGTTTTGAATCTCAACACATCTAAAAACATCGTTAGATCGTTTTAATTCTATTTAGAACATCATATCTAAATCAATTTTCTTTAACATATTATTCACTATTCAAAAATGTGAATATACTACGTTAATAAATATCATCCTTTCTATTCATTTTAATTCAAAGGATTATTCACTATTCAAAAATGTGAATATAACTCCATTTCTAAGTTATAACAATTAACTTATCAAAATAAGTCGTTTGCGAATTTATAAAAACAACGTTTATAAATTCCATTTCTATTTATTTATAAAAACTTCTTTTTATAAATTCCTTTATTAACCTATTCGATTTATAATCTTAATTATAAACCAAAAGTCCAAATTTTTAAGTCAAACACTTATAATTTATTTATTTGCAAAAATCGTTCCTTTGAACTTTACAAATTTTATAAACCTATTGTTTATAAAATTCCATTTATAACTTCACCGTTATATAATTCTATAAATTTCATTCATTTAGGAAATTCATTTTCACTACATTCAAACACTTATAAAAACTCGTTTTAAAATGTCAATATTTCGATTTATAAATATCCGTTTATAAATCTCTTAATATAAATCAATTAATATTATTCTTTAAAACATCTTTTAATTTCCTTTATAATTTCATCATTTCGATTTATAAAATAATCAAATTTTATAAATCCTATATTTAAACTTTTATCATATATTCAAAAATCCAATTTAACTATTTTATAAAATCATTAGTTCATATTTCTCAAAAATCGACTTTTAATCGTATTTCTAAAAATCAGCTTTATAACTATATTTCACAAAAACCATAATTTTTATACTTTAAAAATTATAACGTTTATTTATTTATAATGGATCAATTCCAAAGATATAGTATATTTTCAAAAATCATTTTAAAGATCATTTTAAAATCCCAAAATCTGGGTCCAATGATGCTACACACCAAATAGTCAATCACGACTAACAACGATATCATATATCGATATGATAATCCATCAAATATCAAAATATCTGAAATAAAATAAATACTGTTGAGGAATCCAGTTGGATCCCTCCAACCTGTTTTCCTGCATCCAAAAACATTAGCACAATACCAATTTCGCTCCAGTACGAAATTATCGCGGTACATGTTCTTAATAAATATTATCCGCTTACTAACGGCGTAATAGGGTCTCATCCGCTAAACAAAAAATGCGGGAAATCAACAACTGCAATATATACATATGCCAATATATATATATTGATATTATATATAATACCAATTTCACTGTTTATGAAATATTCGCGGTATATGTTTTTACTAAATAACATCCGCTTACTAACGGCGCATAATGTCTATTTTAACAATCAATAATTTACAGTCATCATTCAAACATGCATTCAAATATTTTAAATCTAACTATTTAAAATAAAATCGAAATCTATTCGATTGAGTGAGAAATTCTCACCTTGGTTTTAATTTCCGTTTAAGCTTTTATTTCGAATAAAATTAAACGCGCGTTTAATTTTACCCGAAATTCTCACTAACTCCAAACGACTCCAAACCAACTCCATCGCGTAGTGCTCGTCCACACGATTCCAACGCAACTGAGTTTGCATTTTTTCGACCTCGTATGAAAAAGTTATGATTTTTACAAGTTTGAACGTGATTTTATATAACAATTATAACATAAACTTTTAAAATTTTAACCTATGCCTAATCCATGCCATTAGATCATGATCCAAGGGCTCCCCTCCATCTCCTACATTCACGCAACCATCTCCAGGTAATTAGAATGGAGGCCGAACCCACTTTCAAAACTAGGGTTGATTAATGCTCTCTCCACACTCGATGATATCTCGATCAGGAAGTTGCACTCGACTCGCCATGCTCCCCTCTACCCACGCCCAGAAGCTCTTAGAGCTCGGCCACCTGTAGATGAGTGCGCACGAAGGTGGAACGGCCACGAACGGCCTCTTCTATCTCCCTCCACACGACTCCGTTTCCGATCACCACCGTACAATCTCTAGCTCTCGTCGCCCTCTTCAATACTCTAGTTGAACATTTCTGCTAATTCCTGATGGATTGGAAGAAATCGAGGAGGGAAGTTGAGAAAATTCTGGCCCTTGAACCCATGGGTGGCGGCTACGTTAGTTTAGGGTTTTGATTTTGTTATTTTTTTTAATTTATGAAGATGATGTTGTATTTATAGAAAATCAAGCGTAAACACTATTCATTCCGGGAATTCCGAACTCCGATTTAGACGCCGTAACCAGCGTACCTAGGGTTTATCCCGCGTTCCGGACACAATGGAACAGGTTTCGGAAGCTAATTCGGAAGTATGTGCGAGTTATGGCTGAAAACGCTCAATTTGAATTAAACCGATTTAAATCGATTTCTAGGCGTTTTAATTTGTACCGGACAAACGGTAAATCCAATTGACTTGAAATTTGAAACCTTACAATAATATCACATTACGGATCCGATGAAACTAGTTTCGTCGAAATCCGAGACTTTTTGAAAAATGGCTATTTTGACTCGCCAAATTTAAATTAAAAATAATTCGATGCGTTTCGAGCTGCCACGAACAAACGATAACTCCGATTGACACGAAAATTGAAACCCGGTAATAACTAACTATTACGGATCCAATGAAACTGGTTTCGTTCAATTCTGAGACTGTTCAAAAATTGGCTATTTTACAGTCGATTATTTAATATTAAAATATTCAATTTTCACAAATTAACTTTTAATTCGATTTTAAAAGTTCTAAAATATTTCTATAACTCCAGTATGATTAAGTAAAATTTTACAAATTATTTTCAATCATTTTTAACTAAATTTTCAATTATTTCCATAATTTAACATATTAAATTATCGATTTAATTATCCAATAAAATCTAATAAATCAAATAAAAATTTATTTGACTTATAAATTCACTTATTAATATTTAAAATTAATTAAATATTCAATTTTTTTATTATTAAAAATTCTGGGTCGTTACACTATTTGCTCAATCATTCAAGTTTCAATTTAAAACTAAATTTTGAATTATCCAAATTTTCTCAAAAAATTTCTAACTCACTAAATTTACGAAATTTTTTGCCAGCGTCTCCTTTGCGCGGCTAGCTCGGTACAATTACAAAATGCCTCTACGGGCTCCCAAATTTCAAAAGAAAAAAAAAGCCAAGTGGCTAGATCAAAACTCAATCAAATTCCATAAAGAATTTTAAACACATGCCTTTTTGTCGAGCAGTTCTAATTTATTATCTGAAATCAAAACCAATTTTCCTTTCCCTTTTTCATACCTGCATATCTTACTTAGCAATACTATCCAATCACAACATTACAAAAACATTTTATCGACTTTCTTTTACACATTTTCAATATTTATTTTACTTAAGCCCGTACGATGCACATATATCATTTGTACGAAATATCAATTTCGATCGCTCACTCGATCACACAATTTCACTTCTGAACTAGTATCGTCCACCCGACTTCCTAGTGCGGACTCAGATCTGGTTTCTTGATCAGAAACCGTCATTCTCCTTGCATAGTCATAATTATGATAGAGAATTTCTAGAATCAATCAAAATCCATATCCAGGGTTCGCCGTCGAAAATCGAATGAAAAATCCTAACTTGGATCGATATAACAATCTCGAAATTCTGTATTCGAATCTGGATCAAATAACTATGCGAATAAAATAATATACGTACATCCTACGTATTTGCCCCAATTGATCATCAATTTTATCAATTTCTTTTTATTCACATTTATTTTGATTATTATTCACTTACTCACACTTTCTCTTGCCACAACTTCAAGTTTTAATCTTTTTGTATTCCAATTCCAAATAAATTCAATTTTCTTCAATTTGCGAATTAATTTCAAACCTCAATACTTTTATCCGAATTTCATTTTCAATTTTACTTGAGTTTAATTCACCTTCCAATTGAAAATATTGAGTACAATTCATCTCATTTCAAACAATATTCGATTAATCATTTCTTAAATTAATTTCACTTACCAATTCGTTTTTATATTTCAAATAAAAGTTGTTTGCAAACTTTTATATTTTTAATTTCTTCAAACATTTATTGGCTTTTGCCTTACACAAATGTTAAATTAGATTTCAATAGTCAGTTTCAATCTAATTGCTTACCAATTTTAAATCATATATTGTTAGTGAAAATTTTTTAAAAAAAATTCTAACTCTCAAAATTTTCGAAATTTTTTGGAGTCTTCTTTGTACAGAGAACCTTTTGCAATTTGACAAAAGATATAAATATATATACATCGACCCACACGGTCGGAAAATAGAAAAACAGTTCATATTTCCTATTTGTATTGCGTAGGCATACCTTATTTAGCATTTTAAGCAAGCGGCTTATTTATTTTAGAAATTAGCGCAACCAAATCCAGCCATGCGGCTTCCCTATACCTGTACTTACTCAATTAAACAAGTAAGTGACGAACATACAAAGTTTATTAACATTTCAATTAATTTCAATAGCTAAACACATGTATAACACAAGCAATATACACTAAACACTGTCCATTAGTAAATTTATAAGGTTTCGACACAAATTTAAATGCTTCCAATCCATTCACCCACCATCTCACTTAATTCATTCTTATTTTGTTCCATTTAAATGGCTTACACTCCATTTCTTACATTCAATTCATTTAATCCAAACGAACTCATTACATAATATATTTACAAGCCAAGCATCTGTCACATCAAATTGGTATTCAACCTGCATTTCATTAACTAAACGAGTTTTATTTAAGATCATTTCATTAAACTCGACACAGTCATTTCACAATTTTGCCTAAGTCAAGCCTTTTATCCAAATATTACTTCAGTTATTTATTTCCTTCAAGATATTTCAACTTCAAAACTCAAGTTATATTTTGGTTTTATAAGCACTTCCCAATTTAAATCCTTAATTTGATTTTCAATTATCAAACCAATCTCATTTATTAATTTAATTAAATTAGTTTATTCGGTCATTTCTTTAAACTTCAAACTTCCATACTTAATTCATTCTGAATTTATTCCTATCAATAACAAGGAAAGTTTTAAATTTATGTCTACTTGGATTTTTATCTACCAATTCTATCCATCACTGTTATAATTCAATTCTATTTTATTCGACTACACTTCCAATTACATTTATTCACCAACAATCCAAGCTGAATTCATTTATACTGGAGTTCATTTCCAATTTCTTTAACTAATCAATTATATTTTGGTTTATTCCAATCTTATACCCAATATTTGATTTTTATTCCAGAAATCACTTTAACTATTTTACTGGAGTTCGATCTATTTTATAATTTAAATTTTGGATTTTATTCATTTCCTAAAATTTTATTTTGGCTTATTAATTCCACTTCTAAATTTTATGAGTCACAAACTTATTTATATCCATTCTTTTATCCATTTATAATCAATTCCATTCACATTTTACCTTTAACTCGGAATTATACATTTTATTTAGCCAATATACTTTTATTATTCCATAAACATTTAAATAAGATTCCAGAGTTTAAACAATTTCCCAAAATTCAAAATCACTATTGAAATCAACTACATCCAAAATCCTTTGGCAAATTCAATTATCCCTTTGAATTCCAAAACCAAACCCAGTTCGTAAACAATTCCAATTTAAAATATTCAGGTAGCAATTCCTCTCTTGGAAACTCGAAAATGAACACCGATGATGTCGCGATCATCATCGGAATTATTTTCCAGCGTTCGAAAGAGTTTAGTGCTTTTATCTCTTTAACAACATTGCAAATATTTTTTAATTTCCAAATCTCACAAGATTTCAAATACAACTCAAAAATATTTCCAAATTATTACAATTATTTCTCCAACCCTTTGAAAACCGTTTTCATACCCAAAGGAATTTAATTTTTTCCCAAAAATTCCAAATTGCAATTCCTTTAAATCTATATTCAAACATTCTCTGGAATTTTATCTTATTTCAATTTCAAATGTTTCTCTGGA
The DNA here is from genome assembly GCA_030765085.1 of Allium cepa. Classification (NCBI taxonomy): domain Eukaryota; kingdom Viridiplantae; phylum Streptophyta; class Magnoliopsida; order Asparagales; family Amaryllidaceae; genus Allium; species Allium cepa. The sequence goes on from CM060939.1 coordinate 701,460,108, forward strand.
ATTCTATTCCAAAATTATAATCACCTTTACAGTTTACATTTGCAAATCTCATTTGTATATGAAGTTTATTTCAATTTATAAATTTCATTTATAATCTATATTTCAAATTTCATTTTGTTATATAAATTTATTCTTCAACTTTGGTTATAAGTTTTCAATTTCTTATTCAATTTCTACACAATAGTGTTAATAATTCAATATTATCATTCCTTAACAATCAAGCATCCAAATACTATAATACTTTACAAAAATTATATCTTTTATATACAAAAATAATTTGGGTAAAATTATTTCATTTACCCTACTTTAAAACAATACTATGTCAAATTGTTCTATTGAAGTGTTTAGAGATTCCTATCAACAACGTTAATTACTCGTATTGACCTGAATCCATAAACTACTCAATAAACCAATCAACACAATATAAAATCATTTTATATTCACTAACAAATACGCGATCATATCTATTAATATGCTCAAACTCATCCTAGAGTACTATTGACTCCATTTCAATGAGGAACTCCCACCAGAGCCAAGGTTATCGCTAACCTTTGCTCTGATACCAAGTGTAACGACCCGCAAATCCGTACCCCTTGAGTTAACACTATTCTACCTAAATCAACTCAAGTTGTACAGAAATACGAAACATTTGGGTTAAAGAAGAAGGGGTAAAAGAAGAAAATAGAAAACAACAATAGAATCTAACCATCATAGCGGAATAAAATATAATAGATATTAACATATCTTTACATCAAAATCAAATATAGCTATTTATATTACATCATCAGAGTACATCAATCACAGCTCAACATCAACAACATTCAAATGGATACACAACAACTCAACACAGCGGAATATATATATATATATAAGCAAGTACGAGAGTACGTATCGTCATCCAGCTCGTCTCCTGAGCTCTACAGTATCATATCATGTATCCTATAATACTCCGTCTGACCCGAGCATTATAGTTAAATAACACCCGAGTCAGTCTGGAATACCAGCGTGAGAAAATACACCCAGTTGACTATTAAAGTTTTAATATAGCAAACTCGATCCCGGTCTCTTTGAAACAATCAACGTATTTGTCCAATATTGATAGTCCGTGAATTAACTATCAATTAATATTCACAAACAACCATTCAACAATAAATAATTTTCCAAATTATTTATTAACCTCAAAAATATCTTCACAAGATATATTTTCACTTTTCAAACCCTTTTGAGACCAGTTTTCAAACTATCTTCCTTTTTCAAAATAAATTTCAAGTATTTCTATTTCTACTGAAATCACCAAGCACAAACTTTAGATTTTAAAAAATAAATTGAAACACTTTATTGAAAAATACGTTAAACATTTAATTTAGAAAAATTACTTTAATACTTAATTTATAGTAATACTTTTAGAAATAACTAAAATAAGGTTACCTTATAACTATACATTAGATTTTCTTCTTTAAACAAAATTCCAAATCATTCTTTAAATAATTATTACGATAATTGATTAAACAAATTACTTACTTTAGAATTTACTTTAAAATATTCAAATTAAAACTACTTCAATAATTGATTAAAAATATATACTATATGAATATTTGAAAATAAGGTTACTTTATAAATATAAATTAGGTTCTCACTCTTAAAACAAAACACTAAGTTACCTTTAAAATAATTACAACGATAATAGATTTGAAAAAATATTTAGTTTAGAATTTAAACATTTAGAAATAATAAATTTCCAAGAACATACTTTTTTAAAAAAAAATAACATTAAAACCTTTATCTTATTTTTAAAAAACTTACTTTGAAAAAGTACTTGGCTATCCAGAGAAATATACTTCTTTTCACATTCTTCTTGAAATTTTCAATTTCAATCACTTGAATCAATTTCCAAATTGATTTCCAATTTACTCCCTTTTACTTCAAAATCTATTAATTTCAGATTTTATTTCTTAATTATGATTTAAAATATTTTTAACCGAGAATACCAATTTTTGATTTCTCAAATTACTTCTTAATCCCTTTAAATAAATTTGAACTTTGAATTTTAAAATAGTTCTTTATTCCTTTAAATTAATATCACATAATTTTACAATTCATTAATTACTGTTTATTCAAATCCTTTTCTTTTCATACTCGAAGTTATTTATTAGTATTTAATATACTTCCATTTCTTTCTCAATTCATTCTTAATTTATTCAATTTTCTCTAATTATCTCGCTTACAATTTACTTCCTTTATTTTCTTTCAAAATTCCAATTTATATACTTTTGGTAATTCATTATACACAAATATATCCAATCAAACCATAACATTCAACATTCCAATATAACTCATCATAGAATATCAAATAATCACAACAGAGAATATTAAATAATAAATATTGAGGGGTCCAGTTGGATCCCTCCAACCTGTTTTCCCTGCATCCACAGATGTTAGCACAATAATATGCCAATTCGAAAATTTACCATACTATAGCACATCAATCAATTCAACCATTCAAACAATTATTTAAATTTAATCATTTAAATTTAAATTTAACTGACTGAGATTAACTCACCTTTGCTTTTATTTGCAATTTACTCCAACTGACTTGATTCTTCATGATTTAAGACCTTAAATAAATATTAGATGGTTTTATTAACACCCGAACGATCAATCATCATTAAATAATCTAAGTTAACTAATGATTTAAATTGAATGAATAATTAAATTTCGAGCTAATTTCCTTTGTGAAAAATCCTTAAGTAACTAAAATAAATTTTAAATAAGTTAGCTAAACAAATATATTACTTTAAAGTTAAACTAGTAAATACAAAGTGTGTAGATGTCTTCTGAGGCTATCTGTCTACTTATAAAAATTATTTACATAGATTTAAAAAAAAATCCTTTGTTTTTATATACGAACTTCAATATACAAATTCGTATATATTTTCTTAAATCTTATATACATATCAAGTCAAAAACAGATTTTCCTTCGAGCGGCTATATAGGTAAAAATAATTAAATTTTGTTTTAAACTTTTACATATATATAATTTTCTCTATTAACATTAATTACTAATAGAAATAAATTCCCTTTAAACCAGTATATGATATTAAATTAAAAATAGAACAGAGTTGTTTTATGAATCCTGCTATGATATATTGCTTCTATAAGATATTCATATATATTAATATAATTTAAATAAAATAATTGGGAATATTTTACTGTGAACTATACAATATATTCATTCATATTCCTTTTTATAAATTGAAACAGAACATATCATATTGAATTAAATAAAACACATTACCTAACTGCCGCAGAGACCCTCCCAACCAAAATTTCGTCACCCAGAACCATCCCCTTCAAAGATGAACTGCTCCTCTACTGAGCCTACGGTGGTCGATCTTCTTTGCCACGAACGAGCCGATCCAACTCATCGTTGCCCACACCTTCCTCGCGCTCGAAGAAATCGCGACATCCCAACTATGCTTTGCCTTACCGCCGCTCGAACGCTTCTGCGCCCCCTTCAACCTCGAGCCTTCTGACGCCTAGATCGATCGCGATCTCTACTGTTCCAACGCCATTGCTCTCGGAATTGAACGCCTCGAACTCGCGACTCGCACAAACCCCAAATCAAACTCCTACAACCTTGCTCGACGGTGAAGCCCAGACGCGATCTGACTTCGTTCGAACCCAAACCGTTCTCTTATTATTTGATTCGAACGGAAGAAGAAGACGAACCCCGCTCCATTTCTAACTGATACGAACGAATTTCGTTCATTCGTTAATTTGTTTATTTCGAATTGGAACAAGGAAATAAAAGAGTATCTTCTATTACTCTTGAATTTAACTGGAAAGAGGGGTCTTTGTTTAGAGCGAGATAGTGATTTTAATCGGCCATTTTATTTTTATCGTTTCGATCTGGAAAACGGAGAAGTTGTGATTTAAAGGAGGAATATGCTCTGTGTAAAAAGTTTGCTTCCGTGCCTGCCATTGTTTGCTACAGGGCAGGCAAAAAGTTTTGATGGAGAAAGAAGTCAGGCTGGGAAAGGGAATCTCAGCTGATGGAAAAAGTTGACATGAAGGGAATTTGACTGGTCAAACAATATATTTGAATTTTAAATTTTAAATTTAAATCGTATCGAATTACGCAACTCAAAATCTTGACTTCCTATCGAGGCATGCCACTAGCCGTCTATAACGTTATACCCCTATTTCGAACTCAATGGAAAAGGTTTCAAGTCCTAGTTCGATCGTATGGAGAAGATAGCTTTTTAGACCCAGTTTATTAATTTAAATTTTCGATTCAAATTTCAGCGCGTTTATATATCGTACACCCACACAACAACTCCAAACACTACGAAATTTGAAATCCGATGATAATACAATATTACAGATCCGATTGAACTGGTTTCGTCGAATTCCAAGACTATGCCTCGGACGGCTATTTTTAAATATCGATTTAAACAATAAAAAGTTTAACACATTAACTAACTTCAATCTCCTTAATATAAATTTTACAAGCTTTCAAATTATTTTTAACAGGCTGAAAACTCCATATTCAAAATTTTACCCAACTTCAAATTATTTAATTTTAATAAATTCAATTGCCAATTTCAAACTGATATTTGAAATCCAAGTTAAACTATCCTGCGAATATTTAAAATTAATTAATTATTCCAATTTCAAATGCCTAAAAATTCCGGATCGTCACATTTTTTCAAAACTATCTTTTTATAAAATACATCCCTCTCTCGGTTTAAATATTTGTATGTTTACTTTTTATTACTTTTATATTTCGTAAGATCACTTACCAAACGTTTTTATAATCATGAAGTATATTCAACATAGTTACGAAGTTCTAAGATTATTTCAAAAAACTTTAGAAAGAAAATCACTTTTAAAACAAAAATCAATTTTTAAAAAATACTAGGGGATATCGACATGCTTATACCCCCCATGTCGACATGGTAGCTGTAGATTTCAAATTTCAAAATTTCAAAATAAGTGTCTATTCGTCATAACCTTTCCCGAATAAACTTGACCGTTGTTCACTTATATATACCAGTTGTTTTCGACGAATTTTAAGTTAGTTTTTTCTTAATTTATTCACTCCTTCTTCTCCATTCAAATATTCTCTTATATTTAAAATGCTTTAACAAAATTCTATCGAAATCCTAAGGGAATCAATATCGATCGTCTCTAAGTTGATTCTCTGCTATCTCTCAAAGATCTAAGTGCTATTCAGAGTTATAGGATCATCTGTAATCAAAGATCAAAAGATCGAAGTGTATCGAGTCTCTCTCTATCAAAGTGTAATTGAAAACGGTGTGTTTGTGGCCTTTAAATCAGTTGGGTGTGATTGTAGCCCATAAATCAATTAGGTGATATTGTAGCCTGGTTAAATCAGGAGAATTTGCCCTGGACTCGAAGATAGGAAGGTGTAACTCGTGGCCTTGAAATTGAGGTTGTAATATCGATATTATATTTGAAAAGAAATGTGCACAAGCAATTGTGTGGGACTGGATAAAGGGTAACTCCAAACCAATATAAAATTCCAGCATTTTCTTTCCTTTACTGCTTTTATTTACTATTTGCATCTGTGTCTGGTTCTGTGATCATCTCTGTGTTTGTGAATTGCATCTGTTTGGGTTTAATTTGAAAAGATTTCAAAAAGATTCATAAAATTAATTAAACACTGTTCATTCCCTAGTGTTAATGCTTCCTTAAGATCCATAATCCACATTTTCTACACTAATAAAAATTATTCATACTGATATGTGTGGTCCTTTCCATACTTCGGGTATTGACGGCCATAAATCATTTACTACTTTCATTGACGATTATTCCTGCTATGGTTATGTGTATCTGTTTAATGAAAATTTTGAAGCACTAGATAAATTCAAGATTTTTAAGGCTAAATTTGAGAATTGACATATCCTTAAAATTAAATATTACGATCAGATAGAGGCAGCGAATATTGTGGTTGAAATACCAACCTTGGTTAAAGTTTAGGCCTGCTCATTTTATTTCTTCAAAAAATATTGTTTACCAGTAATCTATTTTGGGAGATCCTCGATAGAATGGAGTTGTTGAAATACGTAATTGTACACTAATGGATATGGTATGAAGTGTGATATGCAACGCCATATTGCTGGATTTTTGTGGACAGAAGCTTTAAAAATAGTCATACATATTCTAAATCGAGTTCCTAGTAAATCTGTTTCAAAAATACCTTATGAGCTGTGGACTTGGAGAAAGTCACATTTAAGGTACTTTGCATGTGTGGGGCTGTCTTGCTGAAGTAAAAGTCTATAATCCACAAGTTTATAATCCACAACTAAAGAAACTTGATTCCAGAACCATTAGTTGTTATTTTGTTGGTTATCCAAGGAGATCTAAAGGTTTCAAATTTCATTGCCCATCACGTGCCACTAGAATAGTAAAGACTAGACATGTTATATTATTTGGAGATAGCAACAGTAAAAGGGAAAAATGTAAATAGAATAGTAAACCTTGAAGAAAATTAGACTTATTTTCCAATTTCGATAATTCGAGAAGTTATAAATTGTATACCTCTTCTTCAAGAAGCTGATGAAGAAACTCATGTTCATGATGTTCATGATGTTGCTCCTATGGGTTACGATAAGCTTCATGACAATGGTACCTCAAGTTTTATGAGGTTATAACCGAATTTAGATTTGAAAAAAATACAATATATCAATGCATATACCTCAAGATTAGTCAAAGTAAATTTATCATTTTCATTTTGTACGTGGATGATATTTTATTAGCAAGTAGCGATTTAGACATGTTATATGAGACAAAATGTTCCTATAACTAAGTTTAAAATGAAGGATCTTGGTAAAGCCACTTATGTTATAGGAATTGAAATTTACTAAGATCGATATCGTGGGATCTTAGGCTTATCTCAAAAAGCATATATTGAGCAAATACTTAAAAGATACAATATGCACAATTGCTCTCCTTAGTGCCACTTTCCATTGTTAAGTGTGAAAAATTCAGCAAGTTTCAATGTCCTAAAAATGAAATAGAATGTGCTCAAATGAAGAAAATTCCTTTGCTTTGGTAGGAGGGAGTCTTATGTATGCTTAAGTTTGTACATATCCTGATATTGCATTTGCAGTTGGTACGCTTGGCCGATATCAAACTAATCTAGGAATGAACATTGGAAAGCTACCAAGAAAGTTTTACGCTATTTGCAAGGGATAAAAGATTATATACTTACTTACAAGAGGTCAAATAACCTTGAAGTTATTGGTTATTTTGAGTCGGATTTTCTGGTTCATGGACCAATGTTGAGTCAAATATGAATCTTGAGGTGGACCAATTTCGTAGAAGTGTGCTAAGCAGTCTATAAGGGCATCTTTCACTATGTAAGAAAAATTTGTAGCATGTTATCATGCTGCTGATCAAGTAGTTTGGTTAAAGAATTTTATACCAGAACTTCAAGTAATTGACAGTATTGCACGGCTACTCACCTTATATTGTGATAGTGAAGCTAACGCTTTCTTCTCTAAAAATATAAATCAAGTGAAGCATCTAAGTGAACTGACATCAAATATCTTGTTGTTGGAGACAAAGTCAAAGATGGTAGTATTATTATACAACACATTAATACAAGAGCTATGTTAGCTGATTCTCTTAAAAAAGCGCTTCCACCCAGTCTTTACAAAGAGCATGTTGACGACATGGGTTTAGCTAATTTATTATAATTTTGGTGTTGCAAACTATATATATAATGTTACGTACTAAGTCTTTAGTTATGTATTGACTTTGAATTTATAAATTTGCTTAGTATGATGCACATAATCTGATTTAATCTAAGCAAATTACTTATGCAGACCGAATGAATATTATTAACCATTGTTGAAAAGAGGACTGATTTTATAATTAATGAGGATCAAATAACGACATTTGTTATTCTGGTTACATTAGTTTGGTTTGGTATATCTAACCGAATGGGTTTAGGATTAATAAAAACCATATTAGCCAATTTTGAATGTGTGCTTAATTATGTTACAACCTTACGGCTAAGTGGAAGCATATTAATTTTATTTATTACATGACCTATGTTATTATTATGCACCAGTTTCATTTAAAGAATTAATGAAAAAGCATCTGAATTTTAAATCGAAAAATTTGGGTTGCTATTAATAATTATACTGGTTGCAAATGTTGCCTCGGAATATATAGACCCCTTCTCTCTGTGGATTGATGATATTCCGAAAATAAAACGTTCTTCTTCCCATTTTGTATTTAAGGTGTAACGACCCGCCATTCCGTACAACTCAATCTGATAGTAAACCACATATGTCCAACCCAAATTGAACGGGAAGACAGATAGTTATGGGAAAGAAAGAAGGAAGAAGAGGAGAAGAGAAAATAAATTAAAAACAACATAGAATCTCACAATTACAGCGGAACGACATATAATATAATAATAATGATCTTTACAAAAGAGAAACTATTATATACTTACATCCATCAGAGTACAACAACAATCACAATTATTAGCCTGGACAGTTATAACATCCTGTCCTCATCATTTTCTGATAATTTCACAACAAAACAACAGAATACAAACATAAACGTGAATATGACTTGAAGGTCATTTAACTCGTCTTCTGAGCTCCTATGCATCCAAAGTTATCTGTAAATATGCTCGGTTTGACCCGAGCATTATAATAAAATAACACCCGAGTCAGTGTGGAAAACCGGCTTGTGAAAAACTAATCCAATTGAATTTTAAAGTTCTTGAAAACCTTTGAAAATCAAAAGTATCTCGTAACACCACATAACACATAGACACATACATGTTTTTACATTATGATAACCAAAACATTTTCTTTAGAAAATCCTTTTATATTATAATAGTGTTTATGGGTCAAAGTAAAATATAAATATAGTTGTAATGCTTGCATCTCAGATTTCAGCATAGTTGGCCACAACTAAGTCTGTACGACGCTTATTGGAAAATGAATTCCATACAATGACTGAGCTACTGGGGAATTGTCCGTCATGGTGCATCTTTAGATAAAATAACACAAAGGTCAAACCTGTCGATCCCTACCAACACAGAACTAGGCTACTCTTCACTGGATAGTATTGAATATGATCACCCCTCCATTAATAGGCCCTGAAGCATACAAATAATAGATAATAACGACTCTAGGTAAGGATGATCATACCCTACTTAGGAGCGACCCACTTAGCCCTGCTACATCTTCCATGTTATTTCATTCCAGATCGACGAGGCTTGAGGCTACTTTTTACCATTTACGTAGAACTTCCCACTTAGAATGCTAATACCACCCTCCAAGCAACAATGCAGTACCAGCATTCATCCATACAAGTTTGTTCTGCGACTGAACGAAATAATTGAGAGCTCTTTCCATAATTCCAACATCTTCAAGATGTCTTCACTTTGAAACGCATTCGTTGGATCAAAGTAGTTTTCGGATAACATACCTGATCCAGGTAAACTCAACCCCAGTTCTTTAGAAAATAAACAATTAAAGATAAAAGCGGAGATCACTTCCTAACCATCAGTGGACGGATTTCCTTATCATTGTTCTAAAAGAATGAAACGAGATTTATATGCACAATACAGCATCAACGAAGATGTCTATGCCATATAACTCACGTGTTTCTTCTAGATATTTACAAAGTTACGTTTGGGTCCAATTTCGATAGTTGGTTATTTGATTATGGAATAACAAACATTCAATTAGGGATTTAATTCCATAGGAAAACTAACATTGGTTAAGCACCAAGCAACACTAGGCATTTATTAATTAATCTTTTATTAATTAAATTCACTTTGTAATATTCGTTTCAAAATCCTTTTTTGAGTGGGCTATTTCATTGTTATCCAATAATTATCAATACATGATCCTTTGGTGCCCCACAACAGTCATTGGTAATATAATGCCCACCATTTAGAGAACGTTGCGCACTCTAGTCTCGAAGGATGTATCGTTATCCAATCTTGATTAGGAATATTTAAAATGAAATGTTTATTTTTATTGTGATAAATCACCCATGATAACAACACATTATAACTACTATTGCTAACATATTATATAAGGATTTTCTATTAAATATACTTTTAATTAAATTAATTAACTAATGTATAACACATTATATGAAGATATTGGAAAAAAAATACCTTTTATTTTGAACAAGATTGGTTATCGAGTTAGATATATGCAACAATTACATAGTTTCTCTTAAGTCATATCTCTAACTCTATCAGTACGCCCATAAAATAGTTTATCATACGATGTTACGTGCTTACTTGTTGCTTGCCAAAATAAGTTGAGATTCTTCGTACCATATACTCATATTTGTGATTTATCAGTTTTTATACTGTTTTGAAATTATAGATCTCTCATACCAGACTTTTGTTTGATCTGAAATTATCTGCACTGCTTCTTATATTCTCGGGTATTCTTAAATGAGTAGACTTAGTGACATATATGAGATAGCGCATAGAGCTCTACGGAGGACGAGCATGTGGATGATGTTTTCCTATATATTCACTACTAGTGTCATTATAGCTTGTATTCCGTTGTTGGTGCTATGAAGCTGTCTAGCACTTATTATATTTAGAGACAGTTGCTTAAAGTTTATTTGATGTACTAGAATGCATAAACTTTATTAGTCCATGTTGTTGTTTTTGGTTTATTTGATTATGCCACTGTTTCGCATGTTTTATATTTATGTTGTTATTATTTGGTCTACGGGCTATGAGATCAGGCCCGATCCAAAGGCAAGGCAAGTGAGACATTTTCCTAGGGTAACACCGCCGGAGATGGCGAAACGATCAACAAAACGTTCCAGATGCTTTTTTAAAAATTGAATTAGTTAAGTAGCAGGGCATCATATTTCAGAATAACGTGTAGTGCAGCAGTTCATGTCCTTGTTTATGTACTTAACCATCTAGGTTCAATTCCAAGCATCGGCTATTATTATTTTTTCCTATTTTTTCCCCAAAATTTGGCCTAGGATAGCTGATATGCTATGGCCGGCAGTGTATAAGATATACCATAGGTTATTTATTGATCGATCATATATTTACCTTGACGATTTCCATCTATCGGTCGGTACCAAGCAACACACAATATATTATGTGGTATCATATTGGTATATTGGATACCGAAGCTGGAGGGGGTCCGTCACGACAATTGAAGAAATCAAACTTACTAAAACATTAATCGAACTCATAAATTATACAAAGAACAAACGACGCTAAGATACTATGATGATAAATTTTCTATCAGTCACCAAGTTTGTCGTTATAATTAGTTTGCCATAAAATTTCCCTAAACTTCTTTCTTAATCACTCACACACTCATTCCCTTTTTTTTAAATTTTTTTTTTGATTGTGTGCTTTCCCTAGACTTTTTTTAAACAGAAGACGTTAATTCTTAGCCCTAACTCTTGTTTTCTCTGTTCATGTTCGCCAACTAGGTTGGTTGAAGTCATATATGGTTTGTTTGTTTTTTTATTTTCTTGTACTGATTAATTATAAGATAGAGAATGTATGCTTGACCTTTTAAAAAACAAATAGAAGTAACAGTTATATTCTCATAACCCCACAAAAATACATTGTGATTTAACCGGTTTTAAGAATCTTGGATAAACCATTAACTCTATGACAGTTTCACACTTGAAAAAGTTGCATTACTTATAGCTTCCTTGTTCGAAGACAAAGCTAGCTTAAAATTTCTTTAATTCCAAGCACAACTTGAATCTGTGCGCTTCATATTAGCCCAAAATTTGCTCCCAGTAATATAGTCATCCTTACCCCATCATCTCAATCCCACTTGCCTTATTCCAGGATTTTCCATTTCTACACAGGGTGACTTTCCATATAGGCAGGATGCGTCAACATCTCGACTTTGGAAACTCTCTCTTTTCCCGAAAGTGGTGTGAGAAATACGGATTATGGATCTTAAGGCTAGAATTAACACTAGAGGAGGGTGAATAGTGTTTTAAGGAATTACTAAATCTTTTTGAGTTTATGTTAATTTGAACACAAATGTACGCAATATTCAGACACAGATATAATCACATAATCAAACATAGATGTAGAAATAAAGTAAAGGTAATAAAGGAAAGAACACACTGGATTTTATACTGGTTCGGAGTAACCTTACATCCAGTCCCGCACACAAGTACGGATTTCCTTTCAAAATTAATTGTACAATTACACCCTCGATTTCAAGGCCAAGAGGTACACCACTCTAGATTCACATTCCTCTGGGTAAAGATACTTGATTTCACGGGCAACAAGTTCACCCAATTGATTTCACGGGCTACAACCACACCTTTTCTTACTTGATTGATTTCACAGGCTATAATCACACCTTTTCTCACTTAATTTATTACAAAGAAGCCTATAGCTCCGAATAGCACTGAGATCTTGTTGAGATAGTGATAGAGAATCAAACCAAAGATGATCTAGTTAGATTCAATGGTGTCTTCGGCAGAGTAATGGTAAAAATATGTATAAAGAAATGTGGAAGAAGAGGAGGAGTGAAATCAGAGAAAAATTGTATATAAATTCATTTAAATCTGCCCCTATTTATAGTAGAACAACAGCCATGTTCATTCGTGAAAGGATATGACGAATAGACACTTCTTTTGAAATTCAAATTTTTGAAATCAACTGCCACCTTATCGACAAGGGGTACTTGAGGTTGTTGACATGCCAAAGGAAATTTTGGTAATTTGTTTTTCTTTGAAAATAACTTCTATCTTGTATTAAAACTATTTTTAAACTTTATAAATATGCATAACTATAGTTAAAATAAATATAGAGAATAACATTTTGATATATATAAAATTTTACTATAATTTTATATTTACATCTAAGTATAAATATTAAAAGTTAAATATATTATCATTAAAAGATAGTTTAAAACCAAGGATAATTTGATTTTGAAAGTAAAGATTATTTTGAGGCTAAAAATATTTAAAACCAGGATAGATGTTTTTTGATTCTTTTTAAAAGGAAGGTTTTGAAATCATTTTGAAAACAAGATATAATTTCATAAAAAAACTATTGAATAAAAGTTAGTGGATACAAAACAATGTTCCACTAGATTTTTCATAGGTTCCATCCTACTTAGGGTTCCTTCCTTTAACAGGCTCGAAGTGGATTCTATTCCACGAATAAATTGGATTTTAAGATGCCAGTGTTTTACTAGGAGTTTTAACAAAATTGCTAATTAAATTACAATCTTGAAATCTTGAACTCTTGATAATCTTGATACTCATGAGTCTTCAATCTTGATATCTTGAATCTCTATACCGTACAATCTTCATTCTTGGTACCTGCATGGTTAAATCCTACATATATGTAAACTATAATGTTAGTATTTATATTTTATAATCTTATTCTAAGGTTGTTCTCATCAAAACCATCTCCTCAGGGACTAACAATCTCCCCCTTTTTGATGATGACAACCTTTGTTTATAAAATATTACCTCTATCCTAATAACTCCCTCTAAAACTAATAACTCTCCCCTTAATCTATGCCTACCAATCCTATTTTATACTTCTCCCCCTTTGTCATCAACAAAAAAAAAACCGACCCCAAACTATATAACTCACCCTTATTCTTGTACTAAAATACCTGCATTAATATAATATTCAATGAAGTATATAATAGATAGATTATAGTAATCAAATATCATATAAATATCAATGTGTTTTTATACATGTTTTGCACACCAAATATCAATCCACACCGAACTAAATCAAATCTAATCTAATCAAATCAATCCAAGCAATTAAATAAAATTAAATATTACGAGGAACTTCCACCCATCCTTCTTCTCTAAATATAGGATCTGCTTTAATGGCATCCCAATTTTCATTATAATTGGTGAGAGAGACAAGAGGATGTGCTTTATTATCATCTTTGTGCAGGGAGGAAATCATCTATCGTATCGCATCTAAATGCTTTTCTTGCTCCTTGATCATCAGCATTTGACTCAACTCTAAGTGTCGTTGATTACGAAGAATAAAAGAGAGAATATTTTTGAAAGAGTTAAGGGTTTCTTCAAGATTCTCGGTTAAACTATGAATTGGATTGGTCATGTTTGAGTTTGTGAGAAGAATTAGAGATAAAGTAGATAAGAACTAATTCTGATTGATGAATTCTGGAAGAAATAGGTATTTATAGGTGTAGAAATTCTTTTGAAATGAATAGACATAAGGCAGTTATTCAAATTTCAAATTTAAAATGAAAAGTCATTTCTGACCAGTACATGTCGACATGGTCAAGGGGGGTTGTCGACAGGGGTTAGTCAATTCTGATGACTTATTTTGATTTTGTGAATAATTATGTGTGTTCATATATATATAATATATTAACATCTATTCTGGAGATCGGATAAGCTAGATAACAGAGAAGTAATTCAATTTCATCAAAAGAACGATACAATGATTAAGCATTAAGAACTACAAGGACATTCAAATCAAAAAAAATTACAACTAATACAACAAGACATGAAAAGGTAGAACTAGTTAGAGGATGACGAAAATGAAGATAATCCAAGCTTCTTGCTGACTTTGGAGAAAAACTTGTCCATCTTGGATGACATTTTATCCAATTTCTTATTAACGGACCGTTTAAGAATCCGTTGATTCTCGACAATGGTCTTTTGATTCTTGAGTAAGGTTTTGTTGGTTGGATTAGGAGGATAGTCAATTCTTTCCAAAGAGGTTTCACCTTCTTCTTCTTCTATTTCCATTTCATCCCCTTCTTCTTCTTTCTCTTCCTCCTCTTCCATCTCCTCATGAGCCAAACACTCTTCCTTTTCGGCAAGAGTCTCAAAAGGTTGAAAAGCAAATGGAATTTTCATAAGAGAAATGTTTGAGTGATTAAAAAGCTTTCTTGAGACAAATTCTTCTCCTTTTAAATCTACTCCAAAATAGTTAAAAATCCGAGTGAGATAGTTTCTATGATACAAAGTGTTTTCACCCATTTCAAGACTTTTCGAACGAAATTCATCCAAAATAACTTGCGTCCAATTAATATCATAATTTTCAAAAATAGCAAAAAGTGCTTTGCCAACTTTTGAAGTTGGATTGTTAAAACTCCTCGATCTTGGGGTCAAAGTATGTTGTAAAAGAAGATTAACAATTCTAGCTTTTGGTCGAAAGTTTCGATTTTTGAATTCAAAGTTATCATTTTCTTCAAAAATGTGATAAAATGTCTCACGATCATTTTCATCGATATTAAAACTAGAAAGATCCATTCCCATGCTCTTGCAATTGAGAATGGTACCCAAAAGATCACAATTTAAACGATTCAAGTGCCTTTGACACTACTCCAAATTTCATCATCATTTCCATTATAAAATCCACGGTTGAGATTTGCATAGGAAATTTTAACAAGATTTGGATAACAAACAAAATCATTTTGAGAAGCATCAACAAGACCACGAACTTGATTATTTGCAAAAGGAGAATCGATTTCATAAGTAGAGAAATCTTGAAATAAAGGAAACTTCCCAGGATGGACTTTTCCATAGTTAGCAAAGTTGATATATGCTTCTATAGCCTCTGGATCATTGTAGAGTTGCTCTTTTATCTTTCTGGAAATTCTCATCGTGGAAGGGTTGCTTAAAGAAGCCATTAGAGTAGAGAGTAGAGAGCTTGAAATTTTCAGATAAGAGTTTGAATTTGAAAATGAGAGTGAAAAGTTGTGATAAGAGATAGTGAATAAATAGATTCTCAAAAGACATGTTCTCTTGTCAAAAGGTGACTTTTCAGATAATTGAATGAAGTGAAAAGATGGAGGGAAATTCAACATTTTGAATTCAAATTTTGAATTTCAAATTTCTTGTGACGACCCGGAAATTTTAACGATTTAAAATGGAATAATAAATTGATTTTAAACATTTGAAAGGTTTAATGTTAGCTTGAATGCCAAATGTTAATATGTATTAGATAATTAAAGTATTGAATTATATAATTGAAATTGGGTAAATTATTGAATCTTCAGTTTTAAGCCTGTTAAAAATAATTTGAAGGCTTATAAAATCTATAATATGATACTGAAGATAATAAAAGGGTTGAAACTTAATTTAAAGGTAATTTGTTCAATTTTAATAATTTATCGTTTAAATTGAATTTAAAAATAGCCTTCCGAGGCACAGTCTTGAAATTTGACGAAACCAGTTCCATTGGATCCGTAATAGTTAGTTATTATCGGATTTCAATTTTCGTAGCTATCGGAGTTGTCAAGTGACCCTAGCAGCTCGAAACGCTTCGAGTTGTTTAATCGATTTAATTTAAAATGGATCGTTTAATTCCGTAACTCGCACATACGATCAAATTAGCCTCCGAAACGCGTCCCATTGCGTTCAGAATGTGGGTAAAACTTTATAGACGCCTGTCGGCATGTTGATGTGGAGTTCGAAATTCTAAGTTGCAATCGATGAGGCAATTTGAAAAGTTTTATATAGGATAACAGAAATTTAAAATAAATTAGTACAGATACTTTTAACAGCACGAGGTATTTTTGTTTCTTTGAATATTTAATTCTATAATAATCAAAGCTTACGCTAGAAGCTATTGGCTAGTTATACATCTTCGTTCCTCCCTATTCTCGGTAGATTCACGTATCTATTATCACTTCCCTCCGTTTAAAAAAAAAAAAGATGAAATAACCGAAACCTTTTATTTCCTCTCTCAAATCAAATAATCATGGCCGAAGCCTGCAGAAATTTGCAATTTCGTATGGCGATCGAGGGAGGGGAAGGGCCGCAACACCGTGCGTGTGATTGTAAGGGGCTTAGGCATCGCGTTGTTGAATCGAAGCAGGTGGGTCGCGCGGTGGATTGGGGACGCGAGCAGGGTTTCGAATCAGAGAAGGGGGGGTTGTCGACCTACTCTCGACCCAATTCACAGTGCTATGGGAACGATGGGAAGTCGACATGGCTCGCGTAGAAGAGATAGATGGAGGGCCGCGAGCTGTGCTTGCCGAAGTCCAAGCTAGGGTTTCTTGGAGTCGTTGTTAAGGCTGCGAGCACGCGTTCGAGAAGGGGGAAGCACGATCTGGGTTGGGTTGATGATCGTTGTGAGTAAATTTTTCCCTTCGTTTACTTATTTAATCTCTGATTGTTTTTAAACTTAGGGTAAAGTAAAATACTAAAAAAAATGGAATTGTTTAAAATCGTTATGAACCCTATAATTAACTGCTCTTCAAGCTTAAACTAAGACAGTTGAGTTATTGATAAATTAGGTATGTTAAATACATAAAAGATGCTTAAACTTAATTATTTTACAATAAGTTAAATGTTATTGTGATTTGTATTTAACAAAGAACATGTTTATCTCGAGTAAATTCAAGGTTTACTCACTTCAAATGGAAATTAGGTTTTTAAGAATTAAAATGAGGTTAATAATTAAAGGGCTAGGGAATAATGAATTAAAAATCTCTTGGGAAGTAATAGATAAATAATCATTGGACGTAACTAATTAAAGGAAGTGGATTGCCTATTGTGAGGCAAATGTGAGTAAATCTCACTCTATTAGATTCTATTTGAATTTGAATGGTTAAATTAAAATATTTGATGGAAGAATTTAATTTATTAGATATACACTGTGAATTAATGATTGGGTGATTTGGTATTGGATGATTCTCGAGTTAATGGTTGCTTAACTCGAAGTATTGGGAATTTTAAGTTGTTTAAAATTAAAAACAATAAATAAGAAAATATTCCCGTTTAAAAAGTTACAAACGATTTAATGCTTTGTGATACATTAAATTAGTAAGATAATTGAAAAGGATAATTAATTAAGTTAATTAATTAATGATTTGGGTTATTTAATTCAGTAATTAAAAGTTTGAATAAATAATAAATTAAGTTGTAAGTTAATCAACTAAGTATAAATAATTCAGAATAATCATTTGATGTGTGATAAATAATTACTTAATGTAATTAATAAAATATAGCTACTTTGTGAAATTCATCAAGAGATTAATTAAGATATTAAATCAAGAAGTAACTGATTTATTAATGAAGTAAATAAAAGAATAGTTAATTACATATTGAGATTAATCGAGAATGATAAATATTGGGGTTGAATTAAAGTAAAATATAATTGGAAATCATTAATTTATATGATTAATGAAGTAATTAAATATTTGATTAATTGAGTTTAATTAATTCATAATAGTTGACTTATGAGAAGTCAATTAATATAAGTAATTAAGAATTAACGTAATTTATTATAGTTAATTAATTTGTGAAGAAATTAAAGATTACTCATTGATTTGGTAAGAGTAATTAACATCGTGAAATGAATTAAAGAGAATGACTTGAATGGAATTGAAAGATAATTAATCCAGGGTTGTTAATTAAGATGAATGGATATAGAGGGGTTGATTAATTAATTGACGTGTAAGTGAATGTGGTTAGGAAATTCACTTAAAATAAATTGAATTAACTTGGGACAGGATGGTATGAGGCTCGGAGAGGCCGGGATCGGGTATTGGGAGATACTCGAAACCACTTCGAATTTCATATAAATTGATTTGTGGAATCAATAGGAAGGAATGGAATGATTTAAGTGAACTGGATTATCTAAGTTTGGTACTTAGAAATTTATATGTGACGTAAGTGTTGGCTATAGTAAATTGAGAATTGGTTAAATTGATATAAGTTACCCGGGTTTTATATAAGTTGTTTGCTTTGGTATTCCATGTTAGTTGGGATTACTCACGCTGGTTTCCAGCCTGACCCGGGTGTTACTTTGATGTAATGCTCGGGTCAGACCGAGTATTACAGATTTTCAGGTAGGTACGTTTGGAGCTCAGAAGGCGAGCTGGACGGCATGTACGTACGGAGTATTTCCGCTGCAGTATATTATTGTGTATCTGGGACATGATTTATATGTCTAGTGTCTATATATATGTGAGACTCTGATGTATATTAAATGTAATCAACAAATATAGTATTCTTTTGTAAACTATTATTTATTATTATATTTTATCCGCTGCGAATGTGAGCTGTTGATGTTTCTTTTCTTCTTCTTCTATCTCTTTCTTCTTTTTCATAACTATCTGGAATTTTCGGGTTAGAAAATTTCGGGCCGTTACTTTTGGTATCAGAGCTGAAGGTTAAGCGAGAACCTTGGCTCGGGTGGGGATTACTCATTGTATAGAGTCCATAGTACTCTAGAATGAGTTGAGTGTATATATATATATATATATATGAGCGCGTACTTGTTATTTTCTTATATAAAGATTTTAAATGGTTTTATATAAAAGTATATTTTGATATATAAAACATTATTTCCTTCTAATAAATATTAAGGTGATTGGTTGTAAATTATTGGAATTAAGTTAAGAAGGACTATAATACAACCAAATTAAAATTAAATCAATTAAAAATGAAATTCTAGAATTAGAACTCAGAAATTAGAATTGTTTGAAACTTTAAATGAACAAAGTTAAATTTGGTTTAAAAAAGTTAAACCAACCTCTGAGAATTGAACTCGAATTTAACTAATTCGAGATGGGTTAAAATTGAGATTGGAATTGAATTAGTTCAAATTGAAATTGATTTGAATAAATTGAATATATGATTGAAGATGTAAAAGTTTAAAATTTAAACGAAAAATTTGAATTGGATTAAATTGAAATGATTGAAATTGAATTAGGATCCAATTCAATGGATATTAGTCCAAAGTAATTGGAATAATTTTGGAATTGTAATTTAAGTGGAATTTGTTCAAAATCAATATTGAATTTGAAATATATACTGTAAATGGAATTCATAAGTTGAAATAAACTTTATAAATAAATGAGATTATAATTTGAAATAGAATTCCGAAATAAAATTCCAAAGAATATTTGAAAATAAAGTGAGATGAAATTCCAGAGTAATGTTTAAATATAAATGGGAAGGATTGGGACAATTTAAATTCCCTTTGGATTTGAAAGTGATTTCCAAAGGTTTTGGAAAGAAATAATAGTATTGTTTCAAAAAAAAAAAAAAAAAAAAAATTTGTGTTGAATTTGAAATCTGGAAGATTTGAAATTAAAAATGTTTGGAAATGTTTTTTTTTTTAAGAGATAAAAGCATTGAACTCTTTCGGTCACTGGAAAATAACGTCGGTGATGGCTGCAACATTATCGATGTTCATTTTCGAGTTTCTAAAAGAGAAATTGCTACCAAATTGTTTTAAATTGGGATTGGTTGTGAATTGGGTTTGATTTTGAAATTCAAAGGGGTAATTAAATTTTCCAAAGAATTTTGTATATAGTTGCATTCTAAGGTGATATCGAAATCTTGGAAATTTGTTTAAACTCTGGAATCTGGATTCAAAATGTTTATGGAATAATAAAATATATAGGCTAAATAAAATGTATAACTCCAAGTTAAAAGCAAATGTGAATGCAATTGATTTGAAATAGAAGTTGAAAAATGTAAATTATAATTAAAGTTGTACAAGTTTAAAATTTAAATGGAAAATTTGTATTGGATTAACTGGAAAATGGTATTGAACTTGAAGAGAGTTCGATTGATATTAGTCCAGATTTATCTGAATAATTTGGAATTGTAATTAAAGTGGAATTGGTTTAAGATCAAATGGAATTTGATCTGAAATTGGAAGGAAATTGAGAATCAATTCAATTTGAATTGGGAATTAATCAAGTCCAATAGAATTTGGAGTTATTTGGATTGGAATTGGGTCAATTTAAATGGAGATTTAAATTGAATTGTTGGGGAAGTGAACAGTTGACTCTTGACTATTTTCAATATAAATTGTTTCGATAAAAACTTATTTTTCTAAGCTATTAAATATATACAACATTTCTTTCTTGAAGCCAAATTGTTATATACATGTTTTACAATTATTTTTGGGAGCTATTTAACCATTTTTCAGCAGTTTTCTAAACTAATTACTATTTTTCAACAATGGTACAAATTAATTACTAATTTACAACTATTTTGCAATTATTAAGATTTCTATAACTATTTAACTATTTTCCAACTATTTTATAATTAGTTAACTATTTTACTATTATTTTGCAAACTAATAATTATTTTTCAACTACTTACCTATTTTTAAACTCTTCAAGCTATTTTTCTAAACTGGTCGGAGTTTAAACTGTTATTGATTAAGTACCCAACTGAGATAAAGATTGAAGTAATAATCCAAATGGGGATTAATGTAAAGGTGAATAAGGAATATGAAATGGTTCTTTTGAACTGAAAGAATATTTTGAGAAATATGAAATGAATAAAGATGGAAATGGGAT
The DNA here is from genome assembly GCA_030765085.1 of Allium cepa. Lineage (NCBI taxonomy): Eukaryota > Viridiplantae > Streptophyta > Magnoliopsida > Asparagales > Amaryllidaceae > Allium > Allium cepa. The sequence continues at coordinate 701,481,413 of CM060939.1, forward strand.
ATTTCTATGGTTTTTGAGAAGTGTTTGGAGTATAAAAGGTGTTTTCTACAAGAAAGTAAGGATCCAAAGTTTTAAAAATTTATTTATATATATCAGAATATATATAAAGGATCCTATGAGGATTTTGGAAAAAAATTTGGGAACCTTTGGATTTGAAAAAGGCTTTTGATTTTTGGGTAAAATCAATACTGAATTTGGAAAGCCTAGTTTGAGAATTATCGATTTTGGAAATAATCGATGTTGTGTAAAAGAGCTTTGATAAAATTCATACTAGGTGTATGATTTGAAAGATACTATATGTGTATAGCATAAAGTGTTTTGATGATAGCTCTGGGGAAAAAGGCGCTCCCTTGGAATGGACTTCTCAGGAGTGCCACTGGGTGGCGCTGCCTTGAGCCCCAAGGGGGGTTCTAAAGTTGATCCTGTGAGGAGTCCGGACAAAACTAGTTCCCGAGGATTATGAGGTGAGTTGCCATAGAGTAAGTCGTGTGTGCCGCGGAGAGCCAACAGTTACATGGACTTTTGTTGTGACTGCAACGTAACCCAAGATGTAACTGCGACCTATGGTAACATTGCGAAAGTCGTGTGTGCCGCTGAGAGCCAACAGTCTGCGGTTGAGTTTATCTCGGTAGACTGCGACTTATGTAGGAGTGGAGAAATTTCATTTCATCAGCGAAAATCAGAGGCCGCTGAGAGCATGCAGTTACATGGACTTTTGCTGCGACGACAACGTAACCCTGGATGTAACTGTGATCTGTTGTGTGGGTTCCATGGCGTAATCGAGAGTGCCGCGGAGAGCCTGCAGTTACATGGACTTTTGTTGTGACTGCAACGTAACCCTGGTATGTAACTGTGACCATGGATGGGGGTGATGATTTTCAGAGCATTGTCACCAAGGATATTTCCTCTATTTCAAAATGTTTTCAATATTTTCAATAAAATTATTTTCCAAATATTTTTACTGGATGTTGAAAACGGGTTTACCAAGTACTTATAGATTTTCGGTCCTACGCCTGATCAACGTATGACTGAATTTCTATGAGAACAAGGATGGACTGGTTGAGACATCGAGTTATAAGAAATATTTTATAAAAGCTATTTTAATATTATTATGAGATTTTATAGGCATTTCTAAAATTTTAAAATAAAGGAGATGAAATTTTGGAAAATCAAGGGAAGTTCAAACTGAGATTGTAAAATAAAATTGAAACTCGGGAAATTTTAATGAAGTGACTCTTTGTAATTAAAAATCCAATGTTGAATTAAAAGTGGAAGTAAGCTAATTATCTAAATAAATTATTTAATAGAGAATGTTAATAAAATTTAACCTGGATAACTAAAATGGATTGTAAGTAGATAATGAAGTTTGGAAATGAATTCGAGTTATAAATAGAATTCGACTTGGGATTTGATAATGAATTAAATAAGAGGAGATATTGTAAAATAAAAATGAAATAGAGTTGGATTGAAAAATGTGATGGTTTGAATTGCAAATAAAATCCAAGTGTGATTTGAATAATATTTAATGAATTTGCAAGTAAATTTGATATGATGAAAATGTTGTAGAATGAAATGCAGTGAATTATAATAGACTGATTTGAGTTGCAAACAAAGCTCAAGTAAATAGAAATAAATTGAGAATAGCCTTGTATTAATAAAATAAATTCAATAACGAATTAAGTAATTGAATTAAAATTTTTTAAAATGGGTTAATTGAGTTAAATAATAAATGGATGAAGTTTGGTTGAATAAAAACTGAACCAAAGTTGTGATTGGAATTGGATTATCAAACTGAACTTAAATTTGTTGGTATATTAATTTGAAGAATAAACGAGTTGTGTTTGTGCTTGGATATTATTCTGATAAATTGAGAAGATGAATTTAAATTTAAAATTTAAAATTGATGGGCTAACTAAATCAAATGGAACTTGATTAGGTGAAGATCAAATAGAAGTACACTTAAGTTGATGTTGGAATAAATTAAAGTAATTAACTTAAGCTTAAAATGCATGGAAGCTTGGCTTCGAATAAGAATGAAAGCCCATTAATAAAAGCTTGGATTGAAGTAATTTGGGAATGACTAGTATACAAGAATGGAATGTGGGAACTAAATGAATGGGTGTGAATAAGTTAGAATGGAATGGAATTAAATAAAATCGAGTTGGAATCGATTTTAGTTGGTTATAAAACCTAAGTAATTATTTATTCACATGGATGTTATCAAATTGCGTAGAAATAATTGTTTAACGTAATGGAGATTTAATTAAATTCTATGAAGTAGTGGAAGCAAATATAATTGATTTTTGAATCAATTGATATGATTATGAGTTTGTTTTGCTTAAAAATGAAATGAATGTAAACAATTGCGTTGTAAACCATTAGAAATTAAATGAAATAGCATATGAATTGGATGGAAGCATTTAAATTAGCTTTAAAAACCATATAAATCGTTTCTAGTAAGTGTTTGGTGCTTATTGCTTTCGTAATACTTGTTGTTTATGTAATTCTTGGGTTAGCTATTAAAAGTAAGTGTAATGCTAATAGAATTTCTATATATGGCACTTACATATTTAAATTGAGCAAGTACAGGTACCGGGAAGCTGTTTGGTTGATTTGGAGTGCACTAATTGTTAATATAAATAAGCTGTTTGCTTAAAATGCTAAATAAGGTACGCCTACGCAATAAAAATAGGAAATATGAACTGTTTTTGCTTTTTCCGACCGTGTGGGTCGATGTATACATATTTATATCTCTTGTCAAATTGCAAAAGCTCCTCCGTACAAAGGAAACTCTGCCAAAATTTTCCGGAAATTTTGGGAGTTAGAAAATTTTTGGAAAATTTTGGTTAACAACAAAACAATTTCAAACGGGAAACTTAAAGTAAACTAGTAAATGAAACTAATATGAATCAATTTAAATGAATGATATAACTCAATATTAGAAATCGAAAATGAATTGAATTCATATGAAATGGCGAAAACTAATTTGAATAGAAGTGGATATGAAACTTATCTAAAGAGATGTATAAAATGATTTTGGGATATTGTGTCTGAATATTAGTGCTAAGCAGGATATGCAGGTATTATAAAAGAAAAGGAAATTGGATTGATTCCAAATGATAAATTTGAATTGCCCGACTAAAAAGGTAAGTATTTTGATTCCGTATGATATTGGATTGGGTTTTTGATGTAGCCACTTGGCTTTTGTTTTCTTTTTGGAATTTGGAAGCCCGTAGAGGCCTTTTGTAGTAGTACCGAGCTAGCCGCGCAAAGGAGACGCTGGCAAAATTTTTCGGGAATTTAAGGAGTTAGAAAATTTTTGAGAAAATTTTGATAATTCAAATTTGGTTTTAAATTGAAATTTAAACGATTGAGTGAGGGGTGTTGGTTGAAACCATAGAAGGTTTTAGGAAGTTGGTTAAGGTGATAGTGGGTCTTTAATTAAGGATAGTTGGTAAGACTGTTGAAGTGTGGGTTTTGGAAAAAAGTAAACGGGTATTGGTTCATTCTTCCTAACTAGTAATTTCGGGGACGAAATTCTTTTAAGGGGGGAGGAATGTGACGACCCAGAAATTTTCACGATTTAAAATGGAATAATAAATTGATTTTAAACATTTGAAAGGTTTAATGTTAGCTTGAATGCCAAATGTTAATATGTATTAGATAATTAAAGTATTGAATTATATAATTGAAATTGGGTAAATTATTGAATCTTCAGTTTTAAGCCTGTTAAAAATAATTTGAAGGCTTATAAAATCTATAATATGATACTGAAGATAATAAAAGGGTTGAAACTTAATTTAAAGGTAATTTGTTCAATTTTAATAATTTATCGTTTAAATTGAATTTAAAAATAGCCTTCCGAGGCACAGTCTCGAAATTTGACGAAACCAGTTCCATTGGATCCGTAATAGTTAGTTATTATCGGATTTCAATTTTCGTAGCTATCGGAGTTGTCAAGTGACCCTGGCAGCTCGAAACGCTTCGAGTTGTTTAATCGATTTAATTTAAAATGGATCGTTTAATTCCGTAACTCGCACATACGATCAAATTAGCCTCCGAAACGCGTCCCATTGCGTTCAGAATGTGGGTAAAACTTTATAGACGCCTGTCGGCATGTTGATGTGGAGTTCAAAATTCTAAGTTGCAATCGATGAGGCAATTTGAAAAGTTTTATATAGGATAACAGAAATTTAAAATAAATTAGTACAGATACTTTTAACAGCACGAGGTATTTTTGTTTCTTTGAATATTTAATTCTATAATAATCAAAGCTTACGCTAGAAGCTATTGGCTAGTTATACATCTTCGTTCCTCCCTATTCTCGGTAGATTCACGTATCTATTATCACTTCCCTCCGTTTAAAAAAAAAAGATGAAATAACCGAAACCTTTTATTTCCTCTCTCAAATCAAATAATCATGGCCGAAGCCTGCAGAAATTTGCAATTTCGTATGGCGATCGAGGGAGGAGAAGGGCCGCAACACCGTGCGTGTGATTGTAAGGGGCTTAGGCATCGCGTTGTTGAATCGAAGCAGGTGGGTCGCGCAGTGGATTGGGGACGCGAGCAGGGTTTCGAATCAGAGAAGGGGGGGTTGTCGACCTACTCTCGACCCAATTCACAGTGCTATGGGAACGATGGGAAGTCGACATGGCTCGCGTAGAAGAGATAGATGGAGGGCCGCGAGCTGTGCTTGCCGAAGTCCAAGCTAGGGTTTCTTGGAGTCGTTGTTAAGGCTGCGAGCACGCGTTCGAGAAGGGGGAAGCACGATCTGGGTTGGGTTGATGATCGTTGTGAGTAAATTTTTCCCTTCGTTTACTTATTTAATCTCTGATTGTTTTTAAACTTAGGGTAAAGTAAAATACTAAAAAAAATGGAATTGTTTAAAATCGTTATGAACCCTATAATTAACTGCTCTTCAAGCTTAAACTAAGACAGTTGAGTTATTGATAAATTAGGTATGTTAAATACATAAAAGATGCTTAAACTTAATTATTTTACAATAAGTTAAATGTTATTGTGATTTGTATTTAACAAAGAACATGTTTATCTCGAGTAAATTCAAGGTTTACTCACTTCAAATGGAAATTAGGTTTTTAAGAATTAAAATGAGGTTAATAATTAAAGGGCTAGGGAATAATGAATTAAAAATCTCTTGGGAAGTAATAGATAAATAATCATTGGACGTAACTAATTAAAGGAAGTGGATTGCCTATTGTGAGGCAAATGTGAGTAAATCTCACTCTATTAGATTCTATTTGAATTTGAATGGTTAAATTAAAATATTTGATGGAAGAATTTAATTTATTAGATATACACTGTGAATTAATGATTGGGTGATTTGGTATTGGATGATTCTCGAGTTAATGGTTGCTTAACTTGAAGTATTGGGAATTTTAAGTTGTTTAAAATTAAAAACAATAAATAAGAAAATATTCCCGTTTAAAAGTTACAAACGATTTAATGCTTTGTGATACATTAAATTAGTAAGATAATTGAAAAGGATAATTAATTAAGTTAATTAATTAATGATTTGGGTTATTTAATTCAGTAATTAAAAGTTTGAATAAATAATAAATTAAGTTGTAAGTTAATCAACTAAGTATAAATAATTCAGAATAATCATTTGATGTGTGATAAATAATTACTTAATGTAATTAATAAAATATAGCTACTTTGTGAAATTCATCAAGAGATTAATTAAGATATTAAATCAAGAAGTAACTGATTTATTAATGAAGTAAATAAAAGAATAGTTAATTACATATTGAGATTAATCGAGAATGATAAATATTGGGGTTGAATTAAAGTAAAATATAATTGGAAATCATTAATTTATATGATTAATGAAGTAATTAAATATTTGATTAATTGAGTTTAATTAATTCATAATAGTTGACTTATGAGAAGTCAATTAATATAAGTAATTAAGAATTAACGTAATTTATTATAGTTAATTAATTTGTGAAGAAATTAAAGATTACTCATTGATTTGGTAAGAGTAATTAACATCGTGAAATGAATTAAAGAGAATGACTTGAATGGAATTGGAAGATAATTAATCCAGGGTTGTTAATTAAGATGAATGGATATAGAGGGGTTGATTAATTAATTGACGTGTAAGTGAATGTGGTTAGGAAATTCACTTAAAATAAATTGAATTAACTTGGGACAGGATGGTATGAGGCTCGGAGAGGCCGGGATCGGGTATTGGGAGATACTCGAAACCACTTCGAATTTCATATAAATTGATTTGTGGAATCAATAGGAAGGAATGGAATGATTTAAGTGAACTGGATTATCTAAGTTTGGTACTTAGAAATTTATATGTGACGTAAGTGTTGGCTATAGTAAATTGAGAATTGGTTAAATTGATATAAGTTACCCGGGTTTTATATAAGTTGTTTGCTTTGGTATTCCATGTTAGTTGGGATTACTCACGCTGGTTTCCAGCCTGACCCGGGTGTTACTTTGATGTAATGCTCGGGTCAGACCGAGTATTACAGATTTTCAGGTAGGTACGTTTGGAGCTCAGGAGGCGAGCTGGATGGCATGTACGTACGGAGTATTTCCGCTGCAGTATATTATTGTGTATGTGGGACATGATTTATATGTCTAGTGTCTATATATATGTGAGACTCTGATGTATATTAAATGTAATCAACAAATATAGTATTCTTTTGTAAACTATTATTTATTATTATATTTTATCCGCTGCGAATGTGAGCTGTTGATGTTTCTTTTCTTCTTCTTCTATCTCCTTCTTCTTTTTCATAACTATCTGGAATTTTCGGGTTAGAAAATTTCGGGTCGTTACTTTTCTGTACCCCTATCGACAACATGGTGGGGACATTGTCGACTGGTGTCTTTGAATTTCCATGATTATTTTTCATAATTATTTTAATATATATATATATATATATATATATATTATTTTTAATTTTTATATATATATATATATTTGGAATATTACTAGAATTATAGTATATTCAAAAAATATTATGAAAAAATTTAAAATAATAATAAAATAATAGTAAAAATAATAAAAATAAAAATAAAAATTTTAAAATTCAAACACCACACCAATTCAAAATCAATCAATCAATCAAGCATCCAATTCTAAGCATGCAATTTCAACCAATGTATTGTAGACGTGTACCTTTTCCTGAGTCCGTTTCTCTGAATTCATCGGAGTTGTGAATTTCCGTGAAACACATATTTGAATTATCTGTCTTCTAATCATCATCGCTTGAAGGTGAGTATGCGTCATCTAGAGTAGCAGTAAATGCACGTTTTCGTTTCTTTGTGAAATCATTGTTTATAGGAAGATTTTGCCTATTTGGATACGGACAGTCTCTTTTGATATGGCCTGGTTCGTCACAGTTGAAACATTTGATATTGTTTGGCACTACATTCTGATTTCCAGAGTTCTTATAGTTGTTTCTCTTGAGATTATTCATCTTTCTGTATTTCAGGAATTTTCGAAAATTCTTGGTCATAAGGGTTATCTCTTCATCACTATCGTTGTTTGAGTCTGATCCATCGGTCAATGCATTGAATGCCATTTATTTCTTTTCAGATGCTTTGCTTTCTCTTCTCTCAATCATTTGGACTTAAAACGACATTAGATTTCCAATTAATCCTCCTATCATTAAGGTACTGATGTTATTTGCCTCTTCAATCGCAAGTGTCTTTTGATCTCATTCTGGAGTAAGAGAATTTAAGATTTTTCTGACTTGGTCTTCTTTCGAAAATTTCTTTTTCAAGGATATTAGAGAATGCACAATGTTTTAAAATCTACTATACATATCTGAAATAGACTCATTTAATTCATTTTAAATAATTGAAACTGATTTGTGAGCATGGAAATTTTGGTCTGTTTTACTTTGCTTGTTCCTTCGTGAGTAACTTGCAAAATTTTCCAGATCTCATATGCAGACTTACAAACTGACACTCTATTAAATTCATTTCTATCAAGTGAACAAAACAAAATATTCATAGCTTTAGAATTGTTTTGTCAACAGTCTTTTGCACAGCAGTCCACTGTGCAAAATCAGTTGTGGATTCAGAATATTCAGTCTGTGTGATATTCCAAGTGTTTAGTCCTATAGATTGTAAATATATTTTCATTCTACATGCCCAATATGCGTAGTTACTGCCATTAAAAAGTGGAGGCTGACAGTAGACTGACCCTCTACGAATGAACTAGTGACAGGAATAATAGAACCAGTGTTGGTAGTGTTAACAGTACCAGTGTTGGTAGCCATTTTGAAAAAAATTCAAAATTCAGATTATGAGACTTTAAAAACCTTGCTCAGATACCAAATGTGAGAAATGCGGATTATGGATCTTAAGGCTAGAATTAACACTAAAGGGGGGAGGTGAATAGTGTTTTAAGGAATTACTAAATCTTTTTGAGTTTATGTTAATTTGAACACAAATGTATGCAATATTTAGACACAGATATGATCACAGAATCAAACACAGATGCAGAAACAAAGTAAAAGCAATAAAGGAAAGAACACATCGGATTTTATACTGGTTCGGAGTTACTCTACATCCAGTCCCGCACATAAGTACGGATTTCCTTTCAAAAGCAATTGTATAATTACACCCTTGATTTCAAGGCCACGAGGTACACCACTCCAGATTCACAATCCTTTAGGTAGAGATACTTGATTTCACGAGCAATAAGTTCACCCGATTGATTTCACAGGCTACAATCACACTTTTCTCACTTGATTGATTTCACAGACTACAATCACACATTTTCTCACTTAATTTATTGCAAAGAAGCCTATAACTCTGAATAGCACTGAGATCTTGTTGATATAGTGAAAGAGAATCAAACCAGAGATGATCTAGTCAGCTTCAATGGTGATTTCGGCAGAGTAATGGTAAAAATATGTATAAAGAAATATGGAAGAAGAATAGGAGTGAGATCAGAGAAAAATTGTATATAAATTCGTATAAAACTGCCCCTATTTATAGTAGAAGAACAGTCATGTCCATTAATGAAAGGATATGACAAATAGACACTTCTTTTGAAATTCAAATTTTTGAAATCAATTGCCACCTTGTCGACAAGGGGTACTTGAGGTTGTCGATATGCCAAAGGAAATTTTGGTAATTTGTTTTCCTTTGAAAATAACTGCTATCGTGTATTAAAACTATTTTTAAACTTTATAAATATGCTTAACTATAGTAAAAATAAATATAGAGAATAATATTTTGATATACATAAAATCTTACTATAATTTTATATTTAAATCTAAGTATAAGTAGTGTATGCATTTACTTTAATAAAATAACCTTCTATAAGTTGTCGATAGCATACTGAATACAATCAAGAAATCAAGCTTTGCAACCATGGCTGCCTACACTAATCTTCTTAATAATCCCATCTATGGCCTTGATCAGATTGATGGCCTCCTAATACTTCTCCACCTCACTCTCCTCCACTGAATCCATTGTCGTTGCCGCATGAACCACCTCAGCCAACGAAAGCCCCTTTTATTGATTCAGAAGGATTTCAGATTGTTCAAGGCAGAAAATCCTATCATAAGAATAAAAATTCTTCTCTGCAATTTTCAGACTAAGCCTCTCATCAATACAAGAATTACAGATATGCTAATAATGGATTCTACAATTCAAGAGATGCAGTTTCTGAAGGATGCTATTCAAGAAATATGACAAGAATCAATCAGCATGGTCCAATATCAGAAAATCAATTCAGTAATTCAAGATCCAGTGCAAGAATCAATCAAAACAATATAATTGTTTCTCAATCTAATACTAACCTGATCAAACCCTCTTCATGGGCAGAAATGATTAAAAAAGGAGGTTCAAATTCTGACTTTGATCTGAAATATGTGGCTCCTTTATCCATCAATGAGAAGAAAATAGTGGTGGCGAGCGCGGAGGTCAGTAGAAGGGCTGAGAGTAAGTGAAGTTTCTCAGTTCTTGCCTATGTATTCGGCAATAGACCTGCTTATCATCACTTCAAGGCAGTTATTGTTAGAACATGTAATCCCACTGGAAATTTTGATATCTTTACTCGTAATAATGGTTTCTTCCTAATCAGATTCTCAAATGCTGCAGACTGTGATAAAGAAATTAATGGGGGTCCATTCTTTATTAATGGAAAGCTTATCATCATGAAAAAATGGAGCAATAAACTCAATCTTGATAGAGATTTACTTACTACCCTGCCTACATGGATCAAACTGCCTGGATTAAATCTCAGATTGTAGGATAGTGAAATTCTAAGTGCTATTGCCAGTGTGGTGGGTACTCCTCTCAAATTGGATGAACACACTGTAAAAGAATCTAGACTTTCCTTTGCAAGTATTCTGGTTGAAATTAATGCAGACACAGAGATACCTAATGAAGTTACTATCTCTTTGCATGATGGGGAAAATTTAATTCAAAATATTGAATACGAATTGATTCCCCCAAGATGTAAAACATGTTCTTGTTTTGGACACACAATAGAAAGATGTGATGCTAATTTGGTTTGGAAAGTAAAGCAAAGTAGTCAAGTGAATGCAAAAATGAATTGTAGCAACTATGCTGTGGAAGGAATTGACAACGTTGGAAATCCATTTACAGATCTACAAACAAAAAGAATCCCAAATCTCACAATGACATCTTGAGGAAAAATAAAAATATTGAAAAATCTCTGATCATTCAAAACCAAAATGATTCTCAAGAAGGCATCACAACCCTGAGTAATAAAGAAAAAGAATCTGAAATCATTTCTGAAGCATTTGCAAGTCCAGAGATCAGCACTGAAATTTCTCAAGTCAAAGACAAAGGCACAAATTTTCAAACAAATGAGGTCTCAATTGCTACAGAGGTTATGAACTTGGATGATGGTTCTTACATTAATAATATCTTAAATAAAGAACCATCTGATAACCCCAATATCAGTCACCTTGCCTCTTATCTTTCCCCATTTATCAAAAATTCAAATTCCAATTCAGCAGACAATATTCAAAAGGCAGTTAGTCTGATTACAAATTATGTCTCTGTCTCAAGGAAGAACAAAAAATATAACAAGGATAAGAAATAAGGCAATATGAAAAGTATTAAAGAAATAGTAGACAATGGAAACTCTGAAAATTTAGAAGACAGTGAATTCAGAAAAAAATACATCATCAAAAACCTCAAATGGGAAGAACAGCTTAAAGCATTCAGCAAAACCACATACAAGAAGAAAGGGAAAATGACAGAAACCTTTGAAGAAGAGAGCAGCCACAGTGCTTAATTGTTGCTGCTTCATGTATCCTTTTATTTTATTTTATTCTGATTTTTTATGTCTATTATCTCTTGGAATGTCAGAGGTCGCAATTCTTCTGAAAGAAGATTGGACCTGTCTTATCTTCTTAGGATTGAAAATCCTAGTATGGTTGGATTGCTTGAACATAAATTAGATGATTTTAAGATAAAAGATTATCATATCAAACGCTTAAATAATTGGAATATTGTTAACAATAATCAGCTGGGGGGTAATGGTAGAATCTTGATCATTTGGGATCCTAGTATTTGGGATATCACCCAGTATTTTGTTAATTATCAATTTATTCACTGTAAATGTATTAATAAAGGTGGTTTTCAAATTGAAATTACCTTTTTCTATGCATCAAACAGTGAGGATGAAAGGCAAAAACTTTGGGAAAATCTTGTTCAAATTAACTCTAATATGCATTTTCCATGGACTATTCTTGGTGATTTTAATACTATTATGCATGCCCATGAAAAAAGAGGGGGGATTCCTTTTCCTTCTAAAAAAATAGATTTTTTAAGTAACTTTTTACTTAAAACTGGCCTTTATGAACCAGTTATTTTTGGAAATAAATATACTTGGAAATCTGGCAAATTCAGAAACATCCACCGTAAACTTGACAGAATCCTTCTTAACCTCCACTTCACTAACTGTTTTAAATTTTTTAAATGTTACACTCTTCCTCAAGCCTCTAGTGATCACACCCCAATCCAAAATTTTCTCACTCAAAATAATTTTTAAAGAAAAAATTTCCTTTCAGATTTATCAATGGGTGGGTATATGAAAATAACTACAAAGATATCATCAAAAATAGTTTGTCTTTTGAGATACAAGGCACTGCCCAGTACAAATTTAGCAATTTTCTTCAAACTACAAAAGGAAACTTGAAAAACTAGAATAAACTTAGAAGTAAAAATAGTGTCTCTCATTTTAGAGAAGAATGCAAGCTAAGGCAGAATCTCTTGGATCATGATTGCTCAGACAGTGATAATGTCAACAAATTTTTGGAAGCCCAACACAATTTAATTATGTCCCTTCAAGTGCAGTCTATGAATTTGAAGCAGAAAGCTAAAGTAGATTTGGCTCACACAAGGTGATGAAGCTACTAAATTTTTTTATGCTAGGATGTCTAGCAGAAAATTTAGAAATGATATAGGTAAAATCATTGATGTTAAGGGTAATGTTATCAATGAAGAATCTGGCATTGAAAAAGAAGCTATTAATTATTTTACCAATCTTTACAATTCAAATAGCTATACTAATAACTTTCCTACTATTGAAACCAAATATAATTTGAATTCTAATAGTCAAGAAATTCTTCTTGCTCCTATATGCTTAGAGGAAATTAAAAACATTATCTTTCAATCAAATAATGACAAAAGTCCTGGCCCTGATGGGTTTGGTGCAAAATTCTACAAAACTCAATGGGAAGACATAAAGTGTTTTCTCTTTGATTCTATCTCTAAGTTTTTTAGAACTGGTAGGCTCTTAAAAAAAATTAATCACATTTTTATCACTCTTATTCCAAAAGTTCAAATTCCAAATAGCCTGGATGATTTCAGACCTATTGCTTGCTGCAACTTTATTTATAAAATCATTGCTATTATTTTATGTAACAGAATTAAAATATTTTTAAAATTCTTAATTTCTAAAAATCAATGTGCTTTCATCCCTAGCAGACTTATTGTGGAAAATACTCTTCTTGCTCATGAGTTAATTAGAAACTTTAATAATAATAACTGTAATCTTATGTGTGTCAAGATTGATTTAATTGGCACTTTATTATCTATATGATGCAACAAATGGGTTTTGATAAAAAATTCTGCTCTCTTATTCTAGAATGCATCAACAATGTTTCTTACTCAGTTCTGGTAAATGGTTCTCCTAAGGGTTTTATTCATAGCAATAGGGGAATTAGGCAAGGGGATCCACTGTCTCCCTACTTATTCACTATTGTTATGGAATATTTCTCTATTCTCATGGAAACTGAAACCATCAAAGGAAATATTAAACCCATTAATAGAACCAAACCAGTCATTACTCATTTGTTATATGCAGATGATCTTCTCTTATTTTTACATGCAGACTCTAATAGTGCTAAAGCCATATCAAAAAAAATTCTGAAATTGGAAGTTCACGCTGGTCTGAAAGTTAATGATTTTAAAAGTAAAATTTATTTCAGCAAAGGTTGCAACAATAAAACTGAAATTCTTAACATCCTTAAATTTAAAGAGGGCAAACTTTCAGTAAAATACTTGGGATTACCTTTGAGTGTAAATCAAATCAATGATACAGATTGCACTAGACTGTTGGACATAATTCAAAATAAATTTGAGGGTTGGGCTTGTAAGCTTCTGTCTCTAGCTGGTAGGGTAGAATTAACACATACTGTCATCATTGCAATCATATGTATTGGATTCAAGCCCATAATATCCCAGATAAAACTATTCATAAATTGGAAAAAGCCTGTGCTAATTTTATTTGGAAAGGAAAACAGCATAAAATAGCATGGGATATGGTCTGCAAACCAAAGAAATTTGGGGGTTTGGGCCTTAGGAATATAAATGATTTGAGTGAAGTTTGTAAGCTTAAACTTTTTTGGAAATTTGTCAATGGTAATTCACTCTGGGCTAGATGGATGAAAGCTAAATATCTTAAAAATAAAAAAATTTGGACTGCAAAATCCGAAAATCATTACTCTTTCTCTTGAAAAAATATTTTGAGTTGCAGAGAGGTTGGTCTAAAACTTTTGGATAGGAAATTCAAGGATGGAAATCAAACCAGTTTATTGTTTGATCCATGGATTCATGAAAAATCTCTGGTTAGTCTTTTGGGTTGGGATAGTTTGCTTTGGTTTGGAGGAACTTTTGATAAAGTTAGTACCATTATTCAAAACAATTTTTGGAATACATTTAATCATCCAGCTGCTTCTATCTTTAATGAAGCCATTAATAAGATTACTATTAACCCTAATCTGCATAATGATACTTGGGATTGGAGACTTTCAAAAAAAGGGAATTTTTCTTTTAAAAAACTTGGGAATTTATTAGAGGTCAAGAATGTGAAGCAGATTGGTATAATGTTATTTGGAATAAATCAAATTGCCCAAAAATGTCCCACTGTGCTTCCTTTGCTGTTATTAATAGATTACCTACTAGAGACTGCTTGAAATGGAATAAAAATGGGGAAACAATTTGTCCATTGTGCAAACAGGAGGCTGAAAGCATAAATCATTTATTTTTTGATTGTGTTTTCTCAAAACATATTTGGTTCATTGCCAAATCAAAACTTAAAATCAACCAGCATCAGGCTGTTCAAAGCATCAGAGAAAGCATCAAATATATTCAGAATAACTTTAGAGAAAAATCAAAGGAATTCATATATGCTAGCATTACTCATACGGCAACCATCTTTCACATTTGGAAAGAAAGAAATCAAAGATTACATACTCAAAAAGAGACAGACAGTATTAAACTTTGGAAAACAATAGATATGGAAACCAAATTCTCCTCAAAAAATTCGAAAGCAGCCAAAAATACTCAGAAAAATTCAACCAAATTCTTTGGAGTGCAGAAAGATATGATGGAGAACTTGAAAATTTCTTACAGAACGAGAATCAGGATTTTGTTTTCCCTCGAAGCAAACATCTTCACCACAGTGGCATTCACTGGATGAAGAGATCTAATTGCCTCAGTGGACCCAATCCGGAGCTTGCACCTGTTGGTGGCGGCCACCTCTACCAGCAAACCAGTAACCTACCCTGCCACGAAAAAGGAAAGGGAAGTGCTTTTTATTATAACAACGTGTCTTATAATAATAAAATTATTAACACTGATCTCTCTAACTTACCTGATAGGGGTGGAGGCTACCGCACACTTAAGCGCAAGGCATATTCCGAGCATCTCCTGCATAAAGACAGGATTTTCCATCTAGACATGAATAATCAGAGAGTTTCGACAGATTTCTACAAAAGCAACATCAATAGTCACTTTTATCACTTATCTGTTTGAGACAAAGGTGAATCCAGCAAACATTCTGGTGAAGAGTTAGTTGCTGCCAACCGCAGCGAGTTCCTCTAAAAGCAAGCTGGACACAATCGATTTTATCGATTGCTGCTCATTTTCCGAGCATAATAAACAAGTGGCACTTCCTAGATCAGAGATTCACGAGATTCACGACAACTCTGCTCGAAATCCCTCAAATAACAAAGATTGGCTTACATCTGAGCATCTCATGGAAAATAGCAAGCACCTGATTCAGAGTCCCACTGTTTCGCCTATTTTGCGAACATCAATTCGAGATCCACTCGTCGTCAATGATGAAGATAGCAAGGGGAAGAGATTTGTTTGGAAGCCTCCATGAGTTCTCGGATATATTGCAAAATCGCCATGGATAATTTTGCTTTCGCATCTGTTTTCTAGGGTTTATCTATTTGTTTCTGTGTTGCGGCGTTGTGAGTTAGGGTTATGTGTATGGTTCGGGTAGGGTGTATTTTACCTTCCTGTATACTTTTGGGCCTTGGGCCTTTATTTTTCTTCCTGTTTCAAAAAAAAATTCTAAGTATAAATATTAAAAGTTAAATATAGTATTATTAAAAGATAGTTTAAAACCAAGGATAATTTGATTTTGAAAGTAAAGATTATTTTGAGGCTAAAAGTATTTAAAACCAGGATAGATGTCTTTGATTCTTTTTAAAAGGAAGATTTTGAAATCATTTTGAAAACAAGGTATAATTTTGTAAAAAAAAACATTTGAATAGAAGTTAGTGGATACAAAACAATGTTCCACTAGATTTTTCGTAGGTTCCATCCTACCTAGGGCTACATCCCTTTAACAGGCTCGAAGTGGATTCCATTCCACGAATAAATTGGATTTTAAGATGCCAGTGCTTTTCTAGGAGTTTTAACAAAATTCCTAATTAAATTACAATCTTGAAATCTTGAATCTTGATAATCTTGATACTCATGAGTCTTCAATCTTGATATATTGAATCTCTATACTGTACAGTCTTCATTCTTGGTACCTGCATGGTTAAATCCTGCATATACATATATATCTAAACTATAATGTTAGTATTTATATTTTATAATCTTATTCTAAGGTTGTTGTCATCAAAACCATCTCCTTAGGGACTAACAAATGGTTCACATGGATTTGACAATCAAATTGTTAAAAAAAACAAGCATCGTAAAGATCAATACGTGAGCTTTTGGGTTGATACAGTTAAAAATCGTTTACTTATGTCATGAAATGATATATTAAGTTAGGAATCGATTTATGTAATAGAGTCGATCTACTAAAGTATTGAGCAGCAGTGTAGCATCAGATCCCAAAGATAGTAAGTTCTTTTAAGGCTCCGCTTGGGAGTTTTGTGGTAGGGTTCTGAGAGATTTTAGAAGTACCGGTTTTAACCGTAAATGTTCGTAGCATTTTGGTTAGTTTACATGAAGTGTTGTTATAACCGATCAATGCATGCTTGAGAGTCTAACGAGATCACTTTTGAGAGTTTTCTATTAAAGTAACATTTCATATATATCTGTGTCTTTATTTTTTAGTTTTGTGAAGATTGATTCTATAATATAATTAGTGGAGACATAATTGGGAGAAAAAAATATCTCAGAACACTTCAATTTGATGGGTTGCGAATTGCAATAAAAATTACACTGTAACGATTTCATCGGTTTTATAATCAACAACAAACGATATAAAAAAAATTACAAGCAAGGATTATGATAACATCTGAAATGTAGAGCCATCTATGAGCATTCAAAAACAGTAGAAAATGAACTCCCAAGCTGAGCTAAGACCACTTGAGAGTTTTGAAGTACTAGTTATAGGAGGTTTTAAAAATACTGGTTTTGATTGTAAATAATCGTTGCAATTTTGATTAGTTTACATGATGTGTTATTATAGCCAATCAATACAAGATTGCGAGTTTAACATACACCGGTTGTAAGAGTGTTCCATTAAAGTAATATTACATTTATACCCTTATATTTATTCTTTAGTTTTGTAAAGATTAATTTTTCAATATAATTTATATGAATATAACTGAAAAGAAAACGCTCTTTCAAAAAAAATAGAACCTCTCAGAACACCTCACTTTGATGGATTGAGAGTTGCCATTAAAATTACACAACATCGGTTTTCATCGGTTTTATAACCAATAATAACCGGTGTGCAAAAAATACTTACAAGCATCGGTTAGCACAACACCTAAAATACAGAGTCTAATAAAACCAGTCAAAACTGGTAAAATAAAACTTCCAAGCGGAGCATGAGGATCTATGCACCAAATATTGATGCACAAACCTATGGCAACAGGGCACATCCCATTGACAATGGACCTTAATGATAGAGATTGTTAAACCGTTGTCATTTTAAAATTTTAAAAATGCTCCAAGCAACCTTTGTGCACTTTGTGCGTTCATATTTTAATTCATGAAATAGAATGTCAAAATTTTAATTATAATATAACACAAAGAAGAGAAATTTTTTAATTATAATATAAATTATCTTCGATAATAAAAACCAGTGGAACATGAATCAATCATGTCCTCTTTTTCAGATTTTACACAAACAGGATACTTAAGCTATCACAAGCCGATACATATAGCATAAATTACAGAAAATAAAATAAAATTCCAATTATATCTTATTAACATCTGGAATGTCAACCGGATACCTATAAATGCACTTGGCCCACGGCCCATCCACCGGGGTCTCGACCCCCCTCAAACACTTCCACACCGCGCTATTGCACTTAAACCCACTCCCTAACCCAATCATACAAACCCGATCGCCCTTCTTCATCCTCCCTTTGGACTCGATATAATTCAATTCGTACCACAACGAACTGCTCGACGTGTTCCCGAACCTATGCAACGCCATCCTCGATGCCTCCACGTCCCGAGGCGAAAGCCGCAGGCTCGTCTGTAATTCATCGATCACCGCTCTGCCTCCGGCGTGGATGCAAAAATGTTCGAACGCTAGTTTGAAGTCCGGAATGTAAGGCTTCCATTTGGGGTTTATTAGTTTGCGCCCGATGAGGCTGAGTACGAACAAGATCTGTTCTGATGCCGGAAGAACTAGGGGTCCCATCGTCGTTATGTTGGATTTTAGGGCATCGCCCGCAGTCGCTATTAGGTCTTTGGATAACGATATGCCTCTGTGTCCTTCAGCGTCCTGCTTTTGGTACACGCAACGGTACGCGTTGTCGTTCGCACCTTTTCAGATTTATGTATGTTAGTATAGATCTTTTTATCGAAAGAAATCATATAAACCGAACGGGGATTAGGCTGGAGGAAAGCAATCACACAGTCCTATTGTTGGGTGATGATATTGTGATCAATTATTATTAAAATAAAGAAAACGTTAAATGTTGTGGATATTGAATTATAGACCTAGGTGATTTAAACTCCAGAGTGGGTTTCAAACACTCCATCCTAGAATAAAATTACTATGTCATGATAAAATAAATAAAAGGATTTACTGAATTATCATTGACCAGCACAACTGTGCGTTAGAACTGTGACTTTGGCGCAAGATGTCACAGATTCACTACTTGCCTGACATGATTTGAACTGTTGGTCTTATATTAACATATGACATGTTTTATACTATTTAAGACTTTTAGTACTAACATATGCTATCATCTAACAAATCAATTAATTTTTTTTTTTTTAAAAGAGTAAACAATGAGTGATCCATCGAAAACTAAAATTTGAAGGCGTTTGACCGAAGAGAAAATCATGAAACAATGAGAATCCACCAAAAGAGTTGCATAATGGGAATAAAAAAACTATATCTGTATTTGTTATAAAATGACAAATATTCTGATAGATCTCGTAACAATTTTAAAAACATTAAATAATGATTATCCTTAACCAAACCGAAGTTTCTTGAATAATGCCATAAAAAGCTTTTATAATGATTTTAATGGAGTCGTAAAAATCTACCTTTATGAGTGCGAATAACGTGAAGCAAACAAAACCTAGCACGACGTCTCTCCCGACGTTGATTCGAGAGCAACATCGCAGCCGCCCCCATTCGAAATAAGCAATTCGGCAGAAGCATCGCTCGATCATTTCCAAAATAGTAACTCGATGTCATAATCTCGGCAGAAACCACAAGAGCGTTCGAGTTTGGATGCACTTGTAGCACGTCCCGTGCTAGGTCTATCGAAATTGGTCCGGCACTGCATCCCATGCCCGACAAATTAAAACTCTTAATACCGCTTCTCATTTTGTACCTTTTGATGATCATAGCGGTAAGAGATGGAGTTGAAGAAAAAATGCTACAATTTAGAACCAATATATCGATGTCCTTCGGTTTAAATCCAGTTTTCTCGATAAGTTTGTCAATAGTTGAGAAAATTGCTACTTGAGCCTCTTCGAGTGCGCTCTCCAAAGTAGGGTTGGGTGGCAGGTAATGATTTGCCAGGGGCAGGCACGTCTCTTCACCTAGGCCGGACCTTTCTAGAATGCGTGTTTGGAATTGAACCGCTTCGGCGTCCGGGTTTATATGACGTATGTGTTCCTGGAATTTTGCGAAGGGTGCGCGACAGCATTCAGGGGGTGAGAGTAGCGCATAGTCAACTAGATAGATTTTGCGCGGCCGGGACATGAAGTAGATGGCAACAAGTATGAGGAGGATGAAACCAGAACAAAAGAGTTGAACGGTGTTGAGTTTGAAGAATGCGTATAATGAGTAGATTTGTTCAGGAGGTGTAGTGATTAGTTGAAAGATCAAAGATAATGACGTTGGGATGAGGATTAGGGATATTAGGTTGTTGATCAGGTATTGGTAGCAAGATTTCACGTATGCAGTTTGAGACTCTGATATCGGTCTAGAAGGCATTTTATTTCTTCTGATTTGATTGTGTTTAGAAATAGTTAGGAAAGATGTTGAATTTAAAGGAGCAGAATTAGCAAATAATTTAATGATTTAGGTGAAGGTCTAGGTTTATAATTGAACTTTAAACGGTTAATTCATAGCTTACTTTAAACGGTAAAGTAAAACTTTTGATCTAATAATTGGGAGTACGACGTTTTCACACTTTCTTTTACGCCATTTCCACACTTTCTTTTACGCCATTTCACGATTTTTATCATGTTAGAACGACACTTTTCCTTGATTACTGTTTAAGGAAGGACGGAATATTTTGGATGATTGTTATCCTAACCTATGAAGCAAGTAAATGTAAATGAAATGTTTAGTCGACAAGTGTCAACGAGGTTATAATCAAAAATAGAAAACAGGGTGGGTTTGTCAACGGTACGGATTTCGGTCCAAGTCCATCTTATTGCTGTGGTTATGAATTTTGCCTTAATTGGCCGGGCCCGACCCGTTTACTATTAGGATCGGGTATAGATATCAAAATCCGGTTCGATTTGGACCCAATTTAATAGTTAATTTTTCATCGTATCAAAACATGAGTATGTATGTCATTTGTTTAGCATTTTATATATTTGCATTTAGATGTTTTTGCATATTTTGCTATGAACTTAACTACATCACCATACAATTTGTACGTTAACATTGTTTGTGTATAAATTTTTTTTTAAAATATTACAAGTTTAAAGTATGGGTTTAATATAAAATAATATGAGTTAGGTAATAACGGCGGGTTTAAGAAGATTGCCCGGTCGGGTTTGTGTATCAGTTTTGAATTACCCTACGGATTCAGGCAGAGTTAAGGTTTTGATTATTGTAATTGGACTCGGATCCGAGTTTAAGATACCCAGTTCGAAACCGGCCCGTTAAAAGATGCGCGTGTGCGCGTGTATATCATTGTTAAAGAAACTCCAGTTTTGAATACGAATGGTAAAAAAGTTGGATCAGTCCCCATCAAAAAATTACACTATGCACGGTAACTTCTTAACGAAAAAGATACCCAAATTTAAGACTGTTAATGGATACCCGAAAAATTTAATATCTGCTCCATTTGTATCCGAAAAGCTGATAATCCAAAAAACGAATACGAATACGAAGACATCAATATTCGAAAACTATCCATTCTGTTTTTTGTCAAGATTATGATTTCTTTTATGTGCATTTTGGTCTGATGTACGATATAAATTTACTATTTTGGTAAGATAAGAGTTTATATTATATGCATATATAATTTATATTAACTTCTCAAATTAATTTATTATTATCATATTTTTTATTTTGTACGGTGTAATAATCTATGTAATTGAAAGAAAAAATTATATTAACAAAATTTTCTATTTATGTTTGTTGACTTACCGATGTCAATAGGTAGAATAATTATTTGATATCCATCTGTAGACGCAGACGTAGATGTTCGATATTCGAAAATGTTTCAGATGTGTACGAGAAACTGTCAGACTTATTTAAATTCGATTAACCATGGACCGAAAAATCCAATCATATTTAAAATTGGTTTGTATATGGACACTTTTCACTTTCGTGAAAGCATCCTACTATCCATAAGACTGTACCTGATCGACAACATAGGTCAAATTAAACGGGTTGAAAACGATATTGTAAATTTATGGAAAATATCTATGGACTGTTATAATAATGATAGCCAAAGAATAATCACATGCAACGAAATGATAGCCCTCATGAATTAGGTAAAAGCAACAATTGTGGAACTGTAGTTGAAATGTGATATAATTAGATTAGACTACCACCTAAAGGACGACTTGTATGTTTTGATAGCCAAAGAATAATCACATGCAACGCTGGCACGATTTAACCCATAACCAATCCTTTCCCCCAAAGAAAGGATGAAACTAAAGAAATTGCCCACAATTTCACTACTTAAGCCACTCCATTTTACTTTGAATTTGTTGGAGGAGGTTGGGAGTTAGCCTCTAGGTTTTGGAGTTCCTGTGCTAGCTGGATTCTTCTTTCTTTCAGAAAATGTAGTCGATTTGTTAGTCTGACTAGTGCTGATGACGGTGGTGGATTTCCATCCCATAGGCAAAGCACTGATTAGTCGATATGGGTAGAATCAAATAAAGACACACGTGCATTTATGCAGCTTAATTCCTCTGTCCTCAAATTCACTGTTTCCATGTAACCAATTGAATCTCAATTGTTCATTATTTGATTTGATTAATTATTGAAATCTACCGTACTATTAAAATAATAAGACTAATTCTCTGAAATACACTTGTAATCTCTTAACATGCACCGGAAAATATAATAATCTAACATACATTAAATATTACTTTGCATACAGCATAACTTTTACAAATTATCATTTTTCACATTTTCATCGTCTTCCATTTTTAAACCATAAAACTTATTTACACGAACTAGGAATCCCTAGCAATTAATGTAGTTGAAATTCAACAAAATAACATTTAACTTTTGGCACTAACATTGTTAATTATTTTTTAATTTTTTGTTTCAACAAATTTAGCTATTTTAGAAGAAACAAATTTAAAAACTTTTGAATCAGAGTGGATAGTTGTGAAAGTTGTCTTAATTGATATTTTATGTTTCATTAACTTAATCAAGATTGTATAAATTTAATCAAATATCATTGATTATAATGTTTTAATTAGACAAGTTATAAGAAAACGACAAAAAATGCAATTAAAAGAAGGTAATTTACACTACAAAACAGCCGTCGTTTAGCGATCGTAGCTAGCGACGACTAACTAGCGACGACTAAAAAGGACGGCCGTCGCTAGCTGTCGCTTAACGCGTATATACAGAGCAACCTGCGAATAGAAACATTACTTCTTCTTCCCTCCAAAATCAATTCAGCCCATCTCTCTCCTCCTCCGTCGATTTTCAAGTCGCCGCCCCCCGACGCGAGCCGCCAATCTCTCCATCGCAAAAACTACAACTCTCCGAAGCTCGAAGGTATGTTATTGCTCTCCAGTTTCTACTTAATCTAAGTTTAATCAAAATCCTAATTTTGAAAATTGGTTGATTATGTAATAGAAATTGATGATTATGTGGTACTAGTTGTTGCAGTAGCGTATTGATTAATTTGAAGATATGTTGAGAACCCTAATTTGGCAAGTTAGTTAATTATGGGTTTGTTATTGTGTATTAGTTAATGATAATACTATATTTTTCTAGCTGATGATATTAATTAGTGGTTTAATTGTTCAATTTGTAATTAAAAATTAGGATTTATTTGTAATCCGAAAATTAGTGTATTATTACCTATTGATGTGCTAATGGATATATAAGTTTACGCGAATATTTATTACAGTTAACTAGAATAATGTTTGTTATAGTTTGCGCAAAAATTAGTGTACAATTATCGTTTTAATATGCTGCTAGATTGTTACAGTTAAGCATAAGTAATATTTTTTATTTAATTAGCGTATGTACATTATAAGTATTATTTATTAGTACAAATAAAATTAATTTAGTTTATTACAAGTGCTAACATCTAATTTTCGTTTACAAAAATCGATAAAATAAAATAAATTGTTAACTGAATTTAAAATTACATTTTAAAATTTCAAATATATTAAATATAATATTTAAATGGTTGAATGAATTATATAATTTTGAAATGAGCATAACAACAACAAATATTATACTGAAATCAATTTTTGTAGAAAAATTAAGAAATGAATATAACAACGATAAATATTCTACTAAAATCGATTTTGTAAAAAATAAAGAAATGAATATAGCAACTTTATTTTTTTTTTGCTAAAATCGATATTCTGGTAAAAATTAGGAAATGAATATAACAAATACTAATATTGTACTAAAATCGATTTTGTAAAAAAATTTAGAAACAAATATAACAACAAAAAATATTCTACTAAAATCGATTTTGTAAAAAAATTAAGAAATGAATTTAAGAACATTAAATATTCTGCTAAAATTCCTCTTAGGAGGATGTCTTGTGCATATATTTATGTTTAAGTGGTATGGCCACTATAAAACCATGCTAGTTATTCTGTACATGTGCAGAATACCTGTTTTTTATTTATATATGGTGGCACGGTAATATAAAGCCGGCTAGCTTCGCTAAAAAAAATTCTGCTAAAATCAATTTTTTGAAAGAAAAAAAATACTAGGAAATGAAAATAACAACAAATATTGTACTAAAATCGATTTTGTAAAGAAATTTAGAAATGAATATAACAACAACAACAAATATTATGCTAAAATCAATTTTGTAGAAAAATTAAGAAATGAATACAAGAGCAAATATTGTACAAAAACCGATTTTCCAAAAAATTGAGAAATAAATATTATACCTAAATCGATTTTCTAAAAAAAATTGAGATGAATATAATCCTGATTTTGTAGGATTGATTTCACCCAAGAAGGGGGTGAATAGGGTGATATCAATAATTATAAAAATTAATGCGGAAATATATAAAATAATTGCAGCACAGATAATAGCAGAATAATAAAAGCAGAAATAGAACACAGATTTACCCAGCTTCGACAAACCTTACCTACGTGCTGCCCCTACGGTTCCTACTAGAAATTAAGTAGTCAGACGCTTACACACGTAAACTTGCAACACTCGTTATTGACTAATCTAACTCTACGCTCAAAACCCTGCCACAACTCAGTCATTGAGTTGCGAATTCTCAAACTACACCACCGTACTTCGTTCCTTAGTCACACGACTAGAATTTACAAAAGTTTAAAAGAGAAATACAAATTAAAAAGCAATTTGCAAAACCCTTTATTAATTAGGACCGGCTCAATTTAAATTAAAAGAAAAATCCTCATTTTCTTTGTTTATTTCTTCGGCCCTATCTTTTTCGTTTCTTCATTCATTCCACTTTCAGATTTAGGGCTTTGCGAATTTGTTGAAGACACCGACTTCAGTTGTTGATTGAATGATGAACTATCTACAGTTTGCTTCGTCAATCAATTTGTCATTTGATTCGCAAACAACTGCTTCAACGAGTCGAGTTCGAATTGAATTGGTATGTGATTTTGCTTTATTTCTTTTGTTGACATGCTTGAACTCGATTGCTTCTGAATGCCGATGATGTTGATGGTTTAAATAAGGTTTAATTCCCTAAATTTTCAATCGAGTATATTATTTGAATTCGTCGGATAATTTTAGCTCGACCGTTTAATTTTGCTTGGATGCTTGTAATGTTTTCTGACTTTTTCAATTCGTATATTTTCGTTGCTTGATTATCACGGCTTTCGTTTCTTCTCTCTGTTGTCATCTCTGATTTCATTCTTTGCTGGCAACGATCAAATTTTTTACATTGGCCATTTGAATTTGTGATGTTTTGACTCTGACTTGTTCGATCCTTGCCTTGGTCACCACGGCTTTGATTCTTTGGCATTTAAACTTAATTTTGGTTTGAAAAACCGCTACCCTGATTTTTGAAAAACCTGCCGTTACATTCTCTGGTTTGAATTTTTTGATTTGAGATAAAAATCGACTTGATAGACTCTGATTGATTTCAGCCTTGACTTTGTTAAAACTGTAACCGATAGTTGCTTTGTTGCTTGATTACATGTTCATTTGTTCTGTAGTTTGACCATTGTTGTTGCCTCTGGTTGATTGTCTCCACTTCTGTAGTTACCATGTGTACACATGCATATGTATGTGTGTTTATATGTGTTGTGAGTTGCTTGAGTTTAATTTGTTTACTGCATGGTGTTCCATGTGTACTTGTCATTTTTTAAGCTGTTGTTCTTTCATTTTCTTTCGAACATTAACTTTGTAACTGCAACTGGTATTGCAGTCTTATTCATTACTGCATATATGTATACATGCTGTTTCGCATATGTACATATGTATGTTAGCTTGTGCCTGCATCTGAGCATGCCATCTGGATGCTTTAATTTGTGCACTTGTTATTCAAACTGTTTTGTTTGTGTTGCTTCATTGAGTCTGATTGCACTTTGAAAGCTGGTCTTCATATGTATATGTCTGATTTCATGTGGAGCTGTTCATGTTACATGTTTTTGTATGTATGTATGTGCAGTGGCTCTGCTATCATTTCTGGTCGTTCATGTATATACATGGTGTAATTGGTTGTTCTAGTCGCACTTCATTTTGATGTTGTTGCCAGTGCCTGTTAGACTTGAAGTCTGTATTCACGTTTGAAGCTTCATGTATACATTCATTTGTGTGTTCATGGCTTCATGTTCTGGCCATTGTTACATGTCTGGTTGCTTTGTTTTCTTGTTCACTCGAAGTGTGTCATCATATATGTACATAGGTAGATATGTATGTATGTATGTGTTGATCTGCTGATGTCTCTTGTTTTGATTTACTTGAGTCTAATCTTCGAGTTTGATTAAGTTGTTGCTTTGCACTGCATTTTTATCATCACTGGTGCCATTGATATTTGAGTCTGCTTCACCATGAAGTTTGCTTGAAGTTTTAGCCTTGCCTCCATTTAACCCGGTGATTCTCTTGTCATGTTGTATATGTTTTGTTCAATTTGGTAGCTGTAGTGTCTTGTAATCTAGGCATGCTGTTATGTACATGTCTCTCACACCATGTCTGATGTATGTGTATGCTCCAGTGTTGTTGTACATGATTGCATGTTTGGGTTGCTTGAATATTAAATTGTGGTCTGTATGCATTTGCCTCAACTACTCCTTTGTGTTTGTACTGGGTTGTAGCCTTGCTTGCATATGTGGGTTGTTATAGGTTTGTTTGGGCTTGATGTCACAACTGTTGGCATGCCCATTTTGGTTTCACTTGAACTTCATCTTGATTTGACTCCACTGTTGAGTCTGAGTTGAACCTAGCTTTGACTCGAGTTTGACCTTATGCTGATATCGTGACTTTATTTGTATTGCACTTGAGTTGAACCTAGCTTTGGCTCGGGTTTGACTTTATGCTCACATGTTCCTACAGTTTTATTAAGTGTATATCGATGTGTATGGTCTTGTGGCGTGTTCAATGATACACTGTGCATGTCATAAGCTGTTCATGTATGATGAATTCAAAATGAATATGATGACGAACAACCCAAATAACTGAGGAAAATAACATTTTCAAAAGCACATTTTATTTTACACTGCAAAAATATTTCTTTTTCAATTTTACCGCGTCAGTGTTTATTTTGCAGATAACTCAGATGCTGGATTCAACCTGGAATAGAGTTGAAGATTAAATACGAGTGAATGAGTGATATGTAGTGAGTTGCAAATGTAAATGATAATTGTATAGTGAAAAATTGTGTTTTAATTTGAAATTGTATTGTTTGAAAATTGTGTGTATAGTGAGAGCTCAAATTTATACTATTCAAAATTATAATAAATATTTGTTTAAATAAAATATCTGTTTGAATTTAAATTCTATGTTATTTATTTTATTCAACAAATATTTTTTAATTATGTGAAAATAACATGGTAAAATAACAAATACACTTAAATGAATATATATATATATATATATATATTTAAATGAATATATATATATATGTGTGTTTTTATTATCATCAAACAAAAATCATATACTAGCATATTCAACAATCCCACCTTTGATAATAACAAACATATATTTAAGATTTTGAGTTTATTAAATGTATTTGATCATTCAATTTGCTCCACCTATTTGAATGCTCCCTCTCTACAACAAAACTCTTCTTCATATATGCATGAAAATAAATAAAAATATGCAAATGAACCTATATGCAAATAGAAAATAAAAAATAAAATATTTGACCTTTATTTGCCAAAATCTTAACTATTCTCTCCCTCTTTTGTTATTAGCAAAAGAGTAACAGTGTTAGAAAAATAGAGATAAAGTGATAGACATTAATACAATATTAATACCCAATCGAGTATAAATATTAAATGTCAACAAAAAAATCAAACAAAAATCATAAATACTTTATTAGGCGCATATTTCACATTAGAATGATAGGGATGATGTCCGCATATAAAACCATATAGTTGTGTCTATTTGTGGTATATTTATATCGGGAATTTGAATATCTACTAACCATGCATAACCGTTAGGACTTTTAAATGAGATTAGTAGTATTCCTAAATTTAAAACAAAAAATAAAAAAATGAATTCAAACATCTTCTGACCACGCACAACCGTGAGGACTTTTAAGTGGGATTAGAATCAACTTGTCTATTCAATAATCAATTTTGATATGTGTTCCATACATGCATAACCGTGAGGACTTTTAAATGAGCATGAAAGCACATAATAAAAAATTCAAAGTAATTCACCCATGCATAACCATAAGGACTTTTAAACGAGAGCGAATACTTTGGATGTTTATATTAAAAAAATGAAAACGAATAATTTCCCATTTAGAATACCACATATTGACATATTATATTGGATTTTGATGAGTGATGGTCGATAAAAATATGGTAGAAATAGAGATGGTCATGCAATTTTTACCCGTCAAAAGTTATTACAAATCTTGTTTAAATTTTTAAAGAAATTTACTAAATATACTGTCTCAAATCATAGTATATGATTAATGTCAACACTCATCACTTTTTCCATTACTATTTATCTTTTTGATAAACAGTAGGGAGTCAGATTAGTTAATGTAGTCATTTAAAATCAAATCCAAAAGTAATTATGAGATCAAATTTTCTAAAATGACTAATCTGAAACAAGGTGAACAAAAACTATTTTCTTGAAGGGGGTCTATAAGAAAAATGTCTGTTAATTTGAAAATCAGTTGGAACGAAAAATATACAGATTTTTTCTTTGAAAATGTGATGCAACTAATGAATGTCTATACATAAAACTCGTTCCATCAGTAATTTTTTCAACAACTAGATTACCATTGTAATCTGCATCTGAATTTCCCTTTGACTCAAGATTATCATTAGATGGATGTTATATACCAGAACGTGAAGTGTGTAACAAAATACGTTAAAATCATTTTTAACAGGTTTTAAATGAAATTCTTTTGGATTTGAATTGAAATCATGCAAATTTACAAACAGTGAACATAGTGTCAGATCCAGAAGTAGTAAGATAAGAAAATATATCTACATGTATCTAGAGTAATCAAAAATCAATGCAAGGCAATATTTCTTATCATCTAAACTTGCAATATGATTAGGCAAAGTGAATCTATATAAATTAGTTCAGAGACTCTAGAGATACTTGTAGTGTTCTCGGCGTAAAAAGATAACTGGCCAACAATTTTGAATAAGTCAGGATCAAAATCAACATTCATTTCTTCATCACATAACTGGCTGATTTAACTCAGATAATGGTGCAGATTTCCACATTTAATAAATCGTTCAAAATAAATATACTGTTACCTATTTTACCATTACGGTAATTTTTCGTTGTTGCCCATTGTGATTCTGCCATATTTATATTAGGCTAAGAAACTTTGATTTGTCTCCCATCGTGTACCTGGAACAGCTAAAATCCAGGTAACACTGTTGTTGTTCCTTAGTCCGCCATCATACCTACACAAGAGAAGTTTTTGGTGACCTATTCGTTTTATAAGTCCATGGTTGTTAGTGGCAAAGATTTTGAAAACTATGTTTGAGTAGACCCAAGACTATTTATATTTGTTCCTTTTGGCACCCAGATTTGTTTAACTTTAAGGGATTTTATATATGTGCCTTTTGGAACCCAAATTGGTATGGTTTTTTTTACATGTTTGGGCCTATATCAACAATTGTTTTGTGCCCAATTATTTACAAATTGTGAACTTGTATTTGACTTGATTAATTTTGTTTTTAACAATTTTCAGATTGATTATATCCATCCTTGTCTAACTGTATTAACAATTTGTTTCTCTAACAGCATATTTAACGATCTTTCTCCTTTGGAAAATTTTCCTAAAGTTGTATACAATAATTGGACTTGCTTTTGAGAGATTCGTTTTTTTTTCAATAATTGAGTGCACTTTTAATAGAATTTTCTCTCCTAGTATTTTCACTTTCTTTCAAAATCAGAATCTCATTTTCAAGTGTTTTAATTTTAATTTGTGATTTTTTAATTTCTTCTTCAAATGATGGACACTTGTCACACTTTGGTTTTTATTTCGATGGTTTTTGACTAATTGGTCAAGTTATTTATTTAATTCTATCAAAGTATCTCTTTGTGATTCAATTTTAGCATATTTCTCCTTAAATCTTTTAAAACAGCCATTTACTTCGTGGAAATATATAAATAATTTCGAATGAGTAAGTTTTGATACATCGCTTGGCTCGTCATCATTACTGTCAGTTATACTACATCGAAGACACAAATGTGCTTTTTCACTCTCACTGCCGGTGCTTTTAACAGCTTCATCAGTTTCATCCCAAGTGGTTGCGAAACTTCTCCTTTTCTGTTTCTTTCCATGGCTGAGTCGATTCCGAGGACAATTGGGCTTGATATGACCGGGTTTATTGCACTTGTGACAAATGATCATCTGCTCTTCTGAGCTGTCTAGTACTTTGGATATTCTGCTTTTCAACTGTTGATTTAGAGCTAGATTTCTATATCTATGATTGCACTTTTTGAATCTCTTTATTAGTAGCGTCAATTCACCTGCTCCATCATCATCATCATCACTTTTAGTTGTTTCTTTGAGAGCTATTGATTTTTTTCGAGTATCACCTTCTTCACGCTCTTCCTTGAATTTCATTTCCAGCTCATAAGTGGTGAGATTTCCAATAAGTCGTTTGGCTTTAATCTGTTTCAAATCCTTTAATTCTTGAATAGTAGTGATTTTGGCTTCAAAATTTTGTGGAAGGACTCTAAGGATTATTCAGACTATTTCCAACTCTATGATTGATTTTCCGAGAGCTTTTGATTTGTATACAATATTAGAAAATTGTCCATACATCTTTTTGACATTTTCATCCCTAACCATTGTGAAGTTTTCATATTCGCTACTAAGCATGGCAAGGTGAGATTCCTTGACTTAAGATGTTCCTTTATGAGTTACTTCAAGTGTGTGTCAGATTTCCTGTGCAGTTAGGCAATGTGAGACGCGATTAAATTCAATTTGATCCAATGAACAAATAATAGAATTCATAGCTTTAGCATTAGCATTTTGTAGTTTATTTTGTAGATTTGTCCATTGATCCATCCGTTTTTCAATTTCTTGATTGTCTACAACTATAGTTAGTGCTTTATAACATGTCTCAATATTATTCCAAGCATCAATGTTTTTTAAAAAATTCTCATTCTATTTTTCTAGTAAGCATATTCATCATTGAACATTGGCGGTCTAACTATGGACTGACCCTCAACAAAAGCATTATAAAAAGAAGCCATTTAAAAAATTTAAAACAATTTTTTAAAAAAAAAATCAATTTTTTAAAGCAAAAATTGACCTTTTGTTCCTAGCTCTGATACCACTTGTAGGATCGATTTCACCCTAGAGGGGGGATGAATAAGATGATACTAATAATTATAAAAATATATGCAGAAATATATAAAATAATAACAGCACAGATAATAGCAGAATAATAAAAGCAGAAATAGAACAACATAAATTTACCCAGCTTCGGCAAAACCCTGCCTACGTGTTGCCTCAAGGTTCCTGCTAGAAATTAAGTAGTCGGACGCTTATACATGTAAATTCGAGATACCTGCTATTGACTAACCTAACTCTACGCTTAAAACCCTACCACAACTTAGCCACTGAGTTGCGAATTCTCGAACGACACTATCGTAGTTCGTCCCCTAGTCACAAGACTAGAATTTACAAAAGTTTAAAAGAGAAATACAAACTAAAAAACAATTTACAAAACCCTATTTAATAAATTAAGCCCAAACTATTACTTAGGACCAGCCCAATTTAAATTAAAAGAAAAATCCCCCTTTTCTTTATTTATTTCTTCGGTCCGTATCTCTTTCGTTTCTTTATTCGTTCCCCTTTTAGATTTAGGGCTTTGCGAATTTGTTGAAGACGCCGACTTCAGCTGTTGATTGAATGATGAAGTATCTACAGTTTGCTTCGTTAATCAATTTTTCATTTTGTTTCGCTAACGGCTGCTTCAACGAGTCGAGTTCGAATTGAATTGGTATGTGATTTTGCTTTACTTCTTTTATTGATATCCTTGAACCCCATTGCTTTTGAATGCCGATGATGTTGATGGTTTAAATAGGGTTTAATTCCATAAATTTTTGATCGAATATATTATTTGAATTCGTCTAATGATTTTAGCTCGGCAGTTAAATTTTGCTTGGATGCTTGTGATGTTTTCTGACTTTTTCAATTCGTATATTTTTGTTGCTTGATTATCACAGCTTTCGTTTCTTCTCTCTGTTGTCATCTATGATTTCGTTCTTTTCTGACAACGATCGAATTTTTTTACTTTGGCCATTTGAAATTATGATATTTGACTTTGACTAGTTTGATCTTTGCCGTGGTCACCATGGCTTTGATTCTTCGGCATTCAAACTTAACTTTTGTTTAAAAAACCGCTACTTGATTTTTGTAAAACCTACTGTTACATTCTCTGGTTTGAATTTTTTGACTTGAGATAAAAATCGACTTGATATACTCTGATTGATTTCAGCCTTGACTTGTTTAAACTGTAACCAATAGTTGCTTTGTTGCTTGATTACATGTTCAGTTGTTCTACAGTTTGACCATTGTTGTTGCCTTTGGTTAATTATCTCCACTTGTGTAGTTATAATTGGTACACATGCATAAGTATGTGTATGTATATGTGTTGTGTATTACTCAAGTTTAATTTGTTCCCTACATGGTGTTTCATATGTACTTTTCATTTTTCAATCTGTTGTTCTTTCATTTTCTTTCGAACATTGACTTTGTCACTGCAATTGGTATTGCGGTCTTATTCATTACTGCATATATGTATACATGCTGCTTCACACATGTATATATGTATGTTAGCTTGTGCCTGCATCTAAGCATGCCATCTAGATGCTTTGATTCGTGCACTTGTTATTTGAACTATTTTGTTTGTGTTGCTTCATTGAGCCCGATTGCACTTTGAACGCAGGTCTTCATATGTATATGTCTGATTTCATGTGGAGCTTTTCATGTTACATGGTTTTATTCATTGGTCCGCACTGCTTCGTCTACATACATACATACATATATGTATGTATATATGTGTAATGGCTCTGTTATCATTTCTTGTCGTTTACGTATATACATGGTGTACTTGAGTTGTTCTGGTTGCACTTCATTTTGATGTTGTTGCTACTGCTTGTTAGACTTGAAGTCTGTATTCATGCTTGAAGCTTCATGTATACACTTTTTTTTTGTGTTCATGGCTTTATGTTCTGGCCATTGTTACATGTCAGGTTGCTCTATTTTCTTGTTCCACTCGAAGTGTGTCATCATATGTGTACATACATAGATATGTATGTGTGTATGTATGTGTTGATCTGCTGATGTCTCTTGTTTTGATTTACTTGAGTCTAATCTTCGAGTTTGATTAAGTTGTTTCTTTGCACTGCACTTTTATCATCACTGGTGCCATTGATATTTGAGTCTGCTTCACCATGAAGTTTGCTTGAAGTTTTAGCCTTGCCTCCATTTAACCTGGTGATTCTCTTTTCATGTTGTATATGTTTTGTTTAATTTGGTAGCTGCCGTATCTTGTAATCTAGGCCTGCTGTTATGTACATGTCTCTCACACCATGTCTGATGTATATGTATGCTCTAGTTTTGTTGTACATGATTGCTGTAACGGCCCTGAATTTTGAACAATTTAAAAAAAGAAAATATTTAATTTATTTTAAATATTTAAATGATGTTTGACTTGAATTTCAAATTTTCAGGATAAATTGGCGATTAAATTTTTGAATTTAATCTTTTTAAAGTTAAATAAAATTTGAATTTGACTTTGGAGTTGAAATTGAATATTGAAGTTGTATCTAAAATTCGAACTAACGGCTTAGAAGAAAAATAAATTTGGATAAGAATTGTTGCTTATGAAAATTAATAAATTTGTGGTTAGTCTCAATAACATTTTTCTTTTCTTTAAAATAAAAAAAAATAAAAATAAAGTTTTAAACAACAAAATAAACAAAACAAAAACAAAGTAAAGAAAATTTATACAAAACAATTGGATTTAAAATAAGAAAAAAAATATAATATAAAAATAAACATAAAATAAATAAATATAAAATAAGTATACACGGCCTTACTATCATCAGCTACAAACACGCCGCTTTACACGCCTTTCATCATGCCGTAACCCACGCTAATACACGTTCCCTTTCTCTTTTATATCCGATACCCCCTTTTTCCCCAATTTCATTTCATACGAAGAAAAAAAGAAATGGCGGCCGTGTTCCTTAATTCTCGTTCGCACAAGCTAGGGCTTGTGTAGGAATCGAAGTGGCCGACCTTCAACAATTGGGGCTTTCATTCGATTGCGTTGCTTCAGCTTCAAATTCGCTCGCTCGCGTGCTCCTCGATTCGAAGCAAGGTGAGTAATATTCTTTACTCACATCTAATTCGAGCTTCTAGTGTTTCCTAGCTTGTTCTAATTCGTGAATTTCGTTGCTTTATTCTGGGCTATCAGTGCTTTGAATTTTTGATGATTTTGTCTATAATGGGCTTCGGCCATTCGATTTTTTTTTAGGCTTGAGATGATTTTACTATGATGATTTCTTTAATTTTTTCCAATTTTGTATAACCTGATACTTGATACACGCGAGTTTGAGCTGTTCGATTCTTGACAATCTCGTCTCTGACTCGTTCAGCCTATTCTTTGAACATGGTGTTGATTTGGTTCGATTTTGACTATATTGTCCACTGCCTCTGGTGGTACTTCTGTCCTTGTTCGATTTTACTGCTGCTATAAAACTATACTTTGGCCTTTAAATTTATGATAAACTTGACTTTTAAATTTTGAAATACCCTTGACTTTGTTCATGATCCATGACTTTGAATTTCTTCATTTTTATAGAATGATGTTCACACTGTTGCTTCACTGTTTTTGAATTTCTTTGAGTCTGCACTGTTGCATAGGTATGTATATATATGATGCACTACTTTGAACATGTTGAAACTTATCTTGCATATGCACTTGTTTGTTGTCTTCATGTAAAAAAAAAAAAATTGAATGCTCTATTGTTGACACTGATCTACATACATGTGCTTAATTGCTGGTTTGCATTGATATTCATTGGTTAGGCATCTTGTACCTGCTGATGCTTGTAGCAGTCACTTTGTCACTGCATATTCATATATGCTTGACCTGTTTCATTTAGTTGTGCATGTTGAACTGGTTATCTTGTTGTTGCATACTTGTATCACTGCAGTTCCATCCTCTTTGTGGCATTGCTTATATGCATATATATACATGCATTTATGTATGTATATATGTGACTGTGTGTCACACTGTTTCATATATATATGTGTTTATCTCCTGTGTATAGCATACTATTCTTTACCATAAAATAATGCCTGACACCCTTTTTGCTTTTGGAAAAGTAAACTTGTCTTTGCATTCATATATTAAACTTGCATATATGTTGTACAGATAGTGTAAAGTTATAAAATTTCACTCAATTGCAATCTTTATTGTTGCTCAGGAAGCATCAGGTGTACATCGTTGCCTAGTACATATTCATGCATGCATTGTACAAAGTTGCGATATTTTTTTTTATTCACTCACTGGTATCATTTGCTTTGTTGACTTGTGCATTTGAACGTGTATTTGGTTCTGGTGCTCTTGGACACTTGAGACTTTGCACTTTGGTGCTGCAGTTAAGTTGAGACCATAGCATTCATGTGTACATTACTTGTTTCACTGGAATGTGTTGATGCTTCGCCATATTATCCACTGCCTCTTGCAGCACTTTAATATTGTGTAGTTTTTGAATTATCCCTTGTCTGTTGCATTTACTAGACCCCCTTTACAGTTGCATACAGTTATGCATTTTTCTTGTCCATCCATGTTGTAAGAGCTGTAGCATGCTTTGTCATGCATTTTGCATGTGCTGTCTAGTCGAGCTCGGCACTTGACTTGTCGTTGCTTGGCTGGCTAGTTTTTGGCTATTTGATTGTTTCAACTGCAGTGTCGTTATGCAATTGTTTCTTTGTTGCAGTGATATTTTGAATTTTGGTCGAGGCCGTTTGTACTTGCGTTGAATATGATTTTGATTTGACCTTGTGCGATCGAGTTGGCGAGGCAGTGCACATGTATGTACGTGTGAACTGCAGCCACACCACCTTGATTTTATGGGTATTTGACCTGCAGTTCATTTTTATGAAAATTTGCACTTGTTGAAATGTGCAGTAATAAGTTGTTTGAAAACTTGTTTTATTTCACAAGTTGTTGTGGCGACGCAGCGCACGCGTACATGCACTGCAGCCACGTAGTATCGGCATTTTGAATCGATATTTGAACCTACATTGATTTTGGTTCGTTGACCTTTTGAGTATATCATCACGATAGTGGCAAGGCAGTGCACGCAAGCATGAACTGCAGCCACACGGCATTGATTTTTATTGATATCCTATTTTGTTTTGATTTATGATCTTTTGCATATTTCATTACGGTAGTGGCGAGGCAGTGCACGCAAGCGTAAACTGCAGCCACGGAGTTGACATTTTAAATGTGGCGAGGCCGTATACGCGTGGGTGTACTGCAGCCCTACCAAATTTTAATGTTTAAATTGATGTTTTGTTTTTGATGAAAATTATTTTATGTTGCCAATTCAATGTATTTTGAATCGATTTTGATGATTTTGTTGTTAATTGCCGTTTAGGCAAATTTTGATTGTTTTCTAAATTATCTTCATCAATAATCCCTTCATCTATCTAATTGATAATCTGAATCTACTGAATTGTTGTTTAACACTGTTAAGTGTTATATTTACCGTTATCCGATTTCTTGTTAAAGGATCGGATAGGTAAATTATATTTGACTGTCATCAAATTGTTGATTATTATTGCCTCTATGCACTAATAACTGAGTTTGAATTAGACTGACCTATGTATTATTTTCTTTTGAATGTAATACTCGGGTCAGACCGAGTATTTTTACAGCTTGAAGATTTTCAGGTCGCGAAGTTAGAGAGAGTTGGGGAAATTGCTTCACTTTAGCTTTTCGAAGAATTTTTGTACTTAAAAGAAATATTCCGCTGTATAAAAATTTAATGCATTGTACAAACTCTGATATATGTATAAAAATTCATTTATGTAAAAATTATGATTATTCTGTGATTCTGTGGCTGATTCTGTTTAATCTCTATAAACTGACTAACAATCCGTCATTTTGAACGTCTCAAGTTGGTTTAATTACCGACTGGGGGCGGTCAGAGCGGCGGGTCGTTACAAAAGTGGTATCAGAGCTTTG
Organism: Allium cepa; assembly: GCA_030765085.1. Classification (NCBI taxonomy): domain Eukaryota; kingdom Viridiplantae; phylum Streptophyta; class Magnoliopsida; order Asparagales; family Amaryllidaceae; genus Allium; species Allium cepa. The sequence continues at coordinate 701,518,881 of CM060939.1, forward strand.
GTTTACACAAAGCTCAGTTTATGATGTTTAATATGAATAGTTACTAGAACCACTTTAAAGAAAGTGTTTTTCAAATTTAAAGAGGTATGAAATTGTTTTTTTGAAAAATAAAAGGTATCTTGAAAATTCAAATCTTTTTCGAAAATTCCCGTCTCTAAATTTAGGATTGCGATAGTTTCTCATTCGAAAATCCATTATCGAATTATTGAGACTTATGAAAAATAAAATATAAGTGAAGTGAATTAATGAATTGGTTTAAATTGAATATTTTGAATATCTCCAAAATGATAATTGTGAAATAAAATGATATTTCAATTTAGTTATAGCCAAGAGGATAATTAAACTATAACTTGAGAATTTGATTCTGAATTCTTTTGAAAATTGATTTCAAATGTTTTGAAGAACGATTTAGTAAATAAATGGATTATAAGTACTTAACTTATAAATGGACTTTTGTTATATAATTGAGTTATATAAATTGAATTGAATTAATAAAGAAGATTTATAAATCGAAGTTTATAAATAGAAATGGAATTTGTAAAGATTGTTTATAAATTCGAAACCAATTGAATTTGATAAATGAAAAATAGAAGTTATTAAAGGAGATATATTCGAGATTTTGGACAGCGAATTATCCTTTAAGTTAAATAGTAAATGTTGGTTGGGAATTTTATTCACGATTTTGGACAGTGAATATATTATTAACTAAAACGGATATGTTTTATGGAAGTGATATTATGAAATGAGGTTAATGTGGAAATATAAATTTAATGGAACTAAGTCGATGAATGGCTTACTAAAGAACTAGTTGATTATTTTTGGGAATAGAAAAGCAAATGCAAAGTTCAAATAGAATTTAAAGTTCAAATTTGAAGTTGTCAACATGATAATCCATTATAGGTTTAATAAATTCAGTGACGAATTTGAATTTAAACGTGCGAAAAATTAAATTAAGTGAAAAACTTAATATTGAAAAGTTTGAAATTGGTTTAAAACTAATATTATGAAAAGTATGAGGAATTCAAACTATGAATTAAGTTGAAGTTGAAATTGAAAAAGTTAATGGTTTTAAAGATGTTTTAAAATGCATTAAGTATCGAATACATAGATTTCAACATTCAATTGTTGAAATAGGCGTTTTCGAAAAATAAGGAAATGGTGGACTATAACATTGTTGTTATAGTAAATGGTTTCCGAAAGGAAATGTTGTTTATAGTATTGGGATTTATATATATATATATATCTTAAATTCGAATCCCTATACTAGTGATTTTGAGTTGTTGTAACGATGTTTTACGTAACATTCGTTTTGACTCAAATAAATGTGTTTAAAAGAATGATTTCCTTAAAGAATGGAATATATACTTAATTTTGATTCAAGTATATTGAATATTTTCCGTGTTGAAAATAAATGAACTTGTGAATTACTTATTAAATAAGTATGGAAACGTTTTCCAATATGAAATGAAAGGTTTGAAATTTTATCTTTTAAGATAAATTGAAAAGAATGAATATTTGAAATTTATTTCAAATGGTTAAGTTGGAAAATCATATATATCTTGTAAAGATATTTTTGGGAAATTTGAACGATTAGTTCAACTTGAATATTTTCCAAAAAAAGATTGAATTTTGAGTTAAAATTGAGTTTAACTTTGACATCAAAAACAATATGAGTTGAGCTTTGAATTTGGATAGTCGATTTGGATTGTATGTCTAGCATTGTGAATTGATGACATAGCAATTGATCTCTATTAAATATATATCTGTGGTGGCGAAGAATTTATTCTTTTAGCTTAACACCCTTCTCTGAGACGTACGAGCTTAGAGGTTATATATCGGTAGACATCAATTATGTGTTGAGAATTGACGATGCAACGTGAAATCCAAATCGAATGTGAAGTCGATAATGAATTGGATTATGAATGTGAATTAGGTTTGAGATAACCTTAAATTTTCAAATTGATTTAGAGGAAAATTTTAAGTGAAATGGAAAATTTTGAAATCCTCTATTTGTTATGAATGTGAATTGAGTTTTCGTAACTTATATATGTGAATATAATAAATCGAAAACCATCAGTTTGGAAAGTCATTATTATGAAAAGTCCTGTGTAGGTTTACATAGGTATGATATGTACGAAATGTGAAATGAAGTACTATATGTATATGACATATGTTTTCTAAAAACTGAGGATATGGAAATGTACCTTCCATTTATTATTTGTGAAGGTGATTGGAACTCGGTGGAGTGTCCATTGGAAATCGTAGCTACGTAGAATTTCCATTAGTGGAATGTCCATTGGGACTGAAATCCCCCACGATGGATCATCGTGTTTGGGATTATGTGAATTGATGCTGGCGTAATTCGTGGGGCGTGATGCCTACAGTTACAAGCGATTCCACTGGGATAGTGGCGCAACCGCCGTGTAAACTGCGATCTAGAAACCGAAGCGTAATTCGAGGGGCGAGATGCCTGCGGCCACGAGCGATTCCACTGGGATAGTAGCGTAACCGCCGTGTGGACCGCGATCTAAGGCGACAACCATGGCGAAATTCAAGAGAGATGAGAAATCTAAGGTTACAAGCGATTCTACTGGGATAGTAGCGTAACCGCCGGGTAAACTGTGATCCATGGGGGAATGTGCTTTCCATATCCATTTTTAAAAGAATTTTTTTAAAAGTATTTTCACTGGGAGTTGAAGCAAGTATATTTAGTACTTGGAGATTTTTACTCTTGCGCCTGGCCAGCGTATGCCTAAAGTCTGTAAGAACGACGATGGACTTGTTAAACTTCGAGTTAGCAAGTATTTTCAAACTTTGAATAGAAAATCAATAATCTGAAATTAGAATTATATAATTCTAACCTAATGAATTAAGGAAGAAGATCTTTAAAATATCTTGAAAGCACACAGCTTTGAAAAAAGATGTAATATGCAAATATCTAGCATGAAGATTTAAAGTTTAAAAATCTGAGTTTTGTAAGTCAAAAATTTGGTAAAAGACTTTTGTGTCTTGATTGTTGAAATCGATGAACAAAACTAGGTGAGATAAAATAAATGGAATGAATCCTATAATTATTTGTAAGTTTGAAGCTTGGTAAAAATTGTGTAGGATATAAATATCGGTGAGATTTTAGCAATCGTTTTTCCTAACTTATAATTTCGGGACGAAATTCTTTTAAGGAGGGAAGATTGTAACGGCCCTGAATTTTGAACAATTTAAAAAAAGAAAATATTTAATTTATTTTAAATATTTAAATGATGTTTGACTTGAATTTCAAATTTTCAGGATAAATTGGCGATTAAATTTTTGAATTTAATCTATTTAAAGTTAAATAAAATTTGAATTTGACTTTGGAGTTGAAATTGAATATTGAAGTTGTATCTAAAATTCGAACTAACGGCTTAGAAGAAAAATAAATTTGGATAAGAATTGTTGCTTATGAAAATTAATAATTTGTGGTTAGTCTCAATAACATTTTTCTTTTCTTTAAAATAAAATAAAAATAAAGTTTTAAACAACAAAATAAACAAAACAAAAACAAAGTAAAGAAAATTTATACAAAACAATTGGATTTAAAATAAGAAAAAAAATATAATATAAAAATAAACATAAAATAAATAAATATAAAATAAGTATACACGGCCTTACTATCATCAGCTACAAACACGCCGCTTTACACGCCTTTCATCATGCCGTAACCCACGCTAATACACGTTCCCTTTCTCTTTTATATCCGATACCCCCTTTTTCCCCAATTTCATTTCATACGAAGAAAAAAAAATGGCGGCCGTGTTCCTTAATTCTCGTTCGCACAAGCTAGGGCTTGTGTAGGAATCGAAGTGGCCGACCTTCAACAATTGGGGCTTTCGTTCGATTGCGTTGCTTCAGCTTCAAATTCGCTCGCTCGCGTGCTCCTCGATTCGAAGCAAGGTGAGTAATATTCTTTACTCACATCTAATTCGAGCTTCTAGTGTTTCCTAGCTTGTTCTAATTCGTGAATTTCATTGCTTTATTCTGGGCTATCAGTGCTTTGAATTTTTGATGATTTTGTTTATAATGGGCTTCGGCCATTCGATTTTTTTTGAGGCTTGAGATGATTTTACCGTGATGATTTCTTTAATTTTTTCCAATTTTGTATAACCTGATACTTGATACACGCGAGTTTGAGCTGTTCGATTCTTGACAATCTCGTCTCTGACTCGTTCAGCCTATTCTTTGAACATGGTGTTGATTTGGTTCGATTTTGACTATATTGTCCACTGCCTCTGGTGGTACTTCTGTCCTTGTTCGATTTTACTGCTGCTATAAAACTATACTTTGGCCTTTAAATTTATGATAAACTTGACTTTTAAATTTTGAAATACCCTTGACTTTGTTCATGACCCATGACTTTGAATTTCTTCATTTTTATAGAATGATGTTCACACTGTTGCTTCACTGTTTTTGAATTTCTTTGAGTCTGCACTGTTGCATAGGTATGTATATATATGATGCACTACTTTGAACATGTTGAAACTTATCTTGCATATGCACTTGTTTGTTGTCTTCATGTAAAATAAAATAAAATTGAATGCTCTATTGTCGACACTGATCTGCATACATGTGCTTAATTGCTGGTTTGCATTGATATTCATTGGTTAGGCATCTTGTACCTGCTGATGCTTGTAGCAGTCACTTTGTCACTGCATATCCATATATGCATGACCTGTTTCATTTAGTTGTGCATGTTGAACTGGTTATCTTGTTGTTGCATACTTGTATCACTGCAGTTCCATCCTCTCTGTGGCATTGCTTATATGCATATATATACATGCATTTATGTATGTATATATGTGACTGTGTGTCACACTGTTTCATATATATATGTGTTTATCTCCTATGTATAGCATACTATTCTTTACCATAAAATAATGCCTGACACCCTTTTTGCTTTTGGAAAAGTAAACTTGTCTTTGCATTCATATATTAGACTTGCATATATGTTGTACAGATAGTGTAAAGTTATAAAATTTCACTCAGTTGCAATCTTTATTGTTGCTCAGGAAGCATCAGGTGTACATCGTTGCCTAGTACATATTCATGCATGCATTGTACAAAGTTGCGATTTTTTTTTTTATTCACTCACTGGTATCATTTGCTTTGTTGACTTGTGCATTTGAACGTGTATTTGGTTCTGGTGCTCTTGGACACTTGAGACTTTGCACTTTGGTGCTGCAGTTAAGTTGAGACCATAGCATTCATGTGTACATTACTTGTTTCACTGGAATGTGTTGATGCTTCGCCATATTATCCACTGCCTCTTGCAGCACTTTAATATTGTGTAGTTTTTGAATTATCCCTTGTCTGTTGCATTTACTAGACCCCCTTTACAGTTGCATACAGTTATGCATTTTTCTTGTCCATCCATGTTGTAAGAGCTGTAGCATGCTTTGTCATGCATTTTGCATGTGCTGTCTAGTCGAGCTCGGCACTTGAGTTGTCGTTGCTTGGCTGGCTAGTTTTTGGCTATTTGATTGTTTCAACTGCAGTGTCGTTATGCAATTGTTTCTTTGTTGCAGTGATATTTTGAATTTTGGTCGAGGCCGTTTGTACTTGCGTTGAATATGATTTTGATTTGACCTTGTGCGATCGAGTTGGCGAGGCAGTGCACATGTATGTACGTGTGAACTGTAGCCACACCGCCTTGATTTTATGGGTATTTGACCTGCAGTTCATTTTTATGAAAATTTGCACTTGTTGAAATGTGCAGTAATAAGTTGTTTGGAAACTTGTTTTATTTCACAAGTTGTTGTGGCGAGGCAGCGCACGCGTACGTGCACTGCAGCCACGTAGTATCGACATTTTGAATCGATATTTGAACCTACATTGATTTTGGTTCGTTGACCTTTTGAGTATATCATCACGATAGTGGCAAGGCAGTGCACGCAAGCGTGAACTGCAGCCACACGGCATTGATTTTTATTGATATCCTATTTTGTTTTGATTTATGATCTTTTGCATATTTCATTACGGTAGTGGCGAGGCAGTGCACGCAAGCGTGAACTGCAGCCACGGAGTTGACATTTTAAATGTGGCGAGGCCGTATACGCGTGGGTGTACTGCAGCCCTACCAAATTTTAATGTTTAAATTGATGTTTTGTTTTTGATGAAAATTATTTTATGTTGCCAATTCAATGTATTTTGAATCGATTTTGATGATTTTGTTGTTAATTGCCGTTTAGGCAAATTTTGATTGTTTTCTAAATTATCTTCATCAATAATCCCTTCATCTATCTCATTGATAATCTGAATCTACTGAATTGTTGTTTAACACTGTTAAGTGTTATATTTACCATTATCCGATTTCTTGTTAAAGGATCGGATAGGTAAATTATATTTGACTGTCATCAAATTGTTGATTATTATTGCCTCTATGCACTAATAACTGAGTTTGAATTAGACTGACCTGTGTATTATTTTCTTTTGAATGTAATACTCGGGTCAGACCGAGTATTTTTACAGCTTGAAGATTTTCAGGCCGCGAAGTTAGAGAGAGTTGGGGAAATTGCTTCACTTTAGCTTTTCGAAGAATTTTTGTACTTAAAAGAAATATTCCGCTGTATAAAAATTTAATGCATTGTACAAACTCTGATATATGTATAAAAATTCATTTATGTAAAAATTATGATTATTCTGTGATTCTGTGGCTGATTCTGTTTAAACTCTATAAACTGACTAACAATCCATCATTTTGAAAGTCTCAAGTTGGTTTAATTACCGACTAGGGGCGGTCAAAGCGGCGGGTCGTTACAATTGCATGTCTAGGTTGCTTGAATATTAAATTGTGGTCTGTTTGTATTTGCTTTAACTACTCCTTTGTGTTTGTACTGGGTTGTAGCCTTGCTTGCATATGGTTGGGTTGTTGATAGGTTTGTTTGGTCTTGATGTCACAACCGTTGGCATGTCCATTTTGGTTTCACTTGAACTTCATCTTGATTTGACTCCACTGTTGAGTTTGAGTTAAACCTAGCTTTGGCTTGGCTATGACCTTGTGCTCATATCGTGACTTTATTTATATTGCACTTTAGTTTAACCTAGCTTTGGCTCGGATTTGACCTTGTGCTCACATGTCCCTACAGTTTTATCAAGCGTATATCAGTGTGCACGGCCTTGTGGCATGTATAGTAATACACTGTGCATGTAACAAGTCGTTCATATATGATGAATTCAAAATGAATATGATGACGAACAACCCAAATAACCGAGGCAAATAACATTTTCAAAAACACATTTTATTTTACAATGCAAAATATTTCTTTTCAATTTTACTGTGCCAGTGTTTATTTTGCTGATAACTCAGATGCTGGATTCAATCTGGAATAGAGTTGAAGATTAAATACGAGTGAATGAGTGATAGGTAGTGAGGTGCATATGTAAATGATAATTGTATAGTGAAAAATTGTGTGGTAATTTGAAATTGTATTGTTTGAAAATTATGTATATAGTGAGAGCTTAAATTTGTACTATTTAAAATTATGATAAATATTTGTTTAAATAAAATATCCGTTTGACTTTAAATTCTATGTTATTTATTTTATTTAGCAAAAATTTATTTAATTATGTGAAAATAAAATAGTACAATAACAAATACATTTAAATGAATATATATATATATATATATGTTTATTATCATTAAACAAAAATCATATACTAGCATATTCAACATATCTGAAAATAAGTATTAAATATTATTTCAACAAATAATTGATGCTAAAAAATTAAAGCCTTTAGTCCCTACAGGATTTAATTTAGTTTAGAAAATACAACAACAGAAATACACCCCTTGGATGCAAAGTCATGCGTAGAAGAGAAGTGAAGTGAAGTGCTGTCGAAATTAGACAGAAGTGTGATGTATGAAGACTTTAGTCCTAAATGGCTTTACTTTATTTTAGAAAATACAACAACAATATACCATTTGAGTGCAAGTTATGTGTAGAACAGAAGTGAACTGAAGTGCTGCTGAAATTACTAACATATATTTTTAAATTAAAAACAATGTTTAATTTGTCGAAATTACTAATATATATTCTTCTAAAATGGATTTTATAAAAAATTAAGAAATGAATAGAAGAACAAATATTGTACTAAAACCGATTTTCCAAAAAACTGAGAAATAAATATAACAAGAATAAATATTATACACAAATCGATTTTATAAAAAAAATTGAATTGAATATAATGTTGATTGGAAAATAAGCGTTATATATTATTTCAAAAAATAATTGACGCTAAAATATTAAAGTCTTTAGTTCTAAATGGTTTTAATTTAGTTTAGAAAATACAACAACAAAAATACAACCCTTGGATGCAAAGTTATGCGTAGAAGACAAGTGAAGTGAAGTGATATCGAAATTAGACAGAAGTGTGGTGTGTGAAGCCTTAAGTCCTAAATTACTTTGCTTTATTTTAGAAAATACAACAATAGTATACCATTTAAATGTAAGTTATGTGTAGAAGAGAAGTGAATTGAAGTGTTGTCAAAAATTACTAACATATATTTTTAAATTAGGAACAATGTTCGATTATTTTCTCGACCGTACGTGGATGTATGAAATCAGAACTAGTAGAAAAGGTCAGCGAAGGAACATTTCTACAATGATGTACATGAATTTATTAGATTCGATACATCTAATAATCAAAATAACGAAGAATTTTGATGCCCTTATAGTAAGTGCCAAATTTGAAGCATTGGAAGCCTGACAATGTTAAAATACATTTGTATAAATCTAGTTTTGTGCCAAATAATTGTTTTGTAGGATCGTCACGGAAAACATACTGCACCTACAACTAATTCTGTAGTGTCATAGGACGATCATATTATGACGAACCTAATAGAAGATGTGGTGGAAGATGTAGCACGATCAACGTTTCCTACCGTCCAAGTTGACGATCAAGACGTAAACATCGAAGAAGAACCGAATGTGGAAGTGAATTTTTTATATTATTTACCGGATGCTGCTAAGAGGTCGTTGTGGGATGGTTGTAAAAGTGGAACCGAATTATCAGTAACCGCCGAATACATCACTATAAAATCAAAATTCAACTTTGCAGAAGCTGGATTTACAGCAGTTGTACCGTTAGTATTTGACATGATGGTTTTGATGACAACAACCTTAGGACTTATTATAAAATATATATACTAACATTATAGTTTAGATATATATGTATATGCATGTTATAAACATGCAGGTACCAAGAATGAAGACTATACAACATAGAGATTCAAGACTGAAGATATCAAGATTGAAGACTTATGAATATCAAGAGTTCAAGATTTCAATTGTACAAGATAAGTATTGAGTCTTGAATTTTGTTAAAACTTCTTGGAAGCACTTACATCTTTATTCGATATTTATTCGTGGAATGGAATCCACTTCGACCCTGTTAAAGGGATGGAACCCTAGTGGTATGGAACTCACGACAATATCTAGTGGAACATATAGTGGTCCTATTTTGATATCCACTAATTTTATAAAAATGGTTTTCAAAAATATATATATCTCTTGTTTTAAAAAAAATGTTTTCAAAACTTTCTTTTCAAAAAGACGTCTCTCTTGGTTTTAAATATTTTAGCCTCAAAGCTATTTTTATCATTTTTAATATTTTGATTTCAAAATTGTCCTTGTTTTTAAACAATCTCTTGTTTTAAATATTTATATACTCGGATTTTAAATCACTTTATAGATTAAGATTATATATATTAAAAATACTTTCTAAACTCTTTTATATGTTTAAACTATATTCAAATATATTTACAAAGTTTAGAAATTCTTTTGACAAATTATAGAAACCAATTTTAATAAGAAAATCAAAACATCAATTTTTCCTTGAGCATGTTGACATCCCTCAACCCCCCATGTCGACATGGTGTCCGTTATTTTCAAATTTCAAATTTCAAAAGAAGTGTCTATTCGTCATATCCTTTCACGAATAGATATGGCTGTTGCTCTACTATAAATACCACTAAGTTCTAAACAATTTTTTTACCAGATTTCATTTATTTTCTCTCCCCTTCATCTTCCACATTTATTCTAAAGAATCCTAAACTATATTCTGCCAAAATATTAAGTGAATCAAACTTGATTATCTCTTGTTTGATTCTCTGCCACTCACTCCATAAGATCTCAGTACTATTCAGAGTTATAGAAGCTTTTGTAAATCAAATTGTTGTGTAAAAGGTGTGGTTGAGCCTTGAAATCAATTGGGTGTGACTGTAGCCCCGAAAATCAATTAGGTGATCTTGTAGCCTGGTTAAATCAAAAGAGTTTGCCCTGGACTCGAATACATGAGGGTGTATCTTGTAGCCTTGAAACTGAGGGTGTAATCTGAGTGATTATTTTGATAAGAAATCTGTACGATTATACGGGACTGGATGTAGGGTAACTCCGAACCAGTATAAAATCCTGGTGTGTTCTTTCCTTTACTGCTTTTATTTAGTATTTGCATCTGTGTATGATTCTGTGATTATATCTATGTCTGTAAATTGCATTTGTTGGTGATGAAATTACATAAGTTTCAAAAACATTTAGAAAATCCACAAAACACTATTCACCCCCTCTAGTGTTATTCCAGCGTTAAGATCCGTAATCCGCATTTCTCACATTTGGTATCAGAGCATTGGTTTTCAAAGTTTTCATAATCTAAATTTTGAAAAGTTTTAAAAATGGCCACCAACACTGGTTTTGTTAACACTATCACTAGTTCGTTTGTAGAGGGTTAGTCTACTGCCAGACCATCACTTTTTGATGGCAGTAACTATGCATATTGGGTATGTAGAATGAAAATATAGTTACAGTCAATAGGATTAGACACTTGAAATATCACACAAACTGAATATTCTGAACCCACCACTAGTTTTGCGCAGTGGACTGCTGAGGAAAAGACTATTGCACGAAATAATTCCAAAGCCATGAATATTTTATTTTGTTCACTTAATAGGAATGAATTCAATAGAGTATCTATTTGTAAGTCTGCATACGATATCCAAAAAACTTTGAAAGTTACTCATGAAGGAACAAGCAAAGTCAAACATACCAAAATATCCGTACTCACAAATCAATTTCAATTATTCAAAATGAATTCTAATGAGTGCATTTCAGATATGTATAGTAGATTTCAGGATTGTGCATTCTCTAATATCATTGGGAAAAAGTTTTCTGAAGAAGATCACGTTAAAAAAATTCTAATTTCTCTCACTCCGGAATGGGATCAGAAAACTCTTGCAATCGAAGAAGCAAATGATATCAGTACTTTAAAGATTGAAGAATTGATTGGAAATCTAATGTCGTTCGAAGTACAAATGCAAGGGAGCAGAGATAGCAAGGCATTCGAAAAGAAATCAATTACGTTCAATGCATTAACAGATGGATCAGACTTGGGAAGTGATGATGATGAAGAAATAGCTTTCATGACAAAGATTTTTTGAAAGTTTCTGAAATACAGAAAGATGAACAACTTTAAAAGAATGATCACAGGAATTCTAGAAATTATAATGAAGTACCAAACCACGTCAAATGTTTCAACTGTGACGAACCAGGCCATCCCAAAAGAGAATGTCCGCATCCTGATAAGCAAAGTTTCCTACAAGCGATGATTATACAAGTAAAAGGAAAAGAGCGTATACCGCTACACTTGATGATTCAGACTCAGACTCAGACTCATCCTCAAGTGATGATGATCAGAAGACGGAAAATTCAAATATGTGTTTTACGGCTATTCATGATTCCAATGATCTCGGAGATACGAATCTAGAAAAAGATACACGTTTACACTATATTGGTTGAAATTGGTTGCTTAAAATTGTTTGATTGTTTTTGAAATTATGTGTTGTTTGGATTTTAATTTTTTATTTTTATTTTTATTTTTATTTTTATTTTTAATAGTATAATATTTTTTATTAAAAGAATATTAGTATATTTAATATTACTCCAGAAAATATATAGACATTAAAAATAATATATGTATATAGATATTAAAGTATATAAGAAAATATATGTCACATGATTTCTCTGACCCATGTCGGCATGACCCTATCCATGATGTCGACATCCCTATCAGAAATTTGAAATTCAAATTTGAATTCAAATTTTTGAATTTTCCTTCATCTTTTCACCAAAACCAACGTTCTGAAAAGGTACCTCTTGACTAGAGAATATGTCTATTGAATATCTATTTATTCCCATTATCTTATCATACCTTTTCACTTTCATTTTAAAATTCAAACTCTCTTTCACTCTTTCAAACTTTCTACTCTTTTCAAAAATGGCTTCTTCAAGCACTCCATCCACAATGAGGCTGTCTAAAACCATTAAAGAGTACCTCTATAATGATCTAGAAGCAATCAAGGGTTATATAAGCTATGCTATTTCGGAAAAGTTCATACGGGAAAGTTTGCTATCTTTGGCAATTTCTCTACATATGAAATCAATACTCTTCTTGAAGAGAATCATATCCTTAGTCTTTTTGACAATTCTCAGAATGATTTTCTTTGTTACCCAAATCTTATTAAAATGTTTTATGCGAACTTGAATCGCGGTTTTTACGAAGGAAATGAAGATGAAATTTGGAGTAGTGTTAAAGGCACTAAAATTGTTTTAAACCGTGAAATTTTGGGCAACATTCTCATTTGCAAGAATTAGGGAATAGATCTTTCTACTTTTAATATTGATGAACGTAATCATGAGACGTTTCATCACATTTTCGAAGGAGATGACAACTTTGAATTTAAAAATCGTAACCTTCATCCAAAAGCACGTACTGATAATCTTCTTTGAAACATACTATCATTCCTAAATCGGGAAATTTCAATAACCCGACTTTAAAAGTTTGTAAAGCTCTTTTTGCTATCTTTGGTCATTATGACATTAATTGGGCACAAGTAATTATGGATGAACTTTGTCCTAAGAATTTGGAAATGGGTGAGAATACCTTATATCATTGAATCTTTCTCACTTAGATTTTTAATTATTTTGGCATTGATTACAAAAGGGAAGAAGTGTTTCAAGAAAAGTGTTTAATCATGCCAACATTTCTCTTAAGAAAATCCCGTTCATATTGCAACAATATGAATCTTTTGCCGAAAAGGATGAAAGATTAGCACGTGAAGATATGGAGGAAGAAGATGAAGAAGAAGAAGAAGGGGAGGAAATGGAAACTGAAGAAGATATGAAGAAACCTCCTTGGAAAGTATTGAATATCCTACCAATACTAACAATCCTTCCAACAAAACTCTCCTAAAAAAATCCAAAGAATATAGTGGAAATCAACGGATTCTCAAAAGACCTTTGATAAAAAATTGGATAAAATATCCACTAATACGAACAAATTCTTTGCTAAAGTTGGTTGAAAACTTGGCTTATCATCATCCTCCTCATCCTTTAGCACATTCTAAGAACTACGTTGTGATGTATTTGTTTTGTGTGAGCTTATATTGTTCTTTTCATCATATCATGTAGTATCTTATGTATCACCTCACCTATTTTAAAAATCATCTATCTTATGTTTTTCTACCTTATTGTGTCTCTGGAATAAATGTTAGTATAGTATATAAGTTTATATATATACATGCTTATTCATAAAATAAATAAGACACATAAATTAACAAACCCATGTCAACATGCCTCAACCTGTGTCTATTCATAAAATAGTATAGAACTGTCAGATTTGGTTATCTTTAAATTTTGAAATTAAAATAACCAACTCGTGTCTATTCATTTTAAACGAATTTCTGCCTATTTAAACATATGTTTCTTCCAGAAATTTGTAATCTTTTCATTTATACTTATCTCTTTTTGCATCTCTTTATTACTTGTCAAAAATGGCTCGCACTTCTCAAACTCTAAGTGATAATCTTAAAGAAACTCTCAATTCATTCAAAAATATACTTACTTTTATTCTCCGCAATCAAAGGCACTTAGAACTAAGTCAAATTCAGATGATAAAAGAACAAGGGAAGTATTTCGATGCCCTCTGTTGGATGATTTCTGCCCTCAACAAAAATGATCTTGATGCAAATCCTATGGGAATTTTGATTCAAGATAATGAAGATTGGAAAGTTATTAAAAAGGATCCTATCTTTGAAGAAGACGGATGTACTGAAGTTCCTAGAAATATTTGATTCCCTTATGGTTTGAATTGCTTGTTTTTGAATTATGTGATTTGATTTGATTCGATTTGCTTTGATTCGATTAGAATTGTTTGGTTTGAATGGATTGTATAACATTATATGAAACGTAGTATATTGTTATTGGGTTTAAACTTTCATATTTGTCATGCCTTTATTATTAACTCATGTTATTATACACATACACGCGCGCGCGCTCCATCATAATTTGTCAGAGGTATAGTATAAGACTAAGGGGGAGTTATATTTGTTTAGGATAAGTTTTTTTGTTGTTCATAAAGGGGGAGAAATATAAAATAGAGTAGTTAGAGTAGTTAGGCTTAGATTAAGGGGGAGCTATTAGTTTTAGGTGGAGTTATTGTGAAGGAGAAGTATATTTTATAAACATATTTTATATCATCAATAAGGGGGAGATTGTTAGTCCTTGAGGTGATGGTTTTGATGACAACAGCCTTAGGACTTATTATAAAATATAGATACTAACATTATAGTTTAGATATATATGTATGTGCAGGATATACACATGCAGGTACCAACAATGAAGACTGTGCAGTATAGAGATTCAAGACTGAAGATATCAAGATTGAAGACTCATGAGTATCAAGATATCAAGAGTTCAAGATTTCAATAGTACAAATTGAGTCTAAAATTACGTTAAAACTTCTTGAAAGCACTTACATCTTTATTCAAAATTTATTATTGGAATGGAATCCACTTTAAGCCTGTTAAAGGGATGAAACCCTAGTGGGACGGAACCCACAAAAATATCTAGTGGAACATATAGTGGTCCTATTTTGATATCCACTAATTTTATAAAAATGTTTTCAAAAATATATATCTCTTGTTTTTAATTTTTTTTTCAAAACTTTCTTTTCAAAAGACATCTCTCATGATTTTAAATATTTTAGCCTCAAAACTATTTTTATCATTTTTAGTATTTTGATTTCAAAATTGTCCTTGTTTTAAAACCATCTTTGGTTTTAAATATTTAGCATTAAAACATTTATACGATTAGATTTTAAATCACTTTATAGATTAAGATTATATATATTAAAAATTACTAAAATCTTTTATACGTTTAAACTATATTCAAATATATTTACAAAGTTCATAAATTATTTTGACAAATTATAGACACCAATTTTAATAAGAAAATCAAAACATCAATTTTGCCTTGAGCATGTCGACATCCCTCAACTCCCCATGTCGACATGGTGTCCGTTATTTTCAAATTTCAAAAGAAGTGTCTATTCGTCGTATCCTTTCACGAATAGATGTGGCTATTGCTCTACTTTAAATACCAGTAAGTTCCAAACAATTTTTTTACCAGATTTCATTTATTTTCTCTCCTCTTCATCTTCCAGATTTATTCTAAAGAATCCTAAACTATACTCAGCTGAAATACCAAGTGAATCAAACTTGATTATCTCTTGTTTGATTCTCTACCACTCTCTCCATAATATCTCAGTGCTATTCAGAGTTATAGAATCTTTTGTAAATCAAACTGTTGAGTAAAAGGTGCGGTTGAGCCTTGAAATCAATTTGGTGTGATTGAAGCCCCAAAAATCAATTAGGTGATCTTGTAGCCTGATTAAATAAAGAGAGTTTTCCCTGGACTCGAATACAGAAGGGTGTATCTCGTAGCCTTGAAACCGAGGGTGTAATGTGGAGGATTATTTTGATAAGAAATCCGTACGGTTATACGGGACTGGATGTAGGGTAATTCCGAACCAGTATAAAATCCTGGCGTGTTCTTTCCTTTACTGCTTTTATTTAGTATTTGCCTCTGTGTCTGATTCTGTGATTATATCTGTGTCTGTGAATTGCATTTATTGGTGATTAAACTACATAAGTTTTCAAAAGATTTAGAAAATCCACAAAACACTATTCACCCCCTCTAGTGTTATTCTAGCCTTAAGATCCGTAATCCGCATTTCTCACATGTACAAGCTGCAAAATGATATATGTCACCTAATAATCTGATGTGCGATAGTCATTATAAAGTGAATACACTTATGTCGGCTTTCAGTCTGCTGTACCAGAAGATAGATACATGTATAAAAGGTGGTATGACATTAACCTTAAAAACTGTAAAATATGCAATGAGGAAAGATACAAACCAAGAAAAAAGAAAGAAAATGAAGTTCCGTACAAGGAAATGCATTATTTACCCATCACTCGTAGACTTCAAAGGTTATATGCGTCTTCAGCTATGACATGTCATATGCGATGGCACAATGTAAGAGCACAGGAAGAGGGAATTTTTACACTTCCATCTGATGGAGAAGCATGGAAACATTTTGATAAAACATACCCTGCGTTTTTTGCAGACCTCCATGGATGTGTATGGAAACTCCATATATGTTTCTGACTGTTGTCATCCCTAGCCCAGATGATCCAACACAAGGAATTAATGTTTATTTACAACCATTGATAAGAGAGTTGAAAAAATTATGGTATGAAGGAGTTAAAACATATGACATTTCGAGAAGAACAAATATTCATATGTTCGCTTTTTTGTTATGGACTATTAGTGATTTCCCTGCATATGGGATGCTTTAAGGTTAGAGTACAGCTAGTGGTCTAGCTTGTCCTTATTGCATGGAAGAAAGACAAGCATTTTCTTTACGGTATGAAAAGAAAATTTCATGGTTTGATTGTTATCGATGTTTTCTCCATTCCAATCATACTTTTAGAAGAGATAAAAAAATTTAAAGCTAACAGGGAAGAGAATATGCAACCACCAAAGGTTTGGTCCGGCAAAGAAATATATGAGATATTGAAGGACTATACGAAAATACAAGAAAATGGAGTACAGACTGAAATTCCAGGCAAATCAAACATTCATAATTGGTGCAAACAAAGTATAGTTTGGGAGTTACCATACTGGAAAGATCCCTTACTCCGACATAATATTTATGTGATGCACAATGAAAAAACATGTTTGATAACGTGTTTAATATTATTATGAATATAAAGGGCAAAACTAAGGACGATTTGAATTCAAGACTTGATATAACACACTTTTGTAAACGTCCCGAACTTCATATGAAGCCCGATAACAATAAAAACCCAAATCATGCTATGAACTAGACAAAAAGCAAGTAAAACTCATGCTAAAGTGGGTGGAAGGACTAAGATGTCCTGATGGGAATTCTTTTAATCTTCGTAGGTGTGTTGACTTTAAAAATAATAAACTTAGTGGGATGAAAAGTCACGATTGCCATATCGTGATAGAATATTTATTAACGGTGGTTTTTAAAGAACTTTTGCCCATAAAAGCATGGAGTGTTATAATAGAATTAAGTATGTTTTATAAATAGCTTTGTTCGACGACGTTAAAAGACGACTGTATACGAAAACTTGAAGTAGAAATCCTTAAACTGCTCTGGAAACTGGAGAAAATATTTCCGCCAAGTTTCTTTAATGTAATGGAACATTTACCTATTCATCTTCCATCCAAAGCACTTCTTCGAGGTCCTGTGAAAAATGGATGGATGTATCCTCTAATTGGTAATACTGGCTATCCGTAATATTTATGTTGTTCTAAATTGAATTGAATTAATTTTCTAATACATCTTCTTTTGAAAGGTAATTCTGATCAACATAAGAAAATTTTAATTGAATTAATTTTCTAAAGGTACTTGGATCGTCTGAAGAAAAATGTTAGACAAAAAGCACGCGTTGAAGGTTTGATTTGCAAATCATATCTTGAAAAACAAGCTTCGTTCTTTTTCTCTCAATACTTCAGTGACCATGTGAATATATCATTTGAAAGTGTTCCTCGTAATGATGAAGCTGTTGAACAAGATTCTCCTGAAACAATGTTATCTATATTTAGACAATATGGCAGAACTGTTGGAAAATGTGTGAAAATATGACTAGACGATAGAGATTACCATATAACGTGCATATATGTTCTTCTTAATTGTGCTGAAGTTGCACCATTTGTTGGGTTGTAATAAATTCATACTTATTTCAATTATACTTACATGTTACTTATAATGGAACATATTATATATATGTTAGTAGTATATACGAATCACGTCATCCATCGGGCGACTTCAGTAAAGACCTTGCTAAATGGTTTTCGAACAACGTTTATGATCCGAGAAATAGTGTCATTGATGAAGGATTACAACATCTTGCACTCGGACCAAAAAGATATGTCAAGACTTATCCAATATTCTTCATTAATGGATTTTAATTCAACACCATAAATTATGGTGATGACAAATTAATGTATCACACCGGTGTATTTGTCAAAGGTATTAATGATCCAAATAATCATATAAAAGATTTTTAGGCGCCTTAACATAGGTTTTAGAATTGACAAATTATATGCAACCCGAAGAAAAAGTTTTTTTATTCAAATGCAATTGGTTCAGCAATGTTCATGGTTCTGAAATCAACGTGCACAAAGATTATAAGCTTATTAAAATAAAGCATACCTCACATTATTATAAGTATGATCCTTTCATATTAGCTAAGCAAGCATTACAAGTTTATTTTGCTCCGTATCCATCCTTAAAAAGTGATAAAGCAGATTGGTTGGCTATTTTTAAAACAAAGGCAAGATTTACATTTGATGGAATTAATATTCCAAACGAAGCAGCGTATCAAGCGGATCTTGAGCCAAATGATGAAATAGTAAAAACTGATGATATGGATGTATGGTTGTTGAATGATGAATCGAATGAATTAATAGAAGCCTTTGAGCACAGAAGAAAACGACGTAAAGTACGAGACCGAGTCTGAATGAGAAAACAACGAAGACTAATAATTCTAAATGATTACTGTTGTGAGCTATGTATCGGTTGTTGTATATTGTGTATTTGAGTTTATGATGTTATATGTTAATAATGATGTCTACGTTGTGAGCTATGATCGGTTGTTATATATTATGTAATCTAGTTGCCAATGTTATATGTTAATAATGATGACTATGATGTGAGCTATGTATTGTTTTTTTTTGAATTCTATGAAATGATATATTTTTATCACTATATGTAATGGTTTGTTTGTAGTAGATATACCTTTCAGGAGACTTTCCAGCATATCTCAGCCTTCGTAGGTTTCTCCTTCTCCCTCTCTGGGCGCAGGAGCTAGCAGCACAGCGCCATATGTATGTCTAGTGGTAGAGGTTGTCACTAAGAGCGAGGGGTAAGTATCAAATTTATTGCTTGTTTTAATATTTAAAATTATACTAATTAAATTCCTACATTAAAATTTATATAGGGGTCTTTAAGTTGAGCCTTCGGACTACATCCTATAAGTATCCAGGAAGACCTATATGAGTCGGATGTCCGGATGCTAGCCTCATTGGTATGACATTCCAAACTATGTTAAGAACGCTATATAGGCCGACTTGATGGTAAGTATAAATTTATAATTCATTTGGAAAATAATATAATTTACATAATTCTAATTAATTTCAATATATAGGTCGTCGTCCGTGTCAATCCGCAGGATATGGATGTATTTGCAAATGACCGGAACTAGAGGATACCGAAAAATTGTAGGGACACCCTATCTAAAGCAAAGAACGCGAGAAAGAAACTATTGTAGATGAGCACCGATGTTTGGGCCAAAATTTTCCAACTGTGGGAAATCGTTAAAATGAAAGAAAGTTATCTAATTTCATATTGTATTATAATTAGTTTAAATTTCAAATATTAGTTGCATTAAATTAGTTACATGTCTCTTTAAATTTATAGGAACTATCGGCACGAAATCGTGCAAACCGGAATAAAAATCCTGCTTTGCACCGTGGCGGATCTAAATCCTTTCAGCGACATCGCACAAAATTGGTAAGTTTAGCAATTGCGTTTATAAACAGATGTAACATTATTTTATCATATTTGTAACATTGTTCATTAAAATTGTCCATTAATTATATTGGAACATTATTTAATCATACTTGTGACAGTGTAGGAAGTTAAATCGTGAGCCTACAACGGCTGAGGTATTCACAGTGACACACGCCGTCTAGCAGAAAGATGAGGAAGGCAATGTTTCATATGCTAGGACAGATGATAAATCTCAATCAATATTGGTAAACATGCTTATTTTTTTTACTTCAAACTTCTAAACTTCTAAATTAAATATTTATTGTGGCACTTTTTTTATGATCTCAGGAAAGATATGACACAAAGCCTGCTTGAGTGGCGCAATCCACTGGCTATCAATTGATCTTAGAGGAGTCAAACAATATATGAGATGCTTTGGTTGACCCTCCTTCGTGAAATGGTTATTATGGTTTTGAATATCAGGAGGTAAATGCTTTATTAACTAATATACAAGCAACATTTAATATTGAGCATAAATTATAACCCGCTATCAATAATTTACAGGCCATGATGATCTAGTCATCCTACAGGAGATCTCAAGCTGAAGAGGAGATAACTCAATTGAAACAACAGCTAGCAGAGATCAATGACTGGCGAAAAAGTGTCATCTTGGCGCCGCAGCTAGATGAGCATATTGCGGCATACTTAACTGAGCATGGGAGAATGCTGGGGGAGGATGACGACAATCAGGATGATGAGTAGGTATGGCTGTGTTTCTAATGGATTTTGATCATTTTGTTTTATACATATGTGACATGTGTTATATTTGTGGATTTGATACTTGTTTGTTGGTTGGGTTGTTTGATGGATTAGTGGGTGTTTTGTTTGATGTACATGAGTTGGTTGGGATGTTTTGTTTGATGTACTTGTTTGTAGGTATGGTTTTGTTGTTTGATGAGATATTGGTGTTGATTGATGACATGGTTGTGTAAATATTGATATTTGCGTTATATATTTGATTATGTGTGATATGCATGAGATTATACGATTCTTACATTGATAGTAGTTGTGAAATTGAGTATATATGTATTGTAAATGAGGTGGATGGGGATTGGTGCGTTTGGACGGCCTAAAGAGGAGTTTGATGCAGGAAAATGGTTCCAGGTTAGTGACAGCCTTCTGTTCTTAGGTTAGCGATGACTAGCGACGATCGTCTGGTTCCAGGTTAGCGACTGCCGTCAGGTTCCATGTTAGCAACAGCCGGTGCCGGTATGCAGCAGCCCTTCAACTTCTAGGATGTTGTTACGTTTCCACTTAGCAGTCACTAACCGTCGCTAATATGGCGATGAAGCCGTCGCTTTCTCTGTTGGTGATGGTGTAAATAGCGATGACATTTAGCGACGACTGCCGATGTCGTTTTTCCGTCGCTAAATGAATCCGCTCTTGTAGTGTTATTCATAGAATTTCATAATGAAGTAATGGTGTATGTTAGGTGATTTTTGGTGTGTGAATAGAATTTTCCAAATAATAATACTGTGATGATAAATAAATTAATGGTTGAGATCAACTTAGAATATGGAGACGGGGAAATTCAGCAGAGGGATTGAACTCATATATATGTATATGTATGTTATAATGAAACCATTATACAGGTTTCATCCTATTAAGAGACTATTCATAGTACATCACATCAACGAAGCAACATGTTATGAATCAAACAATTGTTTTTTCATACTGAATGATGCGAAACACGTGTGACACATGGGCTTGAGGTGCTTTGATAAAATATCCATAAACTATTTTATTATTACAAAACCAATTGATAATTCAATGACCTATTATTACTTAGTCCATTACATTTATCCTCTACAAGATTTTATGACTCGTGCAATGCATTTGCATATAAAATTCTATTTTAAAGTTATTAAATTTAAAAATTTTATGTGGTTTGATAAAAATAAACTGAGAAATATAAGGGGAAAATGTAAATTTTTGGGTGGGATAGGATTTTAAACTTATATCTCCGTTCATGTTTTAAAATATCCATTTGAAAATGGATGTTAATTTTTGTTTTCGATTGAATACAAACTTCTGACATCTTGTTTGCATGTAAGAGTATTTTTTGAACTTCACGATCAGATCAAAAAATTGTGTCTCTATTCCAACTATTAATAAAGATCATGGGATCGTCCTAAACAATGTACAGTGAGTATTTTAGCCAGGCATTTTTGTTGAAAACCAATAACTTGGTAGAGTACGAACCTTGGAATCTCATAAATAAGCTTTGTAAAAAAATAATATGTAAAGTATTTCTTTAACCCTAGCACCTCATAAACAAGTTTCCGTAGCTATGTAAATAGCACTACTGACATTTTTCTCCAATTTAGAGTAATTTGGACAGAGGTATGCAAAAGAAGAATGTGTAAAGTACTATATATAATGTAAAGACAAGTTACTTTTAACCTGAAAGAAAGAAAGTTACCTCAGACCGAGCAGAATTAGTAGGCTGTTTACTACCATCAGCCCGATAAGTTGACCTCTTTGAAGCATAATTTTGAGTTAATGCAGCAGACTCATCTATGGTGGATGATCATCATTTTCTTTAATCTTGCTTTTATTTGTTGGTAATTTATGGTAATGCTTCATGTCTCCAAACGTTGGTGAATTTAACTTGTGAGCATTTGGGTATGCAGTGTCCATGTTTACTTTAAATTTAGGGTTGTACATAAAAATATAAATGGTGATGATAAGACTATCATGAACTGAATGGTCAGATTGTAAGAATATGAGCAACATTATTTTCAAATTACAATAGACTAAGATTTGGAATCCTTTTTGAATTGTACTTCTTGTAAGTGGATTCATGCCCAACTTGCTTTTTGTTTGTTGACGAATATGAATGATTTGCTTCGGACGTAGGGTTCTGTGTATGCGAGAATGAATGCATAAATGATGTAGCAAAGCAAGGTTGAGAAAAAATATGAACCCAATATTATGTGAATATTTGCCTTTCTTAACACCAAACTACTGACCATTTTGGTTTCTGGATCTTTGTTGGGTGACGATGGTGCTTGGGATTCATCCATTGCATCCTCGGTATTAATAGAGGACGATACAATCTGATTTTGCAAAACAAAGGAATCATGTGTCTATATTTGTTAGTTCTTTCATAATTTAGGATTATCATTAAGATGTTCATTTTTTATATAAATCAATTAGTGTTCCTTAGTGTGTGTTCTTGACGAATGGTAAAGGGACATTTGAGCAGAGAATTTTTTTGAACGGGGAACGCGTTTGGTTACAAACTAGGTATTTGAGCGGAAAATCTGAGCGAGGTATTTGGAATATATATTTTAAAATAAAATTTCCACATATATATATATATAAACAATTATTTTTAATGAATAATATGTATCGGTAATTTGCAAAATAAATAAGTTATATGTTGTTCGGATTTAGGTTAAATCAATTTCATAATGTAGAGCATTTTGATACGATCGCAACGTGAAAAATCGCATCTAAAACAGACTTCATTTGCACAAGCTATTCATTTTAGAAATTTATAAAAATATAATTTTAATAATGAACACATTTTAATATGAAAAACACACCATAAACCTATGATTTATCTCAACGGGGAATTTTCTTCATTGTCGTTTCCCGTGCTTCAAACACATCGAGAATGGTAAAGGCGTAAAAAATACTACGAGCACACCCATAGAGTTACCAGTAAACATAGTTACAATAGTGAATATTACCTATTTCATTTTTGTGGGTGTAAAATAAAAAAAACATATCTTTTCGTCTATCCCCAGATTGGATGTCTCATATACCCTTGTAAACTTATCCACAAGGTTTTGGTTAAACAAACACAAATATTATGTAGAAAATATTTAAAAACTGAGATCTTGTGAGAATATCGAAACGCCCTATTCGGAGTCGGATAAGATCGATGCTCAATAAATGGGACTAATAGTTATGCTTTATGAATTGATGATTGATCTTAAAACTTTAGCTTTCTTAGATTCATAGACTATTGTAATGACTCATAAAATAATCACTTTAAAATATGAATGTTTAATATATTTTTAAATAATTAATTATTGGATTTTGCAACTAAAATATAACCCTTTTAAATAATAACTTATGATAGTGAAATAGTTTTCAGAATTTGTTTACAAAATTAATCAGTTCAAAGAAAAATGGAAATTGTGGCCGAAAATCATTTTCCAAATTTGACTTTTAGGTGTCGAAAAATTGTGCACATTTGAGTAATATATATATATATATATGCATTTTTAATAAGTTAGAATTTATTTTTGATATATGCACACACAAACTAAAAAACCATAATAAGTATGATATAACTTGTTACGTAAGTGTTTAAAAATAAAATGGAAAATTATCATAAAACATCATTTAATTACAAATACAAAATACTTAGGTCACTAAATACATGTTGGCTTGTTGGAAAAGAAGAGGGATAAGGAAATTCCGAAAATTAAAGGGGAAGAGGCAAGCTTGATGAGATGGCAACAATGGGAAGGAGGTTATGTACTTTAAGGGTAAATTGGTAATTTAATTTATCTCTTTGTATATAAGTAAATTTTATAATACCTTTTCTCATTCTTATTTCCGTTTTCTAAACCTTTATTCAAGTTTTAATTGTGCTTTCATGGCTTCCTAAATTTAAAAAGTGAGAAACATCCACTCTTTTATATTTCTTCCTTACAACAAAAACCACTAAAATTCACTATTTTCGACCACCCCTTCTCCTTACCAAAAAATATATCCATATCCACCTAAACCCTCCAAGTCTGAGCTACCCTTAACCCTAGGCTGAACCATATTGCCCCGTAACCCACAAAAATCATGTCTTTCCAAAAGCAAAACCAAGATCTTAGGCTGACCCTAGATTTAGTGAAAGTTCAATTTGATTTAGTGGACATTTCGATGATTATTCCATTATATATATAAAATATTATTTAGCTAAAATTATTTCATTTACCAATTCTTAAACAATATTGTGTCGATTTTGTTTAAGTGTTTAGAAACCCCTATCGATATCGTGGCGTCCTACGTATCAACCAAAGTTCATAAGCCACTCAATAGATAAATTAATATAATATAAAACACACTTATATCACTGACAAATACGCTCTCATATATATATATATATAATTCACTCAAAACTCATAATAAGGCATTCCATTACAATCTCTCTTAATGAGTTGCCCCACGAAACAAAGGTTCTCGCTTAACCTTACACTTTGATACCAAGTGTAATGACCTGCTAATCACCAAAACTCAAGATAAAACTCAATCTAACAATAAAGCACAAATGTCCAACCCAAATCGAACTGGAAGACAGATAGTTAGGGGAAAGAAAGAAGAAATAAGAAGAGAATAGAAAGGGTAAGAACAACACAGAATCTCACAATCACACCGGAATAACATATAATATAATATCAATGATCTTTACAAAAGAGAAAATGTTATATAATTGCATCCATCAGATTACAACAACAATCACAATTATCAACTTGGACAGTTATAACATTCTGTCCTCACCATTTTTGATAATTTCAACAATAAAACAGCGGAAAACAAACATACACCTGAATACGACTTAAAGACCTTCAACTCATCTCATGAGCTCCAATGCATCTAAAGTAATTTGTAAATATGCTCGGTCTTACTCGAACATTGTAATAAAATAACATCCGAGTCAGTTGAAACGTGAGAAAAACACACCCAATTGGATTTTAAAGTTCTAGAAAACCATTGAAAATTAAAATTATCATGTAAGACCACGTCGCACATAAACATGGACGAGTTTTTACCTTACGATAACCAAAACATTTTCTTTAAAAATCCATTTATCTTATAATAGTGTCTAGGGGTCAAAGTAAAATATGAATATATCTGAAATGCTTGCATCTCACGCTTCAGCATAGTTGGGCACAACTAAGTCCGTACGGCACTTATTGGAGAATGGATTCCATATAATGATTGGGCTACTACGGTATCACCTGTCACGGTGCATCTCTAGATAAAATAGCACCAAGGTCGAATGTATCGACCCCTACCAACACAGAACCGGCCTGCTCTACACCGAATAGTACCGAATATGATTACCCCTCTGTTAATGGGTCTCGAAGCATACAAAAGAGAGATAATAGAAACTCTAGATAGTGTTCATACCTTATTTGGGAGCGACCCACTTAGCCCTTCTGCATCTCCCCTATATTAGTCGTTCCAGTTGATGAGGCTTGAGACTACGTTTCACCTTCTACATAGAACATCCCACTTGGAATGCTAATACTGCTCTTCATGCGACAATGCAATATCAACATTCATCCATACAAGTTCATTCTGGTACTGAATGAAACAATTGAGAGCTCGGGTCTTCAAAATGTATCATCTTCAAGATGTCTTCACTTCGAAACATTCGTTGGATCGAAGTGGTTTTCGGATAACACATCCAATACTGATCTCTTCGAAACCACGTTTGTTAATTTTTGGTAAACTCGACTCCGGTTCTTTAGGAAATAAACAGTCAAAGATAAGAGTGGAGATCGCCTCCTAATCGTTAGTGGACAGATGTCATTATCATTGTCATAGAAGAACGAAACAAGATTTATATGCACGGTACAACATCATCAAAGATGACTGTGCCATATAACTCACATGTTTCTCCTAGATAGTTCCAAAGTTAAGTTTGGATCCAATTTCGATAGTCTGTTATTTAACTATCGAATAACAAACATTTAATTAGGGATTTAATTTCATAGGAAAAACTAGCATTGGTTAAGCACCAAGCAACACTAGGCCTTTACTAATGAATCTTTTGTTAATTAAATTCACTTTGTAATATTATTCTCAAAATCCTTTTCTTGAAGGTGTGTATGTATATATCAACAATTCCTATTTATCAACAATTAAAAAAATATCCGTATACTTATCCCAACGGTATAAGTATATTCACCAAATTTGAGAAGATTTCCCCTTCTTATTTAATTCTAAAATCTCATAACTCCATCATAAATCTACGAAACCATTTGTAAAACTCCTTTTACAAATCTATAAATCCACTTCTAAAATTCTTTTATAAATGTCCAAGGCCATTTATAAAACCTTTTTATCTTTTAACCAATCTTCCTTTACGTTTTCCAAGCGTATTATAAAATTCCTATTATCATCCTTCCTATTTATAAAACCCTTATTTTCAATCTCGAAGACATTTAAAACATAAATTCTAATCATTTACGTAAAACATTATCATTATATTATAGTAACATTATAATTAAATAAATATTAACTTTAAAACATTGTAGAACAACAACTAATAAATTCCAAACATCCTAAATAAAACAATAATAATTTATGTTCAACATTTTTTATAAATACTAATAATTAATCTCCAAAACTTTAATTATAAATAATTATATTTAATTTCAAACTATATAATAGTTTTAAATAATTAACCCAGCAAAATATTTAAAATATTGATAAATCACTTCTAAAAGAATATTAATATAAATTAACAACTTTTAGAACAAAATTATATTTCCATGTTAAAATTCATACTTAGTTTCCACATGACTATCTCCATATTTATAAATCTCCTCTATTTTATGAAACTTCCTTTCATAAAATCCCTTTATTTATTAACCACATTTATGACTCTATTTTCTTTATAAATCTCACTTACTTATAAAGTCCCATTTAAAATATAAATTCAACCGTTTTTATTTTAACCTTGTTTCTATAGATATAAATTTCTTTTGTAAATTTATTTCAATTTATAAGATATCGTTTAACAATTTCAATTTACCCTCACTTTCAGTTTCCAAATTAAAATCAATTATTTCTCAAACATCATTCCACATCTTAAAATAAATCAACCATTGATTTATTTATCCAATCTATTAAATGATAATAGTTTCCTTTTAATCTATAAAACATCGTTTATAAATCTATCCCTTTATAAATAAAGTATGGTTTTACAAATCTTAACTTCTTTTGTAAAATATCACTTTTATAACTTATCACATTTATAAATCCCATTTTAATATATGTACCTATATAAATATATATAACATTATATAAAATGATAAAAAAATATTTATATCAATATATTTCTATTTTCTTTTTAAAACCATATCCTTTACTATAAAAGGCAAACTTTTCTTTAGATTTTAAAATCTTTATTTTTACAGTTCGAAAAATACCAATTTAAAATATTTTATAAAACTATTAGATTATAATATCCAAAAATCATACTTTTACTTTAGAAAAGTTATTTAAACATACATAATTTCCAAATCAGCTAAAATTCCTTTTTAAATCATATCATTAGTTTATAATATTTTAAAATACCAAAAATAAGGCCCGATGCCACTAAAGCACTAATTAAGAAAATCACATACATGTCATTAATATGGTATCCAACATATTATATATCACTATATATATATATATATATATATATATATATATATAATAGTTGTAATAGCTTTGGTGTCACACTTTTTTGGTATCAACGTAAACTGCCAAAAACATCCCTTTATATATTATCAAACTTTAGTCACTTAAAAATAGGATCTAATATTAAACTTGTTTTACAAATTTAAACGCCCCTAAAAGTAGGATCTAAGTGTTAGTCCTTGAGATGAAGGTTTTGATGACAACAACTTTAGAATATATTATAAAATATAAATACTAACAGTATAAGTTTATATATATATATATATATATATGTATATGTATATGTATATGCAGGATTTAACCATGCATGTACCAAGAATGAAGACTGTACAGTATAGAGATTCAAGATATCAAGATTGAAGACTCATGAGTAACAAGAATATCAAGATTATCAAGAGTTCAAGATTTCAAGTAATTTAATTTTTAATTAGGAATTTTTTAAAAACTCCTAGAAAAGCGCTGACATCTTAAAATCCAATTTATTCGTGGAACGAAATCCACTTCGAGCCTGTTAAAGGGATGGAACCCTAAGTAGGGTGGAAGCTACGAAAAATCTAGTGGAACATTGTTTTGTATCTGCTAACTTTTTATTCAAAATGATTATTCAAAATTATATCATGTTTTCAAAATGATTTCGAAACCTTCCTTCTAAAAGAATCAAAAACATCTATCCTGATTTCAAATAGTTTTAGCCTCAAAATAATCTTGAATTTAAAAATCAAATTACCTTGGTTTTAAACTATCTTTTAAAATAAAAATATATATATTTTTTTCAATATTTATATATTTAGATTTAAATATAAAATTATAGTAAAATTTTATATATACCAAAATATTATTCTATATATTTATTTATGTATTTCAACATTAAGTATATTCATAAAAGTTTAAAATAGTTTTAAAATAAGATAAAAGTTATTTTCAAAGAAAAACAAAACATCAAAAATTCCTTTGGGATGTCGACATGCCTAAGTACCCCATGTCGACATAGTGTCAATTGAGTTCAAAATTTAAATTTTAAAAGAAGTGTCTATTCGTCATAACTCTTCTAGAATGGACATGACTGTTGTTCCTCTATAAATAGGGGTTGGTTTCAACGAATTTCAATATATATTTTCTGGTTTTTCACACCTCTTCTTCTTCCACATTTCTATATACATATTCTTACCATTACTCTGCCGAAATCAACATTGAATCTAACTAGATCATTTCTGGTTTGATTCTCTATCACTATCTCAACAAGATTCTCAGTGCTATTCAGAGTTATAGTTTTCTTTGTAATCAATTTAGCGAGAAAAGGTGTGATTGTGGCCTTGGAAATCAATCAAGCAAGATAAGGTGTGATTATAGCCTGGGGAAATCAATTGGTTGAACTTGTTGCCCTGGAAATCAAGTGTCTCTACCTAGAGGATTGTGATTCTGGAGGGTGTACCTCGTTGCCTTGAAATCAAGGGTGTTATTGTACAATTGCTTTTGAAAGGAAATCTGTACTTGTTGTGCGGGACTGGATGTAGGGTAACTCCGAACCAGTATAAAATCCAATGTGCTCTTTCCTTTACTGCTTTTACTTTATTTCTGCATCTATGTTTATTTCTATGATCATATCTGTGTCTGAGTATTGCATACATCTGTGTTTAAATTAACATAAACTTAAAATGATTTAGTAATTCTTTATAAACACTATTCACCCTCCCTCTAGTGTTAATCCTAGCCTTAACATCCATAATCCGCATTTCTCACATTTGGTATCAGAGCAAGGTTTTCAAAGTTTCATAATCTAATTTTTGAAAAAGTTTTAAAATGGATATGTTTGTTAATACTAGTTTAGAAATATTCAGATCATCATTGTCTTTTGAGTCTGCATATAATCAATGTTTAAATTCAAGTTGTCTACCAAAATTGTTTGATGTGCAGGAATCATGTTTTATGGCTATTGAGGAATCAATATACAAGGGACAAATTGTGCAGATCAGAAAGGAAAAATGGATACTCAATAGTGGATGTTCTAGACACATGACTGGCAATCTAGATATGTTAAATGATATAATATACAAAAATGGAGGACTGGTTAACTTTGGAGACAATTCAAAAGGATATGTGATTGGCATCGGTAAAGTCGGTAACTCTGAAACTCCTATTATTACCAATGTTTTGCTAGTTTAAAATCTGAAACATAATCTGCTAAGTATAAGTCAACTTTGCGATAAAGGATATAAAATTAAATTTGCGAAAGATAAATGTCACATTGCAGATAAAAATTCATCCATAATATTTGAGGAAGTTAGGAAAAAGAATATTTATATTCTTAGTATGAAAGTTTCAAATGATAATTTATATCTTTTGGCAAAATGCAAGTGACCCTTGGATTTGGCATAAGAGATTTGGGCATTTGAATTTCAAACTCTTATCTAGACTATCAAAACATGATCTAGTAAGAGGTCTCCCTAAAACGAAATTTAAAGTAAATAGTCTATGTGATGCATGTCAATTAGGAAAACTTAGAAAAGGTTCCTTTAAATTAAAAGATATGATTTCAACTTCAAAACTTCTTGAATTACTTCACCTTGATTTATTTGGTCCATTTCAAATTCTGTCAATAATCATAGTAAATATGTTTTTGTAATTGTAGATGATTATTCTTGATTTACATGGACAATATTTTTGAAACATAAAAGTGATACTTTTGAATGTTTTAAGAACTTTACAAAAAGGATTCAAAATCAACTTTCTCTAAAAATTATAACCATTCGTAGTGATCATGGTGGTGAATTTGAAAATGAAAAGTTTGAGGAATTCTGCAATAAAAAGGGAATAACTCATAATTTTTCATTTCCAAGAACTCCACAACAAAACGGAGTAGTAAAACGTAAAAATAGGATGATTCAAGAGTGTGCGAGAACTATGCTTTCAGACAGTAAATTACCAAAGAATTTTTAGGCAGAAGCAGTTGCTACCGCCTGTTATATTTTAAATAGAATTTTAATTAGGCCTTTAACTAATAAGACTTCTTATGAACTTCTTCACTCAAAGAAACCTAAAGTATCTTATTTTAGATTTTTTGGAAGTAAATGTTTTATTATAAATACTAAAGATAACTTAGATAAATTTGATCCTAAATTCGACGAAGGTATCTTTATCGGATATTCTAATAGAAGTAAAGCGTACAGCGTATTTAATTTAAGAACTAACACCATCGAAGAAACAATGCATGTGTCATTTGATGAAAATTTCAAAAATTTTGAAGATACAAATGATGAAGATGATTTAATTACTCAAAATCATGAGTCAACTGAAACAAATAATGAAATTAATCATCCTAATAAAAGGACTAAACTTTTAAAAGATCATCCAATAGAAAATATACTAGGAGATATGCAATCTGTTGTTAAAACTAGAAATCAACTAAGTCAAATGAGTAATGTAGCTTTTATATCAACTATTGAACCCAAAAATCCAAAAGAAGCATCAACTGATGATTCACGGATTTTGGCTACGTAAGAAGAACTAAATCAATTAACTAGAAATGATGTTTGGGAACTTGTTCCTAAACCTGAAAATAAAACTATAATTGGAACTAAATGGGTTTATAAAATAAAATGAATGAACTAGGAGAGGTAGATAGAAATAAAGCACGTTTAGTCGCTCAAGGTTTTTGTCAAGAAGAAGGAACAGATTTTGATGAAACCTTTGCTCTCGTAGCAAGATTAGAAGCCATTATGATTCTACTTGCTTTCGCAAATCATAATAATTTCAAATTATTTCAAATGAATGTTAAAAGTGCCTTTTAAATGGAGTTGTAAAAGAGGAAGTATATGTTGAACAACCACCATTTTTTGAAAATGAAAAATTACCTAATCATGTTTACAAACTTAAGAAAGCTTTATATGGTATAAAACAAGCTCCTAGAGCCTGGTATGATAGGCGAAGATCTTACTTATTACAATCAAATTTTGAAATTGGTAAAGTCGATAATACTCTTTTTATTAAAAGAAATAAAAATGATATTCAACTAGTAAAAGTCTACGTAGATGATATGATTTTTGGATCAACTAATTTTGAAATGAATAAAGAATTTTCTGAAATAATGACAAAAGAGTTTGAGATGAGTCATATGGGTGAATTAATTTTTTTTAGGATTACAAATAAAACAATTAGATAATGGTATCTTTATTAGTCAAGAAAAATGTGCTAAAGACCTAATTAATAAATTTGGCTTGACTACTGCGAGTGAAAAACCCACTCCCATGGCAACCAATGAGTGCCTTAGTAAAGAAGATCTCTCGAAAGATGTAGACCAAAAATTATATAGAGGAATGATTGGATCACTACTCTATATCACTGCTAGTAGACCTGATATCATGCATAGTGTCTGTCTTTGTGCAAGATATCAATCTCAACCTAAAGAGACTCACTTAAAAACCATAAAACGTATCATAAGATATGTTAAACATACCTCTGATTATGGCTTATTTTACCCTAAAAATGATTCTTTTTATTTAATATCTTACTTTGAAGCTGATTATGCTGGTTGTAAATCAGACCAAAAATGTACAAGTGGAACTTGTCACTTTTTTGGGGCATTCTCTGATTTCCTGGTTTAGTAAAAAGCAAAACATAGTTTCTTTATCAACAACTGAAGCAGAGTATATTTCTGCTGCATTGGCTTGTTTTCAAGTAATATATATGCAACAAACTCTTGAAGATTATGGTTTAAATATTTCAAAATTACCAATTTATTGTGATAATACTAGTGCGATAAATTTATCCAAAAATACTACTCAATATGCTCGAACTAAACATATTGATATCAGACATCATTTTCTCAGAGAAATGTAAGAAAGAAAGTAATCACTCTAGATTATATCAATTCTGAGAATCAAATTGCCGATATCGTAACAAAACCCTTAAATGAATCTATATTTACTAAATTAAGAAGAGAATTAGGTATTCGTTTAATAACTGAAATATAAATATAAATAACAAGCATAATTAAAAATTAATTCAAAATAATTAAATAGGCAAAAATTCAAGAACCATGTCGACATACCCCTCTACCCTATGTCGATATACGACGTTTTAAATTTTTTGAAAATTTTCCAACCAAAATTCAAATAATTGGTTATATATTATTCTTATTTTCAAATTTTTGATCATTCTCCATGTTCTCTCTTTATTCTAACTTCTGAAACTAATTAAACTATGGCCTCTTCTTCTAAATCAAACATAAAATCAACCTTTTCATTCCCCCTCCTACTTCCAGTCCATTTCAACGTACTACTCTCGCTCGTATGACTAAAATGGAGGATTCTCTAAAGGATGCACTTCAGTTAATGACTAAAATCCAAGTAATGTAACTTCGAATGGCCAAGGAACAAGAGAGGCAAGCCAAGATCCTTAAGGAATTTGCAAAAATTTCTAATGAACAATCATGCTAACTCAATCTTGATTGATGAAGACTCTTCGGGAGATCAAGAACAAGAGGCCAGCGAAGAAGAAGAAGAACCCATGGAAGAAATGTATGCAGAAGATGACGACAAGGTCGTTTGCGTTGGTGAAGTGTGTTTTGACAAAAATGGGAACCTTGTCGAACAACGTAGAAATTTCTGTTTCCGCTATCCAAACTGTTCGATTCATAGATCTCCTATGTTCAAAAACATACATTAGTTTCTTCTCTTTCTTCACCATTGTTGTATGTTTCTTCTTACGTTTTCTACGAAAACGTAAATACAACTATATGATTAATAAATAAATTGTATTCTTATATGTGTTCTTCCCTATTAATAAATATAACTATATGGTTATTATATACTTAGAATAGTTAGTATTTTAGGATTAGGTTTATTATTAGATCTAAGTGTTGATTATTTATAATAACACTATCATTATAATCACATGTCATAGAGTATTAGATTTAGGGGGAGTTCTATAGTTTGGTGTTATATAGTTTAGAGTTAGTTTATTTTGTTGATGATAAAGGGGGAGAAGTATAAAATAGGGTAGTTAGGCATAGATTAAGGGGGGTTATTAGAATAGAAGTAATATTTTATAAACAAAGGTTGTCATCATCAAAAAGGGGGAGATTGTTAGTCCTCGAGATGATGGTTTTGATGACAACAACCTTAGAATAGATTTTAAAATATAAATACTAACAGTATAAGTTTAGATATATATGTATATGTAGGATTTAACCATGTAGGTACCGAGAATGAAGACTGTACAGTATAGAGATTCAAGATATCAAGATTGAAGACTCATGAGTAACAAAAATATCAAGATTATCAAGAGTTCAAGATTTCAAGGAATTTAATTTTTAATTAGGAATTTTGTTAAAACTCCTAGAAAGCACTAGCATCTTAAAATCCTATTTATTCATGGAATGGAATCCACTTCGAGCCTGTTAAAGGGATGGAACCCTAAGTAGGATGGAACCTACAAAAAATCTAGTGGAACATTGTTTTGTATCCGCTAACTTTTTATTCAAAATGATTTTTCAAAATTATATCTTGTTTTCAAAATGATTATAAAACCTTCCTTTTAAAAGAATCAAAAACATCTATCCTAATTTCAAATACTTTTAGCCTCAAATAATCTTGAATTTCAAAATCAAATTATCCTTGGTTTTAAACTATCTTTTAAAATAAAAGTATATTTTTTTTAATATTTATATATTTGATTTAAATATAAAATTATAGTAAAATTTTATATATACCAAAATATTATTATATATATTTATTTATGTATTTCAACTATATTTAAGTATATATATAAAAGTTTGAAATAGTTTTAAAATAATATAAAAGTTATTTTCAAAGAAAAAAAAAACATCAAAAATTCCTTTGGGATGTCGACATGCCCAAGTACCCCATGTCGACATATTGTTAGTTGAGTTCAAAATTTAAAAAATAAAAGAAGTGTTTATTCGTCATAACTCTTCACGAATGGACATGGCTGTTGTTTCTCTATAAATAGGGGTTGGTTTCAATGAATTTCAATATATATTTTTTGGGTTTTCACTCCTCTTCTTCTTTCACATTTCTATATACATATTCTTACCATTACTCTGCCGAAACCAACATTGAATCTAACTAGATCATTTCTGGTTTGATTCTCTATCACTATCTCAACAAGATTCTTAGTGCTATTTAGAGTTATAGTTTTCTTTGTAATCAATTTAGCGAGAAAAGGTGTGATTGTGACCTTGGAAATCAATCAAGCGAGATAAGGTGCGATTATAGCCTTGGGAAATCAATTGGGTGAACTTATTGCCTGGGAAATCAAGTATCTCCACCCAAAGGATTGTGATTCTGGAGGGTGTACCTTTTGCCATGAAATCGAGGGTGTAATTGTACAATTGCTTTTGAAAAAAAATCCGTACTTTTCATACATCTGTGTTCAAATTAACATAAACTTAAAAGGATTAAGTAATTCTTTATAAACACTATTCACCCCCCTCTAGTGTTGATCCTAGCCTTAAGATCCGTAATCCGCATTTCTCACACTAAGAATTAGACATGCTTTACAAATTCTAAACGCTTCTAAGAATAAAATCTAAAATTAAGCTTTTTTTACAAAATCAAAATACTTCTTTACAAATATACAAATGTTATTATCATTTGAAAATAAAAAATTATTTTTTAACCGTTTAAACTTATACAATTTATAAGGAAAAACAATTCACGAGTGAAGCGCATGACTTAACACTCATGTGTGTGTGTGTGTGTGTGTGTGTATGAAAATAAAATCAACAGGGCGAGGAATCTATTTGGATCCCTCCAACCCGTCCCCTTACATCACATACAATATATAATCATAAAAATATAATCAACCGTTTTAAGACAGGATTCGTATACAAAGGGTCAGCCGCTCTTACATAGGAACGTAATAGGGTCTCATCCACTCCAATAGGCGAGAATATATTCGAACCAATAATATAATTTAGCATATTATCCAAACATTAAATGTTGATCAGAAATAAATATCCAAACTTCCAATCAATAATATTTATTGCTATATAAATTTTCTAATTAGCCAAAAAGTGAGATTTACTAACATTGGTTTAATAGTCGTCCAAACTTTCTGTTTTGAATTAAAATTGAATAAACATCCCATTTTAATCCGAAATTCCAACTATCACTGAATTCATCCAATCCAGTTCCATAGCATAGCCTTCATCGATAAGATCGTAACACAACTCATCGCGTCCAATTTGGACCTTGTATGCATAAGTTATTAAATATATAAGTTTTCAATTTATTAGTAAATATTAATTCATCAATACTTTTAATTATAAACTAAGTACATACTTAAACCACCTTCTTCCCCAATTTAAAGAAAATCCGCCTATTCCAGTAATCAACCCACTAGCCAACCTCCCCACTCCTCCTAACTCCCACATCTCTCCATGAAATCAACAACCGACGGCTCCAATCATCTCCACTATGTGAGCTTTTCCACATCACAAAAAAATTACAAACTCGCACTCCTTCCACACATCATGACTTGGCCTTTCCTCAATTGATTGCTGTGAATGATCGCACAACAATGGGTGTTCGGATCCCCTCCCAAGCCCAGCACCGATGCTTCCTACCACCACAAATCCAAATACGATGATGAAATCACCAAAATCCACTTCGATTTCTCCAAAATCAAATCCTTTGCTCGAATTTCCTAAAACATCCACTGTCAACTTCCTCTTATTCGATGTCGCCCCCTTCCATGCATATGCCAGACCAAGATCTTGGTGACACGAATCTAAGGAAACAAGTTTCATAATTTTGTATAATTTCTTTGAATTGATTTCAATTTTTAAAGCTTTCTTTTTTTATCTCCGTGAACAATGGAAGAAGGAAAATGGACGAGGAAAGGTTTTAAAAATATGGGGTATGGTCAGAACGTGGCTGGCATGGGTGAGGTTTGGGTTATTATATTAAATTTCTAAAATTAATTTCTACACATTTCGATCTAACATGCCTAAACGATACGTCCGATTGCTATGAAATTCGACGGCATACCATAATATTCTATTATGGATCCTATATAACTAATTTTGTCGAAATCCGAGATAGTGCTCCGGAAGGTCATTTTTACACGTTAATTGAAACGAGTTATTTTAAAACCAAATAAATCACTTTTAAATTTGAATTAAAATTTTACTATCTTCATTCTTATTTAAAAAGGATTCAAATAAGCTTGGAAATCATTTTAATCCAAAAAAAATCCGAAATTTTAAAAAGTTTCAATATTAAATTCAACAATTTAGTTGTCAAATAAATCGGTATGTCTGAAATTCAAGTTGTTTAACTTATAAAATTAACTTTTTAATGTTTAAACTAAATCAAATATTCCAAATTCAAATGATTAAAATTCTGGGTCATTATAGCAGCGAACATTTTCGAAACGTTTTCAAAGTCTAATAATTTTTTTAAAAGGAAGAGGAAAAGAAAATGCAAAAGAATCTCCATCATCAGATCCAAGGAATAATATTGAAGATTAGTATTAATACTTTCGCCTAAAGATGTCTTCACTTTAGAATTGTTAGATTTAAAACCCTTTGCTATTTTGTTTTGGATTTATGAATTTTGGATCGATTATGTTCTAACTACAAAACATATACAATCTTATTAATCTCTTACAGTCGAATAAACATTTTTATATTAAAGTTGTTAAAATGGGTACTAAAAAATCCAGATTTAGCGAGCATATGGGAAATGTTACAACTTGGTATCAGAACTTAGGTTATGATACATTTAAGAAAAACAAAGCTAAGTAAAATAAACACCTTGGAGAAAGGTATATGATATATATAATGTACTTGTATCTTTGATAAAGATTTACAGGTGAATACACACACACACACACTCTACTTTTTCCACTCTCTTTTCTCCTATTTCTTATGAGCACTCGCATATGTTGAAAGCAAGAATGGAGACAAGAAACAGATAACTGACATTAAGGGGAGTAAGGGTAAATGCTAGTAAGGGAAACTGTAAGTATGCAGATGAAAGGACAAGAAGTGGAGCAAGAGAGAAATGAAGCCACGATTGTAGGCTTTCAAATGGTAGCTCCGACATCTAGAAATGTGGATATGAATGCATTCTTTCATCTGTTTGTAACAAACCTAGTACAGCAGCAAGTGTCACCGAAATCACCAATTATGTCAGGAGGCCTGGTGCAGCTTGCTAGTAAGGATTTGGTTAAGATAATCCAGAATTTTCAAAGTTTAGGGGGAGATGTTTCATGGGATGAAATAAGTGTTGGAGGCTAGTGATTAGTTGTGGATGTGTGACTGGATATGTAAGGATTTGGGATTTACTAATGCCCAAAAGGTAAAGTTAGTGTCAAGGTAGCTTAAGGGGTTGCTTAGTAATTGGTGGGATATGGTGAGGGCAGAAGTTCCCGAGCAAAAATAACATGAGACGGATTCAATGAGATGTTCGAGGAGCAGTTCATCCCAAGATGAGAGATATAAGCAATGATCCGAACATTTGTGGAGCTTGAATAAGTGAGTATAGTCATGTTTGAGTATTTTCAGTAGTTTGATGCTTTATCCGAGTATGGAACCTACTTAATTAGGATCCTAAGGAAGGAGGTGGAAAAGTTCATTATCGGGTTGAGGTTGTGATTGGGTGATAGGATGATGGCTTATTTAGCACTTTCATTTAACAGAGTTATATATCTTGCGAGACTTTATGAGTTTATGTATACTAAGAGGAAGAATGTGAGGACAAAGGCTCAAA
Organism: Allium cepa; assembly: GCA_030765085.1. Classification (NCBI taxonomy): domain Eukaryota; kingdom Viridiplantae; phylum Streptophyta; class Magnoliopsida; order Asparagales; family Amaryllidaceae; genus Allium; species Allium cepa. The sequence goes on from CM060939.1 coordinate 701,558,057, forward strand.
CAGTTAGAAAGAAGAAGTTTTCCTACTAGAAGGTTAAGAAGGGCCAGCTGCAAAAGGAAAAGCTCAGGAAGGAGAAGCATGAAAGTATATTTTTGATATCGCTTGTTATGATTTGGACAATATGGGCACTATCCATTTAATAGCCCGAAATAGATTGGAGTAGCTAAGGTCAAATGTTTTAATTAGGACAAGCTAGGTTAAAAGAAGATCGATTGTTTAAATTTAAGACAAGCAAAGTCTATATTATTGAAAGATCAACAACTGGAGCTTCCACGTGTGATTTTAATTTCCAGAGTTTTAGTTAGAAATATGTTCGATACTAGTGCTATGCACTCTTTAATTTTGAAAGATTCATTAATAAACTTGGGTTATATGTCTCGTACTTTGATACCGTAACACCCCTTATTTTGAAGTGTCATTATATGGGATTGAATTAATAATAAGAATTTATTAAATAATAATTAAGATAATTTAGTTAAAAGAATTTCTCAAGAGAAATTTGGTTGATTAAGTGTGTGACACTTAAAAAGGTAAGTGAATAGACCAAGGGTAATTAGTGCAATTAAATTTAGCTATAAAGATAAATGGAATAAATTCGAATGTTTTAATGATAGATATTATATATTAATAGAAAGGAATTAATAAGATTGGGTAAGGAGGGATTTTAGCCAGGCCCAAATTATTAACTCTTATACCCTTAACCTTATCAATCTCTTTATTGTATTTATTTCATAAAATAAAATCGATAAAATAATCACAACAAGGTCGTACACCATTACCAAGGAGAAAAAGAGAGAAAAACTAAAGAAAGATTAAAGCTTTCATTTTCAAAGAGAAGAAGACATTTCTAATCAAGATTTCTAACTAACGTGGATAATACTTGCCCTATTTTTACCTCTAACTATTTTTATTTGAATATACTTTTTTTTTTGCTACATTAAATGATGTTTTAATGTTTTGATGGTAATATAATTATTCTACACATGTTTGGGTGTTAAATTTCATTGTTTATATATGTTTAAGTGTAAAACATGAGTTAACCTTCTTCAAATGCTTTGAAATTTTAATATGATTTTTGTAACATTAAAATAGAGATTAGTTTTAATTGTCCTAATATTCGGACGAGCAATGATTTATTATGATTTTTCTAAGTTGAAGATAGGTTTTTTCGATTTTATATTAATATTTAAGAGCAACAAAATTTATATTTTTATCTAAAATTTTACCAAACGTAAGCATAAACCCCCGTAAAATTTATAGAAAAATAATTAAGAAAAATCAATTAATAATGATGCTAAAAATGAGATTTTTACAAACTTTGGAATTTGATCATGATAGTTACACCATTGTGTTCGCACCGATTGCATGCAACTTTCATATTTAGAACTTCGTTATCGAAGATCAAACAGAGAAGTTATTGACGTTTGAAGTTTTCAAATCTAAAATAATTGAAACGAATTTGATTAATAATTAAATAGCTTTAACATCAGAAACAAAATAATAATAAAAGATTATGACATTAAGAATAAGCTTAAAGTTCAAGTAAACTTTAGTTAACAATTTAATAAATAAGATAACGTATATAAAATAACATGTGTGTGTTTTGACATTGATGACAAATATAAGGAGGTTGAGACTACTAGTCGACTGCTAATGTTGACTGCCCAAGTGGTATGGTCGACCAGTCAGGGTTAAATGGCAGCTAGGGTTGAGTGGCCTGAACGGTCTGGATTTTATTATTTCGAACCGACTTTGATCGTACGGTCTGGGCACATTTTAACCACTATAAATAAGAGTCTAGCTCCCTCACTTTTATTCACAAGAAAAATAAACACACTAACAAGACTCTACCAGTTTCATTCCTTTCCAATTAACATGATAGATTCAAAAATAAAAGATTCAATCATTAGGGAAGGGATTAATCAAGTTAAAGAAAAAAAGATAATGATATATATATATATATATATATATATATATATATATATATTTTTCTCTATTTCTATTCTTCCCTAATCTTTGAATTTTGAACCTAATCTATCTACAAATGAATTGTTATATATTATACAATTAAAAAGAAGATAATTGGGGCAAGAGATAGGCTTTAACGAGAAAGCAAATCCAATGGAATTCAGAAAAAACTATCTATGAGTGAAAATCTTAGATTTATAGTAGTTTGTGCAGTTAATGTTTGGACTGATTTTATGCCTTGGGGAATTTTTGATGCAAAAACATAAAATCTAAAACCCCAAAATTTCCCCAAAAAATAATAATTTTGGAATAGGTTGGAATCTTATTTGTTTTAAGCTAATATGGTAGAATCCAATCCGTAATTATTTGCAATATGAATAATTTATGTTCTATTCAACTTCCTCTTTCCAATTTTTGTTTCTTATGATGAAGGATTCCAAAAAGAATTAGGAAAGGACTTGAAAAGCATAGATATTTATCCCATCCGTGATTTGCACCCCCCGCTTCCAAAATTAATATAAATATAAGTATGTTTACATTGCTACCCAATCTATTTAAAAGTCAAATATAATATAAAGGATTTAAAATTGTTAAGTTTTGCTCCCTTGAAATAAAGACATTAATAAACTAAGTTAATGTAAAACAAGTTGGATGTTTTGATTCCATTTTTTAAAATATAAGCAAATCTATTTTGTTTAGCTAATTTAAATTGTGATATTGGACTCGGACTTTTATGGGTATGGAATTTATGAAATTTAAATTATCTTAACGAGCCAAATTAGAAGCCGAAAACTTAGTAGAGAAATATTTTACACAGGCATGGGAATATTTTAGAAAAGTTAGTTGTCCAAAAACTAACATTAAGTATAAATATAACAGTAATGTATAGGTCATGACATACAAAATAAATAAGTTAAAAAATAACAATAAACCATATAAAATGAAAGTTAAGAACAATTATGGAAATTAATCCAAAATTAAAGGCGAAATAAGTATGGCCTTAATGTGTAAATGTGGGTGAGGTACATTTGTATGTACGTTGTGTATGTGTTTGTTTATATACACGTCAATATAATTTTGTAAGATTGGAGAGCAGAAATATGACTAAATCATGGGGATGCGAGGTCAGCTAAATGTTGATAGAGTTAGGAATATGCCAAAGGGGCAATTGCGACGACCCGCCTTTTTGGGCGGTTTAAATCAATAATAAACCACATATGTCTAACTCAAATCATTGAAAAGGGAGGATTGTCAATGGGATTTAACAAGAAAATAAGAGAAAAGAAGAAAAACAAAATACAGAATCTCGAAGTGGCATGACAAAATATAATAATCAAATAAACAGTCATGAAGCTATTTTACAATATACATGTAACATCCCGCCTTTTCGCACGCTTTTAATCGACGATAAACCACACACATCAGACTTAAAACATACAAAAGGGCGGATTGTTATGGGGTAAATAACAAAAAGCAGGGAAAGAAAAAGAACAAAATAGAATCTTACAGCGGAACGATAAAATATAATAATCAAATATAATGTTCATAAAGCTGTTTTACAAAATATTCGATTTTACTTGTACAAAATATCAAAGTTACACATACCAGAAAATAATCAATACAATGCAGCGGAACAAATGAGATGTAGTGACTAATAAAATATATAATAGAAGTAATAATTCTTCGTCTTCATCCTCCAGAAATAAGGCCTTCATAACCTGAAATGGTCAGACTGACCATAGCGAATTGAAAAGACAAAACACTCGAATCAGAACTAAAAGATCTTATGTAAGTTAAATCAACATAATAAATATGAGTGCAGTAACTCAAGAGATGCTCGGGATTTACATTTCCTAAGGATCTGTTAAACTATTTACTATATAGTATATTTCACTATTATAATAGTGTCTAATTACAAAATAAACTTACTTTTAAATAGCGTTAAGGCTTTACATTTTCCACCTGAACACATTTACATATTCCCATAGTCTATACAATACCGTAATCTCCCCCGTACTAGGCGTCGTCAGAAGGCACTCCATAGGTATGATACAAAACCAAAATCGTATAAGGCGCGCTAGGGTAGGTGACACGGCACAACTAAGCAATGCCAGGGCAGATATACCAATTACGCTTCCGGGTCCGTGGTAACGCATAGCCCCAGCTACCGCCCACCTCGAGACACACCCCCAAATAGAAAAATCAAAAGTGTCCACCGAATCAACCCAAAAGTCAAAGTATAATATCGAAGGGATGTGTCTGATCAAAGGTGCTACCTCATTAACCCGTTAATCGCTCATGTTTTAGCCACCTTATGCCAACTCACGGGAGTTGGGTCCACGTATTTACCCCAAAGGAAACGCCACTACCATCCTACTTCATTCTGGAATCTCCACCACGTACACGGTTGTTAAAGTGGTTTTTGGAGTTGGCAGAGAGTATGATAACTTCCGAGCCCTGTCTCTTCAACAACCAAACGTTATTATAACACCGCGGTTATTTCAAAATAATTTATACTTTAAAACCTGGATAAAATATTCATTTCAAAACCATATAATTACGATATCATTTCCCTTTTAAAACCAAATCAATATGATATCTTTTTGAAATATAACCTTTTCTAAAACCATAACTTTTCATAGTTAAAATATATCTAAACCAAACGCTTGAAATATAGCCTTTCAAAACATAAAACTTTGAATTATATAACTTTTAAATATAACTGCACCACTTAAATGGTTTAAATATAAATTACTTCATAAATAAAATAGTTTCTTCACCTTCACAAATCAATTCCAAATATAGATAAAAATCCAAATAAACATTTCAATTTATATATATTTCAAAGCTTTACATATTCCACCATTTCGAAGCTAATTCTTTAAAAATTCCATATATATCAAATTCAACTGCTATTATTTAGATTTGAAATGTTTACTTAATAAATCCAATATCATTTAAGTAAAACTTTTGACTTCAAACAAATGGATATTCTGTCAATTTATTTAACTTGGTATATTCATTTATCTCAACTTTATATTTATTTAAATCACTTTAAACCAAATCAAGTTATAAGAATCATACCCTTTAAAATCTCCATTTTTATTTATTTTTCAAATCAAATTTTATTTAAGCACAATTTTCAAATAATTAAATTTAAACCAATATCATATTTTTTTTCCAACTAAAATTTCATTTAAGTCATTTAAAAACTCTATATATACAATATCTTAAGTAGGCACTTAACCATATAATACAAAAAAATTAAACTCCATTATTAAACTCATTTTATTAATCAATTTTATACATAGCTTAAACCAAGAATTTTACCGTATATAAAATATCCTTTATCAAATATCCGAATCAATATCTCATAAAACCATATATTTTTTTACAAAACCATAGAAAAATCATTTCAAAATATTTCTATATATAGACCGCAGTGTCTGTATAAAATTTTCTATCCTATGGTCAAGTGAAACAGATATTTATCATTTCAATCCGTAATCTAAAATAAAAATTACGGTTATATATCATTTCAAACCGCAATCCCGAATAAAATGAAAATGCATAATAACTTGCAGTTTATAACAATATAAAATACAGCATCAATTCATCCAATATCAACCATCAGCCGTTTATCACAACCATCGTCCAATTCAAACAATAGCATCAATATAGAACGGGTAATAAACAACAGGTATTAATTAGCAGTTTATATTTAATAAAAATTTAAATAACTATTTAACTGGCAAATTTATATGCAATAATAAACAAATAACAATTTAACTGGCAGTTTATATGCAATGAATAATTAAATAATTCAATTAATTAAATGCAATTTAACTGAGATGATGATTAAAAATATCCGAACAGTCATAAATAAATGCATAATCACAAAAAAATTAATTTAACAAACAAAAGAAATTTTAGAAGTTGTGAGTGGGTTAAACACTCACCTTTGGGATTTAAATTGAATTCAAATCCAATTTAAACCCAAAACTTGGACAGTCTCCATATTCGTCCAAACCTAGGTCAAAATGTCCGGAATTCCAATACGAACGTAGCGGAGAAAACCATACGTGAAGCGGACCTCATATGCGAAAGATATTCATGTTACAACACTTTAAATTCCGTTTTTAAACTTAAATTAAAGGAAATGGCAAAGTAGTAATTTAAATCATCTCCTACAACCCTAATGCTTCCCAGGCAACCGAACGCAGGCACTCTGCTACCGCTGTCGTTTCAATTTTTTTTGCACCTGACCATCCCTCCTGCCAAAAGCTCGACCGACGCCTTCATCATGATGCCTACCTCGTCCGATTCCCTCAGGGCCCACGCCATGTGCTCAGCCCCTCCAGTACGCGTGCGTCGCCGCCTCTGTATGCTAATCCTAATGAATTTCAACGCCGAACTGACCGTCAACTTGCCACAAAAACCACACGGATGCGATCCCCTCGGCTCTCTCTACAATACCCAGAAATTTTTCGACGATCCGACAAAGTTCATCGACGCGCGATGAACGGCCATGAATGTTTCATTGATTTTCGGCCACATCGAAACTCAAATTGAAAAACGAATTATATTTCTGTCTTGCGCTCGTCGAGAGCTTCAAATCCATATATAATTCGATATATTTTGTGGAGTTTGAAATTTCAGCTTTGGATTTGATTTGGGATTGCAATTGGAATTAGGGTTTGTCTGCCATTGAAGTGAGGAGGTGAATAAAACGTATAGAAATGAGGAACAGAGGCTGCTAGGGTTTATAGCAGGATATATAGGCAGGGTTGACATTTGAATGAATGGATAAGATAGATTTACGCGGTAACGCCAAAGCGGCCCAAAAAGCCAATTTCGACTCCGGAATAAAATTAGGTCAACCCATATGTCAAAATAGATGTTTTAAAATATTTTAAATGCAATGGAAAAGGTTTGAAGTCCAAATTTCATCGTATGACGAAGTTATGCTAAAATCAATATTTTTCAAATTGATTTCAACTGATTTCAATTTCATTAATTTCAAGGCGTTTTGAGTCCGTACGATCAAACGACAAGTCCGATCGCTACGAAATATGAAATCCTATAATAATTCACTGTTACGGATCCGATGAAACTAGTTTCGTCGAAATCCGATTCAGTGGCCAAAATGGCTATTTTTCCATTAATTAAATAAATAAATTAAATCCAAATTTAAAATTCAATCTTAAAATTGAATTTTTTTATCACTTTTATATTTCTTAATCAATTTCAATGTTTTAAACAAATTAAAAGTCAATTTAAAGTTGATTATCTTATCGATTTCATTATTTTCCCCAATTCCATTCAAATTCAGAAATTATAAATTTTATTTCCAAAATTTCTATTAAATTAAATTAACAAATCATTTTTCCATTCATTATTGTCAAATAGATGGATTTAACATTGGATTCAAAACTATTTACATTAGTATCCTCACATTTCATCTAAATTCCCATTTTAAATATTAAATCCATTTAATTGCAATTAAATCCTTTTATTAAATTTTAAATTCCGATAAATTAATAAAGCTTTATTCCATTTCTATTTTCATCTTTATTTCAATTGCATAACATTTATTCCAATTTTATTGTATTTGCCAAATACGCACATTAATTATTATTTATATTCTCCATTAATTATTTACATGGTTTTATACTTTAAATTCATTCAAATAAATCAATAAATCTTGATTTACAATCTTTACCATATAATTACGATATCATTTCCCTCTTAAAACCAAATCAATATGATATATTTTTCAAATATATCCTTTTCTAAAACCATAGCTTTTCATAGTTAAAATATTTCTAAACCAAACGCTTGAAATATAGCCTTTCAAAACGTAAAACTTTGAATTACATAACTTTGAAATATAACCGCACCACTTAAATGGTTTAAATTTAAATTAATTTATAAATAAAATAGTTTCTTCACCTTCACAAATCAATTCCAAATATAGATAAAAATCCAAATAAACATTTCAATTTATATATATTTCAAAGCTTTTCATATTCCACCATTTCAATGCTAATTCTTTAATAATTCCATATATATCTAATTCAATTGCTATTATTTAGATTTGAAATGTTTACTTAATAAATACAATATCATTTAAGTAAACTTTTGGCTTCAAACAAGTGGATATTCTTTCAATTTATTTAACTTGATATATTCATTTATCTCAACTTTATATTTATTTAAATCACTTTAAACCAAATCAAGTTATAAGAATCATACCCTTTAAAATCTCCATTTTTATTTATTTTTCAAATCAAATTTTATTTAAGTACATTTTTCAAATAATTCAATTTAAACCAATATCATATTTATTTTCCAACTAAAATTTCATTTAATTCATTTAAAACCTCTATATGTACAATATCTTAAGTAGGTACTTAACCATATAATATAAAACTATTAAACTCCATTATTAAACTCATTTTATTAATCAATTTTACACATGGCTTAAACGAAGAATTTTACCTTATATAAAATAACCTTTATCAAATATCCGAATCAATATCTCATAAAACTATATATATTTTTTCTACAAAACCATAGAAAAATCATTTCAAAATATTTCTATATATAGACCGCGGTGTCTGTAAAAAAATTTCTATCCTATGGTCAAGTGATACGGATATTTATCATTTCAATCCGTAATTTAAAATAAAAATTACGGTTATATATCATTTCAAACCGCAATCCCGAATGAAATGAAAATGCATAATAACTTGCAGTTTATTACAATATAAAATACAGCATCCATTCATCCAATATCAACCATCAATCGTTTATCACAATTTTCACCCAATTCAAACAATAACATCAATATAGAACGGGTAATAAACAACAGGTATTAACTAGCAATTTATATTTAATAAAAATTTAAATAACTGTTTAACTGGCAAATTTATATGCAATAATAAACAAATAACAATTTAACTGGAAGTTTATATGCAATGAATAATTAAATAAAAAGTTAATAAATTAAATGCAATGTAACTGAGAAATTAAAAATGTCCGAAACAGTCATAAATAAATGCATGATCACAACAAAATTTAATTTAACAAACATAAGAAATTTTAGAAGTTGTGAGTGGGTTAAACACTCACCTTTGGGATTTAAATTGAATTCAAATCCAATTTAAACCCAAAAATTGGACAGTCTTCAAATTCATCCAAAGCTGCGTCAAAATGTCCGGAATTTCAATACGAACCTAGCATAGAAAACCGCGCGTGAAACAGACCTCGTATGCGAAAGATATTCATGTTAGAACACTCTAAATTCCATTTTTAAACTTAAATTAAAGGAAATGGCAAAATAGTAATTTAACTCATCTCCTACAACCTAATGCTTCCCAGGAAACCGAACGTAGGCACTTTTCTACCGCCGCCGTTTCAATTTTTTTTGCCGCTGACCGTCCCTACTGCCAAAAGTTCGACCGACGCCTCCATCATGAAGCCTACCTCTTGCCGATTCCCTCAGGACCCACGCCATGTGCTCAGCCCCTCCAGTACGCGTGCGCCGCCGCCTTTACGTGCTAACCCTAATGAATTTTCAATGCCTATCTGACTGTCAACTTGCCACAAAACTCACACGGATGCGATCCCCTCGGCTCTCTCTACAATACGCAGAAATGTTTCGACGACCCGACAAAGTTCATCGACGCGCGATGAACGACCGTGAATGTTTCATTGATTTCCGACCACATCGTAACTCAAATTGAAAAACGAATTATATTTCTGACTTGCGCTCGTCGAGAGCTTTATATAATTCGATATATTTTGTGGAGTTTGAAATTTCAGCTTTGGATTTGATTTGGGATTGCAATTGGAATTAGGGTTTGTCCGCCATTGAAGTGTGGAGGTGAATAGAATGTATAGAAATGAGGAACAGAGGCTGCTAGGGTTTATATCAGGATATATATAGGCAGGGTTGACATTTGAATGAATGGATAAGATAGATTTACGCGCTAACGCCAAAGTGGTCCAAAAAGCTCATTTCGACTCCGGAATGAAATTGGGTCAACCCATTTATCAGAATAGATGTTTTAAAATATTTTAAACACAATGGAAAAGGTTTCAAGTCCAAATTTCATCATATGACGAAGTTATGCTAAAATCAATATTTTTCAAATTGATTTCAATTGATTTCAATTTCATTAATTTCAAGGCGTTTCAAGTCCGTACGATCAAACGACAAGTCCGATCGCTACGAAACTTAAAATCCTACAATAATTCACTGTTACGGATCCGATGAAACTCGTTTTTTCGAAATCCGAGTCAGTGGCCAAAATGGCTATTTTTCCATTAATTAAATAAATTAAATCCAAATTTAAATTTCAATCTTAAAATTGACAAATTTTATCACTTTTATATTTCTCAATCAATTTCAATGTTTTAAACAAATTAAAAGTCAATTTAAAGTTGATTATCTTATCGATTTCAGTATTTTCCCCAATTCCATTCAAATTCAAAAATTATAAATTTTATTTCCAAAATTTCTATTAAATTAAATCAACAAATCATTTTTCCATTCATTATTGTCAAATATATAGATTTAACATTGGATTCAAAACTATTTATATTAATATCCTCACATTTCATATAAATTCCCATTTTAAATATTAAATCCATTTAATTGCAATTAAACCCTTTTATTAAATTTTAAATTCCAATAAATTAATAAAGCTTTATTCCATTTCTATTTTCGTCTTTATTTCAATTGAAAATACATTTTATTACAATTTTACTATATTTTCCAAATACGTACATTAATTATAATTTATATTCTCCATTAATTGTTTACTTGGTTTTATACTTTAAATTCATTCAAATAAATCGATAAATCTTAATTTACAATCTTTACCTCAACCAATAGTCATCCTATAAATGGAATTGTCATTATTTCAAAAATTACTTAAATTAATGTTAACGTAAAAATTTGTTTATATTTATTGCAATTGGTTACAAGTTATAATTTAATATACTTGTCTAAAAGGTTAACTTACAATACTTGTTACCGTTTATCGTTTATTTCACTCATAAGCTATTATTAACAACCAAATGTTGAAATTTGATTTAGACCATATTCAATGCATTACATGAATGGGTAAATGTTAAAGTTTTACACTATTGCCCCCTTTCTTTATTTGTATTAATGGCTATGTTTCAAATGTGAAATCTTATTAATTACACACATAAATTAAGGTTTTAAAACCAAACCTTAGTTCCATTCTTTTTTTTTCCAATTTATTACTTATGAAAATTTCCCGTGTGACGCCCCACCTCTATACCCACGCTAGCCAAGAACATCACGGTGAATGCTGTCAACTAGCACGGAGAATAAGGCTGTTGAGGAGCGACCATCCGTGTAATTGCTTTGTGCGAGCATAGATATGTCAGATAGTATAGCATGCAATTCTTTTCAAGTGGAAATCTGACATGCCGACACAAACTCAAAGCTACTACACAGTGGCTATTATATCTTCGAAAACAAATATTGAAGTAAACATAACATAAATTAGTCACAGACAATTCATATCACAAAGGCGGAAATAGATATGAATATAACACATGAAAGTGTTCATCAGAGTAGTGGTCTAAAAAGATCCACAATATCCCAAAAGAATAGTTACATGAACTACACAAAAGAATAAGTATACATTATGGAGTCTGTATCTCAAATGTATACAACAAAAACTACTAATCTAAGTAGTAAGCAAAAGGTCAGAGTAATGGATCCCCGGAGAGAAGTCAGGTCGAAGCACCTGCAACATCTCGGTCTGACCCGAGTATTATTTATAAGAAAATAATAAACGGATCAGTCTAACTATAAATATCAGATAACATGATATAGAATAGGAGATATGACTAAACACATAATATCACAATGCCAAGCTGTGATATATATAAGTAATTGAAAATCAACAGGAGATTAATCAATAACACGATAATCTACTCAAGATAAAAAGGAATGTCATACTCCTAATTTCATTCACCAAGCCACAATAAATGACATATAAGATATGGCATAGACGTATAATATCCATAACGGCAGACTACTATAAGTATGTAAATGATAATCAACAAACGATTAATCAATATCAAAGAATCTTCTCAAAGATCCAAAAAAGGTATCATACCCAAAATTTGTATTCACAACAAGTTAATGACACACGAATTCACCAATGCACAAAAATTGATAAATCATATCAATGAAAATCACTAAAATTGGTGAAGCATAAATTCTAGAATTCAACACAAGAAATCCAGTCAATGACACACAAATTCACCTATGCACAAGAATTGATAAATCATATCAATAGAAATCACAAAAATAGGTGAAGAAAAAAATTCCAGAATTCGACACACGAAATCCAGAAATCACACAGAATAAGGGGGGAGGCCTATCACATGAACGGGAGCATGAAAACTCACCAACAGCTGTAACACATGAACGAGAAGCTATCTCATGGTAGCTAGCCATTAATTTGACACACGAATGGTCCGAAGACCTGACACACGAATGGTCCAAAGACCGTGGGTTGCTACCCTACCAATTTGAGTCGAAACTCCACAAAACGAGGTTTAATCTCCCGCGCAGTCAAAGAGACATCGCACATTGCTAGTCTAAATCACAAAAATGATCGTCATGATCATTGAGAAGTGTCAATTACACTAAGCTAGCAAATATATGAGTTTAGCTTCATGTCCCATAACCACTTGCTTAACTTAAATATTTATGAACAAACTGTAGATCTCCACTATAAAATTGCCACAAGAGATTCAATCGAACAAGTCCAAGAATTAACCGACAAAGTGAACGCAAGCGTTTCATACCACTTGTTTTACTAAGTCGTTTAATTAGATTTCTCATACGAGTGAGGTAAAGGTTTATATATATACTAATAGATTGGAAAACGGTTTTATAAACGAATTTGGTATTAAAATAGTATTGAAATCGTTTGAGAAAAGGGTTTTGATATTTACTACTAGTATAGAAAACCTTTATATTTTTAAAGTGACAAAACACAAAGAAGATTGTAGGAACAATCAATCACTAAAATTCACATACGAAGATGTGAATAAAAATACAAAGAAATCGATACCGAATCCATCGAAACGGATATTCACAGAATTCCCAAAGAAAATAAGTCATCAAAGTCAATAACAACTGATAACAACAAATAGGGAAACAACACAAATCGATTAGAGTTGGATATTTAAGCAACAAGGCAAAGCAGGCAAAAATCATCAGGTCGGTCGACCGGACTCCCTGAGTCGGTCGACCGAACCTAAAACAGAAAGTGCTTATGCACTTGGAAGCAGGTCGGTCGACCGGACCAGAGGGGTCGGTCGGCCAAACCAGACACAAAAGTGCAACTGCACATTTGGAAGCAGGTCGGTCGACCGAACCAGGGGGGTCGGTCGGCCGGACCTGTTTCCAGCCTCTTCCCTGCCTATTACAAATGAGGTACAATCTTGACCAAATTGCATTCTCTCGAGCAACGGCGCTAAGGGATTATGCCAATCGACTACCCGGCCCTATAAGCTCTTCGATGCATCTCCAAAAACATGATCAAAGATCAAAGCTATGATTTTTAAGGAATTGAACCCAAACATTAAAAATTGGAATATTCACCAAATCAATCCAAACCAAAAGCAAATGCACACGAATAAGTGTTAGGAATTCATACCTAACAATCGAAGATAAATATAAGCATAGATGTGAGATAAAAATCTCACTTTTTCACAAAATCGAACAAGAAGAAGCTTAAAAGCAAATGGAGAATCAACCTCTCTTCAACACAACCCAATTGAGCTTGAATCTAAGCTCAAAAACAAGAACATTCCCGAAATTAGGTTTAGGAATTTCTGAAATTGGTAAGAGGATAAGTTGGAGAAGAAGAAGAGAAGCTTACCAATGGGTTCTTCTTGAGTTTGGAGCTAGGAATTTGATTTGCAAGAGAAACTAGGGTTTTGGAGTTTTAATTTCCAATCTCTCCCACCATTAAAGCTAAGAAAACTGAAAAGAGAAGAGAATGAGAGTGAATGGGGAAGAGTGGCTCAGATTTGAGCATAAGTAAAACATAGGGCTGAGCCCAAAAACCAAACCCAAAGTGAAAAGTAGCAAAAATCGACTTTCTCCAAACGTATCGAAGCTTATACTCAAAAAGGTCGCAAACGGCATTTTAAACTCAATGGGAGTTGTCCCGAGTCCTAATTCGACCGTATGAAAAAAGTAGCTTTTCGGACTAAAATCCGACTAACGATAAAATATTTAAATAAAATATTTAAATATAAAATTGATAAATATGCGGGTTGTTACAGACTCCCCTCCTTAAAGAAATTGCGTCCTCGCAATATTTAAGAAGAGAACCTAAAGTAACAACCATAAAAGCATATTCAACACAAAAGAAGTTTGAAATAAGAAGTTCACCTCAAAGAGCACGAGAAAGTAAGTCCGGATGTGTTCGCTCGATGTACTCTCTAGATTCCCATGAACAATCCTTAGGATTTGAAGACCATTGAACTTTAACAAGCGGAACATCTTTATTTCGAAGTCGTTTGACTTCCGAAGCAATGATACGAATAGAATGTTGCTCATAAGTTAAATTAGGCGAAACTTCAATCTCTTCCACAACACCGGGCTCAAGAACCCAATCGGAATCTCGAAGGCATTTCCGTAATTGAGATACGTGAAACACGTCATGAATAGCAGAAAACTGAGCCGGCAATAAAAGGCGATAAGCCATGGAACCAATACGTTCAATGATAGGAAATGGCCCAATATATCGAGGCGCCAATTTTCCCGATCGACTGAAACGTACTACACTTTTCATAGGTGAAACACGAATGAACACAAGATCTCCCACAGAAAATTCTAACTTCCTTCTCCGGTTATCGGCATAGGATTTTTTTCTACTCTGGGCTTCTTTCATTCTATGTCGAATAAGTTCAATTTTCTCTGTGGAATCACGAATAAAATCTGGACCTAAAACCAGCTTCTCACCGGTCTCAAGCCAACAAGAAGGAGATCGGCATGGCCTTCCGTAGAGTGCCTCAAAAGGTGCCATACCAATACTAGATTGGAAGCTATTATTGTAGGAAAATTCAACAAGTGAAATGTGATCTTCCCAACTTCCACCAAAATCAAGAACACAAGCACGAAGAAGACCTTCAAGAGTTTGATTCACACGCTCGGTTTGTCCGTCGGACTGGGGATGATAGGCGGTACTAAAATTAAGCTTCGTTCCTAAAGCTTTTTGAAGACTCTTCCAAAATCCACTAGTAAACAATGGATCACGATCACTAACAATTGAAGTAGGAACCCCATGCAATTTAACAATCTCTTTAATAAAGAGTTTGGCCAAAAGAGGAACGGTTCGGTTAGACCGAACGGGAATAAAATGGGCGGATTTAGTAAGTCTATCAACAATTACCCATAAGCTATCATAACCCGATCGAGAACGGGGAAGGCCATCTATAAAATCCATGGAAATTTGATCCCACTTGCATAATGGAATTTCTAAAGGTTGCAATAACCCACCGGGCCTTTGATGTTCGGCCTTAACGAGTTGGCAAGTCATGCAACGCTTAACGAAGTTAGCGATGTCAAGTTTCATTCCCTCCCAATAATAAAGTCGCTTCATATCCGCGTACATTTTACTACTACCGAGATGAATGGTAAATTTAGAGTGATGAGAATCTTCTAAAATATCTTTACGAAGATCCCTAATATTTGGCACGATAAGTCTACCAAATTTCCGAATGCCGCCACGAGAATCGATATCAAAGTCTTTCAAACCTTCGATATCAATTTTATCCTTAATATTTTGGCCAAGAAGAGCCAATGCAGGATCTAGCCCTTGAGCTTCAAAAATGCGGTCTAAAAGAGATGGATGAGCCTCAAGGCTACATAAAACAAATGATGAGCATAAATCGGAAACACGGTCTCGAATTTCGCAAGTGGATAAAATCTCGAGATCATTCCATTCGGATATCATCATAGAAACAACAGCTTGTTGTTTTCGGCTAAGAGTATCGGCGACACGATTACCCTTACCGGGAGTATAAAGAATATCAAGATCATAAGGAGCAAGGAACTCGAGCCAACGATGTTGACGCAAATTATGTTCCTTTTGAGAAAATAAATATTTCAAAGACTTATGTTCTGTGTAAAGAACAAATTTCTCTCCTAAAAGATAATGACGCCAAATACGGAGAGCAAAAACAATAGCCGCGAGTTCTAAATCATGAGTGGCATATCTAGACTCGGCAGGCTTCAATTGCCTAGAAGCATAAGCAATAACACGTTCTTTTTGCATAAGAACGGCACCCAAACCAACGCGACTAGCATCGGTATAAACAACGAAATCTTGATTCCCCTCGGGAATAATAAGAATAGGAGCATCAGAAAGGAGTTCTTTTAATGTCTGAAAAGAAGCTTCACATTTGTCCGACCAAATTTATTTAACACCTTTCTTAGTCAAGTTAGTGAGAGGTACGGCAATCTTAGAAAAGTCTTTGATAAAACGACGGTAATAGCCCGCCAATCCGAGAAAACTATGAATCTCTGTCACACTCTCCGGTCTCTTCCAATCTTGAATCGCTTCAATCTTTGAAGGATCCACGGAAATTCTGGATTCGGAAATAATATGACCGAGAAACTTCACACGAGATTGCCAAAAGTGGCATTTAGAAAATTTTGCCTTTAATTGATTACTCCTAAGAGTTTCCAACACAATACGAAGATGTTTTTCATGCTCCTCCTCGGTTTTAGAATACACAAGAATATCATCGATAAAGATGAGAACAAATCGGTCGAGAAAATCTTTGAAAACCCGATTCATAAGGTCAACGAAATACACCGGAGCATTCGTCAAACCAAATGGCATGACAAGCCATTCATAAGATCCATAACGAGTACGGAACGAGATCAATGGAATGCTATCTTCTGCGATACGAAGCTGATGAAAACCGGTAGCCAAGTCCAATTGTGAAAAGACTCTAGCACCACTAAGTTGGTCAAATAAATCATCAATCCGAGGTAAAGGATATTTATTTTTGATATTAAGATCATTAAGCTTGCGGTATTCATCGCAAAGCCTAAGTGTACCATCGGATTTCTTCACGAAAATAGCCGAAGCTCCACAAGGCGAGGAACTAGAGCGAATAAATTGCTTCATCTCCAATTCGGATAATCGTTTACGCATCTCCTCGTTTTCTTTATTGGACATACGATAAGGAGGACGAGTGATAGGTTGAGCTCCAGGAATGAGATTAATTCTGAACTCAATTGCTCGCTTAGGTGGTAATCCTAAAACGGGCTCAAATATGTCGGAAAATTCACAAACGACGTGAATAAGAGAAATAATATTACCCTCATCATCATCGTCGTCATCACGAGGGTTTAAAGAATATAAAGATGCAACCAAAATGGAATCTGAATCTTTAAGATTAATGGAAATCTTCTTAACAGATTGAGGATGTCGAAGATGAATAGTCCGCTCAGGACATAGGATATGGGCTTCATAACGGTTAAGCCAATCCATTCCCAAAATCATTCCAAAGCCTAAATAACGCATGACATGCAAGTCGGCAAGGAAAGAAAAAATCACACAAAATAATCTCGACATCTTTACACAATAGACTGATCGTTGCGGATCCACCAACCGAATTCGCAATTCTCAAAGAAGTCATTAAACACAAAACATCCAAGGAAAAAGTATCAATAAGCTCTTTTGATATAAAAGAATGGGACGCACCCGTATCAAAAAGAACTCGAATAGGATGATCACGAAATAAAATAATTCCATCCAGAATAGAATGAGAAATACCTTGGCCACGAGATGTGTTGCCAGGGGACTGAGCAACATTAAGCTTTCCCTCCTTCCTATTTTGAAGTTTGGGACACACATGCATAAAATGGTCCGGGCTCTTGCAATAGCGACAAGTACGAGGCTTTGAACACTTGTTCGCAAAATGGTCTTTCGAACCACAATTATAGCATTTCCCTTGAGTAGAGGAAAAGGTCTTTTCAGCAGGAGTTGCTTGCCTCCCTTTCTTATTGGGATAAGGGCCTTTGAATTTGCTTGGCCTCTTCTTGTTGTTGAAGTTTGGTTTGGAACCCACCACTTCAACTTCATTCTCCCTATCCGCCTCTTTAAGACGAAGAGCGATATCAACGAGTTGGTCGAAAGAAACTTCTAATTTTAGAAGTAATGGCTTCTTGAGACTTTTGTTTAAGCCATAGACGAATCTCTGATTCTTCTTAAGAGGGGTGTTGATGTATTCAACCCCATATTTAGAAAGCGACTCGAAGGAGGCGACGTAATCAGTCACGGATGACTCACCTTGAACAAGGTCTATAAATCGTCGAGCCAATGTCACTTTCTCTGCTTCCGGTACAAATTTCAACTCGAAGCGTTCCCGGAATTTCTCCCAGGTGAGATCCGCTTCATTAATTTTAGAAATAAGAAGCTCGTACCAGTCCAATGATCTTTCTCGGAGCATACTAGAGGCCACCTGAACTCGGTGAAGGTCAATAAGACTCATACGAGAAAAGATTCGATCGCATGACCTTAGCCAGGCCTGTACTTCAATAACAGTTTCGGAACCTTTGAATGGCTCCCCACCCAAATTAGTGTAATCGCTATACAAGCGTGCAAATCCCGACTTAGGGTGAGTAGGTTCCGGATTAGCTCCAGCTGCTTGAGCATTTGTCACTAAATCAAGAAGCTGTTGAGCAGTCATAAAAACTCCATCCTGGGGTGGAGTGCTAGATGGTACAGCTCTGGGGCGGCCTGGTCTAGACATTTCTCTTCCTTAAGAAAGAAAGAAGAAGAAGAAAAAGATTATTCACCAAATTGAATATCAAGCAATCTTGATAGATAAACAAGGAATCATAAGGAAAATAGGATGAACCGGTACGAAGACTCGAATTAAATCCTAAAGCACGACTCCTAAGATGGACTTAGGACGATGATCCTTGTTATAATATTCCATATTGTTCCGAAGTTTGGCTCTGATACCAAGCTGTGACGCCCCACCTCTATACCCACGCTAGCCAAGAACATCACGGTGAATGCTGTCAACTAGCATGGAGAATAAGGCTGTTGAGGAGCGACCATCCATGTAATTGCTTTGTGCGAGTATCGATATGTCAGATAATATAGCATGCAATTCTTTTCAAGTGGAAATCCGACATGCCGACACAAACTCAAAGCTACTACACAGTGGCTATTATATCTTCGGAAACAAATATAGAAGTAAACATAACATAAATCAGTCACAGACAATTCATATCACAAAGGCGGAAATAGATATGAATATAACACATGAAAGTGTTCATCAGAGTAGTGGTCTAAAAAGATCCACAATATCCCAAAAGAATAGTTACATGAACTACACAAAAGAATAAGTATACATTATGGAGTCTGTATCTCAAATGTATACAACAAAAACTACTAATCTAAGTAGTAAGCAAAAGGTCAGAGTAATGGATCCCCGGAGAGAAGTCAGGTCGAAGCACCTGCAACATCTCGGTCTGACCCGAGTATTATTTATAAGAAAATAATAAACAGATCAGTCTAACTATAAATATCAGATAATATGATATAGAATAGGAGATATGACTAAACACATAATAATCACAATGCCAAGCTGTGATATATATAAGTAATTGAAAATCAACAAGAGATTAATCAATAACACGATAATCTACTCAAGATAAAAAGGAATGTCATACTCCTAATTTCATTCACCAAGCCACAATAAATGACATATAAGATATGGCATAGACGTATAATATCCATAACGGCATACTACTATAAGTATGTAAATGATAATCAACAAACGATTAACCAATATCAAAGAATCTTCTCAAAGATCCAAAAAAGGTATCATACCCAAAACTTGTATTCACAACAAGTTAATGACACACGAATTCACCAATGCACAAAAATTGATAAATCATATCAATGAAAATCACTAAAATTGGTGAAGCATAAATTCTAGAATTCAACACAAGAAATCCAGTCAATGACACACAAATTCACCTATGCACAAGAATTGATAAATCATATCAGTAGAAATCACAAAAATAGGTGAAGAAGAAAATTCCAGAATTCGACACACGAAATCCAGAAATCACACAGAATAAGGGGGGGAGGCCTATCACATGAACGGAAGCATGAAAACTCACCAACAACTGTAACACATGAACGAGAAGCTATCTCATGGTAGCTAGCCATTAATTTGACACACGAATGGTCCGAAGACCTGACACACGAATGGTCCAAAGACCGTGGGTTGCTACCCCACCAATTTGAGTCGAAACTCCACAAAACAGGGTTTAATCTCCCGCGCAGTCAAAGAGACATCGCACATTGCTAGTCTAAATCACAAAAATGATCGTCATGATCATCGAGAAGTGTCAATTACACTAAGCTAGTAAATATATGAGTTTAGCTTCATGTCCCATAACCACTTGCTTAACTTAAATATTTACGAACAAACTGTAGATCTCCACTATAAAATTGTCACAAGAGATTCAATCGAACAAGTCCAAGAATTAACCGACAAAGTGAACGCAAGCGTTTCATACCACTTGTTTTACTAAGTCGTTTAATTAGATTTCTCATACGAGTGAGGTAAAGGTTTATATATATACTAATAGATTGGAAAACGGTTTTATAAACAAATTTGGTATTAAAATAGTATTGAAATCGTTTGAGAAAAGAGTTTTGATATTTACTACTAGTATAGAAAACCTTTATATTTTTAAAGTGACAAAACACAAAGAAGATTGTAGGAACAATCAATCACTAAAATTCACATACGAAGATGTGAATAAAAATCCAAAGAAATCGATACTGAATCCATCGAAACGGATATTCACAGAATTCCCAAAGAAAATAAGTCATCAAAGTCAATAACAACTGATAACAACAAATAGGGAAACAACACAAATCGATTAGAGTTGGATATTTAAGCAACAAGGCAAAGCAGGCAAAAATCATCAGGTCGGTCGGCCGGACTCCCTGAGTCGGTCGACCGAACCTAAAACAGAAAGTGCTTATGCACTTGGAAGCAGGTCGGTCGACCGGACCAGAGGGGTCGGTCGGCCGAACCAGACACAAAAGTGCAACTGCACATTTGGAAGCAGGTCGGTCGACCGAACCAGGGGGGTCGGTCGACCGGACCTGTTTCCAGCCTCTTCCCTGCCTATTACAAATGAGGTACAACCTTGACCAAATTGCATTCTCTCGAGCAACGACGCTAAGGGATTATGCCAATCGACTACCCGGCCCTATAAGCTCTTCGATGCATCTCCAAAAACATGATCAAAGATCAAAGCTATGATTTTTAAGGAATTGAACCCAAACATTAAAAATTGGAATATTCACCAAATCAATCCAAACCAAAAGCAAATGCACACGAATAAGTGTTAGGAATTCATACCTAACAATCGAAGATAAATATAAGCATAGATGTGAGATAAAAATCTCACCTTTTCACAAAATCGAACAAGAAGAAGCTTAAAAGAAAATGGAGAATCAACCTCTCTTCAAAACAACCCAATTGAGCTTGAATCTAAGCTCAAAAACAAGAACATTCCCTAAATTAGGTTTAGGAATTTCTGAAATTGGTAAGAGGATAAGTTGGAGAAGAAGAAGAGAAGCTTACCAATGGGTTCTTCTTGAGTTTGGAGCTAGGAATTTGTTTTGCAAGAGAAACTAGGGTTTTGGAGTTTTAATTTCCAATCTCTCCCACCATTAAAGCTAAGAAAACTGAAAAGAGAAGAGAATGAGAGTGAATGGGGAAGAGTGGCTCAGATTTGAGCATAAGTAAAACATAGGGCTGAGCCCAAAAACCAAACCCAAAGTGAAAAGTAGCAAAAATCGACTTTCTCCAAACATATCGAAGCTTATACTCAAAAAGGTCGCAAACGGCATTTTAAACTCAATGGGAGTGGTCCCGAGTCCTAATTCGACCGTATGCAAAAAGTAGCTTTTCGGACTAAAATCCGACTAACGATAAAATATTTAAATATAAAATCGATAAATATGCGGGTTGTTACATCCCGTTTCTATTTATTTATCACATACCTACCTTCAGCCCTTGCATTAATTCTCATAAGCATTACATTATTGATATCCAAATTTTGGTTTAGTAAACCAATTTGTTACAACTTTACTCACATTAACACTATTTCCCTTATTTTGGTTATTATTTCATACGTAGATCACAAGTTTACATTTCTTTATACTATATTATGAAACAATATACATTTCTAATACTTTATTACGTTTATTGGAATTAAATTTCCAAATTTACTAGATACAACAAACTATGACCTTACAGTTATTTCAATTAATTAGGATTGTGCTAAATTAATTATTTATAAACTGACATTAACATAATTGCATAAAGTACATTCGGTTACAAATAAATCAATATATTATTTCACCCATAAATACAAGAATTGCATTTGTTCTTATTATATTCCATTTATAGCTAAGTCATAATATTTGAATTTTAATTAAATTGTAACGTTCATTCAAGTTCATTAAATATTAACTTGCATTAACACGTTTCCTTAATTTACAATCAAATACCGTTAACAATGTTTTATTACATTAATCAATTTAATACTTTCCTTTATTTCTCATATACAATTACATCCGGGTATAATGTTTTCACTACTTTCATTCTCTTGAATTCTATTCAAATTTCAATTTCTTGTAATAACTCATTTATCATAAATTTGCATACCAATAAATTAGGTTCCAATAAATAGAATTTTTTCAATTCAACCTTTTTAATTAAGTCCATTTTAATCAATATAATATTTCATAGGTGAATTTTTAACATTTAATTCATTACAAATTATAACAATTATATTTCTTTATAAATTTGATTCCAAAATCTTATTAATATGACAAATTTAATTAACGAAATTCACGGGTCGTTACAATGCATTTGATTACACAATTTTTACAACATAATCAGAGTACAATCAATAAACAAACCATAATAATGCAGTGGAATAATCTTAATAATATAATATACCAAACTCTGTGTTCGTCCTCCAGAAAAAATGACTTCAACACTGAGCGTAATGAAAAGACAAAACACTCGAGTCGAAACTAAAAGTTCTTATGTAAGTTAAATC
The DNA here is from genome assembly GCA_030765085.1 of Allium cepa. Taxonomy (NCBI): domain Eukaryota; kingdom Viridiplantae; phylum Streptophyta; class Magnoliopsida; order Asparagales; family Amaryllidaceae; genus Allium; species Allium cepa. The sequence goes on from CM060939.1 coordinate 701,581,227, forward strand.
AACAACAAGGAAATATGAGTATAATAGCTTTAGAGATGTTTATGGGATTTTACATTTCCTATCCAGTGAATAACATGCGTGCAATAACTTAAGAGATGTTATGTGATTTTCCATCTCCTAAGGATCCGTTAAACTATCTATATATAGTAAGATACGCTATATATGTAGTGTCTAATCAATAAAATAAGTATTTTTCTTAGCGTTAAGGCTTTACATTAATCCCCCTTAACACATTTTCAAGCATTGTCCTACAGTTTTCTTTTGACACCACCAGTAGTCAGGGAGACGCCGTGATAAGACAACACTAAAAAAAATCGTAATGGTCGCATATAAGGATAAAGAGTATGACAAGGTACGTTAGGCGATGCCTAAGGTAGGATTCTAGCAGTTTACCATTTTTGGCTGGTGGTAATGCATCATAGCTATGACCGCCCACCGAGTCCACCACCCCCAAATAAAATTAAAGTGCACCGATCAAGTCCAAAATCAATATAATAATACGAAGGGTGGATGGCCCCTAAAGGTTGTGAACCCCGTGGCCAGACATAGGTTCATGTTTTGGTCATTTTCAGCTGACACAACTATCGAGGCATCCATTATCGTTCTCATTCTTTAAATCTAGCAAACTTTTCACCAAATCTAACCACTTCATTCTGGATCATCCACCACGTACACAGTTGTTAAAGTGGTTCTAATATTAACATAGAGTATGCCAATAAGAGTCTCCGGTCTCTTTACCAACTAAACATTATTTTTTACACAGGATGGTTCTTTTACATTTCAAAACTGATTCATATTTGATATCAAAATAGCATATTCACTAAAAAATATCACTTCATTTCATAATACAATATTTGCTAAAAATATGTCGAATTCCACTTGTCCAATCTTTCAATTCAATTAACTCCATTTACATTTAATGCCAAGTCAACTTGATTTCAATTTCAATTCGAATTTACTTCAATTTTCGAAACGTTCATTTTTAACTTCAAATTCAATTTAACAATCTAATCCAATGATTTAAATTTCAATTCAATTCTTATTTTACACCATTTCAATCTATATCAATTTTGAGTTCAATTTCAATTCACTGATTTAAAACACTTAAATCAATTTAAACCTCATTGTTCAATTTTAAGATCCAAATCTTTAAAATAGTTCAATTTGAAAAATTAAAGGCATATATCAATTACAACTTCATATTTCCAATTCATTTCTTTAAAATAATTTCCTTTTAACCAATTTCAGCTCTAGCATTTAAAAGCTTGAATTAAAAAATAATTCAATTCATATAAATCCAAAATTTATTTCTTTTAAATAGTATTATTTAATCAAAATCCAAATTCAAGGTTTTTTAAACCATTTAATTTAACCAATCTGGTGTCCACATATAATTTTCTATCCTATGGCCAAGTGATCAGTTTTTCCAATTTTAATCATAGGATATATCATTTCAATCCAAATCAAAGTGTCATTGGTATATATCATTCCAACTTATTTCTTAATTTATGCAAAATAATTCAAATAATAGTTTATATGCTATCACTTATACATAGTGATAACAAGGATATATAAGAATAAATAAACATGCAATCATCCAAAATGTCAACAAATATACATCCATCGCAATCAACACCCAAATTGGTCAATAAATCACAACAATTAACTGGTTATCAATTTCAAGTATTTAGCTAGAAATTTAATTTCAATATTAATTTAAATGGCAAGATAATTCAATAATATTCAATTTCAATTAAAATGTCAAATTAAACTACCAAATTGCAACCAATAAAATTCTTATCACTACATAAATTTAATTCAACTAACATAGATTAGTATTGCATGAGTGAGTTAAATCATTCACCTTTGATTTATAGTCAATTTAAAATCCAACAAAACCTAAAATTTGAATAGTCTCCAAATTCAACCAAACAAACTCCATGTTGTCGAAATTTGATATGATTCTAGCGGAAGAAACCACGTGCAAATCTGAGTTCATATGCAAAAGTTATAAGCGTTAGAATATTTGAAATTTAAATTTGAAATTGAAATAAACATAGGGGAAAATTCGTAATTAACACATCATCTTCATCCCCTCTATAACAAAACACGCATGCCCTCAAACCTATAGCTGCCGCTTATACACACGCCTCCGACCAGATCCACGACCACTAAAGCGCTCCTCGACTCAAGCCGCATCTACCAAGGTCACTCGAGCCACCACGACTTCCCAGAAAACCCTCCACCGCTGCCATGTATACTTATCATTTCTGGCAATCTTGAGCATGTTGGTGATGAATGGAGACCATAGATGCACTCCACCTGACATCCTCTACACGCTGCAACTTCTCGATTGACGAATCGTTGAAAATGCACCGTTGATCGCGAAACCCTAGAAACGGACGGCTGAGAAAGATCGCCAATTTTTTTTCACAAATGGAGCCTCTAATCGAAAAAGACTGCTAAGGTTTATAGCAGTCTAAATATAGATAGAGATGGATAAGAATGGATGGAAGATCGAATGGATCGAAGCCATAACATTGGTCCAAAAAGCCCGCTTCGTTCCCGAAATGAAAATAGGTCATCCAATATATCGAAATATAGGTTTTCAATATTTTTAAACTCAATAGAACTAGTTTCAAACCCTAGTTCTATGTATATAAAATTTAGCTTTTATAATCAAATTTTATTAATAAAGTTCCATTAATTGATTTCTATGCGTTATGGGCTTGCACAACCAAATGGTAAGTCCGATCGCTATGATACTTGAAATCCTATACTGATTAATTAATTTATTAAAAGTATTTTTAATATAAAATCCATAGATGGAATGTTTTGTGATAGTAGTTACAAAGCGTTGTAACTGTGAGTAATTTATCACAATGAAAATAAATACACCATTTTAAATGTTCCTTGTCAAGATGCATCGAGATTGAATATCGACGTATCTATTGAGACTAGAGTATGTAACACTCTCCAAATATTGGACAATGTATTACTCAAGCTGCTGGGGGCACCTAGATGTTACATACTGATAGTTATTGGACAACTATGGAATGACTCACTCGATAGCTTTCTGTTAGTTAATATAAATAAGGTTAAACAGAAAATATCAATGTGATTGATTTACACAGTTCTCTCGACTTAAGAATACCATGGATCTTTAATATAAAAGCTCTGCTTCGATTATAGTCAAATCATGGCATGACGTTTCATCGAGTGGCCATAGTTGGTCAAGTGCAAGTATTGGAAGTGAAGCACTATTCAAGAGAGGATTTGTCTCCAAAGTTTTATGGGGTTAGTATCACATTCAACTCAGGTCAACTCAAAGTCGAAGTCTTTGGCCAGAACATTTTGGTTAATAATTATTATTATTGAACGAAGGACTTTTTCTTTGGACTATAGAGTTGAATATGGTCGATATTGATATTGTGACCATTACCAAATTCCATAAGTCCAAAGTTATATAGTTTTGAAGAAGAGAATTGGTGTAAATAAATGTCATAACTAATGAACTCTTAATAAAGTAAAACTATATTTTTCCTAAACTAAGTAAGCGATAAATTTGGATATAATGTCACACCGCTTGTTAAGTAATGTGTGAACATTGACATTCGGATAATTCAATTTTAATCGCTAACCGAATTTGCACCCAAGAGTTACATAACTGAAATGATAAATTCTCTTTAAACTAAACGATCTAACTAGTTTATAACCATTATAATTTAAAAAATTAATATTTATGTAATATTAATTATAAAATTTGAATATGATTTGAGAAATAAATATTGTTGTATATATTTTTATAGTTATAAATGTATCGATCGATATGAAATAACGATAATAAAATTAAATTGGATTTAATTATTATAATTTTTTGGGTTTAAATGGGATATTAACCCACAGATTTGGTAGGGAATTTTGTCTGCAATTATGAGATAGGGGAGGAAAAAAATTGCAACGACCCAAAATTTCACCACGCTGAATTGGAATATTTGATTTATTTTAAATGTTTAAATTTAGACTTTGAAAACTTAAATAATCATGTTTTGTGTGATAAATAAGAATGGTGAATTTATTTTTAGAGTTTAATAGAGATTTTGAAGTTTTGTCGTAAAACTGACAAAAGCGGGTTTTCGATAAAATTGAATGTTAATATTATTAATTATGGTTTTATAACTCAGCTGAACTTGTTTTAATTATATAAACGTGATAAGGAACTTATTTTCAAGTTGGTTTACATCAATAAATAGTTTAAAAAAACGACAAAATGCGACCATAAAACATTTTGTCGAAAATCAACGTTTTCGTTCAAATAAGTTATCGCAACGTTATTGCACCTTTATTAGCATGTTTTAATATATATATACACACACACGTATATATATATACATACATACATATATATATATATTGCACATTTCAATAACTAAAGAAGTTTACTTTTACTGATTATGATTATGAACCTTCTAGAATATAACTAAGAAAAGTAAGTAAGAAAAAAAAGTTAAAAACGTAAACATCAAATCAAATAACATCAAAAATCTAAAAACCTCTTCACTTTAATCCAATTTTCTATCAAAATACATTTACTTAAGCCTCAAGTGACTATGAAATAATGTAAGACATGAAAGATAATGGTAGGTGTTGAAAATGTAAGGTTACATTAAAGTTAAATAAGGATATTTTGGTAATTTTGTAAAAGGATAGTTTGGTAACGTACCATTTCATTTTTTTTCTATAAATACACATCCATTCTTCTTATTTTCTTACAACAATCTTTCTTTTCTTCTTCCTCCTTGAAGCTACCTTTAATGGTTTCATTCTTAATAAAATAATGAAAAAATATTAGCAAAAAGAAAGTAAATATACATATACATGTTATCAATTTCTCTCCAAAACTAGTGCAAACTCCCCCTATCCACCTCCTAAACTCATGGACACCACCTCCACAAGCCAAGGCCAAGCTCCTCCAACCTCCCAAGGCAAGGACGAACTCATATAAGAGGGAGGAAGCTAGTTGAAGCTCCAGTGTAAGAAAAAGAGCAGGAAGTGCCACTATAATAAAATGATAAGTCTACAAAAAAAGATTGATGGAGCGGAACTAATTCCGAGTACTCGAGTTATCTTTAAATTATTCAGCTCCTTAAAATACTGTTAAGTATATGCAGTTAATGAATTTATATGCTTGGTTGAGAATTTATTGAGAATTGGATGAATATATGGATGCTAATATGGTTAACAACTTGGTTGTGAAATTCTATAACCAATTGGTACGAAAATAATATTCAATTTAGATAATGGTTAGTAAACTAACCATAGTTAGCTAATTAATCCAAATGAAAAGTGTATAAAGCTTTTAACCTCTTTAATGATTATTAATAAAATATTATTTCAAATAATTTAAAATAATAATATGGTTTCAAAACATATTTGAAGTGTTTCGGACAATTTTCGAAATAATTCACCAAATGGTCCAAATCGAGCTCGTCGCGTAGCGGTAGTTCGTAATATTCGATCCATGACTTTAAATCAGTGCATAGGATGCAAGCTAAGTCAAAAATATTTGAAATAAGTAATTTACATATCCTTGTGACCATAGTTTTCAAATGAAAAAGGAAAATCAAGATTTTGTTTAATAGAGTTTGAGTTATGTCCAAAACAAGTTTTCAAAAAATCCAGTGTTGGTCGCTTAACGACTAATGTAATAAATAGTTTGAAACGGTCATTTTTAATTCTTTAAAAAAATATGAAATGAATCTTATAATATGTTAAAATGGTTTAGAAGAGATTTAAGTTATAAAAATTTAAGTATATGAAATAAAATTTGTATTTGATTCAATTAGCTTTAAAGCACTTTTTACAGCACTTTTTATAACAGTTTTAAATAACTTGTGACATATGATTTTAAACTTTACTATTCATTTTCATATCTTTTATAAATGGTTTTTAAAAGAATAATTAAGTGTTTTTAATATTATTTGGAAGTTTTATATATCTTTTATAAAATTAACTATTTTTTATAAATTTGTTAATTTCTCGAGCGTAACTAATAATTCTTTTAAATTTATTTGGAAAACAAATTCTATATCTAAATCTAAAATTCATATGTGGTTAATCATGCATGGTAAATAAAGTACTATTGAATTTTCAAAAATAAATAATATGCAAATTGATAATAAATACCATTTTTGTAGATTGTATTTTGAAGATTTTAATCATATGTACTATGATTTCATGGATACTAACTACATTCTGAATAACACTCTCAAAATCTTTAACTTTAGTCTTATAACTAAAGTTACAGATTGTGATTATTATTGGAATAATCTAAGAGGTAAGTTTAAAAAGGAAAATAAAATTTTACTTGATACTTTATTCACCATAATTTGTTGGTATATTTGGTTTCAAAGAAACCGGAAACTTTTAATAATAATAGTCATTTTAATAAATTGATTTTTATAATATCTTCTTTTTTTTTAATTGGATCTCAAATCCTAAATATAAATTAGCTAAAAATAATCATTTCAAAGAATATGTTAATACGGTAAGTAATAATATTAAGTTTTCTAAACATAAGGTCAATACTTTTAACATTAATAATTATCGCATTAACATTTTTTCAAATTTGAATGATGATTTTACTGATTATCATAATGTCCTATTGATCAAAGGAGCATAAGGATAATTTTTATTTGTCTTAGTTTATAGGTTTTAACTTTTTTCGGTAACGATGTCTTTTTTTTACATCTTCAGTGTTGGTTAAGATGTTGCTTAATGTTCTTCGATTCTTTTTTAGTCTGTTTCTAATTTTTGTTGTTTTTTCATCTTATTACTTTAGCTTTTGTATTATTACTTATACTTCATTCATAAATATATATGTATATAAATTTCATTTATATACATATATCTGTATTATTCTTATAGTTTTCTTTAGTTTCTTTTATGGATACAGGTTTTGGCCAAAAATGGTGTTAGATTCTATTTGTAGGTTCTCGGGATTACTATTGGCGGGATTATAGTGAGATGGTCATTCTGGACTTCCTCATTTGTAGTGAGGAGTACTTCTACGTCTACAGTGTGGCGTTCTTCTTTCTAGATTATTCACTTTTGTAATGAGGCATTCTTTTCAGTTCTTCCGCGTCTACAAAGTGACATACTTCATACTAGATCATCCGCATTTGTAGTGAGGTGTTCATTCTGGATTTTTCGAGTTAAATGTGGTGTTTCCATCTCATATGGAGTTGTTATTTGGTATCATCCGCACTGAGTTGCTTCATGGATATTTTTGGTACTTTTGACACTGCTGGGCGGTGGCCTTGCTGGAGCTCGATAGTGAGGTGTAATGGGCGGTAGCCTTGTCGGAGCTCATTCTAGTTGCAGCTAAGTCCTTTTCGTTGTTTTTGTATTTTGTTTAGTTACCCGCTAAGCATGTTGGCAGCACCTTTAGTTTTAGTGATATATATGTATATACATGTGTGCTCTCCTCTACTTTAGAGGATCACATATTTCTCTCAAAAAATGAAAGGAGTATGCGGAAACAACTAGTACATTTGTCCAATTTGTGAGATCTAAAAGGTAAAACAAGGTGGGTAACTATGGTTAGGAATGGAGCAACCAATTCTCTGAATTTATATGCCTTCTATTTTCTCCTTTAGACGAGGAGTGGAACAGATCGAAGGGAAAGCCCAGCTCTAAAATTATGTTTTCTAATATGAGATTTATATAAATATTTTGGAATTATTTTAATTCCTATACTTAAAATTGATTGTTTTGGGTTTGTAGTAAACCATGTCATAAATAACATCGTTTTTGACCCATTTAAAATTTATATTTTGAAAATAAGAAATCTTTGATTAAGATTTAATAAATGATTTGGAAATGTTTTCCTAAGTAAAAGAGTGAAATGATTTAGAATTATTCCAAAGTCTAAAAGGCTTTAATTAACGAAAGTATTTGATAAAATGAGGCGTAATGATTCCATATACTCTAAAAAAGATAAAGGAATAATTTAATGAATAAATATCTAAGAGCAATTTAAATTTGAATAAAAGGATTATTTGATTGGATGTTGTTTGAAAAACACATATATACCTGATATGTTTTTATCGATGATTGGTTCGAATGAACCATAGTTGGATTTGGGTAACTTCTATCCAAATCCCACTTCAGACCAATGTATAAAATGAATACATCTTGATTATGAGGACATGTTGAAGATGATGATTATTGAAGATTGAAAATCCTCATGGCAGAAGGACTACTTGTTGACATTCTCTGGGTCGCTTCCAATATAGAGATATTTATTATAGCAGTGGTCCCGTCGTGTTTTGAAATCTTCGAATTGTAAAGACTGCTCGCTATTGATCCTAGGGATGATTCCAAAAGATGTGGTAGGAGGAGTGCCTTCGGTTTCGTTTAGTCCCAGAATGAACTTGTATGGATGAGTGTCTGGCATTGCATTTCTAAGTCACGAACGTTGATTTTTACGAACGTACATCTGTTGGTGGTGTAGGAGGCAACTCTTATCAGCTTAACACCCTTCTCTAAGACATACGAGCTTAGAGGTTGTATATTTTTGGAAGTCAATTATTGATAAACAGAAATGGAAATGTGATGTTCTAAGTGGAATGTGCTTTGCAGATGAATAAACCGTAGCTTTGTAAAAAAACAAAGTATCGCTTTATGAAAAGAAGAGCGTAGCATTTCTTGACTCACAACCCAGTAATGATGCAAGATACTATGTGGTTTACAAGGCACAATTAAGGGCTATCAAATGAAACTCGAAAAAGGCTACAGCCTTCCATGGATAGAATAAGTGGCGTCTGAGTCCTTGGATGAGTAGCAATTGATATTGATACCCATTGTTGTTGACATCATGATATAGTGGCGTTTGAGTCCTTGGATGTATAGCTATTGGATATATGTTTGTTATGACCAAAATACTGCAAAGGAAGGAAAAGGCTACTAATTCCCTATCATGATGGAAATCCAATCCTAATATGAGTTTCAAAGTTTTGATTGTAGTCCCAAAATAGCTATAATGCTTTGCAAACATTTCAGCTACCCCTTTCATTCATATATTCCATCCAGGTTTATGATGTAACATAGTTTGGATATATTACCATAGACTTAGGCCGGGTATTGATACTCGTTTTATATACATTTACTTGGAAAATATTTTCGAAACCAATGCCATTATAGATAATATGAAAGTGTTTTCAGTATAAAGTATTTTGGTTATTATAAGACAAAACCCGTCCGTATTTATATGTAGACGAGGTCTCATGAGACACTCTTCTTTCCAAAGGTTTTGATTAACATCAGCATGATCTATACATTTAAAATTTTGATTATTTCACGCTGGTTTGTCAAGCCTGATTTGGGTACTTTTATTACTTAGGTCTGATTCGAGTAGTTTCAGATTTAGTTGAAGAAGCTTGGAGTTTCCAAAGAAGAGCTAGAGGTCTCCATCTACGTATGGACGTATTCTATTATCCACTGCATCTATTGCATTTGTTTTTATATTTATAAGGATAAAGGGTTTATAACCGTCCAGGCTAAATCCAGGTTAGAATCTGATATTATATTCATAATTTTGCACTGTAAAGATTATATATAGAAATAATATATGTTATTCCATTTGTGTGAGATTCTTTTTTCTGCTTTATTCTATCCTCTTTTCTTTTTCACCCATTCGGGATTTTTTGAAAATTGGATTTATGATATGGTAATAACGAGGATGTATTAGTGTTAATTTTTTAGGGTCAAAAATTCAGGATGTTACAAAAATAGAAGCAATTAGGGTTTAAGATGGATGGTGAAGATTGGGTAAGAAAAGGCAAGATATGATCCTATTTTACCTCTCAACCATTGTAAAAGCATCTATAAACCTAATCTAAAGAAGTATTGTTTTTATTCACCTCTCCTTCCTTCTTATGGTTGATCTATACATGAATATACCCCATTAAAATCTCAAATCAAATCAATAGCTATTCGATAGAAAAGAATCTGCCATTCAAAGCTTGCAATTTGAAGAATAGGGAAGGTTTCAAGAGGAAGGAAACTCATTATTACAAGGTGTACTTAGGGACTTTAGTTCAGGTAAGTATTTATATTTATATATGATGGATAATCTTTGTATAATTCACTATCGTCATGTGTGTCTATATATATTTATATTGTTATTATTGAATTATTAGTTAGATGAGATTCTTATAGGCATTGTTGTCATCATGTATATTGATTGGTTGTGTGTATAATAACAAAACCCTTTTTTATAATAGATTTGATACACATTGCCAAAATTATTTTATTTCATTTATTATTAATTTATTAATATATATACATACACACACATACATACATATATATATATATATATATATTAGTTAATCTATTTACAAGACTAATACTAAATTATATAACTATATCATATAAAATTCAACTAATATTTAAAAAATGCATAATTATATAAATCATAATTTTTAGTAATTGTAGTAATTTTTCCAGCAGTTACTTTATATTTATAGTACTATTTAACCATTGCTAGAATTAAAATTTTATAAAAAATAAAACATGTTTCAAAATTTTGATCTTAAGTTTTCTAAAATTAAACCATCTTTATAGAAGCTTTCGATCAAAAAATTAGATTTTTTTCCAGTGTTTATAATATTTTTTAAAAAATCATTTTTTAATTAGTCGAAATGATTATTTAATCAAAATTATATTTTGTCTTAGAAAAATCTAAATTTTTTTCTTAAGGTATAAAATATGATTCCAAATTTTCTAGAAATTTAAAATTCAAATAAAAAATATCATATATTTTTTATCGTTTATTTATTGTTGTTTATCCAGTTAATTCATAATATTTATATATTAATATAATAAAATTATAATCAAAATTGTACCTGTTGTGTATTTGATTTATAACTTTAAAAAGGAGATTATCTTTAATTTTTGTAATATATATATCATATTTACATGTAAAAAATATAATTATATTCTACCTTGCCAAAAAATATATTTATATTTTTATATTTACATTTTTTATACTTATAATTATGTTATTTTAATACATACATATATACATGTGTGTATGTATATATAAATATACATTAAATAATAATTTTGAACTTATACCTTTTGTAGGTGTACATATTTGTTTATTTATATATTATTTAATATAGATATAAATACATTAATAATATTTTCTCATAATATCCTTATTTATATACACACTCTCTTGGTTTTAAATATTGTGACGACCCACCTTTTTGAATGGTTTAAATCGACAATAAACCATACATGTCTAACTCAAACCATTCAAAATGGAGAATTGTTTTAACGACCCACTATTTTTGGACCATTCAAATCGATAATAAAGCACATTGTCAGACATGAATAATTCAAAACAGTAGATTGTAATATAACTTGGAGCAAATCAAACCAATCACAGAATCACAAACACAGATAAATTGGAATAACTTACAGCGAAAATAAAATAACAATAGTAGTTCATGAAGATACTACAAACACAATAATAGAACAAGTACAAATCCAGATTCTGAAAGTAAATACAACCGAAATCCCAATAAATAAGTGTCCACTAGTACATAAGCTGAATAGAAATACTGAATAAAAATAGATAACAACTAGATATATGGATAATCTCCAACAAATCCTCTAGCTCCTGAAGGCGAAATCCAAAGCTGATACTCAGGCTGACCAGAACGTAAAGTAAAACACAAAACACTCAAGTCAGGACATACATACTTATACAATACAAACCAACTCAAGTGAGCTGTAATAACATGCACAAGTAACTTAAAGGATGCTTGAGACTGCCCATTCTTTAAGGATCCGTTAAATTATTTACTATGTAGTAATATACGCTATTAATAATGTCTAAAGTAAAGTATAATATACTTAAAAATAGCGTTAAGGAGTTACCCAATATCCCCCTTAACACATCTTGTAGTGCCAATAGTCTATAAAGTACTGTCGTACCTCTAGATCGGGAGACTACCACAAATACTCCATAGGTACGACACAAATCAAACTCGTACAAGGCACGCTAGGGTAGGTGACACGACACAACGAGGCAATGCCAAGGTAGATATACCAATTAATCATCCGGGCTAGTGGTAATGCATAGTCGTAGCAACCGCCCACCTTGAGCCACACTCCAAAAAATCAAAGGTATGCACCATATCAATCACAAAGTAATATAATGGCATACGAAGAAGTGTTTCCGATCAGAGGAGCTACCTCATTGGCTCGAGAAATACTCCTGTTTTAGCCACCTTATGCCAACTCAAGGGAGTCGGATCCACATTCATACCTCAAAGAACGTCGCCACCATCCTACTTCATTCTAGAATCTCTATCGCGTACATGGTTGTTAAAATGGTTTTCGGTATCGACAGAGAGTATGGCCATATCCGACCTCGATCTCTTTAACAACCAATCGTTATTATAACCCATGGATATTTATTTCAAAATCATTTATACTTCACAAAACAAAATTTCATATCCATTTCAAAACTATGTCAATACGATATCATTTCCATTTAAAAACCAAATCAATATGATATCCTTTTTAAATAAAACCAAAATTTTCTAATCACTGAATATTTCCTTCAATTTATTTAGAGTTGAAATACTCTTTAAAATCATCTTAAACCAAAGCAACGATATAAAGTCATATCCTTAAATCTTCAATTTCAATAAGTTTCAAATCAACATATTTAGAGTCAGTTCTTAATTTAATTTCAAATAAATTTATTTCCAAAATCACAGTACTTTCAAAGCTATAACAACACCAAAACCAAATACTTTGAAATCATAACACATGAAATGGTATCATTTGGAAATCATAGTACTTAGAAAATCATAACACCTTTATTACTAAAGCTGTAGCATTTTCTAAGTTCATTCGTTCAATTATAACATTTTCAGAAACATTGTATTTTCAGAATCTGCAGCACTTATAAAGTGTTACAGTAGATATTTTAGTAATTTAAAAACAGTTCAATTTCAGAAATAGCAGCACTTATAAAGTGTTACAGTAGATATTTTAGCATTTGAAAAACAGTTCAATTTCAAAAACAGCGGCACTTATAAAGTGTTACAGTAGATAAAATAGCACTTATAAAGTGTTACAGTAGATATTTTAGTATTTCAAAAACAGTTTAATTTCAGAAACAGCAGCACTTACAAAGTGTTACAGTACATAAAATAGTATTTTAGAACATAGTTATATTTCAGAAATGGTAGCACTTAGCAAATGCTACCTTCAAACCACACCATTTTGGAAATGCTTCCAATACAAATTCCAGATTTATTATAACATTTCGAAAACATTAAAATCTCTATTTTAGCCATTTTTAACTTATAAAACATGTCTCACGCTTCAGAAAATATTCATTGGATATCATTTAACTAATTATTAAATAAAATAAAATTATCTAAATAAAATATCCAAATTAACTATAATTCATTTATTAAGTCCAAAGTACACTATTTTACTTAACTTTTATTTTAATAGATAACTTAACACTTTATTTTAAAATACCCATGTCATAAATAAGATATTCTTTTTCAAAGTTAAACTCAACATTTCCATTTGAAAAACTAATTTTCAATTATCAAGTTAAGTCAGAATTTAAGATACATTTTACCATCTAAGTCATGATTATTTATTTTACAAAACATATATATTTCATAACATAAAATCTATTACAATCACTAGGTTAGATTTAAAATTCCATAGTAAATTTAATTTAATTATTAAGTTATTTATCATCAATAAGGATCTTTAAATTACAATTTAAAACGACTTATTGACTTATAAATTTTTTAACTTATCTCTTTATATTTTAAATCATTAAATCAAATCTTTAAGCCAAAATTTCATATATTTTGAAAATACAAATACTCAATAAATTTTTTTCGAAAAATATTGTATTAAAAATTAGCCATGGGTCTGTATAATATTTTTTAACCCAGATCAGGTGTATGAATATGTATCATTTCAGTCCGTAATTTAAAAATAAAAATCCGGGTTCTATCATTTCAAACCGCAATCCCAAGTCAAATAAAATAAAATAAAAATCGCTTGAGCCTATCATTTCAGCTCATAACGATTTTTTTCTATTTTAAAGTTCGTTTGGGTATGTATCATTTCAACCCATAGTGATTCTATTCTAACAGGGAACTTGCAGTGTGAGAACATGAAATACAATAAATAATATAATATGGCATATCATATCAGGTGACGTAACACATAAATCTCATGTTATAACATCATGAAATATCATATCACAGACATATATAAATTACAATCATACCATCAACTACAATTCACATGCCCTTGTTTCACAATTATATATATACAAATCTCGAGAGTGAATAACTCACCTTCTAAAGCTAGAGATGATAAACTAGAGACACACAACCAAACTCCGAAAAGCACGACAATGCACGAATCAAACTTGAGTAGATGGAGAGTCAAGATCCAAATCTTGTAAACAACACAATATCACAAACATAAGTATATGGTTCAACACAAGCAAAATATGAATTAAACAATGAAAATATGAATCAAAATGACCTAGTATTGCTTGACCAAGGCAATTGGGCTCGGCCACTTCACATATAGGCTCAGCCATCAATCAAACAAGCTCGGCCATGATGGTTTGTTGCATGAAGGCTCGGCTATGGTCACCAAAAGTGCACGGCTATGGCTGAATGTAAAGAGATGGCATTTTAAAAGCAATAAGAAGGCAAAAGGTCAAAAGGCATGCAACTATTGGTTCAGCCATGGTGCAAAGGGGCTCGGCCTAGGTTGTTTAGTTTGGATCAGGTTTGTTCATGGCTAGGAGTGGGTGTGGCCAAGCAAGGAAAAGGAGGTGGACAATGTGGTGGCCGAGGCTAGTGAAGTAGAGAGTGATGGCGTAAGGCTCGGCTAGGGTTTGCTTGGAATTTTGGTGAAGGGTTTTGGATCTATTGTCATGGCTTGGGGTATGGAGGTGAGATGGTGATGGTTGTGGCCGGTCTATGGTGGCAGTGGAGGAGATGATGGTCGGCAAGAGGAAGGCACGAGATCGTGGAGGCCGAACTTGCTTGGATCAAAAGAGAAAGGAAAAAGAAAAAGAAGGAAAAGGAGAAAATAAAACTTGTAAATTTTTCTACAGGAAATGGAAATGAGAAGAGATAGAAATGAGAAAATGATATGTACGTGAATTGAAATGAGTTTTGAATGGCAAGAAAAGGAAAAGCTTGAATGGCTATGGAAAGGGAAGAGGCATACTTCATAATAAAGAAAAAGAACTTAAGTGTCTTAGAATTTCCAAGCCCAAAAATTCAAATAAAAGAAAATAGAAATAGGGAATGGAAAATAAAATAAAAACAGAAAACATGAATGAAATAGAAAACATAAAGTAGAATATAGAAATACGAAATAACAAATAAAATATTGAAAATAATTGCGTGCAAAATGCTGAAATTTATCAAATTTGAAAAGTATGAAACAGAATTTTATAAAACGAAAAGCAGACCGAATATCAAAATTAAATACAGTTTGAAAGAAAAAGATTAGAATTTAAAAATTCAAATTTAAAAATTTCAACTGAAAGTCAAAGTTTGACCAAAGTTGATCAAAATATAAAGTTTTCAGAAATCTTTATTTTATTGTATTTAGAAATTAAATTATAAACAAAATCCAAAATTACATTGGATAATTCCAAAATTTCAATTTAAATGATTTAAAAATAAAAGTTACAATTAAAAATTGAATTAAAATATTTATTAAAAATTATGGATTGTTACACTCTCCCCCACTCAAAACTTTTCGTCCTCGAAAAGGAACGAGACACGAAAATGAGGAAAGATAAAATAGAAAAGCAAATTGTACCTGAAACAAACAATTCCGGATTCAAAGCACGCATGCTCTCCTCCGTCTCCCAGGTACAATCCGATCATCCGTACTCCACTGCACTTTGACCAGGTTGACAGATTTCCTTCTCAGCTGCTTCATACCTCTTTCGATAATACGAGGTGGCTTTCTCTCGACAGTGGGATTAGGCTCGATATCCAAACTCTCGAGAGCAGAAGGCTAGACAATCAAAGATGGATCATGCAGATAGCGATGAAGATGCGAAACATGGAATGAATTATGCACTCCAAAAAACTTCTCAGGCAAATCCAGATGATAAGCTAAAGAACCAATCCTCTCAAAGATACAGAAAGAACCAACAAACCTAGGAGCAAGGTTCCCTCATCTTCATCTCTATCCCAAATTATTATTGAATTTGTTCCACTTAATATATCTTATCACATATATTAATTATGTTTACTCCTATCATAACCACTCAAGTTTATTTATAAATTCCTTTAACACCATTTTATATTGTATATTATTCAATTACATACCTAACTTCTGAATAGTTTTGGTAAGTTATATTGGAATGCGATTTAGTATTACACAAATAAAATTTTCCCAATTAAAATATTTCAAGTCCAATTATTTATCTAAATTTTTGACTTCAGTTTATAACTGAAATCATCCCTGATTCATAGATTTAAGAAATTAAATCTCTAGTTTATCTCAAAAAATTAAGATATATTTACATATACTACATATCAGATCAAATCGATCTAAAATCATATACTTATATATTAAATCAAACCATACTTAAGAAATTTAAACCAAAATTTCTTCCTCTTTTTATATATTAAATCAAACAAATGTAAATCAAACAAAAGCGTAGCAAAGCTACGAATTGGTCTCTCTTATTCGAAACTTGAAAATGATTGTCGATGATGCGGCTGCCACCACCGAAATTATTTTCTAGCGACATAAGAGAAGTGCATAGATTGAAACATTAAAAATTTATATTCAAACATAATTTTACATAATATACGTTTTAAAACATTAAAGCCAAAGTTTGAGATCACTGGAATTTAATTCTCAAATCCATAATTTAAATTCATTTAAATTCCAAATCAGTTTATATCTTGTGCCAATAGTCATTGGTTTTCAAACAATAACTGAAATATTATCATTTCAATAACTAATTTAATTAACTAATAAATTTCAACTTAATTCAGTTCTCAATAAACTATTTCAATTTTCATATATTTCGAAGCATTAAATATTTCATAATTTCCAAAACTAAATTTTTGATAATTCCACATATATATCATAATTCAATTTACTATCATTTAGCTTTGAAATATTTACTTAATAAATCCAGTATCATTTAAGTAATACTTTTAAACTTCAAATAACTGAATAATACTTTAATTTATTAAACTTGATATATATTCATTTAAACGCCTTAAACCGAATCAAGTTATAAAAATCGTATCCTTTAAAATCTCAAATTTAATAAAATTCAAATTAAATTTATTTGAGTTTAATTCTTAAATAAATCCAATTTCAAATCAAACTTATTCACATCTATTAAAATAAATTTTCAACAGATAATATAAATCTATAAAAGTATTATATATAAATCATATAAAATTTTCTCATTTACCACATTCGAAAACAATATTGTGTCAGTTTGTTCTGTTAAAGTGTTTTGGAAATCCTATCGATGTTGTTGATTAGACGAATCGATCGGAATCCCAACTCAACATCAACAACCCAAACAACACAACATATTAAACATCAATATTAATACAAACACACTCCCTCACTCGATGATTCTAGAATAGGTTTCAAAATAAGGATAGAATTTCAAATTTGGGAGATTCTAATCAAAGGAATTCAAAGATGAAATGAGATAATTAAAGGATTAAGATGAAGTTCAGAAAGAAGATTGAAAATATACCTGATAACGATTGTTACAGGTGAATTCAATGAGATGGAGATAATCTTCCTAATATACTCCATAATCAAGAACACAAGCACGAAGAAGATCCTCGAGAACCTGATTCATTCTTTCCGTTTGACCGTCCGTCTGCGGATGGTAAGCAGTGCTCAGACACAGACGAGTACCCAAAGATTCCTATGAAGCTTTCCAAAACTGACTAGTAAAGATGGAATCTCTATGAGGACAAATAATCTCCCTCATCTAGATCTCCGCTAGATAAGAAGCAGAACAGGTAGACTTGACCGGAATGAAATGAGCCGACTGGGTCAATCTATCCATAAAGGGAGAAGAAAAGAAGAGTTACATTGATCGCAGCTATTTCAACTGGATCAACAGAAACACCATTACTAGAAACAATTTCCCGAGGAATCGGACTTCATCCCTTCAGAAATGGCATTTAGAGAATTTTGCTTTCCACTGATGACTCCCAAGAGGTTCCAGAACAAAGCTAAAATCAACAAAGAAAGCAGAAGCAGGGTCACAGCAAAATACCAGTTAGCTTGCCCTTCTGTTGAGTAGGACAATGATAATTAAGAAACAAAAATAAAATCGGATAAGATAAGATAAGCTAAGATTCAACGAGAATTGAATATCCTAAACAAAGAGATAACTAACAAGGTGTATCAGAAAAGGAAGAAGTTAAGAGAAATTTGATTTCAAAACAAGAAATGTTTATATCAGTATAATTTTTGAAAATCCTTGGAAAAACCATTTGAAAATCATTTTATACTTTAAAATACATTCTCTCACAAAGAAATGATTCTAAGATTGATTCAACTCATTCTAGGGTATTACCACCTTATCTCTAATGAGTTTTTGCTCTGCAGGCTAAGGTTTTCCTAAAACCAAAGCTCTAATACCAAATGTAACGACCTGCTATTTTTGGACCATTCAAACCGACAATAAAACACACGTCGGACTTGAATAATTCAAAATAGTAGATTGTAATATAATTTGGAGGAAATCAAACCAATTTTAGACATAGATAAATCAGAATAACTCACAAGGGAAATAAAATACAATAGTAGTTCATGAAGCTACTACAAACACAATTATCGAACAAGTACAAAATCCAGAGTCTGAAAGTAAATACAACCGAAATCCCAATACATAAGTGTCCACTAGTACGTGAGCTGAATAGAAATACTGAATGAAAATAGATAACAACTAGATAGATAGATAACCTTCAGCAAATCCTCTAGCTCCAGAAGGTGAAATCCAAAGCTGATACTCAGGCTGATCCGAGCGTAAAGCAAAACACAAAACACTCGAGTCAGGACATACATACTTATACAATGTAAACCAACTCAAGTAAATTGTAATAACATGCACGAGTAACTTAAAGGAATCTTGGGACTGCCCATCCTTTAAGGATCCGTTAAACTATTTACTATGTAGTGATATACGCTATTATAATAATGTCTAAAGTGAAGTATAATATACTTAAAAATAGCGTTAAGGAGTTACCCAATATCCCCCTTAACACATTTTATAGTGCCAATAGTCTATATAGTACGATCGTATCTCCAAATCGGGAGGCTACCATAAATACTCCATAGGTACGACACAAATCAAACTCACACAAGGCGCACTAGGGTAGGTGACATGACACAACAAGGCAATTCCAGGGTAGATATATCAATTACGCATCTAGGCTGGTCGTAACGCATAGTCGCAGCTACCACCCACCTTGAGCCACACTCCCAAAAATCAAAGGTGCGCACCATATCAATCATAAAGTAATAGAATGGCATATGAAGAAGTGTGTCCGATCAGAGGAGCTACCTCATTGGCCCGAGAATCACTCCTATTTTATCCACCTTATGCCAACTCACTAGAGTCGGGTCCATGCTCATACCTCAAAGAATGTCACCACCATCCTACTTTATTCTGGAATCTTCATCCCGTACACGGTTGTTTAAGTGGTTTTCGGTATCAATAGAGCGTATGCCCATATCCGATCCCGGTCTCTTTAACAACCAATCATTATTATAACCCATGGATATTTATTTCAAAATCATTTATGCTTCAAAAACCAAAATATCATATCCAATTCAGAACTATGTCAATACGATATCTTTTCCATTTAAAAACCAAATCAATATGATATCCTTTTTAAGTAAAACCTAATTTTTCTAATCACTGAATATTTCCTTCAATTTATTTAGACTTGAATACTCTTTAAAATCATCTTAAACCAAAACCACGATATAAAGTCATATCCTTAAATCTTCAATTTCAATAAGTTTCAAATCAACATATTTAAAGTCAATTCTTAATTTAATTTCAAATAAATTCATTTCCAAAATCATAGTACTTTCAAAGCTATAACAACTCTGAAACCAAATACTTTGAAACCATAATACTTTGAAATCATAACACTTGAAATGTTATCATTTGGAAATCATAATATTTAGAAAATCATAACACCTTTAAAACAATATTCATTACTAAAGTTGTAGCATTTTCTAAGTTCATTCATTCAATTATAACAATTTCAGAAACATTGTATTTTCAGATACATCGGCACTTATAAAGTGTTACGGTAGATATTTTAGTATTTCAAAAACAATTCAATTTCAGAAACAACAGCACTTATAAAGTGTTATAGTAAATATTTTAGTATTTCAAAAACAGTTCAATTTTAGAAACAACAGCACTTATAAAGTGTTACAGTAGATATTTTAGTATTTCAAAAACAGTTCAATTTCAGAAACAACAGCACTTATAAAGTGTTACAGTAGATAAAATTAGTATTTTAGAACAGTTCAATTTCAGAAACAGCAGCACTTATAAAGTGTTACGGTAGATATTTTAATATTTCAAAAATAGTTCAATTTCAAAAACAGCAGAGTGGCTATAGTTATATTTCAGTAAAGGTAGCACTTAACAAATGCTACCTTAGAACCATAGGATTTTGAAAATGCTTCCAATAAAAATTCCATACTTATTATAACATTTTAGAAACATTAAAATCTCAATTTTAGCCATCTTTAATTTATAAAAATATCTCGTGCTTCAGAAAATATTCATTTGGATATCATTTAACTGATTATTAAATAAAATAAAATTTTATAAATAAAATAATCAAATTAACTATAATTCATTTATTAAGTCCAAAGTACACTATTCTACTTAACTTTTATTTTAACAAATAACCTAACATTTTATTTAAATACCCATTTCATAAATAGGATATATTTTTTCAAAGTTAAACTCAACATTTCCATTTGAAAAACTAAATTTTCAATTATCAAGTTAAGTCAGAATTTAAGATACAATTTACCATCTAATTCATGATTATTTATTTTACAAAACATATCCATTTCATAAAATAAATTCTATTACAATCACCAGGTTAGATTTAAAATTCCATATTAAGTCAAATTTAATTATTAAGTTATTTATCATCAATAAAGATCTTTAAATTACAATTTAAAACCACTTATTGACTTATAAAAATTATTACTTATAGAAAACCAATATCTCTTTATATTTTAAAACATTAAATCAAATCTTTAAGCTAAAATTTCATATATTTTAAAATTCAAAATACATAATAATTTTTTTAGGAAATATTGTATTAAAAATTTACCATGAGTCTGTATAATATTTTCTAACCTAGGTCAAGTGATATGGATATGTATCATTTTAATCCGTAATTTAAAAATAAAAATCCGGATTCTATCATTTCAAACCCGCAATCCTAAGTCAAATAAAATAAAATAAAAATCGCTTGAGCCTACCATTGCAGCTCATAATAATTTTTCCATATTCCAAAGTCCGTTTGGGTATGTATCATTTCAACCCATAGTGATTCTATTCTAACAGGGAACTTGTAGTGTGAGAATAGGAAATACAATAAACAATATAATATGGCATATCATATCAGGTGATGTAATACATAAGTCTTAGGTTATAACATCATGAAATATCATATCACACGCATATATAAATTACTGTCATATCATCAATTGCAATTCACATGCCCTTGTTTCACAATTATATAAGTACGAATGTCTAGAGTGAATAAATCACCTTCTAAAGCTAGAGATGATAAACTATGGACACACAACCAAACTCCAAAAAGCATGAAAAAGCATGAATCAAACTTGAGTAGATGGAGAGTCAAGATTCAAATCTTGTAAACAACACAATATCACAAACATAAGTATATGGTCCAACACAAACAAAATATGAATTAAACAATGAAAATATGAATCAAAATGACCTAGGATTGCTTGACCAAGGCAATTGGGCTCGGCCATGTAACGACCTGCGATTTTAGACTGTCCGCATCCGCACATGTTGGACTTGAATAATTCAAAATACCGAATTGTTAATTTAAATTTGGCAAAACTTGGATATACAATAAATAAATAACCATAGAATCACAGATACAGAGCAATAACATGCAGGGGAAGCAAAAGATAGTAGTTCATGAAGCTACTATATATATAACAGAGTTAAATAAGTTACAACAAAAGTCTCGAATACAATAGTCAAATACAAGAATCAGAATGCATCACTGGAATCAATTGAATATCTGAAAGCTTTATAGATAGCTGGATCTCCAGGCGAAGCTTCAACTTCAAAGGTGAGTCTCGAATACTGGTACACTCAGTCTGACCCGAGCGTAAAGCAAAACACAAAACACTCGAGTCAGGATTAACATTCTTATATCAATAAATCCAACTCAAGTGGAATAACCACTGAAATACAAGTAACTCAAAGGACGTTGGAATAACCATCCTCTAAGGATCCGTTAAACTATCTACTATGTAGTAGTGTACGCTAAGTAGATAATGCCTATCAGTAATATAAAGTATCAAAATAGTGTTAAGGCGTTACCATTATCCCCCTTAACACATTTTATATAAGTGTCATAGCCTATACAGCACTGTAAACTCCACCGTAAACTAGTGGGATATCAGGGAGTACTCCATAGGTATAACACAAAACAAATTCGTAGTGGTCGCGTATATAGGGATACAAGTATGACAAGGCACATGAGACAATACACAAGGTAGTGAAACTACCGTTTGCCTGATCCGGACTGGTGAGAACGCATCGCCGCAACGATCGCAACACCACGAAACAACACTCCCAAAATTACGAGGGTGCACACCAATCAATAACAAGTAATGAGTAGTTTACGAAGAAGTGTGTTTGCTCGAGATAGCTAACCCCATTTGGTCTGGCACGGCTCCTGTTGTAGTCATTGCCAATTTGACACAAGTGTTAAGGTTATACATTATCGTTCTCTTTCTTCAATCATCAACGTACATCATTCCAACCACTTAATTCTGGATCACACTCCGCGTATAGTTATTAAAGTGGTTTTCGGTTTAGACAGAGAGTATGTCCATAACCGATCTCGCTCTCTTTAATAACTTAAATTATTACACCGATTGGTCGTTAAATATATTTCAAAACCAAATCCAATTCAATTTAAATTAGAATTTGTAAACCAACATTTCATTTGTCTTTCTAAATTAATTTCCATAAATTACGTTCAAACTTCCAAATTACTATTTCAAAATCTTATAATTCAATTTCAATTTTTATTTAAAACAATTCAAATATTGATTCAAGTTCGTATATAAGTTTCATTCCATAATCATTTAAATTAAGTTAGTTTAACATTCAAATAACTTAAATTCACCGATCAATTTCATTCATTATTCGTTAAGTTAATTCATCATTCAAAACAATTTCAATTTAATTTCCAATTCATTAAGTCAATTTAAGTTTTCCTATATCATACAAAACTTCAAAATTTAATTAAATTAAATTCGTCAAATCAAATTCTTTAAATTTCAAGTCTTATATTAATTTCAATAAATCACATTTTATTTCATGGTGAAGAAATTCAATTTCATTTATTTATTTACTTAGTTATAAATTTCAAAACTCAATTAATAAAGAAACTTAGTTCACTTATTCAAGAAGTTCAATTTCACTTAATAAAGAATTCCATTTGATTTAAGTATAATTCAATCTTATTCAATTATTAAATAATTTCAAAACTTAATTATTAACTAATTCCAAAACTTAATTATTAATAATTCCAAATTTAATTATTAAATAATTAATTTCAAAACAACGTTCTTTCAACAACTACTATGTTAATATTTTGTTTTATATTATTAACTATTAGCATTTTCCTTTCATAAAAATTAAAATTCTAACTTCATTTCAAAACTTATTATTTATTCAAATAAAATCTTTATTTTATTTTTAAATCAAATTATTGACCAATCGGGTTTTTATTTAATTCTCCATCCTTAGTCAAAGTTTAATTTGGGTATTTATCATTTCAACCCGATTCGATTTCAATTCAAAATCAAAGCATAGCAAAGGGAACTTGCAGTGTGATAACTGGGATGGTGTCAAAGTAAATAAACAAGCAATAACAACAATCAACATCAACTCAATAATTAATTCAAATAATCCCGAAATAATCATATTAATTTACATTGTTGTTTGTGCAAACTAATATAATTATTTATAGAATCTACACTATCATTTCATGTAGATTAAAGATTATTACACTAATATTTATACGGTTATTTCATACTACATTAATTTATACAACATACATTCAATGGTTCAAGGTGTAGTTAACACTATTTCTACCTGTCAATCAATCTAACATTTAAAGGGTCATATTATAAAACTTTAACAAATCAAATTCAACACATATATCAATTTTATCCTATATAAAATTCAATAGCATATTATTTATCACTTTAAACATTAACAATTCAATGTCCAATGTAAACATCAAACAATTAATCAATTATCAATCAAACTGGATTATTATCGCATAATTAACAGATAATGGTGTCAAATGTCATAGATGAACTGATACGGGTAATAACATATATAACAGTGTAAATAACCAACAACAGCATATTTCAATTGTTGTTTCAATTGAAATCAAATTTACTAAATATAATAACATTAATCGGGAGTGATTGCTCACCTTCCGAGGCTAGAGAAAATAGACAGTGAAATGGGTTACAGATCCAAACACGAATTTCGAAGCAAAGCCCAAGAGACTTGAGTTCGACGAACAAGCTGATAATTTGGAAGAGACGAATTCAAATCAGAAATGGATCGATGAAGATAATTGATATAAGTAAACTTATTTATATATAACTATATATATAAAGTCATATTCTACATTCAAACATATATTAAATTAAATGTACATATGTATTTCAAACTTCATTGTTTGAAACACATATATTTCCATTCAAAATTCAATATTACTATTTCATATTAAAATAAATACTCGAGCCTGGACATATATGTTATCACAATCTTTATATATTACATATAAGGTAATATTAAAAATCAATGTAATTTCGGAAACAAGGTTTAAAACAACAATATTTATTTAAACATAATATAAGTTATTTCAAAACAAAACAGGAACAAAATCTAGTTCAAACTAATAACCAAAATATATTGCATTTTAAGCCAAAATGGAAAATCAATACCTCCCGCAAATATATATATTCAGCAAAAAATACTTTCAGCAACTAATGTAAAATAATATAACTAAACAATATATTTTATAATAAACAGATATATATATATATAACCATCACGAGTATAAACATATAACACAAACTGTAGTTAAGTAAAGTATAAAAAAAATGAGCCAAAATAACAGCATATACGTTCCATAAAATATGAATTAGCTTAGAAAGCAACAGCTTAAGATAATATAAAACACCAGAGAAGAAAAACAGATGCTGCTAACTCTCATTCACATAAAAATTTAAATTCACTAACATATAAATATACCTCTTAATATAAACTTATTCAAACATGCAGACATGTATACTGCACTGTCGAAACGGTACAACTGACACATATATAAAAGTTTATAACTTATGTGTATATGTACCAACAAATTAGATATGCTTTCCAAAAGAAAAACATAAGGAAGAAAATAGCAGATAACAAAATGAACAGCACATGCAAACTTACAAAACCTTTATATATACATACTATAGATATATTTTAAATGAGGCTACTGGGCTATGTTATACAAGATACAGGGAATAACTTACAAAATGAAGAACAGAAGCATTCAAACCGAAACGACCAGCAACCCAAAATCACATGAGGTATATAAATATTTTGCTATAAACTGCTCTATACAAGACCAAAATTTCTGTATTGTAGCCAAACACCAAATAACTTCAATATAAATATATAAATTTTAAGCACATAATATTTTTTTTAAACCAGACACTTAAACTATGCAGACAACTTATCACATATATTCATATATTCTTCCAGACGTGAAATTCAAGTATACTTTGATATAATATATACTCATATAGTAGATCTATAAATAGAACTATTACACTAATACCAGACTCAACATATAATTATAAATACAACTACCCATAACAAAACGTATATATAGGTCCTTACATACCTGGTATCAAGTGCAGCAGAGTTAGAGGGGAGGCGAGTTGCTCGAAGTAAAGGCGGTCAGAGGAGGAGGAGATTGAGGGAGAGATGGACGTGGGTGGTGGACAGTGTTGAGGGCGGTGCAGCTGGGGATGGGCTTTAGGCTCGGCAACAGGTTGTTTTGTCTCGGCATGGCTAGGATGATGGCTTGGCGGAAATAGGAGGAGGGGATAGGGCAGGGACGAGAGCGGGGAAGAGATGATTGACGTTGCAGATGAGGGAAAAGAGCTTGGCAGGTGGTGAGTGGTCGGTCTCGACCGTTGTAGCCGAGGTTGGTGATGGGTCTTGGAGGGTGGCCGAACAAAAGTATGGAGGAGGATGACTTTTTGTACGCATGGTGGAGATTGCCTGGGTCAGTTTCATGCGATTTTGCCTTCGTTCATTTTTTTTGAAGATGAGGAAGTAACGCATAGGAAAGGACAACAGTTTTGGGAATAAAAGTGGCCTAGCTTTTAAAAATGGAATGTAAATTGTTCACATTTCCTTCACAAAGCAACTAACAGTGAGAAGCAGAAGAAAACAAAATGTAGCTTAGGCTAAAAGTTTGAATGAACCGGTTCAAAGCAAACAGAGAGACGTACCAGTGCCTAGGAAATGAATACAACTTTGGAAACGTGAAAAGTTTTCGGCTGTTGGTTCACACAGAAAAATGAAGGAAGGTGACAGGATAATATGATATATAAATTTAAATTTGAAGCGACAAAGAAAAATGGAGAAGAAAAAAGAATGGGCGAGCGTTTCAAAGTTTGAATGCAAAAAAGAAACCAAAAGGTCACGGGTCCGGTACCGATACGGTTAGCCGTTTCGCAGTTTCGCCGCGAACCGAACACCTAAACACAGAAGTGAATATACCATGGTGACCAGCGCGATGAGACGGTCAAAACGGTACACAGATATTAGTGATTCGATCGAATTATAAAAATTTGAATTTTCTACTAGCGGAAAATGCAGCAAAAACGTAGAAAAATAAGATCGACGGAGCCAAAGAAACCTGAATTTGAAAAAACGAAAAATGACATCTCGGTCAGAAGATGGTTTATAATTTTTCTATGTAAAAATATTTAGGTTTAGAAAATATTTTATTTTTATCAATTCCCAGCTGATAAAATTGAAATAAAATTGCACACGAAAATAAACTTTCTCATTTTCGGATGAAAATTTACCAGTTGCTATGTTTAACTAGACACATTTCAATATTAAATTTTTGTTTCAAAATTTTATTGTTTACCATTTCCCAAAGTTTCAATTAAACATAATTAATAAAACAAATAAAAATTATCGAAAATTTACGGGCCGTTACAGGCCACTTCACATATAAGCTCGGCCATCAATCAACAAGCTCGGCCATGATGGTTTGTGGCATGATGGTTTTGCTATGGTCACCAAAATTGCATGACTATGGGCTAGAATGTGAAGAGATGGCATGTTAAAAGCAATAGGAAGGCAAAAGGTCAAGAGGCATGCAACTATTGGTTCGGCCATGGTGCAAACGGACTCGGCCTGGGTTGTTTAGTTTGGATTAGGTCTGGTCATGGCTAGGAGTCGCTGTGGTCATGGCCAAGCAAGGTAAAGGAGGTGGAATATGTGGTGGCCGAGGCTAGTGAAGAGGAGGGTGATGGTGTAAGGCTCGACTAAGGTTTGCTTGCAATTTGGGTGAAGGGTATTGGATCTATGGTCATGGCTTGGGGTATGGAGGTGAGATGGTGATGGTTGTGGCCGGTCTAAGGTGGTGGAGGAGATGATGGTCGGCAAGAGGAAGGCATGTGATGGTGGAGGCCGAACTTTCTTGGATCAAAGGAGAAAGGAAAAAGAAAAGGAAGGAGAAGGAGAAAATGAAACTTGTAAATTTTTCTAAAGGAAATGAAAATGTGAAGAGATAGAAATGAGAAAATGATATGCACGTGAATTGAAAGAGTTTTGAACAGAAAGAAAAGGAAAAGCTTGAACGACTATGGAAAGGAAAGAGGAATACTTCATAATAAAGAAAAAGAACTTAAGTCTCTTAGGATTCCCAAGCCCAAAAATTCAAATAAAAGAAAATAGAAAGTAGGGAACGGAAAATAAAATAAAAATAGAAAATATAAAATAGGAATGAAATAGAAAACATAAAATAGAAAATATAAATACAAAATAACAAATGAAATACTGAAAATAATCGCGTGTAAAATGCATAAATTTATCAGATTTGAAAAGTATAGAACAAAATTTTATAAAACGAAAAGCAGACCGAATATCAGAATTAAATAAAGTTTGACAGAAAAAGATTAGAATTTAAAAATTCAAATTTAAAAATTTCAACTAAAAGTCAAAGTTTGACCATAATTGACCAAAACATAAATTATTCAAAAAATCTTTATTTTATTGTATTTGGAAATTAAATTACAATCAAAATCCAAAATTACATTGGAATTCCACAATTTCAATTTTAAATGATTTAAAAATCAAAGTTTCAATTAAAAATTGAATTAAAATATTTATTAAAAATTATGGGTTGTTACAATTGTCAATGGGGTAAATTAGAAAATAAGAGAAAAGAAGGAAAAACAAAAACACAGAATCTCACAAGGGAATGACAAAATATAATAATTAAATAAATAGTTCATGAAGCTATTTTATATTATGCATTTGATTGCACAATTTTTAAAATAATCAGAGTACAACAAAGGCATACCAATAAGGGTGTAGCGGAATAATACTAATAATATAATATACCAAACTCTGTCTTCGTACTCCAGAAATAAAGTCTTCAATACTGAAATGCTCAGGCTGACCCGAGCATAATGAAAAGATAAAACACTGGAGTCAGAACTAAAAGTTCTTATATAAGTTAAATCAACAACAAATAAATATGAATGTAATAGCTTCTGACATGTTTATGGGATTTCACATCTCCTATTCAATGTATAACGTACGTGCAATAACTTAAGAGATGTTACGGGATTTTCTATCTCCTAAGGATCCGTTAAACTATCTATATGTAGTAAAATACGCTACATATATGTAGTTTCTATTGGTAATGTAAAGTGTTACAATAACATTAAGGCGTTACCATTATCCCCCTTAACATAGTTTTATATAAGTATCGTAGTCTATACAGTACTGTAAACTCCACCGTAAATTGGTGGGCTATCAGGTAGCACTCCATAGGTATGATATAAACTAAAATCGAAGTGGGCTCGATAAGGATAATATGACAAGGCATACGAGGCAATGCACAGGGTAGTATTCTATCGTTTTACACTCCCAGACTGGTGGTAACACGTAGCAGCTACCACCGTCCACCTTGAACAACACTCCCATAATCAAAGATGGCCACCAAACAGTCACAAATAAAAGATATGGTATAGAAGAAGCATTTCGATCGGGGGAGCGAACCCACTTCGTCCGTTATAGCTTCTGTTTTAGTCATTTTAATTATGACTTGAAAGTCAAGGCTATCCATCATCATTCTCTTACTTCATTCCAACAGACGCCTACAATTCAACCTCTACATTCTGGAGAACATTCACTGCGTACGCAGCTGTTAAAGTGGTTCCAATATTGACAGAGAGTATGCCAATACGAGGCCCCGGTCTCTTAACAACTAAAAGTCAATTTTCACACCGATTGGTTCTTTTACATTTCAAAACCAATTCAAATTTGATATCAAAATATCATATTCACTTCGAAATATCCTTCACTTCAAAATCATCATATTTACTCAAAATATGTCATTTCCACCAAAATATCATTTCAAATTGCAATTTATTTTATAACCTCATTTAACCACATTCACATTTAAATCAACGATTTAAATATAAAAATTCCAATTTTGCACAGTTTAAATTCTAAAAAATAGTTTAAATAGTTATTAATGGTTTGAAATAGTTATATAGTTTAGAGATTTAAAATAGTTTAATATAAAATGGTTTAAGTGTTGAAAATGTTTTATGTAGTGAAATAGTTTTGGGTAATCTAAATAATTTGAATATTAACAATAGTAGATTTTAAACAGTTTATATCAAAAATAATTTATTTTGAAAATAATATCAAATTAAACTATTTCTTTTCCATTTCAATAGTCTGGACCCATGTCCAATTTTACTTAACTGACATGAAATACTTAAATCAACTTAACCCTCATTATTCAATTTTAAGATCCAAATCTTTAAATAATTCAATTTCGAAAATTAAAGTCACATATCAATTACAATTTCACATTTCCAAATCAATTCTTTAAAACAATTTCCTTTTTGCCAATTTCAGTTTCAGCACTTTAAAGCTTGAATCAGAAAATAATTCAATTCACATAAATCTAAAATTTTATTCCTTTAAAACAATATCATCTAAGAATATCCAGATTTCAAGATTTTTAAAACCATTTAATTGAACCAATCCAATGTCCGTATATAATTTTCTACCATATGGTCAAGTGATGAGTTATTTCATTTTTAATTTCGGAGATGGATATATATCATTTCAATCCAAATCAAAGCATCATAGGTATATATCATTTATTTCTTAATTTATTCGAAATAATTCAAATAACAGTTTATACGTTGTCACTTAATATACATGGTGATAACAGAGGTATATAAAAATAAATAAACATCCAGTCATCCAAAATATTAACAAATAAACATCCATCACAATCAACACCTAAACCTGCCAATAAATCACAACATTTAACTGATTATTAATATCAGGTACTTAACTTGTGATAACCCAAAATTTTTGGACATGTGCTAATTGGAAAGTAACAGGATTAAAATTATTGAAATACTTATTTGTTAATCGAACAAATGAAATTCTGATATATATATATATATATTTATATATATATAGATATCTGGATAAGTATTGGTTTGATAATCCTCCAAGTATAATTATTTTAATTGGTAAATTTATTATTTCAAACAATAATAACGACCCGGGAATTTCGATCCCGAAATTTCCAAATAGTTAGTGAAAAGAAGAAAAGAGAAAGAAGCAGAAACAGAAGCCAGTCATAGAAAACCTCACATTCGCAGCGGATCAAAATATAATATCACATAAATAATAGTTTTACAAAGGAAAACTGATCAGTATATTTACATTTTTATACATCAGAATTACAATCAATACACATCATTGGACAGTTTAAGACAACATGTTCTAACTATATATTAATATAACACAGCGGTACACTCCATATGTTCCAGCCATCTAGCTTGCCTCCTGAACTCCAGAACGTCCCTACCTGAAAATCTGTAATACTCGATCTGACCCGAGCATTATATCAAAGTAACACCCGGGTCAGGCTGGAAACCACCGTGAGTAAACCCATCTAACATGAATACTAAAGCATATAACTGATATGAACCCGGGGTAACTTATGTCAATTTACAAGTTCACAAGTCGTTAAAGACATTACTCATAACACACATCAATTTCTAAGTGTCAAAACTTAGATTAAATGGTCCAATACACTTAAATCATTCCAAACCAGCACATTGACTTCCACATTTAAATTTATAAAGAATCGAAGTGGCTTCGGGTATCAACTAAATACCCGACTCCGGTCTCTTCGAATCCAATGTCATCTAAACCCAAATTATCCAATTCAATACAATTCAACTTTAACTGTCGGATAATACCTTTACACAGCAATTCATAATAGATTGATAATCACATTTTCATCGTCCATTCAACATAATCATACCACAAATAATTCATATCAGAGATCTCTCCCAATTCAAGGCATCCATCATCATTAAATCACTAATAAGCAAGATTGATCATTCCAATCATTTAAATTAATTAATTAACCCCTAATTACCTTCATTAGTGTGATGAAACTAATTACTTAAGATTTAATCTCCTAATCCTGCTTAACAACCATTAAGTAATTACAACACTTAATTAATTAATCACTTCTTGACTCTCCTTATAAATTAATCAATTAACCTTTAAGCATAGATTAATTATTCTTAAATTAATAAACCTTAATTATTAATTGATCTCCTTCAAAACAAAGTAATCAACCCTTAATTACTTTATAATCAATTAATTAACTTTTAATTAACTGATTAATTATCCATTAACTATTAGTTAATAAACTTAATTATTACTCAATATCTCCCAATTACAAATTAATTAATCCATAATAAATCTTATAATTAATTAATTAATCATTATCTAACTAATTATCTCTTAATTATTAATTAATAAACTTAATTATTAATTAACAAAACTTAATTACAAATTAATTAACCCTTAATTATTAATTAACCAATCCTTAATTAATATTGATTAATTCTTAATTATTTTTTATTAATCCTTAATCAACTTTGATTAATCCTTCATTATAATTAACTAACCTTTAATTAATTAAATAATAACCCTTGATTAATTATTAATTGAACCAATTAATTACTCTTGATTAATTACTTAATTAATCCTTTATAATTAATTAATTAAATTGATTAAATATACTTAAATTCCACAATTAACTTAGTTTATCTAATGGTATTAAACCTTTAATCATCTTAAGACAAGACATTATATCATTAATACCTTTATTAACATCAACACTTTAAAACATTTTAACCTTATAATTTATCATTAATTAAGTTCTAAAATAAATAATTATTCACTTGAAAATTTTAAAGTTATCAAAGCTTAACTTCCTAAACTTAAAACATTATCAAGTAAAGGTTTCAAAACCAATTCAAGTTGTATTTTAAAAACTTACCTTTCTAAAAATCTTAACTTACATTTTAAACTAATGTTTTTAAAAATCACTTTAAAATTTCATTTAACAAAATTTAATTTAAACATCTTTTAAAACTTCATAACCAATTGTTTAAGAAATAATTATTATATATAAAGTAAGTTTATATAGAAGTTTAAATTAGATTTAACTTCAAATTACAAAAAGATTTGATTTTAAAACATTCTGAAAACTGTTTTAAACAGTTGCTTCGGGTTTTACCCGAAGGTCACTCGGGCCTAACCCCGAGTCAAAACACATTCTGCTCAAAAAAAAACTTGAGATTAAAATTTTGAAGTTTATAAACCTGTAGCTTATAAACAGCTAAATCTACTCGAGCTCAAACCCGAGTCTCTTTCCCCAACGCACGAACACTCCTTCGAGCCAAACCCATTTGAATAAACTGACACCCAATCTCCCCTGTGCACCTGCACAACCATCCACGACGACGACGATCACCTCTGGTACAATCGGCATATCATCCATCATCTCAGCTTCAATTTTTGATCGAACAAAGATATCCTCAAACCTCCATTCGAAATCGAGAAATTCAGAAGAACAAAAAGACCCAACCATCACCAGAAAACAGATCGCACCCACGTCTCCGACCATGGGGGTTGCTGAAACTCAGGCCACGCCGTGTCGACAACCTATGCTATCATTACCCCAAATTCCAAGCCACTCGATCGCTTGGAGGCAGAGCAGTGAATCAATTTCCAAGTCCGACCTATTTAGGGTTACAAATTTAATCTCTTCGCCGTTGACGCCATGGCAAACTTTACAGCCTCCAACTATTTTTCCCAGCCTCACCCCACAGTCCTCCACCACCAAACAAAGCTTCGTCGCCTCTAGACCCTTAGGCCATCAGTAGTTACTCAAAAACCCAAATCCAGATATCTCTGAAATTCTCTTCAATCTTATCACTAAAAATCTGAATTCTTGTTTTAAAAATCTTCATTTTCTATGTAGATTCAAGTTATAAAATCAGATTATCAAATCATAACATTTGATTTAACATGCATTTAGAATTGCCACTGCATTTTCTTGTTTCCAGAACTAAATTTAAACCTAAATTGTTTTAGATAAATTTCGGACTTAAATTTAGGATTTAACAAACATATATTATATGTATCTCCAAATCTAACAAACATGGAATGATTTGATTATGATTTCTGATCAAATTCTTATTTCCTGAACCAAGAACAGAAACATAAAAACACAACAGACATTCACATATACAATCATTCATATCCTATACATGCACAGTCAAACATTATTATCTTAAACTTCACAAGCAATCAGAAGTATATTAACTAAAAAAAATTTCTTAAATTGTTTACTCGCCAGATTATTTTTTAACAAAAAAACAGAAACTTGATCTATTTACTGTCTTCTTTCCATTTCAGATATTTTTCCAACTGAATGTTCTTAAACTATTTTTAAAATCTAGAGCCTACAAATGCAAACATCTTTTGTTTGAATATCCGAGTCTAATAGGATTTAGAGGTTTAGATCTTGATTTTTGAAAGTTTAAATTTAGCTAGTTTCTTGTTTCAGGCATGCATACCCACATAAATTCATAAACACAGAGATACCACATATGTATGCACAACAAAGCATCATTCACCATAGATTTCACAAACAAACAAATATTTACTTTCTTAGTTTTAATTTTTTTTAAAGAGTTTACTCACAGTTAGCAGAAAACAGAAGACAGTTGATCCCCTTTCTTTCTAGCACAAGATGATGATCTGAAACTGAAAGCTCAGACTTTGAATTGAAAAATGAAGCTGCTTGATTTTAAACTTCTTATTTGAGATTTTCCTTGGTTACTCCAGTCTTGGGTTTGAACTATCATGCTTAGCTTCCAGGATTGAGATTGCCAGTTTAATATTCCTTTGAACTGTTTTTGTTTTGAATCTGGTTTCTTAGGTTGATTTTTATTTTATTTTCCTTTTCTTTTTCTTTTGTTTGGTGGAAGAAGAAATTCAAAAAAAAGAATGTAAAAACTGAAAAGGGTTTTCTTTCTAATCAGTAGAATTAAATTATTAAATTTTTAAAGAAACAAAAATTGCCACTTGTAATTGCTGAGCTAACACATGTAAGTTAAGTAATATTTTTTAAAACACATTGTTAATGCATGAGTTTAAAACTTAACAAGTGTCATAAACAAGAAAATTTATATTTAAACCCTTTGTATTATTAAATTTATAAATTTATCTTAAATCCTTATGTTATTAAAATATACATTTGTTTATTCACTACGGTTTATTAATCAAATTTGTTATAATGAAGCCTTAATATACATACACTTGTAATTAAGTAACTTATATTTGGTTTTAAAATGTTAGTAAAAGCCATTACTTAATTTATTTATGTAAATGTATATATGAATCTCTTTTAAAGAAAATGCAATAAAACAAATTATATATAAATGAAAGTCTATACATATATTTTAAATCCAAATATTTTAAAATGTCTATCCTTTGAATTACTTAATAAATCAAAATTCAAAATCAAAATAAGTTTGAAAGTCTAATTAAAAATCAAGTCAACGATACATATACATTCCCAATCCAATTTGTAATTAATAATTCTATTTAAAAAAAATTATTTATCTATATTTAAAACAATCCATTATCATTATTGTTTGAAATAATAAATTTACCAATTAAAATAATTATACTTGGAGGATTATCAAACCAATACTTATCCAGATATCTATATATACATACATATACATATATATATATATATCAGAATTTCATTTGTTCGATTAACAAATAAGTATTTCAACAATTTTAATCCTGTTAATTTCCAATTAGCACATGTCCAAAAATTTGGGTTATCACATAACTAGATATTCAATTTCAATATTAATTTAAATGGCACTTTAATTCAATGAAATTCAGTTTCAAATTAAAATGTCGACCTAAACTACGAAACAACAACCATTAAAATTCTTTTCGCTTCATAAATTTAATTCAACAAACATAAGAAGATTTAGTATTTCGTGAGTGGGTTAAATCACTCAACTTTGATTTATAGTCGATTAAAAATCCAATAAAATTCCAAAATTTAAACAATCTCCAAATTCAACCAAACCATTTCAGTATTTTCTGGAATTTTGATACGAACCCAACAGAAGAAACCGCACACGAATCCGACTTCGTATGCAAAAGTTATAGACGTTAGAACATATGAAAATTTAAAATTTCAAATTGAAACTAAACAATGGCAAATTAGTCAATATACCTACGTGACCAAACCCTAACGAAGCATAGTATGCGATCGAACCCAACCTTTCACCATAGACGCCATGCTTTGACCTTCCGCCGTCGATGATCTAGCCACCATCGACCCAATTAGCGACCACCATCGTGAAGTTCATCCACGGCCACACCTGCCTAGACCACCGCGCCATCATCGGTCACCTCCCTGAGCTCTTCCACTACCTAAGCAAAATCACCAATCGTGGCCAACACGGTTGTCGTTGACAAGATAAGATACCATTGATGCAAACTTCTTCATATCCTCTACCTGACGCCACTCCCCGATCGTCGAATGGTCGACGATCTACCGTTGAATACAAAATCCTAATTTGCATGGCCAAGACTATTTCACCAATTTTTGACCAAACCGAACCTCAAATGAAAAATGAACTGCAGATGTATATTGCACTTGTCGAGAACATGGTGATGATATATAATATGATAGTATTTGAGGAGTTTGACTTTTGGAGTTTGATTTTAGGGTTTTGAGATGTCTGCCATTGAGAAGGCACAGATGGGATAGAAACTATATGTACAGAAAATGAAAATAAATGAATATTAGGGTTTATAACATCCTATATAATGCAGGGATGCATAAGAACGGATGAAACAGACTGAATATGTCGAAGCGACAACAAAGACCCGAAATGTCGTTCTCGGAACGAAAATAGGTCATCAAATATATCAAAATATTCTTTGATATTTTTAAGCTCAATGAAACAGTTTGAAACCCTAATTCTATTATATATGGAAGTTAGATTTTAAAATCAAATTA
Organism: Allium cepa; assembly: GCA_030765085.1. Taxonomy (NCBI): domain Eukaryota; kingdom Viridiplantae; phylum Streptophyta; class Magnoliopsida; order Asparagales; family Amaryllidaceae; genus Allium; species Allium cepa. The sequence goes on from CM060939.1 coordinate 701,618,381, forward strand.
TATTCATTTAAATTCCTTCAATTGATTTCTACGCGTTTCGGGCTCGCATGATCAAACGGTGATTCCGATCGCTACGAAACTTGTAATCATATAATAATTCACTATTATGGATCTGTTGAAATTGGTTTGATCGAAATCCAAGACAGTGCCCAAAAAGATAAATTTTACTTGTTGATTAAATAAATTATTGTTTTAAATCAATTCAATCACTTTTAAATTCAAATTTAAAAGTTAACAATTTTCATCATTCCCGATTACATAGAAATGAATAATCTTTTAAAATTAAATTTTCCATAAATCCAATATTTAAATATTACATTAATTTCAACATTAAATTACAATAGAAGTAAAACCTAGTTTATTTTTTTTTAAATTCCAACATATTCTTTTATTTTGATTTAAATTCTTGTATTAAATTAACTATTTCCTTATAAATAAATTAAACAAAGTCTCTATTTTATTGCACTCATATTCTACAGTTATCATCTTAACTCATATTAACTGCAATATTTAATTACATTAATTTCACAATGATTTCTAGATGAATTTCGACGGATTAAATAATAAGATGAGAATAAATCAATTGTTATACATTAATAATTCATCTCTATTAACTTATTGTTGACAAACAAAGATTGATAAATTACTTACCAAATATTGATTCCATTCTATGTTAACCAATTTCAATTAATTTCATATAATTTGTCTTTTTAATACAACATTTATTTTATTCATCATTAACCTTTATTATTAACATTAAATGAAATTACATTAATAGTTATCAATTACATCCAATCAACACTATTAAAATACATTCTAATATTTTTTCTCCGTTTATAATCATAAATTTTAATTTCTCACAATATTATATTCCAAAAATATTATTAAATTTAATGCTTTTAATTATAAAAAATATGCGTCGTTGCATATATAATAAGAAAAAAATACACATATATTTAAACAACGCACAAAACGTATAGGATGGGCTAACATGTCCGCTGCGATGTAAATCCTAACATCTATATACGGGCATGATATACCTTTCATGGAACATCATGTTACAAATGCACACACATATAGGTACACATATGAGTATGATATATATGTATATTTATTTATAAATTGAAAATAAATTGAATAAATTTATATTGACAACGTATAAATTTGAACGAAATATATGATTTTTTAATCAAATTTATAAATTTTCTAAATAAATTACTTTATAGGCTCAATAAAGGTCCTATAGGGTTAATTTTTCTAAAATTCACCCATAAATTCTACTACAGGCTCGCCCTGTTCAAAAAATGGTATTGAAACCTAATAGCCTATGTGGTTTAATTAGTCATGTTAGGTTTAACTAACTAAAGCTTACCCATATAGTTGGGTGTCTAGAAAAGTAATGTTTAAGGCTGGGTAATCAAGTGCTCTACCTTACCTGATTACTAGCCTGGCCCGAAATGATGAGGTAAGCCCAAAGTGTTATCCCTAATCGAAAAAACCTAATATGAATCGCGCTTTGGACTGATTTTCAAAATTGTTTGAAAATCTAAACTATAAGAATTTAAATTTAAAAGTTAAATTTAAAATAAGGTATACAAATTTATAAAAGTTATAATATAATAAAAAATTTCAAAATCTTTAAAAAATAAAGAAATTGATTTAAAAAATTAAAAATTTATTAATAGGAGTAATAAAATAAACAAAACAAAAGTTAATTACTAATGAATACATGTATTATATGTGTTATGATGTATGTTATGTTATTTTAAAATGTTTAAAATAACATATGCATACATGTATGTGTATGAATTGAATTTGAAATTAATTTAATTTAATTTAATTAATCAATTATATAAATCAATTAAAGGTAAAGTAATTAAGTAAATTAATTAAAAAATATACATATATAAGATATGTGTGTAATAGTATTAAGGTTATAGTATGTAATAAATATTTAATGTAAATGTTATATTAAAAAATATAAAATTAATTAGAATGTTAATTAATTAAAAATTAACTAAATAAGATTTAATTAATATAATATCATATATAAGACTATATAAGTGATATGAAATTTAAAAGTCATATAGTAATAAAACTTATATAATATGAATGTAGAAACTAACTATGGAATATTAAAGAAACCTTAAACAGACTTAAGAGATAAATACATATGTATTGGTTGTATATCATGATTTCAGATGTGTTTGAAACTTGAATCATATGAGCATTTCATAAGAAATACATCATTTCATAAGTCAATATCACTTAATATAATATATTGAAGATTATGAATATTCAATATAATGTTGTCCTCTATCATTCATATATTAACAGATTTTTTGCATACTCCTCAGTTGTTGAGCAAACTCAAGATATGGATGTTATGTGTAGTATTATTATGGACAATTTCGCTAGAAGGACAAAATTTACAGTCCAATTAGTTTTTAGGACACACGTCCACAAAAATTAATTTCAAGTCCAAAGTTAGTAGAATAATTACTTTTAAGGACAAAGTCAGCAGTCTAATTACTTTCAAGGACATAATTTCCTAGGTTTTTAGGCCTTAGAAACTAATTATTTTTCATTTTGTCCTTAAAAGTAATTATTTCAGTTGTGTGTCCTAGAAACTAATTGCACTTGCTAAAGAGGCTCTTGTGGCTAATTTCCACTGTTATTAATATATTGTAGATGGGGTAAGATAATCATATGTATTTATTGGGCAAACTCATGATACATATACTATACTTAGGCCATTGTGATATGGTAGATACAAGTGAATAATTTCTTTTGATTTGTTGAACGAACTCAAAGTTGAAATGAGATTGGGACATGGAAGCATTGGTTAGGATTTTATGTAATATAACAAATAAGGAGTTATCCATCGTTTGTGGGGCTATGACTTATTAAGCAAACTCAAGGTCAGAGTCCCAAGACAAATGAGTCCTAACACCCACTAGTGAAGTTGAAAGATTTCTATGGTTCCTCTTAAGGTTTAAAGAAACATAAAAGACTAGTAGGAGCCCTATTAGAAAAATGAAATGATGAAATTTAATCTTTCTAATATTGTAAGAATATATGGCAAATAATGTTGGTAATAATCTAAATTGATAAGTTTGTGCACTTAAAATGATCGATAAAATGTCTATCAATCAAGATATACAATTAAACTGAATTAAAAATTGACAAATAGAAATATTACATATACTTACTAATAAATGTCTGTTGCATGTTAACGTTTCTACACCCATGCAAGTTCCTACTTTTACAATGCTTATTACATTCGTTAGTTCAGATTTACTCACAAAATTATCACTTAGTATGAACTTATGTTCGGTATGTATTTATTGAAATATATAATTCCAAATAATGATTTATAGTAAGCTGTTTACACATTATAAAAAAATCTCGAAGTCTGTGGGAGCAATATTAAGTTTATGAGTCTTTGGATATAATCCAAGAAATGACAGAATGTATCATTTTATAAGCGTCGGAATTGAAAAAATATTTTGATAAAAATATCAAATAGTTTGATTATCTTTAAAAATGTAGAGGAAGCGTGTGTTCATAAGAAAGAACGCTAAAAGGTACATTTTTTCTCTGAACTATATGTAAATAACATGCTGTTGGTTTTAACGATGCACTTTTGTTTAAATCAACCTTTGCTATTCTAATACTCAACTTTGGATTGTAAATGATGTCTTTTATAGTGAGTATAAAAGGTCTTGGGAACGTCCCAAATCGATAGGCAAAGTCACCTTATTAAATTCATTAATAAGGAACACGTGAGATGGGTTTCTTATGCATTAGAAATATGAATTATCATACATTTTATATTATCTACGATATCGTGATTTGTTCATGTATTTGATAAATGAAGAAAATATTAAATCCAAGTTGATAACACTGAATGAAAGTTTGGAGTGTTCAAGTGTATTTATGAAATACTAGAAAATTGTTTGCATAAACAACGAGCTCCTTATGAAGAAATGTTCAAACTCAAAGTTTCATAAGTGATATTTAGTATGATATGTCAATAAAAAATTCAAGTTCGGATCTATAAGTTGGAAATGTTCCGAATGAAAGACTATGGTTGATTCAATGAAAAAGGCTAAGTAGATCGCCTTGAACAGCGCTATAATATAGCAATGTATATAAATATAAATGCATAAATTTATAACTATGCTACGAGTAATTTTGAATGTTGAGAAACCCATAACATTGTTTTATGATTACAATGCCATGATATAGTTCATAACAGAACTTAGAGCTCACTACTGTCAAGGGACATATTTCGAATTGTCTCACATGATAAATATAGTTTACCAGTGTTGGAGAGAGTCGATTGACAGAGTAGATAATTGAAATATAATAGCATACCTATACACTAAGGGGTTGACCCAATTGGTTTAGATAAAACCGATTGGAGAAGTTCGAATAAGGTTCCATAATTGATCCTAAGTGCAAATGGGAGATTGATAGAGTTAGGGGTACGCCCTAGGGGTAATTATGTAATTTGTTACATATATCTAACTCTTTGACAAATCTTGTTTGAGATAAAGGTATTTTCTTTCTATTATGTACTTGATATAATGTGTTTTATTAATTAAAAATGTATTGAATATAAATCCATAAATGGTACGTTTTGTGATAGTAGTTATAAAGTGTTATAACTGTGAGTAATTTATCATAATAAAAACAAATATATATACTAGTTGATGCAGCTCAGACCAGGGTTGAAAAATTACAAGTTATCGACATGAGTCGTTCACGACTTAGTGGGAGTTTAAGTCGTTCACGACTTAACAGATCAGAAGGAGAAGTCATGAGTCGTACACGACTCAAGTTGTTACGAGATAAGGAGCAGCGCTTTAAGTTGAGTGGAAGGATTGAGTCGTCCACGACTCAACATGGAGGAGTTGAACCATACACGACTCAACTGGAGACCAGAGGGGACACGGAGAAAGAGACGCGAGTTAAAGAAAGAGATTTGAGTCGTATCCGAGTTAACAAGAAAGAAGAGAAGGAGTTACGACTTAGCAGAAGTTTGAGGTGTGCGAGTGTGATGAGTCGTACACGACTTAACGACTCATCCATAAGTCGTGTACGAGTTAACAAGAGCAGAGAAGTGGAAGTAGATGAGTCGTTCGGAGTTGACTCGGTTGAAGGGATATGCCGCAAGTAAGCATGGGAGCTTGAGTCGTTGGAAGTATGTTGAGTCGTGACCTATGTTGAGTCGGGTGGTATGCATAAGTTGTTGAGTCGTATGTCGTACACATTGTGTTGTATTTTGAGTCGTTTGTGTTGTCTGAAGCTGTAAATATTTTAAGTCGTAAGTCGTATGTCGTGTACTATGTTCTGTGAGATGTAAGTATGTGTCGCATTATAGTATGAGTCGTGAGTCCTAAGTCATGAGTCGTGAATCTGTTGAGTCGTGAGTCATTGAGCCGGCATGGTGTTGTAAGTGTTAAACCGTGTGTATTGAGTCGCCGCCGACTTATAGTGAGTCGTAAGTCGTATGCGACTTAAGGGTCAGGGTCAAAACTCTATAAATAGGGGGGGTGCGTTGTACATTGAGGAGGTTGACTATTGAATAAAAAATTTCTTGTTGATTGCTGTGTGCTTTCTTCTCCAATTGGTAGTTGAGTGTAATCTCCTATCTCCACTTACGTCATTCGAGTGCGCTCGAATCCACGTTTGTTGAAGCCGATTCACGGAATCTAGTGCGCTAGATCAACGTACGAAGAATCGTATATCTTTGAACACGGTATAGTGCGCTATCAACGTGTTTGAGATAGCTAGAATTCGGTATCTTCGGATCAACGAATTTGGGCATTTCGGTATCTTCATTCCATCGATCGCTACTTTCACCGATTGAAGTTTGTTTCGATTTATCCGCTGCGTCAGTTTTGGTATCAGAGCTTGTTTTAGCCAATCATAGCTAAATCGGATCTTGGAGCCAAGTGTTGAAGTTTGAAGTTGTTCATCGTGTTCATCTTGAAATTGCAACGAGAAGAGAACTTTCGATCTATTCCATTTTGGGTCAAAGTGTTGGAGAGTGTTTGAATTTGTGAGGAGATTTTTGCACGCCAAGTATAGAAGAGTGTAAGCCGTGCCTTGTGTTTGAATTGAAGCCGACTTAACCTGTAGCCGAGTCAAGGAGTTAAGCCGTATAGAGCAAGCCGAGACAAGTGTTGAGGCCGTGATTTGTTTACTTGTGTTGAAGCTTGTGTTCGACTTGTTGAAGTCTTATTGGAACTTGAAGTTTTTTTTTGAAGTACTTGTTGAAGATTGTGAAGAGTTTTCAACCATGCCACCAAGGAGAGCTAATCGCCATCAAAATGTTGAAGCATTATATAGACGAGAAGAAGCCGATCAAATGGAACAATGTATGCATGAGAAGATTGATGAAGGCATTGGTAGGTTGGAAAAGCTTATGATTGATATGAATCAAAGTAGAAGAAGAAATTCACCTGAATCCATTCGTGGAGGAAGTAGAGTTTCACATCATTCAGATCGGGAGAGGAGAGAGAGTCAGGATCATCGGAGTGTTGATAATCGAAGTAGGAGGAAAGATGATGATCATGATAGACGGAATGTTGGTAGTAGGAGTGGTGGTAGAGATGTTGGAGGGCGTGAAAGACAACGATATACATCAGACTTTGATGAGGAGTTTGACGGTGATAGGGGAAGTGTTCATTTCAGAGACCGAGATCAGGGACAACGTCAGTATCGGGTTATTGATGATGATCGACGTTGGGAATCGGGAATGAAGATGGAGATTCCAGAGTTTAAAGGAGGAATGGTAGCTGAAGAATTTCTTGATTGGGTGTCAAATGTTGAAGAGATCTTTGATTTTAAGGAGGTTCCTGAGCATAGGAGAGTAAAGTTGGTTGCTACTAGGTTGAGGGGGAGAGCTTTGGCGTGGTGGCAGCAAACTAAACTTACCAGGGAGAGAATGGGGAAGTCAAAGATAGAATCTTGGGAGAAGATGAAGAAGTTGATGCGAGCTACATTTTTACCATACAACTATCAATCACTTATGTACCAGAGATTGCAGAATCTGAGGCAAGGGACGAAGTCTGTTAGTGATTATGCTGACGAATTTTACCAACTCATTGCCAGGAATGATATTATGGAAACGGAAGAACAGCTAACTGCTAGATTCATTGGGGGATTGAGAATGCAGATCCAGGATATGGTTAATATGTTCGATCCTAGATCAGTTGCGGAGGCACATCAGAAAGCGTTGGCTTGGGAGAAGCAAGGAAGGCGTGGAGGTGGTGTGTTTACTAATTCCAATAATCAAGCGAGGGGTGTTAGTGGAAGTTCTAATGTTCCTAAACCTGTCAATAAGCCAGTGGTGAAGGAGGCTGAGAAGGCGATGGTTAACAGTGGTTTCAAATGTTATAATTGTCAGGAGTTGGGTCACAAAAGCAATGAATGTCCGAAGCCGAAGAAGAGAGCAATGGTTGCGGAGATTGGGGATGATGGTGAGGAGGCAGAATGTTCAAATGCACCTTATGTTGAGGAGGAAGAAGAATTATCTGGAGATGAAGGTTGTAATCTTATGATGAGGAGGTCATGTCTTACACCAAAGCAAAAGGAGGATTGTAGTTGGTTGAGGAGTAACATATTTCAATCGACATGCACTATTCTGGGAAAAGTTTGCAAGTTCGTTATTGATGCTGGAAGTTGCGATAATATTATTTCTACCGAGGCTATGAAGAAGTTGAACTTGAAAACTGAGAAGCATCCAAAACCGTACAAGCTCGCATGGTTAAGGAAGGGTGGTGAAGTGAAAGTTGGGAGAAGAGCTTGCGTGAAATTTTCTATTGGGAAGAAATACAAAGATGAAATCTGGTGCGATGTAGTGGACATGGATGTATGTCATCTGTTGTTGGGCAGACCATGGCAGTTTGATAGATCAGTTCAACATGATGGTCGGGCCAATAGCTATAGTTTCATGTTCGAGGGTACTAAAATCACTTTGGTTCCCAAGAAGCAACAATAGAAGGAGAGCAAGCTAGAGGAGATTGAGGAATTGAAAACTCTGTTGACTTTGAAGGAGTTTGTTAGAGAAGTTGAAGAGGAGCCTGAAGTCTATTTGTTGATTGGGCGAGAGAGCAGTGAAGAGGTTGAAATTCCTGAAGAAGCAAAGCCAGTTTTGAAAGAGTTTGAAGATGTGTTTCCAGAGGAGTTGCCTAAGGAGTTACCACCATTGAGAGACATTCAACATCAAATCGATCTTGTTCCGGGAGCAGTTTTACCACATCGACCACATTACCGAATGAGTCCGAAGGAACATGAAGAGTTGCGAAGGCAAGTGGAAGAGTTATTGGAATAGGGACATGTTCAGGAAAGCTTGAGTCCTTGTGCTGTACCAACTTTGTTGGTGCCGAAAAGGATGGAACATGGAGAATGTGTACAGATAGTAGAGCTCTGAACAAGATTACTGTTCGCTACAGATTTCCTATGCCGAGGTTGGATGACTTGCTGGATCAGTTGAGTGGGGCTACTATATTTTCGAAGATTGATTTGAAGAGTGGTTATCATCAAATTCGAATTAGACCAGGTGACGAATGGAAGACAGCTTTCAAGACGAGAGAGGGGTTATACGAATGGTTGGTTATGCCATTTGGTTTGTCAAATGCACCTAGTACATTCATGCGAGTGATGAATCAAATCTTTAGACCATTCATTGGGAAGTTCGTGGTGGTTTATTTCGATGATATTCTGATATACAGCAGGAGTATGGAGGAGCATGTTCTACATTTGAGGGAAGTGTTGATTATTCTTCGTGAAGAACAATTTTATGCTGCTACGAAGAAATGTGTGTTTATGACAAGAAGTGTTTTATTTCTGGGTTATGTTGTTTCGGAGGAAGGTATTCAAGTTGATCAGAATAAAGTTGAAGCAATCAGGAATTGGCCACAGCCAAAGACAATTACGGAAGTGAGAAGTTTTCATGGGCTAGCGTCATTCTACCGGAGATTCATTCCACACTTTAGTAGCGTGATGGCTCCAGTTACTGATTGCATGAAGGGGAAGCAGTTTGTATGGTCAGAGGAAGCGGGAGTTGCTTTTGAACGAATCAAAGAACTGTTGACGACAGCGCCAATTCTTGTTTTACCGAATTTTCAGTTGTTGTTTGAATTGCATACTGATGCTTCGAAAGTTGGTATTGGAGGAGTTCTGAGTCAGAATGGGAAGCCAGTTGCTTATTTCAGTGAGTAGTTGTCAGGGGCAAAGATGAGATACAGTACATATGACGTTGAATTCTATGCTGTTGTGCAAACAATTAAACATTGGAGACATTATCTATTTCAGAAGGAGTTTGTTCTGTACACTGATCATGAGGCGTTGAAGCATTTGCAGGGGCAGGACAAGATTTCAGCGAGACATGCGTCATGGATCGCGTATTTACAGCAGTTTACCTTTGTTGTTAAGCACAAATCTGGAGTGACAAATCGGGTAGCTGATGCTTTGAGTAGGAGGAGTCATTTATTAACAACAATGAAGGTTGAAGTGACAGGGTTTGAAATGTTGCCAGAGCTGATTGAAGAAGATCCTTACTTTGTGAAATATGTTGAAAAGGTAAAGGAAGGAAGTGATGACGAGTTTTTATTGGTGGATGGTTTCCTGTTTAAAGGGAATCGTTTATGCATACCGGATTGTAGCTTGAGATTGAAAATTATCAAGGAGTTACATGAGGAAGGGCATGTGGGCCGTGATCGTACTTGGCAATTGATTTCACAGTCTTACTTCTGGCCGTCGACGAGGAAAGAAGTGGGAAGATTTGTGGAGAGATGCCATATTTGTCAGGTTTCAAAGGGAACGGTGACAAATGTAGGATTGTATATGCCATTACCTGTACCGGCTAGACCATGGGTTGATGTGAGTATGGACTTTGTATTGGGATTGCCGAGAATGCAGCGTGGTAATGATTCTATATATGTAGTGGTTGATAGATTTTCTAAAATGGCACATTTTATTGCTTGCAAGACGACGACGAATGTTGTTCGTGTTGCTCAGATATTTTTCAAGGAGATCTATCGACTTCATGGATTGCCAGAGTCTATTGTGTCGGATAGAGATACTCGTTTTCTGAGTCACTTTTGGTTAAGTTTGTGGAAGATGGTGGGAACGAAGCTGAAATTTAGTAGTGCTTATCATCCGCAAACTGATGGACAGACAGAAGTTGTTAACAGGTCATTGGGAAATTTGTTGCGATGTCTTGTACAGGATAATTTGAGAAGTTGGGACATGAAGCTATGCCAAGCAGAGTTTGCTCATAATCATGCCATGAATCGTAGTACGGGATTCAGTCCATTTCAGATTGTATACTCCAATTTACCCAGAGGACCGTTGGATTTGGCAGTGGTACCACAATCGAAGGGGACAGTTAAACGAGCTGTTGATTTTGTTGAAGGATTGACAGAATGCCATAAAATCGTTCAGGAACGATTGGAAAGGTCAAATGAAAAATATAAGAAATTTGCAGATTTGAAGCGACGAAATGTTGAATTTAATGAAGGTGATTTGGTTTACGCTGTGTTAACGAAGGATCGTTTTCCAGTAGGCGCTTATAACAAGTTGAAAGCCAGAAAAATTGGTCCTGTCAAAGTTGTGAAACGGATTAATGAAAATGCTTATAAGTTGAAATTACCGGAGGATGTTTATACTTCTGACGTGTTCAATGTTAAACATCTCGTACCATATTATGGAGATGAACAATCTAATGGGGAGGAATTTACAAATTCGAGGTCGAATTTTTCTCAACCAGGGGAGAATGATGTAGCTTAGACCAGGGTTGAAAAATTACAAGTTATCGACATGAGTCGTTCACGACTTAGTGGGAGTTTAAGTCATTCACGACTTAACAGATCAGAAGGAGAAGTCATGAGTCGTACACGACTCAAGTTGTTACGAGATAAGGAGCAGCGCTTTAAGTTGAGTGGAAGGATTGAGTCGTCCACGACTCAACATGGAGGAGTTGAACCATACACGACTCTGGAGACCAGAGGGGACACGGAGAAAGAGACGCGAGTTAAAGAAAGAGATTTGATTCGTATCCGAGTTAACAAGAAAGAAGAGAAGGAGTTACGACTTAGCAGAAGTTTGAGGTGTGCGAGTGTGATGAGTCGTACACGACTTAACGACTCATCCATAAGTCGTGTACGAGTTAACAAGAGCAGAGAAGTGGAAGTAGATGAGTCGTTCGGAGTTGACTCGGTTGAAGGGATATGCCGCAAGTAAGCATGGGAGCTTGAGTCGTTGGAAGTATGTTGAGTCGTAACCTATGTTGAGTCGGGTGGTATGCATAAGTTGTTGAGTCGTATGTCGTACACATTGTGTTGTATTTTGAGTCGTTTGTGTTGTCTGAAGCTGTAAATATTTTAAGTCGTAAGTCGTATGTCGTGTACTATGTTCTGTGAGATGTAAGTATGTGTCGCATTATAGTATGAGTCGTGAGTCCTAAGTCATGAGTCGTGAATCTGTTGAGTCGTGAGTCACTGAGCCGGCATGGTGTTGTAAGTGTTAAACCGTGTGTATTGAGTCGCCGCCGACTTATAGTGAGTCGTAAGTCGTATGCGACTTAAGGGTCAGGGTCAAAACTCTATAAATAGGGGGGTGCGTTGTACATTGAGGAGGTTGACTATTGAATAAAAAAATTCTTGTTGATTGCTGTGTGCTTTCTTCTCCAATTGGTAGTTGAGTGTAATCTCATATCTCCACTTACGTCATTCGAGTGCGCTCGAATCCACGTTTGTTGAAGCCGATTCACGGAATCTAGTGCGCTAGATCAACGTACGAAGAATCGTAGATCTTTGAACACGGTATAGTGCGCTATCAACGTGTTTGAGATAGCTAGAATTCGGTATCTTCGGATCAAAGAATTTGGGCATTTCGGTATCTTCATTCCATCGATCGCTACTTTCACCGATTGAAGTTTGTTTCGATTTATCCGCTGCGTCACTAGTTTAAATGTTCCTAGTTAAGATGCATCGAGACTGGATATCAATGTGTCCGTTGAGATTAGAGTATGTAACACTCTCCAAATTTTAGGCAGCGTAATACTCATAGATGTTGGGGACACGTATAAGTTAACTACTGATAGTTACTGAATAACTATGGAATGACTAACTTGATAGTTTTCTGTTGGTTAATATAACTAAGGTCAAACAGAAAATATTGATGCGACTGATTTACAAAATTCTCTCAACTTGAGAATACTATGGATCTTCAATATGAAAGCTCGGCTTCGATGATAGTTAAGTCATGGCATGGTGTTCCGTCGATTGACTATAGTTGGGTTGAGTGGAAGTATTGGAAGTGAAGCACTATTCGAGGGAGGATTCGACTTCTCAATTATATGGGGTTAGTATCTAGGTCAACTCACGTCAAAGCTCTAGTCAGAAAATTTCGGTTAATCATACTTGTTATTATTGAACCAAAGACTTTATGTTTGGACGAAAGAGTCAAATATTGACCATGTTGGAATTTTGACCATTAACAAATTCCTAAGTCTAAAGTGATATAGATTCGACGAAGAGAACTGGTGTAAATAAATGTTATAACTGGGTAACGCTTTAAGTGAAATTAGAATTTACCAAAACTAGATAAGTGATAAATTTAGCTATAATGTCCCACCACCTGCTAAGTGATGCATGAACATTAACATTCGAATAGTTCTATGTTAATCGCAGACCGAATTTGCATCCAAGAGTTACACAACAAAATGATAAATTCTCTTTAGACCAAACGGTTTAATTAGTTTATAATTATTATAAGTTAATTAAATTAATTAATATTTATGAAATATTAGTAATAAAATTGGAATATGATTTGAGAAATAAATATTATTGTATATATTTATAATAGTTATAAATATATTGATCTATATGAGATATGGATAATAAAATTAAATTGGATTTAACACAGTTTGAAATTTTTAGAAAATAGTTTGAATAGGTATAAATAGTTTAAATAGTTTAGAGATTTAACACAGTTTAATATAAAATGATTTGAGTACTGAAAATGGTTTATATTGTAAAATAATTTGGAAAATCAAAATAATTGGAGTATTAAAAAATAGATTTTAAACAGTTATATTAAAATAATTTATTTTGAATTATGCTTAAATCAAACTGTTTCTTTCCATTTTAACAAATCTGGACCCATGTCTAGATTTCAAATCAACAAGACTCAAATTCCAATATTTCAATTCAAGATACCCAATTTCAATTTAGTTCCAAATCAACTTGATTTCAATTTCAATTCGAATTAACTTCAATTTTTGAAACATTCATTTTTAACTTCAAATTTGATTCAACAATTCAATTCAATGATTTAAATTTCAATCCAAATCTTATTATAGACCATTTAAATTTATATCAATTTCAAGTCCAAATTAAATTTACTTATTAAAAACACTTAAAACAAATCAAACCTCATTGTTCAATTAAGATCCGAATCCTTAAAATAATTTAATTTCAAAAGTTAAAATCGTATATCAATTATACTTCCCATTTCGATTTTAATTCTTTAAAACAATTTGCTTTTAGCTCATTTCAATTTCAGCATCTCAAAGCTTGAATTAGAAAATAAATCAATTCTAATAAATCCATAATTTATTTCCCTTAAAATATTCATTTAATCAAAATCCAAATTCAAGATTTTAAAACAGTTTAATTTAACCAATCCGGTGTTCGTATATAATTTTCTACCCTATGGCCAAGTGATCATTTATATCAATTTAATTTCATGTATGGATATATATCATTTCAATCCAAATCAAGGTGTCATAGGTATATATCATTTCAACCCATTTCTTAGTTCATTTCCAATGGTCCAAGTGATCATATAAATGGTGTCAATAAATAAATAGGTAATAACAAGAATATGCCAAATAAATAAACAATCATATATCCATTATCAATCAATAGGCATACGCTAACCATTAACACCCAAATCAACCAATATATCGCAACAGTTAGTGATTATCGATTGTCGGTGTTAACTGGAAATTAAATCCAATATTAATTTAAATGTCAATTTAAATCAATATAAAATTCAATTTCGATTGAAATGTCAAATTATACTACAAAATAATAACCAATAAAATTCTTATCACTTCATAAATTTAATTCAACCAACATTAGATATTTAGTATTGCGCAAGTGGGTTAAATCATTCACCTTTTATTTATAGCCGATTTAAAATCCAATAAAAATTCAAATTTTCAACAGTCTTCAAATTCAACCAAACAAGTTTTTACTATACAGAATTTCGATACGAGTCCAATGGAAAAACCGCGCATCAATCGGAGCTCATATGCAAAAGTAATTCAAGTTATAATAAATATTATTAAATTATTATTGATACCGTTTAATATTATAAAAATCATACTTTAAAACTTATGCATACTTTTATTTTACACAGAGATTTGCATATAGCCAATACCAGGTAGCACACAATGCCCTACAACTTTGACAGTCCACCACTCTCAACAATGACCACCTGAAGCTACGTAACCACTTGTAATGAGAAGCGAATCTTCTCCTTCACCTACGCCAACCAACGACACTATCCAGATCGCGACCGTCGGCCTCAGTTTTACTGGCAGAGCCTTAGAAACTGTCACCTTTCGAGGCAATTCCCACCACCTCATTTCTCTAATCATCAAATCGAAACTAGATCTGGAATCTACTCGTCGAGCACTATTGTTTTAGACCACTGATTGCATCAATCGCTCACCGAATCAAAAACCACCAAATGCATGCATTATGGTTTCGAAAATTTTATCTTTGACCAAATTTTCTGGTTGACTTGGGCCTCTGTACCAAAAGCGAACGCTAAATGCTGATTCCGTTCGTCGAGAGCTTTGCGACAATACAAATTTGATAGGGTTTCAGCAGTTTGAATTTTTGAGTTTGATTTGAATTATAATTAGGGATTTGAGATGTCTTTTATTGGGAAGGAGCAAATAAGAATAGAAGTTGTACGTATAGAAAATAGAATAGAAGCAGCTACAATTTATAACAATATATATGTCGGCAGAGATGGGTAAGAATGGATGGAATGGATCAAATGGGTCGAAGGGATTACAAAGACCCGAAAAGCCCGTTTCGTTCCCGGAACAAAAATAAGTTATCCAAAATATCGAAATATAGGTTTATTAATATTTTTAAATTCAATGGAACTAGTTTCAAATCATAACTCTACTGTATATAGAAGTTAGCTCTTAAAATCAAATTATATTCATTTAAATTCCTTTAATATATTTCTACGCATTTTGGGTTCGCATGATCAAACGATAAGTCTGATCGCTATGAAACTTGAAATCCTATAATAATTCACTATTACGGATCTGATGAAACTGATTTCGTCGAAATCGGAGATGGTGCCTAAAAAGACTAATTTTACACATTCATTAAAATAATATATTAAAAATCAATTTAATCACTTTTAAATTCAAATTTAAAAGTAAACCATTTCACGTTCTTGATTACACAGAAAATTTAATGATCTTTTAAAATATAATTTTCCATATTAAATCCAAGATTTAAATATTACACTAAATTCAAAATTAAATTACAATAGAAATAATATCTAGTTTATTATAATTTAATTTCCAACATACACTTTTATTGTTTTTTAAATTCTTATTATTAAATAAACCATTACCTAATGAAATTTATCAGTATAAGGTTTCGTTTTATTGCACTCATCACTCAATAGTTTGTTGAATATGCTAGTATACGGTTATTGTTTGATGATAATAAACATATATATATATATATGTATATATATATATATTCATTTAAATGTATTTATTAATGCTATCTTTCACATTATTAATTAATATTTGCTGAATAAAATAAATCACACAATTTAAATTCAAACAGATATTTTATTCAAACAAATATTTATTACAATTTTGAATAGTACAAAATTGAGCTCTCACTATATACACAATTTTCAAACAATACAATTTTGATTACACAATTATCATTTACATAAGCACCTCACTACATTTCACTCACCACTAGTATTTGATCTTCAACTATATTCCAAATTGAATCCAGCATCTGAGCTACCTACAAAAAAAACACTAACGCAGTAAAGTAGAAAAGAAAATACTTTATAGTGAAAAATAAAGTGTATATTTCAAAAATATTATTTGCCTCAGTTATTTACGTTGTTCGTCGTCATTCAATTTTGAATTCATCATACACGAATAGCTTGTGACATGCATAGTGTATCACTGTATATGCCACAAGGCCATGCACACCGATATACACTTGATAAAATTGCAGGGACAGGTGAGCACAAGGTCAAACCCAAATCAAAAGCCGGGTTCAACTCAAGTGAAATAAATATTAAGTCACGAAATCAGCACAAGGTCAAACCCGGGCTTCAAGATGGATTCAACACAGGTGCAATTCAAAAAGTAAATAATTCTCGAGTGAAACCAAGGCCACAAATTCATCATGAATGCAACAACCAAGAAGCTACCAGACCTCAACAGCACAAACTCGAAGTAAAGGAATTCAAGATGAATGCATATATCAATGGTGAACATAATGAACACATGAGTCAATGCTACAAAGACCAGACCCAAATGTATATGAACACATGCAACAGAAAGTGGTGCACGGTGCATATGTAACCAGAACATCAAGGAGCAACAAAATGATGAAGTTCCAAATTAACATAAGTTCAGATAGTCATGTACATATTCAAGTTATACAGACCAGTTCAATAAGACTTCCAATTGAACCAGACTAAAATGGCACCAAGACAACAACTCAACTGACTTTATGATGCTCCACATAAAACTAAACTCGAATGAACAGTAGATAGAGTTAAATGAAACACAATAGTAAGAATGCAAATACAAGTAGATGAGTAAGGCCAAATGAAGATAAAGTGCAGACCAAATTCAAGTGCCAATAGACCACCACTAACCACATCAGAGCAACCCAATGCAAGCTAACATACATTATCAGTAAAACATGGACAATTATTTAACAATACAACAAGATCCAGATGGTACCCAAGTGTGTGGCAATAATGGAAGCAGTGTGTAAGTGAGACTACAACCCAGTATAGTACAGATGCTTTCATAATGCAAGCAATTAAACTACAACAGAGAAGAATCAGGGGCAGACAGTACTCGAAACCAGTAAACACTGTGAAGCCATAAGGTTCCAAATGACCAAAGTCAGATAACATAAGGAACATGAATTAACAAAGTAAAAATTTCGTAAATCAAGTCACTGGCCGAATTCAACTTACAGAGGAATAATTCAAAGCAGTGCCGAAGTCAAAATAAATCAATATCGTCAATGAATTCAATGCCGTGATGACCAAGGAATCGAACCATGATAATCAAGCAACGAAAATTACAAATTGAATAAGTCCAAATAAAACATCAACATCCAAGCAACATCAAATGGCCGAGAAAAATTATTGATGAATTCAAATGAATTTATACGAATGAAAATATAGGAATTCGATATCCTATATAACCCAATCATCATCGGCATGGAATATCATCAAGTTCAAGCAAGCTAAACAGTAAAGAAAAAGTAACAAATTACATACCAATTCATAGTCGAACTCGATCAAATTGAAGGAGCCATGTTCGAATTGAAGAAATAGTCGATTGCTGAAGCAAATTAGAGGAATAACAATTGTAATAGACAAACAATCAGTCGGCTTCATCAATTTTTCACAAGCTCTAGTTTTCGGACAGAGGAACGAATGAGCAAGAAGCCATTTTCACAAACAAAGAAGAAAGCAGGCCGACATAACATAATAGAAAGAAAATTGGGGTTTCTTTTACATTTGGGCCGACTTTAAATTATCATTGGGCTTCTATTTTTAAAATTAGGGTGTTTATTTTTAAATTGTTTTTAAGTTTATATTTTTCATTTAAACCGTTGTAAATTCTAGTCGTGTGACTAAGGGTCGAACTACGATGGTGTAGTTCGAGAATTCGCAACTCAGTGGCTGAGTTGTGGCAAGTTTTGAGCGTAGAGTTAGGTTAGTCGATAGTAGGTATCGTGAATTTACGTGTGTAAGTATCTGACTACTTAATTTCTAGTAAAAACCTTAGGGGCAGCACGTAGGCAAGGTTTTGCCGAAGCTAGGTAAATCTATGTGTTCTATTTCTGCATTTATTATTCTGCTATTATCTGTGCTACTATTTTTTTGCTATATCTGAGTTGAAATTATTTTATATAAACTTTCGCAATAATTTTTATAATTAATAATATCACCCTATTCACCTCCTCTCTAGGGTGAAATCGATCAAACAAGTGGTATCAGAGCTAGGAACAAAAACCATTTTTGTTTTTAAAATTTTGAGTTTTTAAAAACCAATTTTGTTTTACAAATTTAAAATTTTAAAATGGCTTCTTTTAATAATGCTTTTACTGAGGGCGGTCCAATATTATTCCTCCTGTTTTTGATGGAACGGATTTTTTGAATTGGAAATTAAAAATGGAATATTATTTAAAATATGTTAATTTTAAATGTTGGGATATTATTGAAAACATGTGTGATATATATCACGACCCGAAATCCAGCAATTGAAAATCAACATCAAATACCTCACCTGTATTCGACTGCCGGAGATTCAAACGTCGAACTCCGGTTCGAATGGAGCTTATAACAACATTAGATGAATATAAATAGCAGAAACAAAATGTATATCATTAATCAACACCACAGATACAACACCACCACAATATTTGATTACAATCGTTAGAGTTCATATACATGATACAACAACGAAGCAATAACAGATTTGTCTCAACTTCAAGAGAGAGTTCCAACATACTTCGACTTTGACAAGATCTTCCAAAAACTCCAAATAATTCAAAAATTTCCAAGGCCAAAAGCTTCCCAAAATCTGATAGCTTCCAAAATACTTCAAAAGATTCCAAAAGACTCCTAATCCGAGCTAGCTTAAAAACACAGATAACCTGCATCTAGGCTGCCCGTGTCGAAATTGTGGGCACCCAGACTTTAGGAAGGGAACAAAACTCTGGGTCAGTCATGGGACTGGTACGAGTAAACAAAAATAGTTGTTTGTACAAAAACAATTTTAAAAGAAATCCATTCATGCTTTTGGAAAATGAAATTACCATAAGGCCTTCCCCACACACACAATGCAATCACACAATTGGAGGAAATTTCTCCTTATGATAGTCAAATATGCTTGATACAAGAAAAATCTTTTGATATTATTATTATTAGTGCATAGTGTGGAAAACATTTCGAAAGTATAATATTAATCTTAGCCAGCATAGGTACCATAATACTATGCCAACTATAGCTACCACCTGAGGTGGCAGGTTATATAACTGCAATCGTAAAGGGCTAGTATTGAATGATTGGATTTTCAACAATGGTTAGGCTAAGGAACTTCCTATTAAATGGAACGCCTCTGGAGGGATTCCCCCAAGAACCAAATCGGTTCCCTACCAAAACAAGTTCGGGTTACTCTATGACTAGGTAACACCTACAAATATGCCATCCCCGGTCGTTACCGACCTTTATCCCGGGATTCACCAACAAATAGCAACAACCACACAGTTAAATATCTAGGCTCCATACCATGATACAACTTTCTATCCAGAAGAAAATGGACATACCCTAAGGGCATGACCCCTAAAACCTTGTCGCAACATTCCCGTTTCGACCATTACCGGGATGTGAGGTTCAATGAAGTCTCGTCCACAAAGCTACGCTTTTCGCAAAAGCCATGCTTTGATCAACAAATGATCAGTAGCACTCAGCATGGCACACTACCAAATTGGGAGTATATCATTAATAACCATCAACTACATAACCTCTGAGCTCGTATGTCTCAGAGAAGGGTGTTAAGCTAAGAGAATAAATTCTCCGCCGCCAACAGAAATGTATTTGAAAGAAATCAGCTTTATATCTCAAAATGTAATGTCATGCATACAATCATACAAGTCTGTTCCGGGTTCGAACGGAACCGAACGTACTTCCAAAGAAGCCCTTGCAATTCGGGCATCAATAATCCCGATCGAACTCCCCATCACATATGGAGATCTCTATATTGGAGAAACTCAGTGAAGAGTCATTCGACAGGTTATCCTGTCGTTCTCGAAGACACCTGGTCTTCACCACCGTCTTCAAATGCTTTCCACTTCATCGTATCACTATTCGAAATGGGTTATATGACATAAAGGTCCTCACTCGGCTAAACCGAATAGTGAGCGCTCAATTTAAAAACACATGGATATATCAGTTACAAAGATTCATCATTAGTATTCGATGTAGGTTTCGGATAATCAACTGAAATCCGACTCCCTGTTGCATTGAAATTCAATTACCGCTTTACGGGCCAATGGGTTTTCACATTCACACAGAAACAAGTCATAAATATCAAAGTTTAGCACAAAGCAATTCACATCACGAAGTATCACAATCACATAATAGAGGTGTCAATCAACTCAAGGCACTTCAATAATAATCAATCATCTAACAATGAGATGAATTAACAGTGTGATAATGATCAATTACTCACATAATTATTTTCATTAATTATCTTTAATTAATGATTAATTATCTTTAATTAATGATTAATTATCCTTAATTGTAAATTAATTAATCCTTAATTATTAATTAATTAAATCTTTACTTATTAATTATATTCTTAATTATTAGTTAATTAAATCCTTAATTATTAATTAATTAAATCTTAATCACCTTCATTTATTACTTATTCCTTAATTAATTACCTTAGTTAATTAATCTTTAATTATAAATTAATTAACTTAAATTAACAATTATTTACCCTTTAATTAATTATTCTTTAGTTATTAAGTAATTATAAATCATAAATCTTAATTAATCATTCAATTATTATTAAAATATTTACTTAATAAACTTTATAATTGATTTTCATTAACATAAGGGATTAATGTTAATTAATAATTAAAAATCAATATTTCATCTTAATTTACTTTTAATTATTTATTTAAAATAATTGATAAGTAATGTGTCAATTAAATAAATTAAACTTGATTACTTATAAAGATATCTTTCTTAAACTTTTATTAATCCAGTACTTAAATTAAAACCATTATGTAAAACATGGATTAAAAATGTAAAAAAAATTGAATTTTGATTTAAAGTAAAAAACTACTTCCTTTCAGCAAACCTGAGAGTTACTTCGAGTCTCACCCGAACAAACATGCCACCTGCCTCGAGTTTTTTTCAAAAACAACCCGAGAGCTTTAAAATTTCAAACTTAAATTTTTGTTAAGTGTTAACCCAATACGCACATGTAAATGCACGAGCTCAAACTCGAGCCAACGTGCAAACTTCTCGAGGGTTTCTTCGAGTCGCAAGCATTCTTCCTAAATTTCTTAATACTGTCACCCCAGATACTTTGTGCACTTGCACAGCATTTCCAACAAACCTTGATCGTTACTGTGACCTTCGATGAGTCGGCAATAGCCTCTACCAGCCATCAGAGCACTCAGAAACCTAAGATATTGACGAACTCGCGATCGAGCTTCTTAACCCAGACTGTTATTAAAACTTGATCAACCAAAATCCCATCGCCTCGCCGCCTCTGGCCATCAGAGCCCAAGAAAATTCAACCGAAGCTTCATCTCGAAGTCACGCCACTATCCTCACCGGAGCGATCAACTCCGGTGGTCTGACGAAACCGCGGCGATCATATTTCCTGCTTCGACCAAAACGTGGATTAAACCCTAAATCCTTGCCATGCCATCGCCACAATGAAATAAAAAATTATCGAATATTTTTCTAATGAACTTCGACCTCTTAGCAAGCCATGACTTCGATCTCAAGAACCAATGTTCCATCGATCACCAGAATTTGATGAAAATGACAATGCCATTCATCCTCGTGTCTCACAGAGGATACACTATTAAAAATTTTGATTTTTCTTTTAAAAATCATTGATTTCAAAAACGTTTCGAATCATATACTTGAAATCAAGAATTATGATAATTATATTTTCAACATGATTTGGGTTTACCTGTATTTTAAATTTCCAAAGAAACTTTAATTCTTTTTGCTTAAATCTATTTTGAAAATTTGAATCATGTTAAAACTAACTACTTTAGTTTAGATCCCGTAGTTTAGTTTGGATCAAAGAAAGAGGAATTAAATTTTGACCAGGATTTTGAAAACCCGGAAGCAAGAAATAGAGTCATATGTCTGATGTCTGACATGCACACACAGGTATCTGTATATAATATACATGCAAGTTTTCTTACAACCATGTACTTATCATTTTTCACAAGCATCAAAATATCAACCTAGATTCAAGCTTTTAAAATGGTGTTTACTCACCTGTCAAACTGAAATAGAGAGGTAGTGCTTTTTCTTGAATTTGAAATGGCTGGGACTTTTTTCCAGGTTTTGTTCTTTTTGAATTCACTGTTGTATTGTGATGATCCTTGCCTTAGTTTAGTGGTTGAAGTTTGAATTCCTGTTTCCTTTGATTGCTGAAAAGCTTTGATTTGTTGTTTACTTTGATTTGCTTTGAGTTTCTTTTCTCCGATTTGAGTTTTTTATAGGTTTCCATTTTTTTCTTTGATCTGTTTTATGTTTTAATTTTTCTCAGGCTTCAGATTTTGGAAATAAAGCATAATAGAAAAATGAAGGTGTAGGAGTAAAAATTCTTATAGCCTTGTTTCCTTAAATTTAAGAGAAAAAAAGAAAAAAAAAGATTGACTCTTGTCTTTACATGTATCAAAATTTTAACAGTTGTTTAATTTCTCATATATAATGTTACACTTGTTAATTTATATGTTGAATATTTAACACTTGTAAATTCCCTTGCATGAGAAAATGTTTATACATTATTTTCAAATTGTACTTCTTATTTTATAAATACATTTATGTATATTATTCTCAATTGCATTTTCTATTTATATAATCACATTTCCTTTGCTATATTCATACAATTTTTTTTAAAAGAAAATGTTTTAGTACTAATCTATACATTAATAAAATCATGTCCATATGTTAATATTTTGAATCCAATATTTTACTTAAGATATTTAAATTTAAATTCGAATGCAAATTCTAATTCAAATTAAAATTTGAATTACAATCTATTTATCAATGTATAAATCAATACTATTCTATTTATCTTGAAAATTTTCCAATCAAATTCAAATTAAATTCCAAAAATTCAAATAAATCACTAATTTTAAATTGATAAAATTTTAGGGATATTACAGATTCCCCCTTAGGAAAATTTCATCCTCGGAATTTGAAAGAGAGAGGAAGACAAACAAAGAATATAGGAATACAGAAAAAGACAGAAAATGGCTTACCAAATTAAGCCAAAATATCCACTCTGCAAATGGGATAGGACTTCTGCATGCTATCCTCTGTTTCCCAAGTACAGTCCTTTGGTTCACTGCTCCACTGCACTTTAACTAGTTTCACAACTTTATTCCTCAATTGATTTTCATCACGGTCAATTAGTTTCAATGGATCTCTCTTTACTGCCAGATTTGGTGTCATCTCCAAATCCTGCTGAGCAGCCTCTTCAATGATGCTATCTAGATCGTGCACATATTTTCGAAGATGTGAAACGTGAGACACATCGTGTACGCTAGATAACCAGCTGGGTAGCTGCACTCGATAAGCCAATTGATCGATCCTCTCTAGAATAGGAAAAGGACCAATATAACGCGGTGCCAACTTACCAGTTTTTCAAAACATTAACACTCCATGCATTAGAGACACTTTTAAGAAAATGCAATCTCCAACTTGAAATTCCAAATCCCTTCTTTTGCGATCGTAATAACTCTTCTGACGACTTTGAGCCGTTTTCAACTTATTTTGAATAAATTCAACTTTTTCGGTGGCTTCTTTAATCATATCTGGCCCAAGAACGAGTCTATCACCTGACTCGATCCAATATGCAGGTGATCGACACAGACGACCATATAAAGCCTTGAAAGGAGCCATTTCGATACTGGACTGATAGCTATTGTTATATGACAATTCAACCAGATGAAAATGGTCCTCCCAAGAAGCACCAAAGTCGAGATTACAAGCGCGCAAAAGGTCTTCTAATATTCGATTAATCCTTTCAGTTTTTTCCATCAGACTATGGATGATAAGTAGCGTTGAAGTTCTGTTTGACTACTAATGCGGCTTGAAATGCCTCCTAAAATTTACTTGTGAAGATCGGGTCACGACCACTCACTATACCACTGGGTATACCGTGGAGACATACAATCTCTTTTATATATAACTTTGCCAAACTTGCAGCCGTTCGGGTAGATTTTAGTGGTATAAAGTGGGCAGTCTTTTTCAGATGGTCCACAATAACCCAAATTACCTCATTACCTTTCTGATTTCTTGGCAAACCGTCTATGAAATCAAAAGACGCTTGATCCCACTTCCATTTTGGCACTTCCAACGGCTGAAGTGAGCTTGCCATCTTCTTTTGATCACTTTCGATTTGTTGGCACGTTGCACGTTGTGTCACGCAAATAGATATGTCCCTTTTCACTGTTTTCCACCAGAAAGTTCTTTTGTTATCTCTATACATCTTATTAACTCCTGGATGGATACTGAGTTTAGACTTGTGACACTCGTCCGAAATCTCACGTTTCAGATCTGAGATGTCTGGGACACACATCCTGCCTTTCAGTCTTACAACTTTACAATCATTGACTTAAAAACTGGTACCTTTACCACAACGTATTCTTTCATAAATTCCATGAAGAAACTTGTCTTCTTTCTGCCTGCTAGCGACTTTCTCAAGAAGAGTAGGAGTGACAACAAGATGAGCAAGAATAACGTGTTTCCTACACAAAGCAACGACAACCACATTGGCTTTACCAGGCATATATAAAATGTCTAGGTCATAAGATGCCAGCAATTCCAACCTACGTTGTTGTATCAGATTAAATCCTTTTGGTGAAGAGATATTTCAGAGATTTATGGTCGATGAACAATTTGAATTTTTCATTAAAACAAGAAGGATTTATTTAAATACTATATTAAGTTAATTTAAACTTTTAAATCTTTTAGGAAATCTGAAAGAAATTTTTACCCAGACGATAGAGATGCCAAATTTTCAAAGCGAAAATAACAGCTAAGAGTTTCAGATCGTGGGTTAGGTAGTTTTTCTCATGCGGATGTAATTGTCTACTCGCGTAGGCAATTACTTTCCCATTATGCATTAGCACCGCACCCAAACCATCACCACAAGCGTCAGTATAGACAGATAAGCCTTGATTCCCTTTGATAATAGCGAGAACTGGAGCAGTAGTTATTTGATGTGATTTTTTGTTTGATGATAACAAAATATATATCAATATATATATATATATATGTGTTTGCAGTTTGGACTATATACAGAAAGGAAGAAATATTCATATTGAATAATTATACTATTGCACAGAATTTATATAATTCAACCAGTATTTTTTATTCAATATAATATTTTATTACAACACTTAAACAATACAAAGTTTTTCAGCTCTCTCTATATATACATACACCAGTTCATACATTTTACACTACAACACTCAACACTCAGTTTTTCACTCTGTCTGCACATCTACATCTATCTGCATTATCCAGCTCCACTTCTTGTCCTGTCTCCTGTGTACCTGTATAATTAGCAACTACAACAGTAATCTGAAAACAAACAAATTTGAATTTGCAAAAATAGAAATTTGTTTGTGTCTCAGATACATGGGTTATTGTCATCATCTTTGATTGTGTAATATCTGTGCATATCAGTGTTCTTACAGATAATCGTGAGTGGCTGCAATACACACGTGTACATCTATACACGTGTGCACTGCCTCGCCAACTCGTGTGCGTTATCAACAAAAGCAATCAATACTTCAATGAATTCAACATGAAGCAGTGCAAACTCCCGAAGACACAATAGTGAAGGAAACTGCATCACAGCAGCTTGAAAAAGTGTATACAACATCAAGATACACAAAATATGGAAACTGCACCAATGCAAATCAAAACAGAGAGTATGTATATAGTGATGCATAGCAACTGCATAGCAGCTACACAACAAAGCAATGACCAGAACACAAGTACAAGCAAATAAATGCAGTGTGAAGTGATGTAACAGCAATTACAGGTACTCAACAAGGTGAAGCAGTAGTAAATCAAAGTGTGCAACTCGAGAATGGATACAAGTGACTCAGACCAAATGCAGTGACATACTGCAACAAACAAAGTCTCGACCAAAATCAGTAACTCAATGCAAATACAACAACAGAGCACAATGCACAAAAGTCACAAACAAGGTCAAACCCAAGATAGGTTCAACTCAAGGCAACTTGAAGCATACAAGGTCAGACAAACCACTGCAACAGCAAACACAGTGAAGCCAAAGTGCAGTGCAACTACAAAGAAGTCAGTGGCAAACTACAAACACCGAGTGCAACAGCAAACACATCATGAAGGACCACAAAATGCTACAACTTCAAACAGACAGTGCACATGTGAATCAAGTGTCCAACCAGAAGCACAACATGACCAAAAGTATACAGTAATGCAACATGGAGTGTGCAAGTACAATTCGAAGTGACAAAACAGTTTCAAGTTACAACAAAGAAGTCAGTGGCAGCTCCAAAATCAAGATCAACAGAACATGAAGCAGTTCAAATCCAAGTACAAACCCAAGAATATATGCATACACACATATATATGTATGTATGCACATATATATAGTAAAAAGGTGAATGTGCAGTAGGGAACACAAGACAGTGGCAAGTACAAGTCAGTGCAGAAATCAAGCCGAAGTTAAAGAACACATTCGTATCTTTTGATTAAGTCAAAGAAATCTAATTTGGAAAGATCTCTGCATCAAATTTCTCGAATTCATATATGGTCAGTATTAATTCAAATAGGGGCCGAGACAACAAATATAGGAAGAAATTTTCGAATTAATTAATTCGAAAACAAATATGGACAGCAATAATTCGAAATCAAATCAAGAAAGGAATACTCCAAATCCAGAACAAATTCAGGAAAATAATCAACGACGTGTAGAAATCAAATCTGACAGTGGTTAATTAGGGTTTCAACCCTATAAATACACCCCAAGAAATCATCATAGAACACAGAACAATCGAGTTCGAACAAGCCAAAACCAGAAAAGCAAAAGGAGAAAATACATACCAAAACAAATGACGAACTCGATCAAGCAGCAATAAGCAACTCAGAGGAATAATCGATCGACAAAGAGAGGAGCCAAATCAATCATACGATCAACTATCGGCTGCTTATTTCAAAGCCCTAATTTTCGTAAGGGAACAAAGCCCTGATTTGCAAAGAAGAGAAGGAAGCCGCCATTGTCATGAAAGGAAGCGGGCCGATTTTTTCAGAGCAAAACAAACAAAAGGAGATAACGGGCTAGAGTAAAAAGGGAAGAACAATTGGGCCGGCTTGTTTATAAAGGGGCTTGATTTTTTTTTTAATTAGGGTTTAAGGGGTTATTTGTTCTTTTAGTTGTTGTTTATTTTTTTTTTTAAAATTTGTTTTATTTGTCCGATCTTTTCAAAACAAAACATGGTAAATCATCACCTAGGGTTTAGGTGTTGTCAGATTGTCTAGTTAGAGTTAGTCCAGTAAGCAGGGTTTGCGAGTTTGCAAAACTCTATAGGCGGTAGCAGGGTTTGCAAGTCTGTTAGAGTGTTTGTAAGCGGGAAACTGTTTAATTCTAATAGAAATCTGAGAATGCAGCAGTAGGCAGGGGTTGCCGAAGCTGGGTAAATTTTGTGTGTGATTTATTTTTCAGCATATTTATTTCTGTAGTTTGTTTCTGTGTTTAATTCGAAAAAATTTGCTATAACCCTATTCACCCCCCCTCTAGGGTTAATCTAGATCCTACAAGTGGTATCAGAGCGAGGTTTTTACTTTAACTCTAAAGTCATGAATCCACCAAATAATGCTTTTTCTGAGGGGCAATCTATTGCTAGGCCACCCATGTTTAATGGGAATGATTATGCTTATTGGAAAGTTAGGATGAGTATTTATCTTAGTTCTGTCGATTATGATGTTTGGGATATTATTGAAACTGGCTATAAATCTCCCACTATAGTTATTGGTGATACTGAAATTCCTAAACCTAAGGATAGGTGGGATGCTAACGATAAGAAATTAAAAACTACAAATGCCAAAGCAATGAACGCTTTGATCTGTGCTCTAGATAAAAATGAGTTTAATAGAATTTCTCATTGTACAACAGCACAGGAAATTTGGCACACTTTGGAGGTGACACACGAAGGAACTTCTCAAGTCAAGGAGTTACGTCTAGCTCTATTTAGCAATGAATACGAAAACTTTGTGATGGAAAAGAGCGAGAGCATAAAGATATGTTTGGACGTTTTTCAACTTTGGTGTACAATGCTAGAGCGCTTGGGAAGGTCTTCACTGAAGTAGAGCTTGTGCGGAAGATACTGCGAGTCTTACCAATGAACTTTGAGGCAAAAGTCACGGCAATACAAGAATCGAAAGATCTGAGTAAACTAAGCATGGAGGAGTTGATCGGAAACTTGATGACATATGAACTTGAGCTAAAGGCAAAGGAGGAACGTAACAACTCCGAATCAAAAAAGAAGACAATTGCCTTAAAGAGCAAAGAAGAAAGCGATGAAGAAGAAGAAGATCCAATTTTGTGTGTGATTTATTTTTCAGCATATTTATTTCTGTAGTTTGTTTCTGTGTTTAATTCGGAAAAATTTGCTATAACCCTATTCACCCCCCCCCCCCTCTAGGGTTAATCTAGATCCTACAGTAGTCAATCTCCTTTTTAACTCCTGGAAAGCTTCATCACATTTCGGCTTCCAATCAAATTTTGCATTCTTCATTGTTAACTTAGTTGACAGACTAGCTGTCTTAGAAAACTCTGAACAAACTTTCTGTAATATCCTGCTAAACCCAAAAAACTTCGAATTTCTTTCTGAGTTGTGGGTCGCTTCCAGTCTAGAATAGCAGAAATCTTGCCAGGATCAACAGAGATTCCCTCTTCGTTAACAATTTGCCCGAGAAATCTGAATTCCTTAACCCAAAAATGGCATTTAGAAAAATTTGCAAATAAAATATTCCTCCTTAATATTTCCAAAACAATCCTTAGATGCTCCGCATGCTCCTCTTCGGTTTTGGAGTAGATCAAGATATCATCAGTAAACACAAGAATAAATTTGTTCAATACTTCTCGGAATACACGAGTCATTAGGTCTATGAAGTATGCATGAGAATTTGTTAGTCCAAAAGGCATGACTAACCATTCGTAGAAAATTTCTAGACCCTTGAAAGTAGTCAAATGAACATAGTCTTCGGCAATTCGTAGCTGATGGAATCCCTGAGCTAGATCCATCTTTGAAAAGAATCGAGCGCCATGCAGTTAATCAAACAGATCATCGATTCTAGTAAAGGAAATTTATTTTTGAGCGTCAGTTTATTGAGATCGCAGTAGTCTACAACCATCTAAAAGATCCGTCAGATTTAGCCACAAACACCATAGCTGAACCCCATTCGAAAACACTAGGACGAATTAATCCTTTCTCTAGTAAATCACAGGTTTGCTTGACTAATTCTATCCTTTCCCTAGGTGCCATCCTGCAATTTGCGTGAACGATAGGATGAGCATTTGGAACTAAGTCAATTCTAAATTCAATTTCTCTATGTGGGGGTAAAGGTTTAACCTCTTTGAACACATCTGGAAATTCCCGAACAATGGGTATGGACTCCAGACTAGGTTCGAGATATCCCAAAGTATACATCAGTTTATCTCTCCTAAGACTCGGATCTTCACAAGAGATTTCAATGAAATCCCAAAATTTGGTTTTGATCAAAATTATTCGATTGTTACAATCTAATTTGGCTTCGTACCTCGTTTTCCAATCCATTCCGAGTAATATTTCAAATTCATCAAAGTCGAGGATGAAAAGGTTGATAGGAAATCTATAACAAGAATACGGGATAGGATCATCTCTACATTGTAGACAAAGATTTGCCGGATTACCAACTGGATTCTTTACGCAAATAGGCTCATCAACAAATTCAGGTTTTAGTTTTAATTCATTGACGGTTTATTGGGAGATAAAATTATGTGCAGCGCCTGTGTCGAACAATACTCTAACAACTCTATCATAAACAATAAGGTTACCTTCTAAAACTCCTTTTTCTTTGTCCGCCTTTGAAGTTGAGGGATCATCTTTTATTGTGTACATTTTTTCTATTTGTGCTTGCTTCTTTTTTGGGCAATGTTTAGCTTCGTGACCTGGCTTGTGACAACAAAAGCATCCCTTAGTTCTTCGACTTGTCTTCACAGGCTGATATTCCTTTACTCGTTTCTCTAGCGTCTTACAATTATTTGAATAATGGTCTTTCTCCTGACTACACCTCTTCTCCTTGCCTTGATCCGGTTTCTTCCCTTCGGACTATCTTTTCTTCTAGTTTGGATTTCTTGAACTTCCCTTCACTTCCAGAACTTCTTTCATATCCAGGGTAGCAAATCGATAACCTAAATGGATCAAGTCCGTAAAGGATTCTTTCACATGAGCTGTCATCCTTTCATGGTACTTCTTATTCATCCCTCGTATAAACCTTTCATTCTTCTTCAAAGGTGTATTCACGCGCTGCAGACCAAAACGAGATAATTCGTTGAATTTATTCAAATACTCCTTAAATGGCAAACTTCCCTGCTTCAAATCAATGAACTCCTGGTACATCCGCGAGATACCAGCAGACGGTATGTATCACTACTCAAACACTTCTTTGAATCGACTCCAAGTAAACTCGTCTTCCAGCTCATCCACAACAATTGTTTCCACCATGGAGTTGCCAAGAAGCTACTAGTCGCATTTGATCGTCTTCCAACTTCAGCCCTCATATTTTTTTCCACATGATCGGATCCAAGCTTGGGCTTCGACAACAGATTCCATGCCAGTAAACGGCTTTCCACCAAGTCTAGAAAAACTTCTATATAGATCTGCTAGATTCGGCTGAGGTTGAGTAGGTATAGCTGCTATTGCAGGGACTTGACCAGTTGTAGTAGTATTTCCCCTTCCCTACCTCATCTTCTTCACCCGCTCATTCTCACTATCTGTAAATAGTAAGAAAACTTGATTTAGATATATGGATGAGATATCTTAGGGAATATCAACAGTTAAAAGAAATAGACCAAGAAATTTTAGGGTTTCGGTCTTTCGGTTTATACGCATTCTAGGGTATACTTCACCCTATCTCTAATGAGCCACCTAATGTGTTATACCCTGTAGATAAATTTATTACTCAACCTTTAGCTCTGATACCACTTGTCACGACCCGAAATCCAGCGATTGAAAATTAACATCAAATACCTCACTTGTACTCAACTGTCGGAGATTCAAACTTCGAACTCCCGTTCAGATGGAGCTTATAACAATATTAGATGAATATAAACAGCGGAAAAAAATGTATATCATTAATCAACACCACAGATACAACACCACCACAATATTTGATTATAATAGTTAAAGTTCATATACATGATACAACAACAAAGCAATAATTTATTTGTCTCAACTTCAAGAGAGAGTTCCAACATACTTCGACTTTTATAAGATCTTCCAAAAACTCCAAACACTTCAAAAAATTTCCAAGGCCAAAATCTTCTCAAAATCCGATAGCTTCCAAAAGACTTCAAAAGATTCCAAAAGACTCCCAATCTGAGCTAGCTTCAAAAACACGGATAACCTGCCCCTAGGCTACCCGTGTTGAAATTATGGCACCCAGAGTTTAGGAAGGGAATAATAAACTCCGAGTCAGTCATGGGACTGGTATGAGTAAACAAAAATAGTTGTTTGTACAAAAACAATTTTAAAAGAAATTCGTTCATGCTTTTGGAAAATGAAACTACCATATGACCTCCCCATACACCCACACACAATGCAATCGCACAATTGGAGGAGATTTCTCCTTATGATAGTCAAATAAGCTTGATACGAGAAAACTCTTTTGATATTATTATTATTAGTGCATAGTGTGGAAAACATTTCGAAAGTATAATATTAATCTTAGCCAGCATAGGTACCATTATACTATGCCTACTATAGCTACCACCTGAGGTGGCAGGTTATACAACTGCAATCGTAAAGGGCTCGTATTGAATGATTGGATTTGCAATAATGGTCAGGCTAAGTAACTTCCTATTAAATGGAACACCTCTGGAGGGACGCCCCCAAGAACCAAATCAGTTCCCTGCCAACACAAGGCCGGGTTACCTCTGTGACTAGGTAGCACCTACAAGTATGCCATCCTTGGGTGTCACCGCCCTTTATCCCGGGATTCACCAACAAATAGCAACAACCACACAGTTAAATATCTGGTCTCTATACCATGATTCCACTTTCTATCCAGAAGAAAATGGACATACCCTAGGGGAGCGACCCCACTGTTTCGACCATTACCGGGTTGTGAGGTTCGACGAAGTCTCATCCACAAAGCTACGCTTTTCACAAAAGCCATGCTTTGATCAACAAATGATCAGTAGCACTCAGCATGCCACACTACCAAATTGGGAGTATATCACTAATAACCATCTACTACATAACCTCTGAGCTCGTACGTCTCAGAGAAGGGTGTTAAGATAAGAGAATAAATTTTTCACCACCAATAGAAATGTATTTAAAAGAAATCGGCTTTATATCTCAAAGTGTAATGTCAGACATACAACCATACAAGTCCGTTCAAACGGAACCGAAGGCACTTCCAAAGAAGCCCTTGCAATCCAGCATCCACAATCCCGGTCAAACTCCCCATCACATATGGAGATCTCTACACCGAAGCAACTCAGTGCAGAGTCATTCGACAGGTTATCATATCGTTCTCGAAGACACCCGGTCTTCACCACCGTCTTCAAATGCTTTCCACTTCGTCATATCACTATTCAGAATGGGTTATATGACACAAAGGTCCTCTTTCGCCTAAACCGAATAGTGAGCGCTCAATTTAAAAACACGTGGATATAGAAATCACAAAGATTCATCATTAATATTTGATGTAGGTTTCAGATAACCAACTGAAATCCGACTCCCTATCGCATCGAAATTCAATTGCCGTTTTACGGGCTAATGGGTTTTCACATACACACAGAAACAAATCACAATATCACAGTTCAGCATAAAGCAATTCACATCATAAAGTATCACAATCACATAACAGGGATGTTAATCAGCTTAGGGGACTTCAATAATAATCAATCATCTAACAATGAGATGAATTAATAGTGTGATTATAATCAATTAATCACATAATTATTTTCATTAATTATCTTTAATTAATGATTAATTATCCTTGATTTTAAACTAATTAATACTTAATTATTAATTAAATCTTTAATTATTAATTAAATCTTTAATTATTAATTATATACTTAATTATCAGTTAATTAAATCCTTAATTATTAATTAATTAAATCTTAATCACCTTCATTAATTAATTATTCCTTAATTAATTACCTTACTTAATTTATTTTTAATTATAAATTAATTAACTTAAATTAATAATTAATTACCCTTTAATTAATTATTCTTTAATTATTAAGTAATTACAAATCATAAATCTTAATTAATCATTCAATTATTATTAAAAATATTTACTTAATAAACTTTATAATTGATTATCATTAACATAAGGGATTAATGTTAATTAAGAATTAAAAATCAATATTTCATCTTAATTTACTTTTAATTGTATATTTAAAATAATGATAAATAATGTCCCAATTAAATAAATTACTTGATTACTTATAAAGATATCTTTCTTAAACTTTTATTAATCCAGTACTTAAATTAAAACCATTGTTTAAAACATGGATTAAAAATGTAAAAAAAAATTGAATTTTGATTTAAAGTAAAAAAACTACTTCCTTTCAGCAAACTCGAGAGTTACTTCAAGTCTCACCCGAAGAAACACGCCATCTGCTTCAAGTTTTCTTCCAAAACAACCCGAGAGCTTTAAAATTTCAAACTTAAATTTTTGTTAAGTGTTGACCCGATATGCATATGTAAATGCACGAGCTCAAACTCGAGCCAACTTGCAAACTTCCCAAGGGTTTCTTCGAGTCGCAACCATTCTTCCCAAATTTCTTCACACTGTTGCCCCCAGATACGTTGTGCACGTGCACAACATTTTCGACGAACCTTGATCGATAACATGACCTTCGACGAGTCGACGATAGCCTCTACCAGCCACCAGAGCACCTAGAAACACAAGATATTGATGAACTCGCGATTGAGCTTCTTAACTCAGACTGTTATTAAAACTTGATCAACCAAAATCTCATCGCCTCGCCGCCTCTGGCCATCAGATGCCATGCAAATTCAACCGAAGCTTCGTCCCAAACTCACGCCACTATCCCCACCGAAGCGATCAACTCTGGTGGACTGATGAAACCACAACGATCATATTTCCTGCTTCGACGAAAACGTGGGTTAAAACCCTAAATCCTTGTCGTGCCATCGCCACAGCGAAATAAAAAATTATAGAACATTTTTCTGATGAACTCCGACCTCCCAACAAGCCAAGCCTTGATCTCGAGAACCAATGTCCCATCGATCACCAGAATTTGGTGAAAATGACAATGCCGTTCATCCTCGTGTTTCACAGAGGATACATTATTTAAAATTTTGATTTTGCTTTTAAAATTCATTGATTTCGAAAACGTTTCGAATAATATACTTGAAATCAAGAATTATGATAATTAAATTTTCAACATGATTTAGGTTTACCTATATTTTAAAATTTCCAAAGAAACTTTAATTTATTTTTGCTTAAATCTATTTTAAAAGTTTGAATCTTGTTAGAACTAACAACTATAGTTTGGATCCCATAGTTTTGTTTGGATCAGAGAAAGAGCAATTAAATTTTGACTAGGATTTTGAAAACCTGGAAGCTAGAAACAGAGTCATATGTCTGATCTCTGACACATACACATAAGTATCTGTATATAATATACATGCAAGCTTTTCTTACAACCATATACTTATCATTTATCACAAGCATCAAAAGATCAACCCAGATTCAAGCTTTTAAAATGGTGTTTATTCACCTGTCAAACTGAAACAGAGAGTTTGTGTTTTTTCTTGTATTTGAAATGACTGGGACTTTTTTCCAGGTTTTTTTCTTTTTGAATTCACTATTATATTGTGATGATCCTTGCTTTACTTTAGTTGTTGGAGTTTGAATTCCTATTTCCTTTGATTGCTGAAAAGCTTTGATTTGTTGTTTACTTTGATTTGCTTTGAGTTTCTTTTCTCTGATTTAAGTTGTTTACAGGTTTCTATTTTTTTTTCTTTGATCTATTTTATGTTTTAATTTTTCTTAGGCTCCAGATTTTGTAAATAATGCATAATATAAAAATAAAGGTGCAGGAGTAGAAATTCTTATAGCCTTGTTTCCTTAAATTTTAGAAAAAAAAGAAAAAAAGAAAGATTGACACTTGTCTTTACATGTATCAAAATTTTAACACTTGTTTAATTCCTCATTTATAATGTTACACTTGTTAATTTATATGTTGAATATTTAACAGTTGTAAATTCCCTTGCATGAGAAAATGTTTATACATTATTTTCAAATTGTACTTCTTATTTTATAAATACACTTATATATATTATTCTAAATTGCATAATCTATTTATATAATCACATTTCCTTTGCCATATTCATACAATTTTTTTAAAAGAAAATGTTTTAATATTAACTTATACACTAATAAAATCATATCCGTATGTTAATATTTCGAATCCAAATACTTTACTTAAGATATTTAAATTTAAATTCAAATGCAAATTCAAATTCAAATTTAAATTTGAATTACAATCTGTTTATCTATTGCATAAATCAATACTATTCTATTTATCTTGAAAATTTTCCAATCAAATTCAAATTAAATTCCAAAAATTCAAACAAATTACTAATTTTAAATTGATAAAATTTTAGGGATGTTACAATATAATAGATGAGATAATGTAACAACTTAGTATTTTGTGATTATTTTAATTATTTAAATTGGAACTCTTGATTTAAAAACTTTATTATATTTACTAAAATGAATAAATTTTGTTGTTTTAAGAGTATATTTTGATTTTTGTGTGAATTATTATTTCAAACCTGAAAAATAGGTTACTTCCAGAAAAAATGGATTTTTGGTCCATCTGGTCAATTATTTGAATTTTTGAATATAATCTTTTATTATGAAAATATATGAAATTTTGAGAATACTGCTTTTCGTTTCGTTGAAATCTGATTTGTATTGTGAAAGTTATGCATTGTGTGTACATTAATTTATTTAACAATATTGTTTATTTTAATTTATATAAAAAATATTTTTATTGTCAAATCATGTTCTAATATGTGTTATATGACATGTTAGGTGTATATTTTATTCTAAAACATTTTTAAATTGATGCATAAATTTTTCCAAAGTTTATTGAATTTATTTTCAAATTTTAAAGCCTGGTTTCCAAATTTTTAGCTATTTTCTCAATTTAATTATATCTAATTAAAATTTATTTATTTATTTTTATGCATGCATTTTGGTTTTTTGTTTTATCTTTATTTATAAGTATTTTTCAGGTACATATAATATTTCCAAAATTTATTGCATTTACTTTCAAAATTTTAAGCCAAGTTATAATTTTTGCTATTTTCTTAATTTAATTATATTTAGTTAATATTTATTTATTTATTTTTGTGCATTCATTATATTTTCCTGTTTTTATCTGTATTTATAATTATTTTACATGTAATTAAAAATTTAAAAAGAATTAGAGAAATTTGAAAAGTTTGTGACTCTTTATGTACATTGTTTTTTCATATTCAACCTACCTTTTCACCAATCAATGCACTAATTCAATTTGCTGCCTTATACTACTTTCTTCAGCCGACTCCACTTTATTTCTCATGTGAAAATGTATCCTCCTCAACCCTAAAACTATCGGCCTTCTTCCTGAAGCAAAAAATTTGGTAAAATCTCTTCTTTTTTTCGCTTTTTATACTTGTTTTGTTTGATTTTGCACTTGCCTTCACCTTCTTGTAGTTTGGCTTGCTAACTTCAACACCTTGACCGCCTCCACCACCATCTATTCCAGTCGCCATCCCCTCCTCTCCACTGCCATTCAAGAGCTGAGCCATCCAAGTTTAAGATCCACTAAGAAAATGACAAAAACTACACTTGAAACTTCATAGTCGAACTTCCATTGATTCACCACTCCACCATCATGATTTGGACGACCCAAACACCACCACCACCTGCCAAAAACCTAAGCATAGGACCCTGCCACACCTATACATGCACTCACAAGATCAGGCCATGCCCAATCCATGCTTGGCCGAAGCATTTGGGCCTTGAAATCCTTGTTGTTGCTTGCAGTTGTGTGTTGATGCACACATATGCCTTCATCTCCTTCATATATTGTTATGGCCAACCTATATGACCTCAACCTGACCTCAACATGATCCAAAACCATCCTATTACAGTGCTTTTCTAGTCTATAGCTGAAGCACAAGTGACTGAATGCAAGTGAAAAAAGTTTAGCTATGTATTGTGCTTATATTTCTAGCCTTGTTCATAATAGTTCGATTTGAAATTTATGTATTGTACTTTGTTTTGTTTATTATGTATCAAGGAAATTAGCTTTGGCTCTCCCACTCTCGAATCATTGTCGTGCTTTCGTGTCTTTGTGGATCTCAGTTTGTGTACTTTGGTTGTTGTCTTCAGCTTATACCAGTGAGTTATTCTCACCAGACAGTTTTACACTTATATGACTAGTAAACTGATCGCATTTGAATTTGTAAACTCATATCATCATGCTATACCTGCTATGCTATGATTATATGATGTTAACCCATGCTTAAACACCTGTTATATCACATGTTACTGTTATATAATGCTGCTCTGTTATTTTATCAGTTTATCACACCGCAAGTTCCCTTTAGATTAGAATTACCGTGGGTTGAAATGATACATACCCAAACGGTCTTTAGAATAGGGAAAAATCGTTATGGGCTGAAATGATAGGCCTGGACGATTTTTAATTATTTTCATTTACTTGGCACTGCGGGTTTGCAATGATAAAACTCGGGTTTTCTTTGTAAATTACGGATTGAAATGATATATTATCTATATCACTTTACCTAGGCTAGAAAATTTTATACAGACCCATGGTTAAAATATATTTGTCTAAAATTTTAAAGTATTTTAAAAATGTAAATATTATAATATTTTGATTTAAAACTTAATTAAAATGATTTTTGTAAAGTATTATTGATTTTCTAAAAATTTATAAGTGAAATAAATTAATGGCAAAGTTAGAAATTTGAAATATAAGTTATCTTGGAAATTTTGATTTGGCTATAAATGGAATTTAAATTAAGTAGGAAAATATGATGAATATATATAAAATTTGATTTAAAATGAATCTAAAATGATTTTTATAAAGTATTAATGATTTTTGAATAAAGTTAAAATGTTAAATTAATGAATATTAAGTTGAATTTCGAAATATATCTTAAATTGAAAATTTGTGAATTTTGTTTAAAGGTGAATTTTAAGTTAAGTAAATAAAGAGAAAAATAAGTTATATTTAGAAATTTAAACTTAAGTGTTAATTTAAAATTTTAATTTAAAGAATTGAAATTGAATGTGTGAATTTAATATGTGAGTTATTATTAAATATTGATTTTGAATGAAAATTTAACCTTATAAAATCATGAATATAAGGGTATTTAAATGATTGTTTTAAAAGTGAAAATATATGATTTTATAAGTTTAAAATGATTTAAATAAAATTTAATTGTTTGTAAGATTATATTGAATATTTGGAATTTAATTAACATCATTTTGAAATGGTATTATTTCTAATGTAAAAGATATTACAGCATTTGTAAATGCTGTAATTGATAGAAATGAGCTAAATGGCTAAAATGAACTAAGGACTATCACGCACTTTGTAAGTGCTGTAGTTGTTGGACTTAACTAAAGGTTTAATTGAAATCTAAACCTATTACAACATTTTACATGCTGTCTTTTGCTAATTGAATTGTTTTTAAACATTACTTTCCGTAGCATTTTCTAAGTGTTGTGAAAGTTGAATTTTCACCGTTTTAATAAATTTAAGTGAATAAATGAACTTTGAAAGGGCTAAAATTTTGGGAATTAAATATTTAAATAAATATAATGACTTCAAATTCTAATGGTTTAAATGAAGTAATTTGATTTCAAATAAAACCATTTTGAAATGTGACTTGGAAGGATATTTAAATTAAATAAAATGAATGTGGTTTTGGAAAGATATGATGTTTTGATATTTGAAATGTATTTGAAATGATATTGAATTTTGAACTTGATATTTGATTTAGAATAACATTTTTGAATTTCAACCATGGGATGTATTTATTTTATAGTTTAATGGATCCTTAGAGGATGGGAAGTCCCAGGCATCCTTTAAGTTACTTGTATCTTTATTACAGTTTACTTGAGTTGGTTTACATTATATAAGTATATATATGTCCCGACTCGAGTGTTTTGTGTTTTACTTTACAGTCGGGTCAGCCTGAGTATTTACAGCTTAGCTTTGGATTTCTTTTCTGGAGCTAGGAATCGCTGGAGATTCTGCTTGTCTAGTTATCTATTCCTTATCTGTTTCAGTTGTTCTATATCAACTCTGGTATTTATAAACTTCTACTTATTTGATATTTCTATTGTATATGTTTTTCAAACAGATATTATGTATTTGTTTAAGAGTTTATTATAGTAGCTTCATGAACTACTACGGTATTTCAATTTCCGTTGCGAGTTATTCTGGTATTTCTGTGTCTGTGATTCTGTGTTTGTATTTCATTTGCTCTAAATTTATTTACAATCTGTCATTTTGCATCATTCAAGCCCGACATGTGTGGATTATTGTCGATTTGAATGGCACGAAATATCCGGTTGTCACATTTGGTATCAGAGCTTTGGTTTTAGGCAAACCATAGCCTGTAGAGCAAAAACTCATTAGAGATAGGGTAGAAATACCCTAGAATGAGTGTAATCAATCTCAGAATCCTTTCTTTGTGAGAGAACTTATTTTCGAAGTATAAAATGATTTCCAAATGATTCATATATTTTAAAAGATTATTTTGGTATAAAAAATTTCTTATTTTGAAACCAATATTTCCTAAACTTCATTCCTTCTGTATCCACCTTGTTAGAAATCTCTTGATTAGGATTCTTATCGATTAAGATTCCTTGAAATTTGGAATGCTCCCACTTGTTCTGAAATCTAATCTTGTCCCTATTTTTATCCTTTTTGATTTTTGGGCATTTCATAACTCCACTGACCTCTATAAAGATTGGTGATTCCATAAATCTTTTAATGATTATAAAGGGGTGAAACTCCTTTACAATTGGTATTGATTCACCGAAGATTTCTGTATCCTCGGTTTACGAGGCTATCTCCTGCTTTATCAAATTCTATCTCTGGCGATCAAATGTCGATTTGCCTTAGATTTCCGCATTGGTTATATTTTTGAAGTCACGGTTGACCGGTTAAGGTCGCCCGCCATTAATATAGGTTTATCTATCTTCTATTTGGTAATTAAAGTATCTCATCTTCATTCGAGCTTACCTTCGAACCAGAATTCAATTTGATTAGAGTTCCTCTAAATTCATATCTCTATTTGTTTGAAATCCATCCTTGAATCATCCCTTGGAAATTTGTGTTCGGTTGCATTTTGAATTTGTGCACACATCGAAATTATTATTTTGATAAAAATGACCCCATTTCATATATAAAGGTGAAATGTTTTCGATATGGATTATATATTTTTCTTTCTTTGAAAATTTGAAGTTTTGAAAGGATTACATATCTTTTAAAAATGAAAATTTGAAATTTTGAAAGGATTTGAAATTTTGAAAATTTTATAAGAATTTGACTTATATAAAAAAAAAATATGATTTATAACTGAAAGGTTTTGAATTTGAATTTTAAGGAATCGAACTCCGGTGTCGGTTTTAAGATTTGAAAAAATATATAATAATAATAATATGATTTAAAGATATTTTCTGATAAGAAATGTTTCAAATGTATTTGAATGAATTCCAATGATTTCCAAGAGATTTCGAAGAAGTTTCAAGAAAATAAAAGTCCAGAACCCACTTATATCGCCAGAAAATAATTTCGGTGATGATGCATGCATCATCGACATTGATTTTCAAGTTTCTGAGTGGGGAGAGGCCATTCAGTAGCTTTGGTATGCGAGTGATTTTGTGAAACCAAATTTTTGATTTCAGATTTCGAAGTATGGTTTGATGTTCAAAAGATATATGTGTGTGTGTATATATATTTGAAATGATTTAAAGTAAGCCGTTGTTCAGTCCTCGAGATTCAGATTTGTTTTGGTATAACCCTATCTTTTGGAATTGCTTTACTGATTTGTTGGTGATTTCTAACTCTTAGATTGAAAATATGATTTCTTCGACTATTTTGAAGGTTCGAGCACTTCCAAATCAAGGTTGATTGTTCAAAGCTAAGTAATTTTGGAAGGTATAAGGTATTTGATAAAGAATATAAGTTTAATTTGGTATGATTAAAGTATAAAGTAATATTATTTATACAAATTTGAAACTGAGTTGAGTGAAATAAATAAGACAATTTTGAATTATACTGGTAAGAAATATAGATTTGAAATATTCTGAATAAAGTATATATATTGAATAATATTCTTTCCAATGGTAAATTGGATTTTTCATATAGAAATAAATAGTTTGAAGGTTTTAAAAAGAGATTGTTTTAAACTTCGTAACCATTTTAGACATTTTGATGATTGTAATAGTTTGGATATGATCTAATATTTATTTTGATAAAGAATGTGAATTTGAAATGATAATTGATTTTGATAAATGAATATTTGAAGTTTATATTTGTATGAAAGGATATTTGGTTTACTTGTAATTTGAGTTTATTTAAAAATGATGGATTTATGAAATGAATATTTCAAAACTAAGTAATAATGAGGTAAAATGTGAGATATATGAAATTATAAAATTTAGTTTTGGAATATGGTATATTTAATCTTTGAGATATATTAAAGATTTAATAGTTTATTTTATGGATCAAATCTTTATTTGAAATTCGATAATATTTGAAATGGTTTTGTTGGAAAACTAAATTGAATTGAAACTGATGGTTTGAACTGAATTAAAATTGGAAATTTTAGATTTAGGTTAATTGAATAAATTTGTGAAATGTAAAGAATTAAAGGAATGTTTTATGATTTCAAATGTATGATTTCGAAAGGTTATGATTTTCGAAGTGTAATGATTTCAAGTATTTTGGTTTCGAAAGATTTATAACTTTGAAAGTATTATGATTTTTGAAAGTGAATATAAGTTTGAAATGGAAATGAATTTGTTTGACATAAATTTCGTTGATTTGGAAATTTGGATTATTTTCTAAATCTATTGTTTTAAGAAACTTCGAAACTAAATATATGTAATTAGGAAGAAATGATTTGGTGAAATCATATATGATTTTGAAACAGAATTGATGTTGAAATGGTTTGAAATTGGGAACGTTGTTTATTTAAATACTTTGATTTGGGAGTTATCGAACTTATATAAAATTGATTTGTATTAGTATGAAGTGATTTGAAACTATTGATTTGTAAAGGTACTCAATTTGTAAATTGAAATCTTATATAATCGAAGTCTATATAAGTGTGATTCGATATACTACTGATTTTGGGAAGTATTTGATTTGAAAATGAAATCTTATATATAATGTACTTTATATAAGTATGTATTTGAAAGTGATTTTGAAAGGTACTATATGATACATATTTTCGAAGTAAAGATATGGAAAGTGCCTTCTACTTGATATCCGCTTTGTGGCCATATTGTGGATTCATTCTATCGATATTATTCTTTCTGATTTGGGTTTTTCGGATATGATACTCGAGTGTCCATCGAATTCCATGGCCATCTCCATGGTCTTACGAGCATGGATGCATTGCGTAATTCACAGGGGCTGCGAGAGCCTAAGGGTACGGATGTCTCCTTGGGGATCCAAGCGTAATCATTGTGTATCTGTGATCTATTTGGTCGCTTGGTAGCATAATCCGTAGGGGCTGCGAGAGCCTAAGGGTACAGATCTTTCTTGGAGGATCCATGCGTAACCATTGTGTATCTGCGGTACTACCAGTCTTCATGGCGTACTCGTAGGGCTGCTGTAGTCAGCCTATGGGTATGAATGTTTCCTGGGGATCCAGGCGTGACAATTGTGTATCCGCGATCCATGGTCGATATGTTTGGTTTGGTTGATTTGTTTGGATTGTACTTTCCATATCTGTTTTAGAAATAAAGGTTTTTCAGTAATTTCACTGGGTGTTGAAACAAGTCTACTAAGTACCTGGAGAATTCTAGCTTTGTGCCTGATCAACGCATGGCCAGAGTTTGCACGAAAGAAAGTAAACTCGTTAAGACATCAAGTTATAAAAGTATTTTGATAAAATATTATATAAAAGATATTTTGATCATTTATTTTACTTGTCTAAAAAATTTATAAATGTTTTAAGTATTGTTTACTTCGAAATATCAGATTTGAATCAAATGACTATTCATCATATTATAAAATATTTAAAATGTTGTAAATAAAATTTGAAATTGAAATTTATATAGTTTTAAAATAAGGGTCCATCCTTGTCTTTCAACCTATTTTCCCTTCTAGGTATTCCTACCTTTTTCCTCTTCGAGGGTTCTTTCTGCATTATGGGAAGAGTTGGTTCTTTGGCTTATCGTTTGGATTTTCCCAAGAAGCATTCTGGAGTGCAATGATGTATTCCACGTTTCACATCTTCTCTGGTATCTTCTTGACCTATCTCTTTTGTTCAGCCTTCTGCTCTTGATGGTTGGGATATTGAGCTTGATCTGACTGTCGAGAGTAAGCCACTTCGTATTGTCGACAGATGTATGAAACAACTAAGTTGGAAATCTGTTAGTATGATCGAAGTACGATGGGGTATCGATGATCGAGATTGTACCAGGGAAACGGAGGAGAGCATTTGTGCTTCGAATTCAAATTTTTTTTTCCAAGTACTATTTGTTGTCTATCGTGCTTTTCTTTATTTTTCCTTGTTCCTTCTTTTCGAGGACGAAAAGATTTGAGTGGGGG
Source organism: Allium cepa (assembly GCA_030765085.1). Taxonomy (NCBI): domain Eukaryota; kingdom Viridiplantae; phylum Streptophyta; class Magnoliopsida; order Asparagales; family Amaryllidaceae; genus Allium; species Allium cepa. The sequence continues at coordinate 701,662,611 of CM060939.1, forward strand.
AGAGTGTAACAACCCAGTATTTTGTGATTTTTTAATTGTTTATTTTAATTATTTAAATTGAAACTCCTAATTTAAAAATTTTATTATATTTATTAAAATGAACAAATTTTGTTATTTTAGGAGTATATTTTGATTTTTGTGTGAATTATAATTTCAAACCTGAATAAATAGGATATTTCCAAAAAAGGTGGATTTTTGGTCAATGTGGTCAAACTTTGACTTTTAAATTTAAAATTTAAATTTTTTAATTTTATCTTTTGTTATGAAAATATATTAAATTTTGAGAACACAGCTTTTCGTTTCGTTGAAATCTGATTTATATTGTGAAAGTTATGCATTTTACAATATGTGTGTACATTATTTATTTAACAATATTGTTTATTTTAATTTATACAAAAAATATTTTATTTGTCAAATCATGTTCTAATATGTGTTATATGACATGTTAGGTATATATTTTATTTTAAAACATTTTTAAAGTGATGTTTAAATTTTTCCAAAGTTTATTGAATTTATTTTCTAATTTTAAAGCCTAGTTTCCAATTTTTAGCTATTTTCTCAATTAAATTATATTTGATTAAAAGTTATTTATTTATTTTTATGCATGCAGTTTATTTTTGTGTTTTATATTTATTTATAAGTATTTTTCAGGTGCATAAAATATTTCTAAAATTTATTGCATTTACTTTCAATTTTTTAAGCCTAGTTACAATTTTGCTATATTATTCATTTAATTATATTTAATTAATATTTATTTATTTATTTTTGTGCATTCATCATATTTTCGTTTTTTATTTTTATTTATAAGTATTTTACATGTATTTAAAAATTTAAAAAGAGTTAGAGAAATTTGAAAAGTTTGTGACTCTTTATGTACATTGTCTTTTCATATTCAACCTACCTTTTCACCAATCAATGCACTAATTCAATTTGCTGCCTTATACTACTTTCTTCAGCTAACTCCACTTTATTTCTCACGTGAAAATATATCCTCCTCAACCCTAAAACCATCGGCCTTCTTCCTGAAGTAAAAATTTTGGTAAAATTTCTTTTTTTTTTTCACTTTTTATACTTGTTTTGTTTGATTTTGCACTTGCCTTCACCTTCTTGTAGTTTGGCCTGCTAACTCCATCATCTTGGCTGCCTCCACCACTACCTATTCCAGTCACCATCCCCTCCTATCCACTTCCATTCAAGAGCCGAGCCACCCAAGTTTAAGATCCACTAAGAAAATGACAAAAACTCCACTTGAAACTTCATAGCCGAACTTCCATTGATTCACCACTCCACCATCATGCTTTGGCCAACCCAAACACCACCACCACCTGCCACAAACCTAAGCATCGGACCCTGCCACACCTATACATGCACTCACCAGATCAGGCCATGCCCAATCCATGCTTGGCCGAAGCCATTTAGGCCTTGAAATCCTTGTTGTTGCTTGTAGTTGTGTGTTGATGCACACATATGCCTTCATCTCCTTCATATATTGTTATGGCCAGCCTATATGATCTCAACCGGACCTTAACCTAATCCAAAACCATCCTATTACAATGCATTTCCAATCCATAGCTGAAGCACAAGTGGTTGAATGCAAGTGCAAAAAGTTTAGCTATGTATTGTGCTTATATTTCTAGCTTTGTTTATAATAGTTCGATTTGAAATTTAAGTATTGTACTTTGTTTTGTTTGTTATGTATCAAGGCAATTAGCTTTGGCTCTCCCACTTTCGAATCATTGTTGTGCTTTTGTGCCTTTGTGGATCTCAGTTTGTCTACTTTGGTTGTTGTCTTCAGCTTATACCAGTGAGTTATTCTCACTAGACAGTTTTATACTTATATGACTAGTAAACTGATCACATTTGAATTTGTAAACTCATAACACCTTGCTATATCTACTATGCTATGATTATATGATGTTCACCCATGCTTATACACCTGTTATATCATATGTCACTGTTATATAATGCTGTTCTGTTATTTTATCAGTTTATCACACTACAAGTTCCCTTTAGATTAGAATCACTATGGGTTGAAATGATACATACCCGAACGGACTTTAGAATAGGGAAAAATCATTATGGCTGAAATAATAGGCCTGAACGATTTTTAATTATTTTTATTTTCTTGGCACTGCGGGTTTGAAATGATAAAACCCGGGTTTTCTTTGTAAATTACGGATTGAAGTGATATATTATCCGTATCACTTTACCGTGGTTAAAATGATTTAAATAAAATTTAATTGTTTGTGAGATTATATTGAATATTTGGAATTTAATTAACAGCATTTTTGAAATGTTATTATTTCTAATGTAAAGGATATTACAGCATTTGTAAATGCTGTAATTGATAGAAATGAACAAAATGGCTAAAATGAACTAAGGGCTATTACAGCACTTTGTAAGTGCTGTAGTTGCTGGACTTAACTAAAGTTTTAATTGAAATCTAAACATATTACAGCATTTTACATGCTGTCTTTTGCTAATTGAATTGTTTTTAAACATAACTTTTCGTAGCATTTTCTAAGTGCTGTGAAAGTTGAATTTTCACTATTTTAATAATTTTAAGTGAATAAATGAACTTTGAAAGGTCTTAAATTTTGGGAATTAAATATTTGATTTTAAATATAATGACTTCAAATTTTAATGGTGTAAATGAAGTAATTTGATTTGAAATATAAACCATTTTGAAATGTGACTTGGAAGGATATTTAAATTAAATAAAATGATTGTGGTTTTGGAAAGATACGATGTTTTGATATTTTAAATGAATTTGAAATGATATTGAATTTTGAAATTGATATTTGATTTAGAAGTATAAAATAACGTTTTAGAATTTTAACCACGGGATGTATTTATTTTATAGTTTAATGGATCCTTAGAGGATGGGCGGTCACAGGCATCCTTTAAGTTACTTATATCTTTATTATAGTTCACATGAGTTAGTTTACATTATATAAGTATATATATGTCCTGACTCGAGTGTTTTGTGTTTTACTTTACACTTGGGTTAGCCTGAGTATTTACAGCTTAGCTTTGGAATTTTTTTCTGGAGCTAGGAATCGCTGGAGATTTTGCTTGTCTAGTTATCTATTCCTTTTCAGTTTCTGTTTTTTTATTTGAGCTCTGCTATTTATAAACTTCTATGTATTTGAGATTTCTATTGTATATGTTTTTCAGACTGATATTATGTATTTGTTTGAGAGTTTGTTATAGTAGCTTCATGAACTACTATGGTATTTCAATTTCCGCTGCGTGTTATTTTGGTATTTCTGTGTGTGTGATTCTATGATTGTATTTCATTTGCTCCAAATTTATTTACAATTTATTTTTTTGCATCATTCAAGTCCGACATGTGTGGATTATTGTCGATTTGAATGGTACAAATATCCGATCGTCATAGAAAAATACTGCGATTAATGCTTTAGCATATACTATATTCTCATATTACTCAAGATAATTTTAACTTTATCTCTCATTGTGAAAATACATAGGAAATCTGAAATACCTTTGAAGCAATATATGGTGCAAAAGTAAAAAACTGAGAGAAATCCCCCATAACCAACACAGTTAAAGAAACTTGCTTAACAGGATTGACAAAAGGCAGTAGTGATGATGATGATGATGATGATGATGATGATGATGATGATGATGGTGGTGGAGCAGCTAAGCTGGCATACTAATAAAGAGATTCAAAAAGTGGAACCACAAATACGAAAATCCTGCTCTAAATCAAAAATTAAAATGCAAAATAGTCAAAGCAGTAGACAATTCAAAAGAGCCGGAAATTATTTGTCACAAGTGCAATAAACCTGATCATATCAAGCCCAATTGTCCTTGAAATCGAAACGGCTAAGAAAAGATATCAAAAATAAGAAGTTTTGTAGCCATGTGGAATAAAAGCGATGATGATTATAAAAGCACTAGCAGTGAGAGTGAAAAAGTAGATCTGTGCCTTCTAGGTGATATAACTGATAGCGACGATGACGAGCCAAGTGAGGTATCAAAACTTTCTCACTCGGAACTACTTATATATTTCCATGAAGTAAATGGCTGTTTTGAACGACTTAAGGAGAAGTATGCCAAAATAGAACCAAAAAGAGATAGTTTGATAGAATCAAATAAAAAGCTTAATTAATTGGTCAAAAACTATCAAACTAAGAGCCCTAAGTGTAATAAGTGTCCAATATTCGAAGAAGAGATTAAAAATCAGAAATCAAAATTAAATCGCTTGAAAATGAAATTCTGATTTTGAAAGAAAGTGAAAACATAAGAAGAGCAAATTCTATTAAAAAGTGCACTCAATTATTGAATGAAAATGAATCTCTCAAAACACAAGTCCAACAATTGTCTACAACTTTAGGAAATTTTTCCCAAAGTGAAAGATCGCTGAATATGCTATTAGGAAAACAAACTGTTAATACTGTTAAACAAGGACTTGGGTATAATCAATCTGAAAATGTTAGAAATGAAATTAATCAAGTCAATTCCATGTGCACAATTTGTAGAAAATTTGGACACACTCAAAGCATTTGCTGGTATAGACCCAAACACGTGAAAACAATTCCAATTTAGGTTTCAAAAGGCATGAATATAAAATCCCTCAAAGTTAAACAAATCTGGGTGCCGAAAGGAACATATATAAATAGTTTTGGGTCCCCACAAAATTATTTTTCAAAATCTGTTGCCACTAACAACCATGGACCTATAAAAACAAATAGGTCACAAAAATTATTTTCTCGTGTAGGTGTGGTGGCAGGCTAAGGAACAACAACAGCGTTACCTAGATTCTGGCTGTTCCAGGCACACGATGGGCCACAAATCAAAGTTCCTTAGTGTAGTATAAAGGTGGCAGAATCACATTGGGTAACGATGAAATATTATCGATAAAGGTAAAATAGGTAATGGTATTTTTTATCTTGAACGATTTATTAAATGTGATAATTTGCACCATAATTTAAATTAAATCAGCCGGTTATGTGATAATGAAATGAATGCTGAATTTGATTCTGACTTATCCAGAATTGTTGACCAATCATCAACTATTTCATGTAGATTTACTTGGACTAATGATGTTTTATTAGTTGATGATTACTCAAGATAGTTGTGGATATATTTGTTTATTTTATTGATTCTAAACTTGTTGTCCACTGTTCGTTTGCACCGTTTCAATTCAGTCTCATTTAAAAGCTAGTAAAAATGATTTCAAGGAAATTTGTTGCAACTTTATGGTCTGGTCTATAACTTTCATCAAATGATAATTCTAAGTCTAAGAAAAATTCAGATGCAGATTACACTGGTAATCTAGTTGATAGAAAATTTCAAGTGGAAAGTGATTTATGTTGAGACATTTAGAAATTGCATCGTTTTTTCAAATAAAACACATGTATACTTTCCACTTGAAATAATTTTCATATAGCAGGCATTTTTTCTAAAACCCCTTCTAGAATTTTTGTTGACCTTGTTTTTGATTAGTTATTTTGGAAAATTTGATTTTATAATTATTTTTAGATATGATTTTAAATGACTACATTAACTAATCTGACTCCTTACTGATTATCGAAAAGATAAATAGTGATTGACAAAGCGATGAGTGTTGATACAAATATATATTATAACTTGAGACAATATAATTAGTAAATTTCTTTTAAAATTTAAACATGGATTATAAAATCTTTTTGCTTGGTAAAAATTCCATGACCATCTCTATTGCTATCATATTCCTATCTACCATCATTATTGTTTGGTAAACATGCGATCTATGGCGGGTTCCATGGGGAAATCGAGGGGCGTGGAGTTTCTACAATTTTCTGTGGATTTTGCTGGGATGGCAACGTGAGCATCGGGTTAACTGCGACCATGGAGGTGGTGATGATTTCCAGAGCATTCTCACCAAAAATGTTTCCTGTATCCTAAAAAAATTGTTTTCTATATTTTCAATAATGTTTTCTAAGTATTTTCACTGGGTGTTGAAAACAGGTCTGCTAAGTACTTATAGATTTTCAGTCCTACGCTTGATCAACGTATGACCGAATTTCTGTGAGAACAAGGATGGACTTATGGAGACATCGAGTTATGAAAAGTATTTTTATAAAACCATTTTGGTAATATTATATAGATTTTAAAGTATTTTAAGAATTTTTTTTAATAAAAGAGTTTATAGTCGAAAATGATCTAAGAGTAATTTAACTGATAATAAGCATTTTAATAAATTCTGGCTTCGTTCCTTTTCGAAAACGAAAAGATTCGAAGTGGGAGGAATGTGATAACCCGGATTTTTAGGCATCAGATAATTTGTAATTAACAGATTTTTACTATTAAAAACGCTAATTTATAATTTGAATAAATAAATCTGATAATAAATATTTATATATGCATAAATATTAATTTGATAATCTTATAGTATAATTATTTAAATTTGCAAAACAAATCATTTCTAAGCAAAATAAAAAAATGATAGCTATTTTACTATTATGCATACGTTTATGGTTTGTGAATAGAACTTGGATTTGAAATTCAAGGCAATATCTTAAAAATAAATTAAAAACTAGGATGTATAGATATTTGGTTATTAATTTGTTTATAATTAAATTTTTATATAATTTTCTCTAAGGTTACATAAAAATAAGTAAAGATAAAATATGTTAATGGAAATATATAAATATAATATTAAAATATATGTTAATATAAATTTGAAAATATAATATAAAATGATATTAAAAAACTTAAAATACATGTAAGTTACATGTGTAATATTATAATATAAAGATTATATAAAAAGACAAGTTTAAGATGATTAATATATGAAATTTACAAGTGCAATACATTTAAACATTTGTAAATATTGTATCATACAAGTATAACAAGTGTCATGTTTAATAAGTTTTCTTTTCATTTCTTTTATAGAAATTAAACATTCTTATATATACACATCTATACTCCTCTTTTCATATTTTCCTTTATTCAAAAGTTTTAAACAAAACAAACTAGGAAATGAAAACAACCTCTGTTCAAAATTTTAAAACCTAAAACATATCAAGAAAGTATCAAAGCAAAGATCAATTTCCAATATCAAGCATGTAAATTCATCTCAACAAACAACTACCTGAAGCAATTCAAATCAAATAGTAAGCTATAGATCACCTCAGATTCGACTCAAATAATCAAGTACAGATCAAAATCAACAATAGATTTCTAGATGAAAAGAAAAGAACCCGTTCTATGTTTCCTTAAACAGGAGAGTAAACAAATAAACACTTGTTTTAATTTGTTGCATGTGGTGATTATATGAAATAATGATGTGATATTTTTTTGTATGAGTGAAAATTAGGCTTGCATGTCTATGTATATTTATATAAATGAATGTGTGCATGTCTGGACAGGGATATATCCTTGTTCTTGTTAAAAAGGTTTTCAGACTTTTCAAAATTCAAGATCTCAATCTCTAATCTCCTTTAGACTTTGTTGTTTAAACAACAATTGTTTGAAATTATAAGATCTTAAATCTAAAAAGTAGTTTTAAGTATGATTAGTTTATAAATTTTTGGAAAATCAAGAAAACAGTGGAAATTTTAAAGAAAAACATGATAAATTCAAACATCTAAATTCTTTGTTTCACTTATATAATTGAAATCACCTTCAAGCATTCATGATTTTCAACAGTTGAGGATTTGTAGTGTTGAATCGAGTGAGAAATTTATGGTTGAACGGGTATGGTGTTTTGAGGCTTTTCTAGTGATCAAAGGAGTCACGGTGGTCGAGATCGTGACTGGAGGTAGTTGGGAGGTTGGTGGTCACTGCGAAAATAGACGCTGGTCGTATAGTTCACCATGGCGGCTGCTCTTCGTCAGAGTAGGGTTTTGGACACAAGTTTGGTCGAGGCTGGAAATTTGAGTGCTACGTCATCTATGGATCATTGGACTCATTCGAAAAATGGGAATAGATGCGTGGATGGCCGACGGAGCTATGGACGGAGGTTGGTGATCTCTAGTGGTCGGCAACATCGGGACGAGGAGGTTTTGGGTTGATCAGTTTTTCTCCAGTTGTTCCTGATAGCTCGATTTTGATTTCGAGTTAGATTCGTTGATCTGAGTGGTCGGTCATTTTGAGGAGATGGTCGCCGATGTCTATGGGAAGTGTCAGCGATGGTCGGAGAGGTGAAGTTCAGGCGTACATGTGTACGCATGTAAGAGCGTGTCAGTGGTTTGGGTAGAAGTGTAGTCTTGAAGGAATACTCAAGGAAAGGAAGCTGTGGACCGGGTTTAGTCTCGTGTAGCTCTTGAGTGGTTTCCATGTATAACAAGTTTTTAACTTTAAACTAAAACTAAGTTTTAGAGAAGTTCTCGGGTGTGATTCAGGGTAGATACCGTATTGAACCCAAGTAAGTATTTTAACATTTTTAAAATTTAAATGAAAGCAAGTTTTAAATTTAAAGTAAATCAAGATTTGACTATTTCTTAAAAAAAATCTTTGTAAAATAAATTCTGTTAAATATTGGTTTAAGAAAGGTTATATGATTATTTTACTTAAATTAATTTAGTTAAATTCTTTAGTTATTTTTAAACTTAAATGAAATATGTAACTAAGTAGTTTATTAAAAGATAAAATGTTTTAAATTTATGTATTAATCATAATTAAGTAATTAATAAAGAAAAAGGTTTATCTTTAAGTTAATTAAGGTCTTGGATAATTAATGAGTAATTAAATTAATGAAGTAAATAAAGAGATATTAATTAGTTAATGATTAAGGATTAATTAATTAATAATTAAGGATTATAGATTAATTAATTAGAGATAAATTAATTGGTAATTAAAGATAAATTAATTGGTAATTAGAGATTAATTAATTACTTAAATGATAATTACTTAATGTAAGTAATTAAAGGACTAATTTGTTAAGGGTTAATTAAGTTAATTAGTAATTAGAGGATAACTAGTTAATAATTAGAGGATAATTAATTAATAATTAAATGTTAATTAATTGAGGATAATTAACCAATGGGATAATTACTTAATGAAAGTAATTATGGATAATTAATTTTGATTGACAATTAAAGAATGATTAATTAATGGTTGTAATTAATTAGTGTTAAGTAAGCAGGATTTAAAAGCAATTAAATTAATTAGAAATGGTACAATTAATTTATCTTGCTTATAGATGATAAAGATATATTCAATGACTTAGGTTATTTGATTTCTCTAATATGTGATTTATGATGCTTTGTGATATGAGTTACTTTTGTTGAACTATGATATCATGGGTTATCTATCTGAGATAAATTGTTGTGTGAATATGAAATCCTGAATATAAATTGTATTGTTTAAACTTAAACAATTAGCTTAAAGAATAACATTGGATTCGAAGAGACCAGGGTCGGGTATCAGTAAATGCCCGAAACCACTTCGATTTGTAATCTACAATAAGTCTTTATAGATTTGGTATGTGCAATTAATAGGCTGGAATGGAACAATTTAAGTAAATTGGACCATTGAAACTATGTAGTGATACTTATGGACTGATTTGTGAAATAAGTATTGGTTTTAACAAGTTAAGAACTCGTTGTGAGGTACGAGTAATCCCAAGTTTTCAAATAAGTCTAATAATTCTGTATTTCAAACTTTATAGGTTTACTCATGCCGGTTTGGAGCCTGACCCGGGTGTTACTTTATTGTAATGCTCGGGTCAGACCGAGTATTACAGATTTTCAGGTTAGGACGTTCTGGAGCTCAAGAGGTGAGCTAGATGGTAGGAACGTATGGAGTATATTCCGTTATGTACCAGATTGTATTGTATGTAGTTTGGGACAGGTTGTTACAACCGTCCAGTTTATATTGTGAATGATTGTACTATGATGTATTGTTGTAAATTAACAGTTACAGTTTTCTTTGTAAATGCTATTATGATATTTAATTCGCTGTGAATGTGAGATGCTATTGTTTTCTGTTCTTCTTCTACCTTCTTCCTTTTTCTCTAACAATCTGAAATTTCCAGCGTTCGATTGCTCGACACTTCTACCGTGAACATATTAGTGTTGAATTTTCAAGGTCGAAAATTTTGGGTCGTTACAACGGTTATGCATGCATAGAATACGTATCAAAACTGATTATTAAATAGACAAGTTGATTCTAAACCCATTTAAAAGTCCTCACGATTATGCATTGTTAGAAGATATGTGAATTCAATTTTTAATAAAAAAAATTAGGAATACTACTAATCTCATTTAAAAGTCCTAACAGTTATGCATGGTTAGTACATGTTCAAATTTATGCTATAAATATACAAATAGACACAACTATATGATTTTGTAAATCGATATCATCCGTATCACTCTAAAGTGGAATATGCGTCAATCAGGGTATTTATGATTTTTTTTTATGTTTTATTGAAATTTAATATTTATACCCGATTGAGTATTAATTGTATTAATGTCTATCACTATATCTCTATTTTTCTAACACTATTACTCTTTTGCTGATAACAAAAGGGGGAGAGAAAAGTTAAATTTTGTAATAAATAAAGGTCAAATATTTTATTTGCATCTAGGTACGTTTATTTATTCTCATGCATATATGAAGGAGGAGCTTTGTGTAGAGAGGAAGCATTCAAATAGAGGGAGCAAATTGAATGATCAAATACATTTAATAAATTCAAAATCTTAAATAAATGTTTGTTATCATCAAAATGGGGAGATTGTTGAATATGCTATATATGATTTTTGGTTGATGATAATAAACATATATATATATATATATATTCATTTAAATGTATTTGTTAATATACTATTTTATTTTTCACATAATTAATAAATATTTGCTGAATAAAATAAATAACACAGTATAAATTCAAATAGATATTTTTTTCAAAAAAACATTTATTATTGAATAGTAAAAAATTGAGCCTTCACTATATACACAATTTTCAAACAATACAATTTTGATTACACAATTATCATTTACATAAGCACCTCACTACATTTCACTCATTCACTCGTATTTGATCTTCAACTTTATTCCAGATTGAATCCGGCATTTGAGCTATCTGCAAAATAAATGCTAACACAGTAAAGTTGAAAAGAAAATATTTTACAGTGAAAAATAAAGTGTATATTTCGAAAATATTGTTTGCCTCGGTTATTTGGGTTGTTGGTCATCATTTAATTTTGAATTCATCATATGTGAACAACTTGTGACATACACAGTGTATCACTGTACATGCCATAAGGCCGTGCACACCAATATACGCTTGATAAAATTACAGGGACAGTTGAGCACAAGGTCAAACCAAAATCAAAAGCCAGGTTCAACTTAAGTGAAATAGGTATTAAGTAACGATATTAGCACAAGGTCAAACCCGGGCTTTAAGCTGGATTCAACACAGGTGCAATTCAAAAAGCAAATAATTCTCGAGTGAAACCAATTCCATAAATTCATCGTGAATGCAACAACCAAGAAGCTATCAGACCTCAACAACATAGTTTTGAAGAAAAGGAATTCAAGATGAATGCATATACATCAATGGTGAACACAATGAACACATGGGTTAATGCTACAGAGACCAGGCCCAAATGTACATGAACACTTGCAACAGAAAGTGGTGTACCGTGCACATGTAACCGGAACATCAAGGAGCAACAAAATGATGAAGTTCCAAATTAACATAAGTTCAGAAAGTCATGTACATATTCAAGTTGCACAGACCAGTTCAATAAGACTTCCAATTGAACCTGACTAAAATGGCAACAAGACAACAAGTCAACTGACTTCAAGATGCTCCATATAAAACCAGACTCGAATCAACAGTAGACATAGTTCAATGCAACACAGTAGCAAGAATGCAAATACAAGTTGTGATATCCCAGAATTTCAAGCAAATTTAAATGAGATAATCTCCTTTATAAATTACTAAAACTGGCAAAATATTTATTTTCAAATAATAATAATGTTTTGTTTTTAAATATAGATAAATAAATTTTAAATAGAATTATTAATTACAAATTGAATTTTGGTTTGTTTAATACATACATACATACACACACACACACACATATATATATATATATATATATATATATATATATTTGAATTGATTTTAAATTGGATTTTAAATCGAATTTGAATTTGAATTTGAACTTGAGATTTAAACGATAATTAACTTAAAATGTTTTGGATTTAAAAATATATGTATAAGATTTTTAGTAATATATATTTTGTTTTCTTTTAAAGAATTTTATTCATATAAATTAAGAGTGTATTTACTAAATAGTAAAGTAAATAAAAGCTTTATAAGCATTTAAAATTTAATTAATCTCATGCATAATTACACATGTAAGCTAAATAAGTACAATTTAACAAATGTAAGTAAAATAATACATGCTAATGACAAATGTTAAGTAATTTTACAAGTGTCATCATTTTTATTTTCGTTTTCTTTAATTCATAATAAATCACAGTTAACTCTATATAAACACACGTCTTCTCTCTTCATCTCTTTTTCCCAATCTCATTTTCAAAAGCAAAGAAAACTTAAGAACAAAACCTGTAATTTCATCAAATCAGAAACTCAAACTGTAAAACAATTTTCTGAGCCAAGAAAAAATCAAAGCAAGAAAACAAGCCTGTAAACATAAATTTTTCTAGCCAAAGAAATTTTAAAACAGCAATCAGCAACCTCAAATCAACTAAGCAAGCAAGAACACCTCGGTTTCAAAGCTTAAATCATCTCATCAACAAAGCATTTTTAAGAAGATCACAGCAATCCAAAGTTTCCAGATGCAAGCATTTCCTTCCAGTTTTCAAAATCTGGCATCTCAATTTCTAAAGTCTCTGCACATCATAAATCAGATGATTAAACTTTTTATTAAGATAAGTTTAAGTAAATAAAATCTATGCATGTAAATTTCTGAGATGATTATGTCTTGCGCATATATATATATATATATATATATATATATATATATATATATATATATATATATTAGTGAAATTTCTGTACATATGTTTGTGTTGAACTATGCATGTTTGGGTCTGTCTAATTCTTCTCTGTTTTCAAGTTTACAGACTTTAAAATAAACCAAAATTCAAAATCTCCTTAACTAATCACTGTTAGGCTTTAAGTTTTAAACACAGTATGTTTGTTTAAATATAAAATTAAAATTTTATTCAAATAAAAATTGGTTTGAAAATCTTTTCAAGATGATACAGTAGTAATTTTAATAACATGTTAAAATCAAGTATTGTAATTTGTTGATTTAATTACATAACTTGAATCGACTCGGTAAAATATGATTTTTAAAATGAAAATCAAGATTTTTAGATTGGGATTGAGGCAGTATTTCGATGCTGACCGGGAAATTCTTTTGATCAAATTCTGGTGGCCGGAGGTACTCTGATGATCGGGGTTTCGACTGAAGGTGAGGGAAGGTTTGGCGAGCTTGGCAAAAATATCAGATGGGTGGATAAACCACCGTGGCATCGGTGGTGGGTCGAAATGGGTTTTAAACCCTAAAATAGATCGAGGTCAAAAATATGGTCACCGCGGCGTCTCTGGCGAATCGAGTGGCATCGGACCTGGCGCATTGGTTGCGTGGATGTCTAGCGAAGCTTAGGTCGTGGTTTTACAACCTTTGGTGGTCGGAGTTGTCATGGCTAGAAGTTTTTCTGTGGTGGTTCAGTTCCAGGTTGATCGAGATGTCCTCGATTTTGAATTTGTGTTCCAGACGAAATCTGATCGGTCGAAAATGAAGGGATGGGTCATCGTCGACTCAGCGACCATAGCTAGGGTGATCGGAGCATCACCGTTGCATTATGCAGGTGCACATGTGTCTGTTGTGTCAGTAGTCTGGGTAGTGGATGTTGACTCGAAGAGAAGCTCGGGGATAGGCATGTGTTGCTCAAGTTCGTCTACGAGTTTAACGCGAATGGAATCATGTTTCCAAGTTTTAAGTTCTAACAATCTAATTATTTTTTAAAAAAGGGGTTAAGGTAAGGGGAAACTCAGGAAGAACTCGAGTAACTATCGGGTTGGACCCGAAGCAGGTTGTAAACCAAGTTTTAAAAAGTTTAAAATAAAGCAAGGTTTTGAAATTAAAATAAATTTAGTTTAAACTTTTCTTAAATAAATTCCTTTTATATATAATGAATGTTCTCTTAACAATTTTTTTTAGGAAGCTGTATGATTTGGTTGTAAAGTTAAATATTTATTTTATTTTAAATTAAATGATTTAATTAAGTAAGTTAAATAAAGATAAATGTTTTAAATAATGTTAATGAAAATAAAGCAATTAATAAACAAAAGATTTATCTTAAAGTTAATTAAGGTTTTGATAATTAATTAATTAAGAGTAATTAGTATAATTAATTAATGATTAATTTAAAATAATAAGATGATTAAAGGGTAAATAACTAATTTAATTAATTAATGAATAAGGATTAATAAATTAAAAATTAAGGGCTAGAAGTTAATTAATTAGAGGTTAATTAATTTGTAATTAAGGATTATTAATTTATAATTAAATATTAATTAATTAAGTAATTAAGATTAATTAATTTATAATTTGAGATTAATTAATTGAGTAGTTAAGGATTAATTAAACTATAATTAAGCATTAATTAATTAAGTAATTAGAGATTAATTAATTAAGTAATTAGAGGTTAATTAACTGGTAATTAAGAAGTACTTAATTTGTAATTAAGATTTATTAATTAATTATTAAGGTTTATTAATTAATATTTAAAGGATAATTAATTGATTAAAGATTAATTAATCGATTATAAAGGTAATTAAGGAATGGTTAATTAATTAAATGGTCTGTAGTTAATTAATTAATGATTGATTAAGCTAGGAATTGGTGATTAATTCTTAAGTAATTAATTTAATTTAAGTTAATTAAATTAATTATAATAGGGCTTAATAATTCTTGCTTGTGGATGATTGTTAAGTAAAATGTTTGGATTAATTGATATCTATTGAATGATAATCTGTAATATTCTGTGATGTGATATTTGATATAGCTATGATAAATGTGTATGATTTGTCTGTGATTAATGCTGTGTGAATTCAATGTTTTGGAATTGAATTGAATTGTTTAACCTTAAACAACTTGGCTTTTAAGAAATATTTGGATTTCATGAGACCAGGATCGGATTTCAAGTTTGATTATCCGAAAACCACATCGATCCAAGTCAAACGTTAGTTCGTGAAATCTCAAGTGAAGATCAAGATGGAGTTTTAGAGTGCAAGGGTTATTGTTGTTAACTCTAAGGGAGATTCCTAAATGAGTGTAACGAGATAATGCCTTCGGTTTCGTTCGAACCCGGAACGAACTTGCATGGATGAATGCTGTCAGACCATCATCAATGGAGGACGATGAGCATTCCAAGATGTGTTCTTTAAAAGGAAATCGTAGCCTCAAGTCTCATCAACCGAGAATGGCTAAAAAAGGGGAGGTGCAGCAAGGTTAAGTGGATAGCACCCAAGTAGGACAAGATTTACCCCTATCGAGAGGTCCCTTTTTATTTCGGCTTAGTGGGCAGTTGTTGGACACAACTGCGGGGTTGCCTTGGTCGGGACTGTCCAGTAAGAGATGGTTCCGGCCTTGTGTTGTAGGGGATTTATGGTGGATCCTCGGTACTCTGATCTAGACCAGGTACTGTGACGGGTGGTGCCCCAGTAGTCCTGCCATTGTATGGAATCCAATCTCCAATAAGTGCCCTCCGACTTGATTGTAAACCTATGTATGCTGGAATTTAATAAATGTAACAATTTCGGCTATATTCTAACATATTTGAAAACCTTAGACCCTATTATAATATTTTCGGATTTCCTATCAAATGTTTTGGTTATCGTAAGGTAAAAACTTTCCCACGTTTATGCGTGGGAAGTTTTACGTGATACCTTTCTTTTCAAATGATTTTTAAAGTTAAACAACTTTTAATCATTTACTCACATCAGACCCATGTCTAACCCTGAGCTTATTCTGTTTTTCTTAAACTCTTGGGTACTCAAATTTTTATGAGTAGCCAAGTGATCAAGTTTGGCTTGATGAATTTTGGAGAAGCTTAGAGCTGGAGTCCAAACACATCTATCTATATCTTTCCGCTGTGTTGTGTCTTTGTCTGTGCATTTTGGGATGTAATGTATAGACAGGTCTTTATGACTGTCTAGTGTAATGAAGTTGCATAACTGTGTGTACTCGATATGTATAAGATTATGTAATGGATATGTGAAATATTATATTATATTTTCTTCTGTTTTCGCTGTGAGATTCTGACGTTGTTGTTCTTTCTTTCTATCTTTTCTATTTCTACCTATTTCTTTTCTTATTGATAATGCGTCTTTTTCTGAAACAGAAGGCGGGTCGTCACATTGGTATCAGAGCATATGTTGAGATAATACCTAGGGAGTAGTCTTTATCTTGAGAGCGCGTATTGTAATTTTTATATAACTATATACCCTTCTAAATTTGTTGGTTACCTGTCCTGGTTGCCAAAATGAGTTCAAGAGGCAGGAGAGGCAGAGTGATGTGGAGCAAGTCGACCAATAATGGAAGAGGTCAGACTGCTAGCGAGGCTGTGAATCCAGCACCGCCTCGAGTTAGTTTGCTGGTTTGTGTAAAGTTTTCACAAATCTTGGAGGGAGGCCTTTTAAAGGATCGAAGACTATAATTGAGGTTCAGGCTTGGCTACGCTCATGCGAGTGCATCTTTAAGAGTTTGGATTTGTCTGACGAGCAGAAAAGAGTGATGGCTTCATGGCAACTGCAAGAAGGTGTTGCGGCTTGGTGGGATGCAGTTTCGGCAAATAGCTTAGAGGAAGACATTTCTTGGAGTATATTTAAGGAGTTGTTTGAGGAACAGTTGATGCCAACAGCTGGAAGGACTCGTCTGTACCGAGATTTTTTTTTGGTTTGAAGCAGGGAAGCATGACTATAGAAGAATATGAGACCAAATTTAACGAATTATCTCGCTATGGTCCAGGACTCATAGACATTCCCCTCAAAAAGAATGAAATGTTTGTGCAAGGACTAAGGCTAGAGTTTCAAGAAAAGATGATAGCGCATTTGAAGGGATTATTTGTAGAGTTGATTCATATGGCACTTAGATATGAGGAGTAGATGAATAAGAAATCGGTGGCATCTGTAGCAGCATCGGGAGGGAATTCTTCCAACCCGAGTAAGAGAAAGTTCAATCCAAATTAGAAGAATAAGAATAAGAAGAAGCCTGGAAGCAACAACGAAGCTCGGAAATGTTGTATTTGTCAGTAAGTAGGGCATTTGGCTAATCAGTGTCCTCAGGGTAGAACTCAGCAGCAGCAGCAGCGTCAGAATGGACCAGGTTCAGCAATGGTTCAGAAATCGTTATGCTTCAACTGTCACCAGCCGGGCCATATAGTGAGAGCTTGCCCGCTACTTCAAAAAGCTCCGCAGAACAAGGTGTTTACTCTGGAGGGTGTACCATCAGCTTCTTCTAAAGGAAAAGGAGTATTGGAAGGTACATACTTTTAGATGGCAAGTATAATAAAGTATTGTTTGATTCGGGTGCCTCTTTTAGTTTTATCTCTTTGGAATCAGCAGAGAAGTTTCATCATACTCCTAGTACAATAAACCGTCCTATTCTTTTATCTAATCCTATAAAGGGAGTAACCAAGTTAGATATGATCTGTAAGGGTCTGAGAATTTCCTATCTATCCTATAGTTTTTCATGCGACCCTTATGTGTTGGATTTTAAGGGGTTTGACCTTATATTGGGGATGGATTATCTTAATAAGTATAAGGCTATTCTGATCTGTGAAGAGAGAATAGTTTCTTTGGAAACTGATCTGGGAAGGGTTGCGAAAGTGATGTGTGATGGTTCTGGAATTCACTTGGGTAGACTTTTATATGGAGTTGAGACTTACCAAGAGGAGGAAGGAGATATCTAAGTGGTCAAAAACTTTCCAGATATCTACGAGGAAGTCAAGTGTTTACCTCCGCATCGGGAGATAGAGTTTCGCATTGATTTGGTTCCGAGAGCTATACTAGTGATTCGACCTGGCAGAAGGATAACTCCTAGAGAGAGGGAGGAGCTAGTGAAGTAGACTCAGGATCTATTGGAGAAAGGATTGATTAGGCCCAGTTTTTCTTGTTGGGGTTCGGCTGCAGTGTTTGTCACCAAGTCGGATCATTCTTTAAGGTTCTGTGTTGATTATCGAGAGTTGAGCAAAGTAACCATCCGAAATGAGTATCTTTTTCCTCGTATAGATGATCTATTTGATCAGCTGCATGGAGCTTCTGTTTTCTCCCAACTGGATTTAGCTTTGGGTTTCCACCAGTTAAGGGTAGCTGAAGACAGTATACCCTTGACTGCGTTTAGGGGACCCAATTGTTTCTATGAGTGGTTGGTTATGCCTTTCGGGCTGACCAACGCTCTTGCCTATTTTGTAGATTTGATGAACCAAGTTTTTCGAGATGTGTTGAATAAGTTTGTACTCATGTTCGTCGATGACGTTCTTATCTATTCCAAGTCTGAGAAAGAGCATAAGCAACACTGGGAATAGTGTTGGAGACACTGAGAAGGCATGTTCTGAAGGCTAAGTTCTCTATGCCATTTTTGAAAATCGAAAGTCGGATTTTTGGGGCATATTGTTTCTAGAGAGGGCATTTCTAGATCCAGCCAAGGTAGCAACTATTCTGGAGTGGAAGCAACCGCAGACTCCGACAGAAGTCCATAGTTTTCTGGGTTTAGCAGGCTACTATAGGAAGTTCATCAAGGATTATTCCAAGATCTCTTCACATTTAACCAAGCTGATAAGGAAGGGAGCAAAGTTCAAGTGGATCCCTGAATGTGAGGAAGCTTTCCAGAATCTGAAGGCGAAGTTGATAAATGCTCCTCTGTTAGCTATTTCGGATGGGAAGAGTAAGTTTGAAGTCTATACGGATGCCTATATAGTAGGGTTGGGTGCAGTGTTGATGTAGAATGGAAAGGTAATTGCGTATGCGAGCAGACAGTTGAAGCCACATGAAAGGAACTACGCTACGCACGATCTAGAGCTGTTGGCCATCATCTTTGCTTTGAACATCTAGGGGCACTATCTTTTGGGAGAGAAGTTTGAGCTTTTTACGGATCACGGACCTTTGAAGTACCTTTTCTCCTAGAAAGGTATAAATTTGAGGCAGCAGAGGTGGGCAGAATATTTGGCATCTTATGATTTGGATATCCTTTATACTCCAGGGAAGGCGAATGTTGTGGAGGATGCTCTGAGTAGGAATGCATTTCTGTCTTTATTGGAAGTTGTTCCGTCTCTTCTGGAAAGGATTTCGAGTAAGCAATGATCAGATAGAAGATTGAGAGGAATCATCAGGAGAGTTAATAATGGTCAGCGTTCCAGTTTTGAGATTGATGACCAAGGATCATTGAGGATCAATCAAAGGATTTGTGTTCCAAATTTCAAGGATTTGAAGCAAGAAGTCTTATCAGAGAGTCATCGCTCCAGGCCGAGTATCAACCCAGGGATTTCAAAGATGTAGAAGGATATGAAGAGAATCTTCTGGTGGCTAGGCATGAAGAAGGATATCACTACTTTCATTAATGGATGTGCTATCTGCCAGCAGGTGAAGGGTGATCAGTAGAAGATAGCAGGATTGTTGCATCCTTTGGAAGTTCCGACGTGGAAGTGGGAAATGATTTTTATGGATTTCATCGATGGTTTGCCAAGGACCAAGAAGGGAATGAAGGAATATGGGTAATTGTGGACCGTTTGACCAAAAGCGCCCATTTTATTCCCATTAAGGCAACCCGTACTGGAGCGTCTTTGGCTGAGATTTTCTTGAGAGAGATTTTTAGATTGCATGGTGTTCCAGTCAGCATAGTAAGTGATTGTGATCCTATCTTCACCAGCAAGTTTTGGAAGGCTTAGCAATCAGCTATGAGTATGAGATTGAGTTTGAGTACAACATATCATCCCCAGACCGACGGTCAGATGGAAAGGCAGAACCGAATTCTGGAAGATATGTTGAGGGCTTGTGTTTTATATTTTGGTGGACCTTGGGAGGGCCATCTACATTTAGTGGAATTCTCATACAATAACAGTTACCAAGCGAGTATCAAGATGGCACCCTATGAAGCTTTATATGGAAGACCATGTAGATCCCTATCCTGTTGCGTAGAGTCAGGAGATCGTCTTGTTCTTGGTCTAGATTTGATTAGAGAGGCATCTGCGAAGGTAGAGCTTATCAAGAAGAGAATGAGAACAGCACAGGATCGCCATAAGAAATATGCATACAAGAGACGAAGACAATTGGAATTTGAGATTGGAGATTTGGTCTTTGTCAAATTTTCCTCGATTAAAGGAGCGATAAGATTTGGGAAGACAGGAAAACTTTCCCCAAGGTATAATGGTCCATTCCGAGTGCTCGAAAGAATTGGTGCTATGACCTATAGGATTGAATTGCCAGTCCAAATGGCTGGAATTCACAATAGTTTTCAAGTATCTCATTTGAGGAAATACGTGCACGATCCATCTCTTGTTGTGGAGCCAGCAGCGCAAGAAGACTTAGAGATTGAACCAGACTTATTTGTTGTCAGGCATCCATTCCATATTGTTGATCAAGATGAGATGCAACTCAGATGTAGGTCAAGGTCCAGTGGAGCTAGTCAAGGTCCAGTGGAGCGAGGATCCCAGAGATTGTACTTGGGAGACTCTAGATAGTTTTTGAAAGGCATATCCGGATTTGTGTCCGAATAGCTAGGGAAGTTTGTTGAATTAATTGTTTATTTGGATGAATTATTTGTTTGGTTGCTAATGTATGACTCACATATATGCTTGAATTGTTTGAAATAAAATAAATAATTTGGATTATCTTTTATTTTAAATTTCGGGACGAAATCTTTTAAGGGGGAGGAATGTGATATCCCAGAATTTCAAGCAAATTTAAATATGATAATCTCCTTTATAAATTATTTAAAATTGGAAAAATTATTATTTTCAAATAATAATGTGTTTTTTTTAAATATAGATAAATAAATTTTAAATAGAATTATTAATTAAAAATTGAATTTGGGTTTGTTTAATATATATATATATATTTAAATTGATTTTAAATTGGAGAATTTGAATTTGAATTTGAATTTGAACTTGAGATTTAAAAGATAATTAACTTAAAATGTTTTGGATTTAAAAATATATGTATAAGATTTTTAGAAATATATAATTTGTTTTCTTTTAAAGAATTTTATTTATATAAATTAAGAATGTATTTATTAAATAGTAAAGTAAATATAAAAGCTTTATAAGCATTTAAAAATTAATTAATCTCATGCATAATTACACATGTAAGCTAAATAAGTACAATTTAACAAATGTAAGTAAAATAATACATGCTAACGACAAACGTTAAGTAATTTAACGTATGTCATCTTTTTTATTTTCATTTTCTTTAATTCCTAATAAATCATAATTAACTCTATATAAATACATATCTTCTCTCTTCATCTCTTTTTTCCCTATCGCATTTTCAAAAGCAAAGAAAACTTAAGAAAAAAACCTGTAATTTCTTCAAACCAAAAACTCAAACCTGTAAAACAATTTTCTAAACTAAGAAAAAACCAATGTAAGAAAACAAGCCTGTAAACACAAATTTTTCTAGCCAGAGAAATTTCATAAAAGCAATCAGTAACCTCAAATCAACTAAGCAAGCAAGAACACCTCAGTTTCAAAGCTTAAATCATCTCATCAATAAAGCATTTTTAAGAAGATCACAGCAATTCAAAGTTTACAGATTCAAGCATTTCTTTCCAGTTTTCAAAATCTAGCATCTTAGTTTTTAAAGTCCCTGCACATCATAAATCAGGTGAGTAAACTTTTTATTAAGAAAATTTGAAGTAAATAAAATATGTGCTTATAAATTTATGAGATGATTAATGCCTTGCATGTATATATATTAGTGACTTATCTGTATATATGTTTGTGTTGAACTATGCATGTTTGGGTCTGTTTGATTCATCTCTGTTTTCAAGTTTACATAGTTTAAAAATAAACCAAAATTCAAAATCTCCTTAACTAATCACCGTTAGGCTTTGAGTTTCAAACACAATATGTTTGTTTAAACATAAATTAAAGTTTAAAATTTTATTCAAATAAAATTGGTTTGAAGATCTTCTGGAATCAAGATGATACAGTAGTAATTTTAATAACATGTGAAAATCAAGTATTGTAATTTGTTGATTTAATTATATAACTTGAATCGACTTGGTAAAATATGATTTTAAAATGAAAATAGTGAACTTTAGATTGGGATTGAGGCAGTATTTCGGTGTTGACCAAGAAATTATTTTTGGGCAAATTCGGGTGACCAGAGGTACTCTGGTGGTTGGCGTTTCGACTGGAGGTGGGGAAAGGTTCGACAAGCTTAGCAAAAATATCACATGGGTGGATAAACCACCGTGGCGTCGGAGGTGGGTCGAAATGGGTTTTAAACCCTAAAATAGGTCGAGGTCAAAAATATGGTCATCGCGGTGTCTCTGGCGAATCGAGTGGCATCGGACCTGGGGCATTGGTTGTGTGGATGTCTGGCGGAGCCTAGGTCGGGGTTTCGCAACCTCTGGTGGTCGGTGTTGTCGTGGCGAGAAGTTTTTCTGTGGTGTTTCAGTTCTAGGTTGATCGATATTTCCTCGATTTCGAGTTTGTGTTCCAAATGAACTCTGGTCAATCGAAAATGAAGGATGGGTCATCGTCGACTCAACGATGATAGCTAGGGTGATTGGAGCGTCACCGCACTGTGCAGGTGCATATGTGTCTGTTGTGTCAGTAGTCTGGGTAGTGGATATTGACTCGAAGAGAAGCTCAGGGACAGGAGTGTGTTCCTCGAGTTCTTCTATGGGTTTAACGTGAGTAGAATCATGTTACCAGGTTTTAAGTTCTAACATTCTATGTTTTTTTTTTAAAAAAAAAGGGTTAAGGTAAGGGGAAACTCGGGAAGAACTCGAGTAACTATCGGGTTGGACCCGAAGCAGAGGGTAAACCAAGTATTAAAAAGTTTAAAATAAAGCAAGGTTTTGAAACTAAAATAAATTTAGTATAAACTTTTCTCAAATAAATTCCTTTTACAGGAAAATGGGTTGAAGGAAGTTTTTATTACTGTTTTTGGGCCTACGGACGCGCATGTTTTTTTTCGTCTGAAGGACGCGGGCTTTATTTTTTCGTTCTAAGGACAAACTTCTGTAAAATTTAATTTTTCGTCTTTATTTCTTCTCCACCTTCTTTCTGATATTACTTATCTTTGTTCATCGATCTTCTCGATTCAAGGACGCGTTTTGTATTCGATCTTCTCGATTGTCATCGATCTTCGTCGTGTTTTTTCACCGTCGATCTTCATCGTGCTTTGGATCTTTACAATTTTGTTACATTCAGGTATATTACTTTTATTTGTTTCGATATTATTTTTATCTTTCTCTGATAATATATCATTCGATTAGTAATTATTATTTTTTGTTTTTCTATGTTGTATAGTTTGTCTTCTTCCAGGTTTCAATTCCTATTTTGGATTTGTTTCAATGGCAAGGTAAGATTTTATTGTGTATTATTCTGTTTCTTCAGTATTGTTTAAGGTTTTACAATTTTACTGTTCATCTATCTTACGAGTGAATTTCATCTGTAGTTTTTTTCGTTATGCTATATTTATATAGCATTCTTTGCTGTTGTATTCATATTTTGTTGAAATTATTACTTTTATTTAGCTCTTAATTGGATTTCGATTTGTTATGCTATGTTAATTTAACATTTTTTGTTGTTGTTGTGTCATAACATTAAGTAAGTTTTTTAGCTGGTTTTTTAATTTCTTTTGCAGCACTGATATCTATGATAATGAAGCAAAAATTTTGCTAGTTATTTTTGAACATAATGCGAATTGTTATTCTACTCGACTCATGACTGGCTCCTTTTTGTTTGGTGTTAAGACTGAAATATGTGAAGTTTGGCCACATCTTAGTCCATTTTTTATTGAGATATCTTATGTTCTTACGAATAAGAATATAATCATTGTACTGATTCAGATTTGATTAGTATTATGTGTTTTCTAATTTTCAAGAATAGTTAATATTTTAAGTTTACTGTTAAGGAAAATGTTTGTGTTAAGGAAGCTGAAATTGCTTGCTGTGGTTTAGGCAATGCAAGTGTTCAAAGCTCTTCAATTGGTAGTCATTCTGGTTCAAATAGTGATTCACATGCTGATTCTTCTTATTATTTGAAAGATATGTTGAAGAAAGGTTGTCAAAAAACTATTGTGGATTTTCTTGGTTTTTGTTGCTGAGGATTTTCGGGATTTTTTAATGGCATATCAAATAAAAAATGGTTATGATTTGATTTTTATAAGAAATTCTCCAGATAGAATTTTGGTTAATTGCTCTTGGTTGAAGGATGGTTGTAAGTTTTATCTTAATGCTTCTTCGGATCTCGGTCTACTCTCTCGGTTTTTTACTAGAACTTACAATTTTGATCATTCGTGTGGAGGCGGTCTTAGAGATGTTAATAAAGTTAATATTTCAAGTAGATTTGTTAAATCTTTGATTTTTGATCAAATTCGAGATGCTCCTAAGAAGAAGCCAAAAGATATTATGAAGGAATTTAGACGAGAGTACAATTTTAATCTTTCATATTATTATGCTTATAGCGGAAAACATTGGCTTTGAAAGAAATATATAGCGATGATGCTATGTCATATAATGATTTACATTGGTATTTAGAAGCGTTGCAAAAGTATAATCCTGGTAGTTATATGGCCATGGAAGTTAATGGTTCAACTGATCAGTTTGAGAGAGTTTGTATTGGTTTTGGTGCTTGTCTACTTGAATTTAAACATTGTCGGCCATTAATATTTTTAGACGTAGCTGCTATGAAGGGAAGACCAGGTGTTTTGTTAGCTGCTACTTCTAAAAATGGTAATCAAGGTATGAGTTTCATTTATTTTTTTTATTCACTCATTTGTTTTTCTAGTGATGATATATTAAACTATTATTGTTCAAAGTTGTACATAATTATAATGCAGCCATGTTTACACAAGAATTGTTGCCTTTATTTTATTAAATGATTGGCATGGTTATACTATAAATGTTTATGGTAGAAATGTTTACAAAAACATAAACTAAAATTTTATGTAGCAGTAACTAAAAGACTTTTAAATAACATATGCTATATTCATATATCATTTTGAATTTACTTTAATTGAGTATAATAGAAATTATTAACCTTTAATAATGGTTTTGATGTTTAATATAATTCTTGTTTCTTTTTACTGAGCTGTCTTTAATTATTTATTTTGTTGGTTTCTTTCCTCTTGCTATGGGTATTGTTTCGCACGAAAATGAATCTAATTGGTCTTGGTTTTTATCCCATTTGAAAGGAATGCTTAATTAAGATCGGTCTTTAGTTTTTATGTCTGGTCGTCAATGGGGTCTTGTTTTAGGCGTTCCCAAAATATTCCTTCTTCATATCATAGCTATTGTTTACTTCACATGGAACAGAATATTGGTACTGTTGTCAAGGCTGCTAAAGGTGATTCATCTATTGTGGAGTTTTCCAAACTTTGTGCTAAAGCTTCTAAAGTGTATGATTTTGAGCGATATCTTTCCAAATTTAATGGTATTGGGGATACATCTGCAGAAATTTTTTTAAGAGATAAACCGATTGACCATTGGGCAGATTTGTTTTTTCAAGAAAAGCGTTATGGTGAGTATTCTTCTAATGTTGCAGAAAGTTTCAACTCATGGATTTTGGAAGATAGAGTTATGCCTATAACTTCTTGTTTGGATGGTATTCGTGTGAAAGTTATGGAGCAAATGACAAGACGAAGAGAGAAATGTTGTTTATGGACAACAAATCTTTGTCCTATTATGGAGGAACGTTTGTCAAAGTTAGTAGATGATGGCTTTGGTTGGGATGTTTTTAAGTCTTCTGAATTTGTGTTTGAAGTTAAATCTCCTAAGTCACAGGTTGTTGATCTTAAAAATCGTTTATGCACTTGTAATCAATGGAGAGTTACTAGTTTTCCATGTGCTCATGCAATTAAGTGCATTAACAAGTGTAGATTATCAGTTTATGATTTTGTGAAGGACTATTTCACTGTTAATTCTTTTAGATCTTCATATACTAATGCTATCAATCCAATTCCAGATTTTGATAAGCCAATTGCTGCTGAAAATGATGTTTTGATTAGGCCTCCTAAAGAAATTCGTGGTGCTGGAAGACCATCTACAAAGAGGCGTGTTGGATTTGGATATTCTCAAAGTAAAAGAAAAAGATGCAGTCAGTGTAATGAAGTTGGCCACAACAAAAGGAATTGTCTTTGTTCTTAAAAAATTTAAGAAAATTTATGTATTTTGTTACTGTAATTGAGAAGTTTTTTAAGTGTACAGCTGCTAAAGCTTATAGAAAAATGCAGTTATACTTTGTGAAATCATTAGAAAATAAAATGTGAAATGTTTTGGTTTTTTTTTTAAATTTGTGATATATGCTGTTCCTCTGCATTTTGGTATTGATTTTTGTATTCAATGCTATATGCACTTATCATTTCAATTGAATGCCATTTGTAACTAGCATTTAATTATAATTAGTATTTTGTTTCATGTCGTTGAAATCCATCATCTGTCATTGTATACAAATGAGTAAGCTTTTGAGCAAGAACGAAGGATTTGATGATGATGATATACTGTCTATACGATTACTTGGTTAAATTATTTAAGTGGTTTTGTAATGATTTTCCAGTATGATGATGTATTGTTTATATTATATTGTGGAACATCTGTTCCCATATTTCTTCTACAGTGCATCTGAATATCGTCTGTTATTGTTGCAAACAGCGGTTGGAAAAAATAATTCCTAGTAATTTGTAAATGGGATATCTTCATTATGCAGACTACATCTATCTGTTTCAGAAAATAACATAAAATAACATACACTGCTACAGAACAAACGGTGTGTTCGACAACTACTTTACTTACTGTGCAAACTAATCTCTTTACTTCAGTCACAAATGTGTATACCAGTCATCTATTAATTACTTCTTCCACCTTGCATATTTCATCACCACCACAACATTATACTGCCTTTTACTACTTAAACTACCACTATTGCTTGCTACTTCATTTTAAACTACATCTTTACTTTTCTGCTCGTATACATCCCACACTCAAACTTCCACTGCTAAATTGCTGACATCTTCACCATTTTCTTATTGCAGCAATGCTTCCATTACCACCATACAACAACCCACTACGTTTTCCTTCCTAACTTACAATAAAACCATTATTTCCATGTTTCTACCCCAGCACTTATCATATCCATAATTGCCTATATCTGCTTATCATTTCAGTTTAATGCTAGTTATAACTAGAATTACAGTGTAAATAATAGTCAACACATTTGAAATGAAGTTGAAACATTGGAAATCATATAACAATTTGATATGGATAAATTCACACATTATTGATCACAGTTGTAACAACCCTGGGTTTTACAACAATTAATCATCGTTGTTTGACGATCAATATTGGTTGTTAATTGCTGTTGGAGTTTTAAAAATCAAGTTGAAATTCTTTTAGTAATTTGATTAAGGAATTGTGTTTGGGATTTTAAGCATAATATCGGCCCACTTAGTTTTGCCGTGTTATTTGTTAATACCGTTCCACTCTCTCTCTCCATCATTTTTCATTTTCAAACCCTAAGCAGTAAACACAGATGCGAAAAAAATGGCGGCCTCAAAATTATGCGTTCGTTCTCGTTCGAATCAAAATTAGGGTTATGTTGGAAATCGAAGGCACTACTTTCAGATGTTCGATCGAGGGGAGCTTTCGACCTGGCTTTCGGCGAATTATTTGGCTGCTCGTAAACAAGGTGAGTGAATTTCGATTTCACTCACATCTACTTCAAAATGCTGGTTATATGTGTTTCGAGTTCTTGATTTTGTTTATATCTGTTCGTTCTTCTTTATCTGAGTTTGGATCAGTATGCTTGAGTTTGTCAACTGATTGCTCGGTTGTTTGAAGTTGTTGGATATTGGTGATTTCTTTGATTTTATGAATTTCGTATGATCTGATACTGGAATACACGGACTTGATTTTATCTTGGTTCAATTTTCAAATTGTTGTCGACTGAGAGTTGCTTGACTTCGTCTCGGCCATCCGAGTATATTTTGTTGTTGATGATTTATATTAGCCATCTAATTTTGTTTTAATGCTTTGGCGATGATGTTTTGTTTGACTTTGGTTATATTGGTTACTGCCTTTGGTAGTACTTTCGACCCCGTTCGATTTTTACTTGTGGTTTCATAACTTCGGCCATTAATAGTTACTTATGTCATCGGCCATTAACAGTTGACTTTGTGAATTCTTTGATTTCGGTAGAGGCTGATGCAACTAACTTAGTTGTTGCATTGGTTAACCACTTGACTTGTTGAGTTTCCCTCTGATTGTCTCTGACCTGGAGCATTTGGTGTACTTTCTTTTGAAGCATACATCAGTGCCTAGGTTCACTTACTTGACTGGGCAGTAGCTTGAATTATGAAATTTGAGTTGTCAATTTGAAATGATTCGTTGTTGTGTGATTTTCTGAATATTTAAAAATTTGCTATTTGACTTCCATTGTAGCACCAGTGCACTTGTATGTGTATTTATGCCCACCGCCGTGCACATCCCTTGGTGCAATTTGTTTACATCTCCTTATGTGCTCGAGCTATTCTATTGCATTGAGTAATTAAGTGATTTGCCTACTTGTACATTTAGTTACATTCTCAGACATTTTGGTGGTAACTGCTGTTATTGGCTATACTTGATTATTTTTGAATTCGTCCCTGAGCAGTTTTGATTTTCATGGTCATTTGTTCATGATACATTTGTTATTCTCACTTCGAGCACTCTGATCTGTGAAGCATTTTGATCATTGTATGTTGACTCTCAAGTCTCCAATTGATGATGGTCTTTGTCTGGTGCTATTTCATGTTCCTCTCTGGTTAGCATTGCGTAGTTGCCACTGTGTTGCATTTAGTCTCGGTGGTTGTTACTGCATTCATGTTCATTCCCTTCTGGTCTCTGGTCTTTGACTTATGTATTGTCTTTACTCCTAACAGCTCATTTCTTTAAACTGGTTTAAACAGTCAAAACTCTGTTTCATTTTGCCTGTTAGTGTGGGCTGATTGTGCACTGACATGAGTTCGAACCTTTTTCACACTGTTGGTCCATGTTGCACCATTTTGTTGTAAGTATTCATGTTCATTTAGGAGAGATGAACTTGTCTCTGTCGATTGTCATTTTGAACTGCTGCATTCTTTTGTTCTAGAATCTGATACATTGCATTGATGCTTTGTATTCATTTGCATTTGGTCACTATGCTTCACTGGTGACATTATTTTAAGTAAGGTTGCTCTGTGTCTTTTTCTGTTGTGTGTTGTGGTGCCATATTCTTGGTGCTCTCACCTTCAGTTTGCTATCTTCCTGTAGTTGTACCACTGTTGTCCTCTTTTCTTGACATTTTGAACTTGAACTATGGCATTCTTGTGGTGACTGCAGTTTAGTCTGTATGCAGTCTTACCCTCGATGGTTTGCATTGCATTGAAGCATTTGGATTTGTCTATCTAATTGCACTTGAGTTGAATCTAGCTTAAACGCTTGGGTTTGACCTTGTGTTCGTTCGTGAATTTTTATTGGGTACATCATCACTGTAGTGGCAAGGCAGTGCACGCAAGCGTGAACTGCAGCCACACGGTATTGCTTTTATTGATATTTCAATTACTTTTGATCCATTGATCTTTTGCGTATTTCATATGTCGTATTGGCGAGGCAGTACACGTTAGCGTGTACTGCAGCCAATTAGAATTGATACTTTTAAGTAACTTTTCAATTGTTTAAATTGATTTAGTTTAATTTGATGATATCATTGATATTTAATTATCTTTTTGAAATTAGATTATGAGTTTCTATTTATTTATTTAATAATTAGATTTTGGTTGTTAATTGTCGATTAGGCAATTCTGATGTTTTCTAAATTATCTTCATTGATATTCTTTTCATTTATCTTTGTTGATATTTGGAATTTGTTGATTAGTTGTTTAACACTATTATGTGTATATTCACTGTTATCCGATTTTCTTGTTACAGGATCGGATATGTGAATTTACTGTGACTGTCGTCTATTCACTATTTAAGTATTATTGCTTCTGTGCACTAATAACTGAGTTTGAATTAGACTGACCCGTGTATTATTTTCTTTTGAATGTAATACTCGGGTCAGACCGAGTTATTTACAGGTTGTAGATATCTTACTTTGGGTTGCTGCTAGAGCTATGAAGTCTTTTCATATCTTTTGGAGTTTTCGTTGTTATTTAAAGTAGACAATGTATTTGTATAGGATGTTGTATATTCATGTATATTATTCACGATAATGTACTTGTATATGTAACTTCCAGAGTCGACAATTGTAGTTGTATCATATGTATTGTATCACATGTATTGTAACTGACATCAGTTATATATATATATGAGACTTTCTGTTATATCGGTGTTCCGCATTTACATTATCTGTGTTATTATTATTTATATATTGTCCTAAACTATTATGAACCATCGTAGCTCATTTTATACTGGAATTGGGTATGTCGATGGGAGTATTGAAAAATTAAAAAAATATATCACTCCTATCGAGGTAACCAATACTAGTGTAAAGCCTAACTACGGATGGCCGCTCCTATCCAGCCTCATTCTTCGTGATAATAGACAGTATTTCTTTTAATACTCTTTGTTATTGCGAGCATAGAGGTGGGGCGTTACAGTTGGTATCAGAGCTTGGGGTTTAGGACATAATATAAAACATAACTTAGATGGAACCTGTGTTACAACTATTAGTCGATGTTTTATATGTGCTTTGAGTCAAAACCAAAGTTTTGAAAATATGATGGAAATTTTTAAATATCTTTATTTAAAAATAAAAGTTGATTTGAGTTTTGAGGATTGATTGATTTGTGCTTTGATTATCAGAGTGCGCAGCGAAAACAGTGTGACTGCTTCGCTGAGTACAACTGATAATTATTTTGATTTAAAAATCAAAATATGAAAATGAAATTAATTTCATTATGTTGTTTAACCAGTGGATTTGATTTGTTGAAATTTCTTGCTGGTTTTCTTTGATGCTAATCATATCTGATTAGATTTCTGCTGTTTAAAATATCTTCATTGAAGATATAATTGAATGAATTCTTTATTCATTTTGTAGTATACGTGCAAATTCAAGTTGCACGTTACTGCATTAATTTTACGTTGAATCGATGCTTGGTTATGAAACGTATTTTGTTGCCGTTATTATTATAACGGGATTTTTACACCAATGCTATATTTTGAAGCAAGGTGTTTTGTTGACATTTTTAATGAATGAAAATTCACTGATATTGTATTTCGATGTGAATTATTTTGATGAGATTTTGACGTTTAAAAATTACTATCGCTTTGACTTCAGTATCCGTCATATTTTAAAGTGGATTTTCAAGCGGTTATCCCGCAATGCTGATTTTGAGTTCCGTTTCTACGGTGTTTTGAGAAGTACAATTTTCTTATTGAAATTGTCACTAATGTTGCTGTTTTTATCACGGATTGCAAATCATTTTAAAAATAACATTGTTTTTCAAAAAATTTATAGTTTATGCTTTCAAAAGAATGAGGAAGCGATTTAAACGATTCAGCAAAATCGAGGACTATGAACCCTTTCTTTTACTGATTCGCTTAATTTCGGACTTGTTCGTTTGAGAATGTAAATTATTACTTTTATGAAATAAATGAAATTGTTTTCAGAATTTTTACAGTTTGCGTTTTCAGAAGAATGAGAAAGTGACTTAAACGTTTCAGAAAAAATCGAGGATTATGACCCCTTTCTTTTACTGATTCGCTTAATTCCGGACTTGTCCGTTTGAGAATGTGAAATGTTATTTTTGGAATACACAATTTGCACTTTCAAGGAAACGATGAAGAGATTTAAACGATGTAGAAAAAGTGCGGAGTATGGAATCACACTTTTACTATTTCGGTTAATTCCGGACTCGTTAATTGAATATATGATGATTTTCGTGTGCTTTCGAGCCACTATGTTGGACCTTCGGGTCATATGTTGGACCTTCGGGTCAATACCAGTACCGGACCTTCGGGTCATATGTTGGACCTTCGGCTCATATGTTGGGAGCCAAAATTATGTTGGGTACTTGGTAGGCTTCGGCCATATGTTGATGCACGTGCGGCGTAGCTAAAACTCGCCATTTGTTGGGATCGATCCACCTTTTATGTTGATTTTCTAGATCATCTTAATTGATTTCTAGATATTTGTTGTTTCCAATTATCTGCAGGTAATTGGATATTTGTTGATATGAGTTCTAATTATCGTTTTCGATAATTAGATATTTGTTGATTTGATTATCGCTTGTGATAATTAAATATTTGTTGATATGAGTTCTAATTATCGTTTTCGATAATTAGATATTTGTTGATTTGATTATCGCTTGTGATAATTAAATATTTGTTGATATGCGTTCTAATTATCGTTTTCGATAATTAGATATTTGTTGATTTGATTATCGCTTGTGATAATTAAATATTTGTTGATATGAGTTCTAATTATCGTTTTCGATAATTAGATATTTGTTGATTTGATTATCGCTTGTGATAATTAGATATTTGTTGATTTGATTATCGCTTGTGATAATTAAATATTTGTTGATATGAGTCAAATTATCGTTTTTGATAATTAGATATTTGTTGATTTGATTATCGTTTTTGATAATCGAATATTTGTTGATTTGATTATCGTTTTTGATAATCGAATATTTGTTGATTTGAAATTTGATTATCTTTTTTGATAATCGAATATTTGTTGATTTGATTATCGTTTTTGATAATCGAATATTTGTTGATTTGAAATTTGATTATCGTTTTTGATAATCGAATATTTGAGATTTGATTATCGTTTTTGATAATCAAATAATTGTTAATTTGATTATCGTTTTTGATAATTGAATATTTGTTGATTTGAAATTTGATTATCGTTTTTGAAAATCGAATATTTGTTGATTGATTATCGTTTTTGATAATCGAATATTTGTTGATTTGATTATCGTTTTTGATAATCGAATATTCGTTGATTTGATTATCGTTTTTGATAATCGAATATTTGATGATTTGATTATCGTTTTTGATAATCGAATATTTGTTGATTTGAGATTTAATTATCGTTTTTGATAATTGAATATTTGATGATTTAAAATTTAATTATCGCTTAAGATAATTAAATATTTGTTGATTTGAGAATTCTGATTATCGTTTTTGATAATTAGACCTTTTTTGTTTTCTGATTACCGTTTTGGTAACTAGATAATTGCGGTTTTGCGATTTGTGGTTTGGGTTTTATAAGTATCCTTGTTGATAATTAGATTTTGCTGTTTTCTAATTATGGTATCGATAATTATATATTGTTGTTTTGTGATTTCTGTATTCTAATTACCGTAATTTTTAATTGAATATTGCTGATAATTGCATTCATTCAGTTCTGCTGTTTTCTGATTATCTATTTGATAGTTAGATTTTTGTTGAGAATTTGTGAATTTCTTTTATGAAATTAAAAGAAAACTTTAGCGTTTGTGTTCCTGACCTTTATTTTTCTAGCTTAAACAGTTTATGTTAGAAAATAATTGTTATTGACGCCTTTAATTATGAAAATTACGGGGACGCAATTTTTATAAGGAGGGGAGTCTATAACAACCCTGGGTTTTACAACAATTAATTATCGTTGTTTGACGATCAATATTGGTTATTAATTGCTGTTGGAGTTTTAAAAATCAAGTTGAAATTCTTTTAGTAGTTTGATTAAGGAATTGTGTTTGGGCTTTTAAGCATAAATCGGCCCACTTAGTTTTGCCGTGTTATTTGTTAATACCGTTCCACTCTCTCTCCATCATTTTTCATTTTCAAACCCTAAGCACTAAACACAGATGCGAAAAAAATGGCGGCCTCAAAATTATGCGTTCGTTCTCGTTCGAATCAAAATTAGGGTTATGTTGGAAATCGAAGGCACTACTTTCAGATGTTTGATCGAGGGGAGCTTTCGACCTGGCTTTCGGCGAATTATTTGGCTGCTCGTAAACAAGGTGAGTGAATTTCGATTTCACTCACATCTACTTCAAAATGCTGGTTATATGTGTTTCGAGTTCTTGATTTTGTTTATATCTGTTCGTTCTTCTTTATCTGAGTTTGGATCAGTATGCTTGAGTTTGTCAACTGATTGCTCGGTTGTTTGAAGTTGTTGGATATTGGTGATTTCTTTGATTTTATGAATTTCGTATGATCTGATACTGGAATACACGGACTTGATTTTATCTTGGTTCGATTTTCAAATTGTTGTCGACTGAGAGTTGCTTGACTTCGTCTCGGCCATCCGAGTATATTTTGTTGTTGATGATTTATATTAGCCATCTAATTTTGTTTTAATGCTTTGGCGATGATGTTTTGTTTGACTTTGGTTATATTGGTTACTGCCTTTGGTTGTACTTTCGACCCCGTTCGATTTTTACTTGTTGTTTCATAACTTCGGCCATTAATAGTTACTTATGTCATCGGCCATTAACAGTTGACTTTGTGAATTCTTTAATTTCGGTAGAGGCTGATGCAACTAACTTAGTTGTTGCATTGGTTAACCACTTGACTTGTTGAGTTTCCCTCTGATTGTCTCTGACCTGGAGCTTTAGGTGTACTTTCTTTTGAAGCATACATCAGTGCTTGGGTTCACTTACTTGACTGGGCAGTAGCTTGAATTATTAAATTTGAGTTATCAATTCGAAATGATTCGTTGTTGTGTGATTTTCTGAATATTTAAAAATTTGCTATTTGACTTCCATTGTAGCACCAGTGCACTTGTATGTGTATTTATGCCCACCGCTGTGCACATCCCTTGGTGCAATTTGTTTACATCTCCTTATGTGCTCGAGCTATTCTATTGCATTGAGTAATTAAGTGATTTGCCTACATGTACATTTAGTTACATTCTCAGACATTTTGGTGGTAACTGCTGTTATTGGCTATACTTGATTATTTTTGAATTCGTCCCTGAGCAGTTCTGATTTTCATGGTCATTTGTTCATGATACATTTGTTATTCTCACTTCGAGCACTCTGATCCGTGAAGCATTTTGATCATTGTATGTTGACTCTCAAGTCTCCAATTGATGATGGTCTTTGTCTGGTGCTATTTCATGTTCCTCTCTGGTTAGCATTGCGTAGTTGCCACTGTGTTGCATTTAGTCTCAGTGGTTGTTACTGCATTCATGTTCATTCCCTTCTGGTCTCTGGTCTTTGACTTATGTATTGTCTTTACTCCTACCAGTTCATTTCTTTAAACTGGTTTAAACAGTCAAAACTCTGTTTCATTTTGCCTGTTAGTGTAGGCTGATTGTGCACTGACATGAGTTCGAACCTTTTTCACACTGTTGGTCCATGTTGCACCATTTTGTTGCAAGTATTCATGTTCATTTAGGAGAGATGAACTTGTCTCTGCCGATTGTCATTTTGAACTGCTGCATTCTTTTGTTCTAGAATCTGATACATTGCATTGATGCTTTGTATTCATTTGCATTTGGTCACTATGCTTCACTGGTGACATTATTTTAAGTAAGGTTGCTCTGCGTCTTTTTCTGTTGTGTGTTGTGGTGCCATATTCTTGGTGCTCTCACCTTCAGTTTGCTGTCTTCCTGTAGTTGTACCACTGTTGTCCTCTTTTCTTGACATTTTGGAACTTGAACTATGGCATTCTTGTGGTGACTGCAGTTTAGTCTGTATGCAGTCTTACCCTCGATGGTTTGCATTGCATTGAAGCATTTGGATTTGTCTATCTAATTGCACTTGAGTTGAATCTAGCTTAAACGCTTGGGTTTGACCTTGTGTTCGTTCGTGAATTTTTATTGGGTACATCATCACTGTAGTGGCAAGGCAGTGCACGCAAGCGTGAACTGCAGCCACACGGTATTGCTTTTATTGATATTTCAATTACTTTTGATCCGTTGATCTTTTGCGTATTTCATATGTCGTATTGGCGAGGCAGTACACGTTAGCGTGTACTGCAGCCAATTAGAATTGATACTTTTAAGTAACTTTTCAATTGTTTAAATTGATTTAGTTTAATTTGATGATATCATTGATATTTAATTATCTTTTTGAAATTAGATTATGAGTTTCTATTTATTTATTTAATAATTAGATTTTGGTTGTTAATTGTCGATTAGGCAATTCTGATGTTTTCTAAATTATCTTCATTGATATTCTTTTCATTTATCTTTGTTGATATTTGGAATCTGTTGATTAGTTGTTTAACACTATTATGTGTATATTCACTGTTATCCGATTTTCTTGTAACAGGATCGGATATGTGAATTTACTGTGACTGTCGTCTATTCACTATTTAAGTATTATTGCTTCTGTGCACTAATAACTGAGTTTGAATTAGACTGACCCGTGTATTATTTTCTTTTGAATGTAATACTCGGGTCAGACCGAGTTATTTATAGATTGTAGATATCTTACTTTGGGTTGCTGCTAGAGCTATGAAGCCTTTTCATATCTTTTGGAGTTTTCGTTGTTATTTAAAGTATACAGTGTATTTGTATAGGATGTTGTATATTCATGTATATTATTCACGATAATGTACTTGTATATGTAACTTTCAGAGTCGACAGTTGTAGTTGTATCATATGTATTGTATCATATGTATTGTAACTGACATCAGTTATATGTATATGAGACTTTCTGTTATATCGGTGTTCCGCATTTACATTATCTGTGTTATTATTATTTATATATTGTCCTAAACTATTATGAACCATCGTAGCTCGTTTTATATTGGAATTGGGTATGTCGATGGGAGTATTGAAAAATTAAAAACATATATCACTCCTATCGAGGTAACCAATACTAGTGTAAGGCCTAACTACGGATGGCCGCTCCTATCCAGCCTCATTCTTCGTGATAACAGACAATATTTCTTTTAATACTCTTTGTTATTGCGAGCATAGAGGTGGGGCGTCACAACAGTTCAATCACTGAGAAATTTATTTTCGCATAATGCTAGTTCTATCTAGCATTTCAGTATAAAACATTATTTTGTACATCAGAAATAAAATAAAAGCATTTAAAACACATAAAAATGACACTTGAGTATATTGATAGTTTATACATTGTAGTTCATGCATTAAAATCAGATAACTATAATTAAATCAAATTCAAATCAAGAAGTTCAAATTCGTCTGAGCAGTTTATACACTGAGAACAAAATTCAATTATTGGAAAACATATAAAACTTCATCTCAGACCCATCTCAGATTCCATCTTAGACTCCATATCAGACTCCATATCAGTTTAATTAGCACAAATGTTTCAGTTCAAATATATCCAAAGTTCTTCGATGTTACAATGCAATGGCTTTTTTTATGTAGAATCTTTGTAGAGTTTCTCCAGTGACCAACTGTATTGAGGATCATTGAGTATGCTATACACCACTACAGCTCTTAGGTTTCTAAGCATTTCCTTGGGATATTTTTCTGGTACATCATCCTTGTCCAGTTTTTTCATGTTTACCATGACAAAGAACGCACAATCAAGTCTGTTTCAAATATACAAATATTAGTTCATATTACAGTAAAACCTATTTCTAATATAATATTGCAATTTTTACTCTAGAATTCTAAAATACAGCTTTATATTTCGATCACAATATTAATCAATGCACGCATAGAGACAACATTGCTGTGTGTGGAATGTGTAGCTTATACATAAAAATTTTGTTCAATAAGTGCAGATCAATGAACTGTCAATTACCAATGCTAGTTTTAATTATCATTTTGCATATTTCATGCATTCTTCTGCAATTTAAAAATAGAAATGATAGTTTAAACAAGAGAAGAAATGAAATTATTTACTTACGAATCTGAATCCTGTGGTGGGCTTTTTGGCTGCAGCATTTTAGGTTTGTGAAATTCTTTGTTCAGTATTCCTAATTCTGCCCATTTTGTCTTGAACATCAATTCAATTTTGCCTTTCTGCAAGAAGTAAAATTAGTGCTGTATATTAATGTTAGAGTGATTTCAAAAATATACTTTTCTTACAAGAATGATGGCTTGGTTGTAGCTGGGGTTTGAAGTCCTTGTTGATCTAATTTTTGGTTTTGTTGAATCATAATGACTCCACTGCATTATTTCATAATTTAGCATCAACAAGCTCCAATGGTTTGCGTAATGTAGAGGGAAGAAAATTTTCTCTGTAAATTCATCTTTGACAATGACATCTATTGTTGGTAAAACTATGTCTTTGATCATAGTTTGCTGGTCATGTGTTAAAGCATTCTGCACATTTATATGTATTAGAATACTTTATATTATTTTTTAACATTTTTATTGAAAAGCTTATACTTACCATCATCATTGTGGTGAAGTAGTAACTGTGTTCATACATCCCTTGATTGTAATAAAACCAATCAGTAATCTGTTAAACCAAACAACAAAGGTTGTAAGTTTCATGGGATAATTAATTTTTTTTGGGATCAGGAATATTAATGCTAGTATTCACTTTCACTTATATGTTTACTACATTGTATGCATTGAAAAATTCAAATGATCATTTAATCAGTCATCTTGGACATTCTATATATTTATATGTTCTTTACAAATATCAATGTTATAAATTCCATTCTTTCATTCAATACATTTATATGCAGTTTGTACCTTTGAATGCTAGTTTTAACTATCATTCTCTCATCCTATACACTTATATGCACTTAAAAAAAGTCTGAATTCTAGTTTTATTATTCATTCTCCCATCCTTTACAGTTATCATAATTTTAATTTGATGCATACCTGTCCATCTGTAACCCCCGAACAGAACAGCTTCCAGCATAGATTTAACTATTGCGATTCCTCCTTTGGGTCCTTCATCTTTTTCATATGCTACAGTGCTGTAATTGAAAATCAATTATTGACAAGTTGATTTTCCTTCAATTTTATTTAATTACAAATATAATGAAAGAAAAAATATTAGAATTCTTACTTCTCATTTTCGTTGAAGTAAGAATTTTGTTTTGTTGTTCTTCATTCAATAATTGTACAATACTGCTTTTTGTGATATCCTTACTCTTGTAGGTTTTACTTGATTGCAAGTATGCATCGACATCAATAATTTCTTCATTTTCAGTTGTTGTGACTTGTTCATCTGTTTCAGTTTCAGATTCATGTTCCTAATCTGATTCTTCATTTTGTTCCTCTTGTTTCTGTTCATTTGTCTTTTCTTTCTGACCTTCTTGGTTTCAACTTGCTGCTTTTGATTTTCATTGTCCACGTTTTTCTTTGTTTTTCTGTGAACAATTTCATATTGGCAATCAGAATCAATTTTACTCCTTCGTTGGCGCTTTTTAACCCTCAAAACTAAAGAGCTTGGTTTCTTCTGTGTTTTTTCATGCACTGCTGGTGATTTTTTTGTTGCCTCTGAAGGTTTGTTTTGATCCTGTTGTTCTTTCTCTTTCTGCATCTTTTTAATTTCCCGAGTTATTTTGAGATCAAATGATGGTGGTTCTATTTCTACGTTTTCTTTTGATCTCAAAATCTTGATTTCTTTTTTCAATTGTATGACAGTGCCTTCTGCTTGTATTCTTTTCTGTTTTTCCTTTTCTAATCCTTTTTCAGTTTTCTTCAATTTATTTTCCAAATCTATGATGTACTGCTACATTGACTCAAGTTGGTTTTTTGATGTCTCTTCCACATTTTCTATTTTTTGCATCCCAATATTCTCATTGTTATCCAGCTGGACAAATTTTTGTTGGCTTTTTTGTTGAAGAAATGCTTTCTCATCTTCAGTCCGATTTCTTATTTCAACAAAAATCTATGTAATAACATAAATAGTAATGAATCAGGTAACAAACAATGGATGAACTAATTTTATATATAGTTGTTATTTTTCATGTGATGTTATATCTGACTATCTTTCTTTAGTAGCAACTATAGAAAATTGTATTTGTGCAGAGCTGATATATGTATCTATCATTTAAATTATGATTGTATAATAACAAAATGACAACTTTTGATATACACTACGTTATGATATATTTATCTATCATTATATATTTTGTTATACTAGTGTGATAAATAATACCTTTCTATTGTCCATGTTCATCAATGCTTCTCTTGAGATCACCTTTTTCAAGCTTGCAATATTTCACCTTCCAAGTCTAGGTAAGTTTGAACAGTATTTTGCTAATGGAGATATCAAATTTACATGCTCACATAGGAAAAACTACAAATAAAATATTACTTGTTAAAACATGTAATGTGTATAATTTAATTTACAGAGATAGATGCATGAACATAAAGTTAGAATGTTGTACTTACGATAGGGAGCATGGAACAACCTGGCATGTTTCTTGGCTTTGTTTTGAAAGATGTCAAAGCTCTAATCAATGAATGATGAATTGAAACTGGCCAAGATACTGAATTCATTTTGTTTTGATCTAGGATATAGGGAATATATCCCCATGGTAAGTATCTTTGGTTATCAGGAAAGAAGAAGGTTATCATTG
The DNA here is from genome assembly GCA_030765085.1 of Allium cepa. Taxonomy (NCBI): domain Eukaryota; kingdom Viridiplantae; phylum Streptophyta; class Magnoliopsida; order Asparagales; family Amaryllidaceae; genus Allium; species Allium cepa. Next base: position 701,703,206 of record CM060939.1, read on the forward strand.
CAAGAATTATAAGCAATTTTTGGAAAATCATTTTCAAGCTGAAATTGTTGTGTTTCTAGCACATTATTTATCTTTGAAATTGTAAGATCCTTTGTGATGTGCTCTATTGTTCCAAAGTTTCTTGGTACAAAATCTTTGCAATTGTCTGGAAGGATTTGTAAACTCATTTTCGGTAATGGAAAAATATTTAATCCAGACAAAGGTAAGCTAAAGATAATTGAAACATCTTCAGGTTTGATTTTAAAAAAAATATTCCCTACTTTAAAAGCTTCGTCATTGATAGAAAATGTTTCTATGATATCATCTAAGGTTGTTGATGATTTTGTAAAAGTAGCTACGGATAAAATTTCTTTGAAAAACACTAGCATGAATTTTTCGAAGGGTGTTTGTTTGAAATAATTTAATTGATCTACAAGATAACCTCTTTTTTCCTTAATTTTCTTGAAAATTTTTATCATTGGCGGTAAGCTACATCTATACTGAATTTTTTTCTGAGATACTTTCTTTGGTTTTTTTCCTTCAGTTGTTTTTGCTTTCTTCAATGTTTTACCTTTTGATCCCTGTACAAAAAATTGTGAATGAATAATTCGGTATTTAACAAACTATAATATTATTTTTATGTCTCATTTTTTAAATGCTTTCTTATTTTCATTTATCAATTTTTTCAACTATGAAAGCATAATTTACTGGTGATATATGCATCTATCATTCTTTTTTCAAATGCTATATTTGTCTATCATTTCTTTTTTTCAATGTATGCTTCTAAAGTCGAAAGATTGAATGCTATGTTTGTCTATCATATGTTCATCTATCATCTTATATTTTAATATGATGCATACAAATCAGATAATATATTGAACTATCATTCTATAACTATATGATGAATACAAATCAAATGATATATTGAACTATCATTCTATTACTATCAAAACAGTAAATCACGTGATATATTGAACTATCATTCTATAAATATCAATACATTAAATCAAATGATATATTGAACTATCATTCTATAAATATCAATGCAGTAAATCAAATAATAAATTGAACTATTATTCTATAACTACCAATACAGTAAATCAAATGATAAATTGAACTATCATTCAATAACTATCAATACAGTAAATTAAACGATAAATTGAACTATCATTCAATAATTATCATTTATCATACCATACTAACAAATACAATAAATAAAATGATATATTCAACTAGCATTCTATCATGATAAGTTTGTATAACATTTTTTTCAATGCTATATTTTTCTATCATTCTATAAATATTTATCTTACTATTGTCTATCATCTATCAAAGCTGAATGCAATGTTTATCCATCATTTCATATTTCAATATTACACATGCAAATCAAATGATATATTGAACTATCATTAAATAAGTATCCATCTACTTTTGTTTTACCATCTATAAAATATTGAAATGCTATTTTCATTTATCATTGCATCATTACACATACAGTAAATAAAGTGATATATTCAACTATCATTCTATACCTATTCATTTTACTGTTGTCTATCATGTGTCAAAGATTTAATGCATGTTCATCCATCATCTCATATTTCAATATTATACATGCAACAAATCAAATGATGTATTGATCTATCATTCAATAACAAATCAAATGATAGTTGAACTATCATTGTAAAATTATCTTTTATTTTAAAAAATAATCGGTTGTTTCACCTTTGTTTTTCTTTTTCTGCTGACGTTTTCATCAGTAAGCTGTTCTTTCTTCGTTTCGTCTTCATTCATAGTTTTACTTCCCTAGATTTTTTCGTCCTCTTTGTATCTTCGTCAATCTCATTCGAATCAATAGCCGGTGATGAAGTAGTTTTTTGCCTTCTCTTTACTGCTGTACGCTTAGCATTGGAAACCCTACTTTTTGAAATCGTAGGTTCATCGTTTATTTGTTCAAGATTTGTTGAAATATTTTGATTTACATCCATCGACTTAGATTCTGAAGTCGATCGCGCTTTTAAATCAGTTTGAGGAGCAAAATTGATTTCGGTTTGGGTTGCCATTGTTTGATGAAGAAGAAAATTTTGTTTGCAGAAGAAATGAAACTAAAAAAGCACGAACGAACGACAATTTTTGGCGCTTGTCCTTCAGACGGAAGTTTAATTTTAAGGTCCGTCAAAATTAAATTTTATTAAACTTTTTCCTTTAAACTAATTTCCTCTTCCTTTTATATATAATGAATGTTTTCTTAACATTTGTTTTAGGAAGCTATATAATTTGGTTATTAAGTTAAATGTTTATTTTATTTTAAATTAAATGATTTAATTATGTTAAATAAAGATAAATGTTTTAAATAATGTTAATGAAAATTAAGCAATTAATAACGAAAAGATTTATCTTAAAGTTAATTAAGGTTTTGATAATTAATTAATTAATTAATTAAGAGTAATTAATTAATTTAATTAATTATTTGAAATAATAAGATGATTAAAGGGTAAATAATTAATTTAATTAATTAATAAATAAGGATTAATAAATTAAAAATTAAGGGTTCGAAGTTAATTAATTAAAGGTTAATTAATTTGTAACTAAGGATTATTAATTTATAACTAAAGACTAATTAATTAAGTAATTAAGATTAATTAATTTATAATTTGAGATTAATTAATTGAGTAATTAAGGATTAATTAAATTGTAATTAAGCATTAATTAATTAAGTAATTAGAGATTAATTAACTACGTAATTAGAGGTTAATTAATTAAGTAATTAGAGGTTAATTAACCGGTAATTAAGAAGTACACAATTTGTAATTAAGATTTATTAATTAATAATTAAGGTTTAGTAATTAATAGTTAAAGGATAATTAGTTAATTAAATATTAATTAATTGATTAGAAAGGTAATTAAGGAATGATTAATTAATTAAATGGTCTGTAATTAATTAATTCATGATTGATTAAGCAGGGAATTAGTGATTAATTCTTAAGTAATTAATTTAATTTAAGTTAATTGAATTAATTATAATAGGAGTTAATAATTCTTGCTTGTGGACGATTGTTAAGTAGAATGTCTGGATTGATTGATATCTACTGAATGATAATCTATAATATTCTATGATGTGATATTGGATATAGCTGTGATAAATGTGTATGATTTATCTGTGATAAATGCTGTGTGAATTCAATGTTTTGGAATTGAATTAAATTGTTTAACCTTAAATAACTTTGCTTTTAAGAAACGTTTGGATTTCATGAGACCAGGATCGGATATCAAGTTTGATTATCCGAAAACCACATCGATCCAAGTTAAAAGTTAAGTCATGAAATCTCAAGTGAAGATCAAGATGGAGTTTCAGAGTGCGAGGGTTATTGTCGTTAAAACTGAGGGTGATTCCAAAATAAGTGTAACGAGAGAATGCCTTCGGTTTCGTTTGAACCCGGAACGAACTTGTATGGATGAACGCTATCAGACCATCGTCAATGGAGGACGATGAGCATTCCAAGATGTGTTCTTTAAAAGGTAATCGTAGCCTCAAGCCTCATCAACGGGAATGGCTAAAACATGGAAGGTGCAGCAAGGTTAAGTGGGTAGCACCCAGTAGGACAAGATTTACCCTTGTTTAGAGGTCCCTTTTTATTTCGGCTTAGTGGGCAGTTGTTGGCCACAACTGCGGGGGTGTCTTGTTCAGGACTGTCCATTAAGGGATGGTTTCGGCCTTATGTTGCAAGGGAATTTAGGGTGGATCTTCGGTACTCTAATCTAGACCAGGTACTGTGACGTGAGGTACTCCAGTAGCCCTGCCATTGCATGGAATCCAATCTCCAATAAGTGCCCTCGGACTTGATTGTAAACCTATGTATGCTGGAATTTAATAAATGTAACAATTTCGGCTATTTTCTAATATATTTGAAAACCCTAGACCCTATTATAATATCACTGGATTTCCTATCAAATGTTTTGGTTAGTGTAAGGTAAAAACTTACCCATGTTTATGTGTGGGTACTTACGTGATACCTTTGTTTTCAAATGATTTTTAAAGTTAAATAACTTTTACCCGTTTACTCACACCAGACCCATATCTGACCCGGAGTTTATTTTGCTTTTCTTAAATTCTTAGGTACTCAAAATTTTTATGAGTAGCCAAGTGATCAGGTTTGTCTTGATGAATTTCGGAGACGCTTGGAGCTGGATACCAAACATATCTATCTATATCTTTCCGCTGTGTTGTGTCTTTGTCTGTGTATTTTGGGATGTATTGGATAGACAGGTCTTTATGACTATCTAATGTACTGAAGTTGTATAACTGTGTGTACTCTGATATGTATAAGATTATGTAATGGATATGTGAAAATTTATATTTTCTTCTGTTTCCGCTATGAGATTCTGATGTTGTTGTTCTTTCTTTCTATCTTTTCTATTTTTACCTATTTCTTTTTTATTGATGATGCGTTTTTTCTGTGAAACGGAAGGCGTGTTGTCACACAATTAAATGAGCAAGGCCAAATGAAGATAAAATGTAGAATAAATTCAAGTGCCAACACGCCACCACTACCACAACAGAGCAACTAAATGCAAGCTAACATACAATATCATTAAAACATGGACAATCATTCAACAATACAACAAGCTCCAGATGGTACATAAGTGTGTGGCAACAATGGTAGCAGTGTGCAAGTGAGACTACAACCCAGTACAATACAAATGCTTTCAGAATGCAAGTAATCAAACTACAACGGAGAAGAATCAAGCGTAAACAGTACTCGAAACCAATAAACACTGTGAAGCCATAAGGTTCCAAATGACCGAAATCAGATAACATGAGGAACACAAATTAACAAAGTCAAAATTTCATAAATCAAGTCACTGGCCGAATTCAACTTACAGAGGAATAATTCAAAGCAGTGTCGAAGTCAAAATAAATCAACATTGCTAGAGAATTCAAAGCCGTGATGACCAAGGAATCGAACCATGATAATCAAGCAACGAAAAGTACAAATTGAATAAGTCCAAACAAATCATCAACATCCAAGCAACATCGAATGGCCGAGAAAAATTATTGATGAATTCAAATGAATTTATACGAACGAAAATATAGGAATTCGATATCCTATATGAACCAATCATCATCGGCATGGAAAATCATCGAGTTCAAGCAAGCTAAACAGTAAAGCAAAAGTAACAAATTATATACCAATTCATAGTCGAACTCGATCAAATTGAAGGAGCCGTGTTCGAATCGAAGAAACAGTCGATTGCCGAAGCAACTCAAAGGAATAGCAATTGTAATCGACAAACAATCAGTCGGCTTCATCGATTTTTCACAAGCCCTTGTTTTCGCACAGAAGAACGAATGAGAAAGAAGCCATTTTCACAAACAAAGAAGAAAGCAGGCAGATATAACATAATAGAAAGAAAAGGGGGGTTTCTTTTACATTTGGGCCAGCTTTAAATTTACATTGGGCTTATATTTTTAAAATTAGGGTGTTTATTTTTAAATTGTTTTTAAGTTTGTATTTTTCATTTAAACCGTTGTAATTTCTAGTCGTGTGACTAGGGGACGAACTACGGTGGTGTAGTTTGAGAATTCGCAACTCAGTGGCTGAGTTGTGGAAGGGTTTTGGGCGTAGACTTAAGTTAGTCGATAGCGAGTGTCGCGAGGATACGTGTATAAGCATCTGACTATTTAATTTCCAGTAGAAACCTTGGGGGCAGCACATAGGCAGGGTTTTGCCGAAGCTGGGTAAATGTGTGTATTCTATTTCTGCATTTATTATTCTGCTATTATCTATGCTGCTATTATGTTGCTATATCTGAATTGAAATTATTTTATGTGAACTTCCACAATAATCTTTATAATTAATAGTATCACCCTATTCACCCCCCCTCTCTAGGGTGAAATCGATCCTACACAGTTAACGTTTTCTCTTATATAAACTGTAATATTACAATTGCATTAAATTTTCGTTGATTTCTAAATTAATTTCAAACAGATTAAATAATAAGATGATAAATAAACAATTGTTATACACTAATAATTCATATCTAATAACTTATTGTTTACAAACAAAGATTATAAATCTACTTACCAATATCCAATTTCATATTCTATATCAAAACAACTTTCAACTAAATTACATAAAATTTACCCTTAATACAACATTTGATTTATTCATTATTAACCTTTATAATTACCATTGATTGAAATTACATTATACTATTGTCAATTTCATTTAATCAACATTATTAAATTATATTCTAATAATTTTTCACATTTATAAATCATAAATTTTAATTTCTCACAATATTAAATTCCAAAATCTTATTAAATTTAATATTTTTAATTATCAAAAATATGGGTCGCTACAAATACCCATCAACATAATCCCACTATTATTTTCAACCTCCACAACCACCCACTTTTCAACCATCCATCAATGGGAGTCATTATGACTTTACTTAAAACAAAAGTGAGGTGACTACCAAATTTTTTGCACTTATAATGCACATCCGTACATAAATTTTTTATTAAATAAAAAGTAAATATTTTCTAGCTATTAGATGCACATATGTTCGATTTACACTAGTATATATTAAGGAAATAGGCGGTGCAAATTACAAGCAATAAAAATTCATACTTTGCACACCATTTTCAAATAATTTTCCTTTCAACCCTTTGTCACAACAATAAACACTAGAAGTGGAAGTTGAATGGAACATAATTTATTCAAATTGCAAATAACAATAAATTCTATTGATTTAACATATAATAATTGAAATTCCAAAATTTTGTTTAGGGGAATTCTGGAGTTTTAGGTTTTTGTATACAAAATACCCCTAGGCATAAAACAAATCCAAACTTTTACTACAAAAATTACTGAAATGTGAAAAACTAAGATTTTTACTTATAGATAGTTTCAGCTTTCCTTTGGATTTGTTTCACGTCTTTACCTAACTGCTCCTTCAGATATCTTCTTTTGGAAATATACAAATTAGATTAAAAATTCAAAAATCATGGAAGGATGAAAAGAGAAAAACGTGCATGTATATAAACCTATTACCTTTTTCCTTGGATTTGAATTACTTAATCTAACCAAAGAATCGAGGAAGAACAATGACAGAGTTTCGCTAACGTTTCAAATATTTTATGAATAAAAGCTAGGGGCTACGCTCTTATTTATAGTGCTTCGAATGCATTTGGACAATAGGATTTAAGTCGGTTTAAAATAATAAAATCCAAACCGTTCATTGCCAAACTTAACCCTAACTGACATTCACTTACCAATCGACTGCTTCTATCTAGGCAGTTGACTTACTCCCCATTATTGATCATATATTTCATTGTCGTTACATTTTGATTAGCCTTTTCTGTTAACCACTAATTTAAAGTTTTTCTCCCAACTTTAGTTTGCCCTAACTTTAAACTATTTTTTATCCATTTTAATTTACAAATTAACGTTATTCAAAATTAAATTTTGAGATTTAAATTATTTTAAATTCCAAAACTTATTACGTCAATAAATTTTCTATTTGACCATCGATTAGAAAATTTTACATATGAAAGTTAATTAGATAATCGTCACGAACACAATGGAATAACTTCCATGGTTAAATTCCAACATTTAAAGAATTCTCACTTTTAGCTCTATTATTAAATAAATTAATTTCTTATTATTAATTTTACGGTGTGTTACAATTCTCTTAAAATATTTCTTTAACTACGATTATAATAATTTCAAAAAATCAAAGAGGAAAATCTCAACAACCTTCAAACATAATTTCTTACCACAACATAAACCTGAAAATCATCCTTCCTATCATAATTTTCTATCACACCATAAACATAGAAATCAGAATCCTCCTTAATACAAAAAAATATGCACCATTCACAACAAAATCAAACTCAATATTATTTCCAAAATTCTCAACAACAAAGTCAAGCTTTGAATTTTGTTTTTTCACAACAAAATCTAAATTCGTGTTATTTGCCATAAAATCAAAATTCATATCATTCCCAATAAAATTAGACTTACCTCCAAATTCAAATTACTCACAAAACTCTTCGTCCCAACAAAATCTTAACTACAGCTCAAATTACATGTTTCCAAATAGCCAATATCGATTATGGCGCCTTACCAGACTCAAAAGTTGAATAATCAATTTGAGGAGTAAAATTGTGGAAACCAAGAATTTCCATTCGAGCGTGATAAAACCACCGAAGAAGATGTTCTTAGGATACCTAGTCCATCTAACGCTTGAGGTAGTAAAGTACAACTAATAGGAATCAATATCTATGAGTCCACAAATGCTGAAAGTGTGGATTCATTACCAAAGGGCCTTAAACCATGTAAATAGTCATTTGATGAGCAGTCTATGTTAACATTCTGTTGGGTCGAATGTTTGGAAGATAAGAAGAAAGATACAAGCTAATCTGGAAGTTCTCTTCAGAATTCTTATTACAATTTTTTCAACCTTTAACATCCTAATAATCTTCCAAAAAGCATTGATTTATTGAAAACTCAATGGAAAGGAATAAATCTCACTTGGCAACGATGGAAAAAAAATAATGACTGGGCTATATATAAGACACAAAGTTGGGGAAAATGACTTGGATTTGGTAATGATTTTAAATTTTGAATTAAAATTGTGAATTACTTCTCCAACCTCAAGTCTTAATAGTTTTTCACCATCTATAAATTAATCAAGCTAATGCATTATATATGGCTAAACATAATAATCAACCGTTGAACCAACAACATTGTTAAAAATTTCTCTCAATCGAGGATAAGTGCAGTTGAGTGCTACTAGAATACTCGGTATTGTGCTTTCTTTCTAGAAAGATGAATAGTGAATCCAAACCTCAAAGTTTTTACGCTCAAGATGACACACCCTTCAGCACTAGTAAGGGGAGTAGGCTACCGAGTAAGTATGAGTCAGAGAAAAGAATCGCCACTGATTATATCAATCACTATGAATCTATTGTTGAGTGTCTGACTACCATTAAAAATGAAATAAATTGTATGCGAAATCAAAAGAAGCGAAGAGGCTTGAGAGGGAAATGGGTAAACAACGATATCATGCTAAGAAACATCAATTAAGAATTGACAAGATGGCATTAAGAAAAGAAGAATTAGCTTGATTGCAAAGATCTATCGATGTGATCATTTAAATTGCACCTAAATGAACTTGATCCAATGCAATGGTTGTACATAGAGAAGCAAATTGGAGAGTATCATAGACGTAAAGAAGGACTGTGTGAATTTATTATTACTTTATATCTCGTGTCTTCTATTTTTATTGCATTGTTATTATTATTCACATTTTTTTACCATTAAAGCATTTGTCTACTTCTATGTTTAATGTATATTTCAAGAGTAAAATCTATTGCATCTAGTTTGATTTAGTAAGAAAGTGTAGTACATAAGAAATAGGAACATAAGCTAAATTGCAATACATTAACCATGGATACAAAAAGAAAATTGAAATATACAACCAGATATCACTTCAACTAATGGTTTTTTATATGTTCCTGGTAGTTTTCCACTAATTTTTCTCTTAAACTGAGATGAGCTTATGAATCTCTTATGTCTTCAATTCTTTGCATGTATTCGGCGAAAGTATTTGGGTCTTTGTAAGGTTTTTTTGAAATGTCGTAATAATGTTGGGATATTACTATAAGCTAAAGCTCATATCCACTGCATTCTTCTTCGACAACCTTGTTATGTAGAATAATGTAAAAGTAGATGATATCAGATAATATCATGGGATTGTGATAGTATATTTCTTTCCTTAAGATGTGAAACCTACCTTGAAGCACTTTGAATGCACGTTCAACATCTTTTCTCAAACTCACTTGTTGTTTGGTAAATTTTTCTTCCTTCACATTATTTGGGGTTTTATAGGCTTGCACAAGTGTTTTTCATCTTGAATAAATTCTATCTATTACGTAATAACCCATGGAATAATCATGTTATTTGTTTTGTAATTCCATGGGGTGGCTATGTCGTTGGATAGATCGTTAAATTAAAACAGCTATTGTGGGATACTAATATCATTATAGGAATCTGATGCTCCAAAAAAAAGCATGCCATATATATAAATTAAAAGAAGCAACTGCAACTATTACAATATTTTCCTTTCACATATGTATTGTACTTGCAAAGCAACTAGACCGTTTTTCCACCTCTAATGCATACAATCTAAGCTACTTGAAAATCCAAGTTGAGCTCCCATTGTTAACCATCTTTTAATCTCATAAGGTATTGGGGACCTTGAATATATTACACTGAATTTCAAAACAACAGTTTTGTAAAATTCTTTCAAACACAACACTACCGTTGAGTTTCCAATCCTCACCTTATCATCCTGTGAATCACCAGAAGTTCCATATGATATTATGCATAGTGGAATCATAACCTTTTATATTGGGAAGACCCCTAATTCATTGATTCCATTTAATATATGGGTGAAAAATATGTTAGTTTTGTTAATTTTCAAGAACCCAAATAAAGACAGTCATTGACATACTGAATGTTCGTTAGAAATCCGCATGCCGTACATAGGGTTTTTAGAAAAATAATCTGTAATTATTTTCTTATGGTTGAAAGTGTAGTTTTTTTTTTCTATAAGTCCCTCCTTGCTGAAATCCTACCCCTTGTGTTGAAGCCGAGCTATCAACATTTTTTATTGTTGTTAAATTCAATGATTTACAAGCAAACATGTTTTATTGAACAACACAACACTCGTTGAAATCATCTTTAGACGAAGATGATGAAAACAGGATGAGAAACAAAACATTCTTTTTAGGTTATTCATTTGACATAGAAGATAAGCAGTGATGAATTAAGAAGAGTGAACGAGTATGTTATTGTAAGCTATTGAACCCTCTTTATAGGGTGAGTTTAAATAAAGAGGAAGTGTTTTGGATGTTTTCCATATGTCATAAATGGTTTGTGGGGTTATCACACATATCGTAGTCTTGTTATGGAGATGTTATGTTTGTTATGATGTTTGGATGTTTGACACGTGCAACAAATGAATGGTATGTAGGATTATCATGCAAATTATGGTTTTGTTATAGAGATTATGTGTTTGTTAATGATGATTAGATGTTTATCATGTGTCAAGATGGTTGGTTTATGGGATTTCCATGCGAATTGTGGTTTTGTTATGGAGATGGTATGTTTGTTTTTGATAGTTTGATGTTTTCCACATGTCATAAATGAACGGTTTGCAGAGTTATCACATGGATTGGGAAGGTACGTTTTTTTATGATGGTTAGATTGCCATATGTTAAAAATGAATGGTTAATAGAGTTATCACATAGATTATGGTATTGTTATAAGATGGTGTGTTTGTTTATGATGGTTGGACATTTGCCACTTATCACTAATGAATAGTTGGTGGTGTTGTCGCAAAGATTATGGTTTGGTTATGAAGATGGTATGTTTGTTTATGATGTTTGGTTGTTTGCCACGTGTCAAGATGGTAGGATCATGGCATTAGTATTGGTATGCTTCTGCATTCGCTAATGTATTCTACTTATGTATTCGCTTTATGTTTTCTACTTATTTATTTGACTCATGTGTTTTACTATTGTATTATATTTATGTATTCGACTTATATATTCTAGTTTTGTCTTCCGCTACTATATTTTAGTTATGTATTACAATGTTAAATTCTACTAATGTATAATAATTATATGGAACAAATACATAAACTGAAGGAAGGCTAGACACATACACAATTATATTAACAAAAAGAAAAACAAACACTAAAAAAATAAGTAAACCTAATCAAGTGCATATACATATAGAAATATCTAAACAAAATAAGTGCACATATATGAAATAATATTCAAACCAAATGAGATCCATATGCATACATAGATAAATAAACAAAATGAATCACAAATACATGAAATAAGTACAATCTAAAACTGATCAAAATCATCATCATCGCTACCTAGATCATATACATCATCATCCTAATTTCCACGATCAACTCTATGTCTAGGATGATATCGTCGCTCATCCATAATGGTGAGCTCGTCGATACGAGAAGTCATCTGAAGTTGCATTTAAAATAAATCCTCATATAAAGGGTCTGGATATGGGGAAATCTCATGACAAAGAATATAGATGTATCAATCAGCTCCAAAAGATGTGGTTATAGCGACTGTTCAACCATGTTCTCTATCTGTGAAAGGAGTGGATGTGGAGCATTATACATCCAAGTAGTCTGGGTGAGGTTTTGTAATACCAGGGAGAAAAGACCAAGACGAATGGTTGAAGGTTCAACCATATCAATAGCTTCTGTATGAACAAAACCGACCGTATGTGATGGAGTATAAAATCGATGCTAAAAGGAAGAATAATCTAAACCAGCGATAATGAAGTGACTGGCAGGCCACCACTTGTTTGCATGCTGATGTAAAACTATGCTAGGATATACCTTCAGAAATGGTGTATCTAGGTAGGGATCATCAAGAACAAAATCCTCATCCAAGAAATGCCTCCAACTTCGCTCACTATGGAACAAGTAACACCTTCTGGTGGAAGGAAAAGATACTAGTGGAAATCATCTCACGAATAAAAAATACACCGTGTAGTATATTTTTGTTATCGAAAATGGGTAATCAACATAAGGATATCATATAATACTCCCACATTGCAGTCTATAACTCGATTAGATTTTGCACCACAACAAAAATATGACGCATATCGCCTCCTTTGAACATTGTTTAGTTATCACAAGCCCATGCTTTCACTCATGGGAAGTACAAAGGCAGCGTGGAGTCTACCATTGGATATGCCAAATTGTGAATGTACTCACGATACCAATATTGCAAAATCTCCCAAAATCCAGTAATTGACGTGGATCTAGACCTAAATACACATGTATGATCCAATGACTAACTTAGATATGCTAATATAGGAGCCCATAATCATATCTAACGGGAGTATCAAACAAAAACTCTGCAATATCAGCAACATGTCCAGCGGGTTTTATGTTTGATGGATTTGAGATGAAAAAAATTTCCGACATGAAAAGAACAAAAAGTCGATTTACCTCGAAGTCATTTTATTCACATAATCATTTATCAATTCACCAGTAGCTCGTCTGATATAACTACTTCTAATCTAAAGACCAGAAGATAAACCATCTTTTAAGTCAAGATATGGTAGTACCCTAACTAAAATTTCAAAGTGTTAGTATTGCTCATCATTTGGTAAGGTCTCCCACCGACGAAAGGCTATACCATAAGCATAAAAAAATCTAATAGGATCAAACCTAGCTTTCTAAATCTAAACTGAAAGATGTGAGTAGTCTTCCATCAACGTTTAGCTAAAGCAACACATAATTAAATATCTGGATTTAAAAGATTTTGGATACCTAATGAAGTAATATATAGATATTACATGTATTAAATAACCTTAAATAAATATAGCGTAAGTAAGTAAAAACATATTTAAGAAATCTTCAAATACAATTTTCCATAGAAAATTATCAATTATATCATTGGTATCAATTACTCATATAACTTTACAAAGGCGGCAGACACTAGGTCAAGACCATGGATATTATCACGATGAGCCTATGTTTTGCTAGAATTAGGCCAACATGCAGTGAGTGAATGGGTATGTTTAAAAAAAATCTATTTAGATCTTATTGAGCTTGTGAAGTCTAAAATTATTTAGATACAGTTTGTTTTAAATACAATCAATATTTTATTTAATCTATAAATAAATTTTTATTTATTGTTAATTTTATATTATATAATATAATATGTATATCATATACACATATATGTGAATGTGCACATGCAACAATATATGGTGTACATTGTTTAACATGTATATATATAGATGCTGCGATTTGCATCGTAGCGGACACATTTGCCCCTATGTATACACATGTGCCATCAATATATATATGTACTGACGCAGCGGATATATCAAAAAATGGATGAAACGGTGAAAAGTTGAATCGATGGATTGATAATACCCAAGATAAATGCTCAAATCCGTTGATCTCGCGAGATACCAGATTCTAGCTATCTTTAACATGTTGATCGCGCACGATACCATGTTAGAAGATCTACGACTCTTCTACGTTGATCTCGCGCACGAGATTCCGTGAATCGGCTTCAAATCCGTTGATTCGAGCGCACTCGAATAACCGAAAATGGAGAAAGGAGATAACACTCAACTTTCAATTTTAAAAGAGGCACAAAGCACTCAAACAAAAGGTTATTCAAAATCAACCGTTTTTACAAATGACCCATCACCCCTATTTATAGAGTTTTTATAAATGACCCAACTCCATTGACTCGCGACCTACGACCCAAGACAAATACAAGTTACAACGACCTAACAATAAACGACTCGACAGAATACATCACGCGACTTAATACAGCATCACAATATGGACTTAAGGAAAACAAACATAACACTAACATCCATGCGACATACGACCTAAATAGAGCGAAATAGAATACAACACTGCTCCATGAACCAGCAGTTTATGAATCACACTGCTTCAGTGACCTAAGCAATGCAGCTTAAGTTGATAGCACGCGGCATAAGGTCGAGCGACCTAAAACTTGAGCGGTTTAAGAATCAATGCGACCTGAGGCAATGGTGACTTAACTCATTAGGTCGTTATCTTGCTTGAGCATAGCTCGTTATGTCGCTCGGCGACTTAACATAAGTCGTTGGATCATCCTTTCTGGCATAACTCGTTGTACCCTTCTCCACTTCATAACTCGCGTGACTCAGTAGGTCGTTCGGGCGACTCAAAGCATAGGTCGCAGGCAACTTATCGTGGTGCGCTGCATCATCCTCTCCTGGTTGAAAAGAATTCAACCCCGAATTCATACATTCCTCTTCTTCGACAAGCTTATGCCCATGATACGGAATCAAGTGTTTGACATTAAAAACGTCTGCAGTGTGGATATGATCCGGCAATCTTAACCGATAAGCATTATCATTGATCTTCTTCAAGATTTCTACTGGACCAATCTTTCGAGCTTTCAATTTGTTGTAAGTTCCAACTGAAAAACGATCTTTTGTCAAAATTGCATAAACAAAATCGCCCTCTTTGAAGTTTACACTCCTTCGCTTCTTATCTGCCAGTTGCTTATACTTCTCATTTGACTTAAGCAATTGTTCATAAACAGTTCTGTGACACTCCTACAACTCATTCACGAAATCACAAGCTCGTTTAACAACCTCTTTCTGACATGGAACTATCGAAAAATCTAACGGTCCCTTCGCAATTGCTGAATATACTACTTGAAATGGGCTGAATCCAGTACTTCAACTAGCTGCATGATTATGTGCGAATTCTGCTGACACAACTTAACATCCCAGCTCTTCAAATTATCCTTCACAAGACATCTCAACAAGTTTCCCAATGATCTGTTCACCACTTCCGTTTGCCCATCCGTTTGTGGATGATAGGCGCTACTAAATTTCAGCTTAGTCCCAACCATCTTCCACAGACTCCACCAAAAATGACTTAGAAATCGAGTATCCCGGTCAGAAACAATGGTCTCAGGTAGCCCATGTAGTCAATAAACCTCTTTAAAGAACAATTGAGCAACACGGACTGCATCAGCGGTCTTTTTGCAAGCTATGAAATATGCCATCTTCGAAAATCTATCCACCACAACATATATAGAATCATTCCCTCGTTGAGTTCTTGGTAAACCCAAAACAAAGTCCATGCTAATATCAACCCATGGTCTAGTAGGCACGGGCAATGGCATATATAATCCTGCGTTCGTAGCTGTCCCTTTGGAAACTTGACATATGTGACATCTCTACACAAATCTTTCAACTTCTTTCCTCATGGAAGGCCAAAAATATGATTGAGAAATCAACTGCAAGGTACGATCTCTTCCCACATGTCCTTCTTCATGCAATTCCTTCACAATCTTCATTCTCAAACTGCACTCTGGTATACACAACTGATTTCCTTTGAATAGAAAACCATCTACCAACACATACTCATCCGTCTTCCCATTCTCGACTTCATCTACAATCTTAGCAAAGTAAGGATCCTCAACAAACAATTCCGTAAATACATCAAACCCCATCACTTCAACTCTTATTGTAGTCAACAAATGATTTCTTCTGCTCAAAGCGTTTGCCACACGATTTGTAATTCCCGACTTATGTTTTACAACAAATGTAAACTGCTATAAGTATGCGATCCATGAAGCATGCCTGGCTGCAATCTTATCATGTCCCTGCAAATGCTTCAACGCTTCATGATAAGTATACAACACAAACTCTTTATAAAACAAGTAGTGTCTCCAATGCTTTATGGCCTGGACAATAGCATAGAACTCCAAGTCATAAGTGCTGTATCTTGTCTTGGCTCTAGAAAGTTTCTCGCTAAAATAAGCAATTGGACGACCCTTTTGACTTAACACTCCTCCAATTCCATCTTTAGATGCATCAGTATGTAACTCAAACAGCAACTGAAAATCCGGGTATCTAAGAATCAGTGTTGTAGTCAAAAGTGTCTTGATCTATTGGAAAGCAGAATCAGCCTCTTCAGTCCACACAAACTGCTTCCCTTTCATACAATCTGTCACTGGTGCCATCACGCTACTGAAATGCCGAATAAACCTTCGATAGAATGATGCTAACCCATGGAAACTTCTCACTTCAGTTACAGTCCCGGGTTGTGGCCAATCCTTGATTGCTTCGACTTTACCTTGATCCACCTGGATACCTTCCTTGGACAACACATGTCCCTAAAAACAAAACACTGTGTGTCATGAACATGCACTTTTTTATCGCCGCGTAAAATTGCTCTTGACGAAGTATCATCAACACTTCCCGCAAGTGTTGTAGATGTTCTTCTGTGCTTCCACTGTATATCAATATATCATCAAAGTATACCACTACGAACTTTCCAATAAAATGTCGAAAGATCTGATTCATCACTCGCATAAAAGTACTCGGTGCATTCGAAAGACCAAACGGCATGACCAGCCACTCATACAACCCTTCCGTGTCTTGAATGCGGTCTTCCATTCATCCCCTGGTCGAATTCGAATCTCATGATACCCACTCTTCAGATCAATCTTTGAAAAGATAGCAGCTCCGCTCAACTGATCTAACAAATCATCCAATCTCGGCATTGGAAATCTGTACCTCACTGTAATCATGTTTAGTGCTCGACTATTTGTACACATTCTACAAGTTCCATCCTTCTTTGGCACTAACAAAGCTGGTACTGCACAAGGACTTAAACTTTCTTGTACGCGCCCTTGTTCAAGTAACTCCTCCACTTGCCTTCTCAACTCTTCGTGTTCCTTTGGCCTCATTCTATAATGTGGTCTATGCGGTAACACAGCTCCCGGAACAAGATCTATCTGGTGTTGTATGTCTCTCAACGGTGGTAATTATTTTGGCAATTCTTAAGGAAATACATCTTCAAATTCCTTCAACACTAGCTTAACTTCTTCAGGAATTTCAACCGCTTCACTACTTTCACGTCCAATTAACAGAAATACTTCAGGCTCATCCTCCACTTCCTTGACAAATTCCTTTAAAGATAACAAAGTCTTTAGTTCTTCAATCTCCTCCAACTTGCTTTCACTTTGTTGCCGCTTTTTAGGAACTAAAGTGATTTTAGTGCCATTGAACATGAAACTATAGCAGTTAGTCCTCCCATCGTGTTGCATGGCTCTATCGTATTGCCATGGTGTCCCCAACAATAAATGACGGACATCCATATCTACCACATCACACCAAATCTCATCCTTATACTTCGTTTCGATGGAAAAAGTTACACAAGCTCTTCGATTAACCTTCACTTCCCCACCTTTCCTCAACCAACCTAATTTGTATGGTTTGGGATGCTTCTCTGTCTTTAACGCCAACTTCTTTACAGCTTCTGTATAGATGATGTTATCACAACTTCATGCATCAATAACAAACTTGCAAACCCTTCCCAAAATAGTGCACGTTGACTGAAAAATGTAACTCCTCAGCCAACTAGTCTCCTCTTCTTGCTTTGGCATCAAGCAAGATCTCCTTATCATTAAAAAATATCCTTCGTCTCCTGCCAATAATTCTTCTTCTTCCTTAACTTGTGGTGAATTGGAACATTCTATTTCGGCATCCTCATCCTCAACCTCAACCTCAGCAACCATCACTCGCTTCTTAGGCTTAGGGGATTCATTGCTCTTATGACCAAATTCCTGAAAGTTATAACACTTGAAATTGTTGTTGACCTTGGGCTTAGCAACTTCATTGACAATCGGATTAATAACAGACTTGAAAATATTAGTATTGCTACTAGCCCCTTTCACCTGATTGATCGAACTTGTAAACGCACCACCTCCTCTTCTACCTTGCTTCTCCCAAGCTAGAGCCTTCTGGTGTGCTTCAGCAACGGATCTTGGATTAAACATATTCACCATATCCTAAATTTGCATTCTCAATCCTCCATCAAATCTAGATGTCAACTGTTCTTCCGTCTCCATTGTATCGTTTCTAGCAATCAGTTGATAAAACTCATCTGCATAATCATTTACCGACTTTGTCCCTTGTCTCAAATTCTGTAAGCACTGATACATAAGAGACTGATAATTATATGGTAAGAAAGTAGCCTTCATCAACTTCTTCATCTTTTTCCATGAAACAATTTTCAACTTTCCCATTCTCTCCCGTGTAAGTTTAGTTTGTTGCCACCATGCAATAGCTCTTCCCCTCAATCGTGTTGCAACCAACTTAACTCTACGATGCTCGGGTACTTTCTTGAAGTCAAAAATTTCTTCAACATTTGATAACCAATCCAGAAACTCTTCCGCTATCATTCCCCCTTTGGATTCTGGAATCTCTGTTTTCATCCCCGACCCCCATTTACGATCATCTTCTACGTTCTGATATTGACTTCGTACTTGGTCTTGATCTCGATAATGAATACTACCTCTGTCACCATCTTCATCATAATCAAATGTACTTCGATATCGATCTTGACCATCTACGTCTCTACGATCATACATGTCTCTTCTACTATGTCTTTCAACATTACGATACGGATCATCTTCAAATCCACGATGAGTTCTTCTCTCTTTACCTCGATACTCATGATGTTCTTGCCTCATAGAAACTGATGATTCTCTTCGATCTCGATGGGATTGTGGTGACACCCTCCTCGCTTCCGAAACCGATGGCGAAACTCTGTTTCCTCCATGGTTCGAGATTGGTGACCTTCTCCTTTGACTTTGATTCATGTTATTCATCAATTTCTCTAACTTCCCAATACCTTCATCGAACTTTTCATTGATGAGTTGTTCCATTTGCTCAGCTTCTTGTCTCCGATACACATCTTCAACATTTTGAAATCGATTAGCACGTCTCAGAGGCATTGTCGAATCTTCAACAAATCCAAACACACACTTCAACTAGCACAACTTTAACTCAAATCTGAACTTGACTTCTCTCGGCCTGCATTTAGCTTGGCTCGGCTGTAACTGCTATAACTCTCGGCCTCGATCCAACTTCTATACTCGGCTCAAACTCCAACACTTCAACTCGGCACCCAATAGGCTCGGCTTAGCTATGATTGCTAAGTCTAGCTCTGATACCAAGATGCGGCAAATATCAAAAAATGAATGAAATGGTGAAAAGTTGAACTGATGGATTGATAATACCCAAGATAAATGCTCAAATCCGTTGATCTCGCGAGATACCAGATTCTAGCTATCTTTAACACGTTGATCGCGCACGATACCGTGTTAGAAGATCTACGACTCTTCTACGTTGATCTCGCGCACGAGATTCTGTGAATCGGCTTCAAATCCGTTGATTCGAGCGCACTCGAATAACCGAAAATGGAGAAAGGAGATAACACTCAACTTCCAATTTTAAAAGAGGCACAAAGCACTCAAACAAAAGTTTATTCAAAATCAACCGTTTTTACAAATGACCCATCACCCCTATTTATAGAATTTTTATAAATGATCCAACTTCAGTGACTCGCGACCTACGACCCAAGACAAATACAAGTTACAACGACCTAACAATAAATGACTCAACAGAATACATCATGCGACTTAATACAACATCACAACAGCGACTTAAGGAAAACAAACATAACACAAACATCCACGCGACGTACGACCTAAATAGAGCGACATAGAATACAACACTGCTCCATGAACCAGTGGCTTATGAATCACACTACTTCAGCGACCTAAGGAATGCAGCTTAAGTTTATAGCACGCGGCATAAGGTCGAGCGACCTAAAACTTGAGCGGTTTAAGAATCAATGCGACCTAAGGCAATGGTGACTTAACTCATTAGGTCGTTATCTTGCTTGAGCATAGCTCGTTTGGTCGCTCGGCGACTTAACATAGGTCGTTGGATCATCCTTTCTGGCATAACTCACTGTACCCTTCTCCACTTCATAACTCGCATGACTCAGTAGGTCGCTCGGGCGACTCAAAGCATAGGTCGCAGGCAACTTATCGTGGTGCGCTGCATCATGTACATATAAATGACATAAACATTTTTGTATAGTTTTGTATATTATAAAACACTACTAATAAAGGTAAAAATTATGCAATATATGCACGCACTTTAAAGAATAATTCTAAACTTTAAAATAATAATTTGTAGTTCTAAAGTCAAATTTTAAATTCAAATTTTATAATTTTCATCTAGATCTACACAATTTTGAAGTTAATTCAATAATTTATTTCAAAACTAATATATGTATATTTTATAATTTGGGATCTAAATTTATTAAGTTATTTAACATATGCGAATATAATTTAGATACATATTTTCTTTTGAATAAAAATAAGTACTATAATATATATATATATATGTATATTATAATGTAAATAATAATTAAATATATGTTCATACACACTAATATACTCTTAGCCATTTAATGTTTTTTTAATCCATTTGATTTTTTTATAATTTTCGTACGAGGATAAATTCATATAAAATTAAAAAAACTTTTCTAATTTTCAAAAATAATTTTAATTATGTACTTTTGCATTAAATATTTTCTTGATGTTTTTATATAATTTACAACTGTAAACTTTATTTATATAATCTCTATTAAAGTCAATAATAAATAAATAAATATATTATATACATATTATATATACGAATTTAATATATGTATATAATTTTGTCTAATTATTTAAAACTTTAAACACATAAATAAATAATGATATGATATAATTCATGCTTTGTGTATTATTGTTTTTATTGAAATTTTAAAAAATTAATATTATTTTTTTTGAAAATATTTTTTTCCAAATTACTAGCCATCAACATATATGTGTAAGTAAATTAAATTTTGTAGTATATACATATACATAATCCATCCAATGAAGACACCACAATGTTATACAGATTTGTGATATCTTCAATTGTTCTCTAAACACATGCATGATACAATATAAAATATATACATATTAGAAAATGACATTATATTCATATATTATTGTAAATAAAAAAATTTATCTTTCACGTAATGCCCAGATAGTACACCTTGAAATTTAAAACCAGAATACCTTAAAAGGATTTCAAAATCCAGAAAGTGCTACTGTTCTGAATGGAGATGTCATTGATCCCTAAATTGTATTTAATTTGGTGTTTTAATGCTTGAATACTTAAAGGACGAGGAGGGGAGTTTGAGGCCGACCTTGCTAGTCTAGAGGATTGTAAAAGTGTAAAAAAAAAGAGGGTTCAGAGATGAATATATAGTAATGATCCAAGGAAAAAGGATTCGCTTTTCTCTCTTCCAAATTCAACTCCTTAAATCCAAAATTCCAAACGCTATTCGTCATCATATGGCCTACTCCCTTGCCATCTCATACCCGCTTACAATAGACCCCTATATGGGCAACATCAAAATCACTTCAAGCTCGATCAATAAATAACATATTTAAAATCTAATTTAAATGCGTATCTATATTATACATCGATAATTGGATTTATAACTACATATACACACTCTTTAATATTGATCAAGACAAACTAAACAAAATTTACACTTAATATTTCATAAATAGTAATTAAATTAATTAATTTACAATAATTTATAATTAATTAAATTATGTTCTAACATGTGCATTCAATATTTCAGTTGTGTGACTCTTGGGCGTAAATTCGGCTGGCGATTAATATCGAACAATTCAAATATTAACATTCATACATCAAACTTTTGTGACGACCCATATTTTGGAAGGTTTAAATTGATAATAATCCATGCATGTCCTACTCAAACAATCCAAAACACAGATAATCAACGGGGTTAATTAAGAAAAATAAGAAAAGAAGAAAACTAATACAGAATCTCGCGACGGAATGATAAAATATAATAATCAAATAAATAGTTCATGAAGCTGTTTGTACTATACATTTGATTATGCTTTTATAATATCTATCAGAGTTATATATACAATAGAACAATAGTATAATGCAGTGGAACAAACAATGTGGTGAAATAATACTAGTAATATAATATACCAAATCTCTGTCTTCATCCTCAAGAAAATATGATCTTCAATGTGATGAAAACACAAGACTGACCTGAGCGTAATGAAAAGACAAAACACTCGAGTCAGGATTAAAATATCCTTATGTGAGTCAAATCGATATCACATATAACATGATTGTAATAGTTCCAGAAATTTTTACGGGGTTTTACATCGCCAATTCAATGTATAATGTGCATGTAATAACGCAAGAAATGTTACCGGATTTTTCATCTCTTAAGGATCCGTCAAAATATCCATATATAGTAGAATACGCTATATATATAATGTCTAATCAATAAAATAAATATATTTTTTAGTGTTAAGGCTTTACATTAATCTCCATTAACACATTTTTAAGCATTGTCGTATAGTTTGCATATAATGCCCCAGTAGCACGTTGGGGAATAGGGATGTGTCGTGATACGACAATAATAAACCAAGTTTGCAGTGGTCTCGTATAAGGATAAAAAGTATGACAAGGCACGTGAGACAATGTCCAAAGTAGGATACTACCAGTTCAGAACGCAGGGCTAGTGGTAATACATAGCATTCCCGATCGCCCAACGCGTCCATCGAACCCATATTGAATCAAAGGGAGGTCATCCCAAAATCAAGGTGCACCAATCGAAACTAACAAAAAAGTAATAGTATAGAAAAGTCCAAAAAGAAAATCGAACAATGGATGTCCGCTAGGCGTAGCTAGCCCACTTAGCCCCGTCAAGCCGTCATGTGTTAGTCATTTCAAACTGGCACAAGTCTTAGGGTTATCCATCATCATTCTCTTTCTTAAAATCCATAAAACGTACACCAAATCCACCCACTTCATTCTGCAGTCTCCTCCGTGTACTATAATGACCTGCCTTTTTGGATGTTTAAGCAGACACACATGTCCAACTCAAACCATTCAAAAGGGCATATTGTTATGGGGTAAATAAGAAAAGAGAAATAAATAAAACAAATACAGAATCTCACAACTGAATGACAAAATATTATAATCAAATAACAGTTCATGAATCTATTTGCAAAGAAATTTGATTATACTAATACAATACAGAATCAGAGTAACAGAGAACAAAAATAAATAAATAAATGCAGCAGAACAACATGATGCAGTGGAATACATATCATAAATAATAGTAGTACAAATCTTCATCTTCGTCCTCTAGAAATAATGTCTTCAAGCTTGAAATGCTTAGGGTGGCCCAAGTGAATTGAAAAGACAAAACACTCGAGTTAGAACTAAAAGATCTTATCAATGACACTTTGTAATCCGAATTCTCTTTAACTCCTGACACTGCTGCCATTAAAACCATCGATGGATCCGGCCGATCCACCAAAGAAAATGCAGCGTTGAACCCAGTTAAAAAAGCTTTGAGCGATTCCCCTCTCCTTTGCTTTACCGATGTTAGCGTCATTACGTTCTTCGGCCTTTTGATATGAATGTGAAACTACTTCAGAAACCTGTCTACTAATTCTGTACATGTCCTGATAGATCCCTCTTCCAACTATCTGAACCACATAGCAGCTATATCCATCAAGTACAGTGGGAAACATCGGGCCATCACTTCCTCCGATACCCCCAGCGCTTCCATTTGTGCTATGTACCTCATCAATTGATCAATAGGATCAGCCTTGCCATTGTACACTTCTAGAGTATGTAGCTTGAACTCCGGTGGGTTCTGGGCCATTCTGATTTCATGGGTAAACGGTCTCATGTTTACTCCTTCCAGATCTCTATTAGTCAAACCTCCGCGCATAGTTCGCCTGATAATCTCAGCCAATCCAGTGTTGTCCGCCAAGGATCGCCCCCCCGAGTTCCCGATAAATTCCGGTACGTACTCTTCATTACACGCTCTCGTACTCCTGCCAACATCTCGTTGTGTGCTATCACCTAGAGTTCCTCCAAGGATCAGCCACCATTGCTGGGTAGTATGCCTGTAGCATGAATCCATAGATTAGCCATTGTGTGCTGATTAGGGGCTGTGCCCTATTGAGCTGCTTCGCTCGATTGCATGTTGGGACCTTCTGTTCCAGCTCCGTGGATCTGAACTCCAGCAACTCCCACTGTCCCTACCCGTCTTAACTGTCTGAGGAGGTTCTGCATCATCTTCTCTTGCCTTTTCATCATCACTTCCATCTCATCACTGGTGATGTAGATGGATGATTTCCCTGCTCCAGCTCTAGAGGAAGCCTCTTAACTTCCCTCCTGATTGTTCCTTTCTGTCACTTGCTTTCTTGCTGATGGCCTAGCCATTGCCTCCTAGAATCCAAGTTCCTTGCTTCAAAATCCCTGAGTTGTTGCCTTTGCAGTGAAAGCACCAAAATGTTAGCGCCAAATTTGGTCGCTAACACCCAAATCCAGATGAAAGTGTGCCAGTCACAGCTCATAGATAGAGTGTATGTAGAGAGTATAAATATGGAGAATAGTGAAAATTAAAATGAAAGCAGTAAAGAACAACATATTTTATAGTGGTTCGGCTAACTTCGGCCTACGTCCACTCCAGAAATTTCCTTTTTATTGGTGTGATAATTGATTATAGTTACAATCCAAAGTTTAAGAATGGCTGAGTGCCTTCGCCTTAGAGAAGAGTAAGTAAGAGAGCAGAAAGAAGAAAATACCTTTCGTGGAACCCTACACGCTGTATTTATAGGCAAATCCAGGAGGTTGGGCCTCCTGGGTACTCCGGCCCATCAAGACCATTGTCGACCCAGGCTCAGTACTATGACCGAACCAGGTAGGTCGACCAACATATGCCGAGCCGCTTTGAACTAACCTCAGTGCCGAGCCACAACGGCGCACCTCAATGCCAAGCCACAAACCCTGACTGAACCACAATGCCAAGCCACAAACCCTGACTGAACCACAATGCCGACCGACATGGCCTAAGCACCACGCCGATCCACATCCACACTCTAATATTTCTCGAGCATGCCGACCCACAACACCGTGCCGAACCATACCATCATCCAGACCGAACCACATATGCCGAGCGACCCATGACTTCCAGGCCGAACCGTAAATGCCGAGCGACCCATGTCTTCCAAGCCGAACCATATATACGCTGAGCGACCTATGACTTCCAGGTCGAACCACAAATGTCGAGTGACCCATGCCGAGCCGCCTATGCTGAGCCACCTAAAAGACTCGAAGGAATCATCCACACGACTCGAATCTCGACTCCATACGACTATGCCAAATCCCGGCTGTAGATCCATGGCTATTATTCATGCTTGGTCATCCATCCATCTAGTTGACTAAAGTCCGTCGCACTCCAGTCCTCAATAGTCAAGCAATCGATTTAGTTAAATCCGCCTATCCACGGCCTTTCCAAAAAGGCTGGTTAACATACGTATGTATATCAAAAAAATAAGATGCTGAATAAAATTTAATTCTTACCCCTCTGCTCTAGGTATTAAAGAAACTACATGAAGTTGTGATGCTTGCGATGGACCACTGCCATCTCCTCCTAAAGATCGGGAAGAGCTCCTACCTCTAGATGACATTACGATAAACCTGTGACATATACACACATCATTTCAAAAGAGAATAATAACATGATAATGAATTATATTTCATACGTAAATGACATCAATGGTATAAACCGCTAAATTAATGACCGAAATGGAAATAGAAATGGAAGTGTGTTATACCTGATTCATAATGGGTCTCATGTTCCGACGATAAGCAGATTACATTGCATTTTTAATAAAAATTGCTAAATAAATGACAAATGGAAATGACATAAAACATGTAAAAAATGGTAAACGTATAGATTTTGTTTCATAGTTACATCAATTTCATGATACATCAAGAATTCAACATAGTTACGTCAATTGCAAAAAAATCAGATTCGAATTTTTATCAATCATCATCGTCTTCTGATTCAGATTAGGTCTCGTTTTCTATGATATTTTCCTTTGCACTATCAAACGCATCTACCAAAACATTTGATTCATTGATAAAAGGACGAAAATCTTTATAATCGTCTGTAATTATTATGTCGTTATTTTCCTTAAGATCTGCCTGATAAGCTTGTTCGTTTGGAATATTCTTCCCATCGAATGTAAATCTGGCCTTTGTTTTAAAAACTGCTGACCAATCTGCTTTATCTCTTTTTAGAGACGGATAAGGAGCGCAATAAACTTGCAATGCTTGTTTGGCTAGTACAAAAGGATCGTACTTGTGATAGTGCGATGTATGCTTTGTTTCGATAAGATTATAATCCTTATGCACATTAATTCCAAAACCTAGAACATTGCTAAACCAATTTCATTTAATTAGAAACACCTCTTCGTGGGTCGTGAGAAATATGTCAGTTGCAAAATTTGTGTTAGAACACCATAAAAATCATTTATGTGATTTTTTGGATCGTCGCTACCTTTAACAAATATACAAGTATTATTCGTTAATTTTTCTGCATCGTATTCTTTGGTGTTAAATTTATATCCATTGACGAAATATATTGGATATGTCTTGAACACTCTTTTTGGTCCCATCGCAAGATGTTTCAACCCTTCATCAGCAACACAATTTCTCGGCTTATAAACATAATTTGAAAACCAACCGAAAAATTCTTTACTGAAATCTCTGTTCGAATGTTCACGTTCATAAACACAATATATATAAACAAATTATTACATTAGGTTATACACGTGCATGCATTATAGAAAAGAATAAAACACAAATTTTTATATCAGATTACCTAACAAGCAGTGAAACCTTGGCAAAATTTATAAGAATATAAGTGTGTGCTACATGAAGATCTCTATCGTCTATCCATATTTCTACACATTTTCCAAAAGGCCGACCATGTTGTCTAAAAATAGATAACATTGCTTGAGAGGACTCTTGTTCGTTGCCTTCAACATTACGAGGAACACTTTCAAATGATATATTCACATGGTCACTGAAATAGTGAGAGAAAAAGAACAAAGCTTCTCTTGATGTAAGATTTACATATCGAACCTTCAACTCGTGCTTTTTGCCTCACTTTTTTCTTCGGATGATTTAGAAATCTATGCAAAATTAGTTTACATTAACTTCATCTTTCAAATGCAATTAAATAACGTGATAACATATTACATACCTCTCAAATGGATACATCCGTCCATATTGGATAGGACCTCGAAGTTGTGCTTCAGAGGGGAGATGAACTACTCAATGTTCCATTACATTAAAAAACCTGGCAAAAATATTTTCTCTAATTTGCAAAGCAATATAGAAATATCTACTTCAGGTTTATGTAAACGTTGCACTTTTAAAGTAGTCGAACAAAGCTCTTTGAAAAACATACTAAGCTCTGTTACTACCTTCCAAACTTTTAACGCCAGTAGTTCTTCGAACATAACTAGAAATAAATTTTCCATCATTATATGACAGTCGTAGCTTTTCATTCCGCTCAATCTACCGTTTTTAAAGTCAACACATCTATGAAGATTTGATGATAAGGAAATCTTAACCCTTCCACCCATTTTAGCACAAATTTAACTTGATTATTATCTAATTCGTAACATGCTTTGGGTTTTTTACTATCATTTGGTTTCATATGAAGCTCAAGACATTTACATAATTCTTCTATACCACGTCTTGATTTCAAATCATCCTTTTTCTTCCCTTTCACATTCAAATTGTGTTAAAAACATTATCAAATACATTTTTTTCATTATGCATCACATCTATATTATGACGAAGCAGAAGATGTTTCCAATACGGCAACTCCCAAAAAATAGTTTGTTTGCACCAGTTGCGAACAACCGATTTGCCTTCAATTTTTGTTTGCACTCCAGTTTCATATATCTTTGGATAGTCTCTAACAAGTTCATATATGTCTTCGCTTGACCATATCGTCGGTGGATGTCTGGTTTCTACTCTATTGGCTGAAAAGTTTTTCTTATCTCCTCTGAAGCGATGATTTACATGAAGAAAATATCGATGACAGTCAAACCATGAAATTTGCTTACCATGAGGTAAAGAAAACGCTCGTGTTTCATCCATGCAATATGGACATGCTAGACGACTGGCAGTACTCCATCCTAAAAGGGCAGGAGAATCACTTATAGTCCACAACAAATAAGAAAACACACGAAAAACTTTCTTCTTAGACACATCGTATGTTTCTACTCCTTCGTCCACGGTATTTTTAACTCCTCAATCAACGGTTGTAAATATACATCGATTCCTTGTGTCGGATCGTCGGGGCTAGGAACGACAATGGTAAGAAACATATATTGCATTTTCATACACATACATGGAGGTGAATTATACGGTGTGAAGATAATGGGCCAGGATGAATATTTAGAACCAAATTGAGAAAATGGCAAAAAACCATCTGTACATAATCCTAATCTAACATTTCGACTCTCCACTACGAAATTTGGATACATTTTATCAAAATGCTTCCATGCTTCTCCATCGCCGAATGTGTCAACATACCCTCTTCTTCCATTCTCACACTATGCCATCTCATATTAGATGCAGCTACAGAAAATGCATATAATCTTTGAAGCCTTGGAGTGATGGGAAAGTAATGTGTACGCTTGTACGGAACTTCCTTCCCCCTCTTTTTTCTTTATCTTCCTTGATTACAAATTTTACAATTTCTAAGTTTGCGTCTTCTTTCCAAAACAACATGCAGCCTTTTAAACATGTATCTATTTTCTGATAAGGTAAATCAAAAGCTGACATAAGTTTTTTTTTAACTTCATAGTGATTTTCACACATTAGATTATCGGGCGGCATATGTCTTTTTGCAGCATGTACAACAGCCGTAAACCCAGCTTTAGAGTTGTTGAATTTTGACTTCATCGCAATGTATTCTGCGATTACTGACAGCTGAGTGCTGCTTTTACAACCATCCCAAATAGGTTTCTTAGCA
Organism: Allium cepa; assembly: GCA_030765085.1. NCBI lineage: Eukaryota > Viridiplantae > Streptophyta > Magnoliopsida > Asparagales > Amaryllidaceae > Allium > Allium cepa. Next base: position 701,732,585 of record CM060939.1, read on the forward strand.
GTATCTAGTAAATCATAAAAAAAATTGCTTCAATATTTGGTTCTTCAATATTTAGATCATTGTCGTCAACTTCAACCATAGGAAACATTAAACGTGCTGCATCTTTGAACATATTTTCTATACGGGTCGTCGTAACTACTTCGTTAACGACACTTTCAGACTCTATAGAAGTATTTGCTACAACTTCTCCATGCCGGTCCCAAACATAATACTCGGGTACAAAATTGTTTTGGCACAAATGAACTTTCTTAATATCTGGAAATAAATACTTCACACATACTACATGGACAACGAATTTTTGGATCGTTTCCGTTATTACTTAAAGCGATTTCAACAAATACGTTAATACCATTGTAAAAATCTTCTTTTATTGAGCCTCTCAGTCCTTTTCTCTGGTACATCCATCTCCCCTGATCAACAAAATAATCAATCATTCTTCCTATTTGAGGAAATGAGACACAAGTTCAAAATTTAATATTTATTTTCAAGAATACAAATTCGAAAAAGATTATTTTTATGGTCGTATAACATTTGAATTTAAAGAACTATTTCACAAATTAAAAAAAAATTCGAATATGACACATTTTATTTTTTAACGTATCGATACAAATTTTGTACAAATTTTTTTTCCATGGTCAGTTATCCTACTTTCCATTACAAACACAGTAAGCATTTACATTTCTTAAACGATTCAACAAAATTTCGACAGCATTTCCCTTTTGTTCCCTGCATTGTACACAAATGCGTGCATGAAGGAAACAAAAAAGAAAAGTTAGGCTGAAATTTTATGAACCGTTTAAGACGAAGTAGTATACAAAATATAAATGCTTACTGTGTTCATAACTTGTCCAATACAGGGACAAATCCAACAAACATTGTACCAGATAAATATAAATGGTCATTCTTTGAAAAATACGACTATTTATATAACGATCATGTACAATACTAGTCAGATGGGGCCAAAAACTATCTGAGGGACATTAGTTAATTAAAAATGCGCATTTTAAAGAAAAAATACAGTTTTACTAACTATATACACACATAATGATAAATTATACATATTCTTTAAAATTTCACGATAACATATGAAATAGGTATACCATGGGATGCTATAAACTATTATTACGCAATTGGAAACAATTGCAATCATTAATTAGCTCTAATTTATCATCTTATGAAAATCTAGATTTAGGGAAAAAGTTAGATTTTTTCCCAAATTAAGATATTATACCTGAGATTGAGAACAATAGAGTTTGCTTAGGCAGCCGTGGAGGATCCGAAAGCTCGATATTGGAGATTGAAAGCTTGTAGGAGGGATTTGAGGGTTTTTGATTAAAAAATTCGTGTTGCAAAATGAGGAAGAAGAAGGCTCGGCTGGGCCTGTAATTCGCAAATTTTCGACGGTTTTCGACTCCCCATCAAAAGCCTTCAGAAATGAGCTGTCGGAAGCCGTCGCTACGTGCTGTCGGAATATTAGCCTTTTTAGTAATGATAGCTGTTAAAGTGGTTTTCAGTATTGGCACAGAGTATGACAATATCCGATCCCGGTGTCTTTGACAACTAATCGCTTATTACACACCAGGTGGTTCTTTTAAATTTCCAAAACCATTTCATAATTGATATCAAAATATCATATTTAATTCAAACCATATCACTTTCGAAATTATATTCACTTTCAAAAATCATGTTTTCAAAATAGTTTAAAGTCCTCATTTCAAAACTTCATATTCAAATCAAATATGTAATTTAAATCCCAACATATGTTATAATATTATTTAACCATAGTCACTTTAGAATCCTTAAAATATAAACACATCCACATTGTTTAGTTTGAAATTTAGAAAGATAGTTTAGATAGTTATAAAAAGTTATAAATAGTTAAGTACTCTAAAGTTTAATTAAAGATGAAAGGCACTGTTAAATTGATTTTAAGATAGTTAAATAGATTTAAAATAAATTAAATATAAGTAAAATAGATTAAATAGCTTTAAAATAGATTAATTAGATTTAAAATAAATTAAAATGGTTTAATTAGTTTAAAATAAATTAAATGGTTTAAAATAGGTTAAGATGATTTAATTTAATTTAGTTAATATAGGTTAGAATAGTTTAATAAATTGAAACTCTTAATAATTAGAAATATTAAATTAATATATTTTTAAACAGTTTATATTAAAATATGAATTTGGAATTAATATGAATTTAAACTATTTATTTTTATTTCAACACATCTGAACCATTTTAATTTCCAAATCAACAAACCCATTTTTGACTCTTTCAATTCAAATTTTAAATTAACTATTAAATTCTATATCGATTCAATCCGTGTTTGAAATATCAAATTAAATTATTCCAATTTCAATAACATTTCAAAGTTATATTTCAAACGATTCAAATAACTCAATTCTGATAAATTTCATTTATTTTTTAGATTCAACTTTAAAATTTCAATTCAATTCCTTTAATAATTCTTTTAAAACAATTCCAATTTTAACATAAAACTCAAAATTCGACAATAATTCAATTTATATAAATCAAATTTTATTTCAAAATATCATTCTACTAAATTCAAAAATTAAGGATTTAAAATCATTTAATTTAACCAATCCGGTGTCCGTATATAATCCTCAACCATAGGGTCAAGTGATACGGATTTTATCATTTTAATTCACAGTTTAAAATTTCACGGTTATATATCGTTTCAAACAGCAATCTCGAATTATATAAAATCCATAAAATCGCTCAAGTCTATCATTTCAACTCATAACGATTTCTTCCTAATCTATTGATCGTTCGGGTCATATCATTTCAACCCATAGTGTTTATTCTAATAAAAATTAAGGGAAATCGAAGAGTGAATAACATTATATTAATTAATATAACATCCAATCATCCAACATCAATAATCAAACATCCATCATAATTATCGTCCAATTAAACTGTAACAACATATAAATTTTTAAATTGTTTTTAATAACGTATTTAATTAAATTTTGGAGAAATTTTAAATAATAATATTTTGAAATAAAATTTTAATGTTTGGATTACGTATAATTAAATATAAGTAGTCAATAAATAAGAAAAATATATAAATTTAGATTACGTTACTGGTTAATTAATTTGGGTGTACGTTCGTTTTAATTACTTCATCTATTATACGCACTCTTTTATTTCATATCTTAGCTGTTAAAAATCAAATCAGCACGTGCATTTTTAAAAAAAAGAATTAAAACCCTGCCCCCAATTCACGTGTAAAACTTACCACTTTCATTTACGTCCCCGTATTTAATAGGAATAAAAATCTTTGATTTCCTAACCATTTCAAAATCTCTTCCCATCTTCATTTTTGCAACGCAGCTCAGATCTGGGGAAAAAAAGTGTAATGGGCAACGATCCAAAATTTTAGACCAATTTAAAATTCTAATTTTATTAAAATATTGAATAAAATTTGGTAGAAACAAAAATGATGGAAATAATAATAGTTTATATGAGATTTACAATTTGAATTAAAAACAACAAATGTTAAGAATTTAATAATAATTGTTAATTGTAAATATTGATCTATTGAATAAAATTAAAGTGGAAACAATAGTTTAATTGTATTGTTGTAATTCAAATAATTTAACCTCTAACAAATGAACTAAAATGGGTAACAAATGGATATGTTGAGTTATGTGAAATTATTAAATAATGTTTAATTTATTGTTAATAAAAAGAAGAAAAAAAGGAAAAATATTATGTGCTGTTTATACATCAAATGTTGGTTTTGTAATTTAGTTTTGAAAGCAAGTATGGATTTTTGATTCAACGAAAAATTTGGTCTTAATATACATATATACACGGAAAGTTTAATTTGGGTATAGGGTCCATTAATTATTGTGTGAATTCTAGTAGGTATGTATATCTAGGTTATGTTAGTATTTTCAAATATATTACTCATTTCCTTGAAGTTTTGAAACACACTGTCCAATCAACCCATCAATTGCTATAATAATTTATTTTGGGAAATTCAAGGCACAGCTGTTTTATTTGCCATCATTTCTTTGATTTTATTTTTTTCCAAATAGTTCATTTTGCCTTTATAACGTATCCTTCCATTCCATACTTATCTTTTTCCTTTACGTTTCAAATATGGAAAGCGCTATCCAATCAGCAATTAATTGCTTTAATTTCTCAACTAAATCTAGGGTGACTGTTGCCATCCTATAATTATTCTGAATATCAAAACATATAAATTGTATACGTTTACGTTCATTTTTGGTCAGTTCTTCTATTTTAAAGCAATATATTTATTTCCTAAAAACGGTTGCATTGTGAAACACGTCTCTTCCAAATCTTCACCGTGCAGCCCAAGCAATATAATAAATTGCTTTAATAACGTTGCTGAATCAACGGTCATTTCAATTTATTATTTGTTGTACGTTTCCTTTTTGCTTAAAAATTGGCTACGTAGACATTAATTCAAAAATAGGAAGAAATCATTCGTTTCCTGTAGCCACTTCATTTGCTTTAATTATTTCACATGATTCAAGCAGGTGACCGTGTCCATTCACTCGACCTTTATCTATATTTTTGTTTTAAATTTATTTCCTCTGTTCACAAGGGTAATTATGGTATGATTCTCAGCCTATTGATCTCCCTTTCCTTCTTTCCTTCGGCAATAAAAAAACCTTTAATTATTATCTCATTTCTTGCTTGCACGGTTACAAACAATAAATTAGCTATTTGCATGTTGTAGTCTGTTCATGCCTATTTGGTCAATAAAAATTATTAAGCATTTTACCCAGAGCAGCCAACTCACCTACATCGTTCTACATCTATTTATTTGCGTATAAGTTCAAACTTTTCCATTTTCTTTGATTGATAGATTTGTTGCCTTTATCTATTCTTTCTCTCCCTGTTTTTATTGCTTAAAGGAAAGCAATCCATCAAAACGTGAATATTTGATTATAGCCAGCCGTAACCTATACCCAAATTTCCATTTTTATGACCGTCATTCGAATATCAAACTTATATACTTTTTGCATTCATTTCGCTCATTCAATTTTACGTTTCTTATTCCAGCTTTTAAATATTGCGCTCCTCCCTTATATTTCTCTGTGGCCTTTACTTCTCTTCTCTGTTTCTTCTTTTTTTTCCTTTCTCGTCCTCTGTTAGCTTCTCAAAACCATCACTCCGTAGCTCCTCCCTGATCTTCCACCCCTCGTGCTCCTTCGTAGCCACTTACACCGTGTACTCCTTCTTTTTTGTAAGTATAATTTTTTTTATAAACCTATGGTATATTATAATATATACCGTGTACGTTAGTTTATATGCTTATATATATACGTTGCTGTACGTTTATGAAAGAAAATATGTATATATTACACACTATATTCTCTGTTTTCTTTTAAAATATATCAGTGTTACAGGGTATAAGGTACACATATATAAAGTTATATGTTATATAAGAATATAAGTGGATTTGTACAGATAAAGCATGGGTTCATTGATATTATAATTACGTAAATACTGGTTTTATATAAACAATTATATGGTCTATTTTTATATATTATAGAAATTGGAAAATCTGGTTCTACAATGAATATATGTTATACTGTTTATATATTTACAATAATATATATTGATTTTGTTTAAGTATGATATAGATAGTGTTTACAAGTGTTTTTTTTAAAATAAGTTATATTATTTGGATTTTACCTGTTGGGTTAGATAGGGTGTGATGTCCCGGAAATTTGAGGCAATATTTATTTAATAATTTCATTGATAATTATTTTAAATATTGAAATATTGATTTAATAATTTAATTCAAACGGAAATTCTATTTTGAAAATTAAAAATTATTTAGTTTGTTAAATGATATTCTTTTCAAATGTTAAAAATATTTAAGTAATAAATTTACCTTTCTAAACTGATTTAAAAATATTTTATTTATAATGTATAAATGTTTATACATTGTAAATAGAGGATTTGGTTTTAATTTTAATTTATATTAAATAAAGGATATTTTCTAATTATTATATAAATGTATAATTTGTAAATTGATTCTATTGATTTAAATTAGTATTGTAAACTTTTCAAAAAGTTTGTTTTAAAGATCTATCTTATAATTTTCATAGAAAGTAAATAAGTATTTATTTTGTTTATAAGAATAAATATAGTTTAAATTTTATTTTATAATAAAAGTTTGTTTTGTTTTATTTTAAAATTGTTTTTCTTTGAAACAAGGTTTAATTCATTCTTGTTAAAGTATAACATTTGGTTTGAAAACTCTTAAATAAAATTTAATTCAACACTTCTTTTCTTTTGAAATTTAGTTTCATAAAGAATATTATTTTAAAAATAATTAAACAAGCATTAAAATGTAAGTGTATAGTTTTATAAAGAAGTTTATATGTATTTATTTAAAGACTAGATGTTAATTAACATTTAGAAACATTTTAAAATAAATTAGAAATGTTTTAAGATAATTTAAATACAATTACGAGTTAAGAAATTGCTTTTTATAATTGGATATGCATATGGGTTAAAATCTTAAAACATAAAGTGAACACTTGTAAAAGTTTGAGATAATAACATAACAAGTGGCATTTGTTTTAAAACTTATTATTTAATTTCTATTGATAGGAGAAACATAGAAATTCATTTGTTAAAACATTTTCTCATTTGAAAACCTGAAAATCAAATTTCAGTAAATCAAAAACCTCAAACAAATGCAAATTAAAATCTGCAAACCAATCTTCAATCAAATCTGCAAATTACAAACTTCAAGTCTGTGCATTTGAAATTGGATCTGCATGCAATATTTCAACATCAAGAAACTCGGCAATCAAAATACAAGTAAAGCAACTTCATCTTCAAATTGCACCCAGATTTCTACATGCAGTTTCAACAGTTCCACGAATGAATCTGCACCTATTTGTCTCTGCATCTTCAATTTAAAAAAGGTGAGTAAGCTTTTATTTTTAAAAACAGTTTCTTTTAAAAATCAAATTTAAAGTAATTTATAGCACTAAAGATCAAATGCAAAATGTTTCCCAGAAATCAAACTGTTAAACAAAACTGTTCTATTTTGTTTTCGAAATGAACTGAATAACCTCACATACATAAAAGCTTAAGATATCTGTGTATGTGAATTGGTAGAGATAAGTATGTTGTGATGATTGTATGTTGATGACTGTTCTGTATACATATATGAATATGTTTATCTGTGTTGATTTTCCTGTAGCTGCAAATCCAACTTGTTTGTAAACTAAGATTTCCTTTATTAGAAATTCTTTACCTCTTGAATTGTTTCAGTTAGCAAAGTTTGTGTAAGCAAATATGTTTGTTTGGTATAAAATTAGATCTATAAATTTTAAGTTAGTTTAATAAATCTATAGCTTCTGTAAACTAAAATCAGTCATCATTAGAATAAAACAAATATCAAACATCAAAAATTATTAGAACAAGTGTATAAATTAGAATACATGTTTAAAATTAGGAATTTTAAAAACTAATATTACAGTTTTAAATAAACTGTTAAGGGGAAGGCATTTCTGTTTTAAACAGAAATAAGAATTTTGAAAGTATCTGTAGGCTAGTGAATTTGGGGGTTAAGATGCCTCCTGTAGTGGAGTTTTGATGTAAGAATGAAGGAGATGTTGGTGATGGATGATCAGAGAGAGAGGAGAGGTGATAGTGGGGTTTTCCAGGTTTTCAAAACCTAGTTTTAAATGTTGCAGATCTTAGTTATCCACATGCTCTCTGTTGCTTCAAATAATTGAGGCTTTGGGAGATTTCAGAGGGGATGTAGGCGGGTCATTAGCCAGAGTCGCATCAATGATGGTGGTCGGAATGGGTCGTCAGGGTGGTTGACAGGTTTGGGTAGTTCAAGTGCTGCAGTGTTTCAGGTTGGCTTGTTCAACTGAATTTTGATTTGGTACTACAGTGGGGATTTCTGGAGGTTGAGATCAGATGAGGAGTTGGTCGGAGACTTGGTGGGTTTGGTCATGGTGGTAGGAGTTCGTCAGAGTGCCGGTGCATATACACCGTGCACCTAAATTTCCTGATGGACATTTAGGAATTGGGAAGTGTTTTGTCTTGTGCAATCCTCGGGTTATTGTGTTTGTGACTCGAAGCAGGGGGTTGGTGAACTCGAAGTAAATTAGATGGGTTCTCGGGTTAGAGTGTTGCAGAGGTTAAAATCTGTAGTTTTGCTGTTTTTAAATTTTTGAATAAAATTCATATATTTAAATTGAAAACTTGATTCAAGTATAACTTGAATCTGAATTCAAATGTAGTTTTGAGTTCAAGGTTTTTTTTAAAATGAAATCTTAAATTTAAACAAGATTTAAATTTGTTTTAAAATCAATATTTAAAATAATTTCAGGTTTATCTTTTAAAACCCAGATTTTTGTTTCAAAACAGTTTGTAAAAACAAAAAAATGAGATGAACATATTAAATGTTTTAAAATAGATTTGAAAATGAAATTTGATTTCAAATAAGATTTAAAACTTGAAATAATTTAGTTCCTTTAGTATTTGAATTAAAAATATGAAGTGTTTAATTTAAATTTAAAAGTTGAAATTTATCAATCTATTTCCAAAGCTTAATTTATTTTAATCAAGTAATTTATTTCAAATCTTTCTTGTATATTTAAGTAATGAATGTTCTTTAAACATTCATTTTATTGTAAGGTTTATAATTATTTAATTTAGATTAATGTTTAATAGTTAAACATTTTAAATATTAAATTTTTAAATGGAATTTGAATTTAAACTTAGAAATGTATTGTTTTAATACATTTTGAATATAAATGAGTCATTTGATAAGTGATTTATTTATTTTGAAAATATTTAAGATAATTAAGGATTTACTTAGTTATTTGATTTTTAAATAATGGTTTAGATTAATTTTAATTAGAAATGATTCATTAATAATTAATCTAATTCAAATTTCCTTAAGTATGTAATTGTTGAAATGTTGTTAATTAATAATTGGTGATAATTATCTAGGGATAATTTAGTAATTAATTAATGTAATTAATTTTGACATTTAACTAGATTAATCAATTGAATATAATTAATTGTAATTTGTTAAGTATAATTAATTGTTAAAGTAATTAATGAATTAATTACTTATTGTAATTAATTTTGATATGTGATTTATTTAAGTTAATTAATTTAGTTTAATTAATTTAATAAATCATTTGATGATTTAATAAGTGTAATTATTTATTGTAATTAATGGAGCAGGATTACTTAGAGAAGTAATAATTGATAATTACTGGAATGTAATTAGTGAAAGGTGATTTATTTTAATTAAGTAATTTGGATAATTAATTTTGTAATAAATCAAGAGATTAATTAATTAAGATAATTAATTATTAGATAATTAATTTGATTAATGAGTAATTAAAGATAGTTAATTACTTAATTGGATATTAATCAAGGTGATTAGTAATTAGATTAATTATTAAATGAAATTAATTTTAATTAAGTAATTTATTTAAATATTAAAGATCATTAATTAATATTAATGATGTGATTAATGATTGTTTAACTAAGTAATAATTAATTAAATAAGTGATTAATTAATTGTAATTAATTAAGGATAAATATAATTAATTATAATTAATTAATAAATGAGTAATTAGATGTTAATTACTTATGATTAAGGTTAATTAATTTATAAAATTAATTAAGGACTAATTACTTATTGTAATTAGAGGATGATTAATCAAAGTGTTTAATCTAGTTGAATACTTAGTGGATAATTAATTAACCGGGTTAATTAATTTATGGATATTAAGCAGGATTTATAGAAGTGTAAATTAATTTAATTTATTTTAAATTAATTAGAGATGGTTGTAATTAATTGAATTCATTTTAAATTAATTATAATTGATGGTTAATGAATCATTGCTTATGGATGCTATTGATTGAATGGTTGTGATATCAGTAATGAGATGAGTCGTATCTATATGATATGAATGCTTGGTTTAAGTATGATGGTTTGTGATGGATTATTTGGTTGTGATGATTATCTGTTTATGATGATACAGATTATCTGTTTATGATATGAATGTGATTATCTATTGTTAGATGTAGTTTATCTATCTATGTGAATTAGATAACAATGAAATGAGTTAATTATTTAAACCCTTAAGTACAACTTGGACATTAAAATGGCGTTTGGTTTCGATGAGACCGGGATCGGATTTCCATATTTGGATATCCGAAAACCACATCGATTCCAATTAAACGTTAGGTCGTTAATCCAAGTGGAGCAAGTGAAGACTCGAGGTGTAAGGGCTATACATCAGTATAACTCTATGGGTGATTCCGTAATGAGTTTGACGGAATAGTGCTTATAGGTTCGAGATGGAGATTAGAGTGCAAGGGTTATCGTCGTTAACTATGAGGGTGATTCCAATACGAGTGTAACGAGATAATGCCTTCGGTCGCGTTCGAACCCGGAACGAACTTGTATGGATTGAATGCTTTCAGAACATCGTCAGGTGGACGATGAGCATTCTAAGATTGATGTGTCCTATAAAGGTAATCGTAACCTCAAGCCTCATCAACCGGGAATGGCTAAAACAAGGGAGGTACAGCAAAGCTTCGTGGGTAGCCCCCACTGGAGAGCAAGATTTATCCCTGTCTAGAGGTCCCTTTATATTCGGTTGTGTGGCAGTTGGTGACGACCAATCTGCGGGGTGGTCTTGTTCGGAACTGTTCAGTAAGGAATGGTTCCGGCTTTGTGTTGCAAGGGAGCGGGCGTACTCCTCGGTACGGTGATCTAGGCCACGTACTGTGACGGGTGGTACCCCAGTAGACCTGCCATTGATGGAAACCCATTCTTCCTACGAGACCCTATGGGTTTGATTGTATTACCCACTTTTGTGGCTAATAGCTGGAATTTAATCATGTAACAATTTCGGCTATTTCTTATTTATTTGAAAACCCTAGACACTATTATAATATCACTGGATTTCCTATCAAATGTTTTGGTTAGCGTAAGGTAAAAACTTTTCCACGTTTATGTGTGGGAAGTCTTACGTGATACCTTTGTTTTCAAAGGATTTTCTAAAGTTAAGCAACTTTTATCCCCGTTTACTCACACCAGACCCCTGTCTGACCTGAGTGTTTATTTTCTGTTTTATTAAACTCTTGGGTACTCATATTACGTATGAGTAGTCAAGTGATTCAGGATTGCTTTGACAAGTTATGGAGGAGATAATGGAGCAGAAGGCTTCAGCGTGTAGATATTTTTAGTGGTTCCGCTGTGTTTGAGTTGTATCTGTTTTTCTCTGATGTACTTGGATTGTAATAGCTAGACAGATGTTTATAACTGTCTAGTTTGTGTTGTATCAACTGTATTACTCTGATGTATATGATACTATGTAAAGTTTTTATGTGATATAATATAATTTATTCGTTCCGCTGTGAGATTCTGATGTTGTCTGTTTCTTTCTTTCCTTTCTTTTCTCTTTTATATCCCTTTCTTTCTTCTTAGCGATGCGACTTCCTGGAGTCTAGAAGTTGGGTCGTCACATTGTGGTATCAGAGCTCTAGGTTGAGCGAATACCTAGACTCTGGATTAGTGTCCTTCTTGAGAGAGCGTATTTGTAATTTTGAATATATATATATATATGTATATATATATATATATATTTAATTCTACCTATCTGTTGGGTTACCTGTTCAGGTTTTCCAAAATAAGTAATAAAGGTAGATAGGGTAGTAGTGTGTGTAACACAACTACCAATGGTTGGAGTTCAAGTGTTTGAGGTTGGAAGTGGTTTGCTAGGGCAGTATTGGGCATCTTGAGTAGCTTGGCAGTTTGGTGTGAAGGATTTCTCTGATCTCTGAAGGAAATCTTTTCAAGATTCGGAGTTTATTTTTTAATTGTAAGCTGGATTGCACTCGTATGAGTGGATTCTCTTAAGTTTGGATCAGTTAGGAGTACTGAAGCCAGAAATGGTATCTTGGAAACTTCAGGTAGGAGTTCTATTTGAATTTGAGTTTGAGGCTAAGTTTGGCAGAGTGTTTTGAGCTTGGTTTGGGAGCGAGTTTCCTGAGAGATATCTGTCTATCTGGAAGACTCTATTGTGAAGAGGCTGGTGTAGCTTTGTGATTCGATGAGCTTTTGGATAAGGAAGTTTTGGCAGCAGTAGCAGCAGTGGGTGGCCTGTTCTTCGGTGGTTCAGAAATCTCTATGATTCTTCTGTCAGAAGTCCGGGCAGATGGTGAAGCTTGTCCATTTCTTCTGGAAGCTCAGTTGGGAGTAATGTTAGTGGTTAAGAGGTGGACCACTAGTTTCTTCTTTTGAAGGCTTTAGCTGTTCTGATTTTGTAGTGAGAAGGATTTCTTGGGATCTGAACTAAGTGGAATCACAAAAGTGACTTGCAATGGTTCGAAGGTTCTTTGAGTGATCTTTGTTTGAATTGAAGCATCTCTAGTGGATGTTTGAGTTATCGAAGTGGCTTGGTATTTTTTGGATGTCTTCGAAGGAGTTAAGATTTGCATCCATCAAGAGTTTGAGTTATGTTCCGGCTTGATCATTGGAGCTTTACTGGTGGTTCAGCATAGTAGGAAGGCTCCTTGAGAAAGAAATCTGTTTAAGTTGGTAGGATTTATCGGATCAAGTTTTCTGGTTGAATTTTTGTTGTGATATTGTAACTGAAACGGATAGGTCACTGAGATTTTATGGAATTTGATGAACAATATTCTGGGATAAGTTGATCAAGTTTATACTTGTGTTCATCAGCAGCATTCTCGAATCAGAGTTGCGCAGTGGAATCATAGGAGCAGCACCGTTTCACTGGGAATTTGAGTTTTGTCTTGGATCAGAGGATTCTACAGAAAATTTATTTTGGATCTGGAGGCTTGATTGTTTTGAGCTTCTGTTTGTTTTCCGGATAGGGTAGTATGTTTGAAGTCTTCTGATATTTGTGTAGAAGAGTTTGTGTGGTGGATTTTGATTGATCTAGAAGTAAAAGGCAGCCCAGGATCAATATGAGAGATTTGTGGATTTGAGATTGGATCTTTCTGTCTTCTCTTAAGGATTAAGTGTTTGGTCTACAGGATTAAATTTCCAGTTTAGATGGCTGGAATTTGTTTTGTTTTTCACGTTTCTCCGAGGGAGTACGTGTATGGTTTATCTTTGGTTTTAGAATCAGTAATTCTGGGAGATTTGGGAGTTGATCAGGACTTGTTTGTGGTCCAGTATCCTGTTTAGATTTGTAGATCTAGATATATAGGAGCTCTAGATCTGTGTGGTGTAGCTAGTTTTTATTTTGTAGAGCGAGTGTCTCGGTGTTTGTACCTGGGAAACTCTAGGGAATTCTATCCAGAATTTTGTCTGGATAATTAGAATTGTTTTTTTGAATTGGTTGCTATGGTTGTTAGAATTTGGTTGATAGCATATGTTTGCTACTTTAAATTTTAAAATCTGTATGGGATTATTAAATTACCTTTGCTTTTAAATTTCAGAGACGAAATTCTTTTAAGGGGGGAGGAATGTGATGTCCCGGAAATTTGAGGCAATATTTATTTAATAATTTCATTGATAATTATTTTAAATATTGAAATATTAATCTAATAATTTAATTCAAACAGAAATTCTCTTTTGAAATTAATAATTATTTAGTTTGTTAAATGATATTCTTTTCAAATGTTAAAAATATTTAAGTAATAAATTTATCTTTCTAAACTGATTTAAAAATATTTTATTTATAATGTATAAATGTTTATACATTGTAAATAGAGGTTTTGGTTTTAATTTTAATTTATATTAAATAAAGGATATTTTCTAATTATTATATAAATGTATAATTTGTAAATTGATTCTGTTGATTTAAATTAGTATTGTAAACATTTCAAAAAGTTTGTTTTAAAGATCTATCTTATAATTTTCAAAGAAAGTAAATAAGTATTTATTTTGTTTATAAGAATAAATATAGTTTAAATTTTATTTTATAATAAAAGTTTGTTTTGTTTTATTTTAAAATTGTTTTTCTTTGAAATAAGATTTAATTCATTCTTGTTAAAGTATAACATTTAGTTTGAAAACTCTTAAATAAAATTTAATTCAACACTTCTTTTCTTTTGAAATTTAGTTTCATAAAGAATATTATTTTAAAAATAATTAAACAAGCATTAAAATGTAAGTGTATAGTTTTATAAAGAAATTTATATGTATTTATTTAAAGACTAGATGTTAATAAACATTTAGAAACATTTTAAAATAAATTAGAAATGGTTTAAGGTAATTTAAATACAATTATGAGTTAAGAAATTGCTTTTAATAATTGGATATGCATATGTGTTAAAACCTTAAAACATAAAGTGAACACTTGTAAATGTTTGAGATAATAACATAACAAGTGGCATTTGTTTTAAAACTTATTATTTAAATTATATTGATATGAGAAACATAGCAATTCATTTGTTAAAACATTTTCTCATTTGAAAACCTGAAAATCAAATTTCAGTAAATCAAAAACCTCAAACAAATGCAAATTAAAATCTACAAACCAATCTTCAATCAAATCTGCAAATTACAAACTTCAAGTCTGTGCATTTGAAATTGGATCTGCATGCAATATTTCAACATCAAGAAACTCAGCAATCAAAATACAAGTAAAGCAACTTCATCTTCAAATTGCACCCAGATTTCTGCATGCAGTTTCAACAGTTCCAGGAATGAATCTGCACCTATTTGTCTCTGCATCTTCAATTTAAAAAAGGTGAGTAAGCTTTTATTTTTAAAAACAGTTTCTTTTAAAAATCAAAGTTAAAGTAATTTATAGCACTAAAGATCAAATGCAAACTGTTTCCCAGAAATCAAACTGTTAAACAAAACTGTTCTGTTTTGTTTTAGAAATGAACTGAATAACCTCACATACATAAAAGCTTAAGATATCTGTGTATGTGAATTGGTAGAGATAAGTATGTTGATGACTGTTCTGTATACATATATGAATATGTTTATCTGTGTTGATTTTCCTGTAGCTGCAAATCCAACTTGTTTGTAAACTAAGATATCCTTTATTAGGAATTCTTTACCTCTTGAATTGTTTCAGTTAGCAAAGTTTGTGTAAGCAAATATGTTTGTTTGGTATAAAATTAGATTTGTAAATTTTAAGTTAGTTTAATAAATCTGTAGCTTCTGTAAACTAAAATCAGTCATCATTAGAATAAAACAAATATCAAACATCAAAAATTATTAGAACAAGTGTATAAATTAGAATACATGTTTAAAATTAGGAATTTTAAAAACTAATATTACAGTTTTAAATAAACTGTTAAGGGGAAGGCATTTCTGTTATTTTGAAAGTATCTGTAGGCTAGTGAATTTGGCGGTTAAGATGCCTCCTGTAGTGGAGTTTTGATGTAAGAATGAAGGAGATGTTGGTGATGGATGATCAGAGAGAGAGAGGAGAGGTGATATTGGGGTTTTCCAGGTTTTCAAAACCTAGTTTTAAATGTTGCAGATCTTAGTTATACACATGCTCTCTGTTGCTTCAAATAATTTGAGGCTTTGGGAGATTTCAGAGGGGATGTAGGTGGGTCATTAGCCAGAGTTGCATCAACGAAGGTGGTCGGAATGGGTCGTCAGGGTGGTTGACAGGTTTGGGTAGTTTAAGTGCTGCAGTGTTTCAGGTTGGCTTGTTCAACTGAATTTTGATTTGGTACTACAGTGGGGATTTCTGGAGGTTGAGATCAGATGAGGAGTTGGTCGGAGACTTGGTGGGTTTGGTCATGGTGGTAGGAGTTCGTCAAAGTGCCGGTGCATATGCACCGTGCACCTAAATTTCCTGGTGGACATTTTGGAATTGGGCAGTGTTTTGTCTCGTGCAATCCTCGGGTTATTGTGTTTGTGACTCGAAGCAGGGGGTTGGTGAACTCGAAGTAAATTAGATGGGTTCTCGGGTTAGAGTGTTGCAGAGGTTAAAATCTGTAGTTTTGCAGTTTTTAAATTTTTGAATAAAATTCATATTTTTAAATTGAAAACTTGATTCAAGTATAACTTGAATCTAAATTCAAATGTAGTTTTGAGTTCAAGGTTTTTTTAAAAAAAAAATGAAATCTTAAATTTAAACAAGATTTAAATTTGGTTTAAAATCAATATTTAAAACAGTTTCAGGTTTATCTTTTAAAACCCAGATTTTTATTTCAAAACAGTTTGTAAAAACAAAAAAATGAGATGAACATATTTAAATGTTTTAAAATAGATTTGAAAGTGAAATTTGATTTCAAATAAGATTTAAAACTTGAAATAATTTAGTTCCTTTAGTATTTGAATTAAAATGTGAAGTGTTTAATTTAAAATTGAATGTTGAAATTAATCATTCTATTTTCAAAGCTTAATTTATTTTAATCAAGTAATTTATTTCAAATCTTTCTTGTATATTTAAGTAATGAATGCTCTTTAAACATTCATTTTACTGTAAGGTTTATAATTATTTAATTTAGATTAATGTTTAATAGTTAAACATTTTAAATATTAAATTTTAAATGGAATTTGAATTTAAATTTAGAAATGTATTGTTTTAATACATTTTGAATACAAATGAGTCATTTGATAAGTGATTTAGTTATTTTGAAAATATTTAAGATAATTAAGGATTTGCTTAATTATTTTATTTTTAAATAATGGTTTAGATTAATTTTAATTAGAAATGATTCATTAATAATTAATCTAATTCAAATTTCCTTAAGTATGTAATTGTTGAAATGTTGTTAATTAGTAAGTGGTGATAATTATCTAGGGATAATTTAGTAATTAATTAATGTAATTAATTTTGATATTTAACTAGATTAATCAATTGAATATAATTAATTGTAATTTGTTAAGTATAATTAATTGTTAAAGTAATTAATGAATTAATTACTTATTGTAATTAATTTTGATATAGATTTATTTAAGTTAATTAATTTAGTTTAATTAATTTAATAAATCATTTGATGATTCAATAAGTGTAATTATTTATTGTAATTAATGGAGCAGGATTACTTAGAGAAGTAATAATTGATAATTATTGGAATGTAATTAGTGAAAGGTGATTTATTTTAATTAAGTAATTTGGATAATTACTTTTGTAATAAATCAAGAGATTAATTAATTAAGATAATTAATTATTGGATAATTAATTTGATTAATGAGTAATTAAAGATAGTTAATTACTTAATTGGATATTAATCAAGGTGATTAGTAATTAGATTAATTATTAATGAAATTAATTTTAATTAAGTAATTTATTTAAATATTAAAGATCATTAATTAATATTAATGATTGTTTAACTAAGTAATAATTAATTAAATAAGTGATTAATAATTGTAATTAATTAATGATAAATATAATTAATTATAATTAATTAATAAATGAGTAATTAAATGTTAATTACTTATGTTTAAGGTTAATTAATTTATAAAATTAATTAAGGACTAATTACTTATTGTAATTAGAGGATGATTAATCAAAGTGTTTAATCTAGTTGAATACTTAGTGGATAATTAATTAACTGGGTTAATTAATTTATGGATATTAAGCAGGATTTATAGAAGTGTAAATTAATTTAATTTATTTTAAATTAATTAGAGATGGTTGTAATTAATTTAATTCATTTTAAATTAATTATAATTGATGGTTAATGAATCATTGCTTATGGATGCTATTGATTGAATGGTTGTGATCTCAGTAATGAGATGAGTCGTATCTATATAATATGAATGCTTGGTTTAAGTATGATGGTTTGTGATGGATTATTTGGTTGTGATGATTATCTGTTTGTGATGATACAGATTATCTGTTTATGATATGAATGTGATTATCTATTGTTAGATGTAGTTTATCTATCTATGTGAATTAGATAACAATGAAATGAGTTAATTATTTAAACCCTTAAGTACAACTTGGACATTAAAATGGCGTTTGGATTCGATGAGACCGAGATCGGATTTCCATATTTGGATATCCGAAAACCACATTAATTCCAATTAAACTTTAGGTCGTTAATCCAAGTGGAGCAAGTGAAGGCTCGAGGTGTAAGGGCTATACATCAGTATAACTCTATGGGTGATTCCGTAATGAGTTTGACGGAATAGTGCTTATAGGTTCGAGATGGAGATTTAGAGTGCAAGGGTTATCGTCGTTAACTATGAGGGTGATTCCAATACGAGTGTAACGAGATAATGCCTTCGGTTTCGTTCGAACCCGGAACGAACTTGTATGGATTGAATGCTTTCAGAACATCGTCAGGTGGACGATGAGCATTCTAAGATTGATGTGTCCTATAAAGGTAATCGTAACCTCAAGCCTCATCAACCGGGAATGGCTAAAACAGGGGAGGTGCAGCAAAGCTTCATGGGTAGCCCCCACTGGAGAGCAAAATTTATCCCTGTCTAGAGGTCCCTTTATATTCGGTTGTGTGGCAGTTGGTGACGACCAATCTGCGGGGTGGTCATGTTCGGAACTGTTCAGTAAGGAATGGTTCCGGCTTTGTGATGCAGGGGAGCGGGCGTACCCCTCGGTACGGTGATCTAGGCCACGTACTGTGACGGGCGGTACCCCAGTAGCCCTGCCATAGATAGAAACCCATTCTTCCTACGAGACCCTACGGTTTTGATTGTATTACCCACTTTTGTGGCTAGTAGCTGGAATTTAATCATGTAACAATTTCGACTATTTCTTATTTATTTGAAAACCCTAGACACTATTATAATATCACTGGATTTCCTATCAAATGTTTTGGTTAGCGTAAGGTAAAAACTTTTCCATGTTTATGTGTGGGAAGTCTTACGTGATACCTTTTTTTTCAAAGGATTTTCTAAAGTTAAGCAACTTTTATCCCCGTTTACTCACACCAGACCCCTGTCTGACCTAAGTGTTTATTTTCTATTTTATTAAACTCTTGGGTACTCATATTACGTATGAGTAGTCAAGTGATTCAGGATTGCTTTGACAAGTTCTGGAGGAGATAATGGAGCAGGAGGCTTCAGCGTGTAGATATTTTTAGTGGTTCCGCTGTGTTTGAGTTGTATCTGTTTTTCTCTGATGTACTTGGATTGTAATAGCTAGACAGATGTTTATAACTGTCTAGTTTGTGTTGTATTAACTGTATTACTCTGATGTATATGATACTATGTAAAGTTTTTATGTGATATAATATAATTTATTCGTTCCGCTGTGAGATTCTGATGTTGTCTGCTTCTTTCTTTCCTTTCTTTTCTCTTTTCTATCCCTTTCTTTCTTCTTAGCGATGCGACTTCCTGGAGTCCGGAAGTTGGGTCGTCACATTGGGTCACTGAGTATACATACGTATATATTTATACCTTATGTACGTTTGTATATATATAAATTTGTTAATTATATTTTAAGTTATATTTTAGTTATAATATATTATGGTTTGTAGTATTCCTAATATTTTAAAACGGAAAATATATATTGTTGGAAACTTGTAATACAATCGCGTTTGTATATTTTCTATTTAAGTTTATATAACTTTATATATGTGTGTATATATAATATGAAATTTTGTTCGCAAATGTCCATATGAGTATACATTAATTGGTTTTAAAAGATATAAATATATGGAGACTTTGTTCGTAGTGTTGAATTAAATTTTAATTTGAGATATATGATTAAATTAATTTTAATAATAAATAATAAAATTGTATACATCATTTTCTATCATATCAAGATGGTTCTAATTCGTTTTCACCAAATTCTTATCTCTTAGCTTTGTTGAATTCGTGCCAATCTAGAGTTGCTTTGAAATTCGTTATGCTTTCTATCTTCTCTAGCCACAAGCCTCGAAAGGTGAGCAATCACTCACGATTAACGTTCATTTATTTATTAAATTTGGTTTCAATTGAAAGGACAATTGAAATATACTGCTGAAGTTAGTAAATCTGTTATATATGATATTATCTGTAAACTGTTCACCAATGGGATATGACACCATATCCTATTGTTTATACTTTATTTAATTACTGTTGATATATGCCTATTGTTATATTATTGTCATATCCCGTTATATTATTATTATCTGTTATCACTCTGCAAGTTCCATGTAGTTTAGAATTCACTATGGGTTAAAACGATACATACCTGAACGGACTTTAGAATAGAAGAATTTCATTATGGGTTGAAATGATAGACCCAAGCGATTTTCATTAAATTGAATTTAGGATTACAGGTTGAAATGTTATCCACCCGTATATATTTAGTGTATGGATTGAAATGATAAATATCCATATCACTTGACCATATGATAAGAAATATATACAGACACCGTTGGTCCATATATAAATTTTTTGAAAATAATTTCTATGGTTTTGGAAAGAAATGTATGGTTTAATAAATATAGATTTTTAAGACATTAGATAAATGATAAATTTTATATATAAATTTAGTAGTAATATTTGATTTAAATTAGATGGATTTAAAACGTAGAATATAGTTAAGTATATATGTAAATCTATATTTCAATAGATTTTCTTGTAATAAATTGAATAAGTAAGGCTGGGAAGGTAAATTTGGGTTTATTGGAAATGGTATTTAAATAAGGATTTTAATTAATCGATTTGAAATTATTGAATGGGAAATTTAAAGGTATGATTTTTTAACTGGATTTTTATTTAAGTGATTTAATGAATATTTCACATCTAAATAAAAAAAATGTTTAGTAAAATGTAAGTTAAGGTTACTTAAATGATATTGAATCTAATGAGGGAATATTTCAAGACTAAATAATAATGGGGTTAAATCGAGATCTATATGAAACTGTCAATTGAACTTTGAATTGTAGAATATTAAAGCTTTGAACTATACTGGAATTTAATTGGTTTATTTGTCATTCAGATCTGTTTGAAATCAATATAATTCGAATTTATTATTTAGAAAATTTAATTGAATAAAAATTTAGTTTGAAACATTGAATATTTAAAGTTTTGAAATAATATTGAAATATAAAGGGTATTTTGTGATTTCAAATCCGGATTAAGATCGATAAAATGCGAAATGGTTATTTAGGAATTGAGTTGAATTTTAAATTAATAAATTGAGATTGGACTAAAATTTGAATTTGGAATTTGAATAGATTTGAATCGCAACTTTGAATGTTATAAAATTTGAATATATATATATATATATATATATATATATATATATTAGGTGAAATGATATTTTGGTTTTGAAGTATAAATTAAAATGAAATGACCACGGTGTTATAGTGTATATTTCTACATTGTAGATAGTTCCACGGATCCTTAGAGAATGGTTA
Organism: Allium cepa; assembly: GCA_030765085.1. Classification (NCBI taxonomy): domain Eukaryota; kingdom Viridiplantae; phylum Streptophyta; class Magnoliopsida; order Asparagales; family Amaryllidaceae; genus Allium; species Allium cepa. The sequence continues at coordinate 701,753,861 of CM060939.1, forward strand.
TCCCATACATCCTCTAAGTTACTTGTATTTCAGTTGATATTTCATTTGAGTTGGATTTATTGATATAGGAATGTTAATCCTGACTCGAGTGTTTTGTGTTTTGCTTCACGCTCCGGTTAGACTGAGTGATACAGCAATTGACACTCACCTTTGAAGTTGGAGCTTTGATTGATGATCCAGCTATCTATCCTTTCAGTCATCCAGTCGATTGGTTCAGAGAAGACATCTGCCTATACTAGAGACTTCACAACATCTGGGATATTCTGATGTATTTTATTTCTAACTTTGTTTATATAGTAGCTTCATGAACTACTATTCATTTATTCTGCTGCGTATTATTATACTACTCTATATCTATGATTCTATGATTGATTTATTTACTGTATATGTTTTGCCAAATTTAAATTAACAATTTGGTATTTTGAATTATTCAAGTCGAACGTGTATGGTTTTATTGTCAATTTGAATGGTCCAAAATAGCGGGTCGTTACAGTTGGTATCAGAGCGAGGCTCTAGGCAAAACTTAGCAAATATGGTAAATTTATTTACAGAATCACTTTCGTTCGAGTTGAATCTCTTCCTTTTTGACTCAATTTCCTTTGAATTTTGGAATGTCCCTTTGTTTCGAAATTCAATCTTGTCTCTTCTATTTATATTCGTTTGATTCTGGAGTATTTCATAACTCCACTGAATGTTTTGTAAAGGGGGTGAAAACTCCTTTACAATCGGCATTGATTCACCGAAGATTTATATATCCTCGGTTTAGATGCTGCTATCTCTGGTTATGCCGAATTCTATATCTGGCGATCGAATGTCGATTTGCCTTGGAATTCCGCATCAATCATATTCATAAAGTCACGGTTGACCCGGTTAAGGTCGCCTGCGATTTATATCCAAAATCTATTTTGTAATTCAATTATCTCATCTACGATCGAGTCTATCTTCGAATAAGGGTTCTATTGATTAGAGTTGCTCTAATTTAAATCTCTATCTTTGTTTCGAAGTCCATTTTTGAATCATCCTTTGTAAATCGGGTTTTGTTTGTATTTGAAATTTTTTTATATACCGAAATTTTTATTTGGGTAACTATGATTTTATTCTATATATAAAAGTGAAAATATTTTCGATAAGGATTGTATATCTTTTATAAAAGAAAGTCTGAAATTTTGAAAGGATTTGAAATTTTGAAAATTTATAAGGAATTCGATTACATAAAGGATTTATAACTGAAGGATTTTGAATTTTAATTTGGAGGAATTGAACTCCGGTATTTTGAAATTTGGTTTTGAGATTTCTAAAATATATAATAATAATACGATTTAAAAGTATTTTTCGGATAAGAAATATTTCAAAAGAGTTCAAAAGAATTACAACGATTAAGAAGAAATTTCAATAAATTTTTCAAGAAAATAGAAGTCCAGAACTCACTTATGTCGCTGGAGAATAATTTCGGTGATGAGTGCATGCATCATCGACATTGATTTTCGAGTTTCAGAGTGGGGTAGAGGCCACTCTAATAGCTTTACTGTGCGAGTGATTTTGTGAAACCAAATTTTGATTTCAAGTGCCGAAGTACGATTTGATATTCGAAAGATATATGTATTTATATTTGAAATGATTTGAAGTGAACCGGTGTTCAGTCCTCGAGTTTCGGATCTGATTTGGTATAATCCTATCTATTGAATTTGTTGACTTGAATTATGTTAATTTAGAAACTGGGATTATTTTCTAAACCTATTATTTTGGGAACTTTGAAATTGAGATATTTAATTTGGAAGAAAATTTGGTGAAATAAAAATGATTTTGAAACTGAAATGATATTGAAATAGTTTGAAATTGAGAACCTTATATTATTAAGTACTTAATTTGGGAGTGGTCGAACTTAATAAAATGGATTTGTATAAGTATGAAGTTGATTTGAAATCTATTGATTTGAAAGGTACTCAATTTGGAAAGAGAATTTTATATAATCAAAGTCTGGATAAGTGTGATTTGATATACTATTGATTGGGAAAGTATTCGATTGAAAATGGAATCCTATATATAATGGACTTTACATAAGTATGACATTTGAAAGTGATTTGAAAAGGTATTATATGATACATATTTTCGAAGTAAAGATATGAAAAGTGCCTTCTGCTTGTTATCCGCTTTGTGGCCACATTATGGATTCATTCTATCGATATTATTCTCTCTGATTTTTGGTTTTCCGGATGTGATACTCGAGTGTCCCACCGTGGCGTAACCCATGGTTTTTTTTCTCGCGACTGCATAGCGCAACTGCCTGGCTGAGACGGCCTAGGGGTATGGATTGTTTCCTGTGGGATCCAGGTGTAACCATTGTGTATCCTGCAATCTATGTAGGTCGCATTAGTAGCGCAACTGCCTGGCTGAGATGGCCTAGGGTACCGATTGTTTCCTGGGGGATCCAGGCGTAGCCATTGTGTATCCTACACCCTACTAGTCATCATGGCGTAACTCGTAGGGTTGAGAAAGCTTACGAATACGAATTGTTTCCTGGGGGACCATGCGTAACCATTGTGTATCTGCGAACCATGGTTAGACAAATGTTTTGGTTTGGTTATTTTGTTTGGATTGTACTTTCCATATCTGTTTTTAAAGGTTTTTCAAGTATTCTCACTGGTTGTTGAAACAGGTCTACTAAGTACTTGAAGAATTCTAGCTTTGCGCCTGATCAACGCATGGCCAGAGTCTGCAAAAACGAGGATAAACTTGTCGAAACATCGAGTTATAGAAGTATTTTCGAAAGGAAAATTGGTTTCGATATAAAGGTATTTTATATAAAAGTATTTTATTATAAAAGTATTTCTAACAAAGAAATTCTGTATTAATATTCGAAATTGAAATTCTTATGGTTCTAGATTAATTATTCATGCCCGATACTATTCCTTGAATCTACCTTATCTGCTCAGTTTAGTTATTCACATTGATTCTGTTTTTCGAATCTACCTTCTTTCCTTGTTGGATATATCCTTTTTAAATATTGTTTGTTTATATGCTACATGGTATAATATTTTTAGTGTTTCAGAGGTTATTAACTTATCTATAATGTTGGAAGTATCTTGAGAATTTTTTTTTTATAAATTTTGGATTTAATATTTTCAATAGCTTCTTTGTAAATATAAGTAATAATGTAAATAATTGTTTTCAAAGGAGTTTAGAAAAGTTTAAAGTATTAAAGGAAATTAAATTTCAAATGAAGTTTTTAAATGAATATTTCAAGTAAAATTTGTATAGTTTTAAATTAATTGTTTATCTTGTACTTCAATCTATTTTTTCTTTCTGTTTGTTGCTATTCCCTACCTCCTTCCTTTTCGGGGACGAAAAGTTTTGAGTGAGGGAGAGTGTAACAACCCATAAATTTTTAAACGGTTTTTAATAACGTATTTAATTAAATTTTGGAGAAATTTTAAATAATAATATTTTGAAATAAAATTTAATGTTTGGATTACGTATAATTAAATATAAGTAGTCAATAAATAAGAAAACATATAAATTTAGATTACGTTACTGGTTAATTAATTTGGGCGTACGTTCGTTTTAATTATTGCATCTATTGTACGCACTCTTTTATTTCATATCTTAGCTGTTAAAAATCAAATCAGCACGTGCATTTTAAAAAAAAGAATTAAAACCCTGCCTCCCATTCACGTGTAAAACTTTCCACTTTCATTTGCGTCTCTGTATTTAATAGGAATAAAAAATTTTGATTTTCTAACCATTTCAAAATCTCTTCCCATCTTCATTTTTGCAACGCAGTTCAGATCTGGGGAAAAAAGTGTAATGGGTAACGATCCAAAATTTTAGACCAATTTAAAATTCTGATTTTATTAAAATATTGAATAAAATTTGGTAGAAACAAAAATGATGGGAATAATAATAGTTCATATGAGATTTACAATTTGAATTAAAAACAACAAATTTTAAGAATTTAATAATAATTGTTAATTGTAAATATTGATCTATTAAATAAAATTAGAGAGGAAACAATAATTTAATTGTATTGTTGTAATTCAAATAAGTTAACCTCTAACAAATGAACTAAAGTTGGTAACAAAGGATATGTTGAGTTATGTGAAATTATTAGATAATGTTTGATTTATAGTTAATAAAAAGAATAAAGAAAGGAAAAATATTATGTTCTGTTTATACATCAAATGGTGGTTTTGAAATTTAGTTTTGAAAGCAAGTATGGATTTTTGATTCAAAGAAAAATTTGGTCTTAATATACATATATACACGGAAAGTTTAGTTTGGGTATGGGGTCCATTAGTTATTGTGTGAATTCTAGTAGGTATGTATATATAGGTTATGTTAGTATTTTCAAATATATTACTCATTTCCTTGAAGTTTTGAAACACACTGTCCAATCAACCCATCAATTGCTCTAATAATTTATTTTGGGAAATTCAAGGCACAGCTGTTTTATTAGCCACCATTTCTTTTATTTTATTTTTTTCCAAACGGTTTATTTTGCCTTTATAACGTATCCTTCCATTCCATACTTATCTTTTTCCTTTACGTTTCAAATATGGAATATGCTGTCCAATCAGCAATTAATTGCTTTAATTTCTCAACTAAATCTAGGGTGACTGTTGCCATCCTATAATTATTTTGAATATCAAAACATATAGATTGTATATGTTTACGTTCATTTTTGGTCGGTTCTTCTGTTTTAAAGTAATATATTTATTTCTTAAAAATGGTTGCATTGTGAAACACATCTCTTCCAAATCTTCACCGTGCAGCCTAAGCAATATAATAAATTGCTTTAATAACGTTGCTGAATCAACGGTCATTTCAATTTATTATTTGTTGTACGTTTCCTTTTTGCTTAAAAATTGGCTACGTAGACATTAATTCAAAAATAGGAAGAAATCATTCGTTTCTTGTAGCCACTTTCATTTGCTTTAATTATTTCACATGATTCAAGCAGGTGACCGTGTCCATTCACTCGACCTTTATCTATATTTTTGTTTTAAATTTCTTTCCTCTGTTCACTAGGGTAATTATGGTATGATTCTCAGCCTATTAGTCTTCCTTTCCTTCTTTCCTTCAGCAATAAAAAAACCTTTAATTATTATCTCATTTCTTGCTTGCACGGTTACAGACAATCAATTAGTTAATTGCATGTGGTAGTCTGTTCATGCCTATTTGGTTAATAAAAATTATTAAGCATTTTACCCAGAGTAGCCAACTCACCTACATCGTTCTACATCTATTTATTTGCGTGTAAGTTCAAACTTTTCCATTTTCTTTGATTGATAGATTTGTTGCCTTTATCTATTCTTTCTCTCCCCGTCTTTATTGCTTAAAGGAAAGCAATCCATCAAAATGTGAATATTTGATTATTGCCAGCCGTTACCTATACCTAAATTTTCATTTTTATGACCGTCATTCGAATATCAAACTTATATACTTTTTGCATTCATTTCGCTCATTCAATTTTACGTTTCTTATTCCATCTTTAAATATTGAGCTCCTCCCTTATATCTCTGTGGCCTTTACTTCTCTTCTCTGTTTCTTTTTTTTTCTCCCCCTCTGTTAGCTTCTCAAAACCATCACTCCGCAGCTCCTCCCTGATCTTCCACCCCTCGTGCTCCTCTATAGCCACTTAGACCATGTACTCCTTCTTTTGTGTAAGTATATTTTTTTTATAAACCTATGGTATATTATAATGTATATTGTGTACGTTAGTTTATATGCTTATATATATATATACACACACGTTGCTGTATGTTTATGAAAGAAAATATGTATATATTACACACTATTTTCTCTGTTTTGTTTTAAGATATATAAGTGTTATAGGGTATAAGGTACACATATATAAAGTTATATGTTGTATAAGAATATAAGTGGATTTGTACAGATAAAGCATGGGTTTATTGATATTATAATTACGTAAATACTGATTTTATAAACAGTTATATGATCTATTTTTATATATTATAGAAATTGGAAAATCTGGTTCGACAATGAGCATATGTTATACTGTTTATATATTTACAGTAATATATATTGATTTTGTTTAATTATGATATAGACAGTGTTTATAAGTTTTTTTTTAAAAAAATAAGTTATATTAGTTTGGATTTTACCTGTTGGGTTAAATAGGGTCACTGAGTATACATATGTATATATTTATACCTTATGTGCGTTTATGTGTATATATATTTGTTAATTATATTTTAAGTTATATGTTAGTTATAATGTATTATGGCTTGTAGTATTCCTAATATTTTAAAACGAAAAATATATATTGTTGGAAATTTGTAATACAACCGTGTTTGTATATTTTCTATTTAAGTTTATATAACTTTATATATGTGTGTGTGTAATATAAAATTTTGTTCGTAAATGTCTATATGAGTATACATTAATTGGTTTTAAAAGATATAAATATATGGAGACTTTGTTCGAAGTGTTGAACTAAATTTTAATTTGAGATATATGATTAAATTGATTTTAATAATAAATAATAAAATTATATACATCATTTTCTGTCATATCAAGATGGTTCTAATTCATTTTCACCAAATACTTATTTCTTAGCTTTGCTAAATTCGTGCCAATCTAGCGTTGCTTTGAAATTCGTTGTGTTGTCTATCTTCTCTAGCCTCTAGCCTCTAGCCTCGAAAGGTGAGTTGTAACTCACGATTAACGTTCTTTTATTTATTAAATTTGGTTTCAACTGAAACGACAATTGAAATATACTGCTGAAGTTAGTAAATCTGTTATATACGCTATTATCTGTAAACTGTTCACCTATGGGATATGACACCATATCCTATTGTTTATACTTTATTTAATTACTGTTGATATATGCCTGTTGTTATATTATTATCATATCCCGTTATATTATTATTATCTGTTATCACTCTGCAAGTTCCCTGTAGTTTAGAATTCACTATGGGTTGAAATGATACATACCCGAACGGACTTTAGAATAAAAGAATTTCATTATGGGTTGAAATGATAGACCCAAGCGATTTTCATTAAATTGAATTTGGGATTACGGGTTGAAATGCTATCCACCCATATACATTTAGTGTACGGATTGAAATGATAAATATCCATATCACTTGACCATATGATAAGAAATATATACAGACACCGTTGGTCCATATATAAATATTTTGAAAATAATTTCCATGGTTTTGGAAAGAAATGTATAGTTTAATAAATATAGATTCTTAAGACATTAGATAAATGATAAATTTTATATATAAATTTAGTAGTAATATTTGATTTAAATTAGATGGATTTAATACGTAGAATATAGTTAAGTATATATGTAAATCTATATTTCAATAGATTTTCTTGTAATAAATTGAATAAGTAAGGTTGGGAAGGTAAATTTGGGTTTATTGGAAATGGTATTTAAATAAGGATTTTAATTAATCGATTTAAAATTATTGAATGGGAAATTTAAAGGTATGATTTTTTAACTGGATTTTGATTTAAGCGATTTAATGAATATTTCACATCAAAATAAAAAAATGTCTAGTAAAATGTAAGTTAAGGTTACTTAAATGATATTGAATCTAATGAGGGAATATTTCAAGACTAAATAACAATGGGGTTAAATCGAGATCTATATGAAACTGTCAATTGAACTTTGAATTGTAGAATATTAAAGCTTTGAACTATATTGTAATTTAATTGGTTTATTTGTCATTCAGATCTGTATTTGAAATCAATATAATTCGAATTTATTATTTAGAAAATTTAATTGAATAAAAATTTAGTTTGAAACATTGAATATTTAAAGTTTTGAAATAATATTGAAATGTAAAAGGGTATTTTGTGATTTCAAATCCGGATTTGAGATCGATAAAATGCGAAATGGTTATTTAGGAATTGAGTTGAATTTTAAATTAATAAATTGAGATTGGACGAAAATTTGAATTTGGAATTTGAATATATTTGAATCGCAACTTTGAAAGTGATAAAATTTGAATATATATATATATATATATATATATATTAGGTGAAATGATATTTTGGTTTTGAAGTATAAATTAAATTAAAATGACCACGGTGTTATAGTGTATATTTCTACATTGTAGATAGTTCCAGGGATCCTTAGAGAATGGTTATCCCATACATCCTCTAAGTTACTTGTATTTCAGTTGATATTTCACTTGAGTTGGATTTATTGATATATGAATGTTAATCCTGACTCGTGTGTTTTGTGTTTCGCTTTACGCTCGGGTCAGACTGAGTGATACAGCATTTGAGACTCACCTTCGAAGTTGGAGCTTTGCTTGAAGATCCAGCTATCTATCCTTTCAGCCATCCAATCGATTGGTTCAGAGAAGTCATCTGCCCGTACTGGAGACTTCACTGCATCTGGGATATTCTGATGTATTTTATATCTAACATTGTTTACATAGTAGCTTCATGAGCTACTATTCATTTATTCCGCTGCGTATTATTGTACTACTCTGTATCTGTGATTCTGTGATTGATTTATTTACTGTATTGTTTTGCCAAATTTAAATTAACAATTCGGTATTTTGAATTATTCTAGTCGGACATGTATGGTTTTATTGTCGATTTGAATGGTCCAAAATAGCGGGTCGTTACACAAACCAAATAAACTACAGCAGATAATTGATTATTATTCACAGGTAATTAACTAGCAATTTTGAATTCAATAATAAATTAAATGAAAATTTAATTCAATTAATCCAAATTTACAGGAATAGCAATTTATATATACCAAACAGCCATAAATAAATTCCTGATCACATCATAAATTTAATTTAACTAATATTAGATCTTTAGAAGTTGTGAGTGGGTCGAAACAGTCACCTTTGAATTTAAATCGAGTTAAAATCCAATTTAGGGTGCAAATACAAATAGTCTTAGAATTCATCCAAACTAATGTCATAATCTTCGAAATTTCAATACGATCCCAAAGAAACAAACCACGCCTGAAACGGACCTTGTATGTAAAATTAATACACATTAGAAAATTGGACAATTTGAAATTTAATTTTAAAAAAGAAATCACCTTTCTAATCGGTCGTGTCACCACCCACTCTAACGCGTCTTTCTCTCTCTCCAGGACGTTCATAAAACCTACTGCCTAACGGACGCAGCCTCTCCTAAACTTTAACCGGTTATCACCACCACTCCGCTCACCTCCGATGCTATCAGGCTTCACCACCGCCATCCTCGGACCAGGCCATGCCTACACCTGCCTTCGCCTGCCTTCGACGCCCTTATGGCTTCCCAAATCTCGAACGTTGCCACTGACAAAGGTTGGCCATTTCTGGCGAAACTGACATCATCTGAGATGAGTGAACACAGTTCGACGGCCCACACGACACCACCTTCCCAATGCCCCCAGCCGATTTCCGTACAGTCGCAGATCCACCGTTGGATCGAAATATAGACAGCTAGAATTGATTCGCGATTTCGAGACAAATGATGGCCTGAACCGAAAAACGAATACCACAAGTGAATTGCGCTCGTCGAACGCTTTGAAACGGTATATAGTTTGATAGGGTTTGGAGTTGTTTGATTTTTGGGATTGAATTTACGATTTGGGAATTAGCGCTTTGATTGTCTATCATTGGAAAGATGAGATGAGAAAGAAATGTTTGTACAATTAATAGAAAATAAAAGGATTTGTAGGATTTATAACGGACTATTTATAGGCAAAGCTGAAAACAGAAAGAATGGACGAGATTGATTTACACATTGAACGATAAATGACCCGAAAAGCCCGTTCTGTCTCCGTAACGAAAATGGGTCATTCCATGTATCAAAATAGATGTTTTCGATAGTTTTAAACTCAATGGAACATGTTTCAAGTCCTTATTTCATCGTAATAAGAAGTTATGTTAAAATCAGCTTATTTCAGATTGATTTGAATTAAATTAATTTATACGCGTTTCGAGTCTGTGCGATCAAACGACAGGTCTGATCGCCATGAAACTTGAAATCCTACAATAATTCACTGTTATGGATCTGACAAAACTGATTTCCTTGAAATCTGAGGTCGTTGCCAAAATGGATATATTTCAAGTTAATTAATTAAATAAATAAATATTAAATTAATTAAATCGCTTTTTCAATTCAAATTTAATAACTGACCATTTTTAACATTTTTGATTTCATAGACATTTATAATAAATTGAAACAAGTTTACATATAATTCCATGTTAAATATTTCACAAATTATGGCGTTCAATTACAGCTGTAATTAAATCCAATTGATATAATTTAATTTCAATAAATTTATTAAATTTGGCTTTGATCTTTCAATTCAATCAATTATTTCTCTACAACATAGTTAACATTGTTATATATTTTGTTACATTGTAATAAATCCACTTATTATAAATTAAATTTCAGTAAATTTGAGCAAACTTGATTCCAATTCTTTTTATCCAATCAATTGTCATATTATGCATAAAATTTTCATTGTTATATCTTATTGAATCAACATTCTATAATTATCAATTTAACCTACATTAACTTCACTAATTTAGTGAATTAATTACCATTGATTTCCAATTAAATTAAATTAAATAGACCAAATAAATATGTAACATATAATAATTGTTATCATTAACCTTTAATCACTTATAAGTTCATTATTCACAAGCAAATGTTACAATTACTTACCTAACACTGATTTTATTCAATTACCATTAATTATGTATTATTTCATTAATTAATTCAATATTTACATTTGTTTTCCTATATTCACTTTATCACCAAGTATAACCTTTTAAATCATTTCAATTGGTTGGACTTTCATTCAAATTGTCCATAATTAACTTAAATTAATATTATTACATTATATTTTAGTTATTATCTCATTAATATATCACAAATTTTTATTTCTCCTAATATTAAATCACTAAACTTATTAAATCAACTAAATTTAATTATCGAAAATTTACGGGTCGTTACACGTACAAAGTTGTTAAAGCCGTTTCAATATTGATAAAGAGTATGCCAATAAGAGGCCTCAGTTTCTTTAACAATAAAACATCATTTTACACACTGGTGGTTCTTTTACTTTCCGAAAACGATTTATACTTGATATCAAATTATCATGTTCACTTCAAAATATCATTTCATCTCGAAATATCATATTTCAAATATGTAAATTTTCTCTTGAAATAAATTTTGCTCTAATATTTCAATTTCACTTCAAAAATTATTTCTAATTTTAACTTAGGTTATAACTTTATTTTAACCCAATTTGCATTTAAATCAATGATTTAAATATAAACATTCCACCTTGTACGGTTTGAATTTTTAGAAAATAGTTTGAATAATTTTAAATAGTTTAAAAAGTTAAAATAGTTTAGATATTAGAATAGATTATATATTAAATGATTTGAAATCTAAATAACTTGGAAATTTAAAAAGGTGAATTTTAAAACAATTTATACGAAAATAGTTCATAGTGAAAACAATGTCAAATTCAAAACTGTTTCTTTCCAGCTAAACAATTAGGGCTTTGGTTTCGCGAATGAAGATTAATGATGGTCTATTATATGTATTTCCGACCCGATTCACACATAAATTCTTCGAACCCCAAACGAAGCATGCTGCCTGTCGTTCTATATGTTATACTCCTATTTCAAATACAATGGAACTAGTTTTGGAAGCCAATTCCATGATAGTCAGAAGATAATTTTTCAAAATCGAATAATTTTAATTAAATTCCTTAAGTTCATTTCTACACGTTTCAAGCTCGCATGACCAAATAATAAGTCCAATCGCTACAAACTTGAAATCTTATAACAATTCACTATTACGGATCCGATGAAAATGGTTTCGTCATAATGTGAGATTGTCACCAAAATGGTTATTTTCACTCATTAATTAAAATAAATAATTTCCAAAAATTAATTCAACCACTTTAAATTCAATTTTTAAAGTTTACTATCATCACTCTAGTTTAAATAGGACTTAAATTAACTTTCAAAATCATTTTCATTCACATTAAATTCATGATTCAATTATTTAAATAATTTCCAATATTAAATTTAAATAATTTAATTATCCAATAAATCACCATATTTTAAATATAAGTTACTTAACTTTTTAAAATTTAACTTTTAAAATGAATTCAAATAATAAAACAACCACTTCCATTTTACAGTAATTCAACATTTATTATCAACTCCAACTATTGATTATAAACACGTTAAACATATTGAACTCTATTCTAATATAATTAATTTCCTTAAGTCTTATCGAAATCGTTATTTCCAATTTTTGTTTGAGTTTATATTAAATAAACTACACAAATAAAACATAAATTTTTATTTTTAACCATTTTCATTCAATAATTATATCAAATTCAATAATTTAAAATACATTACACTAAAATAGACAATTCCCAACACTTATAAGTGTTATAAATAATTTCAGTAACACTTTTTAAGTGTAACCAATGGCCTCTGAGGAATGGAGCGAACAAATTTATCACACTTATAAGTGTTACTGAACTAAATCTTAGCAACGCTTATAATCCTTACTACTCTGTCATTTAGAAACACTTATAAGCGTTACAAAATATTGATTTGGTAACACCTATTAGTGTTACTAAAGATAGCTACTGTAACATAATCTACCATTTGCAGTGTAACATTTATAAGCTTTGCTAATCCAAATTTGGTAACTTTATAAGCATTGCTAATCCAAATTATGATTTTACGCAATACTAATATTGAAATTCTTAAAGAAAATGGAACATAATATATCATAAACAATTATTTCCATAACATACATAATTCAAAATTTCAGAATGCTCTGGAAATTGAGTATAGTATATCATAAACGGTGATTTACCTATCTCAAATGCCACGATGTCATATTTAGATAATGCTACAACATAAGCTGCAAAATTTCTAAATACAAATATACTTAAATTTTAACTTAAGGTTAACATAACCATTCTATATCATCCACTTCAAACTCTAATGGTTTTGCACATTCTTCAACATCTAATATAACCATCAAAGCTCGCTCCTCTACAAGTTCCTGCATTTAATACAAACACTCAATTAAAACTTCTAACTTTAAAATCAAAAGGTTAAAAACTGAGTTACAACTCAGGTTCTAGTCTTTTTTTTATATTCACGAATTCACAAATTGATTTTGCAAACTCAGTTAGCATTTGCAAATACAGTTTGTATCGGTATTGCAACTTTACCTAACTAAGTTTGCGAACTCAATTTGTAAAGCTGAATCATGCAGGCTCAGTTTGCAAAAATGAGTCATGTAGGCTCTATTTTGTGAAACTGATCATGCACGCTCAGTCTGTAAACTGAGCATGCATAACTGAGTTTGAACTCTTGTAGGCTCAGTTTTGCAAAACAGAGCCTGCTAACTCAGTTGCTGCCTAAGTTTGAACTCAGTTCGTGTATTTGCAATTAAGTATGCAAACTCAATTTGTATAGTTTGATATCATATTTTTCTCAAATTTTTACATCTCTTGCTCTGTTTCGTATGATATTGCTTATGCATATAAAACAACATGACAATCATATTCATGTTAAACATAAAGAAGCCAAATAATATGTATGGCTTGCATTTAAGATTCAGGCTAGTCTAAGATATCTCTGTGCCATTAAAATATATAAATTACTAAAATAAATAATTTGTAATTTAAATTTTATTTAAATTTTAGTTAATGTTAATATGATTACATTCAACATAATATGGAAAAAACTTCAAGGTAGCAATTGGAGAAAGTTTAATATGAAGATAACTTCAAGATAACAAGCAGAGAAAGTTACATTTAAGTGGAGTAAAATTTGAACTTTGAATTAAATTAAATTTGTCTTAATGATTGAAATTAACTTGTCCATTTTAACTTTAATTTCAGATTCAGTTTAAAGTTTAGTTGATTTGTTTAACTTTAATTGAAAGTTAACTATTTTGATTTTGATTTTAGTTAATTTTAGTCTTAATTTAAAGTTCAGTTAATTTTAATGTTAGTTTTAGTTTAAAGTTTAGTCGATATTAAAATAATTGTACTAAATTTAATATGGAAAAAATTTCAAGAAAAAAGGTCAAAAGGTTTAGTTAATGTTAATGCAAAAAAACTTTAAGAAAGAAGTGGAGAAAGTAAAATTTAAGTTAAGTTAAATTTAAAATTTCATCTTAATGTTAAATTTAAGTTAGTGATTAAAATTAACCAGTTTATTTTGAACTATAGTTTTAAGTTTAGTAAATTTATTAAATATTAATTTAAATTTAATTAATGTTAAATTAATTTTTACTTTAATTGGAGTTAATTTAATTTGAATTTAAGGTTTTGTTGATTAATTTTAATTGTATTGAACTTAATATGGAAAAAACATCAAGAAAACAAGTAGAGAAAGTTTAGTTAATTTTAATATGGTAAAAGTTTCAAGATAGCAACTAAAGAAATTTAAAGCAAAAAAAAATTGAACATTGAAATTAAGTTAGTAACTAAATTCAAATTTATTTAATTTTAATTTAAAGTTAATTAATGTTAATTTAATTTTAATTTTAGTTAACATTATTTTGAATTTAAAGTTTAGTTAATCTTAATTATAATTTAAAGTTTAATCAACCATAATTTATTTTCCATTTAAAATTTAGTTAATGTTAATTAAATGGTATCAATTTAATATGGAAAATACTTAAAAATAGTAAGTAGAGAAAGTTCTATCGGTGTTAATGTGGAAAAATCTTTAAGATAGGAACTACAGAAAATTAAACTTAAGTAAAGTTTAAACTTTTAACATAAGTTAAATTTAAGTTAGTAATTAAATTATCTAGTTTAATTTTAAATTTATTGTAAAGTTAGTTAATTTATTTAGTTTTGAGTTCCAAACACGTGGACTTATTAAATTGCAAATGAGATACTATTTAATTTTTTCAAAATATATACTAAGAGCTTTAGTACAAATTGTGCAAAGACTATGAATGTGGAGAAACACTGGGTCAAAGAACTATGTACACCACCTTACAAAAGTAAGCATAGGAAAAGCAGTTGTCAAAAGCATCAAACATATTTATGGTTAGACAATTAGGTGCTATATAAGTGGCTTCATAGATGTATGTTCTAATAGCGTGGTTCATTTCCAATCTAGAAACATGCCAATAATATTCATGATGAAGTTAACTATAGTGCAGTCAATATGTTTACGGTTCATATAAATGGGTTTGGACTTTGCTCTTAACTTTTCATAACGAAGCAAATTATTTTAAGCAAAATTCTACAGATGGATTATAAACCTATTACTCTTATGCAAACTGTAGTGTCATCTTTACATTCGTTTGATAAAAAAAATCCGCTTATTAAATTCAAAAATAGCAACAACATAGTGCAAATGTCCACAAATACTATTAGCAACAAAGAGGCGCATAACTAACATAACTGATCAATAGATAAATTGCCTACTAAATGCATTGAGTAAATATACATCACCGCTATATTAATATGACCATGCCTATTCTAATTAATAATCATTCTTCATTCATTATAACTCTTAATATTCCAAATATATATAAGACCATTAATGATTCAATATTCGCATGACAAGGTACAATGAAATAAAATTTGGGTCACTGTTAATTTTCATGTATGCAAATTTAAAGAAAAGTCTTCTATGTTATATCACATAATTTATGCATTGATTTTTATTCTCTGATAGGTTGACTAATTTTAACTTTGCTGCAAGGATTATTACCTAGTAGGATTCAGATAATTTAGATTCATACAATACACTACTGCAAATTTATGGCACATAACATAACATAATCATAACATTTATGTTTTAGATATTGATTGTATAAAATATTTTAAGATATTTATTGTACCTTGAAACCAAGCACTTCTCATTTCAATTTTCCATTTTATAAATTTTAAAAAACTGAACTGAAATGTTTTTCTTTGATTAATGACTGAAAGTACAAATTCACAGAGCAATACTAACCTATTTGGTAGTGCATACAAAAACTCCCACATACATTAGCTTCAGGAGTATGTACTTTTAGTAGGCATACAATAGTTTGTGTTGTGCCCTTTTTTATGGTTTAATATAGCTAACTCAATTAATAACAATGCAAACTCGTTTTATTCTTAATATTCACACATACATATACCTGCATATGTATGTGTGTATGTATGTATGTGTGTATGTATATATGTACGTACGTACGTATGCATGCTTGCATGCATGTGCCAGAGTATCCAACCAATAGGATTTACACGTTTAGATTTTTGTTTTGTTTAAACTGTTCTTATGAAAAAATTCAAACATAATCCTTTGCTCAAGTGAAATATGAAACTTGCTTTGCTAGAGTAAATTTATTATTGATGTATGTTAGTGAATGTTACCTTTGCTTATATTATCATGGAAACAATTCCCCCTAACCCACCCTCACACTCAAAAAGAGAATTTTATGCTTTTCAACAAAAAAGTTGTTCATTTATATTAGCATACCCCATTTATGTCTACACTTAAATGTTCAGTGAAAGACTACCATCAAGAGAAGAAGTTGAAAATCTTCAAAAGAAGTGTGAAAGTGTACCCTTAAAGTTCTGTTTTGTTGTTGACCGTCATGTTAGTTTCTTTTCTTACGATAAAATAGTTCTTCCAGCCTTGGCACAATTCTGGTATAATAACATCTTGAAAATGAATCATAATTCTCTTAATTTGGGTGTTTGTCAACCCTTGCTCAATTGAAATGTACGATGAACGTGTTTTCATCTAGTGGAAATAGATCAAGCAGATGTTAAAAGATTTGAGCAGAAGTCTAGTAAAAGTGCTTATATTTAGAACTTGTGTAATTGTTTTGCATCAAATGTCATGTTCTATGTTGTTACTGTGAGCTTGCAATTTTGAAGTGTTTCCAAATCATATACTAAATTATATTTATATCGTATAACTTTAAAAATGCTATGTATATGAAAAATGCATATGGTAGCAATACTTACCAAACATAGGACACCAAGTTTGATTAAGCGCATCAAACAAACTAAACCCGAACTAAAAATCAAACATGAAAAATAACCCACAAAATATTGTAACAATGTGAAAATAGGGTAAAAATGTTCACTTCTCATCAATCTTTGTATCGTAAATTTTGTTTACAAATCCAATAGACGGCAATTTATAAGGATTCTGGAAGTTCAATCCAAGCTCCTCAAACACCCCTTTATAAAAAGCTTCACAATCCTTTACACTTATATCAGTTATACATGTTTTTCAAACATTAGATAAATGAAAATACGAAGGTATGAGAAAAAAGAAGACACGGTTAGTAACCAAATGAAAAAAAAATGTTCTTGGGGCCGTGAAAATCAACAAAAAAAACTCATGCATCATATCATCTATCATCACTACTTTTTAATTGCCCATCATCCTATTCAAGAATCACACAAATATGAAAACAATGAACTCGATCAAATAAATTTTTTGATGAATGAACAAAGATTCTTGAAGAAGTAGAGGATGATATACTAATCTAATGTTACATAAGAAAACTAAAATATACTACCTTTTTCCTAACTTCGTAGGTCCAATCTTGTTCAACTCCCTCTTAATTTTGGCTAGTTCATGGATTAAGAATAGAGAAGCTTGATTACTTTTTATCATAGAATAATATGAAAGACAGAGTCAAAATCGAACCTGATGTTGTCGTGATGCGTGGAACCTGAAGTTGCAAAAATCGTCAATGCTTTATTATTGTCGACAACGCATCAAATCGCGTGTATAGCTGCAAATCCTAACCCTAAATTAGATGCAAAAAATTATGAATGTTGTCAATCGATGTATAGTTGCTCACTGTCATGGACGCAGGAAGAGAAGAGTCGCCAGAGGCCTCGAGCATTGTTGATTTGTGGAGAGCAGCTGAGAAAGAGAAACCCTACACAGAAATTTAAAAAAAATGCAACCAAAAATAAGAACGGGAATGGATAAGCATGGGAAAAGAAAACATATGCTAAATTATAGATGAGAGCACTAATTAATGAA
Source organism: Allium cepa (assembly GCA_030765085.1). Classification (NCBI taxonomy): domain Eukaryota; kingdom Viridiplantae; phylum Streptophyta; class Magnoliopsida; order Asparagales; family Amaryllidaceae; genus Allium; species Allium cepa. The sequence continues at coordinate 701,771,878 of CM060939.1, forward strand.
TTGTTTACAAATTTACCATCTATTTTAACGCTTGTTTGTGTTGCAAAATTTATATTGAAAATTATTTATTTTTACCAACACTTTTTAGGGTATTCTGACATTTTTTATTATTAGTAGTTTATAAAATTTATAAGTCTTAGGAATTTATAAATATAAATGTTGCAGAATCACTAACTTGTGTAGTGATAGTTAAAATTACGGGTCGTTACAATCCTTCCAATTTAAAACTTTTCGTCCTTGAAAATGGGTTAAGTAAGTAATCTAGCGTTTATATATTTTACTCACAATAATCAACTTACACAACTTTAAAATATTATTTAAAACCTTTACTATTCTTCTGCTAAGCCACTGTGATACTGGCTTAATGAAAAATTACAACTTATATATGAAACAAGTTATAAATTTGTGAAATCTCAAAAAAATTCTAACAACCAAACTTACGAAAAATTTCGGCAGCGTTTCCTTTGTGTGGCTCGATGGTAAAATTTTACAATATAGTTATATAGCCAAATATACATCTCATCTCAATGATGAGGCATCCTATAGAGAAAAAATATAAAAGTGCGGTATGTAATTCGAGATATGTACCTTATTATTATTAATACGAGCGGGTTCGCTCATATTAAGCCAGCAAAAGCAAATCAAACCACGTAGGTGTCCAAACGGCCTTCGTACGTACCTATCTCAACTCAAATTTGAATATTAGTCACATATAATGGATATAGAAAGCATGTATGAGTTTAATAGAACTATATAACATGAATTCTGAATCCAAATCATAAGCATCAGCACCAATTCACAACATAACGATCATATACAGCCAAAACAGTATTAACAACGATTTAAAAAAAAAGAAACAATCAACTAATAATATTCATCCAATTAATTCATAATGATATGAATTTACATTATCCAGTTTCCATAGTTAATTTATTCACTATCAATTCCTATTAACATTCACTCTTTATTTACATTTAATTGGTTTACTTCCAATTTATTCACATATATTTCATTTACATTCAATTTATTCAAATTTCAATTATTTCACTTTTGTTTAACATATTTCATACAAATTCATTTATGGACCATTTTATAAATAATTTCATTTAAACTTATGTAACGACCCATAATTTTCGATAATTAAAAATATTAAACTTAATAAGATTTTCGAAATTAATATTGCAAGAAATAAAATTTATGATCTAATTATGAGAAAATAAGTAGAATTTGATTTAACAATGATTGTTAGAGTGTTATTGACAACTATTATAATGTAATTTCAAGTAATTGAAATAGTTCTAAAGTTAATTTGGCTAGAAATCGTAAAAAAAACCAAATGTTGTATTTAAGGGTAAAATTATATGCAACTAATTGAAATTTGTTAATATAGAATGATTAATCGGTATGGAAATTTATTAGCTTGGTTTGTAAACAATAAATATAGAAATGTTTTGAAATTGTAAGTTGAAACAATTGTTCAATTATCATTTCACTATTTAATACGTTGAAATTAAATTGAAAATCAATCTCAATTGATTTACTCAGATATTGCAGTTAATATGAATTAAAATGATAACTGTAGAATATTGATGTAATAAATAGTAAACCAATGTTAATTATACCCATAAGGTGATAGTTCATTGGATGTGTGACGACCCAGAAATTTTGGACATTTGAAATTAGAATATTTAGTTGATTTAAATATTTAAAAGTTATTTTCAACTTGAATTTCAAATTATCACTATTTAATTAGATAATTAATTATTGGATTTAACAACTGGAAATTGGGTAAATTGTTAAATCTGAAATTTTATGCTAGTTAAAAATATTTTTAAGGTTTAGAAAATTTATATTGATAATACTGGAGATAACAGAAATTTTAAAAGTTGAATTTAAAAGTGTTTTGTTCAGTTTTGAAATTATATCGTTTAAATCGATATTTAAAAATAGCCTTCCGAGGCATAGTCTCAGAATTTGACGAAACCAGTTTTATTAGATCTGTGATATTGTATTTTATCGAATTTCAATTTTCGTAGCTTTTGGGATTGTCATGTGATGTACGGTAGAAAAAACGCTAAATTTATATAAAAATTTAATATAATAACTTGATCCAAAAAGTTATCTTCTCCATACGATCGAATTTGGACTCGAAACCTTTTCCATAGTGTCAGAATAGGGGTTTAACATTATAAACGTTTGGCGGCACGCCTCGATAGGAGGTCAAGATTTTGAGTTGTGTAATTTGAAACGATTTAATAAATTTAATTTAAATTGTAATATATATGTATTTAATACAAATTGTTTTCACAAGACAAAATTTACACGTTTCTTCCCTTCTATCATATGTCCCACTTTCTTTGATTTATTTTACATGTGCTAGTTTCAAAAAGAAATATGCAAACAGAGAAACAAAGTTTCTCAGCTTCGTTTCAAAATCTGATAATGGTCGATGCTAAAACAATAAAAGAATTACGAAACTCAGGTTTCAAACAAATCAAGCAAGCCCTCCTCCTTTTTCGAAAACCAAAATCATTCCCGTCCAGTTTCGATTCAAGATGAATCATCCGAAATCGAAACAAATTCATTTTTTGCTCAAATCAAAATCATGGCCAAAAGCTCAAAATGGGAACGAATTAAATACAACTCGAGATTTCTTATTCAACCCGATTGTTTCTTCGGTAGTTCGACCAATTTGAAATCGCAAGTGACACTTTGAATTTGGGTCGTGGGAATGGCAAGGATTTGGGATCTCGTGGGTTAGCTGGGCCGTCGCAATTTTGGGCAGTAAGGGGCTGGTCGTGGCGATACTTTGGAGGGTTCGGCTACGTGGCGTGAGTGGGTGCGAGGGGCGATTTCTCTCGATCGCGATGCAATGGATCGGCGGTGACAGCAGGTATAATCTTTGTTTTTTTAACTGAGCATTTAAATTAGTAATTGGATATAAAAATTTAAAAAAAATTCACGACAAGGTATGTATATATTTAAAAATTATTTATTTTAATTTTGTAACATATATATATATATGAAAATATATAGTAAAACAGAAAAGATATACATAAAGAAAAAATTTAGGAAAACAGAAACTCTAAATGGTAATATAGATTTTTAAGTATATGTGTTTTCAAAAAGAACGAGAAAAATAAAATATACATATACACCTTTTAAATCAACTAGTTAATTTTAAAATAATGTATTAAGAAGATTAATTGTTTAATAAACTCATTTAATTGTTTTAATCGCTGAAAATATTTTATAAAAAGAAAATTTGTTTAAAATTTAATTATTAGTTAATTAAATTTATAAATATGGTAATTGATAAGTTCAAAATTAAATCTATTAAATGGAAATTAATTTTTTGATTAGTCCAAATATTAATAGAATCATATAATGTTTTTACAAGGTCAGAAAAAGGGAAACCAAGTCGAGATAGGAAATGGATTGTAAAACAAAAGAAAGTTGGGATCTTCTCACTCAAATTAGTTTGCCTGTTTAATTTAAATAGTTAAATTTAAATTTTGGATGTGCTTGGATGAATTTGATAATTAACTGTTGGGTGATATTATATGTAGTAATGTGTGTGTGTGTATTTTGGAGTGATTGATTTTCCGCATTATATAGTGGATGAGACCCTATGCGCTGTATAATAGAGGATGAGATGATATAATCCAATATACCGCGATATTCCACCTCGAAGTGGAATTGGTATTTAATTGATGTGCTAACATCTATGGATGCAGGGAAACAGGTTGGAGGGATCCACCTAGATACCTCAAATTGTAGAATTTATTTCATATGTTGTGATGTGATTATTCATAATCTGTGAACGATTATATTGGTGATTGAAATTTTTGAAGGCTTTGGTTTGGCCAAATATATTCTAGTATTTTTAAAATACCAAAAATATAAAGATTTGGATTTTTGAAGGAAATTAAAGTAGAGAATTTTAAGTAAAATAATTTTTAAGAATCGGATAAATTTAAAGAAGGAATTTGGAAAAGAATAAAAGTCGATATTTAAAATCCTATTAAATAAATTCTAAGTATGGGAAAAGATTTTAATAAATGGATTTTGAGTAGTATTGTTCAAAAGTTGAAGAATTTATTTTAATTCATATTTTATTTAATTCATATTTTAAATTCTAAATAAAAGTGTGAATATTAGATTAATGGGTTTTTGAAATAAATTTGGATAAGCAAAAGGGGTAATTTTTAAATAAAGTAAAATTTAGAAATCAATTTGGAAATTGATTTGGTGTTTGAAAGTAAATTTGGAAATCAATTTAAAAATTGTATATTAGTGGATATTTGAAAATTTAAATTCATGATGGCATTTATAATGGAATGGGTAATTTGTTTTAAAAATAAATAGTAGTTTATTTTTAAAGATGTAAAAGGAAAGTTTATTTTCCTTGGAAAGCCGAGTATGTTTTTGAAAAGTAGCTTTTGAATATAAATTAAAAGTTCTAAAGTTGGTTTTAAAAAGAATGTTTTGGAGAAAATATTTTCTTAAATTATTTTTAAACCTTTAAAGTAAATATTTATTAATTTAATTATAGAAGTGATTATTTTAAAAATATTTAAATTGGTATTTGATTTAGAAAATGGTTATTTAAATAATTACACTCTATCTAATAATTTTATTTTTAAAATTTGTTTTGGGCTTAAGTTTTATATGAGATACTAGAATAAAAATTTCATAACTAATAATTTAAATAAAGTGTTTAAAAATAGTTTTCATTTTAAGTGTTTCCATGTACATATTTTGGATAAGTGATTTAAATTATTTTAAAGTATTCGGACTCGGCAAATTTTCAGTGGAAATAAATAATGTTTGGAAATTTATTCCGCATGAGGAAAGTGATTTGAAAAATTGTTTTCATAAGGTTGAAGTGTGAAAATGTATCTTGCAAAGATATTTTGGAACAAATAATTTGGGGAAAAATATTTAAATCTGATGGTTGTTGTGAATTTTTTTTGATAGTTAAATAACCGGCCATCAATATTGGCCTTTAAACGGCATTTGAATTTCGATGCGACTGGGGGTCGAATTCCATATGGTTATCCGAAAACCACATCGAATCTTAGTGATGGATCTTTTGTTCAAAAGATCTAAGTGGAAATTTGTGGTGACTTACTTAAAATCTGAATGTAACCACTTATTTTTAAAGTAAGCGCTCATTATTCGGTTAAGCTGGGAGAGGACATTATGTCATAAAACCCATTTCGAATAAATGATATGACAAAATGGGATTGCATTTGAAGATGCTGTTGAAGACCGGGTATTTTCGAAAATGAAAGGATTACCTGTTGTATGTCTCTGCATGGACGGTATAAAGATTTATATCATGCTATGTGATGGGGAGTCTGGACGTGATTAGAGAATATCCGGATTTACAAGGGCTTCTTTCCTTAATTGGAGGAAGTGCCTTCGGTTCCATTCAGACCCAGAATGGACTTGTATGGATGTATGTCTGACGTTACACTTTGAGATGTAAAGCTGGTTTCTGTCAAATACATTTCTATAGGTGGCAGAGAATTTATTCTCTTAGCTTAACACCCTTCTCTGAGACATACGAGCTCAGATGTTATGTAGTTGATGGTTACTAATGATATATTCCCAATTTGGTAATGTCGCATGCTAAGTGTTGATCATTTTTTGATCGAAGCATGGCTTTTGTGAAAAGTGTAGCTTTGTAGATGAGACTTCGTCGAACCTCACACCCCGAAAATGGTTGATACAGGAAAAGATGCAGCAAGGTTATGGGGGTCGCGCCCTTCAGGGTATGTACATTTCCTTTTGGATAAAAAGTGATATCTTGTATGGAGCCCAAATATTTAACTTGTGCGCATAAAAAACGGTATTCTAGTATGGAGCCCAGATTATTTACTTATGTGGTTGTTGAAGCGCCTCGGTAAAGGTCGGTCAAGACCGGGGGGTGGCATACTCTTGACAGTTAGTTACTAGTTTTAGAGGTAACCCAGCCTTGTGTTGGTAGAGAGCCGGTTAGGTTCTCGAAGCATCCCTCCAGAGGTGTACCCTTTCGGAAAGGAAGTTCCTTAGCCTTGACCATTTGTTGGAAATCCAATCATCCAATACGAGCCTTGTACGGTTTTAGTTGTAAAACATGTCATCTAATATGGTAGCTATAGTAGGCATACTATAATAGTATGTATGCTGGCTAAGATTAATATTATACTTTCGAAATATTTTCCACACTGTGCACTAATAATAATATCAAAAAGATTTTTACGTATCAAGCATGTTTGACTATCGTAAGGAGAAATCTCCTCCAAGTGTGCGATCGCAAGGTGTGTGTGGCGGGAGGCCTTATGGTTGTTTCATTTTCCAAAAGCATCAACGGATTTCTTTTCCTTTTCTTTTGTGCGAATAACTGTTTTTAGGTCTCACACCAGTCCCATGAATGACTTGGAGTTTATTGTTCTCTTTCTAAACTCTGGGTGCCCATAATTTTCCACACGGGCAGCCTAGAGTTAGGTTATCAGTTGTTCTGATCAGGAAAGTATGCTTTGGAGATCAGAAGGCAAGCTAGATGGCGGGACGTGTTACTTATATTATACAGTATCTACTACATATGGGTTGCTGCAAATTCAGTTCCATATGGGCAAGTTATTATATATGCATAGTGTCGTGTTTTGTTGTTGTAATACTCTGACGATGTAATGTATAAACTGATATAGTTCTTATGTTTAAAGATTAATCATTCATTATTATATGTTGTTCTGTTGTGAATGTGGGATTCTGATATTGTTTATGTTTTCTCCTTCTATCTTCTTCTTTAACCCTAACGGTTTGGTTTTTCGGTATTCGATTGTTCGGCATTTGATATAGTGGACATATTGATGTCGACTTTCGGACGTCAAAAAATTATATCGTTACAGAGTGGAATCAGAACAATTGGTTAAGCGATAACCTTGGCTCTGGTGGGGATTACTCATTAGAGATAAAGTCAGTAGTACTCTAGAATGAGTTTGAGTGTATTAATAGATATGAGCACGTATTTGTTTGTGAATATAAATTTTTTTTTATTATGTTGATTGGATTGCTAAGTGGGATATGGATTTTGGTCAATGTGAGTACCTAACGCTATTGATAGGGACCTCTAAACACTTGTACTGAACAATTCGACACGATATCCTTTTAAAATAGGGTAAATGAAATAATTTTACCCAAATTATTTTCGTATATAAAAGGAAATAATCTTTGTAAGTTATTATAGTTATATATGGTTGTTTGTTTGTTAGGAAGTGATAATATTAAATTATTATCATTGATTATTGAATAAGAAATTGAAATCATAACTAAAAGCTAAGAAATAAATTCATACAAAAATGGGATTTGTAAATATAAATTGTAAATGTGATTTATAATTTGAAATAGAATTCTAGAGAAATATTTGAAAATAAATTGAAAGGATTTGAAATTTTGAGATTTGGGAAATATAAATCCCTTTTTGAGTTTGAAAATGATTCAAAGGTTTTTTGAAAAATAATGGTGATATTATTTAGGGAAAACACTTTTTTGAATTGGATTTGAAATCTGGTGGGATTTGGATTTTGAAAATATTTGAAATATATTTTTGAAGGAATAAAAGCACTTAACTCTTTTCGGTCGCTGGAAATAATTCCGATGATGATCCCAAAATGTTTTAGATTGAAATTGTTTGCAAAAGTTGGGTTTGATTTGGAAATGCAATGGGTTTTGGATATAATTGATTTCAAAATGATTTTGAAATGTTAAAATATTGTTTAAAAACTCTAGAATCTTATTTAAATGTTTATGGAATGGAAATAAGTCAGGAAACTTATAGAAGATGGAACTTTGAATTAAATTAAGGTATAACTGGATCAAGTAAGATGAAAGTGAATTTGGAAAAAAATATCTAAGTGAGCTTAATGAATGGCTATTGGAATAGAATTTGCTAAGTGTAAAATAAATTTGTGAAAGAATAAATGAATTTACAAATGCAAGTAAATGAAATTGAAAACTAAATGTTGAAATTCATTTCGAATTTGTAAGTAAATAGAACTAGAATTGGAATTGAAGATTGGAATCAATTTAAAAATGGTGTTTAGTAAATTGAAATTGTAAAATTTGTTCAAGGGAACTAAAAGTATAAAAGTTTGGAAATAAACTTTTTATTGAGATTTGAAACTTAATTTGGAAATAAAAGTGATGAAGTGAAAATAGTATAAGAAGTATATAAAATACTTATATTGAACTTAAGAATGAACGGTGGAATTCTTAAGGTAATTTGGGAATTGAGAAAAAAAAATTAAGTAAACATTTGAATGAGGATTAAATAAAGACGTGTGAAATGATAAGTGTGAATAAAATAGAATTGATATAGCTAATAATCAATTGAAAAAAATACGTGCGATGTATTTATATTACTTTATTCGCATAGCGGTTCGACCCGGAATTCGAGCACGGATTTTTGAGATAATTATATTGATCCGAGTTGGAATTTTTCATCGATTTTCGACGACGAACCTGGTATGGATTTTCGGTTGATTTTGGAAATTCTCTATCATAGTTGTGGCTATGGAAGGAGAATGGCCGCTTTCGATCAAGAAACCAGATCCGAGTCTGCACTAGGAAGTCGGGTGGATGATACTAGTTCGGAAGAGAAATTGTGTGATCGAGTGAATGATCAAATTTGATATTGCGTACGAATGGTATACAGACATCGTACGGACTTGAATAAAATAGATATTGAAAATTTGGTAAAAAATGTGCAAAATGATTTTGAATGTTGTAATTAGACATTATTGCTAGTAGGATATACAAGTGATTTAAAAGCAAAGGAAATTGGATTTTTGATATCAGAAGATAAATTTTGAATTGCTCGATAGAAAGGTGTGTATTTAAATTTTTATATGAAATTTGATGATTTTCTGGTCTAGTCACTTGGATTTTGGTTTTCTTTTTGAAATCTGGGGGCCCATGGTTGCATTTTGTAGTCGTACCTAGCTAGCAGCGCAAAGGAGACGCTGGCGAAATTTTTCGAAAATTTAGCGATTTAGAAAGTTTTTGAGAAATTGGATAATTTGAAATTTGAATTTGAATTTAAATTTGAATTTGAATTTAAATTTGAATTTAAATTTAAATTTGAATCGACTAAGAAAACAATATTGTTTGGAACTTATGGTTGATTTTGGAAAGTTAGTTGAAGAGATAATGGGTCTTAAATAAAATGATTTCTTTTGGCAAGTTGATAAAACTATTTAGATTAGGAAAATAATGGATGGGTTAAGGATCATTCTCTTAACTAGTAATTTCGAGAACAAATTCTTTTAAGGGGGAAAGAATGTGACGACTCGAAAATTTTGGACATTTGAAATTAGAATATTTAATTGATTTTAAATATTTAAAAGTTGTTTTCAACTTGAATTTCAAATTATCACTATTTATTTGGATAATTAATTATTAGATTTAACAATTGGAAATTGGGTAAATTGTTAAATCAGAAATTTATGTTGGTTAAAAATATTTTTAAGGCTTAGAAAATTTATATTGATAATACTGGAGATAATAGAACTTTTAAAAGTTGAATTTAAAAGTGTTTATTTCAGTTTTGAAATTATAACGTTAAATCGATATTTAAAAATAGCCTTCTGTAACAACCCGCATATTTATCGAGTTTGTATTTAAATATTTTATTTAGATATTAACTCGTTAATCGGATTTTGGTCCGAAAAGCTACTTTTTGCAAACGGTCAAATTAGGACTCGAGACCACTTCCATTGAGTTCGAAATGTCGTTTACAACTTTTTAAGTATAAACATCGATAGGTTTGGAGTTAGTGAAATTTCACTAACTTTTCCCGCTTTGGACTTTGGGTTAGTTTAGCCTATTAAGCCCAAGTTCCAACCCTCTTCTCCTCACTCTTCATAAATTTCCTAACTAACTCAAGCTTGGGCATTAATGGTGAAAGGAATTGGAAATTAAAAATCCAAGCACAAATTCAATTGCAAATCCAACATTCAACTCCAAATTCAAGTAGAAGATATTGGATTCAAGCTTTGGATTGCTTCTCCTTTCTTCTCCTTGCTTTCAAGCTTCATCTTCATAAATTTTAGTGCAAAGGTGAGATTTTTATCTCACAATTCTAGTCTATAACTATCTTGGGTTGTTAGGAATGATTCCCTATCACTTTAGCATGCACATTTGCTTTTGGTTTGGATTGGATTGGCGAAAAAACTCCGATTTTTGGCGTTTTGGCGAAATTTCTGCATTTAGGTCATTCTGGCCATTTTAGGTCGTTCGGAGTTAGGTCGTGTGGATTTTTAGGTCGTAGGTCGCGTACGAGATAGCTCCTAGATCGTTCTGGCCACTTTTCGTGTGTTCGGAGTTAGGTCGTTCACGACCTAGTACTTAGGTCGCTCGCGAGTTAGTACCATAGGTCGCAGGGCTTTAGGCCATTCTGGAAGTATTGGCACTTCGGAGTTAGGTCGTTCACGACCTAGTACTTAGGTCGCTCGCGAGTTAGTACCATAGGTCGCAGGGCTTTAGGCCATTCTGGAAGTATTGGCACTTCGGAGTTAGGTCGCTCGCGAGTTAAGCCTTAAGTCGTAGGTCGCTCACGAGTTTGGCCTTAAGCCGTAGGTCGCTCGCGAGTTAAGCTTTAAGTCTTAGGTCGTTTCCGACCTATAATCTCTAGGCAAACGTTAAGTCGCTCGCCCTGGTTTATCTCGTAGGTCGTCTCCGACCTAAGCTCCAGATAAGTCGTTCGAGTTAGGTCGTTGGACCATTTACCTTAGGTCGCTCGTCCACTAAGTCGGCCTGGTTTATCTCGTAGGTCGTCTCCGACCTAAGCTCCAGATAAGTCGTTCGAGTTAGGTCGTTGGACCATTTACCTTAGGTCGCTCGACTCTGTTAAGTCGGCCATGTTGGGTCGTGAGTCATCGTTAGGTCGCGAACACCTCTAGGTCGCAACCACTAAGTCGCTTGACCCCTTAGACCCCTAGGTCGCAGCCGTTAGGTCGTATGATCCTTGAGTCGTTAGGTCGTTAGACCTCATTTTGTCTTCACTAGGTCGTACCGTTTTGGTCGGGGCGCTGCCCCGCACCCCGCCGGGGGCGCTGCCCCCTGGACCCCCGCGACCTGACCGGGCAGGTCGAACCCCGTAAGCGGTGGCGTTGCCCCCGCACCCCCACCTTGGGGGGTTGCCACCCCCCTGGACCCCCCCTCCGTAGGGGATCTTATCTGAAAAACATTGAGCTGATTTCCTTGGATTTTATTCGCATCTCCGTATGCGATCTTTGTGACTGATTGTTTCTACACTTGCTTATGTGTTTTGTCACTTTATTATACAAAGGTTTCAATACTAGTAGTAAATATCAAAACTCTTTTAACAAACAATTTCAACTCTATTTTTAATAACAAAGCTCTTTTCTTAAACCGTTTTCCAATCTATTAGTATATACAAGCCTTTACCTCACTCGGATGAGAAATCTAATTAAACGACTTAGTAAAACAAGTGGTATGAAACGCTTGCGTTCACTTCGTCGGTTAATTCTTGGACTTGTTCGATTGAACCTCTTGTGACAATTTTATTAGTGAAGATTTACAGTTTGTTCGTAAATATTTAAGTTAAGCAAGTGGTTATGGGACATGAAGCTAAACTTCTATATTTACTAGCTTAGTGTAATTGACACTTCTCGTTGATCTTGATGATCGCTTTATGAATTAGACTAGCAATTGCGCGATGTCTCTTTCATTGCAAGGTTAGACTAGACACCACTTGTGTGATTCCATTCACACATACCTTTCTGCTTTTTGGTTAGTCTTGACCTCAATCTGTGTGATTCCATTCACACATGCGGGGTAGCTCCCCATGGTCTTCGGACCGTCATGTGATAGGCCTCTTTCCCTTTTTATGATTTCTGGATTTCTCGTGTTGATTTCTGGAATTTATGTCATTGACTTGTTATGAGTACAAGTTTAGGGTATGATGCCCTCTTCGAATCTTTGAGAAGATTCTTGTGATATTGATTATCTCTTATTGATTGATCTTCTGTTGATCATTATTTACATACTTATAGTGGTATGTCGTTATGGATGTTTATGTTTATGCCATATCTTTTATGTTATATCATGTCATCTGATATTTATAGCTAGACTGATCCGTTTATTATTTTCTTAAATAATACTCGGGTCAGACCGAGATGTTACAGGTGCTTCTGCTTGACTTCTTCCCAGGGATTCATCACTCTGACTTTTGGCTAACTGTTTAGATTAGCAGTTTTTGTTGTATACACTTGAGATATAGACTCATAGTTGTATTCTTTTGTATAGCACGTGTTGCTATTCTTTTGTATTATCGTGGATCTTACTGACCACTACTCTGATGTACACTTTCATGTGTTAGTTATATATTCATATCTTCTTCCGCCTTTGTGATATGGATATCTGTGACTGATTTGTGATATGATTATTTCTATGTTTGTTTCCGAAGATTATTTATAGCCACCGTGTGATAAGCAATTACATGGATGGTCGCTCCTCAACAGCCTTATTCTCCGTGCTAGTTGACAGCACTACTCCGGAGTGTTCTTGGCTAGCGTGGGTATAGAGGTGGGGCGTCACACCTTCCATGGTACAGTCTCGAAATTCGACGAAACTAGTTTCATTGGTTCCATGGTATTGTATTATTATCGGATTACAATTTTCGTAGCTTTTGGAATTGTCATATGATTGTATGGTAGATAAATGCTCTGAAATTTATATCGAAATTTAATATAATAACTAGGTCCAAAAAACTATCTTCTCCATATGATTGAATTTGGACTCGAAACCTTTTCCATTGCATTCAGAATAAGGGTTAACATTATAAATGCCTGACAGCATACCTCGATAGGAGATCAAGATTTTGAGTGGCGTAACTTGAAACGATTTAATTTTTTTAATTTAATTTAAATTGTAATATATATGTATTTAATACAAATTGTTTTCACAAGACAAAATTTGCACATTTCATCCCTTCTAGCACTGTCCCACTTTCTCTGATTTATTTTGCAAGCGTTAGTTTCAAAAAAAATACGAACAGAGAAACAAAGTTTCTCGACTTCATTTCAAAATCTGATAATGGCCGATGCTAAAACAATAAAAAAATTGCGAAATTCAGGTTTCAAACAAATCAAGACAAGCCCTCTGCCTTTTTCGAATACCAAAATCATTCCCTCCCAGTTCCGATTCAAGATGAATGAACCGAAATTGAAACGAATTCATTTTTTTCCTCAAATCAGAATCATGGCTGAAAGCTCAAAATGGCGAATGAACTAAATCCAACTCGAGATTTCTTAGTCAACCCGATTGTTTCTTTGGTAGTTCGACCAATTTGAAATCGCGAGCGACACTTCGAATTTGGGTCGTGGCAATGGCGAGGATTTTGGGATCTCGTAGATTAGCAGCCTGACGCAATTTAGAGCAGTAAGGGGGGTGGTTGCAGCGATACTCTAGAGGGTTCGGCTACGTGGCGTGAGTGGGCGCGAGGAGCGATTTCTTTCGATCGCGACGCAATCGATTGGCTGCGACAGCAGGTATAATCTTTGTTTTTTTAACTGAGCATTTAAATTAATAATTGGATATAAAAATTAAAAAAAATTCACAACAAGCTATGTATAAATATACAAATTATTTATTTTAATTTGGTAACATATATATATATATATATATATATATATGAAAATATATAGTAAAACGGAAAAGGATATATACGAAGATAAAATTTAGGAAAATAGAAACTCTAAATGATAATATAAATTTTTAAGTATATGTGTTTTCAAAAAGAACAAGAAAAGTAAAATATACATATACACCTTTTAAATCAACTAGTTACTTTTAAAATAATGTATTATGAAGATTAATTGTTTAATAAACTTATTTAATTATTTTAATCACTAAAAATATTTTATAAAAAGAAAATTTCTTTAAAATTTAATTATTAGTTAATTAAATTTATTAATATGGTAATTGATTAGTTCAAAATTAAATCTATTAAATGGAATTAATTTTTCGATTAGTCCAAATATTAATAGAATCATATAATGTTTGTACAAGGTCGGAAAAATGGGAAACCGAGTCAAGATGGGAAATGGATTGCAAAACAAAAAAAAAGGTGAGATCTTCTCACTCAAATTGGTTTGCCTATTTAATTTAAATAGTTAAATTTATATTTTAGATGTGCTTGGATGAATTTGATAATTTATCTATTGGGCGATATTATATATATATATATATATATATATTGGAGTGATTGATTTCCCGCATTATATAGCGGATGAGACCCTATGTGCCGAATAATAGCGGATGAGATGATATAATCTCATGTACCACGATATTCCACCTCGAAGTGGAATCGGTATTTAATTATTGTGCTAACATCTGTGGATGCAAGGAAACAGGTTGGAGGGATCCAATTGCATTCTTCAAACTGTTGAATTTATTTCATATGTTGTATTGTGATTATTGATAATTTGTGAATGATTATATTGGTGATTGAAATTTTTGAAGGCTATGGTTTGGCCAAATATATTCTAGTATTTTTAAAATACCAGAAATATAAAGATTTGGATTTTTGAAGGAAATTAAAGTAGAGAATTTTAAGTAAATTAATTTTTAAAAATTGGATAAGTTTAAAGAAGGAATTCGAAAAAGAATAAAGGTCAATTTTTAAAATCCTATTGAATAAATTCTAAGTAAGGGAAAAGATTTCAATAAATGGAAATAAATGAATTTTGAATAGTATTGTTTAAAAGTTGAAGAATTTATTTTAATTCAGATTTTAAATTCTAAATAAAAGTGTGAATATTGGATTAATGGGGTTTTTGTAATAAATTTAGATAGGTAAAAGGGGTAATTTTTAAATAAATTAAAATTTAGAAATCAATTTGGAAGTTGATTTGGAGTTTGAAAGTAAATTTTGAAAATCGATTTGAAAATTGTATATCAATGGATATTTGAAAATTTTAAATTCACAATGGCATTTATAATGGAATGGGTAATTTGTTTTGAAAATAAATAGTAGTTTATTTTTAAAGATGTAAAAGGAAAGCGTATTTTCCCTAGAAATCCGGGTATGTTTTCAAAAGTAGCTTTTAAATATAAATTAAAAGTTCTAAAGTTGGTTTTAAAATGATTGTTTTTGAGAAAATATTTTCTTAAATTGTTTTTAAATCTTTAAAGTAAATATTTATTAAGTTAATTAATGAAGTGATTATTTTAAAAAGATTTAAATTGGAATTGATTTAGAAAATGGTTGTTTAAATAATTACACTCTATCTAATTATTTTATTTTTAAAATTTGTTTTGGGCTTAAGTTTTATATGAGATATTAGAATAAAAATTTCATAACTAATATTTTAAATAAAGTGTTTAAAATTAGTTTCCATTTTAAGTGTTTCCAAGTATATATTTTGGATAAGTGAGTTAAATTATTTTAAAGTATTCGGACTCGGCAAATTTTCAGTGGAAATAAATAACGTTTGGAAATTTATTCCGCATGAGGAAAGTGATTTGAAAAATTGTTTTCAAAATGTTGAAGTGTGAAAATATATCTTGTGAAGATATTTTGAAATAAATAATTTGGGGAAAATTATTTAAATCTGACGGTTGCTGTGAATGTTGTATAATAGTTAAATAACCGACTATCAATATTGGCCTTTAAACGGCATTTGAATTTCGATGCGACCGTGGGTTGGATTCCAAATGGTTATCTGAAAACCACATTGGATCTTAGTGATGGATCTTTTGTTTAAAAGATCAAAGTGGAAATTTGTTGTGACTTACTTGAAATCTGAATGTAACCACTTATTTTCAAAATATACGCTCATTATTCGGTTAAGCCGAAAGAGGACTTTATGTCATAAAACCCATTTCGAATAAATGATACGACGAAATGGGATTGCATTTGAAGATGGTGTTGAAGATAAGGTATTTTCGAAAACGAAAGGATTACCTGTCGAATGTCTCTGCACCGAGTTGCTTCACTATAGAGATTTATATCACCTTATGTGATGGGGAATCCGGGCGTGATTAGGGAACATCCGAATTTGCAAGGGCTTCTTTCCTTAATTGGAGGAAGTGCCTTCAGTTCCATTCAGGCCCAGGATGGACTTGTATGGATGTATGTCTGATGTTACACTTTGAGATGTAAAGCTAGTTACTATCAAATACATTTCTGTTGGTGGCGGAGAATTTATTCTCCTAGCTTAACACCCTTCTCTGAGATGTACGAGCTTAGAGGTTATGTAGTTGATGGTTACTAGTGATATATTCCCAATTTGGTAATGTGGCATGCTAAGTGTTGATCATTTGTTGATCGACGCATGGCTTTTTTGAAAAGCGTTGCTTTGTGGACAAGACTTCGTCAAACCTCACACCCCGGAAATGGTTGAAATAGGAAAAGATGCAGCAAGGTTATGGGGTTCGCGCCCCTCAAGGTATGTTTATTTCCTTCTGGATAAAAAGTGGTATCTGGTATGGAGCCCAGATATTTAACTTGTGTGGATAAAAAGTGGCATTCTAGTATGGAGCGCGGATTATCTACTTTTGTTCATGTTGGTTGTGAGGCGCCTCGGTAAAGGTCGGTCTAGACCAGGGGGTAGCATACTCGTGATAGTTAGTTACCTAGTTACAGTGGTAACCCGGCCTTGTGTTGGCAGAGAGCCTGTTAGATTCTCGGGGCGTCCCTACGGAGGCGTACGCCTTCGGAAAGGAAGTTCCTTAGCCTTGACCATTTGTTGTAAATCCAATCACCCAATATGAGCGTTGTACGGTTTAGTTGCAAAACCGCCATCTTATATGGTAGTTATAGTAGGCATACTATATTGTTACGTATGCTGGCTAAAATTAATATTATACTTTCGAAATGTTTTTCACACTATGCGCTAATAATAATATCAAAAGATTTTTGCGTAACAAGGATGTTTGACTATCATATGGAGAAATCTCCTCTAAGTGTGCGATCGCATTGTGTGTGTGGCGGAAGGCCTTATGGTAGTTTAATTTTCCAAAAGTATCAACCGTTTTCTTTTCCTTTTCTTTTGTGAAAATAACTGTTTTAAGATCTTACACTAGTCTCATGACTGACCTGGTGTTTATTGTTCCCTTTCTAAACTCTTGGTGGCCATAATTTTCCACACGAGCAGGGTAGAGTTAGGTTATCAGTTGTTCTGGAGCGAAGTCAGGAAAGTATGCTGTGGAGATCAGAAGGCAAGCTGGATGGCGAGGCGTATTACTTATATTATGAGTATGTGCTACGTATGGATTGCTGCAAATTCAGTCCCATATGGGAAAGTTATTATAAATGCCTAGTGTCGTGTTTTGTTGTTGTAATACTCTGATGATGTAATGTATAAACTGATATAGTTCTTTTGTTTAAAGATTAATCATTTATTATTATATGTTGTCTCGCTGTCAATGTGAGATTCTGATATTGTTTCTATTTTCTTCTTCTATCTTCTTCTTCTTTAACCCAAATGGCTTGGTTTCCCCGCATTCGATTGTTCGGCACTTGATACAGTGGCGTATTGATGTCGACTTTCGGACGTCGAAAAATTGAGTCGTTACAGAATAATATGATAGAAATCAAAATAAAGGAATTTATTTGAATTTAAATTATAATTAATGAATTTATTGCAATTGAATTGAAAGCGATAATTAGTGCAATATATGGATATGGAATTGGACATGAAAATTTGTTTTAAAAGATCTAAATGTATAGGTAATCAAGAATGATGTAAATTATTAACTATTAAATTTAATAAAAGGTGATTAATTAATTTAATTAACTTGAAATTAGCCATTTTGTCCACTCTCATGGATTTCGACGAAACCAATTTCATCGGATTCGTAACAGTGAATTATTGTAGGTTTCAAATTTTGTAGCGATCGGACTTTTCGTTTGATCGGGCGAGCTCAAAACGCGTAGAAATCAATTTAATGAATTCAATTAAAATAAGCCGATTTTAAAAGTGAACTTCTATGTACGATGGAATTTGGATTTGAAACCAGTTCCATTGAGTTTAGAAATATTGTAAACATCTATTTTGATATATGGGATGACCTACTTTTGTTTCGAAAGTGGAATGGGCTTTTCGGGTTCGCGTAATCGTTTCGACCAACACGATCTAGCCATTCATTCTTTCCCTATCCTTGTTCATATAAAAGTTTTTTTCCTTCTGAAAACCCCAGCTATCTATTCCATTGTTCTGTATGTATTAGTTCATTCACCTTCCACTTCCTCCTTCTCATGGATATAAATCGAAAACCCTAAAATTCAATTTCAAAACCAATATCAAAAACCTCCATCCAACGATCCACAAAAAACAGCACCAATCCATCCACTTTCAGCATCTGACTTCTACTGCAAAGTTGTAGAGCTCGACAGCATGAATCTATTCATTGGTCATGATCGTCATCGACGTAGTGGATCGATGACAAATCGCCACAATAGTCAGATCTATATCTATCAATTTCATCATCTTCAATCTTCTATAGCTGATGATGTTTTAAGGGATGTTGTTGAGGCCAGCGAGGATTATGCTCTGTCAAAATTTGGTGACCAAAGGTGAACACGATGGCCGAAAATTGGAATGGAAGGCAGCAACTTTTGGGTTCGTTTCACATGGACTGGCGAAGCATTCGGGGACATGGCTGGCATCGGAGCGATGGTCGAGTTCGGGGCCAGCTTTGGCGATGGTCGAGTCGAGGTTCGACTCATTTCTGGTGGAGCGGTGTTCGTGTATAGGTAGAGTGCGGATGGGTTTTTATGTGCGTGAGTCAACTTGGAACGAAGATGATGATATGGATTAGTGTAATCGTAATTTGGTTATAGTAAACATGATTAATTTACCAATTTTTTTAAATAAAATTTAGGTTAATTCAGATATTAATAAATTCCTATCTCTCTCATACGAGGTCAGATTCTGGCGCCATTTTCAGCATTGGATTAGTATCTACACCATTTACATTATGAAGTTGATTTCATTATAGTTTGGTTTGTTTGGATATTCAAAATCAAAGGTGAGTGTTTTAACCCACTCACAACTACTAGATTATCTTATGTTAGTTAAAATAAATTTATGATGTGATTAGAAGTTGATTGATTGTCGTTTGGTATATTTAATTTGCCATTCCAATTAAATCAGAATTTTATCAAATTTAACCGCCATTTAATTTAATATGGAATTTAAACTGCCAGTTAAATAGTTGGTAATGATAATTAGTTAATTGTTGTTATTTATTGATTGATTTGAATGGTGATTGTGATGGATGTTAATTATTGATATTAGGATGACTGGATGCTATATTTATTTTATATATTGTTATCACACTGCAAGTTCCCTTAGTTATTGTTAGAAAAATCACTATCGGTTGAAATGATACATAACCAAACGATCTATTGATTAGGAGAAATCGTTATGGGTTGAAATAATAGACTCGAGCGATTTTTATGGATTTTGAATTTTATTCAAGATTGTGGGTTGAAATGATATATACCCGTAAATTTAAATCTATTACGGGTTGAAATGATATATATTCGTATCACTTGCCCATAAGATAGAAAATTATATACGGACACCGGAATAGTTAAATTAAATAATTTTAAATGCTTAATTTTTGAATCCAGTTAAATTATATTTTGAAATAAAATTAGATTTATATAAAGAAAATTATTTTCAAAATCCAAGTTTAAAAATGTTGAAATTGAAATCGGTTTAAATTAATTGTTTAGAAATTCAAATTTAAATTTTAAAGTTGAATTTTGAAACATAAATGAAATTTACTGAAATTGAGTTATTTTAAACGTCTGAATATTTAAACGTTTAAATTTACTGTATCGACTATGAGAAATATATAAAATGTGTTAAGGGGGATATGGATAATGCCTTAATGCTATTTTAATACTTTACTATAGATATATTATAATAGCATATTGTACTATGTATGTAGATAGTTTGACGGATCCTTAGGAGATGGAATCCCAAATATCTCTTAAGTTATTGCACGCACGTTAAACACTGGAAAGGAGATGTAAAACCCCATAAACACCTCTAAAGCCATTACACTCATATTTATTTACTGTTGGTTCGACTCGAGTGTTTTGTATTTTCATTACGCTCGTGTCAGCTTGGGCTTTTCAGCGTTGAAGACTTTATTTCTGGAGGACGAAGATGGAGATTTGTATACTATTTATTTTATATGTATTCCACTGCATCATGTTGTTCCGCTGCATTATTTATTTACTCCTGCTGTATGTACATTCTGATATATTGAAAAAGTTTAATCAAATGTTATTTGTAAAACAGATTCATGAACTGTTTATTTGATTATTATATTTCTTCATTCCGGTTTGAGATTTTATATTTTATTTTTCGTACTTTTCTTTTTTCTTATTTACCCCATAACAATCATCCATTTTGAATGGCTTGAGTTGACATGTCTGTCGATTTAAACCGTCCAAAAAGGCGTGTCGTTACACCTTATTTAAGTTAAATTTATTTCACTACCACTTAGTATGTAACGACCCGTAAATTTCCGATAATAAAATTTGTTATTTTAACAAGATTTTGTAACTTAATTTGAAAAGAAATAAAAACTTTATAATTTAATATTGAAATGAACGCTAAAATGAAATATAGCAATGCTAATTAAAACCAATTATTAACAATTTGAAGGTAAATCAAGGTAATAATGTTAATCCAAGTTAATAAATAATTAATTCAGTGCAATCCCAATTAATTGAAACCAATTGTAAGGTTATAACTGATCGTAATTAATAAATTAAGAGATAAGTTCAAAGTATATTAATTGATGAAATAATACACAATAAATTGTAATTTGATAGAATCAATGTAAGATAAATAATTATAATATTTGTTGTTTGATAATAAATTATGAATTCGATTAAATTAGGCAAATGGTGATAATCATTAATTATTTACCCATTTATTTAATCTATTGAATAAGATCTAAATCCATTTCAATTATACGTAATTCAAAAACTACGTTAATATGAATTTAGTTGATGACTGTAAAAATATTTTGGAAATTGGATATATACTAATGTTAAATTTATCCATAAGATGATGATTGATTGAATAAAGAGTTTGAATACAAATTGTATTAATTTAATTGAATTTAAAAATATAATTTATTTGAATTTACTTAAATTGAAGGTGAACACTATAAATTTTGCAACAAATCCTTATTTGATTGACATAGAAATTTTGATTAATTAATTATAAGTTTATTTGTAATCAGAAATGATAAAAATGGTAAATAATTAAATTTGGATTCAAGAAGTGATTAATTAATTTAATATTAAATTACTTAATTAACTGGAAATTAGCCATTTTGTCCACTGACTCAGATTTCAACGAAACTAGTATCATCGGATCCGTAACGGTGAATTATTGTAGGATTTCAAGGTTCGTAGCGATCGAACTTGTCGTTTGATCGTACGAGCTCGAAACGCCTAGAAATCAATAAAATTGAAATCAATTGAAATCAATTTGAAATAACTTGATTATAGCATAACTTTTTCATATGATGGAATTTGGACTTGAAATCTGTTTAGTTGATTTTAAAATATTTTAAAACATCTATTTTGATATATGGGTTGATCCATTTTCGTTCCGGAGTCGAAGCGGGCTTTTCGGGTCGTTTATCGTTCAATCAATCATGTCCATTCATTTCAATTCTAACCTACCTATAAATAGCTCATTATAAACCCTAGCCGCTCCTTATTCTCATTTGTCTGTACGTACATTTCCTTCTCAACCTCTCATTCTCAATGGCAGACAAACCTAACAAACTTCTCAATTCAATTTCAAAATCAAATTCAAATCAAAATTTCAAACTCCTCAAAAAATTCAAAAAAATGTAAATCGAAGATGTCATCGATACAAATCTACGACTAGTATCTACTTTTGTAAACGATACTCGAGTCATTTATAAATCATGGTCAAAGCCGCGAAATCATGAAATTGGGGGTTTACGATTTCGATACCAATCGATGAAATTGGATTGTGGGTTTTGTTGTGCTCGTCGTCTGGAGCCTAATGGTGGTCACCGCATCCCCTGGTTGGACTTGAGGTGGCCGAAACCTTCGATTTAGGGCTTGAAAAACCTAGAAACTATGGCGGGCAGCGGCGGCGATAGGGAAGGCCGAGTGTAGTGGCCTTCGGGGCGTAGATGCGGCGATGGGAGGCGGTCGTGATGGCGGTGGTGCGACGCTCCCTGGTGGCCAGTGGCGGCCATATGTTGCGGTCAAAGGGGGGCTGGATGAGTGTGTTTTGGGTTTTCCTGTTGTGTTCGCATGGAAGAAGCGCGTGAGAGAGGTGACGTGTCTGTGAATTAGTGGCTGTTGTTTTAATCTTTTTATTTTATTTATTTTGGAATTCAATCGTTCTAATCTATATAACTTTTACATACGATGTCAAATTCATGCACGGTTTTCTCCATTAGGATCGTACTAAAATACCAGCCATTTGTAACGACCCGCCTTTCATTCCATAGAAAGACGCATCATTAAGAAGAAAGAAAGGGATGGAAAAGAGAAAAGATAGAAAAGAAAGAAACAAAACATCATCAGAATCTCACGGCGGAATGAATACATTATATTATATCACGTAAGATATTACATAGTATCATGTACATCAGAGTTATACAGCTAATGCAACACGAACTAGACAGTTATAAACATCTATGCAGCAATTACAACTCAAGTACATTACAGAAAACAGATACAACTCAAACACAACGGAACCACTATATATCTACCCGCTGAAGCCTCCTGCTCCATATCTCCTCCAGAACCTGTCAAATCAATCCTGAATCCCTTGACTACTCATATATAATATGAGTACCCAAGAGTTTAATAAAATGATAAATAAGCACTTGGATCAGACATGGGTTTGGTGTGAGTAAACGGGTTTAAATTTGCTTAACTTTAGAAAATCCTTTGGAAAGAAAAGGTATCACATAAGATTTCCCACACATAAACATGGAAAAGTCTTTACCTTACGCTAACCAAAACATTTGAAAGGAAATCCAGTGATATTATAATAGGATCTAGGGTTTTCAAGTAAAATACAGAAATAGCTGGAATGCTTACATCTCACGTTTCAACATAGTTGGGCACAATCAAAACATACGGCGATTATTGGAGATTGGATTCCATATAATGGCAGGGCTACTGGGGTACCGACCATCACAATACGTGGCCTAGATCACCGTACCGAGAATTACTCGCAATCCCCTGCAACACAAAGCCAGAACCATCCCTTACTGGACAGTCCCGAACAAGACAACCCCGCATGTGGCCGTCACCAACTACCCACACAGCCGAATAAAAAGGGACCTCTGGACAGGGGTAAATCTCGTCCTACTTGGGAATGACCCACTTAGCCTTGCTGCACCTCCCATGTTTTAGCCATTCCCGGTTGATGAGGCTTGTGGCCACGATTACCTTTATAGGACACACTAATCTTAGAATGCTCATCATCCACTTGACGATGTTCTGAAAGCATTCAATCCATACAAGTTCGTTCTGGGTTCGAACGAAACCGATGACACTATTTCGCTACACTCGTTTTGGAATCATCCTTAGAGTTAAAGACAATAGCCCATGCACTCTGAATCTTCACCTCAAACCTGAAAGTACTACCCCCGTTAAACTCGTATTGGAATCATCCTCAGAGTATTAACAACGAATAGTCCTTACACCTCGAGTCTTCACTCTTCACTTGAGATTCACGACCTAACGTTAAATTTGGATCGATATGGTTTTTGGAATTCCAAATTTGGAAACCCGATCCCGATCTCATCGATATCCAAATGCCATATTTTAGGTCCAAGTTGTTTTAAAGTTAAAACAATTCAATTCATCATTATCTATATACACACAGATAGATAATTCACATATTACAATAGATAATCACATTTTCATCGTAAACAGATAATCTGTATTATCATCACAAACAGATAATCATCACAAACAGATAATCCATATTATCATACTTTAACTAAGCATCCATATCATATAGATATTACTCATCTCATTACTGAGATCGCAACCATTCAATGAAATATCAATATCATCCATAAGCAAGGATTTATTAACCACCATTAAAAATGAATTAAATTAATTACTTCTATCTCTAATTAATTTAAAGTAAATTAAATTAACTACTACATCTATAAATCCTGCTTATATATCCATTAATTAACTATAATCTAGTTAATTAATCATTCTCTAAGTATTCATCTTGATTAAACACCTTTGATTAATCATTCTCTAATTACAATAAGTAATTGGTCTTTAATTAATTTCACAAATTAATTAACCTTAATCATTTAATTAGTAATTAACATTTAATTACTTCATTTATTAATTAACTATAATTAATTACATTTATCTTTAATTAATTGCATTAATTAATCACTTTATTATTAATTATTCCTTAATTAAACAATTCTTAATTACATCATTAATTATATTAATTAATGATCTCTAATTTATATTTAAATTGATTACTTTATTTAAATTAATTACAATTAGTAATTAATCTAAAATTTAAAATACAATTATTAATCACCCTTGATTAATATTAATCCAGTAATTAACTACCCTTAATTACTCATTACAAATTAATTATTCCATATTTAATTATCTTTCGTAATTAATCCCTTGATTAATTACAAAAGTAATTACCCAAATTACTTCATTATAAATCTTCTTTCACTAATTACATTCCTGTAATTATCATTTATTACTTCCCTAAGTAATTATGCTCCATTAATTACATTAAGTAATTACTCTTATTAAATCATCAAATGATTTTCTTAAATTAATTAAACTAAATTAATTAACTTAAACTAATCACATTATCATAATTAATTTCAATAAGTAATTAATCCCTTAATTACTTTTATCAAGTAATTATGCTTAACAATTTACAATTGATTATTTTCAATTAATTAATCTAATTAATTATCAAAATTAATCACATTAATTAATTGCTTAATGATCCTTAGATAATTATATTTATTAACTAATAACATTTTCTTTAATTACTTTCTTAAGAAATTTATCTTAGATTAATCATTATTAATCATCTCTAATAATAAATTAATCTAAATCATTAGTTTAAAATCAAATAAATAAGTCATTACTTAATTCTCTTATAAATTAAATTCTTTTATTATCTTAATTATTTCTAAGATAATTCATTTACTTTATTAATGAGTTCATTAACATTCAAATGAATTTAAAACATTACACTTCTAAATTTAAATTCAAATTCCATTTTGAATTTAAGATTCAAAATGTTTAACCATTTAAACATTTATCCAAATTCAAATAAATTTATAAACCTTAAAATAAATGTAAAGAACATTCATTACTTATATAAGATACTTATATAAGAAAAAGTTTAAACTAAATTACTTAATTTTATTAAAAGAAATCAAGCTTTAAAATAAATTGATTATTTAACTTCTAAATTTAAGTTAAACACTTCATAACTTTTCATTCAAATGTTAAGGAAACCTTTTATAAAGAATTTTATAAAGTTTAAACATTTATTTGAAAACAAATTCGCTTTTAAAATCTACTTTAAAACATTTAAACTTGTTCAACATTTAAATTTACAAAACTGATTTAAATTCAAGAATTGGATTCATAGTAAACTTGAATCCATATTCAGACTTGATTTAAATCTTGCTTTAAATTTAAAATTTTCATTTTAAAACTTAGGATTCAAAAGTTCATTTGAATCCAAACTTAAACTTTGAATTTAAAACCCCTGTTTTAAATCCTGCTTTTGATTTAAATTTCATTTAAATTTTAAAAACTTAACACTGTCAGGTTATAAAATCTGAAACCAACCATTGACCTGAGACCACCTACTAATGCTTCGAGATAAAACTCTAAATGCTTCGAGTCAAATACTCGAACTACTCGAGTAAAACTCGAGTTCCATTCTCTGCTCAAACCCAAAAGTTCACCAGAACTATAAAATGCACGGTGCACATGCACCGTGGCTCTGGCAACCTCCAGCCATCATCACCACCTTCATCACGTCGCCGACCATCTCCAAACATGATCACGACCATCAGAATTCACACAGTAGCTCGAAATAAAAATCGAGTTAGCCAAACAAACCTGGAACTCGACACTGCAAACAATGCCCAAACCTGTCAACACCTCGTCAATTCATCTCCGACCATCAGAGCACCAACGACTCCGGCCAAACCTTTACCTGCATCCCCTCTTCCAATACCCAAAACCCTACAACACTCGATGCACCAGAGGAATCGAGAAGCATCAAAATTCCGACCACCAGAAATCTAGGTTTATAAACTAAAATGAGCAACCACTGTCGTCACCTATCTCTAACCATCCACCTGCCATTTTTCCTCCACTCACCAATCATTCCTCCACCTCCAGGAAGAACTACAACATTCCAAATCCACAAGATCTTTAGAAAAGACTCAGAAATCCTTTTCTGAGCAACCCCAAATACCTCCTCCAATACTAACTTAAAAATCATGGTTTAGACTTTAAAATTTCTAGTATTCGAAAGCAATTCAAACTATATTGGTGAATTCAAGAATCATGGAGTTTGAATTTTCCCACTTTCTGCTTTATCACTGTAACTTTAAGCTTTACAAAGTATTAACTAAATATATTTACCTGAATCTATTTTTTTTTAAAAAGGAATACAATGTTATTAACATTTTCTTTTTAGTAATCAAAGTCAAATTTTAATTATACAGTGAAGTATGAATTTATTTGTGATAAAGATGGGTCGGTTATCAACAACAGAGCACAAAAATGTAATACTCAGAAACAAGTATGCAAACAATATCATACTCATATACACACCTCATTTATATTCAAACTCAAGCAATCATTAGATGCTATATTATCACACATGCAATAAGATTCATCCAAATTTTAAAAAAAAAACTGTTTTTAAAAACAAAAGTTTACTCACTTAACATTGAAGAAGCAGAGGACAAACTCTATTGCATTTCCGTTTTCCTGGAACTGTATTTGATCTGGTACTCTAAATCTGGAGTTTTGAATTTGCTTGCTGTTGAATTTCCTATTGTTGGAGTTTAATCCTGAAGTTGATTTACTTGCTGCTGATCCAGAGAGGTTACAAAGATGTTGATTACATGCCTTGCTTTACAGATTTTTTTTTTTGAATTCAGATTTGCAATTGAGTTTGTTTTGCAGATTTTGAACAGATTTAGATTTTGGATTTTGAAATTTTCTTAAAAATCTGGTTTTTGAATTATCTTTTAAAAATCTGATTTTAGTTTTAGAAGAGAAGAAAGATTGAACTCACATGATTTTTCCAAATTTTCTTATCTATATTTATAAATAATTATTTTCAAAAATAAATTAATATTGCCACTTGTTACATTAGGTTGTAGAATGATTTACAAGTGTCTTTCTCATGATATAATAACCTTACACATGTTATAACTTAATATTAAAATAATTCCTTAATTTTACAAATGTTTAAAAATTCTTTTAAATCAAATTCTTATTTAATTTAACATGTTTTTATACTTATTTTCAATTAGCTTTTAAATGTTTACATATAAATTTCCTTTATACAATTACAAATTTTAATGTTTATTTGTATATTTTAAAAATATAATTTCAAAGCTAAATTTTCAAGAAATAAAAAAAATTAAAAAGAAAAAGATATTGAATTATGCCTTATTTTCAAAGTTTAAAAAAACATTGTACTTCAATGTATACACTAAATTTATTTCAAAAACCAGTCTTTAAAAGAAAACAAAAATAAACTTTTATTGCAATATACAATTTAAACTATTATATTTTTAAATAAAATAAATATTTATTTTAATTACTTTTGAACATATAAGATAGATTTTTTTTAAAATAAGCTTTTTAAAAGTTTCTATATTAATTTCAACCAAATTTTGTAATTCACAATTTATACACATATATATTATAAATTTGAAAATATTCTTATCAAATTTAAATTTAAATTAAAATCAAACTCCCTATTTACAATGTATACACATATATACATTATAAATAGAATATCTTTCAGATTAGCTTAGAAAGATAAATTTTATCATTTAAATATTTTTAACTTTGAAAAGAATAAGATTCCCAAACTATCATTATTATAAATTTTGAAAAGATAACATTTGTCAAACTAAATAATTATTAGTTTTCAAAAGATAAGTTGAATTAGATTCTTAAATCAACATTTCACATTTTAAAATAATTATTAAATAAATATTGCCCAAATTTTCGGGACATCACATTCCTCCCCCCTTAAAAGAATTTCGTCCCCGAAATTTAAAAGCAGAGATAATTTAATAATCTCATACAGATTTTAATTTTAAAATAGCAAGCATATGCTATCAACCAAATACTAGCAACCGTAGCAACCAATTCAACAAACAATTCTAACTATCTAGACAAAATTCTGTATATGATTCCCTAGAGTTTCCCAGGTACAAACACTGAAATACTCGCTTTGCTGATTCTAAACTGGCTACATCACTCTGATTCAAAGCTTCTATATATCTATATCTATAACCTGAACAGGATATCAGACCATAGAAAAGTCCTGTTCAACTTCCAAATTTTCCAGAACTGTTGGTTTTAAAACCAGTGATAGACCATACACGTACTCCCTTAGAGATACGTGAAAAGCATAACGAATCCCAGCAGTCCGAACTGGCAATTCAATCCTGTAGACCAAACACTTAACCCTTAAGAGAATACAGAAAGATCCAATACTTTTCTGAGCTAGCTTCCAAACTTATCCAATCTTATAGATCTTACGATCGAAGAAAACTTATCCAAAATTAAATCTCCGACTTGAATTCCGAATTAATTTGTCTCTAATCCACAGGACTCTTCTGCCGACCTTGGGTTTCCTTCAACCTTCTTAATCAATCCAAACTCGCAGATGCCTCTCGGAACAAATGTGGACAAAGAAATAAACGACCTCTAGATCCTACTCAACAAGTTGGTTTACCCAATATCCATCAAAATCCACCATACAAACTCTACTACACAAATATCAGAAGACTTCAAACATACTACTCCTATTTAGAAAACAGAACAGATGCACAAGACAACCAAGCCTCCAGATCCAAAATGAATTTCCTATAGAAATCCTCTGATCCAAGAAAAAACACATATTTCCAATGAATCCGGGGTTGCTTCTATTCTGGAACAGCTTCCACTATGCTTCCACTACACAACTCTGATTTGAGGAGGATGAGAATGTTGTTGATGAACACAAGCACAAACTTGATCAACCCATTCCGAAGACATTTTCCATCAAATTTTATAAAACCTCAGTGATCTATCTGATTCGGTCACAAACACCAGCGCAAAATTCAACCAGAAAAATAGATCCGATCAATCCTGACTGGTTAACCATACCTCTCACTCTAAAAGCCCTCCTAGTAGGCTGAATCACCTGTAAAACTCCAAGAACCAAGTCGATATAGAACTCCATCTTCTGATGTGGATGTAAACCTTAACTCTTTCGAAAATATCCGAAAAATATCAAACCACTTCGATGCTCTAACATCCTCAAGAGATGCTTCAATCCAAATAAACATTACTAAGAGAACTTCTGAGCCATCGCAAGTCATTTTTGCGATTCTACTTAGTTCAGATTCCAAGAAATCGTTCTCCCTTCACAAATCAGAACAGCTTAAGCCTTCTAACCAAAAGAAGAAACTAGTGGTCCACCTTCAACCACAAACATCACACCCAGCTGAGCTTCCAGAAGATATGGTAAGCTTCACCATTTGCCTGGCCTACTGACAGAAGAATCACAAAGATTCATGAACCATCGAAGAAACGGTCTGCTCTACTACTTCCAGACTCCATCTCTAGGATACAGCTAAGCCAAGGGACATCTTGATAGCATCATCACTTCCGAGCTGCTACTGCTGCCAAAGACTTTCTTGTCCAAAAGCTCATTGAATCACAAAGCTACATCAGCCACTCACACAATAGAGCCTTCAAGATAGACAGATATTTCTTGGGAAACTCGACTTCAAACCAAGCACAAACATTCTACCAAACTGATTCTCAAACTCCAATATAGGTAGATCTCCTCCCTAAGGTTGCCAAGATACCATCACTGCTTCAACACTTCCGACTGATCCAAATTCTAGAAAATCGGCTCGTATATGTGCAACCAAGCTTACAATCCAACGATGAACTCCGAACCTTGAAAAGGTTTCCTTCAAAGATCGGTGAAATCCTTCACACCAAACTACAAAACTACTCAAGATGCCCAATACTGCCCTAGCAGATTCACTTCCAACCTTTAAATCTTGCTTTAAATTTAAAATTTTCATTTTAAAACTTAGAATTCAAAAGTTCATTTGAATCAAAACTTAAAATTTGAATTTAAAACCCCTGTTTTAAATCCTGCTTAAAATTTAAATTTCATTTAAATTTTAAAAACTTTACACTGTCAGGTTATAAAACCTGAAATCAACCATTGACCCGAGACCACCTACTAATGCTTCGAGATAAAACCCTAAATGCTTCGAGTCAAATACTCGAACTACTCGAGTTCCATTCTCTGCTCAAACCAAAAGTTCACCAGAAGTATAAAATGCACGGTGCCATTGCACCGTGGCTCTGGAAACCTCCAGCCATTATCACCACCTTCATCACGTCGCCGACCATCTCTAAACATGATCACGACCATCAATATTCACACAGTGGCTCGAAATCAAAATCGAGTTAGCCAAATAAACCTGGAACTCGACACTGCAAACAATGCCCAAACCTGTCAACACCTCGTCGATTCATCTCCGACCATCAGAGCACCAGCGACACCAGCCAAACCATCGCCTACATCCCCTCTTCCAATCCCCAAAACCCTGCAACACTCGATGCACCAGAGGAATCGAGAAGCATCAAAATTCCGACCACTAGAAATCTAGGTTTAGAAACTAAAATGAGCAATCACTGTCGCCACCTATCTCTAACCATCCACGTGCCACTTTTCCTCCACTCATCAATCATTCCTCCACCTCCAGGAAGCACTACAACATTCCAGATCCACTAGATCATCAGAAAAGACCCAGAAATCCTTTTCTGAGAAACCCCAAATACCCCCTCCAATACTAACTTAAAAATCATAGTTTATCCTTTAAAATTTCTAGTATTCGAAAGAAATTCAAACTATATTGGTGAATTCAAGAATCATGGAGTTTGAATTTTCCCACTTTCTGGCTTATCGCTGTAACTTTAAGCTATACAAAGTATTAACTAAATATATTTACCTGAATCTATTTTTTTTAAAATAAGAATACAATGTTATTAACATTTTCTCTTTAGTAATCAAAGTCAAATTTTAATTATACAGTGAGATATGAATTTATTTATGATAAAGATGGGTCTGTTATCAATAACAGAGCACAAAAATGTAATACTCAGAAACAAGTATGCAAAAAATATCATACTCATATACACACATTTATATTCAAACTCAAGCAATCATTAGAGGCTATATTATCACACATGCAATAAGATTCATCCAGATTTTTTAAAAAAAAAAACTGCTTTTAAAAACAAAAGTTTACTCGCTTAACATTGAAGAAGCAGAGGACAAACTCTGTTGCATTTCCGTTTTCCTGGAACTGTATTTGATCTGGTACTCTAAATCTGGAGTTTTGAATTTGCTTGTTGTTGAATTTCCTATTGTTGGAGTTTAATCCTGAAGTTGAATTACTTGCTGTTGATCCAGAGAGGTTACAGAGATGTTGATTACATGCCTTGCTTTGCAGATTTTTTTTTTTTTTGAATTCAAATTTGCAATTGAGTTTGTTTTGCAGATTTTGAACAGATTTAGATTTTGGATTTTGAAATTTTCTTCAAAATCTGGTTTTTGAATTATCTTTTAAAAATATGATTTTAGTTTTAGAAGAGAAGAAAGATTGAACTCACATAATTTTTCCAAGTTTTCTTATCTATATTTATAAATAATTATTTTCAAAATTAAATTAATATTGCCGCTTGTTACATTAGGTTGTAGAATGATTTACAAGTGTCTTTCTCATGGTATAATAACCTTACACATGTTATAACTTAATGTTAAAATAATTCCTTAATTTTATAAATGTTTGAAAATTCTTTTAAATCAATTTCTTATTTATTTTAGCATGTTTTTATATTTATTTTCAATTAGCTTTTAAATGTTTACATATAAATTTCCTTTATACAATTACATATTTTAATGTTTATTTGTATATTTTAAAAATATAATTTCAAAGCTAAATTTTCAAGAAAGAAAAAAAAGATATTGAATTATGCCTTATTTTCAAAGTTTAAAAAAAACATTATACTTCAACGTATATACTAAATTTATTTCAAGAACCGATCTTTAAAAGAAAAAAAAATAAACTTTTATGTGATATACAATTTAAACTATTATATTTTTAAACAAAATAAATATTTATTTTAATTACTTTTGAAGATATAAGATAGATTTCTTTTAACATAAGCTTTTGAAATGTTTCTATATTAATTTCAGTCAAATTTTGCAATTCACAATTTATACACATATATATATATTATAAATTTGAAAATATTCTTATTAAATTTAAATTTAAATTAAAATCAAACTCCCTATTTGCAATGTATACACATATACATTATAAATAGAATATCTTTAGATTAGCTTAGAAAGATAAATTTTATCATTTAAA
This sequence comes from Allium cepa, assembly GCA_030765085.1. NCBI lineage: Eukaryota > Viridiplantae > Streptophyta > Magnoliopsida > Asparagales > Amaryllidaceae > Allium > Allium cepa. Next base: position 701,804,656 of record CM060939.1, read on the forward strand.
TATTTTTAACTTTGAAAAGAATAAGATTCCCAAATTAAATTATCATTATCATTATTATAATTTTGAAAAGATAACATTTGTCAAACTAAATAAGCATTAGTTTTCAAAAGATAATTTGAATTAGATTATTAAATTAACAATTCACATTTTAAAATAATTTTTATATAAATATTTCCCAAATTTCCGGGACATCACACCATTATGGCGCTGGTTTGGACGGATTCTGAGACTGTTTGAATTTTAGGTTTAAATTGGATTTAAATTCAATTTAAATTCAAAAGGTGAGAGTTTTAACCCACTCACAACTTCTAAAATTTATTATGTTTTTTAAATTGATTTAGGATGTGATTAGAAATTTATTTATGACTATTTAACATATTTTGAATCATCATCTCAGTTTATTTGAATTTATCTGGATAAAATAGTTATTTAATTTACAATTAATATAAACTGCCAGTAAATACCTGTTATTTATTATTTGTTCAGTATGAATGTTATTGATTGAATTGGATGATGATTGTGATAAATATTTGATGATTGATATTGGATGAATGGATGTTGTATTTTATATTTTATAAACTGCAAGCTGTTATGGATTTTATTTCATTTGGGATTATAGTTTGAAATGATATATAACCGTAAATAGTTTAAAATTGCGGATTGAAATGATAAATATCTGTATCACCTGACCATAGGATAGAAAATTATATACAGGCATCGCTGGTCTATATATAAATATTTTTGAAAATGATTTCTACGGTTTTATAAAGAAATATATGGTTTTATATAAATATTGATTTTAGATATTATATAAATGTTATTTTATTCATGATTTTTAAGCTAGGTATAAAGTTGTTTTAATATAGAAGAAGCTTAATAAATTGAAGATAATATGGTTAAGTATTTAAATTTTATTTTAATATAGAGTTTATAATGACTTAAATAAATTAAGGTTGGAAGATAAATTGGAAATTTATTTGAATTTGAATTTATTTAAGAATTAAACTCAAATAAGTTTGATATGACATTTATTAAATGGGGAATTTTAAAAGGTATGATTTTTATAACTTGATTTTAGGTTAAGGCGAATTAAATGAATATTTCAAGTATAAATAAATTGAAGGAAATATTTAGTTATTTGAAATTTGAGTTTTATTTAAATGATAATGGATTTTTTAAGTAAAATATTTTGAAACTAAATAATAGAAATTTAAATTGTTGAATCGTAATTACCAAACTTAGTTTTGAAATTGTTGAATACTTAAAGTTTGAATCATGTTGAATTTGAAATTGCTTATTTTGTGGATCAAATCTGATTTGAAACCGATAAAATTTGGAACAGTTTATTTGGTGTCAGGACCCGATTCTTCAACTTCCGAAAATCGACATCAATATGTCCACTGTATCAACTGCCGAGCAATCGAATGCCGAAAAACTGAACCATGAGGGTTAAAAGAAGAAGAGGTAGAAGAAAAAGATAGAAGAAGAAAGGAAACATTAGAAACAATATCAGAATCTCACTGTCGCAGCGGAACAACATATAATAAATAAATGAATATCATTTAAAACAGAGAACTATCTCAGTTATTACATTACATCACTTTACATTACATCATCAGAGTTTACAACAACAAACAGCGGAAAAGAAATACTATATACTAGTGAATACGCCATGCCCTCCAGCTTGCCTCCAGCAACTCCTGAATTTCAGAATATCCTGATAAACCTGACTCTTGACTGCCCGTGTGGAAATTCGTGGGCACACAGAGTTTAGGAAGGAAACAATAAACTCTGAGTCAGTCATGAGACTGCTGTGAGAACTTAAAACAGTTATTATCTTTAAAACAACAACAACAAGGATAATTTTAAAGTCAATTCGCAATGCTTTTGGAAAATGAGACTACCATAAGACCTCCCGCCACACACACAATGCAAACGCAGAATTGGAGGAGATTTCTTCTTATGATAGTCAAAGATGCTTGATACGCATTAAAAAGAAACATTTGATATTATTACTAGTGTATAGTGTAGAAAAATTTCGAAAGTAAAGATATAAATCTTAGCCAACATACGACCATTATCGTATGACTACTATAGCTACCATCCAAACAGTGGGGCGCCACCATAAGTGAATGGCGGGTTCTACAACTAAAACCGTACAAGGTGCGTATTGTTTTATTTGGATTTCCAACAAATGGTCAGGCTAAGGAACTTCCTACTGCCACATGGGATCGCCTCTGGCGGGACGTCCCGAGAACTTAACCAGCTCTCTGCCAACACAAGGTCGGGTTACCTTTATCACTAGGTTACTACTACACGACTATACCATCCCCCGGTCCCTTTAGACCTTTATCCGAGCGCTCGATTCCAACAACAGCACACAGTAATAGATATAGTGTATCAACATGAGTAAGTATCTGGGCTCCATACCATGATACCACCCTTTCCAGAAGGAAATGACATACCCTAAAGGGCGCGACCCCCATAACATTGCCGCATATTCTTGTTTTGACCATTTCCGGGGAGTGTGATCTGACGAAGTCTCGTACGTCCACAAAGCTAGGCACAAAGCCATGCTTTGATCAACAAATGATTAATAAATAATCATCACACAGCAACACTCAGCATGCCACATTACCAAATTGGGAATATATCGCTGATAACCTTCAACTACATAACCTCTGAGCGCGTACGTCTCAGAGAAGGGTGTTAAGCTAAGAGAATAAATTCTCCGCCACCAACAGAAATGTATTTGAAAGAAATCTGCTTTATATCTCAAAGTGTAATGTCAGACACATAACCATACAAGTCTATTCCAGGTTCGAACAGAACCGAAGGCACTTCCAAAAGAAGCCCTTGCAATCCGGGTATTCACAATCTCGATAAAACTTCCCATCACAAAGGAAATCTCCATACCGTAGCTGACGGTGCAGAGACAATCGATAGGTCATCCTATCGTTTTCACAAATACCCGGTCTTCACCACCGGTGTTCAATGCTATCCATTACGTCGTATCACTATTCGGAATGGGTAATCCGAATAACGAGCGCAATAATTTAAAAATAAGTGTAGCATTCAATTTCAACCAATTCACAACAAATACCTATTTAAAGGTCAATATTTGATAGTCGGTTATTTAACTATCAATCAATATTCACAACATCACCCGATTTTAAATAATTTCCCAAATTATTTAATTTCAAAAATATCTTTATAAGATATATATCCCACACTTCAACCATTTGAAAACCAATTTCAAATCAATTTACACCCTTACAACTTTCATTTCAAAATGGTCCATTTAAACCAATTAAATAAATCCTTACTGATTTATTAAATTTACGTTCCAAATCCGTAAATTAATTTCCACACTTCAAAAATAAATCAACGTTTATTTTTAACTAATTTCCCTTTCTTTTATAAATTCCATAGTGAATTTACAATTCCAAAATATCTATGAATATACGATTTTTAAATCGATTTCTAATATTCATTTTCAATTTATCTTTAAAAGATAAAAATCTCAAAACATTCACTTCATATTGCAAAAACATTTCCATGCTTATTTAATAATAAGTAATTCACCAATCTATTTATTTTCAAAATTTTGAAAATATTCAATGTACTTAAATTCAAAATTAAGTATATATTTTATTTTTTCAGGAAAACATCTCCTTAAACACATTTATTTGGGTCAAAACGAATGTTACGTAAAACATCGTTACGACAACCCAAAATCACTAGTATAGGGATTCGAACTTAAAATAGATATATAAATCCCAATACAATATAGAACATTTCCTTTCGAAAATCATTTACTATAACAACAGTGTCATAGTCCACCATTTCCTTCTATTTCTCGAAACATCTATTTCAACAATAAATGTTGAAATCTATGGTTTCGATACTTAATACATTTTAAAACATCTTTAAATCGTTTTAATGCTATTTAAAACATCACTTTTCCAAAATATTTCTTTAATATATTATTCACTGTCCAAAATCATGAATATATTTTCTTATCCAAATTCAACATTTCTACATATTTTATTTAAAGGATTATCCACTGTCCAAAATCGTGGATATATTTCCCTTAATACGCTATAATAATTAACTTATCAAAATAAGTCCTTTTCGGATTTATAAAACGACGTTTATAAATTCCATTTATATTTTATGGCCACTTCAACTTATAAAATCGCTTTATTAACAAATTCTATCCATATTCCATTTACACGCAAAAATCCAATTTATAAGTTAATCACTTATAAATCTTTTATTTTATAAAATCTATTCATTTTATAATTCCACAATTTATAAATATATAGATTTCATTCACTTATAAAATACATTTATATTCCATTTTAACACTTATAAAAACTTGTTTTATAATTCCAATATTTTTAATTTATAAATATCAATTTTATAAATATTTTATATAAATCATTTATAATAATTTAAAAATCCCAATTTAAATAAACCAATCCTATTAATAATTTACAAATCGTTATTAAAGCTTATATAACTCCAAAATCATACTTGAGTATTATTTTCCAAAAATATCATTTTTATAATAATAAAATTATACCGTTTATTTTTTTAAATGAATAAATTCCAAAAAAAAAAAAATATTCTGAATTCTCAACTTAAGTTTTCAAAAATCCAATTTTATTTAATTTCGGCATCTAATGATACAAAAAAATTATTCGGCTAAAATTTAGCCTTTAACGATTCCAATCACAAAGATAATCACGCAGATTATAAATAGATCAATAAATAGATCAACACAAAACATTGAAACCAATTCAAATGTTTGAGGAATCTAGTTGGATCCCTCCAACCTATTTCCCTGCATCCAAAGATGTTAGCATAATACCAATTCCGTTCCAGTATGGAATTATCGTGGTATATGGAATTTATAAAAATATTGTCCGCTTAATAGGCGGCGCAATAGGGTCTCATGCGCTATATAATGCGGGAAATCAACTCCAAGTGCATAAATAATACCAATTTCACTATACGGTGAAATATTCACCGTATATGTTTTTAATAAATAACCTCCGCTTACTAACGGCGTATAATGTCTATTTAATAATCAACAGATAACAATCAACATTCAAACATACAATCAAGCAATTTTTAAATATAACTATTTAAAATTAAAATCGAAACTAATTCGATTGAGTGAGAAGTTCTCACATTGAATTTCAATTTCCTGCGTTTTATTTCGAATAAAATTAAATGGGCGTTTAATTTTACCCGAAATTCAAGCTAGCTTCAAACGACTTCAATCCAGTTCCATAGCGTAGTGTTCATCCATACGAACCCAACGCAACTTGTTTCGTGTGTTTTCGACCTCGTAGCAAAAAGATATCGCATTTTAAAGATTACACGATTAAAATTATAATTTTATTTACAATTTCTTTTCAATTTATACCCAGATTAGATCTCAGCCCTCCATTTTTTCACCAGAAAATCTCGGCCGCGCGCATATCCATCTTCCATCTCCAGTACGCCTTTGAACATGAACCCAACTTGTCGTCCATTAAGGTTGCATTTTGCGACCTCCACGACGACTTCCAGAGCGATCAGCCACCTCCACGTCGAAGCTCGTCACGAGCATTACACTCGGCTACAACCCCATAGAGCTCGGCCTCCCCTTGAGCACAAAATTCGATGATGAACGGCCGGCCTTCAAACCCATTTTGCCGCCAATTCGTAACTCCATCCACGATCTCAGCCGTTGAATATGTAGAGCTCGCCCCCCTCTACAAGTTTGCAGTTGATAACTTTTCAAATTGATTTGTGGATTGGGAGAAAATTAGAGAGGAAAATTGAAAATTTCTGGCCCTTGAATCAAGAGGTGGCGGCTGGCTTTAGAGAATTAGGGTTAGGTTTTTATCTCTTGCAAAATGAATTATGGAGGTGCTTATATAGAAAATTTGACCAAAACACTATTCATCCCGGAATTTCCGAACTCCAAAAAAAGCGTGCCAGTTGGCGTTTCTAAGGTTTACCCCGTGTTCCGAACACAATGGAACGTGTTTCGGAGGCTAATTCGATCATCTGTGCGAGTTACGGCAATAAACGATCGATTTTAAATTAAATCGACTTAAACTATTTTCTAGGCGTTTTAGCTTACCCCGGACAAACGGTAAATCCGATTGACACGAAATTTGAAATCTTACAATAATATCACATTACGAATCCGATGAAACTAGTTTCATTGAAATCCGAGACTATTTGAAAAATGGCTATTTTAACTCGTCAATTAAATATTAAAATATTCAATTTTCACAAATTAACTTTTAATTCGATTTTAAAAGTTCACAAACATTGTTCTAACTCTAATATGATTAAATAAAATTTTACAAATCAATTTACGTCATATTAAACCAAAATTTCAATTATTTCTGTAATTTCAATTATTTCTGTAATTTCAATTATTTCTGTAATTTCAACTATTAAATTATCGATTTAATTATCCAATTAAATCCAATTATTCGAAATAAAATTATTCGACTTACAAATCTTACTTGTTAATATTTAAAATTAATTAAATATACAAATTTTAATTAATATAAATTCTGGGTTGTTACATTTGGAAACTGAATCGAATTGAAATTTATGATTTTGGGATTTGGTTAATATAAAATATGTAAATTCGAGTTGTTTTGGAATTTGGTCATGGAAATTGAAGAAGCTATTGTATTATATAAAGTATTTTACATTTTTGAACCATTTGAGTGGTGGAAGTTATGTTTCAAAGTTATGAGTTTTCAAGGTATTTTGAAAGTGTTATATTCAAGTGTTTTGATTTCGAAATGTAATAACTTTGAAAGTGTTATGATTTTAGAAAAGGATATATTTGAAATGAAAATGATATCGTATTGATTTGGTTTTGAAAATGCAATTATATTTGGTTTTAAAGTATAAACTATTTTGAAAATGACCGTGGTGTTATAATAACGTTTGGTTGTTAAAGAGACCGGGATCGGAAGTTGTCATACTCTTTGCCAACTCCGTAAACCACTTTAGCAACCGTGTACGCGGTGGAGATTCCAGAATAAAGTAGGATGGTGGCGACATTCTATTGAGGTATACACGTGGACCCGACTCCCGTGAGTTGGCGTAAGGTGGCTAAACAGGAGCGATTCTCGGGGCAAGGAGGTAGCCCCTCTTATCGGACACACTCCTTCAATATTATATTATGACTTTGGATTGTTTTGGCGGGCACTTTTGATTTTTGATTTTGGGGGTGTGGCTCAAGGTGGGCGATAGTTGCTGCTACGCATTACCACCAGCCTGGATGCATAATTGGTATATCTACCATGGCATTACCTTGTGTGTCGTGTCACCTACCCTAGAGTGCCTTGTACGAGTTTGAGTTGTGTCGTACCAATGGAGTATCCTCTGGTAGCCTCCCAATCAGGAGGTATTACGGTACTGTATAGACTATTGGCACTATTTATGTGTTAAGGGGAATATTGGGTCACTACTTAACACTTTTAAAGTAAGTTTAATTTACTATTAGACATTATTATAATAGCGTATATTACTACATAGTAAATAGTTTAACAGATCATTAAGAGATGTGAATCCCGAACATCTTTTAAGTTACTGCACTCACGTTAGACACTGGATAGGAGATGTCAAATTCCGTAAATATCTCTGACGTCGTTTCACTCATATTATTTATTGTTGATTTAAATTACATAAGATCGTTTTGTTCTGACTCGAGTGTTTTTGTCTTTTCAATTCGCTCGGGTTAGTCTGAGCATTTCAGGATTTGAAGACCTTACTTCTGGAGGACGAAGATGAAGATTTTATTGCTATTATTTACTATAATGTTCCACTGCATCACATTTGTTCAGTTGCATTGTTATTTATTATTCTTGGTATGTGTTAACTCTAATATGAATTGTATTAGTAAAATCAAATGTTTTATAAACCGACTTCATGAACTGTTTGTTTGATTGTAATATTTTGTCGTTCCGCTGCAAGATTCTATTTTTTTATTTCTGTCCCTGCTTTTCTTATTCACCTGTAACAACCCGCAGATTTAACCGATTTTAATAACGTTATTAATTGAAACTTTGTGGGATTTTAAACGATGAAATTTTAAAATATAAATTTGATATTTGGAATGCGTCCAGTTAAACATAACAACCGGTAAATTTTCGTCCGAAAATATGGAAGTTTATTTCGTGCGTAAATTTACTTCAATTTAATCAGTTAAAAATCGATGAAAATAAAATGTTTTCGAAACCTAAATATTTTTACATAAAAAAAGTCTAAACCGTCTTCTGAGCAAACGCTATTTTTCGTTTTTCCAAATTGGGACATCTTTAGCCCCGTCGATCTTATTTTTCTGAGTTTTTCATGCATTATCCGCTAGTAGAAATTTCGAATTTTTATAATTCAATCGTACCACTGATATCTGTATCCCGTTTTGATCATCTCGTCGTGCTGATCTCTATGGTATTAAATTGTTCAATTCGGTATCCGGTATATAGTGAAATTTACGAAACAGTTATCTGTTCGGTATCCGTTAGCTGTTTTTTTTTGTGACCTTTTGTTTTCCATTTGTTTGTAAACGCATCCACTTCCTGTCTCTTCGATCTTCGTGTACATTGCTTTTAAAGAAATTTATTTATATAACGTATATTTTTGAGTTGAAATAACAGTTCATATTCTATATTCTTTGAAAACTGCTGCCTGCTTAGAATTTTGAACTCGTTTATAATTTTCCAAGCTTTCTTATATTATTACTAAAGGATTCACCTAACCTACTGCTCTTCATCTTCCTTTCTTTATGATTCACCACCACACCTTTTCCCATCTAATCCACCATTTCTCACGGCCATTGCCACTACCTCGCTCCCTCTTCATCCAGCATTGCCGCCTACCTCCCAGCCACCCAAGCACCTCATCAGCCTTTTCACGACCACCTCCTCCCGCCACGAAGCCACGGCAGTGCCCAGCAGCCTCGTCAAACTCCTTCCCTACGCCTTTATCCTCGACACACCTCCGCTCAACACTTCCCGCCACCATTCTGGAACTAAGCCCTTCACCTCGCCCTGGTCGAGCTGTCCTCTGTCCACACCTTGCACGACTCATCGAACGACGGAACCACACTTCACCGAGAACCCTAAAGCCTACCTGATTCCTCCTCCGCCCTCTTCTCCACCGGTGCCGACTTGCTTTTCCCTACTCTCCGCCATAGCCGCGACCGAACTCAAAAACAAGGCGACCTCCAATTCCTTCCTCCTCTGCCGAACTTGGCAATGTACTCCTCCGCCTTCCTCTGCTTCAGTCACTCAACGACCGATCTTCCATCCATTTCTTCACCGAAAACAGTCGAGGTGCTCTGACTCTGCAAGTTTCTCCACCTTCCAGTCAGCCTCCACCACATTTCTTTTCCCATCTGGTCAGCTTCCTTATTTCTTTCATTCATATATATAGCATACAGTATCGATGTATGTTCCTGTAGGTAGTAGTTTACATATTGAACTTGTTATCTATATATGAGTATGATTACATAAATATATATGGTATATCATCCTGTATATAAGTTGGGTGGTCTATTTTCAAAATAAAAAGGTTTATTAAAGTTATATAAAATACATAAGTTTTATAATATTTTATTTTTATTTAAGTTATTGTTTAACATAAACTATATGTTATTGAACCTGTTAGTCACTGCATAGATATTTGATCTTCATAATACACATAGTTACAGTAGTATATATGTTGCTGAAGTATAGTCAGGTTTACAATATATTGCTGACACTATGCATTTAGGCTGTTTCGTATATTCAGTGTGCTTGTTTTCTTAAACGTGTGTGTATATATATATATAATATTTGAGTATTATAAAAAAAATTGAAAAGTAGGTGTTTATACCATATATTTTTGGTTAAACAAATGTTCGTATATATTTCAGAGCATATTGAATATAATATATTACATACTAGTTATATAGGTTATCTGTTATTATGATAGTTTGAATTGAACTTATGTATATAAGTTTGTTTATATCCTAATTTTTTCTATAATATAAGAAGTTAGCATATTTAAGGGTGGTTCTACCTAATGTCAAATATTATATACATAAAGTATATTTTACTTTACGTAAATTATATTTTATTGCTGCAATTATGTAGTCATTTATATAATAACATATATATAGTTTACAATATTTAAGTTGGGTGCGCATATATGTCATGTTAAATTATATAAATTTTGTAATATGTTAATATTATATTTTATATATTATACCAATAGTAGCTATACGTGCAATATATGTATATTGTTTATTCAGAGCTTTATATATGATGCGTTTGTTTTAAATATTTTATTTCCAAAACTTGTATAGATTGTTAGCTTACATTTTATCTATGTTGGCCTGCCTACCTTTGTACTAAAGTATATACATTTAATGTTTGTTACAATATGAGGTGACAGAACATATTATATATAACATAAGTTGTGTGTTAACATATGTTAAGTATGTAGTATAAGTTGATCTGTTGTATATAGTATACATATATTGTTCCGAGTTATATATATTTTATAAGTTATATAAATGTATATTTTATTTTATGAGTTTTGGATTTAATATAAATTTGAAAATAAATATATGTTTTAAATATATTTCAGAAAAATAATATATTTAGTTCATTTATAGCCACTGACTCTAATCGTTCTCATCGATTTTCCATTATCAGTCTGGTTCGCCCAATTTGTGTTCAATCTTATTTTGCTTTGGAATTCGCAGCTTATTCCATTGTCTATTTTCTCAAGCCTCGAAAGGTGAGCAATCACTCACGATTAATGTTCTTTTTTTATTAAATTTGATTTCAATTGAAACGACAATTTAAATATGCTATTGTTACTTATTTACACTGTTATATATGTTATTACCTGTATCGGTTCACCTGTGACATCTGACACCATTATTTGTTAATTATTTATGCGATGATAATCCAGTTTGGTTGATAATTGATTGATTGATTGTTTGTTGTTTATATTGGATGTTAAATTGTAAGGTATAAAGTGATAAATATTATACAATTGAATTTGACGTAGGATAGTTTAAAATTTGAATCGACATATGTATTGAATTTGATTAGTTAATTTGAATAATATGACCCCTTAAATGTTTAATTACTTGACACGTAGAAAATGGTTAATTTCCCTTGAACCATTTGAATTCATGTTGTATAAATTGATGAAGTATGAAATTGAATAATAAATGTCAAGTGTAGAACCGCATAAAATATTAGTGTAATAATCTTTAATCTACATGAAATGACAGTGTAGATTCTAGAAATAATTATATTAATTTGCACAAACAATAATGTGAATTAATAAGATTATTTCGGGATTATTTGAATTGATTATTGAATTGTTATTGATTGTGCTTTATTGCTTGTTTATTTACTTTGACATCATCCCAGTTATCACACTACAAGTTCCCTTTTGCTATGCTTTGATTTTTGAATTGAAATGGAATCGGGTTGAAATGATAAATACCCAAATGAACTTGGCTTAGGTTAGAAAATTAAGTAAACCCGATTAGTCAGTAATTTGATTTAAAATTTAAATGAAGATTTTGTTGAATAAATAGTAAGTTTGAAAGAAATTGGAATTTGAATTTAATGAAAGGAAATGTTAATGTTTAATATTTGAAACAAAATATTAACATAATATTTGTTGAAAGAACGTTGTTTTATAATAAATTATTTGACAATAAAATTTGGAATTATACATTGAATTAAGTTTGAAATTATAAAAAATTAAATTGAAATTATTTAATAATTAAGTTTGAAATTATTTAACAATTAAGTTGTAAATTATTTAATAATTTAGTTTGAAATTATTAAGTTTGAAATTATTGAATAATTAAGTTTTGAAATTATTTAATAATTAAATAAAACTGAATTATTTGATAATTAAATAAAATTTGAATTCTTTGATAAGAGAAATTGAACTTTTGAATAAATGAATTTGAACTTCGTTAACAATAAAATTGGGTTTCTTTATTTATTAAGTTTGGAAAATTATTTAAGTCAGTTAATAAGTGAAATTGAAACCTTGAATATCTGAAATTTAGTTTCTTTATTAATTAGGTTTTGAAATTTGTAACTAAGTAGATAAATAAATGAAATTGAATTATTTTTTAACAAGAAATAAATGCGTTTTATTGAAACAAATGTAAGGCTTGTAATTTCAAGAATTTGATTTGACGAATTTAACGAAATTCAATTTGTAAGTTGATATAATGAAGTTGAACTTAGGAAATTGATTTAATGAATTTGAAATTAAATAGAAATTGTTTTGAATGATAAAGTAACTTAATGAATATTGAATGAAATCGATCTATGAATTTAAATTGATTTCAACGTTAAATTAAATTAATTTAAATGCTTTCGGAATGAAATTTATATACGAACTTGAATCAATATTTGAATTGTTTTAAATAAAAGTTGAAATTGAATTGTAAGATTTTGAATTGGTATTTTGGAAGTTTTGAATCGTAAATTATGGAAATTGATATTGAAAGACAAACGGAATATTGGTTTACAAATTCTAATTTGAAACTGAATTTGATTTGGTTTTGAAATTTACAAAACAACCAATCGGTGTAATAATCACGAAAGTTATTAAAGAACCAGAATCGGTAATGGACATACTCTCTATCTAAACCGAAAACCATTTTAATAACTATACGCGGAGTGATGATTCAGAATGAAGTGGTTGGATTGACGTACGCGATGACTGAAGAAAGAGAACGATAATGGATACCCTTGACACTTGTGTCAAATTGTAAATGACTAAAACAGGAGCCGTGCCGGGCCAAATGGGGTTAGCCACCTCGAGAGAACACACTTTTTCGTAAACTACTCATTACTTGTTATTGATTGGTGCACCCTCGGAATTTCAGGAGTGTTGTTTCGCGGTGTTGTGATCGTTACGGTGATGCGTTTTCACCAGTCCGGGTCAGGCAAACGGTAGTTTCACTACCTAGGGTATTGCCTCATGTGCCTTGTCATACTTGTATCCCTATATACGCGACCACTATGAATTTGTTTTGTGTTATACCTATGGAGTACTTCTTGATATCCCATTAGTTTACGGTGGAGTTTACAGTGCTGTATAGACTATAACACTTATATAAAATGTGTTAAGGGGGATAATGGTAACGCCATAACACTATTTTGGATATTTTATATTACTGATAGACATTATCTATTTAGCGTATTTTACTACATAGTAGATAGTTTAACGGATCCTTAAAGGATGGTTATTCCAACGTCCTTTGAGTTATTGTATTTCAATTGTTATTTCACTTGAGTTGGATTTATCGATATAAGAATCTTAATCCTGACTCGAGTGTTCTGTGTTTTTCTTTACGCTCGGGTCAGACTGAGTGGTTCAGCTTTCGAGACTCACCTTTGGAGTTGGAGCTTCGCCTGGAGATCCAGCTATCTATAAGCTTTCAGATATTCAGGGATTCCAGTAATGTATACTGATTCTTGTATTTGACTATTGTATTCGAGACTTCTGTTGTAACTTACTTAACTCTGTTATATGTATATAGTAGCTTCATGAACTACTATCTTTTGCTTCCGCTGCATATTATTACTCCATATCTGTGATTCTGTGATTATTTATTTACTGTATATCTGAGTTTTGCCAAATTTAAATTAACTATTCGGTATTTTGAATTATTTAAGTCTGACATGTGCGGATGCGAATAGTGTAAAATAGCGGGTCGTTACAGTTGGTATCAGTGCTTTGGTAGCTCTAGGCAAAACTTAGCATATATGGTAAATGTATTTACTGAATCACTCTCATTCGAGTTTTCAATCTCTTCCTTTTGAATCAATTCCTTTGAATTTTGGAACGTTCCCTCGGTTTCGAAATTCATTCTTGTCCCTCACTATTCGTCTTCTTTCAATTCTGGAGCATCCCCTAACCCCACTTCGAATGACCCTTATAACGAATCGGCGGTCTCGCCAAACTTCGAATGATTTGTAAAGGGGTGAAAATCCTTTACAATGGACATTGATTTACCGGAGATTTCTGTATCCTCGGTTTACGATGCTATCTATTCCCTGCTATACCTGAATTCTACCTCTTGAGAACGAATGTTGATTTACTTCGGAATTCAGCATCGATCTTATTCTTGAAGTTACGGTCGATCCGGTTAAGGTAGCCCGTGAATTAAATAAGATTATCCATCTTCCGATTTTGTTAATTGAATTATCTTATCCTCTGTTTCGAACTTGTTATCGAATCAAAATTCTCTTTGATTTGATTTCCATCAAATTTAAATCTTTATACTTATTTTGAAATACATCCTTATATCGTCGAGCGAGGAAGTGTATTTGTGAATTAATATTAAATATGTTTTATATATATTGTGTTATTTGAGTTGTTGATGTTGATTTGGGTTTTCGATCAATTTGTCTTATCAAAGCTATCGATAGGATTTCCAAAACACTTTAACATAGCAAACTGACACAATATTGTTTCAAATTTGGTAAATAAGATAATTTTGACTGATTATACTACATAAGTATAATTTTTTTTTGAAATTAAATTGTTAATAAACTTATTGTCCGAAATGATAAAATTAATTTTCATTTGTTGTTTTATAAATTATTGACTATTTCATAGTATAAATGAATGAATTTATAAAATTTGGTTATAATTTGATTTGGAATTTGGAATGAATGTAAATCAGGAATTTGAGAATTTGATTTCCGGTGATTTCAAACTTTGATCTTAAAAGTTTTAGCGTGTATAGTATTTAAATTATTTTCAAATAGAAATCATTTCAAAGAATATAAAATGTTTAAATCAGCGTTCTTCTCTTTTGTCGCTGGAAAATAAATTTCGGTGGTGATGGCCGCATCATCGACATTCATTTTCGAGTTTCAAGAGACCAATTCATAGCTTTGCCACAGTTTTGTTTTGGAAATTAAATCGATTTAAATTTCTTAAGTATGATTTGATTTATATATATATAGGTCTATTATTTTAAATTTCATTTGACTTGATATATATAGTATATACTTAATTATCTCCAAATTGTTTATAGTTAATCGAAATTTAATTCTTAAATTTTATGTCAAGGATAATTTCAATTATAAAATGAAACCAAAATTTTGAATAAATATTTAAACTTAAGATAATTGAATTAGAAATTTTATTTGTATAATACTCAATTTCATTCTAATACAAGTTACCTAATTTTTCAAAAGTTAACTATGTAATTGAATATTATACAACATAAAATGATATCAAAGGAATTTTTAAATAAATTTGAGTAGTTATAATAAATGTAAATATACTTAATATATATGTGATAAGATATATTAAGTAGAATAAATTTAATAATAATAATTTGGAATAAAGAAGAACTAAATTTTTTGAATAAAATATGATTATAATAATGGACAATTCAATTTTTGATTTTAGAATTTGTTAATTTATGATAATTGGATAATATACAATATAAAATGATTTTATGAAATTTGAGTGGGTATAATAATTATTATACGCTTAATTAATATTATAAAAGGATAATAGAGATAAACAGAATAATAAGCTGATTGAGTAGTAAATCAGATAAACTAAATAAAATTTTATTTGGAAGAAACCTTTTGTATATATAAAAATAATAATAAAAATCAACTAAATGAAATACCTTGAATTTAAAAATAAACTATTGGATATGAATGATTTAACATTGAAATTATATGGTTTAAATTAATTGTTTATTATGAAATTCAAGTCTATTTTCTTCTGGTTGTTTCTATTCCCCTACCTCCTTCCTTTTCGGAGACGAAAAGTTTTGAGTGGGGGAGAGTGTAACAACCCGCAGATTTAACCAGTTTTAATAACGTTATTAATTGAAATTTTATGGGATTTTAAACGACAAAATTTTAAAATATAAATTTGATATTTGGAATGCGTCCAGTTAAACATAACAACCGGTAAATTTTCGTCCGAAAATATGGAAGTTTATTTCGTGCGTAAATTTACTTCAATTTAATCAGTTTAAAAGCGATGAAAATAAAATGTTTTCGGAACCTAAATATTTTTACATAAAAAATTCTAAATCGTCTTCTGAGCAAACGCTATTTTTCGTTTTTCCAAATTCGGACATCTTTAGCCCTGTCGATCTTATTTTTTTGAGTTTTGCATGCATTTTCCGCTAGTAGAAATTTCGAATTTTATAATTCAATCGTACCACTGATATCTGTATTCTGTTTTGATCGCCTCGTTGTGCTGATCTCTACGGTATATTAAATTGTTCAATTCGGTATCCGTTATATAGTGAAATCTGTGAAACAGTTATCTGTTCGGTATCCGTTAGCTGTTGTTTTTTTTGTGACCTTTTGTTTTCCATTTATTTGTAAACGCATCCACTTCCCGTCTCTTCGATCTTCGCGTACATTGCTTTTAAAGAAATTTATTTATATAACGTATATTTTTGAGTTGAAATAACAGTTCATATTCTATATTCTTTGAAAACTGCTGCCTGCTTAGAATTTTGAACTCGTTTATAATTTTCCAAGCTTTCTTATATTATTACTAAAGGCTTCACCTAACCTACTGCTCTTCATCTTCCTTTCTTTATGATTCACCACCGCACCTTTTCCCATCTAATCCACCATTTCTCACGGCCATTGCCACTACCTCGCTCCCTCTTCATCCAGCATTGCCGCCTACCTCCCAGCCACCCAAACACCTCATCAGCCTTTTCACGACCACCTCCTCCCGCCATGAAGCCACGGCAGTGCCCAGCAGCCTCGCCGAACTCCTTCCCTACGCCTTTATCCTCGACACACTTCCGCTTAACACTTCCCGCCACCATTCTGCAACTAAGCCCTTCACCTCGCCCTGGCCGAGCTGTCCTCTGTCCACACCTTGCATGGCTCATCGAACGACGGAACCACACTTCACCGAGAACCCTAAAGCCTACCTGATTCCTCCTCCGCCCTCCTTCTCCACCGGTGCCGACTTGCTTTTCCCTGCTCTCCGCCATAGCCGCGACCGAACTCAAAAACAAGGCGACCTCCACTTCCTTCCTCTTCTGCCGAACTCGGCAATGTACTCCTCCACCTTCCTCTGCTTCAGTCACTCAACGGCCGATCTTCCATCCATTTCTTCACCGACAACAGTCGAGGTGCTCTGAATCCGCAAGTTTATCGACCTTCCAGTCAGCCTCCACCACCTTTCTTTTCCCATCTGGTCAGCTTCCTTATTTCTTTCATTCATATATATAGCATACAGTATCGATGTATGTTCTTGTAGGTTGTAGTTTACATATTGAACTTGTTATTTATATATGAGTATGAGTATATAAATATATATGGTATATCATCCTGTATATGAGTTGGGTGGTCTATTTTCAAAATAAAAAGGTTTATTAAAGTTATATAAAATACATATGCTTTATAATATTTGATTTTTATTTAAGTTATTGTTTAACATAAACTATATGTTATTAAACTAGTTAGTCACTGCATAGATACTTGATCTTCATAATACACATAGTTATAGTAGTATATATGTTGCTAATTGTATATTTGTTGATGAAGTATAGTCAGGTTTACAATATATTGCTGACACTATGCATTTAGGCTGTTTCGTATATTCAGTGTGCTTGTTTTCTTAAACGTGTATATACATATATATATATATATATAATATTTGAGTATTATAAAAAAAAATTTGAAAAATAGGTGTTTATACCATATATTTTTGGTTAAACAAATGTTCGTATATATGTCAGAGCATATTAAATATAATATATTACATACTAGTTATATAGGTTATCTGTTATTATGATAGTTTGAATTGAACCTATGTATATAAGTTTGTTTATATCCTATTTTTTTCTATAATATAAGAAGTTAGAATATTTAAAGGTGGTTCTATCTAATGTCAAATATTATATAGATAAAGTATATTTTACTTTACGTAAATTATATTTTATTGCTGCAGTTATGTAGTCGTTTATATAATAACATATATATAGTTTACAATATTTAAGCTGGGTGCGTATATATGTCATGTTAAATTATATAAATTTTGTAATATGTTAAATTATATTTTATATGATTATACCAATAGTAGCTATATGTGCAACATATGTATATTGTTTATTCAGAGATTTATATATGATGCATTTGTTTTAAATATTTTATTTCCAAAACTTGTATAGATTGTTAGCTTACATTTTATCAATGTTGGCCTGCCTACCTTTGTACTAAAGTATATG
This sequence comes from Allium cepa, assembly GCA_030765085.1. Lineage (NCBI taxonomy): Eukaryota > Viridiplantae > Streptophyta > Magnoliopsida > Asparagales > Amaryllidaceae > Allium > Allium cepa. Next base: position 701,822,960 of record CM060939.1, read on the forward strand.
CATTTAATGTTTGTTACAACATGAGGTGATAGAACATATTATATATAACATAAGTTGTGTGTTAATATATGTTAAGTATGTAGTATAAGTTGATCTGTTGTATATAGTATACATATATTGTTCCGAGTTATATATATTTTATCAGTTATATAAATGTATATTTTATTTTATGAGTTTTGGATTTAATATAAATTTGAAAATAAATATATGTTTTAAATATATTTCAGAAAAATAATATATATTTAGTTCATTTATATCCACTGACTCTAATCGTTCTCATCGATTTTCCATTATCAGCCTGGTTCGCCCAATTTGCGTTCAATCTTATTTTGCTTTGGAATTCACAGCTTACTCTATTGTCTATTTTCTCAAGCCTCGAAATGTGAGCAATCACTCACGATTAATGTTCTTTTATTTACTAAATTTGATTTCAATTGAAACGACAATTGAAATATGCTATTGTTAGTTATTTACACTGTTATATATGTTATTACCTGTATCGGTTCACCTGTGACATCTGACACCATTATCTGCTAATTGTTTATGCGATGATAATCCAGTTTGGTTGATAATTGATTGATTGATTGTTTTTTGTTTATATTGGATGTTAAATTGTAAGGTATAAAGTGATAAATATTATACAATTGAATTTGACGTAGGATAGTTTAAAATTTGAATCGACATATGTATTGAATTTGATTAGTTAATTTGAATAATATGACCCCTTAAATGTTTAATTACTTGACACGTAGAAAACGGTTAATTTCCCTTGAACCATTTGAATTCATGTTATATAAATTGATGAAGTATGAAATTGAATAATAAATGTCAAGTGTGGAACCGCATAAAATATTAGTGTAATAATCTTTAATCCACATGAAATGATAGTGTAGATTCTAGAAATAATTATATTAACTTGCACAAACAACAATGTGAATTAATACGATTATTTCGGGATTATTTGAATTGATTATTGAATTGTTATTGATTGTTGTTTATTGTTGGCACCATCCCAGTTATTACACTGCAAGTTCCCTTTTGCTATGCTTTGATTTTTGAATTGAAATGGAATTGGGTTGAAATGATAAATACCCAAATGAACTTGGCTTAGGTTAGAAAATTAAATAAACCCGATTGGTCAGTAATTTGATTTTAAATTTAAATGAAGATTTTGTTGAATAAATAGTAAGTTTGAAAGAAATTGGAATTTGAATTTAATGAAAGGAAATGTAAATGTTTAATATTTGAAACAAAATATTAACATAATAGTTGTTGAAAGAACGTTGTTTTATAATAAATTATTTGACAATAAAATTTGGAATTATTCATTGAATTAAGTTTGAAATTATAAAAAATTAAGTTGAAATTATTTAATAATTAAGTTTGAAATTATTTAACAATTAAGTTGTAAATTATTTAATTATTTAGTTTGAAATTATTAAGTTTGAAATTATTGAATAATTAAGTTTTGAAATTGTTTAATAATTAAATGAAACTGAATTATTTGATAATTATATAAAATTTGAATTCTTTGATAAGAGAAATTGAACTTTTGAATAAATGAATTTGAACTTCGTTAATAATAAAATTGGGTTTCTTTATTTATTAAGTTTGGAAAATTATTTAAGTAAGTTAATAAGTGAAACTGAAACCTCTTGAATATGTGAAATTTAGTTTCTTTATTAATTGGGTTTTGAAATTTGTAACTAAGTAGATAAATAAATGAAATTGAATTTTTTAACAAGAAATAAATGTGTTTTATTGAAACAAATGTAAGGCTTGTAATTTCAAGAATTTGATTTGACGAATTTAACGAAATTCAATTTGTAGGTTGATATAATGAAGTTGAACTTAGGAAATTGATTTGATGAATTGGAAATTAAATGCAAATTGTTTTGAATGATAAAGTAACTTAACGAATATTGAATGAAATCGATCTATGAATTTAAATTGATTTGAACGTTAAATTAAATTAATTTAAATGCTTTCGGAATGAAATTTATATACGAACTTGAATCAATATTTGAATTATTTTAAATAAAAGTTGAAATTGAATTGTAAGATTTTGAATTGGTAATTTGAAAGTTTTGGAATCGTAAATTATGGAAATTGATATAGAAAGACAAACATAATATTGGTTTACAAATTCTAATTTGAAACTGAATTTGATTTGGTTTTGAAATTTACAAAATGACCAATCGGTGTAATAATCACGAAAGTTATTAAAGAAACCGAAATCGGTTATGGACATACTCTCTATCTAAACCGAAAACCACTTTAATAACTATACGCGGAGCGATGATCCAGAATGAAGCGGTTGGATTAACGTACGCGATGACTGAAGAAAGAGAATGATAATGGATAGCCTTGACACTTGTGTCAAATTGGAAATGACTAAAACAGGAGCCATGCCGAGCCAAATGGGGTTAGCCACCTCGAGCGAACACACTTCTTCGTAAACTACTCATTACTTGTTATTGATTGGTGCGCCCTCGGAATTTCAGGAGTGTTGTTTCGCGGTGTTGCGATTGTTGCGGCGATGCGTTTTCACCAGTCCGGATCTGGCAAACGGTAGTTTCACTACCTAGGGTATTGCTTCATGTGCCTTGTCATACTTGTATCTCTGTATACGCGACCACAACGAATTTGTTTGGTGTTATATCTATGGAGTACTCCCTGATATCCCACTAGTTTACGGTGGAGTTTACAGTGCTGTATAGACTATAACACTTATATAAAATGTGTTAAGGGGGATAATGGTAACGCCTTAACACCATTTTGGATATTTTATATTACTGATAGACATCATCTATTTAGCATATATTACTACATAGTATATAGTTTAACGGATCCTTAAAGGATGGTTATTCCAACGTCGTTTGAGTTATTGTATTTCAATTGTTATTTCACTTGAGTTGGATTTATTGGTATAAGAATCTTAATCCTGACTCGAGTGTTTTGTGTTTTGCTTTACGTTCGGGTCAGACTGAGTGGTTCAACTTTCGAGACTCGCCTTTGGAGTTGGAGCTTCGCCTGGAGATCCAGCTATCCATAAGCTTTCAGATATTCAGGGATTCCAGTGATGTATACAGATTCTTGTATTTGACTATTGTATTCGAGACTTCTGTTGTAACTTACTTAACTCTGTTATATATATATAGTAGCTTCATGAACTACTATCTTTTTCTTCTGCTGCATATTATTACTCTGTGTCTGTGATTCTGTGATTATTTATCTACTGTATATCTGAGTTTTGCCAAATTTAAATTAACAATTCGGTATTTTGAATTATTTAAGTCCGACATGTGCGGATGCGAATAGTGTAAAATAGCGGGTCGTTACATCAACCCAACAACAATACGCTCTTCTGTATGGCTTGAGTCTGATGTGTGTGGTTTATCGTCCATTTAAAGCGTACAAAAAGTCAGGATGTTACATTTGGTATCAGAGCTTTGGTTTAGCAATAAACCTTAGCTTTATGGGGTCTGACTCTTTATTTATAGGGTAGTAATACCCGATGTTGAGTCGCTGAGTGTATATATATATATGAAAGAGCGTATTTGTTAGTGTTATAAAAAGTTTTTATATTGTGTTAATTTGTTCCGTTTTATATTTATAAATTCTGGTTGGTGCATAGGACACTATGACATCAACAGGGATTTCTAAACACTTAATAGGACAGACCAACACAATATTTGTTTTGAATAAAGGTGAATGAAATAATTTTGCCTATTATATTTTCTATATATAAAGTAATAAATTTATAAATGATATATATTTTGTCGTAATATATATTTGTTGGTAGGCAGTGAAATTATAAATATCGGTTGTAAAATAAAATTACAAAAAAAACTAAAGTAAGATTGGAAATTTAGAACTTAAGTTCTGGGGTTTTGAAACTTTCTTTCAAATAATTTTGGAATATTGTAAAAAAATTATTTAGAAGTATTTTCTGATATAAATATTTCAATTTAATTTGAAAGAATTGTTTTGAAAGAAATTTTGAAATGGAATAAGTTCTGTACTCCCCTCTCTGTCGTTGGAAAATAATTTCGGTGATGGGTGCACGCATCATCGACATTCATTTTCGGGTTTCAAAGTGGGAAGGCCACTGTAGTAGTTTTACTATATATTTATTTTGATAAACAAATATAAGTTTTAAATTGTTTTAAACATAGTAGGATATATATATATATATATATATATATATATATTTTAAGTGTATACATCTATCTATTGTTTTAAAATGATTTGAAATTTAACCCGGTATTTAGTTCTTAAGTTTCCGTTAATTAATAGTTTCAACTATTGAATGAAATGGAATGTAATAAATTAATAATTGGAACCTCTAAATGAAATAAGAGATTTAATGCTTGGTGATAAATGAAACTACAAGGAAGTTGAAATTTGTAACCTATAAAACAAAAGATATGATCATTGAACATTAAATTAATTTAAAAGAAATGAGGTAAACTTGTATAATTTTTCAATTTGCATTCTTAAAAGCATATAAATAACTTACTAAATATTAAAAGCTATAATGTTTAATAAGAAGATGTAATGGAAATTGTACAAGTAAACTTATGTAATGAAAGTGTTCAATGAATCATTTTACAAATAAGAAATTTAGTTTTTTAACTGTTATAAGCTTACATTATAATTGAAATGTTACTATAATAAAATGAGATAAAAAGTAAGTATGGGAGATGAGTAATTAGAAAATTAAGTAAATATATTGAAATGCTAAATACAAATTACACAGGAATACTGTAAATAAATGAAATTAAGTAATAAATAAATGAATGGAAACTGAATTTTTCATGGAATAAATGTAAACTAAAGAAATGATCATTTTGAAATGAAATTAAAAAGAATGAACTTGATCTATTGTTTGGAATTGTTGCTTGTTTGGTCTATGCTTGTTTGGGAAGGGATACTCTAAATTTGTTTGGATGTATGAATAATCTGTTTAGTTTCATCTAAGACTGTTGAGTAAATGGTGCACTTAATAATTTATTTTTCATTTTGTACAATTTAAAGTTTTTGAACCCGAACAACTATTTGTTTTGTTTGATATAGATGGATAACTGAATTGTGTTGATTCTGTATGATGATTGTATGTTGTGGTTGTAAGTGATTGATGTTGTTTGACAACGATTTGTTCGCTAGTGGATGAAACAAAATTAATATTTCATTCTATATAATTATTAACTCCTTTTGGATTACATAAGTAAAATACAGGTTATGGAAGCAATTGCTACTGCTTTTCGTTTCATAATTAAACATTGTTTGCCCGACAAATAGGTACGTTCCCGGATTACGGTTTTTTAGCGATATTATATTATTTTTCCCGTTGTTGGGATATATTATTTTGAGATATTGTGATATATATTGTTATATTTGATACTATATGTTTCCCGACCCTCTCCGTACAAAGGAGACTCTGCAGAAATTTTTCGTAAATTTTGGACTTAGAAAATTTTGAAAAATTTTCCCAAACTTATTAATTTGAGTATAAATAGATTTAATGGTTATAAATTGGTATATTTTATTTAAAATAAATTAATTTTTTAAATTAATTTTTTTGTAAAGTAATATTTTTGAATAAGATGTATTATTTACTCAATTCTTTTCTTTCCCTTCTTTTTCTTTTTGGGGACGAAAAGTTTTGAGTGAGGGAGAGTGTAACGACCCATAAAATAAAATTTGTTATTTTAACAAGATTTTGTAATTTAATTTGGAAAGAAATAAAAAAATTATAATTTAATATTGAAATGAACGCTAAAATGAAATATAGCAATGGTAATTAAAACTAATTATTAATAATTTGAATGTAAATTAAGGTAATAATGTTAATGCAAGTTAATAAATAATTAATTTAGTGCAATCCCAATTAATTAATTGAAACCAATTGTAAGGTTATATTTGATTGTAATTAACAAGTTGGAAGATAAGTTCAAAGTATATTAATTGATGAAATAATAGGTAATAAATTATAATTTGATAGAATCGACGTTAGATAAATAATTATAATATTTGTTGTTTGATAATAAAGTATGAATGGGATTAAAGTAGGCAAATACTGATAATCATTAACTGTTTACCCATTTATTTAATCTATTGAATTAGATCTAAATCCATTTCAATTAAATGTAATTAAAAAAACTATGTTAATATGAATTTAGTTGATGACTGTAAAAATATTTGGGAAATTGGATATATACTAATGTTAAATTTATCCATAAGACGATGATTGATTGAATAAAGAGTTTGAATACAAATTGTATTAATTTAATTGAATTTAAAATATAATTTATTTGAATTTACTTATATTGAAGGTAAACACTATAAATTTTGCAATAAATCCTTATTTGATTGACATGAAAATTCTGGTTAATGAATTATAAGTTTATTTGTAATCAAAAATGATAGAAATGGTAAATAATTAAAATTGGATTGAAGAAGTGATTAATTAATTTAATATTAAATTATTTAATTAACTGGAAATTAGCCATTTTGGCCATTGACTCGAATTTTGATGAAACCAGTTTCATCAGATCCGTAACGGTGAATTATTTGTAGGATATCAAGTTTCGTAGCGATCGGACTTGTTGTTTGATCGTGCAGGCTCGAAACGCCTAGAAATCAATGAAATTGAAATCAATTGAAATCAATTTGAAATAACTTGATTTTATCATAACTTCTTCATACAATGGAATTTGGATTTGAAACCTGTTTCGTTGATTTTAAAATATTTTAAAACATCTATTTGATATATGGGTTGATCCATATTCGTTCCGGAGTCGAAGTGGGCTTTTCGGGTCGTTTATCATTCAATCAATCGTGTCCATTCATCACAATTCTGACCTACCTATAAATATCTCATTATAAACCCTAGCCACTCCTTATTCTCATTTATCTATACGTACATTTCCTTCTCAACTCGTCCTTCTCAATGGCAGACAAACCAAACAAACTTCTCAATTCAATTTCAAAACCGATTTCAAATCAAAATTTCAAACTCCTCAAAAAATTCAAAAAAATATGTAAATCGAAGTTGTCATCGATAAAAATCTGCGTCTACTATCTATTTTTGCAAATGATACTCGAATCGTTTAAAAATCACGGTCAAAGCTACGAAATCATGAAATTGGGGGTTTTCGATTTCGATACCAATCGACGAAATTGGATTGTGGGTTTTGTTGTGCCCGTCGCCTGGAGGCTGATTGTGGTGACCACATCCCCTAGTTCGACTTGAGGTGGCCGGAATCTTCAATTTAGGGTTTGGAAAACCTAGAAACTAAACCGACGGTGAAGGTGATAGGGGAGGCCGAGTGTGGGGGCCTTCAGGGCGTAGATGCGTGGGTGGGAGGCGGTTGTGATGGCGGTGGTGTGACGCTCCCTAGTGGCCAGTGGCAGCTGTATGTCGCGGTCAAAGGGGGGCTGGTTGAGTATGTTTTGGGTTTTCGTATGTCGTGTTCGCATGGAAGAAGCGCGTGAGAAAGGTGACGTGCCTATGAATTAGTGGTTGTTGTTTTAATCTTTTTATTTTATTTATTCTGGAATTCATTCGTTCTAATCTATATAACCTTTACATAGGAGGTCAAATTCATGCGCGGTTTTCTCCACTAGGATCATACTAAAATTCCAGCCATTTTGGTGCTGGTTTGGACGGATTCTGAGACTGTTTGAATTTTAGGTTTAAATTGGATTTAAATTCAATTTAAATTCAAAAGGTGAGTGTTTTAACCCACTCACAACTTCTAAAATTTCTTATGTTTGTTAAATTGATTTAGGATGTGATTAGAAATTTATTTACGACAGTTTGGCATATTTTGAATCATCATTTTAATTTTTTTTGAATTTATTTGGATAAAATAGTTATTTAATATACTATTGAATATAAATTGCCAGTAAATACCTGTTATTTATTATCTGTTCTGTATGAATATTATTGATTGAATTGGATGATGATTGTGATAATGTTTCATGATTGATATTGGTTGAATGGATGTTGTATTTTATATTGTTATAAACTACAAGTTGTTATGGATTTTTATTTCATTCGGGATTGCAGTTTGAAATGATATACAACCGTAAATTGTTTAAAATTGCGGATTGAAATGATAAATATCCGTATCACCTGACCATAGGATAGAAAATTATATACAGGCACCGCTGGTCTATATATAAATATTTTTGAAAATGATTTCTATGGTTAATATATGGTTTTATATAAATATTGATTTTAGATATTATATAAATGTTATTTTATTCTTGACTTTTTAGCTAGGTATAAAGTTGTTTTAATTTAGAATAAGCTTAATAATAAGTTTGATTTTATTGAAGATTATATGGTTAAGTATTTAAATTTTATTTTAATATAGAGTTTATAATGACTTAAATAAATTAAGGTTGGAAGATAAATTGGAAATTTATTTGAATTTGAATTTATTTAAGAATTAAACTCAAATAAGTTTGATGTGACATTTATTAAATTGGGAATTTTAAAAGGTATGATTTTTATAACTTGATTTTAGGTTAAGGCGAATTAAATGAATATTTCAAGTATAAATAAATTGAAGGAAATATTTAGTAATTTGAAATTTGAGTTTTATTTAAATGATAATGGATATATTAAAATATTTCGAAACTAAATAATAGAAATGTAAATTGTTGAATCGTAATTACCAAATTTAGTTTTGAAATTGTTGAATACTTAAAGTTTGAATTATGTTGAATTTGAAATGGCTTATTTTGTGGATCAAATCTGATTTGAAATCGATAAAATTTGTAATTGTTTATTTGGAAACTGAATCGAATGGAAATTTATGATTTTGGGATTTGGTTAAATATAAAATGTAGAAATTCGAGTTGTTTTGAAATCTGATCTGTGAAATTGGAGAAGCTATTGTATTATATAAAGTATTTCACATTTTTAAATCATTTGAGTGGTGGAAGTTATGTTTCAAAGTTATGATTTTTCAAGGTATTATTATATTTAAGTTTCTGATTTCGAAATGTTATAACTTTGAGAGTGTTATGATTTTAGAAAAGGATATATTTGAAATGAAAATGATATCGTATTGATTTGGTTTTGAAAGGGCAATGATATTTGGTTTTAAAGTATAAACTATTTTGAAAATGACCGCAATGTTATAATAACGTTTGGTTGTTAAAGAGACCGGGATTGGAAGTTGTTATACTCTATGCCAACTCCGAAAACCACTTTAACTACCGTGTACGTGGTGGAGATTTCAGAATGAAGTAGGATGGTGGCGACGTTCTATCGAGGTGTATATGTGGACCCGACTCCCGTGAGTTGGCATAAGGTGGCTAAAACAGGAGTACTCTCGGGCCAAGGAGGTAGCCCCTCTTATCGGACACACTCCTTCGATATTATATTCTAACTTTGGATTGTTTTGGTGGCCATTTTTGATTTTTTATTTTGGGGGTGTGGCTCGAGGTGGGCGGTAGTAACTGCTACACATTACCACTAGCCTGGATGCGTAATTGGTATATCTACCCTGCCAGTGCCTTGTGTGCCGTGTCACCTACCTTAGCGCGCCTTGTACGAATTTGATTTGTGTCGTACCTATGGAGTATCCTCTGGTAGCCTCCCGATCAGGAGGTATTACGGTACTGTATAGACTATTGACACTATTTATGTGTTAAGGGGAATATTGGGTCACTCCTTAATGCTATTTTAAAGTAAGTGTAACAACCCGCATATTTTACGATTATATATTTGAATGTTTTGTTTAAATATAGCGTCGTTAATCGGTTTTTTGGGTCCGAAATGTTACTTTTTGAAAAACTATCAAATTGGGGCTCGATACCACCTCCATTCAGTCCAAAATGGTGTTTGCGATCTTTTTGAGTATAAACATCGAAATGTTTGGAGTTTGTAGAATTTTACTATTTTTTCACTTGGGTTAGGTTTGGGGTTGGGGTTGGGGTTTAGCCCACTACCCAACTCATCCTATATCCTAACTCCACCACTCCTCTTCATTCATTTCTTTATCCTAACACACTCAAGCTAAAAGAAAAATAATGGTGGAGGAGAAAAAAGAATTAGAAAATCCTAAGCCCTAACTTCATTTGCAAATCCAAGTTTTAACTAGAAATCAAGGAGAAACTTTGGTAAATCCTCTCTTCTTCTTCTCCAACTCTTTCTCTCTTCAATTTCAGAAATTCCTAAACCTAGATATAGGAAATATTGTTTTGATCTTAGATTGGAGCTTTTAGAGTTGAAGTGAAGAGCAGTTGATCTTATCTTTGTATTTGAGCCTTTCAATCTTTGTTTTTGAGTAAAAGGGTGAGATTTTTATCTCACATCTATGTCTAAACTATCTTTCATTGTTGGGTAAGGATTCCTAACACTTATTCATGTGTAATTGCTCTTGATTTGGGTTGTTTTTGTGAATAGTTCAATTTTTGGCGTTTTGAAGTCAAATCATTAAAAATCATAACTTTGATGTTTGATCATGTTTTTGTGATGAATCAAAGAGCCTATAGGGTTGGGTTGTCGATTGGCGTAAACCCTTAGCACCTGTTGCTCGTCTGATTGCAAATTGAGAGAGTTTGCAATTCATTTATAATAGGCTTGGAATGCAGGAAAACAGTGTTTCAGTCGACTGAACCATATGTGTTAGTCGACTGAACTGAAACCCGAGAATTTTCTGGGTCTGTGTTCAGTCGACTGACTCAGTGAATCCAGTCGACTAACCTGCTCCTATTTTCCCTTTCATGCCTATTTATGCCTGTTTTTCTTAGTTCCCAAATTTAATCGATTCGTGTTGATTCCTATGTGTTGTCATTATGTAATATCGGCTTCGATGACCTTTTCTTCGAGATTTTTGGAACATCCAACTTGATGGATTCGATATCGATTTCTTTGGATTTTATTCACGTCTTCGAATGTGAATTTTGATGATTGATTGTTTCTACAATAATTTCTATGATTTATCACTTTAAAATACAAAGGTTTCTATACTTGTAGTAAATATCAAAACTCTTTCATCAAAACGATTACAACACTATTTTAATACAAAGCTCGTTTATTAAAACCATTTTCAAACCTATTAGTATATATAAACCTTTACCTCATTCGTATGAGAAATCTAATTAAACGGCTTAGTAAAACAAGTGGTATGAAACGCTTGCGTTTACTTCGTCGGTTAATTCTTGGACTTGTTTGATTGAAACTCTTGTGACAATTTTCGGGTGGTGATTTACAATTTGTTCGTAAATATTTAGGTTAAGCTAGTGGTTATGGGACATAAAGCTAAACTCATATATTTACTAGCTTACTGAAATTGACAGTTCTTGACGATTTTGTTGGGCTTTCGAGCCACTCTGTTGGACCTTCGGCTCATTTGATGGACCTTTGGGTCAATTACCAGTGATAGACCCTAGGGTCATTCTGCTGGACCTTCGGGTCATCTGTTGGGCGCCAAAATTATAGTACTTGGTAAAGCTTCGGCCATCTGTTGATGCACGTGCGACATAGCTTAAACTCGCCATCTGCTGGGATCGATCCATCTTTTATGTTGATTTTCTAGTTATCATGTTTTGATTTCTAGACTTTGTGAATGCTGATTTTTCTAGTATCTTAACTGATTTCTAGATTGTTGTGTACTGCTGTTTCGAATTCAACTGTGAATTTGGAAATTGACTTTGATGGAGTTTAAATTGAGATTTCTTCATGTAAACTATGTTGATTATTCATGTTGAATAGTCTCATTCGAGACTATGATTATTTTGCTTTGATGTTGTTTATGATGCATTCACTTTTAAGTTTAAACTAGACTGATTCATTTATTATTTTCTTTTAAAATAATACTCGGGTCAGACCGAGTTATTTCAGGGTAATCGCTATCTCTGATTCGGCTGCCGCTTCAGCTTTTGGGATTTCAACTCATTTTTGTCTAGACTTCGAGGTGTTACTTTTGGTGTATTGACTCTAGTCTCATGTATATTATGATGACATGTATATGTACATTTGGTTCTCGTGAACTACCGACTGTTGTAGCATGTATCTAGACTTGACTTCCGCTATATATTTGATATATCTGTTCTGATGTGATTTTACTTATTTGTATGGTTGTTACTATGAGTTGTTCTGAATTTTTCTTAAGCCATCGTAGTTTTGTTTTAGATCTGGATTGAACATATATCGATGGGAGTAATTTACACAACTCCTATCGATGTAATCAATACTCGTCTAAGGCATAACTTACGGATGGTCGCTTCTAACAAGCCTTATTCTTCGTAGTAGCATACATTATTATCTTATAATAACCTTTGTTATTGTGAGTATGGAGGTGGGGCGTCACAGTTGGTATCAGAGCTGAGTTTCAGAACAAATTATAATAAACACAGAACAGAAGTAGGTTGGAACATGTGTTACAACTATTCGAGGGTTTTATTCATGCATTTCTCATCTATTCCTTCAGTATTCTTCGACTTTCATCCTCTTTGACATGTTGGAATATGTCTAGGAATGAATCTCATATTCCCGTAGTATTCCATTTGTTAAATTCCTTATCAATCTTGTATTGTTTTAATTAATCCTTATCTTCTCTTGTTCTCTCAACCTATGGCTGGAAGAGGTAGAGGGAAGCGTTCTTCTGCAGGCCCGTCTAGTGGCTCTCATCCGGACGATGTCTATATGTCAGCTGATCAGTTTATGGAGCTATTTCATGGTACTCAGCCTCCTGTTGCTACTCCCGTGGCTCCTAATCAAAAGTCTGCCTTCGCCCGCATGTGTAGTGACTATTCCCACCTTGGAGGCAAGCCTTTCAAGGGATCGGAAAGTGTAATGGAGGTTCAGACTTGGGAGCGCACTTGTGAGCGCATATTTTCTCGGATGGTTCTTTCTGATCATCATCGCGTTCTCGTGGCATCTAGTATGTTGCAAGAGCATGCGCTTGATTGGTATGAGCTTTTTATTGCAGAAGTTGATGAGTCCTCACTCTTTTGGATTCAGTTTAAGGAACGTTTCGAACTTAAGTACGTTCCTGAATCAAAAAAGGCTAATCTTGCTCGTAGTTTCCTTGAGTTGAAGCAAGGAAAGTCCTCTGTTTTCGATTATGTTGCATCGTTCGAGGCCTTGTCCAAGTACGGAGTTGAGTTCGTTAACACTCCGCGTGAGAAGAATCTTCGTTTTGTTGATGGTTTGAACAAGTATTTGAAGAAAGTCATTTTGCTTCAGCTTAAGATATCTTTTGAGGAGCTTGTTGATTCGGCTCTTTTTCTTGAAGCTGTTGAAAAGGAGTGTGATAGTGGTGATGATGTTGAGGTTTCTAAGAACCCCAATAAGAAGAGGTTTCCATTTCATAAGCCTAATTCTTCCAACCAGAAGAAGAAGAAAGCTACCTCTAGTTATTAGCCTTGTAGTGCACCTTCTATTCAGAGGGCGTGTTATAATTATGGTTCTTTGGATCATCTTCTTCGTAATTGTCCTAAGCCTCGTATTTGTCGCTATTGCAAGAAAGAAGGTCATTGGATTTCTGATTGTCCTACCGCTTCTAAGGGTCTCAAATCTGGGAAGCTTAATGTTGCTAAAGCTTCTGGTGATTCTTCTCAGCCCAAAAGTATTACTCCTTCTGTTTTGGAAGGTTATATTTTATTCCATGGCCGTTCTATTAGAGTTCTTTTCGATACGGGTACATCACATTCATTCGTGTCGAAGGAGCTTATTGATATTATTCCTTTAGATGTTGTTAGTCTTAGCGACCATTGAGGATTGTAAATCCTATTGGTGGATTCGCTACTCTTGATTTGTTGTGTGTTGATGTTGAGATTATTCTTTTTGGTTTTTCCTTCCACGCGGATCTGAATGTTATGGATCATCTTAGTTTCGATATGATTTTGGGTATGGATTGGCTCGTCCGTTATGAAGTTCAAATCCTATGTCCCGAAAGAACTTTATATCTCAAACATCCTGATGCTATCGAGCAGTTATCTATTGTATTTCGAAGTATGGACCATGGTTCGAATGCTCTCATTTCTTCTTTTGAATCGGAGGATGTCATAGCTAATGTTCCGGTTGTTTGTGATTTTTCTGATGTCTTTGAGTCTATTTCATGTTTGCTGCCGAAGAGGGCAATTGAGTTCCGTATTGACCTTATCTCTGGGGCGCATCCTGTCAGTCGTCCTCCCACGAGGATGTCTGCTAAGGAAAATGAGGAACTCAAGCAACAATTATCTGATTTGGAAGCCAAGCATTTTATTCGTTCTAGCTCTTCTCCTTGGGGCGCCGCCATTGTCTTCGTTAAGAAGCTAGATGGTACTCTTAGGCTTTGCATTGATTATCGCAAGCTTAACGAGCTTACTATCAAGAATAGGTATCCATTGCCTAGGATCGATGACATATTCGATCAATTAAGTGACGCTAAGCTCTTCTCCCAACTCGATCTTGCTACCGGTTTTTATCAGTTACGAGTGGCGGAAGATAGCATTCCCCTCACAGCATTCCATACTCGTTATGGTTCTTACGAATGGCTTGTTATGCCGTTCGGTTTGACGAACACTCCGGCGTATTTTTTAGATCTTGTGAATCGGATATTCCTGGAATATCTCGATAAGTTCATCTTGGTTTTCATCGATGATATTCTTATTTATTCTAAATCTAAAGCCGATCATATTCAGCATTTGGAGATTGTTTTGAGCACTCTTTATCAGCATCAGCTTTATGCCAAATTCTCCAAGTGTCACTTCTGGGAGAATAGGGTGAAATTTTTCGGTCATATTGTTTCTTCCGATGGTATCTCTGTCGATCCTTCCAAGATCGAATCTATTCTGAATTGGAAGAGGCCCGAGACTGTTACTGAGATTCGTAGTTCTTTGGATTAGCGGGTAATTATCGCCGGTTTATTAAGGACTTTTCTCGTATTGCTTTACCGTTTACCACTCTCACGAGAAAAGCTGTTCCTTTTATTTGGTCGGATAAGTGTGAGAATTCTTTCTTGAAGTTAAAAGATCTCCTTACTCATGCTCCTATCTTAGTGGTTCCCAAAGGGAATCATTATCTTGTTGTTTATACCGATGCCAGTGGTTTTGGCTCGGTGCTTTTCTCATGCAAAAGGATAGAGTAGTTGCCCATGCTTCTAGACAACTAAAGCCTAATGAGATTCGTTATGCTACCCATGATTTGGAGTTAGCCGCTATAGTCTTTGCTATAAAGATTTGGCGACATTAATTATCGGGCGAGCGTTTTATACTCTTCACTGATCACAAGTCTCTGAAGTATTTATTCACTCAGAAAGAGCTTAATATGAGGCAACAGCGTTGGCTCAAATTTCTTGCTTCATATGATTCCGATATTCAGTATACCCCTGGTAAGGGTAATAGAGTTGTTGATGCGCTTAGTCACAAGCAGCAGGTTGTTGTTTCCATGATGCTTGCAGAGTGGAATATTTTGGAAGCTTTATCTCTGTGTGATATTAGAGACCGTCCTTCGGTTTCTGATTCTCCCGTGCTTTTATTTAGCATGAAAGCTCGTCCTAGTTTGTTGGATCGTGTTGCTGATGCCCAGAAACAAGATCCACATATTGCTTATCTTATTCAGAGTTGTAAATCGGAATCCCGAAGTGATGATCTGAAGGATTTCGATATTGATATTCATGGTTGTATTCGGAAGAAGGGTAGATTGATCGTGCCTAATGTTTCTAATCTTAGAAATGACATTCTTAAGGACTGTCATCGTTCTAAGTACACTATCCATCCGGGTAATAGTAAGATGTATGCTGATATGAAACGCTTATACTATTGGGACGGTATGAAGTATGATATTGCAAGTTATGTAAGTCGTTGCATGACTTGTCAACTTGTTAAACCAGAACACCAGCGTCCCAGTGGTCTTTTGTAGCCTCTTGAGATTCCATTGTGGAAATGGGATCATATTTCCATGGACTTCATTGATGGTCCACCTCGTTCGAGGTCGGGCCATACTAGTATTTGAGTGATTGTTGACAGATTGACTAAATCAGCCCATTTTATTCCTATCAAGTCCAATCGGACTGCTCCTTTGTTGGCTAAGCTGTTTATTAAATAAGTCGTTCGACTTCATGGAGTGCCTAGTTCTATTGTTAGTGACAGAGATCCGCTTTTTACTAGTGGTTTCTGGCAGAGCCTTCAGAAAGCTTTGGGCACTAAGCTCAATCTCAGTACAGCTTGTCATCCACAGTCTGACGGTCAGACAAAAAGGGTGAAACAAGTTTTGGAAGATCTCCTTCGAGCTTGCATTCTTGATTTTGGTGGTTGTTAGGAAGACCACTTGTCTCTAGTTGAATTCTCTGATAATAACAGTTTTCAATCCAGTATCGGTATGCCTCCTTTCGAAGCTCTTTACGAAAGGCCGTGTCGATCACCATCTTGTTGGTTGGAATCGGGGGAAAAGTTAGTTCTCGGCCCCGATTATATTCGTGATTCTTCTGAGAGGATTGATATTATCAGATAGAGAATGAAAGAGGCTAAGAATAGGCAGAAATCATATGTCGATCATCGTAGGAAGCCTTTGAAGTTTTCTATTGGCGTTCTCGTATTCATTCGTATTTCCCCGATGAAGGGTGTGATACATTTTAGTAGCTCCAGGAAATTGGCTCCTCGATATATTGGACCGTTTCCTATTACAGAACGCATTGGCCCTGTTGATTATCGTATATCGCTACCTATCATGTTTTCGGGAATTCATGATGTATTTCATGTATCCCAGCTTCGTCGATGCCTTCGAGATTCGGATTGTATTATCGATCCTCATGTGTTGCAAGATCTTGAGATCTTACCCGACTTATTTATGGTGCAAAATCCTATACGTGTGCTAGCTTTGGAGGTTAAAAGCCTTCGGAATAAAAAAAGTCCCGCTTGTGAAAATTCAGTGGTCCGCAAATCCCAAACACTATACTTGGGAAACCAGAGAGTTTATCGAGCGATCCTATCCGGGTTTTCTATCTTTGCTTAGAAATGGTGAGATTATCTCTATATCTCAAGCTTATTTTCCTTTCTTTTTGGGTGATGAAATTATGTAGTTATTACAAATATCGTCTCTAGGAACTGCGTGAATGCAATTTTGTTAAGGAGGGCAGATCTGTAACAACCCTTATATTTTACGATTATATATTTAAATGTTTTGTTTAAATATAGCGTCGTTAATCGTATTTTTAGGTCCGCAATGTTACTTTTTGCAAACTATCAAATTGGGGCTCGATACCACCTCCATTGAGTCCAAAATGGTGTCTGCGATCTTTTTGAGTATAAACTTCAAAATGTTTGGAGTTTGTAGAATTTTACTACTTTTTCACTTGGGGTTTAGGTTGGGGTTGGGGTTCAGCCCACTACCCAACTCATCCTATATCCTAACTCCACCACTCCTCTTCATTCATTTCTTTATCCTAACACATCCAAGCTAAAAGAAAAATAATGGTGGAGGAGAAAACATAATTAGAAAATCCTAAGCACTAACTTCATTTGCAAATCCAAGCTTTAACTAGAAATCAAGGAGAAGCTTTGGTAAGTCGTCTCTTCTTCTTCTCCAACTCTTTCTTCCTTCAATTTCAGAAATTCCTAAACATAAATTTAGGAAATATTGTTTTGATCTTAGATTGGAGCTTTTAGAGTTGAAGTGAAGAGTGGTTGACCTTCTCTTTGTATTTGAGCCTTTCAATCTTTGTTTTTGAGTAAAAAGGTGAGATTTTTATCTCGCATCTATGTCTAAACTATCTTTGATTGTTGGGTAAGGATTCCTAACACTTATTCATGTGTAAGTGCTCTTGATTTGGATTGCTTTTGTGAATAGTTCAATTTTTGGTGTTTTGAAGTCAAATCATTAAAAGTCATAACTTTGATGGTTGATCATGTTTTTGTGGTGAATCAAAGAGCCGATAGGGCTGGGTTTTCGATTGGCGTAAACCTTTAGCGCCCGTTGCTCGTCCGATTGCAAATTGAGAGAGTTTGCAATTCATTTATAATAGGCTTAGAATGCAGGAAAACAGTGTTCAGTCAATTGAACCATCTAAGTCAGTCGACTGAACTGAAACCCGAGAATTTTCTGTGTCTGTGTTTAGTTGACTGACTCAGTGAATCCGGTCGACTGACCTGCTCCTATTTTCCCTTTCATGCCTATTTATGTTTATTTTGCTTAGTTTCCAAATTTAATTGATTCGTGTTGATTCCTATGTGCTGTCATCATGTAATATCGACTTTGATGACCTTTTCTTCGAGATGTTTGGAACATCCAACTTAATGGATTTGATATCGATTTCTTTGGATTTTATTCACGCCTTCGAATGTGAATATTGATGATTGATTGTTTCTACAATAATTTCTATGATTTGTCACTTTAAAATACAAAGGTTTATATACTAGTAGTAAATATCAAAACTCTTTCATCAAAACGATTACAACACTATTTTAATACAAAGCTCGTTTATTAAAACCATTTTCAAACTTATTAGTATATATAAACCTTTACCTCATTCGTATGAGAAATCTAATTAAATGGCTTAGTAAAACAAGTGGTATGAAACGCTTGCGTTTACTTCGTCGATTAATTCTTGGACTTGTTCGATTGAAACTTTTGTGACAATTTTCGAGTGGAGATTTACAATTTGTTCGTAAATATTTAGGTTAAGCTAGTGTTTATGGGACATACAGCTAAACTCATATATTTACTAGCTTACTGAAATTTACAGTTCTTGATGATTTTGTTAGGCTTTCGAGCCACTCTGCTGGACCTTCGGGTCATCTGATGGACCTTTGGGTCAATTACCAGTGCTAGACCCTCGGGTCACTCTGCTGGACTTTGGATCATCTGCTGGGCCCCAAAAATATAGTACTTGGTAAGGCTTCGGCCATCTGTTGATGCACGTGCGACGTAGCTTAAACTCGCCATCTGCTGAGATCGATCCATCTTTTATGTTGATTTTCTACTTATCTTGTTTTGATTTCTAGACTTTGTGAATGCTAATTTTTCTAGTATCTTAACTGATTTCTAGATTGTTGTGTATTGCTGTTTCGAATTCAACTGTGAATTTGGAAATTGACTTTGATGGAGTTTAAATTGAGATTTCTTTATTTAAACAATGTTGATTATTCATGTTGAATAGTCCCATTCGAGACTATGATTATTTTGCTTTGATGTTGTTTATGATGCATTCACTTCTAAGTTTAAACTAGAATGATCCGTTTATTATTTTCTTTTAAAATAATACTCAGGTCAGACCGGGTTATTTCAGGTTAATCGCTATCTCTGATTCAGTTGCCGCTTCAGCTTTTGGGATTTCACCTCATTTTTGTCTAGACTTCGAGGTGTTACTTTTGGTGTATTGACTCTAGTCTCATGTATATTATGATGACATCTATATGTACATTTGGTTCTCGTGAACTACCGACTATTATAGCATGTATCCAGACTTGTCTTCCGCTATATATCTGATATATCTGTTCTGATGTGATTTTACTTATCTGTATAGTTGTTATTATGAGTTGTTCAGAATTTTTCTTAAGCCACCGTAGTTTCATTTTAAATCTGGATTGAACATATATCGATGGGAGTAATTTACACAACTCATATCGATGTAATCAATACTCATCTAAGGCATAACTTACGGATGGTCGCTTCTAACAAGCCTTATTCTTCGCAGTAGCAAACATTATTATCTTATAATAACCTTTGTTATTGTGAGTATAGAGGAGGGGCGTCACAGTAAGTTTATTTTACTATTAGACATTATTATAATAGCGTATATTACTACATAGTAAATAGTTTAACGGATCCTTAGGAGATGTGAATGCCGAGCATCTCTTAAGTTACTGCACTCACGTTAGACACTGGATAGGAGATGTCAAATCCCGTAAACATCTCTGATATCATTCCACTCATACTATTTATTGTTGATTTAACTTACATAAGATCTTTTAGTTCTGACTTGAGTGTTTTGTCTTTTCAATTCGCTCGGATCAGTCTGAGCATTTCAGGATTTGAATGTTTGTCCTTGAGATGATGGTTTTAATGAAAACAACCTTAGAATAGATTATAAAATATAAATACTAACAGAATAAGTTTAGAAATTTATGTATATGCAGGATTTAACCATGTAGGAACCAAGAATGAAAGACTGTACAGTATAGAGATTCAAGATATCAAGATTGAAGACTTATGAGTAACAAGAATATCAAGATTATCAAGAGTTCAGGATTTCAAGTAATTTACTTTTTAATCAGGAATTTGGTTAAAACTCCTAGAAAAGCACCGGCATCTTAAAATCCAATTTATTCGTGGAATGGAATCCACTTCAAATGGCCAAGGAACAAGAGAGACAAGGCAAGATCCTTAGGAATTTGCAAAAATTTCTAATGAATAATCATGCTAACCCAATCTTGATTGATGAAGACTCTTCAGGAGATCAAGAACAAGAGGCCAGCGAAGAAGAAGAAGAACCCATGGAAGAAACGTATGCGGAAGATGACGGCAAGGTCGTTTGCGTTGGTGAAGTGTGTTTTGACAAAAATGGGAATCTTGTCAAACAACGTGGAAATTTCTTTTTCCACTATCCAAACTGTTCGATTCATAGATCTCCTATGTTCAAAAATACACATTAGTTTCTTCTCTTTCTTTACCATTGTTGTATGTTCCTTCTTACGCTTCCCACGAAAATGTAAATATAACTATATGATTAATAAATAAATTATATTCTTATATGCGTTCTTCCCTATTAATAAATATAACTATATGGTTATTATATACTTAGAATAGTTAGTATTTTAGGATTAGGTTTATTATTAGATCTAAGTGTTGGTTATTTATGATAACACTATCATTATAATCACATGTCATAGAGTATTAAATTTAGGGGGAGTTCTATTGTTTGGTGTTATATAGTTTAGAGTTAGTTTTTTTAGTGATGGGAGAAGTATAAAAAAGTGTAGTTTGGCATAGATTAAGGGGGAGTTATTAGGATAGAAGTAACATTTTATAAACAAAGGTTGTCATCATCAAAAAGGGGGAGATTGTTAGTCCTTGAGATGATGGTTTTGATGAAAACAACCTTAGAATAGATTATAAAGTATAAATGCCAACAGTATAAGTTTAGATATACATGTATATGCATAATTTAACCATGCAGGTACCAAGAACAGTATAGAGATTCAAGATATCAAGATTGAAGGCTCATGAGTAACAAGAATATCAAGATTATCAAGAGTTCAAGATTTCAAGTAATTTACTTTTTAATTAGGAATTTTGTTAAAACTCCTAGAAAAGCACTGGCATCTTAAAATCCAATTTATTCATGGAATGGAATCCACTTCGAGCCTGTTAAAGGGATGGAACCCTAAGTAGGATGGAACCTACGAAAAATCTAGTGGAGCATTGTTTTGTATCCGCTAACTTTTTATTCAAAATGATTTTTCAAAATTATATCTTGTTTTCAAAATGATTTCAAAACCTTCCTTTTAAAAGAATCAAAAACATCTATCCTGATTTCAAATACTTTTAGCCTCAAAATAATCTTGAATTTCAAAATCAAATTATCCTTTGTTTTAAACTATCTTTTAAAATAAAAGTATATCTAATTTTTTTTAATATTTGTATATTTAGATTTGAATATAAAATTATAGTAAAATTTTATATATACCAAAATATTATTCTATATATTTATTTATGTATTTAAACTATATTTAAGTATATTTATAAAAGTTTAAAATAGTTTTAAAAATAAGATAAAAGTTATTTTCAGAGAAAAATAAAACATCAAAAATTCCTTTGGGATGTCGACATGCCCAAGTACCCCATGTCGGCATAGTGTCAGTTGAGTTCAAAATTTAAATTTCAATAGAAGTGTCTGTTTGTCATAACTCTTCACGAATGGACATGGTTGTTGTTCCTCTATAAATAGAGGTTGGTTCCAACGAATTTCAATATATATTTTCTATTTTTTCACTCCTCTTCTTCTTCCACATTTCTATATACATATTCTTACCATTACTCTGCCGAAATCAACATTGAATCTAACTAGATCATTTCTGGTTTGATTCTCTATCACTATCTCAACAAGATTTTCAGTGCTATTCAG
Source organism: Allium cepa (assembly GCA_030765085.1). Taxonomy (NCBI): domain Eukaryota; kingdom Viridiplantae; phylum Streptophyta; class Magnoliopsida; order Asparagales; family Amaryllidaceae; genus Allium; species Allium cepa. The sequence continues at coordinate 701,845,036 of CM060939.1, forward strand.
AGTCATAGTTTTCTTTGTAATCAATTTAGCGAGAAAAGGTGTGATTGTGGCCTTGGAAATCAATCAAGCGAGATAAGGTGTGATTGTAGCTTTGGGGAATCAATTAGGAGAACTTGTTGTCCAAGAAATCAAGTATCTCTACCCGTAGGATTGTGATTCTGGAGGGTGTACCTCGTTGCCTTGAAATCGGGTGTAATTGTAAAGATTGCTTTTGAAAGGAAATCCGTACTTGTTGTGTGGGACTAGATGTAGGGTAACTCCGAACCAGTATAAAATCCGATGTGTTCTTTCCTTTACTGTTTTTACTTTATTTCTGCATCTGTGTTTGTTTCTATGATCATATCTGTGTCTAAATATTGCATACATCTGTATTCAAATTAACATAAACTTAAAAAGATTTAGTTATTATTTATAAACACTACCACCCCCTCTAGTGTCAATCCTAATCTTAAGATCCATAATCCACATTTTTTACATCGAAGAACTTACTTATGGAGGATGAAGACGAAGATTTTATTATTATTATTTACTATATAGTTCCACTGCATCACATTTGTTCCGCTGCATTGTTATTTATTATTCTTGGTATGTGTAACTCTGATGTGTATTTTATTAGTAAAATCAAATGTTTTATAAAAGAGCCTCATAAACTGTTTATTTGATTATTATATTTTGTCGTTCCGCTGCAAGATTCTATGTTTTTTATTTCTATCCCTACTTTTCTTATTCACCCCAATAACAATCCGCTCTTTTGTATGGTTTGAATCTGATGTGTGTTGTTTATCGTCGATTTAAAGCGTACAAAAAGACGGGATGTTACATAGTACATTCTCTTTGATATTAATATCATTTATAATTCATTTCATAAAACCATTTAAGTTTATTATAAACATCTTATAGAATACAGCTCATGTTTATTATTACTTCCTAACTTAAGTTCATACTAATTCATTGGTTCACTTCATTAGTTCATTTCATTAATTCGTATCATTAACTTTACTTTAGTAAATTTTATTTTATAAATTAAATTCATATTAATAAATTTTATTTTTATCACTATCAATTTCATTCTACTTTTTGTAAGTTAACTTTCATCTTATAATTCATTTCGTTAATTTATTTCATTAAACCATTCCATTCAACTTGACTTAAGTAAAATTTCATTTCATAATTTAAACTTAAAGTATTTCTTACCCCTTATACTTAAGTGTATCAAAATTTCTTTATTTAACATTCACTTATTTCATATCTCAATCAGTTAACATTCAATTTATTAAAACACATTCCATTTGGATTCAATTAATTTATATCCAATTTAAATCAAATTCAACTATTCACATAAATTTTACATACACCTATTTATTCTCATTCTATTTCTTTTACACCCAAATTGCATTTCATTTTATAATTCAAGTTTGCATTCATTCTATTAATTCATTTTATAGCTTAAGTGGAATTAATTCACTTTACTAATTCATCTAGTTCCATTCAAATTTGATTTAATTTATTTATTCTTTATTAAATTAAACTTTATTTCATTTAATTCATTACTCGGTTTATTTAACTTTATTTAAGTTAAAAAAAATCTTCTTATCATTCACATTCAACAAATTTAAAAAAACATTAGCTTAGTATTACTCAAATCTATAAGTTATACAACTTATTCACTTAAAATTTCATTTCATTATTTTATCTAATTCATTTCAAATACAACTCACTTCCATTTAAGCTTTCTTGAATTAAACTTCATTTTATTTACTTTATTTTACTAACTTAATTTATTTAACATCTCTTAGGTTAATTCTTTTATTTCATATCTCAAATTCAAATTTTCTTTTATTTTCTTACCAAAATGTTCAACTGTTTTTAAAATTCGGTCTTACTTTCATTTTCAAATTCATAAGTTATAAACTTATTTCTTATCTATACTATTTTTAATTTATAATTTCAAAAACTATTTTCATATATTTACCAAATCATATTCGGAATAATTTTTTTCACAATCAAAACTTGTTTTATCCAAAAATAATTTTCTTTTAGTAGCAATTCTCTCTTAGAAACTCGAAAGTGAATACTGGCGGTGCTGTAGTCATTGCCAGAATTATTTCCCAGCGATAAAAGCGAGTTTAATGCTTTTATTTCTTTCAAAAACTATATTTCCAATCAAAACACTTTCAAATATTATTGTTGTTGATTTTGAAGGCTTTGAAAACAATTTTGAAAGCAACGGGATTTAAATTCTAAAATTTTCAGCTTTTAAATCCTTTCTATTTATAAGCTATATTATAAATATACTTATACAATTTAATACCTTATTATGAAAACATTTCGCTAATTTACATCTTTTATATTGCAAACAATTTTTATTGAAATTAGATTTCAATTTAATTTAATTATCGAATGCTTCGTGAAATAGAGTTCACAAAGTATCCGCTTTTAGTTTAATTCAACCAATAATCAATGATAACCAAATATTATCATCTCCTAAAAGACAACATTCATTAATAAATTCATATTTTCATCAACCTATATGGTTATTTATGGAAAAAAAATCTTTTTATATGTAAAATATAATTTGAGTAAAATTATTTCATTTACCCTATTTCAAAACAATATTATATCAACTTGCCTCGTTTTAGTGTTTAGAAACTCCTATCGATAACATGGCGTTCATGCATCGACCAGAATTCATAAACAACTCGACGGATAAGTAAACATAATATGAAACATTTTATAACACTAACAAGTACGTGCTCTCGTATATATACGCACTCAAACAAAATCATTCTAGGGTATTACTACCATATCTCTAATGAGTCAAACTCCACAAAGCTAAGGTTATCACTAAACCAAAGCTCTGATACCAACTGTGACAACCCACATTTCATATCAATATCACATATAATATGAGTGGAATAGCGTCAGAGATGTTTACGGGTTTTACATCTCATATCTAGTGTAAAACATGCGTGCAATAATTCAAAAGATGTTAGGGATTTTCCATCTCTTAAGGATTCGTCAAAATATCTATATATAGTAGAATACGCTATATATATAATGTTTAATCAGTAAAATAAATAATTTTTTTAGCGTTAGAGCTTTACATTAATCCCTCTTAACGCATGTTTAAGCATTATCGTACAGTTTGCATATAACGGCCCGGTAGCACGTCGGGGAATAGGGATGCGCCGTGATATGACAACACTAAACCAAACTCTAGTAGTCTCATATAAGGACAAAAGTATGACAAGGCATGTGAGGCAATGCCGAAGATAGGATACTACTAGTTCGGGATGCAGGACTGGTGGTAACACATCGTAGCCACGACCGCCCAATGCGTCCATTCATCCCATTTCGAGTCAAAGGGAGGTCATCCCAAAATCAAGGTGCACCAATCAAAACCAACATAAAAAGTAATTGTATGAACCAATTCCATGAATAAAATCGAAGAAAGGATGTCCGCTAGGGGTAGCTAGCCCACTTGGCCCTGTCAAGCCGTCCTGATTTACCCATTTCAAATTGGTATAAGTATCAGGGTCTATCCACCATCGTTCTCGTTCTTCAAATCCATCAAACGTCCACCAAATCCAACCACTTCATTCTTGAGTCTCCTCCGTGTACACAGTTGCTAAAGTGGTTCCAATATTGAAAGAGGGAATGCTAACAAGAGGCCCGGTCTCTTTAACTACCAAACGTCATTTTACACGCATGTTGGTTCTTTTACATTTTGAAAACGATTCATACTTGACATCAAATATCACGTTCACTTCAAATTATCATTTCATTTTCAAATATCATATTTACTTCAAATATGTAAATTTTCGCTTGAAATAATCTTCGCTCCAATATCTCAATTTCACTTTCAAAATCATTTTGAATTCAACTTAGGTTATAACTACATTTTATCCCAATTCGCATTTAAATCAATGATTTAAATATAAACATTCCACCCTCGCACATTTGAATTTTTAGAAAATAGTTTGAATAATTTTAAATAATTTAAATAGTTGAGATATTAAAACAAATTATATATTAAATGATTTGAAAATTAAAATAATTTGGAAATTTAAAATATGAATTTTAAAACAGTTTATAGGAAAATAGTTCATAGTGAAAATAATTTAAATTCAAAACTATTTCTTCCCATTTCCAATAAATCTGGATTCAAGTCCAAATTTAAATCAAACTGATTCAATTTCAAATCTTCGAATTCATTTCATCTTAAATCTCAATCAATTCAAATCAACTCAGTTTTGCTATCAATTCAAATCAATTTCAATTTCAATTCCAAATTGATTTCGATTTCAATTTCAATTTTAAATTCCATTCAACTATTCGATTCAATGGTTTAAATTTCAGATCAATTCTCAATTTTAAACCATTTCAATGTATATAAATTTGAGTTTAATTTCAAAATATCGATTTAAATCCAATTTAAATGCATATCACTATTGTACATCGATAAGTGGATTTATAACTATATATACAACTCTTTAATGCTGATCAAGACAAATTTAAAAACATTTATAAATAATATTTCATAAATAGTAATTAAATTAATTAATTTATAAAAAAATTAATTAATTAAATCAGGAGGTAACATGTGCATTCAATATTTTGTTTGTGTGACTATTGGGTGTGAATTCGACCAGCAATTAATATCTAACAATTCGAATATTACCATTCACACATCACTTTTATGACGACCCACATTTTGGAAGGCTTAAATTGACAATAATGCATACATATCCAACTCAAAAAATCCAAAATAGATAATCAATGGGGTTAATTAAGAAAAACAAGAAAAAAGAAAATAAATACAGAATCTCACAACAGAATGATAAAATATAATAATCAAATAAATAATTCATGAAGACATTTATACTACACATTTGACTATACTTTTACAATATCTATCAGAGTTATATATACAATAGAACAATAGAATAATGCAGCGGAACAAACAATGTGGTGAAATAATACTAGTAATATAATATACCAAATCTTCGTCTTCATTCTCCAAAAAATATGATCTTCAATGCGCTGAAAACTCGGGACTGACCCGAGCGTAATGAAAAGAGAAAACATTCGAGTCATGACTAAAATATCCTTATATGAGTTAAATCAATATCACATATAACATGAGTGTAATAGCATCAAAGATGTTTGCGGGGCTTTACGTCTCCTATCCAGTGTATAACGTGCATTCAATAACACAAGAGATGTTACCGGATTTTTCATCACTTAGGGGTTCGTCAAAATATCTATATATAGTAGAATACGCTATATATAATGTCTAATCAGTAAAATAAATATTTTTCTTAGTGTTAAGGCTTTACATTAATCCTTTTCAACGCGTTTTTAAGCATTGTCGTACAGTTTGCATATAATGCCCCAGTAACATGTCGGAGAATAGGAATGCGCCGTGATACGACAATACTAAACCAAACTTATAGTGTTCTCGTATAAGGATAAAAGTATGACAAGGCACGTGAGGCAATGCCCAAGGTATGATACAACTAATTCGGGTCGCAGAGCTGGTGGTAATGCGTCGTAGCCACGACCACCCACCTCATCCATCCATCCCATAACGAGTTAAAGGGAGGTCATCCCAAAATAAAGGCGCATCAATCAAACCAACATCAAAACTAAAAGTATGGACCAAGTCCAAGAATAAAATCAAAGAACTTATATCCGTTAGGCGTAGCTATCCCACTTGGCCCTGTAAAGCCGTACTGTTTTAGCATTTCAAATTGGCAAAAGTGCCGGAGTTATTCATCACCGTTCTCTTTCTTCAAATCCAGCAAACGTACACCAAATCCAACCATTTAATTCCGGAGTCTCCACCGCGTACGAAGTTGTTAAAGTGGTTCCAATATTAACAGAGGTTGTGCCAATACGAGGCCTCGGTCTCTTTAAAACCAAACGTCATTTTACACGCTAGTTGGTTCTATTACATTTCGAAAACGATTCATACGTGACATCAAATTATCAAGTTCACTTCAAAATATCATTTCATTTCGAAATATCATATTTACTTCAAATATGTAAATTTTCACTTGACATAAATTCGCTCCAATATCTCAATTTCACTTCCAAAATTGTTTCAAATTTCAACTTAGATTATAACTTCATTTTAAACCAATTCACATTTAAATTAATGATTTAAATAAAACATTCCACCCTTGTGCAGTTTTAAGTTTTAGAAAATATTTTGAATAATTCTAAATGGTTTAAAAAGTTAAAATAGTTAAAATAGTTTAGATATTGAAATAGATTATATATTAAATGATTTGAAAATTTAAATAATTTGGAAATTTAAAAGGATGAATTTCAAAATATTTTATAGGGAAATAGCTTATAGTGAAAATGATTTCAAATTCAAAACCATTTCTTCCCATTTCGAATAAATTCGGATTCGGATCCAAATTTAAATCAAACCGATTTAATTTCAGATCTTCCAATTCATAGCATCTTAAATTTCAAATCAATTCAAATCGACTCAATTTCGACTTTAATTCAAATCAAAAATTATAAATTAGTTCAATATCATTTTCCAATTCGATTCAACTATACGATTCGATGGTTAAATTTCAATTCAATTCTCAGTTTTAAACTATTTCACTTTATATAAACTCGAGTTCTATTTCAGCATATCAGTTTAAATTACTTAGATCAAATTAACTTCAATATTCAATTTAAGGTTCAAATCTTTTAGAAAATATCAATTTCCATAATTCCAATCATATTCCAATTATAACTTCAAATTTCATTCTTTAAACAATTTTGTTTAGCAAATTTTAATTTCAACATTTCAAAACACGAATTTGAACTTAATTCAATTTGCATATTTTAATTTAATTTAATTTTTATAAAATGAAATCATTTTAATAAATTCAAATACAAGTATTTAAAACCATTTAATTTAACCAATCCGGTGTCCATATATAATTTTCCATCCTATGGCCAAGTGATCAACTTTTTTATTTTAATTTCAAGGATGGATATATATCATTTCAATCCCAAAATAAATGTCAAAGGTATATATTGTGATGACCCTAAATTTTGGCAATAACAATTTGATAATTTTCTTTTATTATTTTAAAATCGGCAAGTTTGTTCTTTTCAAAACTAATAATATTTAATTTGGCAAATTTAATTTTCAAAACTTAATATAAGAATGTTTTCTATTTATAATATGTGTGTGTGTGTGTGTGTATACATTGTGGATAGGAAGCCTTGGTTTGAATTTAATAAAAATATATGTTTTCAAATTATTGTAATATATATATATATTGTGATTTGGAAGTTATGTTTTAAATATAATAATTTTCTAAAAGTTAATTAAAGTTAAATTGAACATTTTTAACACTATTATTGATATATATATATAGTAATCAATTTAAGTATCATAACTTAAATTTAAATTTTAAATAGGAATTAAGAAGAAAAAAATATCTTGCTTTCTTTTTAATTTTGCATAAAAATAAGTTTGGTTTGAAATTATATATATGGTGTGTATATATAAAATATTAACATAAATTAATATAAATATAAACATAAGGAAAATATTTAATAAAATGTTTATATGCTTTCTTTAAAAGTTATACTTAAAATAAATGTAGTTTGTATATATATAAAGATTTAAATAAAGGATTAATAATCTTTCTTTTAAGTTACACGTGAATAAGAATAATTTGTAAATATATAAAGATTGTAAAACATACATGTATAAACATAGTTTGCATATATTTATAGTTTAAAAGCATAATACATAAACATATTAATATAATAAACATAAGAAAGTATTTAAATATTACACTTGACATTTGTAAGAAAATAAAATCATGCATCAACATTTGTATGATAAGTAGTAGCATAATAACAAATGGCAACACATGTTTCATTTAAAAATTTAATTATATAACTAGTGTTTTAGAGAATAACCTGGCTGTAGTATTTCAGTTCAAACTTTCTCAAATTTGTTCTTCTTTCATCTTCTTCTAAGTAAACTAAAAAATGAAAACCATAATCAAAAGAAAAATCAAAATAGTCAACAACAGTTTTTAAAATCTTCAACTAAGCTTCAAGATCAAGTTCAAATTCAACTCAATATGGATTTAAGATTTAAGATCTACAACAAGCATTTCAGTTTCAAGGATCATCTCAAAAATAAAATTCCAGATATAAGAAAGCTGTCTCTGTTCTTTGTTTTCAAAATATCTGGCGAGTAAACAAAAACTTTTCAAAACTAAAAATTTTGTATTGCTAAATTCATGTGATAAATTTGTGAAATAATGTTATAGATATGTTTTGCATGGATGTTTTCAACTTGAGTATAGTTTGAACTATTCTATATATTGTAAGCATGTATGTGTGTATATATGGTCTCTGTTGAATCTCAAACTCAAGAACAACCTTTAAAAAAATTCTATCTTTCCTAAGAATCACTGTTAGACTATGATCATTAAAAAGAAAATGATTATAATAATGTAATTTTATTTTTAAAAATAATTTTAAATGTTTATATTTAGTAAATATTTTGGAAATAGAACATTACAGTAAAAAAACAAATATTTATCAAAGATCAATGTTCATAATCCATGCTTTGATTATCTAAACAAGATCGTATGGTAGAATGATGAATTTTGATATAAATGTCTGGATTTTAAGATTGAGATTGTCGAGTTATCTCCAGTTGATTGATTTATGCATTTTCGTCGGTTGTCGATGAATGACGATAAATTTTTCGTCAGAGTTTCGTCTGGAGGTGGCCGGAGCGTTGAGGATCGAAGGAAAAATGGGTAAAGAATTTTCTGATGGTCGTGGCGGCTTGTCGGAGTCGATTTAGGGTTTGTGGTGCAGTTTTGGTTATGTTGATTGTCGAGGTTCCTATGACATCGACAGTTCACTAGAGTTGATCGATCCAGGGGGAAACGAGGCGTGGGATAGTGATGTAGCTCTGGTGAGGTCGACATGGATTCTGATGTTGGGGATCATCGTCGGCGAGGAGTTTTAGTCGATTAGGTTGGTTCTAGATTTTGATCGATTGGCTCGATTTCGATTTGCTGTCGAATTCGATGGACAGCGTGGTTGGGTGAGTCGACTAGATAATCATCGACTTGAGGATGGTCACGGCGTTTATCGATGGTGGTCGAAACGTCGGTGCATGTGCACATGTGCACCTTTGTGTGTCTGGGTTTAGTTGGGTTGGGGAAGAAGGATCTGGCTCGGGTCGATCTCGAAGCATTCCCGTGATTGTCTCGATGTAGGTGAGTTTGTGAGTGCTCGAGTTTTTGGTCGAGTTTTCTTGTGTTTTGCTCGGGGTTTTAACCTGATAGACTCGGGATTGTTTTTGAAAGCTAACTAGATTTCTTATGGGTTTGAAAGAAGCATTTCCATGTTTAAAATGTTAATCGGGCTTTGAAATTTAAAAGGAAATCATGATCTGGTTTTAAAAAGCATTAAGGAAATAAAGTTTTAATAACCAAGTTTTTAAAATTTAATAGAAAACATGGTTTGGTTTTTAAAAAAAACAATTTATTAAATCAAGTTTTAAAATGAATAAGTTTTCAAAAACCAAGTTTCCAAAGAAAATTATTAAACCAAGTTTTCAAACAAGTTTTCAAAATATATAAAAAAAAATTAAAACAAAGTGTTAAGAAATTTTTAACAAATTTTAAAGATTTAATTTTAAAAGTAAATGTTTAAAAATTGTTTTCGGTATGTAATAATATATTGGATTAATTTTGTAATTAAATTCCTAAGTGTTTCAAATGTAATGAAATGATGTATTAGTAGTGACTAAGGTAAGTGTATTCCCAAATGATCTTGTCTAAATCAATTTTCAAGCTTTAAATTAAATAAGATTTAAATGAGTAATTAATTAAGATAAAGAATTTATCTTCAATTAATTAGGGTTGTGATTAATTAAACATAATTAATTAGTGAAATTAATTAAAGGTTAATCACTTAATGAATTAATAAGGGTTAATTAATTTATGTTAATAATAAAAGGATTAACTACTTAATGAAGGTAATAAATGGATAGTTAATGAACGTAACTAACTTAACGATCATTATCTAGTGATTAAGGGATAATTAATTAATGTAATTAATTTAAGAAAATTAATTAGTTTAATTAATTAAGGATAATCTCTTATTGAAATTAATTAAGTATAATTACTTAATGTAACTAATTAAATATAATTAGTAAATGTAATTAATAAAGTATAATTACTTAGTGTAAGTAATTAACGGATAATTACTGAATGTAATTGATTAAAGGAAAGTTATTTAATTAAAGGGAAATTACTTAATGGGAGTAATCAAGGATTAATTACTTAGTGTAATTAATTAAAGAATTGATTAACTAAGGTAATTATTTAAAGGGTTAGTTAATTAATGAATGTGATTAATTAAAAGATAATTAATCAATGTAAGTGATTATAGAATAATTAATTAATGTAATTAATTAAGCATTAATATAATGAATTATATTTAATTAATTAATGAGAGTGATTAAAGGTTAATTAATGTGAATGATTAAAGGATAATTAATCTATGTGATTAATTAAAGGCTAATTACTTAATGTAATTAAGGAATAATTAATTATAGAATGATTAATTAAGATGATGATTAAAGAATGATTAATTAATTGGTTTGTAATTAATTAATGTTCAGTAAGCAGGACTTAAAAGTGATTGAAGTATTTAATCTAATTAATTTAAATTAATTAGAAATGGTGTGATTAATTAATTTCTGCTTATGGATGATTGAATGATATTTAATGCCTGAGATTATTTGATATTTCTGAGATGCGATATGTGCTGCTCTGTGATATGAGATGCTTTGGTTGAATTTGGATAATATGGTGTAACAACCCGGAATTTTGGGCCGTTAGATTTTTAACATTTAATTCATTTTAAATGTTAAATGTGGATTTTGAATCGATTTTGAAATAATAATTTTTTTAAATCAATATAATTTAGTTGTAATTTTTAATATGGAAATGCAATTGGATTTGAATAATAATAATTAAAAATTTGGAATTGGAATAATTTGTGAATCTGGATGTAAATAGTTATGGAAATGGTTTCTAAGGTTTATTTTAAGTCTAGTTTGATTTGAATTTTAATATTAGACCTTTGGATGGAATCCAAAGTCGATAAGTTACATTTGGAATGTTATATTATTTTAATAATGAAATTTAATATTTTAATAATGTAAATAATCAGATTTTGATTTAAATTGAATCAGAATGATTTATTATGTGATTATAGATTCTATATGATTTATAATTAAGTCAGTAAAATTTTAAAAGTGAAATTTTAAGTGATTTCGACGATTTTGAAAATCGCTCGAATTTATCGACGAGTTAAAATAACCTTCCGGGGCACAGTCTCGGAATTCGACGAAACTAGTTCCATTGGATTTGTAATAGTTAGTTATTATTGGATTTCAATTTTCATAGCAATCGGAGTTGTCGATTGACCCTGCCAGCTCAAAACGCATAGAAACTATTTTAATCGATTTAATTTAAAATTGACCGTTTACTCCCGTAACTCGCGCATATGTTCGAATTAGCCTCCTAATCATGTTCCAATGTGTTCGGAACGTGGGTGAAACATTATAATCGACTGGCGGCATGTCCGATTCGGAGTTCGTTTAAAAATATTGTTTAAAGGTGGATTTAATATTAAAATAATATTAACAAATGTTTACATATTCACGTTTTTCACATTAACCCTAGTCTATATTTCGGCCACCGCTAGAGGCATTTTCAATGGCCGAAACGCATCGATGTTCATCTCTAATTTGCGATCAATCCATCACGTAATAACAAATTCTTCCAACTGGAAAGACGGAGAACTCACCGAGCTTGACCCATCCAACGGTGGATCTGAAGTGTCGTTGTATGTGGGTTGCGAATTTTAGTCGCGTTCGCCTCACATTCTCGTGCGAATCACGAGACGAGCATGGAGCCGAGTTTCGCCATATCTGGGCAAAGAGTGGAGGGCGTAGTGGGCTACGACGTGGTGGCCTCTGATCAATTTATCGGCAAGCGACGTGGTCGCGACTTTTGGTCAAAGTACGGTGATTTTGGGTTCGATTTTTGCATGTTGACATGAGGGAAGAAGAACACTATGCGGCTTTGATCGGAAGGTGGGAATCAATAGCTAGATTCATTTTGTAATTAAAATAAGAAATTGTTTTTACAAATTATATTTACAATCTTTAAAACTGAATAACTCTTACATACGTTATCAGATTCAAACGAAACAAGAAGCGTCAAAATCGCAGCAACGCGGTCTACGCGCTGCAGCAAGTCCGGAGATGACTGGAGCAAGTGTAAATTTTAGATTAAATCGAATGGTTCGATTTAATTTAAAATTTAAAACGCTCGTCGAAACTCAAGGTGAGTTAATCTCACTCATGTCTGGATGCTGTTTAATTTTAATTAGTTAGTATTTAAATGATTGATTGGATGACTAGTTGAATGTGATAATTATTATCAGATTTGATCGATATTTATTTGTTATGCTAACATTTGTGGATGCAGGGAAACAGGTTGGAGGGATCCAACTAGATTCCTTACAATATAGAAATTATTTGCATAATTGATGATGTATTTCATTTACATACTGTGATAGATTAACTTGAAAATTAAATTGTGCCATGCTATGATTGGATGAATACAAATCTGGGAATTTAAATTATAAATAAAATAAATGGGGTTTAATAGGAAATAAAAGAAATTTTTAAGTAAAGAATTTAAAGGAATTAAATTTGGAAATTGGTTTGGAGTCTGTTAAAGTGTTTTTTTGAAATTTTGATTTAAAAGGAAATGTGAAATGAAAATTTATAAACTGGGTTTATAAATGAAGTAGAATATTTATCGCGGATAAATATTGAAGATATAGATTTCCAGAGAGAATTTCTATAAGAGGTGCAAATTGTTTTAAAAATAATAGTGAGATTATTTTTAAAGAGAAAGGAAGTGTATTTTCCTGGAAAACTAAGTATGTTTTCAAAGAAAAGCTTTCGAAATATAAACTAGAGGTTTAAAATGTGTTTTTAGAATGTTTTAGAAAATTATTATTATTATTAATTATGTCTAAGTGAAAGTAAATATTTATTTAAGTAATTATGGTATTTAATTATTTAAAAGGGTAATTTAGTATTATGTTTTCTAAAGGGAATTTAATATAAATATTTGATATAATAACCTCATATAAAAAGGAAATTTTTGATTTAAGTTACTCAAGAAACTTTTATATATTTTCAAAAGTACAATTTGAATAAAGAATTTAGTAGTCATATTTAAGTATATTTTGGAAGTGATTTCCAGAAAATGGGAAATGTGTTAAAAATAAAAAGGGTTTATTTTCAAAGTGTTGGAATAACGTTACGGGATTTAAACGTAAATTTGAATTGAGATAAATCCAGCGGGATTTATAAAAAGAATTCTTTGGTTTATTCTAGAAAAGAAGTGTATTTCCCTGAAAATCCAAGTACGTTTCTAAAGCAGATTTTGAGTAAAAGTTGGAAGTTTTGAAGTTGTTGTAAAAGAATGGTTTCAAGATATATATATATATTAAGTGGTAAAATTTTAAAAGTGAGTATTTATCAAATTAGTTATAGTAGTAATTATTTTAAAGGGTAAATTAGTATTAAGTTTAGAAAGAATATTTTTAGTATTTATATTTTATAAAATGGATTTATTTTAAAGATAGTTTGGTTAAAGTTATTCGAGACTAGTATAGAATTTTGTAACTCCTATTTAAAATTTAGAGTAACTTAACCTTTATTATAAAATTAGTTTATATCTTACAAAATATTTTTGCTTTAAATATTTTTAAAATATATTTTTGAATAAAATGTTTAAGTAGTCTAATTTAAATATTTAAGGTATATTTTAGAACAAAGTGATTTAATCATTTTGAAATCTAAGGTGTTGTACGTGGTGTTTTCAATGGAAATAAATATATGAGAATTTATTCCATGAGAAGAGTGCGATGTTGAAAACTGTTTTCAAAAGGGGGCTGAAAAGGAAAATATATCTCGCGAAGATATTTTGAGGTTAATAAATAATTTGGGAAATTATTTATTGTTTGATGGATGTTTGTAAATGTTAATTGATAGTTAAATCACCGACTATCAATATTATCGTTTCAAAGAGACCGAGATCGGGATTTATTTCTCGAAAACCATTTCGATCCGGTCTGTACGTTTTCGTGGGAAAAACGAGTTTGGATTCGAAGATGGAGCAGTGAAGTGCAAGGGCTAGTCGCTACTAATCCTGAGGTGAGCCCAAAATGGATGTAGTAGGAGTAGTGCCTTCAGTTCCGTTCGAAATCGGGACAGACTTGTATGGATGAATGCTTTCGGAATATCATCAGGTGGACGATGGGCATTCTAAGTGAAAAGTTCTAAAAGGTAACGCTTAGCCTCAAGCTTCATCATCCGAGAATGACTGAAAATCAGGGGTTATGCAGCAAGGCTATGTGGGTAGCAACCATTAGGGTAGGGTCTTACTTGTCTAGATGTCCCTTTTTATTCGGCTTAGTGGAGCGGTTGCTGATCCCAATCGTGGGGTGATCTTATTCGGGATTATCCAGTAAGGGGTAGTCCCGGTCTTGTGTTGCAGGGGATTGGGAGTAATCCTCGGTATGGTAATCTAGGCCACGTATTATGACAGGTGGTACCACAGTGCCTAGTCATTAGTTGAAAATCCATTTTTCCTACGTGCTTTTATGGTTTTGTTTGTATCACCCACGATTGTGGCTAGTAGCTGGAATTTAATAAATGTAACAATTTCGGCAATTTGAATAAGTATTTGTATATAGACACTATTATAATATCAGTGGATTTTATAAGAAATGTTTTAGCTATCGTAAGGTAAAAACCTGACATGTTTATTTGTGACGTGGTCTTACGAGATGCTTTTGATTTTCAAAGGATTTTGAAACTTTAATAATCAATTTGGGTGTATTTTTATAACACTAGCATTCCAGACTGACTCGGGTGTTCTTTTATTATAATGCTCGGGTCAGACCGAGTATTATAGATTACAGGAAAGGATGTTGTGGAGCTTAGGAGAGGAGCTGGAGTCCGAGACGTATTACCGTATTTGTTTATATCCGCTGATGTGATTGTTTGAAATTGTCAGGCTGGTAATTTTTGTTTGCTTGAGATATACTCTGATGATATATTGTATAAAACAGATATAGTTTTCATTTTGTGTAAAGATCTGATATTATGTATTATATTTTGTTCCGCTGCGATTGTGAGATTCTGTTATTTTTTAGCTCCTTCTTTCTTCTATCTTCTTTCTTTTCCCTCAACTATCTGTCATTTCCGGCACTCGATCGTCGGCATATCATACTGTGGCATATTTTGTGTCCATTTTCGAGGGCCGAGAAAGGGCGGATCGTGACATATGGATTATCTATCTGTGATAATGTGAATTATCTATCTGTGTGAATATGTTAATCTAAATATAAATTGAATTTTTTAAACTTAAAAACAACTGGACATTAAAACGGTGTTTTGGATTTTGGTGAGACCGAGATCGGATTTCAAATTGGATATCCGAAAACCATATCGATCCAAATTAAACGATAGGTCATGAAATCTCTAGTGAAGACCAAGATGAAGAATTCAAAGTGGAAGTTCTATTGCCGTTAACTCTGAGGTGATTCCAAAACGAGTTTAACGGAGATAGTTCCTTTGATTGTGATGAAGATTCAGAGTACAAAGGCTATTATCGTTAACTCCGAGCGTGATTCCAAAATGAGCATAGCGAGATAGTGCCTTCGGTTTTGTTCGAACCCGGAACGGACTTGTATAGATTGAATGCTTGCAGAACATCGTCATTGGAGGACGATGAGCATTCTAAGAAATGTGTTCTAAAAAGGTAATCATAGCCTCCAGCCTCATCAACTGAGAATGGCTAAAACAGGGGAGGTGCAGCAAGGCTAAGTGGGTAGCACCCAAGTAGGATAAGATTTCCCCTGTTTAGAGGTCCCTTTTATTCGGCTGTGTGGGAAGTTGGTCGCGGAAACTGCGGGGTTGTCTTATTCGGAATTATCCAGTAAGGGATGGTTCCGGTCTTGTGTTGTAGGAGATCAGGATGGATCCTTGGTACTCTGATCTAGACTATGTACTGTGACGGGCGGTGCCCAAGTCGCCCTGTCATTGCATGGAATCCAATCTCCAATAAGTGTCGTACGTTTTGATTGTGCCCAACTATGTTGGAACGTGAGATGTAAGCATTCCATGAGATGTAAGCATTCCAACTATTTTCTATTTTACTTGAAAACCCTAGACACTACTATAATATCACTGGATTTCCTATCAAATGTTTTGGTTATCGTAAGGTAAAAACTGACATGTTTATTTGTAGCCTGGTCTTACGAGATACCTTTGTTTTCAAATGATTTTCAAAGTTAAACAACTTTAACCCGTTTACTCACATCAGACCCATGTCTGATCCAGAGTTTATTTTTTGTTTTCTTAAACTCTTGAGTACTCAAATTTTTATGAGTAGCCAAGGGATTCAGGTTAGCTTTGACGAATTCAGGCGGAGATATGGAGCGGGAGGCTTCAACGCATATAGATATTGTGGTTCCGCTGTGTTAACCTTTGTGTTGTATCTTGAGTTGTATGATAGACAGGTTTTCATAACTGTCTAATGTGTTGTGATGTAAAGTTGTGTAATTCTGGTAGATGTTGTATATTATGCAATAACTATGTGATTAATATATTTTATTCGTTCTGTTGTGCGATTTTGATATTGTTTAGTTCTTTCTTTCCTATCTTTTCTCTTTTCTATACCATTCTTTCTTAATGATGATGCGTCATTCTATGGAATGGAAGGCGGGTCGTCACATATGTCACTTCAACCTATCTTTTAATTTATTCAAAACAATTCATTTTACAATTTTATAGATTGTCAATAACATGTAGGGTGATAACAGGGGTATATAAAATAAATAAACATCCAATCATCCAATATTGACCAACAACATTCAATTTCAATCAACATCCAAATCAGCCAATAATTCACTACAGTTAACTAGTTATCAATATCGTGAATTTAACTAGCAGTTAAATTTCAATTTCAAATTTAACTGTCGATTACAAATTCCTATCAATTCAAACCATATGTCAATTTAAATGTCAGTTAAGTTACCAAACAATAGTCAACAAAAATAAATCACTTCATGATTTTAAATTTACCTAACATAAAAAACATTTTAGTCTTCGTGAGTGGTTTAAAACACTCATCTTTATTTGAAATGAAAATTCTTCAGCTTTATATAAATTCCTATCCAATTCCATGTCGTAGACAATGTCAATATGATTCCAATGCGACTTGTTTCACTCGAATCGGACCTCGTCTGAGAAAGTTATATAATTATAAACATTTGACTATAATTGATTTACAATTAACAAACTAATTAACATAGTTAATAAAAAAAATTAAACAACCTCTTCATCCTCACGTACGCAGCTTCACCAGGCAACGAGAAATTCAAACATTGTGACACTTCCTCGGTGCACACATCACTAGCCGACGTCCAGACCACGATCATAACACACAACTACGACCGCCTGCTCGCGCTCCACCTCCACCAGAAGCCACCAGTTGTGTGCGCACGCATCCAGATCAAGGAAACCCAAAAATTCAATGAACCTCGAAGAAAGATCCTGGCAAATTATAGGCGATTCACCTCGATCCAACTACACATCATGTAGAGCTCGTCGCGCTCTACACTCTTCCTTTTGGAGTCATACAAATTCGTTGAGTGGGTCGAGAAATCAAGGAGAGAAAGGAAGTAAATTTCAGCCATTAATCGTTTTAAGAGAAAGTGGTTGAACAATTAGGGCTTTGGTTTGCATGAATGGAGATAAACGATGGTCTATTTTATCAATTTTCGACCTGATTCACACATAAATTTTCCAAACTCCCAATGAAGCGTACCGCCCAGCGTTCATATGTTATACCACTCTTGCGAACACAATGGAAATAGTTTCGGAAGCCAATTCCATCATATTCAGAAGATAGCTTTTCAAAATCGAATTATTTTAATTAAATTCCTTAAATTTATTTCTATGTGTTTCAAGCTCGCACGGCCAAATGATAAGTTCGATCGTTACGAAACCTCACATCCTATAATAATTCACTATTATGGATTCAATGAAACTGGTTTCATCAAAATTCGAGACAATGGCCAAAATGACTTTTTTCACACGTTAATTAAAACAAGTAATTTCCAAAAATTAATTAAATAAGTTTAAATTAAATTTTAAAAGTTTACAATAATTATTCTAGATTAAATAGGATTTAAATAAACTTTTTAAATCATTTTCATTCACATTAAATTTGAGATTCAATTATTTATACAATTTTCGATATTAAATTAAAATAATTTAATTGTGAAATAAATCACCATATTTTAAGTATAAGTTATTTAATTTCTTAAAATTCAACTTTTAAAATGAATTCAAATAATAAAACAACCACTTCCATTTTACAGTAATTCATTATTTATTATTCAATTCCAACTATTAGTTATAAACACGTTAAACATATTGAACTTCATTCTAATACAATTAATTTTCTTAAATCTTATCGAAATCGTTATTTTCAATTTTTATTCAAATTCATATTAAATAAGTCACATAAATAAAACATAAATTTTTATTTCTAACCATTTTTATTCAATAATTATATCAAATTTAATTATTTAAAATAGTTAAAATTACAGGTCGTTACAACTTTGCGGGCGGTGGACCAAATTTATTTTTGAATAACTACTATAAATTTCAATTTACTTTATTAAAGCGTTACCCGATAGTGAAAATTACGTACACCAATTCTCTCCGCCAAAAATATATCACATTAAGACATATCAAATTTAGTAATTGTCAAAATTCCGTCATTATCCATATTTAACTTTATAGTCCAACACAAATTCACTGGCTCGATAATAATAATAATTATTAACCAAAATGCTCTGACTAGAGAATTGGTCTTTGAGTTGACTTCAATTGACCATGATACTAACAACATATGACCGAGGAGACGAATTCTCAGTTGAATTGGGCTTCACTTCCAATGCTTCCATTCGACCCAACTATAGTCATACGTTCGATGGACGCAGTGCCATGATTTAACTATAATTAATGAGGAGTTTCCACATTGAGCTTGTTACATTATTCTCAAGTAGACTATAATGACCCGAATTTTCGGACCAGTCAAAATCGTCAAAAAACCCGCCTGTTCTAAAATTATGAATGAAAACCATCATTTTTAATACACAACGTTATTTGATAAATATTCAACTTTATTAAATGTATATAGGATACAATTTTCAATCATACAGCGTACCAGAGAAATTAATTAATTCTACGAATTGTGCTTTAATACACACCAAATACAAAGACTATAAATCTACCGCTACTGAACTCTATTGAGAGAGACAACAATATCCAATCCTGCGAACTCAATAAACATATCAATGGGGAATAAAAAGGTAAGTAGGAAAATACGTCAATACATGATAATAGCAAACAATAATAGAAAACTGTTATGTTATTGTTGAGGCTACATCACTACCACTCGGGACTACTTATGTACCCTTATCTAATTAGGTACCCAACTAGATATAGGATCAAGCCAATGTAGTTCCTTTATTCACAAATATGACTTAAGGAGCCTACGATGCAACAAGCAAATATGTAATTTCCAAGTTACCTATTTTGGCTTAGTCTTCATATTTAGATTTGTCAAAATCTAATTAACTTTTTTCATTTCAAAAATAATCTATTTTAAAAATAATTGTTCAAAAATAATCTTTTTGAACTAAATTCCCGATTTTATTTCAAATCTTTTGAAATACTAATATATACTTCTTTTGTATCAAATTATACTTTACTTCGGGATCTTAAAGCAAATCTCTTTTCAAATATTTATTTTAAAATCTCAAGATACTACTATAAAAGCATATTAAAATATATGTAACCAGATAGAGAGTTTTCTCCTAATAATAAGGCAAATGGGTATCAGCATCCCAAAAAAATAGGTATGTATATCTCTTTGTTTGTTGAGTGGACTATGCCGAGGCAACGGTACATCTGCACCTCCCTTACCCACCTTTTTAGTTATGGGTTATCTAAGTCATCGAAAACATAACAAATCATTTCACATCCTGAAGTGGTAAATCATTTTCATTAATATTCACAAGTACTTTCAATAAATAATGTTGTTATTTCCCAAAATCTTTTGAAATCATTTTCAAACATCGGATTCTAGTCCTTGAAATTGTTACGTTTATAAAACACTTTTATTAACCATTCTTTATATAAATAACTTTTATTATCACTTCAAAATATTTATCTCCAAATATTTCTATTTCTTTTAAAAGAAAATATTCATAATATTTTCTGAAAATCCACTTTCAAAATAATTCGTTAAATTGAAGGTAAATTATTATTACCAGTTATAGTAATGAATTGAACCACATATTATTGCTAAACGCCTTTCAGTTAAATTGTGAAATCGATCAAAGGTGTCGAGCCTATAATTATTTTCCACCTAACCCATGCAAAATAGGAAAAAAGGGTAACAGCTCATAAACTAGTCGAGTGCAATTCAAATAACTAAACAATCTACCAATAGCAATAATAAATAATGAACATATCAATAACCAATAATTTAATATAATAGCAGAACGAGGATTTATTTTGCTTAATAAATGTTCAAGATAATCTATTCATTTTAATTACAGCAGAATAATGTTTCTTTCTGCTAATTGAATGTCATTAACGAAATATAATTAATTTAATTACATAAATTGTAATTAAATTCAATCACTAAAAATTTACCAACATTTTATACTTCATCAAATGTATCAAATAATTTTACTAATGTGTTATGTTAGTTAATTGAAATCTAACGTCGAAGATCGCGGATTAAACGGGCTTTGTAAGGCAAGATAAACATGTTTAAAGTTAACATTTTTAAATTTATAAACCAGACTAATTAAATAAATCGACTAATATACATCTCAACCTCACTGAACAAATGCAAAAGCCCAAGGCCAACTCCATGCATTCCCGGACCAACTTTCCTATAACCTTCCCGGGAGACTGCTACCTTACCTTCCACCCACTCACGTGCCATGTTGATTACGTCCACTGCAATGTACTCATCACTTCTTCTTTTCTTTTCTCACCACCAGTAACTATCCTCCACATCATTTTGGATGCGCCTTCCTCCACTCTTCTAGGCCGCACGCGTGTACACGTTTCCCTCCATCACCTTCCATTCCTTCCATGCACCAGTACACATTATATATATTTCCTTGCCCTGTATATGTATGTATGTACGTACACACGCGCGCATATACATGTATACACATATATATCCGTGTGTCTATATATATTATATATATGCTAACATTGATCTTCGCTACCTGTTGCTTTCATACAAGCTGCAACACTCAACAATCAAGCCACCTATGCAACCATGCAACTACAACACCCATGTATGTAATTGGAATGAAAAAGAAAATAAAAGAAAAAAAATGTGTACACTTTTTGTTAACAAAGAAGGAAATGGAAAAAGTTTGTTGCCCATTTCATCCTGCCATCACAGAGGACGTGTTACATGCGTGTAGAAGAATGTATGCTTATAAACAAAATAGATGTTTTGAAATGCGTACGGGTGCTTTTAGAGAAAAAGAAAAGAAAATGAGACTCTGTTGCCTTGCATGCAGAAATGTAATGTGAATCTGTTTCATGATAAAAAGAAAAGAAGGAGAAGAGGAGTTGTTGGGTTCATATGCAGAGCATGGAAATGTGTTATAAGGAAAGAATTTTCTTTGTGTTCGCTCTGCCATCCTGTGTATAATGCAAAAAGACTTAATAGCTACGGAAAAGAGGTACAAATATTTAATGCAACCATTTAATGCAACCTATCAAAATTCAATTGCAAAGGGAACCGGAGTTCTAAAAAAACGTGAGCATGAAGAGAAGATATTTTGTATTTTGTTTAAAGTTTAAATATTAAAAATGTCAAAAATGTTGATGTTTAACGTAAAAAAAAAAGTAGAATGAAAATAAAAATAAAATTATTTTCAGAATTAAAAATTATGGAAAATCATGTAATAACCCGAATTTTGGAATATCTGTTAATTGATAATTAATTGGGTAAATTAATAGAAATACTGATTGTTAAAAATGAAACAAATAAAATTTGATGATTAATATTCATATATGGGAAGATAATTATTTGATAATCTCCTAATATGATTATTTAAAAATGGTAAAACTTATTATCTTCAACCCAAATTTAATTTGGGTTTGTTTAATATATTTATGAGCTGGTTTAAATTGAAATTGAATTGGTGATTTGTAAATCCAAAAGAATAAATAGATTTGATTTTTTTTAGTGTACAATTAAAAAATTTAAAAACCATTCACTTTTAAGGTTATATATGTATTAATACTAGGAAATGTATAAATATAAATTGTAAAACATAGGTTGGTTAAAAAGGAGATGTATTTATCTAAAATAGGAAATATATAAGAAAGGGTTTAATACATTTTAAAAAAATTCATGAGATAAAATTTAATTTGTATATATATATATATATATACACACACACACACACACAAACATTTAAGAAAAACATGATAAATAAAATTAATAAATACAAAATAGTCACATGAATTAGTAGGGAAACATTATTATACCTACAAGACAAACACATGTAAGCTTAAAAACATATTTAAATACATGTGTAAACAAATTATCTAATA
This sequence comes from Allium cepa, assembly GCA_030765085.1. NCBI lineage: Eukaryota > Viridiplantae > Streptophyta > Magnoliopsida > Asparagales > Amaryllidaceae > Allium > Allium cepa. The sequence continues at coordinate 701,867,870 of CM060939.1, forward strand.
ATAGTGACAAGTGTCTTTTTTTTAGAATAATTAAATATTGATATTATAGTATATTAACATCTTCATTTTTTTCCCTTATTTTCTTTTCGTTTGATCTAATTTTATTTCAAAACAAAGAACAAGACCTGTAAAACATTTTTTTCAAACCAGAAAACAAAGACTGAAATAATATTCCCAAACAAAAAAAAAATTAATCCAACAATAATGTCTTCACAAATGTGATCTGGAGCAAGTTAAAACAAATTCAACCAGTTTCAGGTTAAGTTAAGAAGCCCAGTTTAAAAATCTGAATCAAGTGGCAAGATCAGAAGCATTCAATCCTTGATCGAGTATTTTCCAGATTATCAAGTTCAAGAGAAGCATTTTCAGATTTCAAGCTTTAGGCTTCTCTATTTTAAACAACAAGTGAGTAAAACATATCTGATTTATAAAGCTTCCTGTTGCATGCAGAAACTTAAGTTTAAATGGACAAAAATGGTTTGCATGTAGTATTAAATGATTTATGTATATTTGTTGTGGTTATTCCTGTGTGCGTTCAAGTATGATGCTCTGTCCTCTAACTGATTTGATATAAATAGCATTCAAAAAATAAAATTAAGAGTTTTGTTTCAATTCAGTTTTTATGTTAAGTGTTTAAACAAGATTTGTTTAAACCAATGAGAATTAAATATTTTAAAAAAATTATATGGTAAGGATTGAAGGTTATGTCAACCTGGGAGCTTATTATTCAGTAAAAGATAAATATATAAAGCTTACAACAAACCAGTAAACAAGCTGAATCAAAGCAAGATCAAGGTAAATTTGTTTCGGGTAAAAGAGTATTCAAACTGGAATTTAAAAATAGGCAAAAACAAAATAATACTTTGGGAGAAAATTTTGTTGTAAGGTTCAACAAGATTCCATTATATAGCGTTCTCTGCTTCAAAATTCTGTGAGTAAACCTTTTATTTAAAAATAGTATATGGATCTAAGATGAAATCTGTTGCATGCAGTTATCTAATGTCTGCTTGAATTTGAATATAAATGTATGCATATGAGTATAATATTGCTTATTTGTTTCTGGATATTGTGCTTTTTTTTGTGATCTGTTACTGATAAAAGACCCATCATCATCAAATACTTCCTATCTTCCCAAACAAATATAAATTAGAGTTTGAATTTTGAAAGGAAAATGTGAATATTAGTATGATCTCATTTTTAAAAATAATTTAAGGTAATTATATTTAGTAAATAGACTATAAATTTTGGGATTTCAGTAAAAATCAAGTTTTTGTCAAAAGTCAATATCAATAACTTCATCTTTAAATTATATAATCTGATTCGTGCTAATGAATCATGATTTTTAAAATGAAATTGGTAATTTTTCGTTTGGAATTTGAGAAGATCTTTGATGGTGAGCAGTTTTGGGTATTTCGGCTACCCACGGTGAATAGTGTCGAATGGAGCATCGAGCTTTGGCTCGAAGGAGGATGGAGCATGGTAGAGTAATGGAAAATTACAGTTGTATTTTTCTAAGTGCTGTGGCAATCGATTTTGGTCAGGGTAGGGTTTAGTGGAAGATTTTTGAAGGTCGGCTGTGTCGAGGTGGTGTGGCGACCGTGGCACATCGAGTCAGGCCGCATGGCGTGGGATTAATGCAGGTGGTTGTGGCGATGCTCTGGTGATGTTGGTCGGGATAATCGATGATGGGATCATCAGCAATTTGAATTTCCGGTGATGGTTGAAATTTGAGGTTTCGACTTGATCATTCGATTTGAGATTGCTTGCGTGTTTCGATTTTCTACTTGGTCGTGGTGGTTAACGAGGTTGATCGTGGGTTGGTGCGAGACCAAGAGTTGATCAACGTTGAATTTCCCGATCGTGTATGTGCACAGGTGACTGCGTGTGCATATGGGTTGGGTTTGGAGAAGAAGGATGGTGGCCCGGAGTTTTCATGGATTCTTCGCGTTTTCAGCTCGAAGTTTGCAATAGGAGGAAGTTTGATTGGGGTGCATCGAGTTTACACGAGCACTGCCTCGAGTACGACCCGGGAGTTTTGATGAATTCTCAGAAGCAATGTTGTTCCAAGGTTTTAACTTAACCAGATTTAATCTAAAGCGATTTTCAAAATTAAAAAAAAAAAGAGATAGAAGACAAACTTAATTTTTAGCAAAATTTGACTGATTTTAAAAAGAAGTGTAAAATGTTTAATGTTAGAATTGATGTTTAAACTAATTTAATTTTAAAGGAAATGGATAGTTTAAAAAAAAGGTTGAATGTTGTTTTAAAAAAAAATTGTTTTATCCAAATATTACCTTAGAGTAAATTTGTAATTAGTTATGAATGTTTTCAACTTAAATTATAATTGATGAAATATAATTATGATTTAAGCATAAAAATATTTAACTTGAATCAAGGATTAATTGATTAAGATATAATTAAGTAATAGGTAATTAAGAGGTTAATTACTTAATGATAAAAAGATTATTAAAGGTAATTACTGAATGGAATAATTAGAGGAATTAAATTCTCGGTGTAATTAATTAAGTTAATAAGGATAACTTTAATTAAATTTAATTAATTAAAGAGGGTTACTTAATGATGGGATTAAGTATGATTATTTAATGTGATAAATGAAGTGTAATTACTTAAGGGAGGTAATTAAGTAATAAACCAGTGTAATTAAAGGATTAATTAATTAAGGAGTTAGTTTAATCCTTGGAATAATTAAGGAAAGTCAATTTATGATTTTGATTAATCTTGATTAATGAATGTAACTAAGTTAAAGGTTAATTATTAAATGAATTTAATAATAATTAACTAATGAAAGTAATTTGAGGATCATTAAGTAATGTAATTAATGAAGTGATAAATCTTGCTTACTAATGATTGAATGATGTGGAGTGTTTTGGACTGGTTGATATCCCTGAAATGAATTGCTTTGTGATATGATATGTTGGATGGATGATGATAATGTGATTATCAATCAATTATGAATTGCTGTGTAAAAGTGTTATTCGACAATTTAAATTGAATTGTATTAAATTGGATAACTTGGGTTTAGATGACATTGGATTCGAAGAGACCAGAGTCGAGTATTAGTAAATACCCGAATCCCCTTCAATTCTTTATAATTTGATGTATGGGATTAATAAGATGAAATGGAATGATTTAAGTTTGGATACTTAGAAATTGATGTGAGAAATAAGTGACGACTATGACAATTTGTGAAATCTTATATTGATGCAAGTTACCCAGGTGCATATAAGTTGTATACTTTCGTATTACTTATTAGATGGGTTTTACTCACGCTGGTTTCCAGCCTGACCCGGGTGTTACTTTGATGTAATGCTCGGGTCAGACCGAGTATTACAGATTTTCAGATAAGGACGTTCTGGAGCTCAGGAGGCAAGCTGGATGGCAGGGTCGTACGGAGAGTTTACTCTATGATATTGTATATGTTTGAGACATGTTAAACTGTATCTGTCCAATATTGTGTAAGATTGTTGTAACTCTGATATATCGATGAAAATTGATAGATACAGTTTTCTCTTTGTATAACTGTTATTATTATGTGATATTATATTTTGATCCTCTGCGAATGTGAGGTTTCTGTGTCTTGTTGTTGTTTCTTCTTCTTTCTCTTTCTTCTTCTTTCTAACTATCTGGAATTCTCGGGATTGGAAATTCTGGGTCGTTACATTTGGTATCAGAGCCAGGTTAAGCGAGAACCTTGGCTCTGTTGGGATTACTCATTAAGGATAGGGTAAGTGGTACCCTAGAATGAGTTGAGTATATATATATGAGAGAGCGTACTTGTTATTTTCTTATATAAAGGTTTTTAAATGATTTCAAAAGTAAATGAATCTTATATAAGAAATAGATTATCTATTATATAAAGGAAATTGGTTGTAGTATTAACTAAATTAAAAGTAATAGTAAGAATTAAGTGGTAATAGAATTACAACCAAATTGAAAATTAAATTAAAGACAAGTTTGAAATGGATTCAAACTTGGAGAAGTATTTCAGAATAAGATGAATTAGAATTGGTTTCAAACCATAAAATAGAATAGATATTGTGTTTAATAATGGGATGATTGTTTTTCATTAAACAATAAAATGTTTTAAGGAAGTAACCATTTAAAAAAGAAAATAATTTGTAAATGTGAAAGGATATAAATAAAAGTGGGTTTCAAATTGTGAAGCCCTGAATTCCAAGTTTAAAATTTTGAATTGGTTTCAAAATGTTGAAGAAAATAATATTATTCAAACTACTTTGAATATGATCTTATTTAAAAATAAGAAATGTTTAAAAATTTTAAAGAAAATTTGTTTGAATTGAACCAAAGGTGGTTTAAATTTTAAAATTTGGCTTGGCGAGCCAAGGAGTAAATAAGTATATATGTGTGGATATACATAATATCAAAGATGGGTTGAAATAAACTCTAAATATTGAGTTTTAAATCTGGAATGAGATGTGATACCCTAAGTGACAAGTTTTTGAACTTAATAAGTGGGAAGATTATTTAAGAGAAGTTTAAAATTTGAAATGGAAGTTCAAATTGGGTTAGGTTGACTGGATTAAGTAATTAATTAAGTTTAACTTGGGAAAAGTTAAATAAGTTGGATTGACCAACCTAATTTGAAAATTTGAAGATGAAATTAAGATTTAACTTGGGAAGTTAAATGGTTGATTGGAATTGAGAGTTTGTGTGATCTCAAAATGGGTTTGAGATCTAGAAATTGAAATGAATGGACGTTTTAAATAAATTGAATGATACCATCCTTTTGTTATCAATAATCTTTAAGTTGAAACTGAATTTGTTTAAATGAATAAAGAAATGGGGTGTGGTAATATATCCATTATTAAGATAAAATGGAATTATTTTTGGACTTAAGATTTGAAAGTTTAAGATAAAACTACAAAGGTTTAGATTCTAAATTGAAAATTGGATGATAAATTGAATTTCAAAGATTTTAGTCATTATATGAACTTTGAAATAAATTTGAAATGAAATTTGGATTCACAATTTAACGGTTTGAAGATATAAGTTGATTTGATTTGAATTAATTGAAATTGTGATTGAAGATGAATAAATATAAAATTCAAATGGAAAATTTAAAATTGGATTAATCCGAAACAATTTGAAATTGAAGTGGGTTTAATTTGAAATTAATCCGAATTGATTTGAATAATTTGGAATTGTAATTAAAGTTGAATAGTTTTAAATTCAAATTTTAATTTGAATTTAAATTGAACTTGGGAGGAAATCAAGTATAATTCAACTTGATTTGGAAATGGAGTTTGAAATTGGGATTAATTCAAACCGGAGTAGAAATAAATTGAAATTGGAGCTAATTCAATTGAAATTTATTTGAATTAGTAGAATTTGAGATCAAGGTTGAATAAAGTTAAATTTGGAAAGAAGCTGAGGTTAATTCAACTTGAATTGGGGTTGAATCAATTTCAATGGAAATTGAAGTTATTTAAAATTGGAATTGGGTCAATTTAAATGGAAGTGGAAATTTAAATTGAATTGATGAGAATGGAGATTGGGAAGTGATCAGTTTTGACTCTGGACTATTTTTAATATAAACCTATTTTTCCAAGCTATTCTATACAACCTTTCTTTGAAAACCCAAACTATCTAATACTTGTTTTACAATTATTTTGAAACTGTTTAACAATTTTCCAACTGTTTGATAAACTAATTAATATATTCCAATTATTTTATAAAACTAATTACTATCTTACTATTATTTTGTAATTATCTAAATTTTGTATAAATATTTTAATTATTTTCTAACTATTTACACCTATTTTACAAACTACTAATTATTTTCCAACTACTTATCTATTTTTAAAATTTTCAAGTTATTTTCTAAATAAACTGGTCGGAGTTCAAACTGTTCTTGGTTAAATACTCAATCGAGATAAGAATAGAGGTGATAATTCAAATGGATTAAAGCAATTGTGAGTAAGTGAATGAAAATCAAAGTGAACGTGAATAGAAATGGAAATGATTTGGCTAATAGCCAACAAAGAAAAATACGTAGGGTGTACGTATGTTATTTTATTCGTATAGTGATTTGATCCAGATTCGAGCACATAATTTCGAGATAGTTATATCGATCCGAGTTGGAATTTTCCACTCGATTTTTGAAGGCGAACCTGGATATGGATTGTTGATTGGTTCTGGATATTCTCTATCATAGTTATGACTATGTAAGGAGAATGACGATTTCTGATCAAGAAACCAGATCTGAGTCCACATTAGGAAGTCGGGTGGACGATCCTAATTCGGAAGTGAAATTGTGTGATCGAGTGAGCGATCAGATTGGTATGGCGTATGAATGATATGTGTACATCGTACGGATTTGAATGAAATTGATATTGAAAAGAGTAATCAAATTTGAATATTTTATTTTGGGATAAATAAAGTATATATCTTGGCTATATAAGATAAAATTCTCCTTGATGAATCTAGTGCCAAAAGGAAAGGATTTTGAAAGTGTTTGAAGTATAAAAGGATTTTATACAAGTTTAAAATGATCCAAAGATTTTTATCAAGGATTTTATATATATATCTCTATATATAAAGGATCATATGAGGATTTTGTAAAAAGGTTTTGGGAACCTTTGGATTTGGAAAGGCTTTTGATTTTTGGGTAAAATCAATATTGAATTTGGAAAGCCTAGTTTGAGAATTATCGATTTTGGGATAATCGATTTTGTGTAAAGGAGCTTTGTATGAGATCATACTAGGTGTATGATTTAAAAATACTGTATATGTATAGTATAAAATGTTTTGATGATGGCTCTGAGGAAAAAGGCGCTCCCTTGAAATGAACTTCATAGGAGTACCACCGGGTGGTGCTGCCTTGAGCCCCAAGGGGGGTTCTAAAGTTGATCCTGTGAGGAGTCCGGACAAAACTAGTTCCTGGGGATTATGAGTAGAGTATACCATAGCGAAAGTCGTGTGTGTCGCTGAGAGCCAACAGTCTGCGTTTGATTTTATATCGGTAGACTGCGACCTATGGTATAACATAGCGAAAGTCGTGTGTGCCGCCGAGGGCCAACAGTCTGCGTTTGATTTTATATCGGCAGACTGCGACCTATGTAGGAGTGGAGAGGTTTCATTTCGATAGCGAAAATCAGAGGCCGCTGAGAGCCTGTAGTTACATGGACTTTTGCTGTGACAGCAACGTAACCCTGGATATAACTGTGATCTGTTGTGTGGGTTCCATGGCGTAATCAAGAGGCCACGGAGAGTCCGCAGTTACATGGACTTTTGCTGCGATGGCAACGTAACCCTGGAATGTATCTGTGACCATGGATGGGGGTGATGATTTCCAAAGCATTCTCACCAAGGATATTTCCTCAATTTCAAAAATGTTTTCTATATTTTCAATAAAATTATTTTCAAAGTATTTTCACTAGATGTTGAAAACAGGTCTGCCAAGCACTTGTAGATTTTCAGTCTTACGCCTGATCAACGTATGACCGAATTTCTATGAGAACGAGGATGGACTTATTGAAACATTGAGTTACAAAATGATATTTTCTATAAAAACTGTTTTTAAAATATTATATAGAAATTAAAGTATTTTAAAATGATCAAAAAGTGATTTATCTGATTTTAAGTATTAAATAAGTTTTGGTTTCGTTCCTTTTCGAGGACGAAAAGATTCTAAGGGGGGAGGAATGTAATAACCCGAATTTTGGAATATCTATTAATTGATAATTAATTGGGTAAATTAATAGAAATACTTATTGTTAAAAATGAAACAAATAAAATTTGATGATTAATATTCATATATGGGAAGATAATTATTTGATAATCTCCTAATATGATTATTTAAAAATGGTAAAACTTATTATCTTCAACCCAAATTTAATTTGGGTTTGTTTAATACATTTATGAGCTGGTTTAAATTGAAATTGAATTGGTGATTTGTAAATCCAAAAGAATAAATAGATTTGATTTTTTTAGTGTATAATTAAAAAATTAAAAAATCATTCACTTTTAAGGTTATATATGTATTAATACTAGGAAATGTATAAATATAAATTGTAAAACATAGGTTGGTTAAAAAGGAGATGTATTTATCTAAAATAGGAAATATATAAGAAAGGGTTTAATACATTTTAAAAAATTTCATGAGATAAAATTTAATATGTATATATATATATATATACATAAACATTTTAAAAAAACATGATAAATAAAATTAATAAATACAAAATAGTCACATGAATTAGTAGGGAAACATTATTATACCTACAAGACAAACACATGTAAGCTTAAAAACACATTTAAATACATGTGTAAACAAATTATCTAATAATAGTGACAAGTGTCTTTTTTTTAGAATAATTAAATATTGATATTATAGTATATTAACATCTTCATTTTTTCCCTTATTTTCTTTTCCTCTGATCTAATTTTATTTCAAAACAAAGAACAAGACCTGTAAAACATTTTTTTCAAACCAGAAAACAAAGACTGAAATAATATTCCCAAACAAAAAAAAAATTAATCCAACAATAATGTCTTCACAAATGCGATCTGGAGCAAGTTAAACTAGCTTCAGGTTAAGTTAAGAAGCCCAGTTTAAAAATCTGAATCAAGTGGCAAGATCAGAAGCATTCAATCCTTGATCGAGTATTTTCCAGATTATCAAGTTCAAGAGAAGCGTTTTCAGATTTCAAGCTTTAGGCTTCTCTGTTTTAAACAACAGGTGAGTAAAACATATCTGATTTATAAAGCTTCCTGCTGCATGCAGAAACTTAAGTTTAAATGGACAAAAATGGTTTGCATGTAGTATTAAATGATTTATGTATATTTGTTGTGGTTATTCCTGTGTGCGTTCAAGTATGATGCTCTGTCCTTTAACTGATTGGATATAAATAGCATTCAAAAAATAAAATTAAGAGTTTTGTTTCAATTCAGTTTTTATGTTAAGTGTTTAAACAAAATTTGTTTAAACCAATGAGAATTAAATATTTTAAAAAAATTATATGGTAAGGATTGAAGGTTATGTCAACCTGGGAGCTTATTATTCAGTAAAAGTTAAATATATAAAGCTTACCACAAACCAGTAAACAAGCTGAATCAAAGCAAGAACAAGGCAAATTTGTTTTGAGTAAAAGAGTTTTAAACTAGAATTTTAAAATAGGCAAAAAAAAATAGTTTGGGAGAAAATTATGTTGTAAGGTTCAACAAGATTCCATTTTATAGCGTTCTCTGCTTCAAAATTCTGTGAGTAAACCTTTTATTTAAAAATAGTATATGGATCTAAGATGAAATCTGTTGCATGCAGTTATCTAATGTCTGCTTGAATTTGAATATAAATGTATGCATATGAGTATAATATTGCTTATTTGTTTCTGGATATTGTGTTTTTTTTTGTGATCTGTTACTGATAAAAGACCCATCATCATCAAATACTTCCTATCTTCCCAAACAAATATAAATTAGAGTTTGAATTTTGAAAGGAAAATGTGAATATTAGTATGATCTCATTTTTAAAAATAATTTAAGGTAATTATATTTAGTAAATAGACTGTAAATTTTGGGATTTCAGTAAAAATCAAGTTTTTGTCAAAAGTCAATATCAATAACTTCATCTTTGAATTAATAATCTGATTCATGCTAATGAATCATGATTTTTAAAATGAAATTGGTGATTTTTCGTTTGGAATTTGAGAAGATCTTTGATGGTGAGCAGTTTTGGGTATTTCGGCTACCCTCGGTGAATGGTGTTGAATGGAGCATCGAGCTTTGGCTCGAAGGAGGATGGAGCATGGTAGAGTAATGGAAAAATACAGTTGTATTTTTGTAAGTGCTGTGGCAATCGATTTTGGTCAGGGTAGGGTTTAGTGGAAGATTTTTGAAGGTCGGCTGTGTCGAGGTGGTGTGGAGACCGTGGCACATCGAGTCAGGCCGTATGGTGTGGGATTAATGCAGGTGGTTGTGGCGATGCTCTGGTGATGTTGGTCGGGATAATCGATGATGGGATCATCGGCAATTTGAATTTCCGGTTGATGGTTGAAATTTGAGGTTTCGACATGATCACTCGATTTGAGATTGCTTGCGTGTTTCGATTTTCTACTTGGTCATGGTGGTTAACGAGGTTGATCGTGGGTTGGTGAGAGACCCAGAGTTGATCAACGTTGAATTTCCCGATCGTGTATGTGCACGGTGACTGCGTGTGCATATGGGTTGGGTTTGGAGAAGAAGGATGGTGGCCCGGAGTTTTCATGGATTCTTCGCGTTTTCAGCTCGAAGTTTGCAATAGGAGGAAGTTTGATTGGGGTGCATCGAGTTTACACGAGCACTGCCTCGAGTACGACCCGGGAGTTTTGATGAATTCTCAGAAGCAATGTTGTTCCAAGGTTTTAACTTAACCAGATTTAATCTAAAGCGATTTTCAAAATTAAAAAAAAAAGAGATAGAAGACAAACTTAATTTTTAGCAAAATTTGACTGATTTTAAAAAGAAGTGTAAAATGTTTAATGTTAGAATTGATGTTTAAACTAATTTAATTTTAAAGGAAATGGATAGTTTTAAAAAAAAGGTTGAATGTTGTTTTAAAAAAAAATTGTTTTATCCAAATATTACCTTAGAGTAAATTTGTAATTAGTTATGAATGTTTTCAACTTAAATTATAATTGATGAAATATAATTATGATTTAAGCATAAAAATATTTAACTTGAATCAAGGATTAATTGATTAAGATATAATTAAGTAATAGGTAATTAAGAGGTTAATTACTTAATGATAAGAAGATTGTTAAAGGTAATTACTGAATGGAATAAATGGAATAATTAGAGGAATTAAATTCTCGGTGTAATTAATTAAGTTAATAAGGATAACTTTAATTAAGTTTAATTAATTAAAGAGGATTACTTAATGATGGGATTAAGTATGATTATTTAATGTGATAAATGAAGTGTAATTACTTAAGGGAGGTAATTAAGTAATAATTATTCAGTGTAATTAAAGGATTAATTAATCAAGGAGTTAGTTTAATCCTTGGAATAATTAAGGAAAGACAATTTATGATTTTGATTAATCTTGATTAATGAATGTAACTAAGTTAAAGGTTAATTATTAAATGAATTTAATAATAATTAACTAATGAAAGTAATTTGAGGATCATTAACTAATGTAATTAATGAAGTGATAAATCTTGCTTATTAATGATTGAATGATGTGGAGTGTTTTGGACTGGTTGATATCCCTGAAATGAATTGCTTTGTGATATGATATGTTGGATGGATGATGATAATGTGATTATCAATCAATTATGAATTGCTGTGTAAAAGTGTTATTCGACAATTTAAATTGAATTGTATTAAATTGGATAACTTGGGTTTAGATTACATTGGATTCGAAGAGACCAGAGTCGAGTATTAGTAAATACCCGAATCCCCTTCAATTCTTTATAATTTGATGTATGGGATTAATAAGATGAAATGGAATGATTTAAGTTTGGATACTTAGAAATTGATGTGAGAAATAAGTGACGACTATGACAATTTGTGAAATCTTATATTGATGCAAGTTACCCAGGTGCATATAAGTTGTATACTTTCGTATTCCTTATTAGATGGGTTTTACTCACGCTGGTTTCCAGCCTGACCCGGGTGTTACTTTGATGTAATGCTCGGGTCAGACCGAGTATTACAGATTTTCAGATAAGGACGTTCTGGAGCTCAGGAGGCAAGCTGGATGGCAGGGTCGTACGGAGAGTTTACTCTATGATATTGTATATGTTTGAGACATGTTAAACTGTATCTGTCCAATATTGTGTAAGATTGTTGTAACTCTGATATATCGATGAAAATTGATAGATACAGTTTTCTCTTTGTATAACTGTTATTATTATGTGATATTATATTTTGATCCTCTGCGAATGTGAGGTTTCTGTGTCTTGTTGTTGTTTCTTCTTCTTTCTCTTTCTTCTTCTTTCTAACTATCTGGAATTCTCGGGATTGGAAATTCTGGGTCGTTACATTTGGTATCAGAGCCAGGTTAAGCGAGAACCTTGGCTCTGTTGGGATTACTCATTAAGGATAGGGTAAGTGGTACCCTAGAATGAGTTGAGTATATATATATGAGAGAGCGTACTTGTTATTTTCTTATATAAAGGTTTTTAAATGATTTCAAAAGTAAATGAATCTTATATAAGAAATAGATTATCTATTATATAAAGGAAATTGGTTTTAGTATTAACTAAATTAAAAGTAATAGTAAGAATTAAGTGGTAATAGAATTACAACCGAATTGAAAATTAAATTAAAGACAAGTTTGAAATGGATTCAAACTTGGAGAAGTATTTCAGAATAAGATGAATTAGAATTCGTTTCAAACCATAAAATAGAATAGATATTGTGTTTAATAATGGGATGATTGTTTTTCATTAAACAATAAAATGTTTTAAGGAAGTAACCATTTGAAAAAGAAAATAATTTGTAAATGTGAAAGGATATAAATAAAAGTGGGTTTCAAATTGTGAAGCCCTGAATTCCAAGTTTAAAATTTTGAATTGGTTTCAAAATGTTAAAGAAAATAATATTATTCAAACTACTTTGAATATGATATTATTTAAAAATAAGAAATGTTTAAAAATTTTAAAGAAAATTTGTTCGAATTGAACCAAAGGTGGTTTAAATTTTAAAATTTGGCTTGGCGAGCCAAGGAGTAAATATGTATATATGTGTGGATATACATAATATCAAAGATGGGTTGAAATAAACTCTAAATATTGAGTTTTAAATCTGGAATGTGATGTGATACCCTAAGTGACAAGTTTTTGAACTTAATAAGTGGGAAGATTATTTAAGAGAAGTTTAAAATTTGAAATGGAAGTTCAAATTGGGTTAGGTTGACTGGATTAAGTAATTAATTGAGTTTAACTTGGGAAAAGTTAAATAAGTTGGATTGACCAACCTAATTTGAAAATTTGAAGATGAAATTAAGATTTAACTTGGGAAGTTAAATGGTTGATTGGAATTGAGAGTTTGTGTGATCTCAAAATGGGTTTGAGATCTAGAAATTGAAATGAATGGACGTTTTAAATAAATTGAATGATACCATCCTTTTGTTATCAATAATCTTTAAGTTGAAACTGAATTTGTTTAAATGAATAAAGAAATGGGGTGTGGTGATATATCCATTATTAAGATAAAATGGAATTATTTTTGGACTTAAGATTTGAAAGTTTAAGATAAAACTACAAAGGTTTAGATTCTAAATTGAAAATTGGATGATAAATTGAATTTCAAAGATTTTAGTCATTATATGAACTTTGAAATAAATTTGAAATGAAATTTGGATTCACAATTTAACGGTTTGAAGATATAAGTTGATTTGATTTGAATTAATTGAAATTGTGATTGAAGATGAATAAATATAAAATTCAAATGGAAAATTTAAAATTGGATTAATCTGAAACAATTTGAAATTGAAGTGGGTTTAATTTGAAATTAATCCGAATTGATTTGAATAATTTGGAATTGTAATTAAAGTTGAATAGTTTTAAATTCAAATTTTAATTTGAATTTAAATTGAACTTGGGAGGAAATCAAGTATAATTCAACTTGATTTGGAAATGGAGTTTGAAATTGGGATTAATTCAAACTGGAGTAGAAATAAATTGAAATTGGAACTAATTCAATTGAAATTTATTTGAATTAGTAGAATTTGAGATCAAGGTTGAATAAAGTTAAATTTGGAAAAAAGCTGAGGTTAATTCAACTTGAATTGGGGTTGAATCAATTTCAATGGAAATTGAAGTTATTTAAAATTGGAATTGGGTCAATTTAAATGGAAGTGGAAATTTAAATTGAATTGATGAGAATGGAGATTGGGAAGTGATCAGTTTTGACTCTGGACTATTTTTAATATAAACCTATTTTTCCAAGCTATTCATTATATATACAACCTTTCTTTTAAAACCCAAACTATCTAATACTTGTTTTACAATTATTTTGAAACTGTTTAACAATTTTCCAACTGTTTGATAAACTAATTAATATATTCCAATTATTTTATAAAACTAATTACTATCTTACTATTATTTTGCAATTATCTAAATTTTGTATAAATATTTTAATTATTTTCTAACTATTTTACACCTATTTTACAAACTACTAATTATTTTCCAACTACTTATCTATTTTTAAAATTTTCAAGTTATTTTCTAAATAAACTGGTCGGAGTTCAAACTGTTCTTGGTTAAATACTCAATCGAGATAAGAATAGAGGTGATAATTCAAATGGATTAAAGCAATTGTGAGTAAGTGAATGAAAATCAAAGTGAACGTGAATAGAAATAGAAATGATTTGGCTAATAGCCAACAAAGAAAAATACGTAGGGTGTACGTATGTTATTTTATTCGTATAGTGATTTGATCCAGATTCGAGCACATAATTTCGAGATAGTTATATCGATCCGAGTTGGAATTTTCCACTCGATTTTTGAAGGCGAACTTGGATATGGATTGTTGATTGGTTCTGGATATTCTCTATCATAGTTATGACTATGCAAGGAGAATGACGGTTTCTGATCAAGAAACCAGATCTGAGTCCACATTAGGAAGTCGGGTGGACGATCCTAGTTCGGAAGTGAAATTGTGTGATCGAGTGAGCGATCAGATTGGTATGGCGTATGAATGATATGTGTACATCGTACGGATTTGAATGAAATTGATATTGAAAAGAGTAATCAAATTTGAATATTTTATTTTGGGATAAATAAAGTATATATCTTGGCTATATAAGATAAAATTCTCCTTGATGAATCTAGTGCCAAAAGGAAAGGATTTTGAAAGTGTTTGAAGTATAAAAGGATTTTATACAAGTTTAAAATGATCCAAAGATTTTTATCAAGGATTTTATATATATATCTCTATATATAAAGGATCATATGAGGATTTTGGAAAAAGGTTTTGGGAACCTTTGGATTTGGAAAGGCTTTTGATTTTTGAGTAAAATCAATATTGAATTTGGAAAGCCTAGTTTGAGAATTATCGATTTTGGGATAATCGATTTTGTGTAAAGGAGCTTTGTATGAGATCATACTAGGTGTATGATTTAAAAATACTATATATGTATAGTATAAAATGTTTTGATGATGGCTCTGAGGAAAAAGGCGCTCCCTTGAAATGAACTTCTTAGGAGTACCATCGGGTGGTGCTGCCTTGAGCCCCAAGGGGGGTTCAAAAGTTGATCCTGTGAGGAGTCCGGACAAAACTAGTTCTTGGGGATTATGAGTAGAGTATACCATAGCGAAAGTCGTGTGTGTCGCTGAGAGCCAACAGTCTGCGTTTGATTTTATATCGGTAGACTGCGACCTATGGTATAACATAGCGAAAGTCGTGTGTGCCGCTGAGGGCCAACAGTCTGCGTTTGATTTTATATCGACAGACTGCGACCTATGTAGGAGTGGAGAGGTTTCATTTCGATAGCGAAAATCAGAGGCCGCTGAGAGCCTGTAGTTACATGGACTTTGCTGTGACAGCAACGTAACCCTGGATGTAACTGTGATCTGTTGTGTGGGTTCCATGGCGTAATCAAGAGGCCGCGGAGAGTCTGCAGTTACATGGACTTTTGCCGCGATGGCAACGTAACCCTGGAATGTAACTGTGACCATGGATGGGGGCGATGATTTCCAAAGCATTCTCACCAAGGATATTTCCTCAATTTCAAAAAATGTTTTCTATATTTTCAATAAAATTATTTTCAAAGTATTTTCACTAGATGTTGAAAACAGGTCTGCCAAGCACTTGTAGATTTTCAGTCTTACGCCTGATCAACGTATGACCGAATTTCTATGAGAACGATGATGGACTTATTGAAACATCGAGTTACAAAATGATATTTTCTATAAAAACTATTTTTAAAATATTATATAGAAATTAAAGTATTTTAAAATGATCAAAAAGTGATTTATCTGATTTTAAGTATTAAATAAGTTTTGGTTTCGTTCCTTTTCGAGGACGAAAAGATTCTAAGGGGGGAGGAATGTAATAACCCGAATTTTGGAATATCTGTTAATTGATGATTAATTGGGTAAATTAATAGAAATACTTATTGTTAAAAATGAAACAAATAAAATTTGATGATTAATATTCATATATGGGAAGATAATTATTTGATAATCTCCTAATATGATTATTTAAAAATGGTAAAACTTATTATCTTCAACCCAAATTTAATTTGGGTTTTTTTAATACATTTATGAGCTGGTTTAAATTGAAATTGAATTGGTGATTTGTAAATCCAAAAGAATAAATATATTTGATTTTTTTAGTGTATAATTAAAAAATTAAAAAATCATTCACTTTTAAGGTTATATATGTATTAATACTTGGAAATGTATAAATATAAATTGTAAAACATAGGTTGGTTAAAAAGGAGATGTATTTATCTAAAATAGGAAATATATAAGAAAGGGTTTAATACATTTTAAAAAAATTCATGAGATAAAATTTAATATGTATATATATATATATATATACATAAACATTTTAAAAAAACATGATAAATCAAATTAATAAATACAAAATAGTCACATGAATTAGTAGGGAAACATTATTATACCTACAAGACAAACACATGTAAGCTTAAAAACACATTTAAATACATGTGTAAACAAATTATCTAATAATAGTGACAAGTGTCTTTTTTTTAGAATAATTAAATATTGATATTATAGTATATTAACATCTTCATTTTTTTCCCTTATTTTATTTTCCTCTGATCTAATTTTATTTCAAAACAAAGAACAAGACCTGTAAAACATTTTTTTTCAAACCAGAAAACAAAGACTGAAATAATATTCCCAAACAAAAAAAAAATTAATCCAACAATAATGTCTTCACAAATGCGATCTGGAGCAAGTTAAACTAGTTTCAGGTTAAGTTAAGAAGCCCAGTTTAAAAATCTGAATCAAGTGGCAAGATCAGAAGCATTCAATCCTTGATCGAGTATTTTCCAGATTATCAAGTTCAAGAGAAGCGTTTTCAGATTTCAAGCTTTAGGCTTCTTTGTTTTAAACAACAGGTGAGTAAAACATATATGATTTATAAAGCTTCCTATTGCATGCAGAAACTTAAGTTTAAATGGACAAAAATGGTTTGCATGTAGTATTAAATGATTTATGTATATTTGTTGTGGTTATTCCTGTGTGCGTTCAAGTATGATGCTCTGTCCTCTAACTGATTGGATATAAATAGCATTCAAAAAATAAAATTAAGAGTTTTGTTTCAATTCGGTTTTTATGTTAAGTGTTTAAACAAAATTTGTTTAAACCAATGAGAATTAAATATTTTAAAAAAATTATATGGTAAGGATTGAAGGTTATGTCAACCTGGGAGCTTATTATTCAGTAAAAGTTAAATATATAAAGCTTACCACAAACCAGTAAACAAGCTGAATCAAAGCAAGATCAAGGCAAATTTGTTTTGAGTAAAAGAGTTTTCAAACTAGAATTTTAAAATAGGCAAAAAAAAAATAGTTTGGGAGAAAATTATGTTGTAAGGTTCAACAAGATTCCATTTTATAGCGTTCTCTGCTTCAAAATTCTGTGAGTAAACCTTTTATTTAAAAATAGTATATGGATCTAAGATGAAATCTGTTGCATGCAGTTATCTAATGTCTGCTTGAATTTGAATATAAATGTATGCATATGAGTATAATATTGCTTATTTGTTTCTGGATATTGTGTTTTTTTTTGTGATCTGTTACTGATAAAAGACCCATCATCATCAAATACTTCCTATCTTCCCAAACAAATATAAATTAGAGTTTGAATTTTGAAAGGAAAATGTGAATATTAGTATGATCTCATTTTTAAAAATAATTTAAGGTAATTATATTTAGTAAATAGACTGTAAATTTTGGGATTTCAGTAAAAATCAAGTTTTTGTCAAAAGTCAATATCAATAACTTCATCTTTGAATTAATAATCTGATTCGTGCTAATGAATCATGATTTCTAAAATGAAATTGGTAATTTTTCGTTTGGAATTTGAGAAGATCTTTGATGATGAGCAGTTTTGGGTATTTCGGCTACCCACGGTGAATGGTGTTGAATGGAGCATCGAGCTTTGGCTCGAAGGAGGATGGAGCATGGTAGAGTAATGGAAAAATACAGTTGTATTTTTCTAAGTGCTGTGGCAATCGATTTTGGTCAGGGTAGGGTTTAGTGGAAGATTTTTGAAGGTCGGCTGTGTCGAGGTGGTGTGGCGACTGTGGCACATCGAGTTAGGCCGTATGGTGTGGGATTAATGCAGGTGGTTGTGGCGATGCTCTGGTGATGTTGGTCGGGATAATCGATGATGGGATCATCGGTAATTTGAATTTCCGGTTGATGGTTGAAATTTGAGGTTTCGACATGATCACTCGATTTGAGATTGCTTGCGTGTTTCGATTTTCTGCTTGGTCGTGGTGGTTAACAAGGTTGATCGTGGGTTGGTGCGAGACCCTGAGTTGATCAACGTTGACTTTTCTAATCGTGTATGTGCACATGTGACTGTGTATGCATATGGGTTGGGTTTGGAGAAGAAGGATGATGGCCTGGATTTTTCATGGATTCTTCGCGTGTTCAGCTCGAAGTTTGCAATGGGGGGAAGTTTGATTGGGGTGCATCGAGTTTACACGAGCAATGCCTCGAGTACGACCCGGGAGTTTTGATGAATTCTCAGAAGCAATGCTGTTCCAAGGTTTTAACTTAACCAGATTTAATCTAAAGCGATTTTCAAAATTAAAAAAAAGAGATAGAAGGAAACTTAATTTTTAGCAAAGTTTGACTGATTTTAAAAAGAAGTGTAAAATGTTTAATGTTAGAATTGATGTTTAAACTAATTTAATTTTAAAGGAAATGGATAATTTAAAAAAAAGGGTTGAATGTTGTTTCAAAAAAAAAATTGTTTTATCCAAATATTACCTTAGAGTAAATTTGTAATTAGTTATGAATGTTTTCAACTTAAATTATAATTGATGAAATATAATTTTGATTTAAGCATAAAAATATTTAACTTGGATCAAGGATTAATTGATTAAGATATAATTAAGTAATAGGTAATTAAGAGGTTAATTACTTAATGATAAGAAGATTATTAAAGGTAATTACTGAATGGAATAAATAGAATAATTAGAGGAATTAAATTCTCGGTGTAATTAATTAAGTTAATAAGGATAAGTTTAATTAATTAAAGAGGATTACTTAATGATGGGATTAAGTATGATTATTTAATGTGATAAATGAAGTGTAATTACTTAAGGGAGGTAATTAAGTAATAATTACTCGGTGTAATTAAAGGATTAATTAATCAAGGAGTTAGTTTAATCCTTGGAATAATTAAGGAAAGTTAATTTATGATTTTGATTAATCTTGATTAATGAACGTAATTAAGTTAAAGGTTAATTATTAAATGAATTTAATAATAATTAACTAATGAAAGTAATTTGAGGATCATTAATTAATTTAATTAATGAAGTGATAAATCTTGCTTATTAATGATTGAATGACGTGGAGTGTTTTGGACTGGTTGATATCCCTGAAATGAATTTCTTTGTGATATGATATGTTGGATGGATGATGATAATGTGATTATCAATCAATTATGAATTGCTGTGTAAAAGTGTTATTCGACAATTTAAATTGAATTGTATTTAATTGGATAACTTGGGTTTAGATAACATTGGATTCGAAGAGACCAGAGTCGGGTATTAGTAAATACCCAAATCCCCTTCAATTCTTTATAATTTGATGTATGGGATCAATAAGGTGAAATGGAATGATTTAAGTTTGGATACTTAGAAATTGACGTGAGAAATAAGTGACGACTATGACAATTTGTGAAATCTTATATTGATGCAAGTTACCCGGGTGCATATAAGTTGTATACTTTCGTATTCCTTATTAGATGGGTTTTACTCACACTGGTTTCGAGCCTGACTCGGGTGTTACTTTGATGTAATGCTCGGGTCAGATCGAGTATTACAGATTTTCAGGTAAGGACGTTCTGGAGCTCAGGAGGCGAGCTGGATGGCAGGGTCGTATGGAGAGTTTACTCTATGATATTGTATATGTTTGAGACATGTTAAATTGTATCTGTCAAATATTGTGTAAGATTGTTGTAACTCTGATATATCGATGAAAATTGATAGATACAGTTTTCTCTTTGTATAACTGTTTTTATTATGTGATATTATATTTTGATCCGCTGCGAATGTGAGGTTTCTGTGTCTTGTTCTTGTTTCTTCTTCTTTCTCTTTCTTCTTCTTTCTAACTATCTGGAATTTTCGGGATTGGAAATTCTGGGTCGTTGCAAATTAAATAGAATAAATTAAAAATACGTCATCAAAAATTAGATTCTAATTTGAATATATATTTTATTATAATTTAATTCAAATCCAAATATCTAAATAAATTAAATATTCAAATTTGAGGTCTCAAAATTGCAGGTTGTTACATAGAAGAAATTGTATAATATTTTCATATCAATATTTTCTATTTGATCATAGTTATATTAACCAGTAGAAAACTATTGAGCGAGTCTTTACATAGTTATCCAATAACGGTTAGTACGTAATCTCTTGGTTCCCCAAACAACCTTGAGTAATACATTCCAACATTTGGAAAGCATCTATACACTAGTCTCAATAGATATATCGATATTTAGTTTGGATACAGCTTGACTAGGAATATTTAAAATATATATTTATTTTAATGTGCCAAATCACTCACAATTACATCACATTGTTACTACTGTCACAAAATATATCATTTATGAATTTTTTTAGTTAAATATACTTTTAATTAAATTAATTAACATTACATAATATATCAAGTATATGATAGAAAGAAAACACATTTTATTTCGAACAAGATTAGTTGTGGATATAGATATATGTAACAATTACATAATTACCCCTAGGACATACTCTTCAGTCTATCAAGTTTAAATAGTTTACATCTTAAACTGACATTATATATTTTAACTAATTATATGTGAAATTTAAAAGTGAATATCTTATAGAATCTTCCACGAGCGTGCTGATGTGTACTTCATTGCTAGAAAGAACATGAAAATTGGTCAATTCCTTATCGTTTCTCAAATTTTAATTGATATGTGGATCAAAAACTACATTAATTGTATATCAAGCTAATAATCTTCACCTACCTATGGCATTTCCATCTTCCTGTTAAGATCACCATCTTTCCCTACCGATTTTAGGCATATTGACATCTTTGTCAACATAGATGTTTTCTTCATTACTCGGAACTAGACTTTCGCTGCCGCTATCTAAAGTATGATTCAATAATATTCTCATTTTTGAGAGAAAACACACATGTTAAAACTTATATTCCATCTGTGTGCTTTATTTAGATGTAAATTCATATTAGCCAGAGGGAGGCACAACAAATTTTCCAATATTCAACGTGCGAAAAAGAAACATTGTTTTTACTTCTACATCACAAAATCCAAAGATAACTTATGGCTCGTTTGGATCGACTTAAATAAGTCACTTTGTGAAAGCCAAAACTAATTAATTTTGACTTTCATAAAGAAAAAAAGACTTACATAACTAAAAAATGGTACTCATATTATATTTTGAGCATTTATACATTGAGTTTGATTAGTATTTTATAAATTGACTAAATCAAGAAGTTATTGGTTTATAATTACAAAATGAAGTACAAAATAAGCAAATCTAGATAATTTTTTTCTTTTGTTTTCAATACTTGCAAAATTTGATTGGTTTTTCCCTTACATATAATAAGGTAAAAGTAGACATTTAAATTTGACTTCGAATTAGATTTATAGTTCAATTTATTCTACATTTAAGTTCTGAATTTTTGTTGGATAACTTGATTAATGAAATTAGTATTCTTTTTTACAACAGATCTGCAGAAATATTTTAAATGAATATTGGAAAATGTTTCGAACATCTTCTAATAATGATGTGAAGTGAACGAATCTCAAAATACAGTTATTCCAAACTCGGTAACTCAAAGTTATATTCAAGTTGATTTATCGAATCTTCCATCTAATGCTAGTCTACGACCTCAAAATATCAAATTACCATCTAAATGATTAAGACATGGTTAGAAAAGCATATTTACAAAAAGGCCAGTTATCAATCTTCTTTGCTAATGCTTCCACAAACAGTACTTGGTGGACCAGTTTGAGGCTTCAGTCGAGCGTGATTTAACAATTAAAAGAATTGGTTGGAATATAGTGTGAACGAAGATGTCATATAGTGCTTACCATGCTACTTATTTCGTCCACAATTAATGAGTAGAAATACAGGTGATGCATTTATTTCAGGTGAGTTTAGGAATTGGAAATGTTATTAATTGCTTCATGAGCATGCTAATTCAGATGTTTATAGTGTTGCATATTTGAATAATGAGAATTTAGTGATTAAAAATCAATATGTTAAAATGGTAATTGAAAGCCAGTCAACTTAAAGTTACATTGATTATTGAAATCATCAAAATCTAATTAATTTCATGCATTCCATGACTATTACACTAAGATTTTCTTTTTCGTTGTCATGATGATCAAGAGGATCAATGAATAAGGAAAATTTATTGAATATCTACAGTAGCTAGCAAATGAAAAGACTTTTGTGATGACCCAACTTTTTGACCCCTGCGAATGACATTTAATACATCCACGATATTCATGTGTCGTTGCTAAAGCATTCGAAAAATGAGTTATCGTGGGATAAAATAAAAGAATAGAATAGAAAATCTCACAATAGAATGGTTAATTATAATATAACAATACGATAGTACATAAGGTTACTCCTTAACATAGAGTTACCAGAAGTACTACCATCATCCTAAGCAGTATAACCACCCGCCTTAACACATACTGATATAAAATATACATACATAAATAAACATAACAGCGAAAATAGATAGGTAGACAGATAATGAGCCTCATGCTTTTCCATCATCTTCAATAGAACCCACAGAGCTACTCTCGGACTACTCAAAAATAATTGAGTACCCAAGAATTTAGGAAAAGCAAATAACCCGGGTCAGACAATAAGTCTGGTATGAGTAAACTCTAAATAAAAGGGTGGAAATAAATAACAATATGTGACCATGCCGCCAAATGCAGAATGGGTTTCCCCTCACAAGAACAACACCCAACCATAAGTATTGGGTATAAATAATTAAACATCACGAAGTGAGCAAGTCATTTTCCAATGA
Source organism: Allium cepa (assembly GCA_030765085.1). Taxonomy (NCBI): domain Eukaryota; kingdom Viridiplantae; phylum Streptophyta; class Magnoliopsida; order Asparagales; family Amaryllidaceae; genus Allium; species Allium cepa. The sequence goes on from CM060939.1 coordinate 701,891,097, forward strand.
AATTAAGAAGAAATAAATTCAAGAGTTTGAATCAAAAATAAGGAAAGAGAAATCTTTCAATAATGACTAGAAGGGTATGCCCCTTATCAAAAGAATACCTCTAGACAATATACTTGTCATTTTCTTTATGATTCTCCCGAAAATGTACAAGCTGAACCCTGCCAACATTACTGAGCATTCAAGTATTTCACATTTCCGTGAGCGCACCGCCGAATCCAATTGTAATGATCCATATTTTACATATCAAAGGACCGTAAAATATTTTTATTTTATTCGGATAAGGTCTTATGTTTTATAATTTTGGAATATAACTCTTAGGGACATTTTACATGCCTGTGATTTTTTCTAAATTTCTTTATGACCATTTTGATCTTGAAAATTTTGTTTGGACTATAACTCTTGATAAGAGTCAAATTAGGGACTTAATCCAGTTTCATTGCTTCAGGATAATGGTTTTCCATTTCATAGAGTAGTCATAATAGAAAAAAGACCAATTATTAGAAAGCTATGCCAGCTTTAAGTTTTTAAAGCCGTTGGTCAAGATTAATGTGTAATTTGTTAAGCCCATTAGTGATCACATTAGTCTAATTAGAGAGCACTATAAATAGATGGCTGAAAAGTCAAATTAAAACTTTCCCTCTCATTCTAAATTAGATCTAAACCCTAATAAGCTCTAGATCTACCCTAATTTCATCCAAAATCACCCAAATTGCTCTCTATATTAAACTAGATTGCGGATTAGAGATTATATCCTCAATTAGAAGATAGAGATCATCGACTAGAACTCACCTTGATTTGTGGCCATAAAAACCTTTTCTAACTTTAAGACATGTTAATCCATGCACATGATATAGGTTTATTAGAAATCACCTTAATTTATGTTTATTTATTCATGTTATATGTAGATTGATTTTAGAAATTCCCTTGTTTACCTTACATTGATGGGTTGCAAGTTTGATAGATGAAATTGCTTGTTATTCTATGTCTGGATGATATGATTTGATGTATTTTGCTAGTGTTGTGCATGCATAGAAAAATAGATCGAATGATTGAGCAAATTGAAAGCAAAGTTGGTCGGAATCGGATGGAACTTGGTAGATGTGCGCTGGAGAATGGTTGGAAGAGGCATGATGAGCCGTAAATCAAATGGAGCTAAGTACATAACTCAACACCGAGTTATTCCTATAACTTGGTACCGAGTTATGGTAAAGAAGGCTATGACATGGTAGTTTGTACGGCTGGGTAGAGCATGGCTAGATGAGATGTTCTATGGCAAGATGTTGGAAAATTTGGCTAAGTGTTGTATTGGGGCCGATTTATCTCTAGAACTAGAAGATACGGCTTTGTATTGGGATCGAGTTATCAAAAAGGGATGAATTGGGGTCGAAAGCATCCAAGGAAGAGTGCTAGAGGCAAGGAAAGAGATGGCAGCCAATAATTGACTAAGTGTATAACTCGGTACCAAGTTATCACATTGCATGGGATGGATGAGGTATTTCTATGGCATGAAGAGGATGCTCTGTAGATCATGCTGGAGGTATTGGCTCATTTTTATCAGGTTGGATGACGATATAACAGTATGATGAAAAGTTATGGTTTTTGGATGTTAGCTCGTGTTGGAAGTAGCTTCCGAAGATGGTGGCTCGTAAAGGAAGGAGACATATGATTGGGAAATATGGATGGGTTCCTTGTGAATATGGAAACTGGATTAATCAAGAAAGGCTCGGTATCCAAATGGAGCGAAGGTGGGCTTGGGTATATATGCTAAGAAATCCTTGATATTTGGGGAGTTTTTCGTTGTACTCGAAGCAAGGATATTGTAAGTGGGGACGTCCATGGGTCAATTTAAGGATCTGCATACCTTGGACCCGTAGATTTGGGTCTAGTGTCCAGCTTTCGACAACGAGACACATATCCAGCTTTTGGCTATGAGATACGAGAGTACAATAGTGAACCAGGATTTCCATTAATCCCTTGTTTTGGGGTTATATGATTTATCATATATTCATTGCACAAGGAGTGATAGTTAGGATTGTTGATGGATGTTATGGATGCTTCAGTTGTTTTCTTTAATAGGCTATCACTCATAGGTATCAGGGGAAGTCGGTATTGGAGATAGGAATACCTGAAAGACTGATATCCTTTATCTAGTTTGCACTATATCTTTATGATATTATAGAGTAGCATATTATAGTGTTATATGCTAACCCTATGGTAGCAGGGACAAGTTAGGTAGGGCTCGTGTACTCTTGTTCCTTATTATATTTACCTGTATAGTATTTTGAGAATCATTTACCGCTCACACCAAACTATTGTCCGATCCAAGATTTTATGATTTTCTTCTTATTACCTGGGTGCTCTTTGATTAATAGGCTAGAAAACATGCCTATGTGACACAACAGTTGTTCAAAGGACGAGCTAGATGAAGCTATCTCGTACTATATACATATATGGAGTCTATGTTGATTCCGTTGTGTAGCACTGGGAAGCCTTAGTAGATACTGCTTACTATTTATATTTGAGGCGGTTTTTGAGTTTGTTTCTGTTGTATAAACTGTTATTGATATATAACTATGTGGATATTATGCTTTGATAGTTTTTTCACATTATTACCGTCTCTTATGTTATATCTAAGATATTACATTTTATCCATGCACTGTGAGATATGATAGTTTATATGCTATATTGGTTTATTTCAACCTTGATGATCATACTATATGGTCGGGCACGGACAGTGCACTATTTATATTTCGTTGGTGCTTGTGGTGTAGAGCGTTCGTCCCACCAATCAAGATTGGATGTGAAGATACCTTAATGGAAACAACCCCACATAGCTATATGTCCACTTGCTTCTGATGTTAGTCATTTTCGATAGAGGATATCAATACTCAAATGAGGAACAAATCATCTTACATTGACTAATCTCAAAGTAAAAAGTGGAATCTATACTTAATATATAACTTTTGGGAATAATGAAAACGATAATATATGGAAATTAAATCTCATATCCTTACCACTACTCGTCAATTTCAAACTTTTACTATCCCTTGATTGAAAATGAAGCGGGCAAATGAAGGTATGGTACCTTTACGTTTTTCCTTAATGATATTTTTGACCTTTGAGATAGAAATGAGATTCCACACCTCAAACGTTCAGAGATAATAATATGACTAAATCCTTGCCATATAAGTGATATTATTTACAGAAAATAAATTTCTTGTTCTTTTCAAAACCGAATCAAACTTTTAAATTTTTAAAACCGAGCTTGTGCTTAGATTTCACAACACAAATATTAACTTTAAACAGCATTATTTCAAATGTTTAATTAACTTCAAACATGATTAATTACTTCAAATACATTTACTTAAAATAATTAATTAACTTTAAACATGATTAATTACTCCAATTATTTTTATTTAAAACACTTGATTAACTTTAAACATGATTAATTACTTCAAACATCATTATTTAAAATGATTAAAATACTTTAATCATCAATATTCAAACGATTAATTGACTTTAAAACATCCTTATTAAAATAATTAACTAGCCTTAAAAATCGTTACTGAAAATGATTAATTAATCTTTAAAACATCATTATTAAAACGATTAATTAACTCAAAAACATCATTTTTTAAGATGATTAATTAACCTTAAACGTCATTATTAAAATTATTAATTAATCTTTAAAACATCATTATTCAAATAATTTATTAACTTTAATACATCGTTATTATTATTATTTTTCTTTTTTGAATTTACTTTAGAAGAACCTAGCGGACCGGTAAACTCTTGAGGGGAATTAAGTTGCGCATGTCCGCTTAAAACATCATTATTAAAATGATTAATTAACCTTAATCTTTATTATCAAAATGTTTACTAGTTTTAAACATCATTATTCAAATCTTTAACCAAATTTTTTTTTTAATCCCAAGCATGGGATCAACAAAAAAAATTTCAAAAGAGATGATATTTTCAAAGTACCGATATAGCGATAGTCGCTGTAAAGATATTTCCATCAAACATTTTGTATTTCATATATTCATCCAAACATCTCATTAACCTAAGCATATGTATACTCAAATGTAAATAACATTCTAAATGCAAGATAAAAAATTTCACTTTATAACTTATGCACTTCTAAGTGTGTCGTAGTGACCTATTCGCTAAGAACACTTCGTCGTCATTTCAAGTTCCCTGTAAACATGCTATGTGCCATCCGCTTTCAAGTGGGAACCAAACAAAACAATATTACTCCAAACTTATAACATAAAAAATCAACTAATTAATATCATTTTTAAATCTTTGGTTTCAAAGAGATATTTACTAATCAAAATCCACACAACCACAAATCAAAGCTACTTCAACCTAGCACTAATGTGCGGATCTAGTTTTCTTTTCAAAGACTTGAGATTTAGTGCCTTGGAAGTAAAATTTGGCTCGACTTAGGCATGTGTGGGCTCGACCGTGATTTTGAGTAGGGGTTTTGGGCCTTATTGTGGAAGATAAGAGAAGTAGTGAGGAAAAGAAGTGTTTTTAACTATTTTAAGGATTTAAAGAGTGGATATATTTAACTTTAAAATTATAAAGAAGCCATGGTAGTGAAAATGGAAGCTTGGAAAAGAAATAGGATTTTGAAATGAAGAAAGTGAAAACGAAAATAAGAATTGAAAAATATAGAATTGCATTTATATAAATGGCTAAGTGAAATGTCCAAAATGCCCTTGATAATTGCAAAGCACCATAACCTCCATATTTTTGATGCCACCTTACCCTCCCCTTCCTTACTTCACACGAAACTAAACGCCCTTTCATTAACATCAACTCATCACTTCATAAGATTTGATGTTTCCTTTTACACTTTTCCTTTTCTTTTTAAATTTTAAAAGAAAACTCAAATTTACTTTATTACTTCAAGTAAATATTTAAACTTATTTATCTCTAACCGAAGCATATATTATTTATATATATGTGAATATATATACTCTGGTGTACATAACATACCTAATAACTCTTAGGCGATGAAGAGTCGAAAATCTGAAAAATGATTTTCGGTCACATTTTCGATTTTTCTTCGAACTAACTATTTTAGTAAACCAAATTTTTAAAAAAAAATTGCCATAATTAGTTATTATTAAAAGGTGGTTTATCTGAGTTATAGAATTCATTATTTAAATATTAAAAAAGTATATAAATATTCAAATTTAAAATGATTAAATTACGAGTCTCCGTAAGGTATTGAGTATGACATAACTTCTCGAATACGACATAACTCAACTTAGAAATGGCACTTAGAAAACTTGGCTTTCAACACATGTCTCCGTAAGGTATTGAGTATGGCACGTAGATGATATTTTTACTTCTTCTCTTTCTCTTCAAATAGATAAGAATGTCATCAACAAAAACAAGAACAAGTTTATTAAGAACATTTCAAAATAATCAATTTACTAAGTCCACAAAATAAGCTAGTGTATTTGTCAACCCAAACAGCTTAAAATTTAGATAACAACCCATTCCCAATAACTCTCCAAAACACATGAACCCGATAAAAAACATATCAGAGAGAAAGAGATGATTTTGATTAGAAATGGACACATTTAGACACATAGTGTCAAGATTTTTCGGACCCCCACTGGGGTTTGGCACACAAAGAGGATTACTTAAAATAACAAATTTTGGGATTAGTATGTTCATCAGTTTATACGAAATAAAACTGAGGGAAGCACTTGTATCGAATAATTCCCTTATAGGAAGATCATAGATGGATAATGTACCTTGCAATACGCACTTACCCTTCTAACCTGAAGATTTGGATGGATGGTATATCTTCTATGGAAAAAACCAATTCCTGAGACTCCTTTTTTGGAAAATAGAACTCATTCTTCATGTGTCCTTGCTTGTGACAATTGTAGCACATTGGATCGCTAGTTGGGTCAGTGAACTGATTTGCAAAGTGACCTATCTTGTTGCACTTGAAACAATGAACATTGGCAAAGTTGGGCTGCTTCTTCTGTGCTGGAGCCCCACCTCTGGATTTCTACCCTGCCCAATGCTTCTTTCTCTTACACTTGAAATTCGACTTGCTACCGACTGGTATTATTGATAAAGGCTTGACACTACTTCCTTCTGGACTCCTGCCTTAATACTAAGAGCTTCGAACCTCAAAGCCATACTGATAAGGTTGGTGTATGTACCCATAAGATATTTGCTACTGGAACTCTTGCTACATCCATAAACATTTCATTTTTCTTGAGTGATGTGTCTATAAATCCAAGTCCAGAATGGGATAAGGCGTTGATCTTATGCTCTTACTATGAACTGTCAAATATTCTTACTTTAAATCAAGGAAATTTCTAAACAACCGAGTCCTTCTGACTTCTAAAATAAACCGTGCTTCAGAAAACTTCCTTAAACAAGGCCTAAGAAAATTCCCTTCCAGAGAATTTTCTATTACTGAATCCCATGACTTTTGAAGTTGTCATGATGCCAACAACCATTTCTCTATATCACCCAGTCGAAGACCTCCAAATATTCTTCCATACGAATAGAGCCATATCTAAGCAAAAAGAGGATCCACAGTTGGCCGAGAAGATTAAAAGGCTTAAGGTTGGATCGGAGATTGATGATCTAAAAGATTTTAATCTTGACCAGAGGGGATGGTTGAGAAAGAATGGATGGTTGTGCATTCTGAATGTTGAGGACTTGAGGAGAGAAGTTCGTAGGGAATCTCATCGATCCAAATTTTCGATTCATCCTGTAGGAACCAAGATGTACAGAGACATGAAAAGGAGTTTCTAGTGGGAGGGCGTGCAGAAAGATGTTCGCTTATGGGTAAAGCAGTGTGAACTGTCAACACATAAAAGTCGAACATCAAGAACCGAGTGGATTGCTTCAACCTTTGGGGATACCAGTTTGAAAATGGGATTCGATATCCATGGATTTTATAGATGGGTTGCTAAAGTTGAATCGAGTAAATGAAAGCATAGGGGTTACAATGGACAGGTTGACTAAGAGTGTCCATTTTATTCCAGTTAAGTCAACCAGGATGACACCTATCTTAGCTAATTTGTTTATAAAAAACATAGTTAGACTACACGGAATTCCTAGCAGTATAGTCAGTAATAGAGATATTTTGTTTACTAGTGAGTTTTGGAAGAGTCTACAGGATGTGTTAGGTACCAAGCTCAAGATGAGTACTATGTATCACCCTCAGACAGATGGACAGACAAAGAGTGTCAACAAGATGCCCGAGGATTTGTTTAGAGCTTATGCGCTAGATTTTGGTGGATCTTGGGAAGATCACCTACACTTAGTTGATTTTTTATATAATAACTTTTATCATACTAGTATAGGCATCTTTCGAAGCTTTGAATGGAAGGCCATGCAAATCACCGACATGTTGGTTGGAAGCTGGAGACAGATTAGTCTTCGGTCTAGACCTAGTAAGAGGGGCAACAGAGAAGATTGAATTAATCTGGTATAGGATGAGAGAAGTTCAATCTAGATAGAAGTTTACATACATAAGAGGCGTAAGGACCTAAAGTTCTCAGTTGGAGATAAGGTTTTCATTAAAGTATCACCGATGAAGGTGTGGTAGGATTCACAAAGTTAGGGTAACAAGCACCGAGATATGTTGGACCATTCCCAGTTATAGAGAGGATTGGAAAGCTCGCGTACAGAGTAGACTTACCAAGTAGTTTGGCAGGTGTCCATCATATGTTTCATGCGTCTCATCTTTATAAGTATGTGCATGATCCAGAGAGTACTATTTCTCTGACTGCATTGGAAGATTTAATAATAGAACCGCATCTGACTTTTGTTAAGCAACCAGTTCGGGTTGTAGCGAAAGATGAGAAGAAGTTAAGAAATAAGACAATCAAGTTGATGAAAGCTCGGTCGAGCGACAATGAGAAGGACTATACTTGGGAGACAAGACAGGATTAGAAATAATTTTATTGATCTGTTGTAAGGGTATGTTCTATATTTGCTTTATATAGACTGTTTCCAGTTAGCTAGGCTAGTATTATAGTTTGGAGATGTTACATATGATTGTAATGATTAGTATTGAGTCCTTACATAATTTCGAGGACGAAATTCTTTAAGGAGGGGAGCTTGTGACACCACTAATTTTAAATAACATTATTCAAGAGATTTAATTAGATAAATTAAATAGAATAATGTAAAGACTAAGTGATAAGGAGATTAAGATTTGAAAACTAAATTGAGGCCATGCTTAACTAAATGAAATCATAAGAATGGGTTTATAAAATGGTTTTATAAGCTAACTACTCAAGAGAATAAGGTAAGGGTATTTTGGGAAATAGCAGTGCACCATAATCTCATAACCTCTAAACTGTTACTTCACTCTTCATTTCATACATTTAAAAATCAGAAACAAAAGCTAAGGAGAGCTAAGGCCGGCTATACCCTAGGATAAAAAGAGTTCCAAATCAAGTAGAAGCTAAGGATTTAAGTAAAGAAGAATTAAACAAGATCAGATCTCAAGTTCTTTGGCCAAATAAGGTGAATAATAATCAAAACCATATCATATATGTTTTTATGAACATCTATATTTTGGTTTAAAGTTTAAAACCATTTGGATGATCTGAATGATGATATGCTTTGATTATATGCCTTGTTGATTTAAACATGTGTGTTTTTTCAAGGTTTGATTCGATTTTGAGGTTAAAATCATATAAAATGGGTTTTGAATGCCATGAGGATTTAATATGTTATGTAAACATTATTTTGAAGATAGGTTTAGATTTTCGTAATTATCCAAGCTATGCATAATTTATTATGAATTTTGAATGGAAGAAATGAAAATTTTGGGTTTAAAATTAATTTCGGCAATTACATGGAGTATATTGGGTTTGAAATTTATATGTGTTATAGAACATATTAAAAGTGAGTTAAGATGATTTTTGGGGATTCTTCCTAAATGATTTACTATGGAAATTAAGTAAATTAAATTTGAGGACTTAAATGTCATAATTGTTTTGTTAAAGGGCAGGGCTTCTTTGCTAGGGTATTTTAATTATAAATGGATGAATTCAGTAGCCTTTTTGAAAATGATTTGACAAAGGATTTGGCAACCAATCACATTTTGGCAATAAGGCGAGTTAGGTATAAAGAAGTTTCTTTTAAAGGAAATAAATTAGTTTTGCTTCAAATTACAAGCTCCTACTTCCATTCGCTTGCTTCCGAAATCATCCTAGATTGCATTTCAAACTCATTCGAAACCAATACACATGATATCAAATGGTTGGTATGTAATGTATTGGAGGAAGGCAAAAGGGGATAGTGTCGAAAGCTAGCTTTCGAAGGGGTTGATGTCATTTTAATAGCTTTCGAATCAACCTACTAGCCTTTGTTTTCCTTCCGAAAGAGTTACCGCTTGTTTTCTAAGAAGCTTTTGAAAGAGTTACAGCTTTTGAACGGGTTGCCGCCTTTGTTTTAAAAAGTGGCTTTTGAGTATGTTGTCGCATATTAAGTTTTAAAAAAGTGCTTTCGAAAGCGTAGTTTTTTTTGAATTAAGTTGAAACCTAGATGTCATCTTCACACCTTTTGAATGGGTTAAAGGCTGCTTTTCTACATAGCCTTAAACAATGCTTTCGAAAGGAAAGCTTTTATTTTATTAATATTGAAGTCTCATCCTAATGCTTTTAGAAGGGTTCCAGTAGTCACTTATTAAAGATTTTGAAGGCAATGGTTTCAAAAGGTCGTTTCGATGTTATCCTTCTCCCTATTATTTTACTTAAAGGTTATTGCTTTTGAAAGAGTGGTTTCGAAGCCATTTGTTTCTCCCAAATTTCTTTTGCTTGAAGATTAATGTTTTCGAAAGGGTTACTTTCGCTTATGTTCACTTTGACCCAAAAGTTATATTTAAGGTCAAACCCAAAGATTTGGAAAGAGATACATTCAAATGGTTTCGAAGCTATGCATTTATAAATCCTACTTGGACTAAGAGGTTCTGAAGGATGGGCTTTAATACTTTTGAAAGGAATGTTTTAATGGTTCAAAAGGAAGGTTTTGATGCTTTCGAAAGAGATTTTTTGAGTGTATCGAAAGTCATATAATTTAGTGTTTTGAGAAGAAGGTTTGTATACTTTCGAAGGATATATTAAATTGGTTTCGAAGGGGAAGGTCTAAGGTTTTGAAAGCCTTAATTTTCAAAACTGAGTACCCAATCTCATTTTTAACGAAAAACCCGTGACAATATAAAAGATTTTTAAAATGGCATTTTACTTTGGAGTTTTTGAAGAAGCTTTCCTTATTAAAGATAATAGGTTAAAGGTATAATCCACATTTCGTTTAAAAATGATTACAAGGATATTAAACCATGGATGGTTGTGTTATCATGTTATAATTAGATACCATGTGTGCTTCTTCTATAAACAGATTCAATTTATAATTAACCCATAACTATATATTGGAGTGCTAAAGGAAAAATTACCAGTTAGGTTGATCCAGTAGTGAATATATATTGAGCTAACTCCTGTATGAGCAGAGTTGCATCGAGGAGGCCAAGTAGACTAGAACATAGGATGCCCAAAGATTGATTAAAGAGTTGTCAGTTTAGACGAGTTCATAGTAAACCAATGAAAACTATGTATGAAAATAGTTATTGGCAAGGGCCAACAGGTTCTTAGTGATTCCATGAAAACTATGTCTGGATTAAGTTATTGAAGGAGATCAATAGGTTCATTGTGCTCGCATAAAAACTATGACTTGAGAAAGTTATTGGTGGATACCAATTGGTTTATAGAGATCCTATGGAAACTATGATTGGATGATAGCATTGGTAGGGAACCAATAGGTTAATAGTGACCCCATGAAAACTATGAAAGTGGATAGGACTTCGATAAAGAACAATAGGTTGTTAGTCAGCCCTTGAAAACTAATAGGTTAATAGTGACCCAAGAAACTATTACTGAGACAGATAGTCAAATGAATGGGGATGAGAAATTTAGAATGTATTAAATGTTTGCATATCATCATGTTATATTTTATTATGTTATGATTTAACCATTGTGGATGCAGGTGCACCGTATATGGTTATTATAAATTTTGGTTAATATACTATTGATGGAAAAATCTGTTCCGCTAAGCGACGTGGTCTCACTACACAACGATATGGTTCGAGATGGTAGGTTATTATTCATACTAGACTTTTTGTCTGACTCGAAGTTTATATTTTTCCTTAAACTCTCGGGTGCTCAATTGATTTTGAGTAGTTTGAGAGTTAAGGTTTTCAGGTTCTCCTTTAGATGAATAAACTTTCGGAGATATGCAGAACGCAAGCTAGCTATTAGGAGTTCTTTCCATTCGATTTCGTGGTGATTTAATTGTAATGTCAAAGTTGTTTAATTGCTTAAGTTTTGACTGTGATCAACCAAGGGGCATCATTATATGTCGCTCTTAGCGTATTTTTTAATAATTATATTTCTCTGAACTTGATTTATAAATTTGGGATTATGTAATGAATTTAAAATGTGTTTGAAGTGAAATGAGAAAATTTTTTTGTAATTTTAAATTTTTTCATATCCATGTGTTTCTGTGGTATCATTGTATCTAACATTACCACATTCGGTTATTAAGAATTAATAACTATGAATGAATGCAGCATCTGTAGCAGTTAGTGCCTCCAAGTTGGGGATGTTACACTGATGTCAACTAGAGATATCAACTGGAGATAGCTGATATCAACTGAAGATAGCTTATATCAACTTGCAATAACTTAATGTCAACTAGTGGTATCAACTGGAGATAGATGATATCAACTAGAGACATTAATTTGCGATAGTTAACATCAACTAGAGGTATCAACTTGCGATAACTAATATTCACTTGAGATATCAACTTGCGATAGATTAATGTCAACTAGAGATATCGATCAGAGATAGTTGACAACAACTAGAGATAAAAACTTGTGATGGCTAATGTCAGTTAGATATATCAACTTGCGATAGCTTAATATCAACTAGAGACATCAACTGGAGATAGTTAATATCAACTAGAGATATCAACTTGTGATAGCTTAATATCAACTAGAGATATTAACTAGAGATGGCTTCATATCAACTGGAGGTATCAACTGAAGCCCATTGTAGCTTACAAGCTTCTGAACGCGGCATTATATTTGGTGAAAGGAAGCCATTGTGGCTACCAAATGTATGAACACGACATCGTATTTGGTAACGTTGATGGAAGGCCTTTGTGGCTACCAAAATGTCAGATCACGACCTTGAATTTGGTAATGGTAGTGGAAATCCTTAGTAGCATACCCTTGTCTATTCATGACTTCACGAGAGTATAAGGCATTTATAGCATCGAGATGTCCATTCACGAAAACATATGGGAATATGAGGCCTTGGTGGCAACTTAATTATCTATTCATGATAAAATTGTCAGAAGAAGAAAATAAACACCTAAATGATAACCTTAAGTGTCTAATACCGTTATTTAACCAGTAAGAGTGAGGCCTGAGCGGTAATTTAAAATGAACTGAGTATTAAAACTAGTCGGAAATGTTGTGAAGGGATATCTTACACTTATGATGAAAATGATGACTTGTGTTTGATTATGTTGGATGTTATTTACATAATATTATGTAATTGATGATTAATTGTAATAATGAGGGGAAAACTCATTTCATGACTATATGATTATTTTTTAGGATAAATTATTACTCATATCAGGCTTTATGTCCGACCGGTATTTTTATTATTTCTCATAAACTCATGGGTACTCATCGATTAGGTTGAGTTTATACTTTATAGTATAGACCAATAGCTTTTGGAAATGATGAATAAGGACTCTGAAGATGAAGCCGGAGGCTTATTTGCAAGTAAAAACTATTTTAGAATTCTGTTATGCAAAAAAAAAAAATTATAACCGGTTAAGTTTCCATGTTGACATCCTCGTACATATAATTATATTTTATTATATATTTACCCCTACGTGAGAACGAGACGGGTTAATATTGATGTGACCACTTTTTTAAAACATTTTGATGCAATAAAATTATTTAGATGCTTTGTTTATTTGGTATTATGAAAAATTCACACTGATCTCACTCTATCGTTTGAAAATAATTATAGTGATGACTTCAGCATCATCGGCGTTCATTTTTGTGTCTCGAAGTGTATATGTTGCAGTTACTCAAAGTAAATTTGATTAATTAAGTGTGAAATGCTTAAAAAGTTTAATTGAATGGACCAAGGGTAAAATAATGCAATTAAATTTGGTCATAAAAATAAAAATAAATAAATTTATATGCTTTAATAAAGGGGGTTATATATTAGGGGAAATGAATTATTGGACATAAAGAGATTTTAGCCCAATTCCAAATCATTAACTCTTATGCTCCTAACTTTATCGTTCTCTTCATCACATTTGTTTCATAAAACAAAACAAAAGAAACAAACACAGCAAAGCCAACCACCATTACTATGGAGAGAAAGGTGGAAACACTAAAGGAGGATTAATGCTTTCATTTTTATTGAGAAGAAGACATTTTAATCAAGTTTTCCAACTAAGGTGGGCAATATTTACTCGATTTCTATACCTGTCTGTTTAGATTTGGATATAACTTGTCTTTGCTACTTTAAATGATGATTATCATGTTTTGATGATAATAGAATTATTCTACATATGTTTGGGTGCTAAATATCGTTGTTTTCGATATGTTAAAACAGCAAACGGGAATTTACATTCTCCAGATGGCTTGGAATTTTAATACGATGCTTTAAAATAGAGAGATGAGTTTTAATTTTCATAACTTTTGAATAAGAAATGATTTATAATGATTTTGTTAAGTTGAAAATAAGCTGTTTTGGTTGTAAATTAATATTTAAAAATGTTAAAACTTAATATTTTGATCTGAAATTTTCAGTAAAGGTAAAGAAAAATGTTTTTGAATTTCGTTTTTTGATTTTTCCTCATGAATTTCCGAATTGATATGAATTAAATGATTAGGCAAAAATTATTTCTAATTAATGAATTAATTATATAAAGCAATCAATTAACACCATATTAAAAGGATAAAATCATAGCTAGCTTTAGAGATTTTTGCACTATACAAAAGTAACGAATAAACCAATGACCCGTGTAAAAAATTTGCCAAAAATTAGTTACTTTATTATGAAAATATAGATTTTTGACTCAATTACATATTTTCCATTATAGACATGCAATAGCTATTATGATAGCTATAAGTTAGAAATGCCATAACTATCAAAGTTGGACACGCGATAGTCATTAAAGCTAGATTTGTGATAGCCTTAGAAGTGCAATAACACTAGACATGCAATGGTTGTTTTAGATATGTGATACCTTAACGTGTGATAGCACTTAGGTTGGAAGTGCGATTACACTTATTTTAAATGTGTGATAGCACAAAAATTAGGAATGTGATAGCTTAGACATGCGACAACTTCTATATGTGATAATTTAGGCATTCGATAACTTGGAAATGTGATAGTTTAAACGTGTGATAGCTTAGATTTGCGATAGCTCCGCGGTGCGATAGCTATATATTAGCAAATTGAAATTAATCTCTTATTTAAATATGAGAATTTTGGATAGCATCTTGGAAGTCAGGTTCCAAAAAGTTTAAATTGAATTGTTTAATTTGAATTTCGTAGAAGTGAAATTATGAAGAGAAATAATAAACTAAAATGAAATATTTTATTGAAAATGAGAAAACGGTTAAGCTTAGGAAAACTAGGAAACGATATATTGTATCATTTAGAAAGAAAAATAATAATATTTTACCTAAAAGATTGAAATATTTTAGTCTAAACATGAAGATCTATAAATATATAGGGTACATAACTAATGACTGAAAGAAATGAACTAAACCTAAGATCTTAAAATATGTCAATCCATAGAGTTATTGAATGACCAAAGGTCAAGGCTTAGTGAAGTCTAGATTCAATCGTATATGACTAGATGCCAAGTCTTAGAAAATATATTCAATTCAAAAAATTTAACTATAGCATGAGTAATAATATCAAAATAGATGTATTTTAATGAATGAATCAATGATGTGAAACGAACGTGTTTTTTAGAGTATGAGGAGCACCTGAAGCTTAGTAAAAGCGCTTGTTAGAATGTATTTAGGCGTTTGCATTCAACCTCCTATGAGAGCCAATGAAGCTATAGTCAGCATGAATACCATAATGAAATGATTGGTCTTTTCATCACTGACGTTGTTCGAGAAGAAGATAAATCAGTGTTAGATATACCTAGGGAGGTAATCACTAAATAAAGTTAAAAATAGCTTTAATGTTAAAACCTAAATAGGAGTGTAAGTGATGCATGTGAATGTGCAGATGATTATATGACATGCTTCATAAAATTATTCATGAGTACAAGATAAACTTAAACTGAAATGGATAAACATATATGACATGATTCATAAAGGAATAATAAGCATAATGGATACTTACGTTTGAAATGATGCTATTTGTATGCTTATGATACAATGATTTTATTACATGATATAATGTAATTGCTATTGTTGATTTAGCTAAGCGACATGGTCTTACCATGTGTTATGTTCAGAAAATGTATTGCTCATACCAAAATTTATATTTGCTCCGTACATTTATTATTGTTTTCTCCATAAACTCATATTTACTGTTTGTGTACCATTCAAGCATGTTGAATTTACGGACTTAATCAGTTTTTTCAAAGACCAATAAAAACTCTGAAAAATGAAGCAGAAGGCCTAGTGGATATTAAAGTTTATTTCAAAGTCGAACAAAGTTTATAATTGTCTTCCTAGTCATGCTGTTGACAATATATTTTTATACATAGTCAAAAATGAGATTTTACAGGTTGCTGAAAAAAATTCGAAAACAAAATGGACAGCTAAGATAGCTGCTCCGTAGATCCACACTGCATCATTAGAGAAGTTGACCGAAAGAGTCAACATTTGCGTCTTCTTACTTGTTCTTTATATGGCGTTTACCTCCATGCTGCCAGTGTGCGCGCTCTTCCTTTTTAGGACAGTTGACACGCACACCATCAACTTCTAGAATCTTTAATGTATATTTGTTTTAAGTCGCCCGCCATATCGCTAAAGTCATCAGTTGACTTATGAAGCAAATCTTAAACATTTTACATTGAGATTAAAAAAAAAAAAAAAAAAAAAAAAAATAGAGAAGCAATAAGGAACTGAGATAAGATGGCGTCATATTGAACTGGTTACAAAAACCTAGTAGTAATGGGAGCTACATTTTTCTAATCATTCTAGGTCATTACCTTTTAAAAGCGTCTGCTAACTTTTAAGGCAATAGCTACTCATCATTTAAAATTATATACTAATACATTTTGGGTTATAAATCACATCTTCTGTAGATCAATAGTACTGATTTGGAAACATATGCATTTGATAATGTAAGAACGCATGGTGATAAAATTGCTCTAGTGCAAGCCATTAAAGCAATTTTAGAATATTATATAACTTCATGAAAACTATACATGCACGTATAATTGATAATTGACAGGATTCAAGTATACATGCAACTTTTTGAAGATAATCAACACATATTACACATCTTAGAAGCCGAGAAACCATCAGTTCAAGATGTTGGATTCGATTTCTTCTAAGCTCAATCCTTTGGTCTTAGGTACGTAGTATATTACAAATAAAAGTGACACCAGAGCTATATGGAACCAAATAGAAGAAAAAGATTATCTTGTCCTAGCAACTCCTGCAAAATTAGACATTATATTATATTATAAGCTACCAACGATCACTGCTTCCTTAGACATTTCAGTGTCCCAGATGAATATTAAATTATACTTCTTGTTTGTTTGATTGTTGTTGGAGTTGTTGATGACTGCCGAAGTGATTCAAAAAACATATGAGTTTTCATATTTGAGAGAAGACACACATATTAAAGTTTTTTTTCCCCACCTAAATGCTTTATTTAGCGTTACAGTATACCTGATAGATTGAGACATGATGAATTTTCCAAGGTTTATTCATATGTACTGCAACATTGATGTGAAAAAAGAAACATTATTTTACTTCTACGTCACAAATCCAAAAAAGACTTAATCCAAGCAGCTCAAACTTCGAAACGAATTTGATTAGTATTTTATAACTTGTTTTACAAAATTAAGTGCTAAACAAGAAAATCTGACTGAATTTTTCTTTCTTCTCTTATTTTCAATGCTTTACTTACAAAATCTGACTGACTTTTCCCTTACAGAAAAAATAAGGTGAAAGCTGACGTTTATATTTGACTTTGAATTAGATTTATACTTCAGCTTATTCTGTATTCAAGTTAGTATACTGAATTTTTGGTGGGTAACCTGATTAATGAAATTAGTGTTCTCTTTTAATGCAGATATGAAGAAACATTTTAAATGAACATCGGAAAATATTTTTAACATCTTCTAATGGTTTCGTGAAGTGAACGAATCTTAAAACACGGTTATTCTAAACTTGCTAACTCCAAGTCGTATTCAAGTTGATTAGCAAATCTTCCATCTGATGCTAGTCTGCACATCAAAATTTCAAATTACCATCCAAATGACTAGGACATGGTTAAAAGAGCATATTTACAAATAGGTCCTTATCAATCTTCTTTGCAAATGTTTCCTCAAACCGTAGTTTGCGGAATAGGTTGACGCATCAATCAAACATGTTTTAACAATTACAAGAAATGGTTGGAATTTAGTATGAATGAAGATTATGTATATTTTTTACCATGCTACTAATTTCGTCATCCACAACAAATAAGCAGAAATACAAGTAATGCATCTATTTCAGGTGAGTTTAGGAGTTAAAAATGTTATTGAAGGCTTCAAGGACATGCTAATTCAGATGCTTATAATGTTGCATAATTGAATTACAAGAATTTAATGAATCAAAATCAACATACTAAAATGGTAATTGAGAGATAATCAATTCAAAGTCAAATTGATTATTGAATCGTCTAAATTTAACTCTTGCATGCTTTAGATATCTATTACACTAAGATTTGCTTTTTCTTGTCATGATGAATCAAAGGGCTAGATGAACAAGAGAAATTTCTTGAATTTCTACAAGAGCTAACTTAATGAAAAACCTCTAGTTGATGCTATTGTTTTGAAAAAATGCACCACATTTTTTTTTAAATGACATCGTTTCACACTGTGTTGTTAAAGCGCTTAACGATTTTATAGCGTTGAAGGTGCAGAAAACTATATTGGAGATATATCAAAAAATAGTGAAGGTGTAAAAATATTTATTGGAGTTAAATTAAATCTCTAAAGTTGATTTATTCTCATTCCCACATTATTGATACAAAAAAATATTATTTTTCACTCCTATATAACAAAATCAAAGAAATCATGATCCATGAAGTTAAGATTTGGTGAATGAATAGAGTTCTAATTTATGTTGAACGTTTAGGACTTGAACATATACCTTTACCCTAGATTTAATGATTTGGTTTATAAGTGAACTAGTCGAATTAACCTTTTTATATTAATGTTCTTAAAGCGGATATTAAAAGCTCTTGATTTAGCGGGCATAGCGGGGAATGTTACAACTTGATATCAGAACTTAGGTTATGAGACACTTGAGAAAATAAAAGTTAAAGTAAAAATCTAAGAAGAAAATGAACACCTTGGAGATGGGTATGCACCATATATATAACGTACTTGTGTCTTTGATAGAGATTTACAGGTAAATACACACACACTACTGCGTGCACTCTTTACTCCTATTTCTTACGAGTGCTCGCTTATGTAGAAAGCAAGAATGGAGACAAGAAGTGGACAATTGACATTAAGGGGAGCAAGGGAAAATGTTAGTAGGGGAAACTGAAAGTATGAAAATGAAAGAACAAGGAAGTGAAAAAGAGCATAACAAAGCCACGATTGTAGGCATTCAGATGCCAGCACCGACAGCTAGAAATGTGGATGTGAATGCATTCTTTCAGCAGTTTGTAACGAACTAAGTACAACAACAAATATCACCGAAATCGCCAATTGTGTCGGGGGCCTGGTGATGCAGCTTGCAAGTTAGGGTTTGGTTAAGATGGAACCAGAATTTTCAAAGTCTTGGGGAAGAGATGTTTGATGGGATGAAATAAGTGTTGGACGCTAGTGAAGAAGTCCCCCCTACTAGAAGGGTAAGAAGGGCCAACAGCAAAAGGAAAGCTCGGGAAGGAGAAACATGTAAGTATATTTTTTTAGATCACTTGTTATAATTTGAATAATATTGGCATTATCCATCTAATAGCCCAAAATCGATTGGAGTAGCTAAGGTTAAATGTTTTAATTACGACAAGTTAGGCCATAAGAAGATCGACCGTCCAAATTCAAGACAAGCAAAGTATATGTTGTGGAAAGATCAACAACTGGACCCTCCACGTACGATTTTAATTTCCAACGTTTCTGTTAGAAGTATGTTTAATAGTGGTGCTGCACACTCTTTCATTTTGAAAGATTTCTTTGATAAACTTGGGTTATACGTTACCCATTTTGATACTGTAACACCCCTTATTGTGAAGTGTCATAATATGAGATTGAATTAATGGTAAGAATTTATTAAATAATAATTAAGAGAATTTAATTAAAAAATTACAGATGAGAAATTTGATTGATTAAGTGTGTGACACTTAAAAAGGTGATTAAATAAACCAAGGGTAACTAGTGTAATTAAATTCAACTATAAAGATAAAAGGAATAAATTTAAATGTTTCAGTGAAAGAGATTATATATTAAGAGAAAGGGA
Organism: Allium cepa; assembly: GCA_030765085.1. Lineage (NCBI taxonomy): Eukaryota > Viridiplantae > Streptophyta > Magnoliopsida > Asparagales > Amaryllidaceae > Allium > Allium cepa. Next base: position 701,910,841 of record CM060939.1, read on the forward strand.
TTAATAAGATTGGGTAAGAATGGATTTTAGCTCAGGCCTAAATTACTAACTCTTATACCCTTAACCTCATCAATCTCTTTATTATATTTATTTCATAAAATAAAACTAAAGAAATAAACATAAAAAGGACCACCATTACTAAGGGGAGAGAGAGAGTGAAAAACTAACGGAGAATTAAAGCTTTCGTTTTCAAAGAGAATAGGACATTTCTAATTAAGATTTCAAACTTAGATGGGCAATATTACCCCATTTTTACCTCTATCTGTTTAGATTTGGATATATTTTGTTTTTTTCTACTTTAAATGTTGTTTTCTTGTTTGATGATAGTAGCAATATTATACACATGTTTGAGTGTTAAATTTCATTGTTTTTATATATTTAAGTGTAAAACGTGAATTAACCTTCTCCAAATGCTTTGAAATTTTAATATGATTTTTATAACGTTAAATTAAAGATTAGGTTTAGTTGTTATAATTTTCGGACAAGCAATGATTTATTATAATTTTCTAAGTTGAAAATGGGTTGTTTTGGCAATATTTTGATTTTTAAAAACACTAAAATTTATATTTTGATATAATTTTTTACTCAAGATAAGTGTAAAAGCCAATAAAATTTACAGAAAAATAATTAAGAAAAATCAATTAATTAATAATAACGCTAAAATGGAAATTTTGTAAATATCATAATTTGATCATGAAAGTTAAACCATTATATTCGTGGTGATTTTCTAAGCAAATTTCATACATAGAACTTTGCTATTGGAGATTAAACGGAGAAGTTACTAACGTTTGAAGTTTTCGAATTTAAAATAATCCAAACAGATTTAAATTAATAATTAAATAGCGTTAACGTCATAAACGAAAAGATATTTAAATATTATAACGTTAAGAATAAGCTTAAAGTCTAAGTAAACGTTAGTTAACGATTTAATAAATAAAATAGCGTAAATAAAATAACATGTGTGTATATTAATATTAACCGCAAATATAAGGAGGCCGAGATAACTAGTCGACACCCTATTTGGGGTTGGTCGACTGCTAGTTGTTGACCGCCCAAAAGGTGCTGTCGATCAGTTAGTGTAAAACGGTAGCTAGGGTTTTCTAGCCTGAACGGCCCAGATTTTATTATTTCGAAACGACTTTGATCATACGGTCCGGGAGCATTCTAACCACTATAAATAAGAGGCTAGCTCCCTCACTTTTGTAACTACTCGACTTTTGATCCTCAAATATCGGCACTAAATATATTTATGGTATTCATGTGCCAAACATCCAAGTGCAGAAAAGACATAAAGTTAGGGTAAAATAAAAAAAGAACAGTATAAGGAAAGAAGAACACAACATTAGAATCTCACAGCGGAATGTTAATATATACTATCAAAAGAACTGTACAAAAGGTTACACTGAACATAGGTATTTCAAAGCTACAAATCCCAAGTACTATCATCATCTTGGAGAGTTATAACTGTTTGTCCTTACAATGATGATATATACATAGCTAATACAGAAAAATGGAAATAGAAATAGATATATAATATTATAATGGAAGCCTCCAACTCGACTTCTAAACACTGAAGCGTCCAAGTTAAAACCTGCCATACTCAGTCTACTCAAACGAGTACGTGAGGAATTTAGGGAAAACAAAAATCAAGCATAAGACATAAGTTTGGTATGAGAGAACTCAAGATACATGTAACATGTAATAGTAACTGTTGAGACCGTATGGATTGCCATAATTGTTTTCCCCTCAAAAGAAACCAACCATTCGTTAGGTTTAATATAGTGATATAATAAATAATTTATAGAGTGTAGAATATAAATCATATCAAATAACTGTGATGCTTACATTGGTCACACCATATAATATTTAGGGTTATATTCAAAAGTACTAAGGTACGTTTGCATAATGGATTCTTTCATGGAGATCTCTTCGATCGACGCTAAATCCAATCTATTACGGTCAGAAACTACCTCCGAGCGACGTATACCTCTGGACAAAATACTTTTAGGTAAACATAGCTGGTCCACACCCGAAAACGTGATCCCAAATATCATCAACTCCCGCTAGCAACATTGATAAGCATACTCTAGATATGGAGTTGATATTTCATGTCGAGGGTTAGCCAAACCGAAGTTATGAGGCATACACTGTTTTTAATCATTTTCGATGTCAAAATTATGTTCGAGATCTTTCATACAACTCTTCATCACTCGAATAGAACAAGAATCCTCAAGTGGATTCCAGTATCTCGAACATATCACGAATCACTACACGGATTCGAGCATCTTGAACAGATCTCGAATCTCCACATAGATTCTCTTTTGCAACCGCTTCCAGAATATAAAAATCGTATAGTAGCTTTGAAGCGGTATTCGGTAAGTAAAACACTTGTCAATCCTGGACTATTCAAAACCAATCGATGCATTTCCGGTTAACTCAATTCTGGATCTTTCAAAAGTAAGCGAAAGCTAGAAATGTTTCATATCAATAGAGGATTCTCATCGGTATGAAATCGCGGATTTAGATTACTGCTTAAGTTAATTGGTCAAGATTGATAGCCAACTAATCGACTATCCAGTTAAAACGTTCGCTTATACAAATCAATGTTCGTATACACAACACATTTCCGACATTTCAACTTATACTATCCCTCGGTCAAGAGTGGAGCTAGGTAAGTTAAAGCACTGGTTGCATATCAAAGCCTTACCTAGGCACTTCATTCTTGAATTTCACAAATAGATAATTCTACTCGTCGACTTTTAGTGTTATATATAATATTAATGATTTCCATGAACAAATAAGAAATCAATAAGATTAGCACGTTTCTGACATTCCAACTTAACTATTACTCGGTCAGGAAGGAAGTCGTTAGGTTAAAGCACTATTGCTTCATCCTTATTGGTACATCAATCTTAACTCTCACAAATAGAGAAGTCTATCTCGCTCGGCTTTAGCGTTAAGCATAGTTAGTTACTTTTCAATAAGTAATCGTAGAATCAAACCATTTGGCCACTATGTAATTTTTAACCACTTTTTGAAAATATTTATATATACTTTTAAAATAATTAGAAATACTTAAAATACATTTTAAAACATTTATCCAAAATATTACTTTAAAGTGACAAATTTGTAAAACCTTTAAAACTTGGAAAAACAAGTTTTGCTTATAAAAACCACTTCTTTAAAAATTCACAACTAACTCTTAAAAATTCATAAAAATCTCAAACCACTTTTAAAATTCTTTAATAATAGTTAGTAAACACTTGTAAAAAGAATGAAACAAAATAATTAAATTTAAATATCTTTTCAAACCTTTTAAAGTTCAAAAAATAGGTCTAAACAGGGCAGTTTTGCACAAGTGAAGTTTTGGTCGCTTTTTAGGATGTTACTTAACCTTTTACAATCCAAACTTTTATAGCAAAAACATACGTATAAAAAAAATTTAAAAAATGGTAAGAAACCCTTAAGGTTCTCTATACAAAGTTTCAAAGAAATCTCTAAAAACAAGGTAATTCCAATGTGCATCCATAACGAATATTGCTATGAGTGCACTTTCAGATTCAAATCATATTCAAACCTATGTTCAACTACGACTTATGTGCTTTTTTCCAAGGCCTTACTACATGTCATATCATTCCATTCAAGTCCGTTCAAGTCAATATATATGCCACTTGCTTTCAAAGCAAGAATCAAAAAAAATATTTCCGACATATGTCAATATCAAAACCAACAGCTTAAACACAATCAATCACAACACACATATGTTATATTTTCCATTCAAAGTAGTGATTTAGCCCACCTTTTATCCAACAAACAGCCAAGACCCAAGCACCCAAGCGCAAATCCATCCTTGCGAACTCCTTTTCTTCCTTATTCTTCTTCCTTCTTCTCTCACTTAGTGCTCACGGTCCATCAATGGGGAAAGAGTTGTGCTTCACTTTTCACAATCTAACTTAATAGAAGGTATTATAAAGTGGTAGTAAGGCATCACTCCAAAATTGAGTTGATTTGGATGAGATTTGCAATTATTTTCTTTTAGAAATTTAAAGAAGAAGAAGACATGGAATAACTCGCTTTTGCTTTGCGAATTTGTAATTTATTCACATTAGTACACCCCTTCTTATATAGGCTTAAGAATAGTATTGCTAAGCCTTGTTCTTATTCCCCCACCATGCCATGGAAGACTCATCTCCCATCACTTCTCTTTTACATCACTTCTCCTTTAGCTAAATACTCTTTTACCCTTCTCATGATAATATCTCTTATCCACTTTGAAACTTCTAGAACCTTCCATTGCTTTATGAAGAGGAGTGTGTGTTAATTAGTTGTTGTTAATTGATCATTAGACAAGTGCAAAAGAGTTTAAATAACTTATATCGATCAAATAGCTGTTTACCGATAAACCGATTTCCGGTCACATTATCGATTTCGCTTCGAAGAATATATATTTTTAAACAAATTTTAAAAACAATATTTTATCATTATTTATTAATTAAATGATGTTTAACAAGGGTATGAAATCATATTTATAACACAATTATATTTCATTACATTTTGATATTCGAAGACGAAGTGTTCGAATTGCTAGGTTTCAGCATTCTCCCCCACTGTGAAAATTTCATGCTCGAAATTCAAAAAAGAACGATAATCAAAGAATATAGAAGAACCCGATACATATATAGAGTACTGTTAAAAATATACAAATTAAACTGCAACCCGAATGCCAACTAAGTGACTCCACCTCAAAAGGTAAGAACGCTACAAAAGATATATGATACTAAGAAAAGAAATCTCTAGTCTAAGAATAAATTTGGATAGAACTCCTTTAAGATATCCTCTTTTTCCCATGTACAATCCCTAGCATCCTCGCTCCATTTACTTTGACTAACTTCACAGTCCTTAATCGCTTTGTATCTTTATCAATATTACGAACAGGCTGTCTCATGAGGGTTAAATTTGGCTCAATCTCCAAGTCCTCCTACTGCGATACTGCCACTATCATCGAAGGATCATGCATAAAATTACGCAAATGTGATATATGAAATACATTGTGCACACCCGACAGCCTAATCGGTAACTCAACTCAATACGCGACTGTACTAATCCTCTCAAGAATCGGGAATGGTTATATATAACGATGAGCCAACTTTCTAGCCCTTCCAAACCGAACTACATTTCTCATCGGAGAAACCTTTAATAACATCCCCTATTTTGAGGCCGAAGCTAAGCGTTATAGACACTACAGTCATATATAGTATTAACTTCCAGTAACAAAATACGGTAATGTTGACGGTATCCATAATATAAGAAGTACTTGAATATGAAATAAAATAAACATAGATTTCAAAAACAGCATTTCTAATTACATTTCAAGTCAATATTTCATATTCAAATCATAATCCCGAAATGATTCTCGGTTTTGATCGAATATAATTACTACAAATTATGCCAAGAGCGACATATGAAGATGCCCCCTTGGATGATCAGAGAACTAGATAGACGTATCAGTCATAAATACATCACAGTAGAAGTACTACTAAATAGCTCCTACATAGCTAGCTTTCCCTCATGCACGTCTTGCGAAGCTTATTCGTCGAATCTACTAAACCTAAAAGGTCCTTAACTCTCAATCTACTCAAATTTAATTTTGTGCACCTGAGTATGTATGAGGAAAACATGAACTTCGAGTCAAACATAAAGCCTGGTGTGAGAAATTCTATTACATCCTGGTTTACTAATATTAAGTGAGACATACAGCTTAGCGGAACGAGTTTCCCCTCACTAATATCCTTATAAAAGCATATTTTTTACAAATCAAAATCCTAAAGTCAAAATGATTATAATTATAACGGCAATAACATATATGCATATAAATTAGGTATCGATGGACTATCTGTCCGAACAATAAGTTTTATCAGGCCGACTATTAACCATTGGCTAACTCGGGCCTACCAGACATAATTAATAATCCAACTTCTGTTAGACACAATACCGGACGGTTTGTCCTTAACTTACTTTTCCAAGGGTCAATGGAACCTAATAGTTTTGCGGGATCACAGATAACCTATCTATACTCGGTGTATTCCTTTTTGTGTGTAATATCATTTTAGTCTTCCCTGTAACAAAGCCCTACACAGTGGACTTTTGGATTTATATTATCTTGGGCCTACTAACTAAAGTATAGGGCGCGACCCAACACTAGTCACATCCGGTCTTCTAATATCTGAGTCAAATACTTAGGGTTAACTACCCCATCTAATTTTCCTTAAAAACATTTCTTTCAAAAATGATTTAACCCCTTTATAAATCATACCTAAATAAGGAAAATATGTTATTTGCTTTACTCAAAATATTTATGCCATGATATATTCCTACATAAAATAATGTTGACGAAATCTAAATCAAGGGGGTTTTCTATTCCATCAAAGTAAGTTAATACTTGTTTCTAACTTAGAAAACTTTAGTCCTTAAAGCCAAAGCAATTCTTTCGAAACCCTTTTTTAAAACCTTTAACAATCCCTTTCAAAATAATTTAACGCATCTCTTTCGAAATCATGATATAAAACCTTAGACATCCCCTTTCGAAACCATTTAAACTTGTCTTTCAAAAGCATTGGAAACCTTCCTTTTAAATCACTCAAAACAAACCTTTCGAAACACTTAAAATATACCTTTGGAAAGCTTTGGGGACTTCCCCTTCGAAACACTTATAACATACCTTTCGAAAGCATAGGGTTCAAGTAAGGGTTTGTAGAAACATTGCTTCGAAACAATTTAAAATTATTCCTTTCGAAACTAATGGGTTAAGCCTTCTATATAACTAAAGGGTCATAAAGAACAGAGGCGAAAGCATTGCTTTCCAAAGCTAAATTCCCAAGTAAAAAAAAGATGGTAGCTTCAAAGCCCACCCTTTTAAAACCATTGCCTCCGAAAACATTGATTAAAAGCAGCTAAATGGACCCTTTGGAAAACAATGGGAAGGCGGCTTCAAAGTAAAAAGGCAAATGTATCCTTTCGAATACATTGTTTCAAGGCTATAAAGAAAAGCGGCTTTGACTAATTCGAAAGGTATGAATGCGACAGCATAGGTTTCGAATAGGTTCAAAATCGGCTATCCTTTTGAAAGCTACTTTTAAAACATACGTAAGTGGCAACTCATTCGAAAGTTCTTTACTAAAAACTAACGCAAGCAGCAACCTCCTCGAAAGCCTCTTTTTGTTAAAAACAAAGACAAGTTAAAAGCAGCCCCTTCGAAAGCATACTTTCTCCATTGTTATCCCTTCTACCTCTCTCCAATACACTACACACCAGTTGCTTGATATCATGTGCATTGGTTTCGAATGGGTGTCGAAAAGCCTTCTGGGCATGTTGACGAAAGCTAGCTAAGGAAGTAGCGAAGTTGTAATTTGAAACAACTCTGGTTTATTGCCTTTCAAAGTAATTACTTTTTACCTAACTTGCCCAATTTGCTAAAATATGATTGGTTATCCACTCTTTATCAAAATTCTTTTCTAAATGGCTGCCGAATTCAATAATTAGGAAATTTCATAATTATTCTAACAAATAAGCCACTTCCTTCAACAAAACATTTAAATCATTTGAGTCATCCAACTTAAATAATTTTATAACCATAGTAAAATACTTAGAAAAATTCCCTAAAAATCACAATAATTCGCTTTTAGTTTGTTTTCTAACATATGTAAATTTTAGACCCGAAATCATTATATAATTGCCTTAATAATTTAAACTCAATACTGACTATTTTCTTTCAAAGGAAATTTGTAATAATTACACAATAACTTAGAAAATTATGAAACTTGAAACTCACTTCTAAAATAAGTGTTTTGATCATATATCAAAAATACAACTCCTTTGGATGTCATTTAATAGGTTTTCCAATCTAAACCAATCATAAAATCTATATGAAACAATATAAGTCATCAGAAAGCATATATATCCATTTCAACAAACACAACATGGCATGTGACTTGCAAAATTGATTTCAATCTAACTTGAAAATGAAATAAATAAGAAAAGTGAGATGTAATTTAATTATTCATGTTAGCTTGGTGTTAAGAAGGTTGAGATTTGTCCTTTGATTGATTTTCTTTTGCTTTTTACTTGAATCCTAGTTTTCCTTCTTTTTGAATATCTTTGATGGTGGTCGGCTAAGCTCACTATTGTTTTATTTTTGTTTGTGAATGTTGAAAATGAACAAGAAATAAAGGATAGAAGGGTTTAGGTTATAAGAACAAAGGCTATTCCTATTTTACCCTTACCATATTCCTCCTACTTGCTTATTTTCAATTCTCTTTTGCTTATACATTCATTAAGGCACGACCCCTTATTAATTAACAAATCTCAATCTCTTAACCATCTACATTATTTTGTTTTATTTATCTAATTAAATATCCTAAATAATGTTAGTTAAAATTAGGGTCATTACAGACTCCCTTCCTTAAAGAATTTCATCCTCGAAATTACGATAAGATATTCACAACAATCAAACATAAACGTAAAACATACCATGAAACAAGTCAGGATAAGTGTCTCTAATCATGCTCTTGGTTTCCCAAGTACAGTCTCTATTATCGTCACTCCACTATACTTTGACTAAGCTGACCGTCTTGTTCCTTAGTCTCATCTCTCGCAACTATACGAACTGGTTTTCCAACTATAGTCATATCTAGTTCCACTACTAGATCATCCAACACAGTCGGCGTAATAATAGTGTTTGGATCTCAAATATACTTCCTTGGATGAGAAATATGAAAAATATTATGGACTCCTGCCAAACTCGGGTAACTTTACTCTATATGTGATTTCCATTCCTTTTATAATAGGAAATGGCCCAAGGAATCTTGGTGCCAATTTTTTTGATTTTCCAAATCTGATTACACCTTTCATTGATGACACCTTGATGAAAGCATGATCTCTAACTGAGAACTATAAGATGTTTCATCTTTTATCAGCATAACTCTTCTGCCTAGACTAAGCTTCCTACATCCTAGCATGAATTCACTTAATTTTCTCTACAGCTTCTCTAGCCAAGTTTGGTCCAAGAATTAGTCTATCCTCGGTTTCTAGCTAATAAACGGGATACTTGCATGGCCTTCCATACAATGCTTCAAATGCTCTCATCCCTATACTAGTGTGATGATTGTTGTTATACGAAAATTCGACTAAATGTAAATGGTCTTCCCATGATCATCCAAAATCCAGCACACAAGGTCTTAACAAATCCTCTAAGATTTTGTTAACTCTCTCCATTCGCCCATCTGTTTGTGGATGATAAGCAGTACTCATCTTGAGCTTGGTACATATACTCTTTTGTAGACTCTTTCAAAACTCGCTAGTAAATAAGGACTCTCTTTCACTCACTATACTACTAGGAATTCCATGCAGTCTAACTATATTCCTCATGAATAACTTAGCTAAACCTGGTGCTATCATGGTCAACTTAATGGGCATTAAATGTTCATTCTTAGTCAACTTGTCCACTATAACCGAGATATCCTCATTTCCTCAATTCAACCTTGGTAAGCCATCTACAAAATCCATTGAGATAGAATCTCATTTCCAGATTGGAACATCTAAAGGTTAAAGTAACCCACTCGGTTTATGATATTTGGATTTTACCTATTGATAGCTCAAACACTGCCTTACCCATAAGCCTACATCTTTCTTTATACCTTCCTAGAAGAAACTTCTTTTCATATCCTAATACATCTTAGTTCCTAATGGATGAGCAATGAACTTTGAATGATGACATTCTTCAAGAACTTCCTTCCTAATGTTTCCCGCATTTGGAACACATAATCGTCCTTTCTTCCTCAACCACCCATTCTGGTCAAGACTAAAATCTTTGAAGTCATCGCTCTTCATTCCATTCCTTAACTTTCTGATCCGTTCAACTAATAACGGATCCTCCCTTTGTTTAGAGGCAATCCTTTCGATCATCACTGGTCAAACTTCTAAACACGACAATATAGTAGTTTCTTGACTAGAACTACTCTTAGATCTCCATCGTACTCCGCATGTAGTCAATACTTCTAAATCTTTCCACTCAGCTCTCATTACCAATAATGCATTCTGATATTTTCTACAAAGTGCGTCTGCAACCCTATTTATTTTTCCTTCTATGTATTTAATACCAAAGTCATAAGCGACTAAAAACTCTACCACCTTCTTTGTCTCATATTAAACTCCTTCTAAGAGAATAAACAGCTAAATGACTTATGATCCATATACAAGTTGAATCTTTCTCCCAAATGATAATGTCTCCGAACCTTTAATGCGAAAATTACTGCAGCTGATTCCAAATCATGAGTTAGATTTCTAACTTCATGTGATCTAAGCTATCGAGAAGCATAGGCAATCCCTTTACCCTTCTGCATTAACGGCTCCTAATCATATTCCACATGCATTCGTGTACACCACTAAGTGTTGATTCCTCTTTGGAACAACTAACATAGGTGTATTAGTCAATAGGTGTTTCAGTTTCTAGAATGCCTCTTCATATTTATCAATTCGGACAAACTTCACCTCTTTTCAAGTTAGCATAGTCATCGGTGTCGTTATCCATAAAAATCCTTAATGAATCCCCGATAATAACCATTTAATCCAAGAAAAATCTTTATCTCAATCACTGTCTAGGGTCTCTTCCAACTATTCACTGGCTCGATCATAGCCAAATCTACTGACAACCCTTTCTCTGAGACTATATGATCAAGAAACTTTACTTCTTTTTTCCAAAAGTGACACTTTGCAACTTCGCCTTCATCTGATGCTACTCAAGCACCACTTTAAGATGAATTTCATTCTCTCATTCATCCTTCGAGTATATAAAAATGTTGTCAGTGAATACTAAAATGAATCTATCTAAATGTTCTCGAAAGATCCTGCTCATCAAGTTCATGAAAAATGTCGATGCATTAGTTAGTCCAAACGGCATCACTAATCATTCGTACAATCCATATCCGGCCCTAAACGTCGTCAAAGGAATACTACCATCTACTACTCTAAGCTAACGGAATCCTGTTTCCATATCCAATTAGAAAAATACTTTGGCTCCACTCAACTGATCGAGCAAACCGTCAATCTTAGGTAACGAATATCGGTTCATTTATCATCTTCTCATCCAGCTTACGATAATCGATACACAATCTCAACGATCCGTCTGGTTTCTTTGCAAACCATGTTGGCTATGTATTTTATTGGCATCTTTATGTGGCAGACACAACGCTACTCTATCTATTTTTAGTTTATGTTTATCCTTGCATAGGAAACAATTTGGGTTATTATGATGTAATGAATTATGTAATTCAAATTGATGTAATGAAAAAGTAATTTAGTTGATCTATTTACTTATGTTGTCCAAAGTATACTAAACTCACTTTTTCATTGGAAAATAATTATAATGGTGACTATAACATCATCTGCATCTATTTTCGAGTCTCAAAGTGGGGGATGTTATAGAAGATGGAATTGATTCGCGCTAGGATGAAGGCAGTGCAATCAAAGCAGAAGATTTATGCTGACCAAAGGGGAAAAGAGCTTGAGTTCGCATTAGGAGACTATCTTTTGTGAAGGTTTCTCCAATGTAAGGAGTTATACGTTTTGGGAAGGTAGGAAAATTGAAACCTAGGTATATATGAATATTTCAACTGATTGAGAGGATTGGTAAACTCACTTATTGAGTTGAGTTAATGAATAGTTTAGTGGATGTGCATAATGTTATTCATATATCATATTTAAGAAAATATGTGCACGATCCAAATTCGGTAGTGGAATCGGTACAGTTGAGGACTTATATGTACAGAAAAATTTGATGTATCTCTACTGACGAACCATTTCAATAGTACAGGTGTTGATGACCGAAGGGAAAGTAGGTCGTAATATGAAAGAGTCGAGGAATAAGTTTATCAAACTTGTTCGCATCCAGTGGAGTGATGATGTTGATGATTATATCTGGGGGGTAAAGGATAGAATTAGGAGTGTGTGCGCGTGTCTATATATATATATATATATATATATATATCGATTTGTTTTGATATATATGATTAGACATGTATGTTTTGCTGTATATGCTAGTAGTGACACTAGTATGATTTTGTGATATGATTATATTACACTAGTAGTGACACTAATACACTATTATTGATGATTGATGATTTACATTAGTAGGGAGCTAGTATAATTACTGTACTATGTGTACATTATTTTTATGACTGTGTTCTTTAACCTGCCTTGTCGAAATTTCAGTAATGAAATTCTTATAAGAAGGGGAGACTGTAACACCTCATATTTTAGAGTACCATAATATGAGGAATTAATTAGCTAAATTATTAATCAAATTAATCTATGAGATAAAAATCAAGACAAGTTATTTAAATTGGAATGAATTAAAGATGAAGAGTTAGGCGAATTATTAAGAATATGCTAGAATAGCATTTTAGCTTAAAGCCAATTACTAATCGTTGACCCTCCAACTCTTCATTCATTCTTTACTTACTCAAAAAAGCAATAAATGGAGGCCAACCATAACTTCAAGAGGAAGAAAAGAAAGATTAAGCAAAAGAAGGAGCTTTCATCACTAAGAAGAAGAGAAGCCTTTTAACCAAGTCTAAACCTAACTTAGATGAGCAATTCTTTCTCTAAACCTTCTAAACCCGTATGGATTAGGAATCTATTTGAGATGTTTTGAATTTTAATGAACTAGTTTAGTAAGACTAGAAACTATTTGTTCATGTTTGAGAATTTAAAGATGATGATTTTTGATGTATTCAAAGAAAAACGTGAAGCAAACCTACTCCAAATCACTCGAATAATTTATATGATATCTAGAATAATAATGTGGAGACGGTTTTTTAGTTTCATAATTTTTTGAAATTATTTGGAATTTATATGAATTTTCTAAGTTGAGAAAATGCCTAATTCAGAGTTGATTATTTAAAATATTTAAAATAACTATTTTGGCCTGAAAATTTTATTCTTATGAAAAATAAAATGATTCGGATTTTTTTGAATTTTTTGGATTTTTCCCATGCATTTTCGTATTTATAAGAATTATTTGGCAATGGAAGGCGCTAAATACAAAAGGGAAATTCATTAATTAATTAATTAAGAAGGCAATGAATAATTTTTGAAAAGAAAACTATATAAATCCCTTGTAAACCAATGATAATTCGATATATAGCTGGGTTACGTAAAAAGTAACTCCTTTTAATAAAACTGCTTTCAAGTTAATTACCAAATTTCCACATCAACTTGCGATGGCTGATATCATCTAGAAATATCAACTTGCGATAGCTAAATGTCAACTATATACATTAACTTGTGATAGCTTGATGTCAACTAGGGATATCAATTGGAGATAACTGATATCAACTAGAGATATCAACTCGTGATAGCTGATATCAACTCGCGATAGCTGATATCAACTAGAGACAACCACTTGCAATGGATTAATTTCAACTAGAGATATCAACTAGCGATAGCTTGGTGTCAACTAGAGGTAGATTATATCAACTAGAGATATTAACTTGTGATAACTAAATGCCAACTAGTGATATCAACTTGTGATAGTTGATATCAACTAGAGGTGTCAACTTGTGATAACTACTATTAACTTGAAATAGCTTAATGTCAAATAGATATATCAATTGGAGATAGTTGACAACAACTTGAGATATAGACTTGCGATAGCTAATGTGAACTGGAGATATCGACTTATGGTAGCTTAATATAAACTAGAGTTATTAATTGGAGATAGCTAATATCAATTAGAGATATCAACTTGCGATAGCTTAATATCAACTAGAGATATTAATTGGAGATAGCTTGATATCAACTAGAGATATCAATTGACGGCCATCGTAGCTCTCAAGCGTCTGAATGCGACATTATATTTGGCGACATAAGGCCATTGTGGCTACCAAATGTCCGAACACAACATTATATTTGATAACGTTGATGGAAGGCCTTTGCGGTACCAAAATATAGGATTACGGCATTAAATTTAGGAATGATAATGGAAATCCTTAGTGGCGTAATCTTGTCCATTTATGACAATGTATGTGAACGAGAGTATAAGGCATCTATAGCATCGAGATGTCCATTCACGATAACATATAAGAATATGAGGCCTTGGTGGCAACTTAATTATATATTCATGATAAAATTGTCATAAGAATAAGATAAACACGTAAATTATAACCTTAAATGTCTAGTACCGTTATTTAACTGGTAAGAGTGAGGCCTGAGTGGTAATTTAAAATGAACTGACTATAGAAACTAGTCGGAAATGTTGTGAAGGGATATCTTTCACTTATGATGAAAATGATGACTTATGTTTGATTATGCTGGGATGTTATTTACATAATATTATGTAATTGATGATTAATTGTAATAATGAGGATAAACCCCATTTCATGACTATATGGTTGGTTTTTAGGGTAAATTATTACTTATACCAGGTTTTACGTCTGATCTGTATTTAAATTATTTCTCATAAACTCACAGGTACTCATCGTGTAGATTGGTTTATAGTATAGACCGATAGCTTTTGGAAAAGACGAATCAAGACTTTGAAGACGAAGCAGAGGCTTATTTTGCAAGTAAAAACAATTTTAAAATTCCATTGCCTAATGCAAAATATATAACTAGTTAAGTGTCCATCTTGACATCCTCATTTGTATATTTATATTTTATTGTATATTCAACCCTATGTGGGAACGAGAACGACTTTTGCAAAATATTTTGATGCAATAAAATTATTTAGATGCTCTATTTATTTAATAGTGTTGTGAAAAGTTCATGCTGATCTCACTTTGTCCTTCGAAAATAATTTTAGTGATGACTACATCATCATCGGCGTTCGTCTTCGCTATGTTACAATTATATAAGGGAAATTTAATTAATTAAGTGTGGAACACTTAAAAAGTTCAATCGAATGGACTAAGGTAAACAGTATAACTAAATTCGGTCATAGAGATAAAAAGTAATAAATTTATATGCTTTAATAAAGAGGGTTATATATCATGGGAAATTAATTAATAAGATTGGGCATGGAGAGATCTTAACCCAAGTCCAAAATATTAACTCTTATACTCCTAATTTTATCATTCTCTTCATCACATTCGTTTCATAAAACAAATCAAAGGAAGAAAAAACAACAAGGCTTACCACTATTACTAAGGAGAGGAAGAGGGAAAAACAAAGGGACGGTTAATGCTTTCATTCTTAGTGAAGACATTTTTAATCAAGTTTTCCAACTTAGATGGGTAACACATACCCGATTTCTATCCTTGTTTGTTTAGATTTGGATATAACTTGTCTTTTCTGCTTTAAATGATGATTATCATGTTTTAATGATAAGAGAATTATTCTACATATATTTGGATGTTAAATATCATTATTTTTTATACGTTTAAAGAGTAAAAGTGAATTAACGTTCTCTAAATGCTTTGAAATTTTAATATGATGTTTTAAAATAGAGAGATGTGTTTCAATTTTCATAACTTTTGAATAAGAAATGATTTATAATAATTTTGCTAAGTTGAAAATGAGTTGTTTTGGCTGTAAATTAGTATTTAACAATATTAAAATTCAATATTTGATATGATATTTTTAGTGAAAGTAAAGAAAAGCATTTCTGAATTTCAGGGAATTGTTGTGATTTTCCCCATGAATTTTCGAATTGATAGGAATTAAATGTAAGGCAAAAATTATGTCTAATTAATTAATTAATTAATTGTAGAAAGCAATTAATTAACGCCATATTAAAGGGATAAAATCATGGCTAGCTTTAGAGGTTTTTGCACTATGCAAAAGTAACGAATAAGTAAATGACATGTGTAAAATTTGGTTACTTTATTCAAGAAAATTTTGGTTTTTGACTTAATTATAGATTTTCCATTTTAGAGATGCGATAGCTATTATGATAGCTATAAGTTACATACATGCATAACTATTAAAGTTGGACATGTGATTGCTACTAAAGTTAAATTTGTGATAGCCTTAGAAGTGCGATAGCACTAGACATGCAATGGCTATTTTAGATATGTGATACCTTAACATGCGATCACACTTAGGTTGGAAGCGCAATGGCAGTTATGTTTTATGTGTGATAGCACTAAAGTTAGGCATACGATAGCTTAGAGAAATTGGCCTCTGTTCTTATTGCAGGCATTGAAACCTGTTAAAAAATTTGAAATCTTCCTATCTAAGTAATTTCAAATTTTGGTTTTTAAATGAAAAGTAGTTATAATTATGAAATGAAAATTTTAAAAATATTTTTTCCATGGAAATATGAGGGGATGTTATCTAGAAAGAAGAAAAAAATAGTGCAAACTCAAATTTATCAAATTTTCAACTTGCATGAATCCAAGTTTCATTAACATCCTCCAAATCCATTTCGAAAAATATGGTTTTTAAAATAAAAATTAGAGTTTTAGTTTCGAATTGAGGCGGCATTTGCGAGATGAACGAGACATGGGTTTTCGTGAAAATCTGGTGATCGGCGCATGTTTTGGGGTCGGGTTTGCTTCCATAGGTGTTGGAACGATGGTCGAATTCGAGAAAAATGCGAGGAGATTTTTAAATTCATCATGGTTGTTGGACGAAGTGGATTTGGAATTTAACCCTAGTTTTAGTAAAAGTGTGGAAACTGGACACCGTGACTTCGTCAGGGGACCGGGTTGCATCGGTCATACGGAGACGACTCGTGGATGATCAGGGAAGCTTCAGTCAAAGTTACGAAGCTACTGGCAGCGTCACGTAGTGGCGCGAGGCATTTGAGTTGGTTGTATTTGTGCCAGAGGGGATTGAAAAAGGTTCGATTTTAATTCTCTGGTGATCGTGTCAAATTGGATGGTCGGGGAGTTCGTGAGCATCGTCAGGAACTTGTCGAAGAGTTCGACGTCGGTCAGAAGGTCGACGATCATCGGTGCATGTGAATGCGTGCACCTGTGCATTCTGTCTGGGTTGCTGGAAGAAGAAAGATGTTGCTCGAAGGAATTTTGGGGAGATGATGGTTTGGCTCGAGTATAGACTCGAGCGTATTTGCGTTGTATCGAGTCTTTTCAAACAAAAGACTTGACCAAATTTTCAAAGTTGAAAAGCACGGGTGAGATTGGGAGGAAACCCGAAGTGGAGGGGTTGTTGACTCGGGGGAGGTCTCGAGTGAGTATCGGGGTAGTATTAAAAAAAGTCTTCTGGACTTTAAAACAAAAATTTAAATTTTAAAACATTTTAAATTCATGCTTTATATATTTGTTTTAATTTAGATATTTGGACTAATAAAAATTTTAAGTAAGATATTTTAAAAAGTAATTAATTTTAAATTATTTAATTTATGGCATTATTTAATTAATGATTTTAATAAATAATGTAATTAAGAGTAAATTAAGATGAAATATTGATTTATAATCCTTAATTAAACTTAATCTCTTTTGTTAATATTGACTAATCATGAGGCCAATTAATTAAAGACTTTAATAATGATTTAATGATAATTAAAGATAAATGATTTATAATTACTTAAATAATTAATTAATAGTTAATTAAAGGTTAATTAATTATCAAATAATTGATTTATAATTAATAATTAATTAATCAAGGTAATTAATTAAAGGACAATTGATTAAGTGGTAATTAATTTATGGAATTAATTAAGGATAATTAATTAAAGAATAATTAAATAATTAAGGATTAATTATTTAATAATTAAAGATTTACTCATTTATTAATTAAGGTTGATGAATTAATAATTTAAAGTTAATTAATTTATAGTTGATTAATTAACCTGGATTAGTGATTAATCTGATTTGAATTAATCAGATGATCAATTAACCTTACTTATGGATGACTGTATTCTATTGAATGCTGTGAATTTGTTTGATATCCCTACTGTGTGATGCTTTGTGATTTGAATTGTTTTAATTCAAGCTGTGATGAATGTAATTTATTTTATCTGTGATAAATGTATATTATTTATCTGTGAATTTGTGTATGGAAGATAAGCGTTATAGGAATATACCACTTATCTATAATTACTGTGCTTGAATTTGTGATGATCAATGATGTTGCACTATTGTGTAAAACCTCTGGACTACACCATGCACACATAAATATGGATTGCATGAGGAAATTGGTTAAGTCACAGATTTTTTTGAAATGGTTTTAAAGCTTGAATTGTTTTGAATCCAAATGGTTTTGAAAACGGATTTGGGATAAAAGTGAAAAGCCTTTGAAAAGGAGTTTGAAGATAAAAGTTATTTTGAATAACTTGATAAATTTTGAAATTTAATAATTTGATTTAAATTTGAATTCAAAATTTGAAATTGAATTCCATGTTTGGAAATTATGGCTTAAAAGTGTTATACAAGTTATACATGTGTTTATATGGATTTAAACCAAAAAAATATTGTTTTAAATATGAATTTAACCCAAGGAATTTAACTTGTATAAACGAAATCGGATTTTTCTGAAACGTAGACTGTTTGTTTTCAAATAATAAAAGCTTATATATAAGGAAAGAATTTCCGATCTGTGTTGAAAGAATTTCAGGTTTGAATTGAAAATGGTTTTCCAAATTATGAATGAATCTTTGGAAACGGGTTTGAAAGCTATGAATTAAATCTTTGATTTAAAGATTGGATGAGTTAATCCAATTTAAAGTGGAAAATTTTTTGAAATATGTGAATGAATCTTTAACTTTGTGAAATGAATCTTTTTGTTCAAAGGTTTGAAAATGGTAATTTGTTTTAAACCATTTGAAAAGAAAAGTTTTGGGTTAAAGTTGTGACTTGACTGAAATCCCATATCCATATGTTTTTAAATATTGCGCTCATTATTCGGTTTAGCCAGAAGAGGACCTTGTGTCATATAACCCATTCCGAATAATGATACGACGTTATGGATAGCATTCGAAAACCGGTGTTTTCGAGAACGAAAGGATAACCCGTCGAATGACTCTACACTGAGTAGCTACGGTATAAAGATCTCCATATGTGATGGGGAGTATGATCGGGATTGTGAATACCCAGATTGCAAGGGCTTCTTCGGAAGTGCCTTCGGTTCTGTTCGAACCCGAAACAAACTTGTATGGATGTGTGTTTGACATTACACTTTGAGATGCAAAACCGGCTTCCATCAGATACATTTCTGTTTGGTGGCGGAGATTTATTCTCTTAGCTTAACACCCTTCTCTGAGACGTACGAGCTCAGAGGTATGTAGTTGATGGTTACTAGTGATACATTCTCAATTTGGTAATGTATCATACGAAGTGTTGCTGATCATTTGTTGATCAAAGCATGGCTTTGTTAAAAATCGTAGCTTTGTGGACGAGATTGCTTCAGGACCTCAAACCCCAAAAATGGTCGAAACAGGAAAGATGCGGCAAGGTTGCAGGGTTCGCGCCCCTAGGGTATGTCCATTCCTTTTGGAAAAGGGTGGTATCATGGAATGGAGCCCAGATACTTAACTCATGTGGACACTGTATATTTATTACTGTGTGATGTTGCTTTGTGGCTGAGGATCCTCGGATAAAGGTCGCAAACGACCGGGAGTGGAATATCTTTAGGTATTACTCCCGAGTAGGGAGGAAACCGGCCTTTTGTTGGCACAGAGCCGGGTAGGTTCTCGGGGCGTCCCTCCAGAGGCGTACCCATGTGGCAATGGAAAGTTTCTTGGCCTGACCATTTGTTGGAAATCCAATCAAACAATACGAGCCCTTTACGATTGCAATTGTATAACCTTCGACCTCAGGTGGTAGCTATAGCGAGCATAATATAATGGTACCTATGCTGATTAAGATTAATATTATACTTTCGAAATGTTTTCCACTATGCACTAAAAATAATAGGAAAAGGATTTTGCTTAGTAAGCATGATTGACTATCATAAGGAGAAATCTCCCCCAAGTGTGCGATTGCATGTTGTGTGTGCCGGGAGGCCTTATGGTAGTTTCATTTTCCAAAAGCATTACGGATTTCAATGTTTTCGAAATTCTTTTGTTGTTTGTTTTAAAGATAAACTATTTTTGTTTCCTCATACCAGTCCCATCACTGACCTGAAGTTTATTGTTCTTTTCCTAAACTCTGGGTGCCCACAATTTTCCACGTGGGCAGTCTAGAGTTGGGTTTTTCAGATAATCCAATAATAGGTGCAGATTCGATAGCTTTCGAAGTCTTTGGTTTGGTAGTATTCGGAGATCTTCTTCATTTTAGGATCTTTGAAGTTTTTGGTTTGGCAATCGCATTCGAGATCGCATTGCTACAAGTTCAACTTGATGGTGGTTCAAGATTGAAGTTCGAAGTTTGGATTGGAGTTGCGGTATTAGATTCTCTTAAAGTCTTTGCTCATGTTGAGGTATATATTTCCGCTGTGATGTTGTGTTGTATCATTCTCTGTCGGTGTTGGGTTGTTGTATCATGATGTATATCACATTGTATCTATATTGTATATATCAATGCAATTATCTTTTTTTCGTCGTGTTGTTTATCATCTAATGTTGTTGCAAGCTCCGACGATACGGATTCGATGTCGTTTGTTGGGCATTGAGTTCGGGTCGTCACAAGTGGTATCAGAGCTAAGGGTTAAGTAAGAACTTTAGCTATGGAGTGTAACACATTAGATAGCTCATTAGAGATAGGGTGAAGTATACCCTTGAATGAGTACAACTAGTGAAACCGAAAACCCAAATTTCTCAGTCTATTTTCTTTAACTGTTGTTATTCCGTATGATATCTCGTCCGAATGCCTAAATCCGTTTTCTTACTATTTATAGATAGTAAGGATGAGTGGAAGAAGAGGACGAGATAGGGGACAGGGAAGTACCACTTCAACTGGTCAAAGCCCTACAACAACAGATATTCCCATTCAATCTCAACTAAAACTGGCTTATTTATATCGAAGTTTTTCTAGACTTGGTGGAAAGCCATTCACAGGCAAGGAAACCATTATCGAAGCACAAGCCTAGATTCGATCGTGCGAAAGGATTTTCAGGGGACTAAAATTGGAAGATGATCAAATGCGATTGATAGCTTCCCGGAAACTCCAGGAAGAGGCTTTAGCTTGGTCAAAAACAGTACTGTAGATGAGCCGATGGATGAGTTTACTTGGAATCATTTCAATGAAGTGTTCGAGCAACGGTATATGTCCTCTGCTGGTATCTCCCAAATGTACCAGGAATTTACGGATTTGAAGCAAGGAAGCTTATCATTTAAGGAATACTTGAACAAATTTAATGAACTATATCGGTTTGGTCCGGAGTTGGTGAATACACCTTTAAAGATGAATGAAAAGTTTACTCGGGGAATGACAAGAAGTTTCAGGAAAGAATGACTACTCATGTAAAAGAATCTTTTTCTGAATTAATTGATATGGGTTATAGATACAATACTCTGGATAAGCAGGAAGTTCCGAAGGAGAAAGGGAATACAAGTAATCTGAATTGGAGAAAAAGGAAGTTCGGCGGAAAGAAACCGTGGAAAGGCAAAAGAAAGAAGAATATATAGAAGAAAAAGGTGAAAGATGTTACGTGTTTCAATTGTTTGGAGAAAGGCCATTACTTGGACAATTGTAAGAATCCCAGGAAGCAAGGAAGGAGGGAGCAATTTATGAAGCCAGATCAGGAATCTAGGGAATGTTATTATTGCCACAAGCCAGGATATAGGATCATGGATAGCCCACCACTGAAGCAAGCTCAAGAAGCGAGTGTATATGCGATCAAAGATGATTCTTCAACCTCAAGGGCTGATAAAGGAAAAGGAATTTTAGAAGGTATTCTTCTCGTTTACGATAAAAGTTTTCGAGTTTTGTTCGACACGGGAGCTACACCTAGTTTTATTTCTCAGCAAATCATAAGTAAGTTAAACATTGAATCTGAGATCGTAGTCGAATCTATTTCTGTCTATTTCATTGGATTTCGATATATTCTACGAACGGTTAGTTATTCCTTCGAACTAACCTGTGCCCCTGCACATTTCATAGATCCGAATAACCCAAGTATTTCGTAAAGTGTTGAATAGAGTTTGTTCTCATATCTGTTGTTGATATTCTGATTTGGTAAGCCAAATGTAGAATAGATATCCAATTTGATCTGAAAAGATATTTCTCTATCTTTTATCCGTCCTTGGTTCTCTCCTTGGCAAATTTCGGGGACGAAATTTTTTTTAAGGGGGAATCTGTAACATTCCCGAATTTTAACCAAGTTTAATTTGACAATTAATTTAGTTTGGAATTAAATTGTGAAACTATTTGTGAATTAATTAGGAATTTCCAGAATAAATAAAAAAATTAGATTATAAATAGAATTTTGGTTTTAAATTTAAGGATAAGTATTTTATAAATAAAAATTGGATTTAAAAATAAATATACTAGAAACAAATTGGATTTGAAAATTTTATAAGAATTTGTTTTTAATTATTTAAATATGCATTATAATTTAAAAATGAAGTTTTGAATTTGATATAATAGTTTTTCAAAGGCCAATTAAGAATAAAATTATTTATTCATGTGTAATTAAATTGTAAAACCATCTTTTTCTTTAAAAAGATTATATAAATGAATTATAAAGAAAATGTATTTATTTAAGTAAGAAATATGATATATAGTTATATTTAAAATATTATTTGTAGCGTTTAACAAATAGTAAAAGTTTGAATGTTGTTTAAAAAGATAAAATTTTATAATATACACATGTGTGTTATATTATTAAAGTATAATTTATTTTAAAATTCAATTTTTTCTTAAGATTTTACAAAGGAGAATGTATGTATTGAATAATAGAAATTATATATATGAAAACATTTGTTATAACAAGTGTAAACAAAATAAAATACATATGTTAAGATATGAAAATATAAATGCATAATGGGGTTAAAACATAAATTTTTAAATTAATTTAAACAAAGGAGTAAACATAATTTTTATAATTCTAAACAAGTGTAAAACATGAAAAGGAGTAATTATACAAGTTTAATTAAATGGACAAGTGGCATTAATTTTTGTTTAAAATGAATTAAACTTTATATTGAAAACTAAAAACTAAATTACATTTCTTTTCTCATAATCTTCAAATCTGAAATCAGTAAATAAAAGAAAAAAACAAGATCAAAATCAATAGCAAAACAAAATCATCTCAACCTGAAACAAATCAGGTTATCATTCCAATTCAAGAACCTGTAACCAAAATTTCTCAAGCCAGTAATAAGAACAAAAACAAATCTGTAAACCCTCCTCAAAACCAAAATCAAAACAGCAATCAAAACCTGAAGATCACCAGATTAAAAATAAGAAAAAAATCAGAAAGCAAAGGGTATTCAAGTTTTGGATCAAAAACTGGTTGCTGTAATCAAGCATTCCAGCAACCCAAACCTGTAGGAAACCAAAATAACCTGAGATCAAAGCCTAACTTCAACAAAACAAGCTTCAGGATTCAAGCAATTAAGCCTGTAGACAAATCAGGCCTCTGTTCTTTTCTGCTTTCAAGTGAACCGGGTGAGAAAACACTTAAACCCTTGCATGTTTTGAAGTTGTTTGAAAGAATGTGCATGCAAAATCTGTGTATATTAGTTATGTTTGCTTAAGCATGTCTGGAAATTAGAGAAATTGGCCTATGTTCTTGTTACAGACATTGAAACCTGTTAAAAAATTTGAAATCTTCCTATCTAAGTAATTTCAAATTTTGGTTTCTAAATGAAAAGTAGTTATAACTATGAAATGCAAATTTTAAAAATATTTTTTCCATGGAAATATGAAGGGATGTTATCTGGAAAGAAGAAAAAAAACAGTGCAAATTCAAATTTATCAAATTTTCAACTTGCATGGATCCGAGTTTCATAACATCCACCAAATCCATTTTGAAAAATATGATTTTTAAAATAAAAATCAGAGTTTTTAGTTTCGAATTGAGGCGACATTTGCAAGATGAACGAGACATGGGTTTTCGTGAAAATCTGGTGATCGACGCATGTTTGGGAGTCAGGTTTGCTTCCGGAGGTGCTGGAACGATGGTCGAATTCGAGAAAAATGCGAGGAGATTTTTAAATTCATTATGGTTGTTGGACGAAGTGGATTTGGAATTTAACCCTAGTTTTAGTAAAAGTGTGGAAACTGGTCACCGTGACTTCGTCAAGGGATCGGGTTGCATCGGTCATGGGGAAACGACTAGTGGATGATCAGGGAAGCTTAAGTCGAAGTTACAAAGCTACTGGCGGCGTCACGTGGTGGCGCAAGGCATTTGAGTTGGTCGTAGTTGTGCAAGAGGGGATTGGAAAAGGTTCGATTTTAATTATCTGGTGATCGTGTCAAATTGGTTGGTCGGGGAGTTCGTAGGCATCGTCAGCTACTTGTCGAAGAGTTCGACGTCGGTTAGAAGGTCGACGATCATCGGTGCACGTGAATGCATGCACCTGTGCATTCTGTCTGGGTTGCTGGAAGAAGAAAGATGTTGCTCGAAGAAAATTTCGGGGAGATGATGGTTTGGCTCGAGTATAGACTCGAGCGCATATGTGTTGTATCAAGTCTTTTCAAAAAAAAGACTTAACCAAATTTTCAAAGTCGAAAAGCACGGGTGAGATTGGGAGGAAACCCGAAGTGGAGGGGTTGTTGACTCAAGGGAGGTCTCGAGTGAGTCCCAGGGTGGTATTAAAAACAGTCTTCTTGACCTTAAAACAAAAATTTAAATTTTTAAAACATTTTGAATTCATGCTTTAGATAATGGTTTTAATTTATATATTTGGATTAATAAAAGTTTTAAGTAAGATATTTTAAAAAGTAATTAAGTTTAAATTATTTAATTTGTAGCATTATTTAATTAATCGTTTTAAATAAATAATGTAATTAAGAGTAAATTAAGATGAAATATTGATTTATAATTCTTAATTAAACTTAATCTCTTATGTTAATGTTGATTAATCATGAGGCCAATTAATTAAAGACTTTAATAATGATTTAATGATAAATCAATATAAATGATTTATAACTACTTAAATAATTAATTAATAGTTAATTAAAGGTTAATTAATTATTAAACAATTGATTTATAATTAAGAATTAATTAATCAAGGTAATTAATTAAAGGACAATTAATTAAGGACTAATTAATTAATGGAATTAATTAAGGATAATTAATTAAAGAATAATCAAATAATTAAGGATTAATTATTTAATAATTAAAGATTTACTCATTTATTAATTAAGGTTGATGAATTAATAATTTAAAGTTAATTAATTCATTATTGATTAATTAACCTGGATTAGTGATTAATCGGATTTGAATTAATCAGATGATTAATTAACCTTACTTATGGATGACTGTATTCTATTGAATGCTGTGAATTTGTTTGATATCTCTGTTGTGCGATGCTTAGTGAATTGAATTGTTTTATTTCAAGCTGTGATAAATATAATTTATTTTATCTGTGATAAATGTATATTATTTATCTGTGAATTTGTGTATTGAAGATAAACATTATAGGAATATACCGCTTATCTATAATTACTGTGCTTGAATTTGTGATGATCAATGATGTTGCACTATTGTGTAAAACCCCTAGACTACACCATACACACACAAATATGGATTGCACGAGGAAATTGGTTAAGTCACATATTTTTTTGATATGGTTTTAAAGGTTGAATTGTTTTGAATCCAAATAGTTTTGAAAATGGATTTGGGTTAAAAGTGAAAAGCTTTTGAAAAGGAGTTTGAAGATAAAAGTTATTTTGAATAACTTGATAAATTTTGAAATTTAATAATTTGATTTAAATTTGAACTCAAAATTTGAAATTGAATTCCATGTTTAGAAATTATGGTTTAAAAGTGTTATACAAGTTATACATGTGTTTATATGGATTTAAACCCAAAAAAACATTGTTTTAAATTTGAATTTAACCTAAGGAATTTAACTTGTATAAATGAAATCGGATTTTTCCGTAACGAAAACTGTTTGTTTTCAAATAATAAAAGCTTTTATATAAGGAAATAATTTCCGATTTGTGTTGAAAGAATTTCAAGTTTGAATTGAAAATGGTTTTCCAAATTATGAATGAATCTTTGGAAATGAGTTTGAAAGCTATGAATTAAATCTTTGATTTAAAGATTGAATGAGTTAATCCAATTTGAAGTGGAAAACTGTTTTGAAATCTGTGAATGAATCTTTTTGAAGTTTGTGAAATGAATCTTTTTGTTCAAAGATTTGAAAATGGTAATTTATTTTAAAAAATTTGAAAAGAAAAGTTTTGGGTTAAAGTTGTGACTTTGGTTGAAATCCCATATCCATATGTTTTTAAATATTGCGCTCATTATTCGGTTTAGCCGGGAGAGGACCTTGTGTCATATAACTCATTTCGAATAATGGTACGACGTTATGGATAGCATTTGAAGACCGGTGGTGAAGATCGGGTGTTTTCGAGAACGAATGATAACCAGTCGAATGAATCTGCACCGAGTAGCTACCGTATAGAGATCTCCATATGTGATAGGGAGTCCGATCGTGATTATGAATACCCGGATTGCAAGGGCTTCTTCGGAAGTGCCTTCGGTTCTGTTCGAACCCGGAACATACTTGTATGGAAGTGTGTCTGACATTACACTTTGAGATGTAAAACCGGTTTCTATCAAATACATTTCTGTTTGGTGGCGGAGATTTATTCTCTTAGCTTAACACTCTTCTCTAAGACGTACGAGCTCGGAGGTTATGTAGTTGATGGTTACTAGTGATACATTCCCAATTTGGTAATGTGGCATACGAAGCACTGTTGATCATTTGTTGATAAAAGTATGGCTTTGTGAAAAAGCATAGCTTTGTGGACGAGACTGCATCAGGACCTCACACCCCGGAAATGGTCGAAACGGGAAAGATGTGGAAAGATTGCAGGAGTCGTGCCCTAGGGTATGTCCATTCCTTCTGGAAAAGGGTGGTATCATGGTATGTAGCCCAGCTCATGTGGACACTGTATATTTATTATCGTGTGATGTTGCTTTGTGGTTGAGGATCCTCGGATAAAGGTCGCAAACGACTGAGGGTGGCATATCTTTAGGTATTACTCCCGAGCAGGGAGGAAACCGGCCTTGTGTTGGCAGAGAGCCGGGTAGGTTCTCGGGGCGTCCCTCCAGAGGCGTACCCATGTGGCAATGGGAAGTTCCTTGGCCTGACCATTTGTTGAAAATCCAATCAAACAATACGAGCCTTTTACAATTTCAATTGTATAACCTACCACCTCAGATGGTAGCTATAGCTGGCATAATATAATGGTACTTATGCTGGTTAAGATTAATATTATACTTTTGAAATGTTTTCCACTATGCACTAATAATAATGTAGCGACCCGCTATTTTGGACTATTCGCATCCGCACATGTCGGACTTAAATAATTCAAAATACCAAATTATTAATTTAAATTTGGCAAAACTCAGATAAACAGCAAATAAATAATCACAGAACACAGACACAGAGTAATAAATATGCAGCGGAAATAAAAGAGATAGTAGTTCATGAAGCTACTATATAAATATATAAGATACCTCAGAGTTATACCAGATACAACGAAAGAGTAACAGGATACATCCGTTACAAATCAGAATACATCACTGAAATCATCAAATACTGAAAGCAGAATAGATGGTTGGATCTTCAAGCAAAGCTCCAACTCCAAAGGTGAGTCTCGAATACTTGTACACTCAGTCTGACCCGAGCGTAAAGAAAAACACAAGACACTCGGGTCAGGATTAATATTCTTATATCAATAAATCCAACTTAAGTGAAATAGCAATCGAAATACAAGTAACTCAAAGGACGTTGGAATAACCATCCTCTAAGGATCCGTTAAACTATCTATATATACAATAGAATACGATATGTAGATAATGTCTAATCAGTAAAGTACGATATTAAAATAGTGTTAAGGCGTTACCATAATTCCCCTTAACACATTTTATAATGCCATAGTCCATACAGCACCGTAAACCCCACCGTAAACTAGTGGTTATCAGAGGGTACCCCATAGGTATAACACAAAACAAAACGTAGTGGTCTCGAATAGGATAATCAGTATGACAAGGTACATGAGGCGATACCAACTGGGATACTAGTAGTTGCGTGATCCGGACTGATGTTGAGCATAGCCAACAGCTACCTCAACACCGCGAAACAACACTCCCAAATCGAGGGGTGCATCCAAATCGAATCACAAAAGTAATAGATATGGTATCGAAGAAGTGTGTCCGCTAGAGGTGGCGAACCTCAATGGCCCGGCGCGGCTCCTGTTTTAGTCATGTCAGGGGTCATCCAATATCGTTCTCTTTCTTCAGTCAACGCGTTCACCAAATCATCCACTTCATTCTGGATCAACACTCCTCGTATAATAGTTATTAAAGTGGTTTCGGTATCGACAGAGAGTATGTCCATATCTGATCCCGGTCTCTTTAATAACTACGTATTTACTACACCGATTGGTCGTTTAATATATTTCAAAACAATCAATTTCAATTTCAATTAGAATTCGTAATAACATTCCATTTGTCTTTCTATATCAATTTCCGTAATTTACATTTCAAAACTTCCAAATTACCATTTCAAAATTTTTCAATTCAACTTCAAATTTCATTTTAAACATTTCAAATATTGATTCAAGTTCGTACATAAGTTTTATTCTAAAATTATTTAAATTTATTTAATTTAACATTCAAATCAATTTAAATTCATTTATCGATTTCATTCAATATTCGTTAAGATAATTATCATTCAAAACCATTCCTATTCAATTTCCAATTCATTAAATCAATTACTTAAGTTAACTTCATTATATCAAAACTTCCAATTTTAATTAAATTAAAATTTTCAAATCAAATTCCTTAAATTACAATTCTTACATTAATTTCAATAAAACACATTTATTTCTTGTTAAGAAATTCAATTTCACTTATTCTTTACATAGTTACAAATTTAAAAACTCAATTAATAAAGAAACTAAATTTCATGTATTCGAGAAATCAAATTTCACTTTAACTTACTTGAATAATTTCTCCAAAACTTAATAAATAAAGAAACCCAATTTCATTTATTAACGAACTTCAAATTCACATATTCAAAAGTTAAATCTCGTATCAAAGAATTCAATTTTTTTATTCATTTATCAAATTATTCGATCTTATTCAATTATTAAATAATTTCAACTTAATTATTAATAATTTCAAATTTAATTTTTAAATCATTTCAAACTTAATTCAATGAATAATTCCAAATTTTTATTGTCAAAATTTAATTTCAAAACAACGCTCTTTCAACAACCACTATGTTAATATTCAATTCAGATTTTAAATATTAACATTTTCCTTTCATTAAATTCAAATTCCAATTTCATTTCAAAACCTTATTCTTTACTCAAATAAAATCATTATTTTATTTTAAATCAAATTATTGACAAATCGGGTTTATTAAATTTTATATCCTAAGTCAAGTTCATTTGGGTATATATCATTTCAAACCGATTCCATTTCAATTCAAAATCAAAGCATAGCAAAGGGAACTTGCAGTGTGATAACAGGGATGGTGTCAAAGTAAATAAACAAGCAATAACAACAATCAATAACAATTCAATAATCAATTCAAATAATCCCGAAATAATCGTATTCATTCACATTGTTATTCGTGCGAATTAATATAATTATTTCTAGAATCTACAATATCATTTCATGTAGATTAAAGATTATTACACTATTATTTTATACGGTTTTTCACTTGTCATTAAATTTAAATTTCATACTTCATCAATTTATACAATATACATTCAACGTTTCAAGGTGTCCATAATCAAATTCTACGTGTCAATTAATTAAACGTTTACAGGGGTCATATTTTCCGACTTAAACTAATCAAATTCAACACATACGTCGATTCAAAATTTTAACTATCCTACGCCGAATTCAATTGCATAATATTTATTATTTTATACATTACAATTTAACATCCAATGTCAATAACAACAAACAATCAATTATCAATCAAACTGGATTATTATCGCATACATAGCAGAAAACGGTGTCAGATGTCAAAGGTGAACTGATACATAAATAACAATGCAATAAATAACAGCAATATATTTCAATTGTCGTTCCAATTGAAATCAGATTTAATTAATAAAAGAATATTAATCGTGAGTGATTGCTCATCTTTCGAGGCTAGGGAGGATAAACAACGAAATTTAGTTACGAAATGCAAGCACGACTTCCAAAGCAAAGCTAGATGGACGCGATTTGGCAGACAACTGATAAATAGAAACTGATGAGAAGGGATCAAATCAGAACTGGATCAGTGAATAAAATTGGTACAGTGGACATGAAATCAAAATTCTATTTAAAACAAGTATTAAATAACATATATTGATAAAATTATAACCATTGTTTTATTTGAACATTCGTATAAAATTGTCATGAATACGATATATATATATATATATAACATTAATATTTATGAACTTAAATCATAGGGTATCCTTACCTAAATATAACTATCATGTAATTCAATGCATAACTTTGTATACATATTTAAAACAATGCATATAGACTTCAGCCTGAATGAATTAAATTTAAACAACTATCCTACATGCGCTTATACAACTTACATTCTTTATATAAATAATACTTATAAATAAGTTAAATATATTAATGCGCAACGTACATGTGTTACATACAACTTGATATAGCCAACGTATGAAATAGCTATATACTACGGACGCACTATCATATATGAAAAATCTACATACTTATGGAACAGTCAACATCAAAACTTTAAAACATATCATATTTTATATTCTTTAACATATTACAAAGTACATAAATATATATAAATTTAGACAATACACAGCAGCCGAATATATATACTTCAAAATCAACTCAGTTGTACACTTGAATATGAAACTTACAATTCACATAAAGACGAAAGTTATAAATTTTATAACCTTTATATAACTTTATAACTTTTAAAACTATATATATACAATAGTGTAACCAAACTGCATTCACTATGAATAAACATATATAATGTGATCTACCGTAACTATATATACTTTATTTAACATCAAACATGTTTCAGGCAAAGCAAAATAATAATAATAAAAATAATAAATAAAAATAATATAAAACCAGCTTCAGCAAGCATTACATATATTAGAATCCAATATATTTTTTAAGCAGTATATAGTCCTTCAACATGTCATAGATCTTCATATAACAACTTTATATATATTAAATATTCTACAAAACAAATATATACATTTCAATCTATACGTATATAAAACCAAGAATTTGTAAAACAAATATTACTTACAATACATGTACAAGGCTGCGCACGTGAGGGGAGATCATGGCCATGGAGGTACGGCGTTGGTGGCTACGCGGAGAAGAGTGGGACCGACGAACCCGGGTGGCTACAAGCGAGAGGCTGGTTGTTGTTAGGCGCAGGAGAGGAGGGCGGCTCCGGCCTTGGGTGGAGACAGCGCTGGGTGGAAGTGGAGAGAGGTGACGGTGGATGAGGAGGCATAGGGGAGGCTCGGTTGTACATGTATTGCAGCATGGATGAGGAGAGAGAGGGTGGGCCGAGGCGGCAGCGGGAAGGTCGGAGCCGTGTGTTGCTTGGTGAAGTCAGAGGGGATGGCAGGCGGGAGAGAGAGCGGGGCGGGCGGAGGCTGGCGGCGACGCAGAGCAGGGCGGAGTGGGTGGCGAGCCAGGGAGGGTTGTCGCGTAGGTAAGGGGGGCGAGGTCATTGGCGCGGCTTCTTCTTCCTTGTCTGAGTTTTTACGTCGCGGTTCATCTTCTGGCACCTTCATTTTTCGAGAACTGGAAATCACGTTTAGGCTAGGGAATGGAAACGTGAATTATAAAAGAGGAAGAGGAGATTGAAGGGGGTGCATGCAAAATGGGTGTTGATGGTTTTGAGAATGTATTCTCACGTTCCTTTTACAAAGGGAAGATGGACAATCAAAATATATTTGTTAACACACACAGCAAGTAAAAGGAAGAGGAGGAGATGCCATAGAGTAGAGGCAAGCTAACTACAGGAATATAATATGCAAGCTGTACCTTTTATTTATTTGTTTCTCAAATGAAATGAGTATTGGACCAGAGAAGTGAAAGCGAGCAATAAATGAGAGCAGAGCAATTAATGCAGGCAGAGAGTAGCAGATAGGTTTAGAGTTCCCATGCCAATGCAGTGATTCTTCTCTGTAAAGATGACGGTTGTTCTGTTTCTGAAGAGTCAAGGCTTCTAGAATTATGAACGTTGGAAAGTTGGATACCGGTTTGTGCTGTGTAACAGACCAGTTTGTACTCCGTTAACCAATTATAATTTGCAACGCCGAACTCCGATTGACACACATAATTATACCGTTTTGGTCAGCGCGACGAGACGATCAAAACGGTATACAGATATCAGTGATTCGATTGAATTATTAAAATTTCGAAATTTTCTACTGAAGGAAAACGCAGTAAAACGTCGGAAAAATAAGAACGACGGAGCTAAAGAAGTCCGAATTTGGAAAAACGAAAAATGACATCTTGCTCAGAAGACGATTTAGAATTTTTCTATGTAAAAGTATTTAGGTTTCGAAAACGGTTTATTTTCATTAATTACTAACTGATTTTAATTTGCAGTAAATTTACGCGCGAAATAAATTTTCATATTTCCGGACGAAAATTTACCAGTTGCTATGTTTAATTAGACGCATTCCAAATATGAAGTTTGAATAGCATCGGAATTTGTTTGTGAAAATTAGAAATTCTACACTAAATAAGCAATTTTAAAATTTTTAACTGGGTCTGAATTTCAGGATCGTTACATTCTCCCACACTCAAAACTTTTCATCCCCGAAAAGGAAGGAGGTAGGAGAATAGAAACAACCAGAAGAAATAGACTTGAATTACAAAATAAACAATTGATTTAAACCATGGAAATTTCAATTTAAATTAATTTATATTTAACAGTTTGACTTTAAATTCAAGACTTTCATCAAATTGATTTGATTTCACATATATTAATGCTAGGTACAAAAGATTCCTTTCAAATGAAATTCAATTTAAATTCAATTAATTCAAGATATTCTCTAAAGTTGATTTAATTCACTTTATTAACTTTCAAAAAAAAAAGAATTTTCTTCTATTAATCATACCTATTATTTATTCAACTTATTATTCTATTTATCTCCATAAACATTTTAAAATTTTAAAATTTAAGTGAATAACATTCATTATACGCACTCACATTTTATTTTTAAAGATATTGATATTGTGTACAATCCAGTTTATCTAAATTTAACAAATCCAAATATCAAAAATTTGAATAGTCATTTTTTTTTATAATCATATCCCATTCGACAAATTTAATTCTTCCTTATTCCAAATTATTATTAAATTTATTCTACTTAATATCCTATTACATATATATTAAGTATATTGACATTTATTATGACTATTCAAATTTTTATTTAAAATTCCTTTGATAACATTTATATTGTATAATATTCAATTACATAATTAACTTTTGAAAATTTTGGGTAAGTTAGATATAATGCAATTGAGTATTATCCAAATAAAATTTTCAATTCAGTTACTTCAAGCTAAATATTTATAAAATAATTTGGCTTTATTTAAAATTGTAAAATCATCCTTTAACAAATTTAAAGAATTAATTCCCGATTAGCTTCAAATAACTTGAGATAAAATAAATATATATATATATATATATATATATATATATATATATATTCATAATATTAATTCCCGATTAGCTTCAAACAACTTGAGATAAAATAAATATATATATATATATATATTCATAATATATCAAATCAAATTCAAAATCTTCGATATATATTATAAATCAAGTCATGTTTAGAAATGCAAATCAATTTATTTTTCAAAACAAACCGTAGCAAAGCTACAGAATAGTCTCTCCACTTCGAAACTCGAAAATGAATGTCGATGATGCGGCCGTCATTTCCGAAATTATTTTCCAGCGATAAAGAGAAGAGCACCGATTTAAACATCTAAAATTTCCTTGAAAAGATTTTTATTCACAAATACTTTAAGCAATATACCTTTTAAAACTTTAAAGCCAGGTTTGAAATCACCGGAAATTAAATTTTCAAATTCTAATTTAAATCCATTTGAATCCCAAAACAAAATATAAACAAGCTTTATAAATTTATTTATTTATTTTATGAAATCGTCAATTATTTTTATAAAACAATAAATGAAATTTAAATTTTTCACATTTCGAACAACAGATTCATTAACATTTTAATTTCAGAAAATTTATACTTATATATAATAAAATCATTCAATATTATTTTATTTACTAATTTGAAAACAATATTGTGTCAGTTTGCTCTGTTCAAGTGTTTTGGAAATCCTATCGATCTCGTTGATCAGACGAATCGATCGAAAATCCAAATCAACGTTAACAACTCAAACAACACAATATATAAAACATTTTTAACATTAGTTTACAAATACAATTCCTCGCTCGACGATACAAGAATGGATTTCAAAATAAGTATAGAGAGATTCAAATTTGATGGAAATCAAATCAAAGAGAATTTTGATTCGATAATAAGTTCGAAATAGAAGATAAGATAGTTCAATTAACAGAATCGGGAAATGGATAAGCTTATTCAATTCACGGG
This sequence comes from Allium cepa, assembly GCA_030765085.1. Taxonomy (NCBI): domain Eukaryota; kingdom Viridiplantae; phylum Streptophyta; class Magnoliopsida; order Asparagales; family Amaryllidaceae; genus Allium; species Allium cepa. Next base: position 701,945,529 of record CM060939.1, read on the forward strand.
TAACCTAAACCGGGTCGACCGTAACTTCAAGAATAAGATCGATGCTAGAGTCCGAGGTAAATCAACATTCGATCTCAAGAAATAGAATTCAGGTATTGCAGGAGATAGATAGCATCGTAAACCGAGGATACAGAAATCTCTGGTAAAACAATGCTTATTGTAAAGGAGTTTCACTCATTTACAAATCATTCGGCGTTTGGGGAGATCGCAGATTCATTATAAGGGTCATTCGAAGTGGAGTTATGGAATACTCCAGAATTGAAAGAAGACGAATAGTGAGGGACGAGAATGAATTTTGGAACCGAGGGAACGTTCCAAAGTTCAAAGGAATTGAGTCAAAAGAAGAGATTGAAACTCGAATGAGAGTGATTCTGTAAATACATTTACCCTATATGCTAAGTTCTGCCTAGAGCTACCAAAAGCTCTGATACCAACTGTAGCGACCCGCTATTTTGGACTATTCGCATCCGCACATGTCGGACTTGAATAATTCAAAATACCGAATTGTTAATTTAAATTTGGCAAAACTCAGATATACAGCAAATAAATAATCACAGAACACAGACACAGAGTAATAAATATGCAGCGGAAATAAAAGAGATAGTAGTTCATGAAGCTACTATATAAATATATAAGATACCTCAGAGTTATACCAGATACAACGAAAGAGTAACATGATACATCCGTTACAAATCAGAATACATCACTGAAATCATCAAATACTGAAAGCAGAATAGATGGTTGGATCTTCAAGCAAAGCTCCAACTCCAAAGGTGAGTCTCTAATACTGGTACACTCAGTCTGACCCGAGCGTAAAGCAAAACACAAGACACTCGAGTCAGGATTAATATTCTTATATCAATAAATCCAACTTAAGTGAAATAGCAATCGAAATACAAGTAACTCAAAGGACGTTGGAATAACCATCCTCTAAGGATCCGTTAAACTATCTATATATACAATAGAATACGATATGTAGATAATGTCTAATCAGTAAAGTACGATATTAAAATAGCGTTAAGGCGTTACCATAATTCCCCTTAACACATTTTATAATGCCATAGTCCATACAGCACCGTAAACCCAACCGTAAACTAGTGGTTATCAGAGGGTACCCCATAGGTATAACACAAAACAAAGCGTAGTGGTCTCGAATAGGATAATCAGTATGACAAGGTACATGAGGCGATACCAACTGGGATACTAGTAGTTGCGTGATCCGGACTGATGTTGAGCATAGCCAGCAGCTACCTCAACACCGCGAAACAACACTCCCAGATCGAAGGGTGCATCCAAATCGAATCACAAAAGTAATAGATAGGGTATCGAAGAAGTGTGTCCGCTAGAGGTGGCGAACCTCAATGGCCCGGCGCGGCTCCTGTTTTAGTCATGTCAGGGGTCATCCAATATCGTTCTCTTTCTTCAGTCAACGCGTTTACCAAATCATCCACTTCATTCTGGATCAACACTCCTCGTATAATAGTTATTAAAGTGGTTTCGGTATCGACAGAGAGTATGTCCATATCTGATCCCGGTCTCTTTAATAACTACGTATTTATTACACCGATTGGTCGTTTAATATATTTCAAAACAATCAATTTCAATTTCAATTAGAATTCATAATAACATTTTATTTGTCTTTCTATATCAATTTCCGTAATTTACATTTCAAAACTTCCAAATTACCATTTCAAAATCTTTCAATTCAACTTCAAATTTCATTTTAAACATTTCAAATATTGATTCAAGTTCGTACATAAGTTTTATTCCGAAATTATTTAAAGTTATTTAATTTAACATTCAAATCAATTTAAATTCATTTATCGATTTCATTCAATATTCGTTAAGATAATTATCATTCAAAACCATTCCTATTCAATTTCCAATTCATTAAATCAATTACTTAAGTTAACTTCATTATATCAAAACTTCCAATTTTAATTAAACTAAATTTGTCAAATCAAATTCCTTAAACATTAATTTCAATAAAACACATTTATTTCTTGTTAAGAAATTCAATTTCACTTATTCTTTACATTGTTACAAATTTAAAAACTCAACTAATAAAGAAACTAAATTTCATGTATTCGAGAAATCAAATTTCACTTTAACTTACTTGAATAATTTTTTCAAAACTTAATAAATAAAGAAACCCAATTTCATTTATTAACGAACTTCAAATTCACTTATTCAAAAGTTAAATCTCTTATCAAAGAATTCAATTTTTTTATTCACTTATCAAATTATTCGATCTTATTCAATTATTAAATAATTTCAACTTAATTATTAATAATTTCAAATTTAATTTTTAAATCATTTCAAACTTAATTCAATGAATAATTCCAAATTTTTATTGTCAAAATTTAATTTCAAAACAACGCTCTTTCAACAACTGCTATGTTAATATTCATTTCAGATTTTAAATATTAAAATTTTCCTTTCATTAAATTCAAATTTCAATTTCATTTCAAAACCTTATTCTTTACTCCAATAAAATCATTATTTTATTTTAAATCAAATTATTGACCAATCGGGTTTTATTAAATTTTCTATCCTAAGTCAAGTTCATTTGGGTATATATCATTTCAACCCGATTCCATTTCAATTCAAAATCAAAGCATAGCAAAGGGAACTTGCAGTGTGATAACAGGGATGGTGTCAAAGTAAATAAACAAGTAATAACAACAATCAATAACAATTCAATAATCAATTCAAATAATCCCGAAATAATCGTATTAATTCACATTGTTATTTGTGCGAATTAATATAATTATTTCTAGAATCTACACTATCATTTCATATAGATTAAATATTATTACACTATTATTTTATACGGTTTTTCACTTGTCATTAAATTTAAATTTCATACTTCATCAATTTATACAATATACATTCAACGTTTCAAGGTGTCCATAATCAAATTCTACGTGTCAATTAATTAAACGTTTACATGGGTCATATTTTTCAACTTAAACTAATCAAATTCAACACATATGTCGATTCGAAATTTTAACTATCCTACACCGAATTCAATTGCATAATATTTATTATTTTATACATTACAATTTAACATCCAATGTCAACAACAACAAACAATCAATTATCAACCAAACTGGATTATTATCGCATACATAGCAGAAAACGGTGTCAGATGTCAAAGGTGGACTGATACATAAATAACAGTGCAATAAATAACAGCAATATATTTCAATTGTCGTTCCAATTGAAATCAGATTTAATAAATAAAAGAATATTAATCGTGAGTGATTGCTCACCTTTCGAGGCTAGGGAGAATAAACAACGAAATTTAGTTACGAAATGCAAGCACGACTTCCAAAGCAAAGCTAGATGGACGCGATTTGGCAGACAACTGATAAATAGAAACTGATGAGAAGGGATCAAATCAGAACTGGATCGGTGAATAAAATTGGTACAGTGGACATGAAATCAAAATTCTATTTAAAACAAGTATTAAATAACATATATTGATAAAATTATAACCATTGTTTTATTTGAACATTCATATAAAATTGTCATGAATACGATATATATATGACATTTATTTATGAACTTAAATCATAGGGTATCCTTACATAAGTATAACTATCATATAATTCAATGCATAACTTTGTATACATATTTAAAACAATGCATATAGACTTCAGCCTGAATGAATTAAATTTAAACAACTGTCCTATATGCGCTTATACAACTTACATTCTTTATATAAACGATACTTATAAATAAGTTAAATATATTAATGCGCAACGTACATATGTTACATACAGCTTGATATAGCCAACGTATGAAATAGCTATATAATACGGACGCACTATCATATATGAAAAATCTACATACTTATGGAACATGTCAACATCAAAACTTTAAAATATATCATATTTTATATTCTTTAACATATTACAAAGTACATAAATATATATAAATTTAGACAATACACAGCAGCCGAACATATATACTTCAAAATCAACTCAGTTGTACACTTGAATATGAAACTTACAATTCACATAAAGACGAAAGTTATAAATTTTATATCCTTTATATAACTTTATAACTTTTAAAACTATATATATACAATAGTGTAACCAAACTGCATTCACTATGAATAAACATATATAATGTGATCTACCGTAACCATATATATTTTATTTAACATCAAACATGTTTCAGGCAAAGAAAATAATAATAATAAAAATAATACATAAAAATAATATAAAACCGGCTTCAACATGCATTACATATATTAGAATCCAATTTTTTTTAAGCAGTATATAGTCCTTCAACATGTTCATAGATCTTCATATAACAACTTTATATATATTAAATATTCTACAAAACAAATATATACATTTCAATCTATACGTATATAAAACCAAGAATTTGTAAAACGAATATTACTTACAATACATGTACAAGGCTGCGCACGTGAGGGGAGATCACGGCGTTGGTGGCTACGCGGAGAAGAGTGGGACCGACGAACCCGGGTGGCTACAAGCGAGAGGCCGGTTGTTGTTAGGCGCAGGAGGGGAGGGCGGCTCCGACCTTGGGTGGAGACAGCGCTGGGTGGAAGTGGAGAGAGGTGACGGTGGCTGAGGAGGCAGAGGGGAGGCTCGGTTGTACATGTATTGCAGCATGGATTAGGAGAGAGAGGGTGGGCCGAGGCGGCAGCGGGAAGGTCGGAGCCATGTGTTGCTTGGTGAAGTCAGAGGGGATGGCAGGCGGGAGAGAGAGCGGGGCGGGCGGAGGCTGGCGGCGACGCGGAGCAGGGCGGAGTGGGTGGCAAGCCGGAGAGGGTTGTCACAGTTTAGGTCATACATGTAAATGTGTATAATGATTGTATGATATAATTCATAAAAATTATTGATAAGCATAAGGTATACTTAAACTGAAATGGATGAATATGTACGACGTGGTTCACATAAAAGAATAATAAGCATAATGGATACTTATGTCTATATCTACGATTATGATATGATGATTTTATTACATGATATAATCATAACAACAAAAAATACCCTTTTACAACTGTTAAAAACAGTTGTGATAGATCTATTACAACGGGCTCGCGCCGGTCATTATATATGGAGTTGTAATAGAGTCGGATTTTTTTACAACGATCTCTAATAGTTGCATAAACACTTGCAAAAAATTCTTTTGCGACTATTGTTGACAATTGCAAAAAAGTCTTTTGCAACTGCTTTTTTCATTTGCGAAAAACTCTTTTACAACTGCTTTTGAAACTCAATTCATTTTTTTTCTTAAGTCTACATGTGATTCTTTTCTTTTAGTTGATGAATTGTGACATTCAATCATTCGTTCTTCATTGTAAGTTCAACTTCTCTCTTTCTTCAAAACAAAAACAAATAAAGCCCAAAATAAAATACAAAGTAAATACTAAAAAATCTTATAAAGATCTCCTAACAGATGTATGGCATATACACATTGTCACGCACTGCAAAAAAAATGAAAGTTCAATAGAGCTAAAATTACATTATTACAACAACCTTTTATTAATGCTATAAAAACAAACGTATATCTCATCTTACACGATATGTTCTACTCCAGTATACATGAAGACCAAATATTAGTAACAAAACATAAATTAAAAACAGTCTCGTATGCCATACCAATATTTACACAGCAATGATCACAAGTTTTGAGTCCTGTAACATTGGGCAGTTGATTCCTCCTAGACTTATCTACTCACTATATATATATATATATATATATATATTAACCGACTTTAGAAACCTTCATATTCAAGCTAGTTTTGTTCAGTCACTTTCTTAATTTCAACTCGCGCTTTGCTTGAAGGATCAGCCTGCATTACTAACAAAACATAAATTGAAAACAGTCTCGTATGCCATACCAGTATTTACACAGCAATGATCACAGGTTTTGAGTCCTGTAACATTGGGCAGTTGATTCCTCCCAGACTTATCTACTCACTATATAAATTCATTGATATATATATATATATATATATATATATATATATATATATATATATATATATATATATATATATATATATATATATAAACCGACTTTAGAAACCGTCATATTCAAGCTAGTTTTGTTCAGTCACTTTCTTAATTTCTTCAACTAATCGCGCTTTGCTTGAAGGATCTGCCTGCATTCATTTCAACAAGCATACATATACCACTGATTCTGCAATCTGCAATATATATCGGATAATTTGTTAATTTAGGCCCATTTTAAAACTTAATTACAAATTTAGACCAGTTTAATAACTTATTACAAAAATAGGCCGCTTTGTGTCAAATCAGCGAAAAATGCACTGGAGGCATCTCAAATGCCGCCAATACAAAAAAAAATTTCAAAACAAAAGTTTGCAGCATTTGAGAAACCGCCATTGTGCGGCATTTGAAAAGCCGTCCAGAGTTGTTATTTTTGTAAAATAGGTTGCGGTATTTGAAATGCCGCGAACTATTTAAGGCAAAATTTTTTTGCATTGGCCTCATATGAAATGCCTCCAGTGCATTTTTGCGCTGATGTGGCAGAAAGTGACCTATTTTTGTAATAAGTTATTAAACTGGTCTAAATTTGTAATTAGTTTTTTGAATTGGCCTAAATTAACAAATTATTCGCAATATATATTTAGACACAAGATAAAGGCAAAATAACTACACAGACCTTGGACATAAGAGCAGCAATTCCTCTAGGCAAAGCTTCCAAATCAGAAGTAGACTCTCCAAACTCCAAAAGTAGCATCAACAGTTTTCTCACTTTCAAATCTTTCAAGTAACTTTCATAATTCTTCGAATCGTCTTCCAAGCAAAGAAAGAATCATCGTCCTCAAACCTCGAATTGGTTTTCCATCTACCTCAAACCGAAATCCATCTACCTCAAACCGGTCCTCACTACTTCATGCACAGATGTGATAAGGTCGAAAACCTCAAATCACATCATCGCTTGAACCGTGACAGCGGCGGTGGGTTTTCTTAGTTCAACGAAGTTTGATATGGTAGTGATTGTTGGCAATAGGTGTGATGGTTTTGGTGGTGGTTGCGATGAATGATTTGGGGGAAGTGGATATGGATCTGGTGAAGGAGTAGTCGAATGTAGATTTAGTTTTGGATTAGGTGGAGTGGTCGGACCTAGATCTAGTGAAGGGATTGTCGGTTGAGGGAACGGATTAGGTCAGATGGTAAAGACGAAAACGAGGGAAAAGGAATATAAAAACAATGGAACGGGAGAATTTAGGTTGGAGCCGTGGAGCCAAAATTTTGACAAATGGAGCTAAAAGTTTTGACGAGGGAAGCCAAAGTTTTGACAAATGGAGCCAAAAGGTGCCACATAGCATGCTATGATATGCAAACGAAATCTCCATTCCAAAAATAAAATACTCTACATTACGGAATATTATGTTTTTAAAAAATAACTAATAAACATTTTATTAATCTAACAAGAATAATAATGATATTGGAATTTTTTAAAATTTTGAATATTTTATAATAATTTCAATTTATTTTACATTAATTTATTTTTTATAAATTTTTATGAAAATTTTTAATAAAAATTATTTTATGAATATTTTTAAATTTATATCAATATTTTTTATTTTTGAATTTTATGAAAGTTTCAAAATTTTATTTTTAAAATTTGTGAATATTAAATACTAAATATTAAATATTACTTCTAAATTATTAAAGATGACTTGTTAATTATTATTTTTTAAGTATTATTTATGTAATTATTATTTATCATTAAATATAAATTATTATTATTTCATTTTAATTATGAATTGTTATTATTATTTAATATTGATTCTTAACTTCTAATTACTACTATTTAGTTATTAGTTAATTAATTATTATTTATTATTAAAAATGTATTATTATTTATTATTTGACATTGATTATTATTTATAAATTTTTAATTTTTATTTAAATGTTTATTGTTTATTTATTTATTTATCATTATATTAAATATTAGTTATTAATACTAATTATTATTTATTAATGTTAATTATTAATTATAAAAAATTAACTCTTATTTATTAATTACTAGTTATTTAATAATTGATAATTATTATATTAATTATATTCAATGGTAATTATTTCATATTTCAAAATAAGTATTATTATTTAATAGCAATTATTATTTATTATTAATTTTCTTATAATTATTAATTATTAGGCACTATTATTTAATTATAATTATTACAACGGGCAAACAAAGTAGTTGAAATAGGCCCTATTATAACTGCAAAAAAGTAGAGTTGTTAAAAATGTGCATCTATTGCAATTAGCAAAAAAAAAGTTGTAATAAACATCTATTAAAACTGACAAAAAAGATTGTAATAGACGAATATTACAAGTGACAAAAAAGATAAGTTGTTAAAAATGGCATCTATTACAGCTGGCAAAAAAAATATTGTAATGGGCACATAATATAAGTGGCAAAAGAATAGAGTTGTTAAAAATATGCATTTATTATAACTGACAAAAATAATAATTGTAATAGGCATCTATTACAACCGACAAAACAAAAAAAGTTGTTAAAGGTAAGTTTATTACAACTGCCTCATAAAAAGAATTTAAAAAATCTTTGTTACAACTGGCTATTTATGACGGTTGTAAAATTACAGCTGTAATAGGGTCTTTTTGTTATATTGAATGTAATTGTTATTGTTGATTTAATTGGATGACATGGTCTTAGTATGTGTTATGTTTAGAAAATGCATTATTTATACAGGTGTATGTTTGATCCACAAAATTATTATTGTTTTCCTCGTAAATTCACGTTTACTCATTTGAGTATGCTGAGTTTGTGGATTTAACTTAGCAGATAAGAAAGCATTTCAAAGACAAAAGACAAATAAAGTTTATAATTGTCTTCCTGGTCACACTGTTGAATTTATTTTTTTCTACATAATCAAAAATGAGACTTCATTAATCTTTGAAAAAAGATTTGAAAACAAAATGCACAGTTAAGATAGCTCTGTGAATCCACAATGCATCACTAGAGCATCTCCAGCAGTTCGGAGTGCGGAAATTCGATTTTCCGCACTCTGAAATGTTGGAGTCCTAATTTTACAACAGAAATGAGGGCAGACGCATGAGATCAGACGGCTGTTCAACAGGCGCTCGTGTTTAGAAAACAGGCGCCTGGATGTCAGACGCCTGTTGAACATGCGTCTCACAATGAGGCGCCTGTTCAACAGACGTTTGGCATCCAAGCGTCTGTTTAACAGGCGCCTCGCCGAATCACACATTCCCGCACCAAATCCCCATCTTTCTGCACCATCGGGGATTCTCGTGCGCCGTTGGACTGCTTTTTGGGTGCGGATTCGAGAATTTTAAATCTGTTGGAGTTGCTCTTGGAGAAGCTAACCGAAATAGTCAACGTTTGCGTCTCCGTACTTGTTCTTTATTTAGTGTTTACCTCCATGCTACCATTGTGCACGCTCTTTCTTTTGGACAGTTGACCCGCACAATATCAACTTCTAGAATTATTGATGTACATTTGTTTTAAGTCGCCTGCCATACAGCTAAAGTCATCAATTGACTTATGAGCAAATAATAAACATTTTATATTGACATAAAAAAATAAAGAGAAACGATAAGATCACTTCAGCAGCAGAGGATCAGTTACCAGTGAGCTTAAAAATGAACTCATCAAGATCACTTTGATGACTTTAACTGAGTTATCCGTCGTTTATAACAACAAGTGATTATATGATCAAGATTAATTGTTTTTCGTATGAACTGCAATTTTAATCTTAAATATTTATCCGGCATTATAAATGCCGAATAAAATGGTTTATTGTTGGGGTTGGATCAGTATCGGTGAATAAAATATTATAAGCATTGTGTATTTAATAAGGTGAATGACCTTACTTGTTGAAATTGTTCTAAGAAACTAAGAACATCCACAACCGATACAGCTTCAAACATCAATTCTCCTCTTTCTTCACGATATCCACCGACCTTTAACGCAGAAAAACAATTCTTTCATAGACAAAAAATAAACTACCTTAACCAACTTTCCTTTAGTCTGCTAAGACAAAATATGCAAAACATAGGGTTTAGCTGGCTTTTTTTAGACTGCCAAAGCAAAATATGCAAAACGAGAGTTTAGCCAGCTTCCTTTTAGTCGATTAACCTTAGCCGACTATGATCATAACCTCCTACATTGCCTTGACAACCTTGCGAGTAGCGACAGACCTTCAGTTTCCAACCCAACCTTGATTGGGAATGCACTAAGGATAAGATGGCGTCATGGATAACTGATGAGAAACAAGTGGTTAACAATTCAGTTGGAGCTGGTGACTTTTGATGCAATAGCTGCACATCATTGAAAATTACCCTGATACACTTTGTTTAGGTCCAATCGGGTTTTAAAATGTCCAGTCGGGTTTTAGTTCACCTTGTAGAGTACCGTATGCTTCTGCAATTTTAAATACCCAACATTTATCACCGTAATCTTATCATCGGTTTGCAACCTCCATCATTTTTTATCTGATCATCCATCAATATAATTTCACTATCATACTATCAACAAAACTATTTAAAATAGTACTATCACCACTAGAACTTTTACATTTTATAATCGTCGAATGATTTTTTATTAAATAAAAAGCAAATAGTTTTAACTGTTTAACATATTCACGTAGTAGTTATGCTAGTACTTGATAATGTAAGAACGCACGGTGATAAGATTGCTCGAGTGAAAGACATATTAAAGCAACTTCAGAATATTATATAATTTCATGACAATACATGCACGTATAATTGACAATTGACAGGATTCAAGTATTCATGCAACTCTTTGAAGATAATCAACACATATTACACAGCATAGAAGCCGAGACACCATCAGTTCAAGATGTTGGATTCGATTTCTTCTAAGCTCAATCCTTTCGTCTCAGGTACGCAGTATATTACAAATAAAAGTGACACCAGAGCTATGGAGCCAAATAGAAGAAAAAGATTATCCGGTCCTAGCAACTCCTGCAAAATTAAATATATTACATTATGTCATAAGCTTCAAGCGATCAGTACTTCCTTGGACATTTCAGCATCACAAATGAATATTAAAGTTCTACTTCTTGTTTGTTCTATTGTTGTTGTAGCTGTTGATGACCACCAATTTGATTAAAACAAACGTATAAGCCGCTATTTGAGGGAAAACACACATATTAAAGTGTATTTTTTTTCTTCCTTCCGCCTACGTGCTTTATTTACATGCAAATTCATATCTGCGATACAAAATACTTTATAATCGTCCAATAATTTTTTATTGAATAAAAAGTACATATTTGTAACTATCTACCAGATACACAACGGTCCGATTCATACTAGTACTTGATAATGTAAGAACGCACGGTGACAAGAGTGCTCAAGTGAAAGACAATATATACACGTATAATTGACAATTGACAGGATTCAAGCATACATGCAACTCTTTGAAGATAATCAACACATATCACACAGCACGGAAGCCGAGACACCATCAGTTCAAGATGTTGGATTCGATTTCTTCTAAGCTCAATCCTTTCGTCTCAGGTACGTAGTATATCACAAACAAAAGTGACACCAAAGCTACGAAGCCAAATAGAAGAAAAAGATTATCCGGTCCTAGCAACTCCTGAAAAATTAGACATTATATTATATTATATAAGCTACCAGTGATCACTGCTTCCTCAGACGTTTCAGCATCATAGATGAGTATTAAATTATACTTCTTGTTTGTTTGAATGTTGTTGTAGCTGTTGATGACCACCAAAGTGATTAAAACAAACATACAAGTTGTCATATTTGAGAGAAGACGCACATATTAAAGTTTTTTTTTCTCCCACATATGTGCTTTATTTTCATGCAAATTCATATTTGCGATACAATGTACCTAATAAATCCATCCCGAGGAAGTATGCACTGACGCCGCATCAGGTAATTCAAAGAGGATTACACCGTCAAGACTCGAACTCGTGTCAAACGGTTTCCTCGTAGATTCCTTACCCACTGGGCTACCCTTTGGGGGTAAAAGAAAACTTCAACGTTTCAAATCCAAAAAAGACTTAATCCAAGCAGCTCAAACTTTGGAACGAATTTGATTAGTAATTTATAACTTGTTTTATGAATTGACTAAACTGAGATGTTGTTGATTTATAATTACAAAATTAAGCGCTAAACAAGAAAATTTGACTGAATTTTTCTTCTTTTATTTTCAAGACTTTACTTGCAAAATCTGATTGACATTTCCCCGACAGAAAAAATAAGGTGAAAGCTGACGTTTAAATTTGACTTTGAATTAGATTTATACTTCAGTTTATTCTGTATTCAAGTTAGTATACTGAATTTTTGTTGGATAACCTGATTAATGAAATTAGTGTTCTCTTTTAATGCAGATCTGCAGAAACATTTTAAATGAACGTTGGAAAATATTTTTAACATCTTCTAATAGTTTCATGAAGTGAACGAATCTTAAAACACGGTTATTCCAAACTCGCTAACTCCAAGTCGTATTCAAGTTGATTAGCGAATCTTCCATCTGATGCTAGTCTACAAATCAAAATTTCAAATTACCATCCAAATGACTAAGACATAGTTAAAAGAGCATATTTACAAAAGGTCCTTATCAATCTTCTTTGCAAATGTTTCCTCAAACGGTATTTTGCGGAATAGTTTGACGCTTCAGTCAAACGTGTTTTAACAATTATAAGAATTGGTTGAAATTTAGTATGAACGAAGATTATGTATATTTTTTACCATGCAACATATTTCGTCGTCCACAATTAAGGAGCAGAAATACAGGTAATGCATCTATTTCAGGTGAGTTTAGGAGTTAGAAATGTTATTGAAGGCTTCAAGAAATGCTAATTCAGATGCTTATACTGTTGCATATTTGCAGTACGAGAATTTAATGAATCAAAATCAACATACTAAAATGGTAATTGAGAGATAATCAATTCAAAGTCAAATTGATTATTGAAATCATCTAAATTTAACTCTTGTGTGCGTTAGATATCTATTGCACTAAGATTTGCTTTTTTGTTGTCATGATGAATCAAAAGGATAAATGAACAAGGGAAATTTCTTGAATTTCTACAACAGCTAACTAATGAAAAACCTCTGGTCGATTTGAAAAAATGCACCACAAAAATCTTAAAATGATATCGTTTGATATTCAAAAAGATATTGTGAGTTGTATTATTGTGGAAATTATAGATGCTATCCCAAAACATCTTTCTAGAGGTCTATTTGCAGTACTAATTGATAAAGCTCACAATACTTTGGCGAAAGAGCAAATGACGATTGTTTTGTGATTTGTGTGGATGAGACTAGAAGTGATGTCGATAGGTTTGCAGGCATGGTATATGTTCCTTACACGTCGATTCTCTCAAAAAATCATTTGAACCTTTTCTTAGTAAACATAAATTGAGCATGACAAAGTTACGCGGTCTAGGTTATGTGGTGCAAGTAACATGTAAGGTATGTTCAATGATCTTAAAACATTTAGGGTGTGTTCGCGGACTTCTTTAGCCCAGTTGATGTTCAGGTCAAATCTGTCGCGTCCCACCCACAGAAAAGGTCCATTTGAGTGAACGGGCAAGAATTAACGGTTGATGTCAGACACCAACCGTTAATTTTATAAACATCCCCTTAATCCTCTATAAATAACCCTCCTCCCTTCTCCACTGCACTCCGTTTCATCTCATCGTCATCTTCTTCAACTCCATTTCAATGTCCAAACCATTCAACGAAGATTATCAATTGGATGTTGATGTCGAAGATTTAGCCGATATACAAGATATTACAAGAACTATAGCACTACAGAAAGCTCCAATTGAACGAATTTACACTTCTGAATACAAAGAAATTCACTAGGTTAACGATATACCGTACGGTCATGCAAAACGCAGTTAACGAAACTTTCAAATGAAAAGACTTTGTGTTCTGACATTGTGTTAGCAGTTGGTAGATTACGATTTGAAGGAAACGTCTAATGTTTACATTAGGAAAATGGTAGTCATTTTCTATATACAATTACTCTGCCTCTTGCTACATGGTGGGTTGTTGAAAGATTTCAATGATTGAATAGCACGGTTTGTGTTTATTTTCACTAAGTTTTGGAATTCGTTAAATTAATGTCTCGATACTATTAAGCCGGTAGATCTTGAATTTGATACGTCCACAACAAATCAGGATATCAAAACGATATTATCCTTTTTAAATTGTATTGGGACTATTTATTGTACACATGCAGTTGCACATGTGCATGCAGCAGACATGCAATGATATGTTGAATGTAAATGATTTGCCATATAGAATATTATGGTTGTATGCATGTTTGATTTAACATTTGTGTTTCTAAATGTAGGGTGGGAAGGAGCTTCACACCATGCTAAATGTTTCAATCGATTTTAAACACTAGAAATTTAAATTTTCTTCATCCACCGGCAGGACAATATTATTTAGTCGGCTCGGGGTATCCACTAATGGATGGCTACTCACCTCCCTACCGCAATGTTAGATACTGTATTCTAGATTTTAATGAAATGCGTAACGACCAAAGACCGAAAGTAAAATTTTCAACTATTACCATTCAAGTTTATGCATGGCAATCGAAAAAACTTTTGTAATTTGAAAGAAAAAATTTGCAATCTTACATAACATGCCAACGTACAGTTATAAAGTTCAAGTAAAGGTTGTAACTGCTACCATGACTATTCACAATTTTATACGAATATACAACGAAGGAGATCCTGAATTTATGGCATATGACGACGATCTCGATCTAATTCCGAATGAATTTCCATAATAGTACTATAACATTCGAACACCTAGGAATAAAGATCATGAATCAGTTCAAAGAAATGCAGCAAATTCCACGATAAACGTTCGAGATAACATACGAGATGAACTAGTTGTAGCTAGACTACGTTAGTAATTTATATTTTGTAACTGCACTTATAACGTATTATATCTGTAATTCAAAATTGTTGCAATACTGTAACTGTACTTATATCATTATTGTAGTTAAATTATCAAAATTTCGCATTTAGTTACATTCTTAAAATACATCTTTAAAACAATCAAAAAAATTAACAATATAATTAGTAAATAACAAAATCATTAATGCCCTTTCCAGAATACCACTTTCGTAACACAATAACACGTTTCCCTTTTGTGAATCGTTCTCTTTTCGTGCCCATTTTCTGTGTCTCTTTCGTGTTGCAAATAAACGCTCTTATTCAAAAGTGTGCTTTTTGTGTCCATTGTCTTACGCATTAACCTCAATTAGCACTTGCCCGTATTGCTAAAGATGCAGACCACATTTCTATGTTTTTTAAGTTAATAATTTGGTAAATCTTGTTGGAGCATCATGCAGATGTTAAGACATTCTTAGAGAAAAAGAGCTAGCATTATATTTAGTCAGCTAGAAAGTGGTGAATGATCTGGTGGTCGGGAGTTAAATCAAGAGTGCAGTTTGAAACAACAAGGGGACACACAATGAGGTTCACATTATGGTACACTGATTAATTTAATTATTATGTTTTCTTTAGATATTGATGTTCTTTGGATCTTGTATAAGATATGTCGAATGATAAAAAAGAACCTGTAAATTTGATAATTTTTTTGCAATATTATGGTTTTATCTTTATTTTGCATTTGACCAAGAATGTAACAACCCATTGTTGAGAAGCAATTAAATAATAATAATTAATCAAATAATGGGATTTGAGTCAAGTAAAAATGAATATTGGAAATGGATTGGAAGCTAGATAAGAATTGAATATAAAATGGAATAATGGTTTAATGATGATTTAATAATTTATTTCATTATTTAGGAATATGAAAATATGAATTGATTATTTTAGAAATAATGATAAATTAAATTTTGGAAAGTATAAAGTTTATTTTTATAAGGAAATAAAGTTATTAATATAGTTTTGAAATTAATTAGTGAATGAATAAAATAAAATAAATACATAAATAAAATCATATAAAATAATTTTGTAAAATAAATAATTATGTAATTTATTAGAAAGTAATTGTGTAATTGGGCTTGGATATAATTTTGTTTGTGAAAAGAAAAGAAAGAAGAAAGAAAAGGGAAAAAAGGAGAGAATGAATAAACCAAGGGCCAACAATTCAAGCCCAACATCCCAGTTTCCATGAAACAAAATATCCTGACTTCCTTGTTTCTAGACAAGACTTTTCTCCTCCATCTACAAGTATAACATCAACATATACGTTTTAACACTCGGAAAAATGATCACAACACTCAAACTTGTAACAATCCTGAGATTGCAATTACCGAATGATAAATTAAAAATTATGATTTTAAGTTGAAAAGGGAGCTAAACAAATTTTTGGGAATTTAAATTTGCAATTTGATTTGCAAATTAAAATATTTTGGGGTTTAAAATGGGGAATTTTTAAATGTGATTATAGGTTTAATTGGCCAAATGAGACTATTACATGGTTTTAATTAAAACTAGGTTGTTACTTAGGATTTTGTTCACATGATAACCTTAGAAAAATAAACTAAGTCATAAAGGGTTTTAAAACCTTCTAACATGGTCCATTAGCCTACCCACTTCTATATAATATCTTAAACCCTAACCCTCCTCTTCATAATTCCTAAACCTAGATCTAAACATAACTAATGGTCTCCCTTGGTAGAAGATCCACCTCCTTCATAGCTAAACTAATTTGATCTTTGAAAAAGGTAACGCAATCTCCTCTATTCTCTAAACCTTCTTAATCCCTATTTTATCTCCACCATCTTGTTGTAATCTTTGTTTTGTTTTTTTGATTTTTGGGTCCTTGAAGTCTTTTGATCTTTTGCTTTGGGGTTGAGGATTTTGGCTTGCTTGATATTGTGCACACAAACTACTTGATCATTTGCTTCTTTGAGCTAATTACTGTTGATTAGTGATTATTGCTAGTTGGAATATTGGTGAAAATTTGATGTCAAAAACTGAAAAAAAACACCCCAAAATCAACAAAAACACAAAAATTAGCTGGCTGGAAATGCACGGCCTGAAAACAGGGTCTGGCTTGCACCCAGGCTGCAGCCCAGACACAGCAGGCTAGCCCAGTTGGGTTAGCCAGAAGCAGGCCAGCCCTAGTGGGGCTGGCCACAAGACCCCAGCCCGAGTGGGGCTGGGGCGGCCCACCTGACCCCAACCCGCAAGGGCTGGGGCGGCCCTTTTCCCCAGCCCGCAACGGGCTGGGGCGGCCCACCTGACCCCAGCCCGCAAGGGGCTGGGGAGGCCTTGATTTCCCCAGCCCGCAGCGGGCTGGGGCGGGCCCAAGTTCCCCAGCCCGCTTGGGCTGGGGGGCGGGCCCCAAGTCCCCTCAGCCCCGCTGGGGGCCCAAGAAAGAAAAAAAAAAAATTAAAAATGAAAGCATTTTTATTCTGTTTGCAGTTTTGGTACTGAATTTTGTGACATCGCCACGGTCACCTCCGTGGTCGAAATCCAACGTTTTTGGACTCGTTGGAAAGTCTTCCAACGAGTCCAAAAACGTTGGATTTCGACCACGGAGGTGACCGTGGCGATGTCACAAAATTCAGTACCAAAACTGCAAACATAATAAAAATGCTTTCATTTTTTTTTTAAAAAAATTTCTTTCTTGGGCCCCCAGCCCGCTTGGGCTGAGGGGACTTAGGGCCCGCCCCCCAGCCCAAGCGGGCTGGGGAACTTGGGCCCGCCCCAGCCCGCTGCGGGCTGGGGACTAGGGCCCGCCCCAGCCCGCTGCGGGCTGGGGAAATCAAGGCCGCCCCAGCCCCTTGCGGGCTGGGGTCAGGTGGGCCGCCCCAGCCCGCTGCGGGCTGGGGAAAAGGGCCGCCCCAGCCCCACTCGGGCTGGGGTCTTGTGGCCAGCCCCACTAGGGCTGGCCTGCTTCTGGCTAGCCCAACTGGGCTAGCCTGCTGTGTCTGGGCTGCAGCCTGGGTGCAAGCCAGACCCTGTTTTCAGGCCGTGCATTTCCAGCCAGCTAATTTTTGTGTTTTTGTTGATTTTGGAGTGTTTTTTTCAGTTTTTGACATCAAATTTTCACAAATATTCCAACTAGCGATAATCACTAATCAATAGTAATTACCTCAAAGAAGCAAATGATAAGTAGTTTGTGTGCACAATATCAAGCAAGCCAAAATCCTCAACCCCAAAGCAAAAGATCAAGAGACTTCAAGGACCCAAAAATCAAAAAAACAAAACAAAAATTACAACAACAAGATGGTGGAGATAAAATAGAGATTAAGAAGGATTAGAGAATAGGGGAGATTGCATTACATTTTTCAAAGATCAAATTAGTTTAGTTATGAAGTGAAGGAGGTGGATCTTCTACCAAGGGAGACCATTAGTTATGTTTAGATCTAGGTTTAGGAATTATGAAGAGGTGGCTTAGGGTTTATGGAATGAGTTTAAGATATTATATAGAAGTGGGTAGGCTAATGGGTCATGCTAGGAGGTTTTAAAACCCTTTAGGAGTTAGTTTATTTTTCTAAGGTTATCATGTGAACAAAATCCTAAGTAACAACCTAGTTTTAATTAAAACCATGTAATAGTCTCTTTTGGCCAATTAAACCTATAATCACATTTAAAAATTCCCCATTTTAAACCCCAAAATATTTTAATTTGCAAATTTAAATTCCCAAAAATTTGTTTAGCTCCCTTTTCAACTTAAAATCATAATTTTTAATTTATCATTCGGTAATTGCAATCTCATGGTTGTTACAAAACTCTACCTCTCCACAAATTCAAATTAAAATCAAAATAAATTCTATAAATTTCAACAACTCGAAACGAATCTTCTCGATCACTCTACACCACTTAGCAATAAAGAAATCGAGTTGTAGATCATCAATTTAAGGTGTAAGTGAATTACAGTGGAGGAAAAGGAGAAGAATAGAAGGAGAGCGAAGCTAGCTTTGTAAGAGAAACTCTTCAATCAAAGCGAGTTCTTACATTCACCACTACGTCTAAGCTTGTTTATTCAATGGCAAGTTGAGAATTTGAGTTGGGTATATAGGCAGTTTTGTGTATATGTGTGTGCGTGCTGTTGCATGCAGGTGTGTGTGTGTGAGAGGCTGTGTGTGTACAGTTGCGTATGTGTGTGAAGTTCTGGGTGTATGTATGTGCAATTGCACGTGTCTGTGAAGAGTTCCATATGTATGTGTGTGCAGTTGCGTGTGTGCAGTGCTGTGGGTGTGTGTGTGAAGTGCAGTGTGTGTTTCTACCTGTGTGCGTGAGTGCGCAATCTTGTGTGTGTAGCTCTATGCGCATGTGTGTGATCCTGTGAGTGTGTGTTGTGCCAGGCAGTGCTTGTGTGTGTAGTTCAGCATGTGCTTGTGTTGTGTGATACTGTGTGTGTTTGTGCAAATCTGAGCATGTGTGTGAGGGTAAATTTGAGCGTGCATGTGTAGGCAAATCTGTGTATGAATCACTGAAGACCAAACTACACATTGAAGTGGACGTATTCATGCAACAAAATAGAGATAATTCACTCGCTTAACACAAAAAGTCAAAGTTGAGAGAACCGAAAAAGTGATTCGATTGATGGAATTTTGTATTCTACTTATGAGATCGATGAGATTTATATTCAAATATTTCTTCTTAGAACATATTGATTTGACCCCATAAGTGGGACCACCACCCAATAGCATGTTGCCACCAAAAGCAGTTAGATTTGGCACTTTTGTATTGCTTGAATTGTGGATCCATCAAACAAACTCATACAGCAGTTTCAAATGAAACAGAAAGTGTTAAGTTTGTGTATGAAATTGTGGCACTCTTGTATTTTGCAAATTCATAAATCTATGCTGTGAAATCCTGCGCATGAGTGGGCAAACATTAGTTACATATACTTAAATGCATGTGTGGGATCCTGTGCGTGTTGTGTAATCTTATGTGTTCTTGTGTTGTGTGTGTCGTGTAATCTTACGAGTTCATGTGTTGTGCGTGTGTTTGTATGTGTTGTGCGTGTGATTGTGGAGTAATGTGTGTGTGTGATGTGCGTGAGTTTGTGAAATCATGTGTGTTGGTGAGTGAATCTGTGTGTTTTTGTGTGCAAGCATCAAGTACATATATACTTAATTGAAATACACACACATACATATATATATTAAAAGGTAAAATAAACCTAAATAAATATATATAATAAATATACTTAAACACTAATATAAATATATACTTATATATTATATATGAATGTAAACATAATTTGAAGTTTATTAAATAAACGAGGTAAATTTAATAGCATTATTAAATGGAAAATTAAATAGATTAGTAAATTCTTATCTATAATTTATCTAATGTACTTATAAAAGTTTGTAAATATTATATAATTTATATTATAGACTTTTAAAGAAATTCAAAGGCCTATTAATGTATTTAATCGAATATTACCTTGTATGAATCGATAAAACAATGTTTACTTTAAATAGTAAAATTATTATTATGTTTCCAAACATAATATATATATATATATATATATATGTATGTATGTATGCATGCATGCATATGTATATGTATGTATTAATTACTTTGAATGTTATTATTCATCCGTTATTTTTTATGTGCAATGAGAAATTTGAATTAACGGTTTAGTAATACCGCCTGGTATGTGACTTTCGGTAATACTTTTTCGGTTATTCATCGGACTCGTTGCATAGAAATATTTAGCGTGGATTGAATGGAGTTTATGAGCATTGAATAAACACTCTAACATCATACGGTGGTATGTGACGCCATTATAATATTTGTTTGGTTATTTATTGCAAGTAAATGTCATTCAAACGGGGATTAGATATTCATTAGAGCCCGCTACGGTGAGTCATAGTTATAGTCATGTGTCGACTCATCTATATAGTTAAGTATTAGTTATTGAATATAAATATGAAGTGTTTATCTACCACTGTCCGACTTTCTTTATATTGTGAAAGTTGAACTGGATTGGCTAGTATACATTCTAGCAGCCTGATCGCGGTGGTCGCGCCTCGAATCTGCATCACCATAGCCGTGTATCGGCAATATTCATAGCCCCGTGTCAGCATTGTATAGCCCCTGCGTGTCACCTAGGCTAGCAGTCTGTTACCATTTGGAGGCACATGTAAGGTCGTGAGTCTCGTGACCGAGTCCTCGCGTAGTCGAGTACATAGATGGATACGAGTCACGATGTTCGTCGAGGTAACCAAGACTGTAGGAGTCATGTTGGGGGAATACGTGTGTCGTGTTCGCCAATCACATGTGTAGTCTTCTAGAGCAGGTGTGTCCGTCAGTCTTGTGTTTGGTTCTTGTGTATGATGGATAGATATTTTCTATTTATTTTTCCTGGGTGATGTGTATGATTATGCTAGAAATTGAGCATCTAAAGTATAGTCAATCCCTGTATTACCCCTACTTGATTGATATTTCATATTGTTTGTTGGTTTAACGCTATTCACGTGAGATATTTATGTTACTTACCTATACTCTTTAGATATTTTCTAGCCATTATTTCATATTTAATTTGATTCAGACATAGCCTGATCCGTGTTTTTATACTCGGATCAATTTGAGATATTACAGGTAGATAGCAGGACTTGACTTGACACTTTGGGAGGCTACTGGTAGTAGTATAGGATGATACGTTCCCTATACATTTTTGTAGCATCATGCATCTATTATGTAGTATGTGATGTTGTATATGTGCAGTTAATGCGCTCGGTAGATTCAACGCGGTGGAGGTGCAAAAAGTTATAGCGGGGATACAGCAAGGATATAGCGGATGGCTCGAAAATAGCATATAAAACTCATACTTCATGTTTTTACAAATATATAAATGGTAACTAGATGAAAAATTATCATTCAATTGAATTATAAATAATACATAAATAATTTTAAATAAAAATATGTACGAATATACTTTAAATAAACGAAAAACTATTATATAACATAATTGAATTTGGTAGAATATTAGAGTATTTTCATTTCTGAAAATATATTAAAAATTAAATCAAATAAATTAGTTTCATAATTTTATAATGTATAAATGCAATTTTTCAATTCATTTTATTAAAAAATATATAGCAGAAATAACGGTATATAGCGGAAATAGCGGGGATTAAAGCGGAAAGGCTATATTCTGGGGCTATATGGAAAAATCGTAGCGGTAGAAATCCGATATGAGATATAGCGGGGCATTAACTACACGGTGTTGTATTATATAGTGGGCTAATGACGATCATTTTGTAGCCCTCGACTATGTATTATGTATGTTATGTATTACATTTATCAGTTGCTTGTGACTCTGTACTCTAATATTATTCTATGATTGTGTATTGATTTGTCCTGGTTGCACACGTGTTTATTGCTTTGTTCTGAGACCGTGTACATTTGTGGTAAGTATTATATGATGTAAATGATGTACTGGTGTTAATCCAAGGAAATATTCATGTGTGTACCCCATGTCACTTCATTCTATGTATTACTCGTCAATATTACCTTATAATACTCTTGAATCGTATAGATATAAAGGTGGGGGTCTTTACAAAGAATGTACTCGTGATTACTAATAATCTTTCCAAGACACTACAACGAAAAGACTAAGGCTTAATCAATGTTTTGATGTTGGTAAAGGTATGTAAAGAACGGTTACATATAACGAGAGGTAGTGGATGAGATACTCTTTTGAATGTGGTTGGTTCTGCACTAAACATGGTATTCCTATTTAAAATATGGATGATTTGGGTAGATCGAGAAAAGGGCCGACGATTAAAAAAAATTACATTACTATTAGATTCTTTATATGTAAGCACTTAATCCTGTCAATTCATTTACCTCTTTTGATAAATAAAGTTCGGTTCAATAACCTGAATTTTATCCCGATGATTTTTCTGAAGCAGAGCGTATATATCTTTAAAATCGGTTGGAGATTTATAAAATTGACATGAAATCTAATGATAAATTCGAAAATGTGAAAGCGGTTGTTGATTTGGCAAAGATGATGTTGATGAGAAAAAATATTGTATATAATTTGGTTTAACACCTCATGACTTTATCACTTATCTTACCAGTTTCTATTACAACTGTGGAAAGAGCATTTCATACCATGAATATATTGAAAAATTATCTACGAAATCAAATAGGAGATGAATGATTGAATTGTAGTCGCGTTACATGCGTTAAGAAGGATATATTCAATGACATTAGCAATGATGCAATTACCAATCGCTTTCAAAATATGAAAACTCGATGTGAGCAACTTTAGACTTGTATTGTAATGGATTTATTATCATAGGACTATTAACATGTTATTTAATGATTTGGTATGAGTTTTTATACTTGTCTAAATCAATGGCAAAAAGAATCCATAGCCCTAGAACCCCCAATTTCATCAATTTATGACCCCGCCCTACTTATTTTTTAGCTACACCACTACGCACGCACGCATAGAGTGATAGAATCGAAGGTCGAGGGTCCTTGATCCCCTGCTTCAAATTTCCCTCAAAAACTTCATTATATTTGATACATCAAAGTTTCAAAACTAGCCAAAATTTTGTAGATAGTCTTTTACTAGTTATTACCATCTAGACATCTATATAAAATTTAACGTCACTTTCGAAAAAAAATTATGCAGTATGAACTGTTGAAAATATTTAAATTAACCATCTTTGAAATATAGTTTTGAATGAGTTAGAAGTTTCAAAAATATATAAAACAATGGAAATGAATATAATAGTATTCAGAACATCTTGTACAAAAACTTATCTTATTTCGACACTCTTGGATATACAATATTGTTGGAAAGATTAGAGGGAAATATTTATATAATGTGGTTTGACACAATTACATATCTGCTTGTTGATTGTTTTTGGTCAAAAAAGTTCATTTGGTCGTTATGTCCACTTAGTTTATGTCAGACATAATCTCCGCTCAATATTGCATTTGGAGTCATGTCCAGTGACACACTATGTGCCAAACAATGGTTGGCAAGTACAAGTTATGGGCATTTACAAGGATTATAAAAGGTAATAATATTTGATGATATAATATTATATATAGTCATGACATCTATTAGGTAATAAATTTCAACATGGGCTAATGAATTCCGACAATACCTAATTGTGTCACAAATTGGACATGTTTGCCGCATGTAACTTGGTAGAAGATTTAAATGAAAGTTCCCGAACTATTTAGCCTTAATGACACCAAGGCCATGGTCAACAACATACTTAAGTGGATTGTGACCAAAGTTTAAGACGTGAAAGCATTCACGATGCATTTTTTGCTAGTGAAGCGATGCATGAGCCTCAAAATGTTGAGGCGCAAGTTTTTAACGTAAATATCGAAACGTAAGTTATTATTTCTTTGTTCTTATTAAATTTTGATTCATAAACAAAAGTTAACAATTTAATATAAAAATGTAAATAAATTTCAATATAAACACTTAAGAACTCAGTCCTTACCATTCTTTATTATTCATCCATAAAAGTATAAATAATTAAAACTAGAAATAAAAATAAATTAAGCACTTTATAATATATATATATATATACACATATATATATAAATAATTCAATCATTCAAAGAATTTGTATTCAGTATTTAGCTTTGCAATGGTATGTATTTTACTTATTTCTTCCACCCTTTATTTGTCTTCAATTTTTTTTTTTTAGATTTTAAAAATGATCTTTGATCGATTCTAACGGAATTGACCTCTATTACAAGTGGTAGAAAATCATGTAAGTTATTTTTTTTCTTCTACCAATTAAAATCAATCCGCAAAATTTATTCGAAAGTCCAGCGATGATAATTTAGAAATTTTATTTAAATAGCAATTAAGAAAATCAATTGTGTAGCTCTCGATCGTTGTTTCAAAAACAATCTTAACTTAATCTAATCTTAATCTAATCATGTTGATATTGAAAGTTGAAAATAAAAAACACTTGCTTTCGTTTTCTTAAATTTTGTTTTTTTTCCGCTTGTCATTATATAATTGAAGTTTAATAACTTATGTCGGTGTCAATATTTACAATTGAAGGTGAAAATTTTCTTGAGTCGCATGTCTTAACAGTTTGAGGCGTGTGAGCGTATGTTTTGTATGCTTCGTATGCCTCAAGTTGTCGAGGCGTAAACCTCAAAGCTAACAAGCCTTTCTTAGAGAGCCTAAGGTGTGTTATATCCCATTGCCTTGATGCGCTCCTCGAGACAAGTATCAAGGCGGGTTTTTAAAAAACAATGATTATGACGCCCAATCACGACTAGACTCGTATCATTTTTAAATTTTCATGATCCCCTAATTTCTCAAAAAATCGGAGTTTTAAATCTCTTTCATCTCACCCGAGATTCATTTTTTGCACTTGAAGGGGACGAGATTTCAAACTTGATTTTCAATTATTTGACATACATCTCAGTGATCCCATCCGAGATCTTAACATCTCAACCCGAGATATAAACAGAGATGCTAATTCAAGATTTTGTATGAAATCCAAGATTTGAAAGTTTGACAACGTCCCTCATACTGATGTATTGCTACTCCAACTTCTTAACTGCATTCTAGGCAATCTTAGTCGAACATCACAATTGTAGCTCCTGCTACTATTGCTATGTGTGTTCTCTACACTACACCTATGTAGTGAGATTGAATTTGCGAGGATTATGGATTGAATTACGCGAATTTCTAACATACATGCAATAGCTGGATGAGCAATCATGAATCGAGATAGTATGGAGCATCTAACATGTGTGCAGTCTGCGGACGACAAAGATAAGTTCACAATGGCGGCTTGGATACTTGTGCATGAGTACACCTTAACATATTTAACGACTTGTAGTAGTCGTGTTTCCATTCTCTATCGTAGTAATATTTTACTCTATATTGAAAAAGAAGCATTAATGAATAATTTATTTCAACTCTAAAAAGAACATGAGTAATTCAAATAATATTTGATTAAATAACCAAATTAATATTTAATTAAATATGTAAAATAATATTTAATTAAATCATGAATATAATATTTAATTAGATATGTAAAATAATATTTAATTAAATCATGAATATAATATTTAATAAAATAATCAGTATTCAGTATCATATATAAAATACCATAATTACAGTTGCATTATCATAAATATTTAGTTGTAATCTCACAATCACACAAATCATTTTCTCAATCCCTAATCCACATATGATTCACTGAGTCATGCAACGGTACGATTGTGATTGCAATTGCAAGTGCAAGTCCACAAAAGGACCCTAGACTATTTTGGATGGCTTAACATTTTTATTATATTACGAATAAAAGAGATATCATGTTCATGCTTCATCAAGGACCAATAGGTTTTCCAATCATTAGGGTTAGATCCAGTCAAACATATTTAAACTCGAACATAATATTTTTATTATATTTGGGTTGGGTCCAGACTCCAAACCTATTTGTTTGCCCAATAGGTACTGAATATATATCCAAATACATACCCATTTGTGAGCAAATCATATCCATCCATTTGATAATGGTTTAGACATCTCTGCCCATACCATTTGAAACGATCAAAATGCACTCGTAAAATATTTACAAAAAACAAGAAAACCATGAATGAATATATTTTCTAGTTTTAAAGGTGATATCTGAAGGAAAAAATCATTGTATCTATAGTTTTATTGTGAAAGTAAATATGTAACTTAACAAAATTAGTGTCCTAATCTCTGTAAACCAAGGAATGCTAAGTTTGACCCCAAAAGACTACCAAATGGATAAATGCCAAATAGTACTTTGAAGTAAAAAAATCATTGTATCTATAGTTTTATTGTGAAAGTAAATATGTAACTTAACAAAATTAGTGTCCTAATCTCTGTAAACCAAGGAATACTAAGTTTAACCCCAAAAGACTACCAAATGGATAAATGCCAAATTGTACTTTGCATTGCTCAAAAATTACAATACCACCCTTCTTTTTTCTTCCATTTCTTCAACACATTAATACCTAAACCCAACATAATAAGGAAAACCTAAATCTACCAACGTTAATTCCATTATTCTCTTAAAGAATCACCAAATTTCCAGTAAAAGGTAAATAAAATACCATTGTTTTTCACTTAATGTTTCATGATTCAGAATTTAGAAGTAGTTCTACCATCGCCGTGCACTAGCAATCGAAATCCCCATTCAAACTCCCTATATTAATACATGGAAAATAACCCACGTCTCATGTAGTCTATGTTGCACCACGTGAAAATTGTGCATGAATTAAAAATTCAATGTTAAACCAATATGTATGAATATCCTATCCAACTATCCTATTTACTGCCAATATATTTGAACACGAAGATGGAGAATGTTATTCTGATTTTAATCCAAATTCGCGTTCCTTTTCAAAATCCATGATAATCAATAATATGAACATATATATATATATATATATATATATATATATATATATAGGGTCTTTGTTTGTGTTGAAAACTAAGAAACTAACGTTGACATCAGGAAGGAGATTGGTTTTTTCATCACTATAAGTTTATAAAAATGGGGAGCATATTTGGAGTTTACACAACATTGGTAAAACTTATATGCTAAACAATTTGTCTTTATTTATACTTAACTACAAACACCCGAGAATACTCCTAGTTAATAAATGGATTGCAAGTTTCAAATCCCAAGTTCGGACAAAATGAAAAAACATCTTTATTTTTAGGAAAAATTATTGAAATAGGCCTATGAAAATAACTTGCTGCAGAAATAGATTTGTTTTCGAACTTATTATGAAAATATGTCTCTTTTTGTTTCAAGCAAATTATACATGCACAGCATATAAATGCGCATATGTTATTTATTACATGTATATTTAAAGAATACGCATGTTACATCATTATTATTTTTAAACGATTTCCTACTTGCTCAAATGCACAAGCAGGAATTGCCTTTTAAACAATGTGGAAAGTTGTTTCCTCATTTCCATGTAGACGAACGAGGCTTTCATCTATTTAGGATTAAGAGATTATAAAAAATAGAAATTTGATGTTTTAAGTGGTAGAGGGTTTGGGATTTAGAGATTAATCTGGGTTTTTGTTTAAAAATAGTGACAAGGGGAAATGAGGAGAAAACGACTTTCTGCGTTGTTTAAAACACAATTTATACTTGTACATTTTCAGAATGCATAAGTAGTGAATTGTTTTAAAAAAAACAATATAACATGTGTGTTCTGTAAATGCATGTGTAATAAATAACAAATGCTTGGGAGCTTGTTTCACATTGATTTTGATTGTTTCTGTACAACTCCATCTATGAAGGGTTATAAAAACTAATGCTTCTGAGATTTTTAAAGCATCGGTTTGCGATATATTGTAAACTGACCCAAATCGGTATATGTAACTCTGTTTAAACCCACCAAATCAGACCGTGTTTTATATTTTGTTCCAACTTTCAACCTCGTTAAAATGATTGTTGATTTCTTCAAATCAAACAATATGATTTTGATTTCATGTTTTCTACTTTAAAAGGAATTAAAAAAACATTTGTTATCAGATAAATGATATTTTAACGGTTATTTTCCAAAAAAAAGAAGAAAAATGTCAATTTGGTTGCTTTAAACATTACATATTATGATTTTCCAACTTTCATATTTTATCTTTTAATTCAAATTGACTTTATCTAAGTTTGATATTTTTTTCAAAGTATGGTTAATCGTGGATTTATGATACAGTTTTTAAAATCTAGCTTTTTAATTTTGAAAGATTAACTTTTAATAATTATTTTTAGTATAATATGTTTTCTATTCATATACACACAATTTCACAATTTTAGTATACTTCTGAAACCCATGGAAATAAAATGTCCAAGCATGGTTTTATGTGTTATAAGACCAATCATTGAAAAACTCGTAAAATCAAACCCCTCATTAACACTTGAAATCGATATCCTCAAACCACTATATAAATGATGCTACAAAACTCCCAGACGGAACATGCTGATATATAAATGGAGTTAGGAGTTTGACCACATGCTATGGAAACATTTTAATTATTTTTTTTAACTTCTTGCCCCAAAATCAATGTTTCGTTATAATCAAAATTCTAAATATCGATACATAGTTCTAAAACATCCATTCACTTTTTTGTATGTTCATACATTCGGTGTTATACTTATTTTACACTAGCTTCATGTTCGGTAATAAATTAAAAACCTATATGCAAACGTATGTTCCATTTATTCGCTAATTTTATTATTTTTAATGATATTTCTATGCACACGTGCATATACACGCTAAAATTATTAGCATGTATAAACTAAACAGAAAAATAGTAAAGAAAAAACTTCAACATTTTTTAGACGCTAGGACATGCGCTTCATTTTTGTACGTGAAGGACAAAATTTGTCTCGTGATAGAGCCGAATGACAAAAAAATTAGATGTTGGAACATGCTAATTTAGGGTTTCGTTTTTTTTTCACACGTTGGAGTTTGGATGGGAGAGAAAGGGTGCAACAAATCACGATGACGGTGCGGCAGCTTTCAATGGTGGCGTAGTCGAGCTTGACAGCGGCGATTATAGAGGGACGCGACGAGTTTGACAGTGATGGAAAAAGGAGATGGAGATGTAGATCGACATGAAGATGATTGAATTATTAACGTCTCACATAGTGATGGGGGGTGACATTTTATACGATTAGAGTTGGAGCGGGAAGAGAAGCAACATGAAATTGAAAAAGAAAATAATGGTGGATTATGATACTGTGTAGTATCATTTTTTATAAAACAGAATAATTATTCATATTTATGCTCCTAATGTTATTTTGTAGATGAAA
Organism: Allium cepa; assembly: GCA_030765085.1. NCBI lineage: Eukaryota > Viridiplantae > Streptophyta > Magnoliopsida > Asparagales > Amaryllidaceae > Allium > Allium cepa. The sequence goes on from CM060939.1 coordinate 701,975,310, forward strand.
AATGAATATTTTAGCTCACGGTGTTGCTTTGTAATAGTATTTTATGACCCTAGTATCAGTTTATGAAGTGTAGCAGCAGTTTTTGAACTGCAACATTTTATAGAAATTGTGTATTTTAGCTCACAATGTTATTTTATAGTAGAATCATGAATTGTAGTAGCAGTTTTGAACTATTTCAATATTTTTTTGATTTGTAGTAATTTTTATGAATTGTAATATCATTTTGTAGGTAAAGTATGTAAACTTAGACTACAATTCTATTTTGTAGTAGCATTTTCATATTGTAATAATATTTTTAAAAGAATTAAATGTATAGCTTAGATGTTATTGATTAGTGGCATTTTTAAATGAAGTTTTTTTATGATTCTACCTTCCAGTATCATTTTATTTTTATTTTAACTACAGTAATGATATCGCGTAGTATCATTTTTTGTCTTTTTAAAATAAATTAATAATATTTATTTCTATTCATAATGCTATTTTATAACAACATTTTATGAAATGTAGTAGCATTTACGGAATTGTATTAGTTTTTTTCAAATTGTAATAGCAGTTTATAAATAATTGTAGCATCTTTTTAGATGATGCGTATATTGTATCTCATAATATTATTTTATAATAGTATTTATGAATTGTGATATCACTTTATGAGGTGTATTAACATTTTTTTGTTTGTAGTAGTTTTTATGAATTGTTATATCATTTTTGAATTAATATCTATAAATTCCACTATTAGTATCATTTTATGATTTTTTGTAAAGGTGGTACCATTTTTATTTTATTTTTGAAAGATTATAGCATTGTTTTCATAAATTAATTTATAACGCAACTGCATAGTTTTGTAAAGGTGGCATCATTTTTTTTGAATATTTATTGTGCACTTTCCATAAACAAATTTATAATGCTACTCCGCAGTATCAATTTTTATTTACTGAATTAAAAAAAAAAAAGAATACAACAATTATATTTCAATTTTATCGTGTAATAGTTGACTTTACCTTGCGTTGTCATTTTTTGGTTATCTGGTACAACTCAGTAGCATTTTATACTTACTATATTTCTTTTTACATCATTTTCTCATATATGATACCGTACATTATCTTTTTTTACATGTTGTTATTTTAGCAGTAATTGATGATTGACGAGCAAGATGTGATGAGCAACGATGCTGTGATGTGATGGAAGATGTAGGCAGCACTGTAGGCAGCTTGTAGAGGGATGATATTTTCTTTTAGGGTTAGGGTTTGAGGAGACGGCGGTTGGGATGTGACGGTTGTGGAAGGCGGCGACTATGAGCAGTGGTGGAGCGCATATATAGGATGGTGTAAGGGTGCAGCAGCGTGGGTTGTGATGGCATGGGAAGCGGCGATAGCCTACGCATACGCGAGGAAGGAGTCATTGTGGCTAAATTTTGAAGCTGTTGTTCTAGAAGTCAAAATACTTTGCAAGTTTGTCCTTTAAACTATATCCCCCTAAATTAAATGGGTCAGAACGATATGGACCTGACCATTGAAAAAACCGTACCTAATACATTTATTTATATTTTAAATGGATCTGGGTGAACAGATTTACAAGTAATATACTGGCAACTTTATTTTGTTGGTCTAGGTCACGTTTGGGCATAACTCAGACCCATTAACATAACTAGGACCAAATACTAACGGTGCACAAGAATAATCATACAGACTCAACGAGCAGAATCTCCCCCAAATAGCACCATACATTTGAATCTAAGTTCACATTATGTACCTGTATTAAGGTTGAACACTTTCGAAGGCAGCACAAAATTTATTCTTAAAATGTTGTGTCTCCGTGGTTAAATAGTTTTTTCAAATACATATGCATGTTTAAAGTGTTGTTTGGTTTGGTGTTTTTGGATTAAAAAGTGTTGTTTGGTCGATGGTTCAAACTGTGAGACCAAAGGTCACGAGTTTGAACCTCAAAACTAACAACCTTGAAACAAGTAACCGGATTATCTGTTGGCAAGCACGTACTTTTCCCTAGAATTTACAAGCGAAGCTGGGTTCTAGGTAATTAAAAAAACAATTAAAATTTAAAAATAGTTTTTAATATATGGGATAGCTGTTGCTTTGTCTGTAAGACAACTCACACATCAAAGTTTCCCATCTCATAATAAGAAAAGAGTGCTTCTGTCTTACATCTGTACTCAACCAATCGCATGTTTTGTGTTTTTTTGAAGCATGATTAGATTTCACGTTTGCAAACAAATGAATTGAGGTACTGACACACAAATAACAGAACTGGCACACAAATAACAGAACAAATGCAATGTGTTTCCAGTAACTAGTCATTAATCAGGTCTGTATTATGTGCAATATTATGTTTCCAGTTCACTGCCTCTGTGATAATGGGTAACTTGATTATTTTCATCACATTTTACCTAAGAGTTAGCAAATTAGCTTGCATATATTGCAGACTGATAAAACTAATAATGCAGTTGCATAAGTGTAAAATCTTTTACCTGCAATGGTGAGAAAGCAAATGTTACCAATGCATTGGAGCCAAAATTGGTCAGCACTGCAAGACTGATACCACGCCCTCTTGTGCGAAGAGGAAATATTTCTGATACCATCAACCAACTGATAGGGCCAAAGGATACCTGGTGTATACATGCAGCTGGCGTTTTTTTAGCAAAGATCAAATATTATGCAAGTAAATATAGTTTTCAGAACAATAATGGGTTGAAATTGTAGTATGCGCATGTGGTACCTGATAGGAACCAACATATAAAAGCAATGCACCTACTGCAACAAGAGAGAGACCACCAAGAAATTTGTAGTAAGCCGCAAGAAGAAACAAGGAAAAAACCTGTGCAACTCACAAAAATTAGGAAAGAATGTAATGTAGTATTTGTATTGAAAATTTTTCTCATATATGCCTTGAAGACTGAGATTGATATTAAATTATCGTGAAATAAATTGTAAAAAGTTATATACATACAATCCCACTAACGCCTCCAATCAAGAGTGGTCGTCTTCCAAGATCATCGACTTTAAAAACAGCAATGCCAGTCATTAATAACTACAATATGTAATGTGAGTTCGACTTTAGTGAGAATAACCGAGACGTACATGAGTAATGGCCTATACTTAATGTAGTGCCACCAAGCTAACCTCCAAACAATTAGAAAAAAAAATGCACAGACTAATATAGAACAAATATTCAAGTCATTGTTTCAGAGAAAGCCATCGTAATAAAACAGCAGAGGTAAAGAGACAATCAAACTAATAATCAGAGCCATGATATTAGAACGTACAATACAATACAGTCTCAAAGAAGGACACTCATTAACATCCACTTTCTCTAACACCTTGAAAAAGCACAACTCCTTAAAACTCTACATCCTAAACAAATCAGAATGTAAATAACTCAAGTCACAATCTCCTCTTCCATCTACATTATCATACACACTCGCGTAATCTCAAAATCAAACTGCATTAAAACAAATATGATTTCCATCTTCGCCAATTTTTTTTATTTACACGCCATAATTACTTCTCCATGAAAATCCTTAGATTAATTAAGAAACAGCTCTTCTTTCAATTTTTTAAAAAATGTTTATTACGAGAGAGAGGGCAAAAAAACTGATCAAAGTTTGAACTTTCAAATATGAAATAAGAAACCAATTAACTGCAATCTGAACTTGGAATTAATCCTTCAATATTTAATTATTTGCCCACATCAGGAAAAAGTATTTGATGATCGTATCAGCCTTGGATTTTAGATTTATTCTTTTATACCATATAATGTATTGAGTCTCTTGACAACTAGATTCTAAAATATGCTGATTAAATACGAAATAAAGTTTTGAATTTTTAAACAACAAAATAGGCCAAATTTAAAATAACAAAAAATTGAACAAAAGCAAAATAAAGCTAAATAAAATTTTGAACTTTTAAATATGAAATAAAAAAGTAATTAACTGCAACCCAAACTTGGAATTAATACTTCAATATTTACTCACCCAGAAAAAGCATTTTGTTATCCTATCAGCCTCGGATTAAACATATTTTATACACCATAAAATATCTTTGCATCTGCTAGCACCAGAATTGGCCACTAACACCTTTGAGTAGAGTTATGTAGAGAGATTAATGAAAAAGGTAAATTAAAACTGAGGAATTACGCAGTAAAATGCAGTAATAACTATAAAAGACGAGAATAACTATAAAAGACAAGAATAACAAATTTATAGTGGTTCGGCGTAACTGCCTACGTCCACTTTGAGTCTAATCTTTATTGTTTTTTCAATCTATCGAATTACGGATACATTCCGTACACCAACTATTAGAATGCAAATGCTAAGTGAAAAAGAATGAGTCTTGAAAGCGATAGAGTCTTCCTAGTGTTTTCGAAAAAAGATCTCGTTCACTGTGCCTCTGTCCATCTATTTATAAATGAAGATAGACTGAACTCCCTGCGTAGGCCTCAAGATCGAGATGATTTGGTCATATAGGACGATCTCGAGCTGGCCGGTCCATTCTTGCCGAACCGCACCTAAATACCAAAACATGTTCACTGCATCAAACCCGTATATCTTCAGACTCTTCTTGATCAGAATCTTGTATAGTGCTATCGATAATATCTTCAACTGTTGTTTTGTAGCCGGGCCAAGGTGCCGGGTAACATTTGCCCCCCAAAGTGTGTCGTGTGAAGCAACACAACACACTTTGAATCAGCAAGTATTTCTTGTTTCTAGAAAGAAATCCATCGTGTTTCCTGAATAGTCATTATTTTTCAATTTATCCTCCTAAGATGTCGTATACTTCTTTGATCGTCATGATGCTTGGTTGATTCCCAATATTATAAATTCAGGGTTTTAGTTCATCAGTAGCCATCCGCGTCCGGTTCTACAGGGTTAGTAAGCTTCGGCTATCTGCTCCAGTCATTTCTTAATAAGCTTAAGCGAGAATTCAGTTTCTGTTGATTTCAAGAAGTCGAACATTTCCGGACGTACACATGCATCTTCGGATACATGTTCTTACCATTGGCTCTTGGATGCGTCTTATATGCTCATAAGTCGTCACCAATTCTATCTAGTTTAATTGCAATTCAATCGTGATTTCTTGTTTGTATTTTCTATGAAATAAGGGTTGTAATCAGCCACTTGATGAGAGCAGACTTCAAGTTTTACATGGATGACGACCTCAGAGCAGTAAGCAAGGGCGAATGGAGTACGGCCAGTCATGCACTCATGGGTAGTTCTATAAGCCCATAATGTTGTTGGGAGTTCATCCGCCCATTTACCTCTAGCTTTTTCCAAACCTCTCTTCAATACAGACTTTATGATTTTGCTCACAGCTTCAACATGTCCATTTGCAGTTATAATAGATCATGAAAGGTTACAAAGACAGATGGCGTTACGGACAATGAAGTTGATTATTTTCTTCATCTTGGCCGTGGTTAAAGGTTCTTCATCTGCCCATTTGGTGAAGTAATCAACTGCTATGATGGTGTATTTCGCACCACCTTTATAATCGGCAAGAAGATGATTTCAATGCCCTCAAGTGGCAAACGGCTATGGACTAGCCATTTGAGTAATTTCCATCGGCGAGGTTTCTGGATTTTTTTTTGCAAACATCTTGCACTCGTTGCATTGTCTAGCATGATCATCCGCATCTGTATGAAATCAATAGACCTTTTTTGGCTCTGTCTCCAAAACCTAACCGATCTCCATCCGTCAATGCTTGAAACTAGGTATTTCAACCGAAACAATGTATGTCCATTGCGCATCCCTAAAACTGGCTAGTTTGGCCAGTGACTGGACTCTTTTCATTTTGTTTGCTGAGTATGCGTGTAATGATGTAATACGTAAAATCGGCTAGTAGCTCTTGGACCTAGCCGAGATAAGGAGCAAGACAATACCCCTTAGCAAGATCAACCTCCTTAACTTTGCATGCTATCAATCAGGAATCACAAAAGATATGCAAAGTTTCCACTCCAAATCCTCTAGCAAGTTTGAGGCTGGCGATCGAGACTTCATAATAAGCATCGTTGTTTGTTACATGGAAATCGAGCTTCAGGACGTAGCGGATCGATCATTCCTCGGGAGCCATTAACATGACTCCTGCGCTATAACACTGATCACTGGATGCTCCATCCGCGTACATTTTCCATCTGTCAGTTGGTTCTCTATTACCCTTCGAGTAGTCATCTGATGCAGTGAATTTGGTTATGAGGTCTGCTAATTTCAATCATTGGATAGCCCTTCAAGGAAAATAAGTGATATCGAATTGGCTTAGTTCGATATTCTATTTAAGTAGTTTTTCAAATGTCTCAGGTCGTTGTATGCCCGATTGCAACGACTAATAGGCATAGACGTTGATGGGGTGAGCCCAAAAGTAAGAGTGGAGCTTTCATGATGAAATCAATAGACATTGCGCTAACTTTTGTAGCTTCAAGTCGACATTCAATGCATGGCTCACGATAGTTGATGAAATCACACATGCATGTCAAAATGGATCCAAGGGAACATATCATAATTTATTCAGAAAAATCCAACTAATTCTTTTATCATCATTGCACTGAGCTGTGATCCGATATTCAGCACCCGGATTCTTTGAGTTCAGATGTAACTATTTTGCATAACATTCAATGTGAAATATGGTTGGGACATTCAATATTGATGGTTACTCTGGTCGAATTTTAGAGTCTTGTCATGAGCTATTAAGTCTAATAGTGAAGGGCTATGAATGTTCTAATCGATTATCAGCAAATGGCAAAAGATCAAGCTTAAAAGCAAGTTGAAGGAAATGTCGAGTATGGGTCAACCTCGAGTTGCATGCAGCTGCATAGCTAGATCTTGCTATTAGTTTGAATTTGCTTGTATATTCGAGTAACTCACTTTCTATTCAATGCATTCATGATCCTTTACCCGTCCTTCGGGTTGGAGTGACAGTCAGTTGTCCACGAGCTTAGCTATCAATTTAATGATTCTATCTTTAGATATTCTTTCGGTCGTAGCCTTCAGTAGCTGTAAGCACTATATATAAGTTTCAATACTGAACTATCGCAGCCAGTTTTTGGATGACCATGCGTCTGCTCCCAGTCTCGGATTGATAAATGTACTGCATGGACGGTTGAGTCTAGTCCTAGCTATGTTTATATTCTCACCTAAACTCCGAAAACATAGAGTTGACCGATGAATAGTCGGTTCACATTCATCTTGCTCTAGCTCGTGCCCCCAGGTCTAGAGCATATACCGATAAGTAGAAAGGTCAGCCATGCCCACTTTAGCTTTACTCTTTTTCCCGTTGAATCGTGAGATCAAGGCAGTTAATGAGAGGCCGGGTCTCGTCCATCTTGGATTGTATTGTGGATTTTCATTCCAAGAGGAATACTTCGATGCCTCGTCAGTTTTAGGGCGTAATTTGGACACTGGACGGTCATCCACGTCCACTTTGATTCATGCTCTGTAATCAGATCTCGGGGTAAAGTTGGTTACAAATGCAGTCGGGTCATGCTCATCTAGTTTCGTACTCCTCCTAACGGATCGAAGAAGGGTGCTGGAGAATTTTTGAGCAAGTCTTCGTGGTTTACTCTCCTTTCCACACTCTGGAGGTCATAATTTTTCAAGGAACATCTAAGTCGCATTCGTATGTGCTGGGTGCGGATCGGTATCGACCCTCGATCTGAGGTATGATATAGTCGGTTGCCCGTAGCTTTGGATGCCGTTTTGATTGGTTCTATATTGAGGCATCCATGTAGTCGTTGCCTTAAGTTGTAAAGAACGCCAAGTTAGAGCTATAGTAAGCTATCGTATTCAGCTTTTAGAAATTTGTACTGCTTCCAGCATTGATTTGGCCAGGCCACTAGTTTGATGGTCGAACTCCATCCTTAGCGAGTTAATAATCCTCATGTCGATTTCAGGCCGAAGTTTGCGGAATAGAGAACGGTCGGAATCCACTCGTCCATTTATCGATGTTTATACACCACTCTGCATTCTGGCGACTTAGTGTTATTCTCCCTCCGGTCGACTCGTGCCCAATTTATGTTCATGCTTCAGTCCACGCTCCGGGAATTTAAAGATTTATCAAACGGTTTATGCTTTAGTCCACAGTTCGAGACGCATTTCGTCAATTCGTTTATACTCCAGTCCGCACTCTGGGGACTTAGAGTACTCTAGTCCGCTTCTTGGACTTAGAGATTTTTCTCAAGTCGCTTATAATCTAGTCTGCGCTTTGCAGACTCGGAGTACTCTAGTCCGCACTTTGAGGACTTAGAGGTTTTTAAGTCGTTTATACTCTATTCCGCACTCTGTGGACTTAGAGTACTCTAGTCTGCACTCTGGGGACTGAGAGTACTCTAGTCCGCTTCAGCGACTTAGAGGTTTTTAATTTGTTTATACTCTAGTTTGCACTCTGCGAACCTAAAGTACTATAGTCCGCACTCTGGAGACTTAGAGATTTTTAATTCGTTTATACTCTAGTCCGCACTCAGGGGACTGAGAGTACTCTAGTCCGCTTCGGAGACTTACAGATTTTTTAAGTCGTTTATACTCTAGTCCACGCTCAGGGGACTGAGAGTACTCTAATCCGCTTCAGGGACTTAGAGGTTTTTATGTCGTTTATACTCTAGTCCGCACTCATGAGACTTAGAGTATTCTAGTTCGCACTTAGGGGACTTAGAGGTTTTCAAGTCGTTTATACTCTACTCTACACTTTGGGGACTTAGACTACTCTAATCCGCACTCTGATAACTTATAGATTTTTAAGTCGTTTATACTCTAGTCCGCACTCAGAGAACTGAGAGTATTCTAGTCCACTTCAGGGACTTAGACGTTTTTTAAGTCGTTTATACTCTAGTCCACGCTCAGGGGACTGAGAGTACTCTAGTCCGCTTCAGGGACTTAGAGGTTTTTAAGTCTTTTATACTCTAGTCCGGCCTCAAGGAACTTAGAATACTCTAGTCCGCACTCAAGCGATTTAGAGGTTTTCAAGTCGTTTATACTCTAGTCCGCACTCAGAGAACTGAGAGTGCTCTAGTCTGCTTCAGGGACTTAGAGGTTTTTAAGTCGTTTATACTCTAGTCCGCACTCAGAGGACTTAGAGTACTCTAGTTCGCACTCAAGAGACTTAGAGGTTTTCAAGTCGTTTATACTTTAATCCGCATTCAGGAGACTGAGAGTACTCTAGTCCGCTTCAGGGACTTAGGTTTTTAAGTCGTTTATACTCTAGTCCGCACTTTGGGGACTTAGAAATTTTTAAGTCGTTTATACTCTAGTCCGCACTCAAGGGACTGAGAGTACTCTAGTCCGCTTCAGGGACTTAAAGGTTTTTTAAGTCGTTTATACTCTAGTCCACGCTCAGGGGACTGAGAGTACACCGGTCCGCTTCAGGAACTTAGAGGTTTTTAAGTCGTTTATACTCTAGTCCGCACTCAGGGAACTAAGAGTACTCTAGTCCGCTTCGGTGACTTTGAGGCTTTTAAGTCGTTTATACTCTAGTCCGCACTCAGGGGACTGAGAGTACTCTAGTCCGCTTCAGCGACTTTGAGGCTTTTAAGTCGTTTATACTCTAGTCCGCACTCAGGGGACTTAGAGTGCTCTAGTCCGCTTCAGGGACTTTGAGGCTTTTAAGTCGTTTATACTCTAGTCCGCAGTCATGGGACTGAGAGTACTCTAATCCGTTTCAGGGACTTAGAGATTTTTAAGTCGTTTATACTCTGGTCCGCACTCAGGGGACTGAGAGTACTCTAGTTCGCTTCAGGGACATAGAGGTTTTTAAGTCGTTTATACTTTAGTCCGCACTCAGGAGACTTAGAGAGTCAGCTTCAGGGACTTAGAGGTTTTTAAGTCGTTTATACTCTGGTCCGCACTCAGGGGACTGAGAATACTCTAGTTCGTTTCAGGGACATAGAGGTTTTTAAGCGTTTATACTTTAGTCCGCACTCAGGAGACTTAGAGTACTCTAGTCAGCTTCAGGGACTTAGAGGTTTTTAAGTCGTTTATACTCTAGTCCGCACTCAGGGGACTTAGAGTACTCTATTCCGCTTCAGAGACTTAGAGATTTTTATCGAGAACGGTCGTATTTCCACCCGTTTAATTTGTATTTCATTTATCGTATCAAGGCTAATGTTGTCGAATGAACGATCGGACCATGTTTGCTCATGGAATGGGACTTTGCCCCCAGCATGAGGACGAAACTTAAAGAATGGACGGTCGATTCTCGTCCGCTTGGTGATTATGGCTCTTCCAATCAAGTCAAGAAAAGAGGTACATGACAAATGGTTGGATCACATCCATGATGGGTTAGATAATCAAGTCTCGCACAATTTGCTTCGTATCTCTTTCTAGAAAATAAGGATAATAGATTATTGAGTAGATAAAGTAAATTGCATATGTTTCAAGGTGCAATCGTGTCCATGTATTGAGAGCGATGGTTGGCGAATAGGTAGTCCATCACAGCTACTCCAAGTCGGGCTTTCAAACAACCTTTTGTGTTCAGGGTAGGATTTGATGTGTAGATGATCAAATCGCGTCTACTCTAGATAGATCCCGGTGTCACTGAGCTTCAGGAGAGGCATTTGTATTTTGTGAAACTTTGTTTTATGACTCGATTTGAGTGGATGATCGGGCCATATTCATTTCAAGTCTTGCTTAGGTTTTCAAGTCAAATGTGGAGGCCGACGAATGAACGATCGGTTGTGTTCACTTTGTATTGGGCTCTGATCGTGACGAACTTTTCAATCTCTAGTCCATAGCCCCAAATCGAAGGCATATGGTTGATGGTGAACGGTTGAATCATGCTCGTCTTGATAAAACTCCACAGGTCCGATCACGATCTGCGTGGATTGGTTGGTGGCCAAATCCGAGTACTCGATCACCCTTAGTCCCTTTCTAGCGGGATGTCGACTACCAATGGTCCAATTGATAATTGGAGTTCTTTATTGATGGGCATTCGAAGGTCTTGGCTCGTATTCTGCAAGGCTTGCACGTATTATTGAAGCTTTTCTTTTTGAATCCGCTTTTCGATGACACCTCGGAGGTGTTTGTAATCGCCAGTGTTAGGATTAATGTGCATATTGGAATATACAACATTCCCCTGATTTCCTCTGGACTTCGATGGACTCTCTCGAGGTTAGTTTTCATTACCACTTTGAGTCGCGAGTCTCCAAATAAAGGTTATCGATTGAATCTTTCAAAAAGCATATGAGTCTAATTTTAAAGTCTTGTTTTGTCTACTGGTATCAGTGTCCTTAGCCGATGGGGCTACATTGTTGTTTCTCCTAGTCTACTCCAATTCTCCTCGCTTTGGTTCTGATTCATTTTGTAACAGAAACAATCAATTGTCGTAGGAGGCTCTCCAGCTAAATAGCTGCCAAGATATATCTGGAGGTCGACTTTCCTCAAACGCAATCAGTATGATATCCTTGTTAGCATTTGGAATAAATTGCTTAGAGCCAAACATTGGTCTGCTTGGAGTCACTTTGGAAGTATCGTTTGAGTAGCGGTTGCTTGTCCATTCCCTTGTTGTCGTTCAGAAGCTATCGCTAGATCGTCTATGCCCTAGTTGATCATGGGATGCAAGGGAAGTGAATATAATGTTCCTTTGTTATTAGCCTCTTTTTCTGAAATTTGGGTCGTACCCGAAAATATTTTTTTTAAATAGAGGTCGTACCCGATCCATTTTTTTTTGTATATGCACGGGTCGGTATACACTCGCTCGGCATATACTGGGTCGATCGGCATACTTTTGCTCGGCATGGACTGGGTCGCTCGGCATGCACTGGGTCGCTCGGCATACTCTCGTTCTGCATACACTAGGTCGCTCGGCATACTCTCGCTCGGCATGCACTGGGTCGCTCGGCATCCTCTCAGGTCACTCGGCATTGGGTCGCTCGGCATCCTCTCGCTCGGCATGCACTGGGCCGCTCAGTGTACTCTCGTTCAGCATCCTCTGGGTCGCTCGACATCCTCTGGGTCGCTCGGTATGCTCTCGCTCGGCATGCACTGGGTCGCTCGGCATGCTCTCGCTCGGCATGCACTGGTCGCTCGGCATACTCTCGCTCGACATAGACGTGTCGTTCGGCATAGACGTATGGATCGGCCTGGATGCCGTTCGGCCTGGAGCGGTCGGCATATGCCTTTTCTGGGGCGATCAGCCGAATTGCCTTCAGAGGAGGATCGACCTTCATTCAACTTGAGTGCAAACTTCAATGTCCAATCCCCGGATCTTGCGTGCATCAAAGAATCCAATCTATGGCTATCAGCTTCCTTTAGATTTCTTTCAAATCTGAGTAGAATATGAAGTTTTCTAGTAAACAACTAGATCTATCTCGCGAATATGAAAATCCACTAGTAGACGATCAGATCCAATCAAGCTGAGAATTCAATTCTCAGTGAAAGCACCAAAATTGGTCACTAACACCCTTGAGTAGAGTTATGTAGAGAGATCAATGAAGAATGTAAATTAAAACTGAGGAATTACACATAAAATGCAGTAATAACTATAAAAGACAATAACACCAAATTTATAGTGGTTCGGCGTAACTGCCTACGTCCACTTTGAGTCTAATCTTTATTGTCTTTCAATCTATCGAATTACAGATACAATCCGTACACCAACTACTAGAATGCAAATGCTAAGTGAAAAAGAATGAGTCTTGAAAGCGGCAGAGTCTCCCTAGTGTTCTCGAAAAAAGGTCTTGTTCACTGTGCCCCTGCCCATCTATTTATAGATTAAGATGGGCTGGACTCCTTACGCAGGCCTCAAGGCCGAGGTGACTTGGCCCATATAGGGCGATCTCGAGCTGGCCGGTCCATTCTTGCCGAACCGTACCTAAATACGAAAACATGTCGACTGCATCAAACACGTATATCTTCAGGCTCTTCTTGATCAGCATCTTGTCTGGTGCTAACGATGATATCTTCAAATGTTGTTTTGTAACCGGGCCAAGTTGCCGGGTAACAGCATCTATATTCTAAGACATCTATATCCTCTATGTAAATGCAAACAGCTCTGTCAACAAGAAAGAGCAGTATAACATTACCACAAATCAACATAGGCTGATTAATGCTGCTATTAATAAAAACATTGCACTATGCTGCTATTAATAAAAACATTACACGGGCAGGTGCAATGTTGTCTATGTGTTTTGATCTATTTATATATTTGGATATATCTGGAAATAATGCATATAGGAAGGGTAGAAAAATAAGTGAAGCCTTTTTGCGAAAGCTTTTAAAATCATTATGTTTAGGAAAATTAATGTAAAAATAACAAAAGAAAGGTTCCGATAATAATTTAAATTGTGCAAACTACCAAAAATAAAACAATTTTTCGCACCATATAGAAATTATTTCTAACACAGCCCTAATTATCGTTAAAGAAAAATCTTATTATCTAACAAAAGAAATATATATACCAGACAAAAGCTATTTGATTTTATCAAAAGCAAAAATTTGGGCGAGTAAAATTTTGATATATATGAACATGAGTAAATGTTACAGCAAACGTACAACGCATGTGCAGAGAATTCGTGTTATATAATCATCCAACCTATGGGATTATGCTAAATCCACATTTAAAGTTAGATAACTGTGCTAGAAGTCTTAATGGGGATATGAGGGAGAATTTGAACTAAGATGAGTGGAAACGTGTTTTGAAGTGAAGTACAAGTTTGCTTCTTCCTGGAATGAAGTACACTATGTTAGTTCCTCAGATGTAGATATTGATAATCACTTAGTAGTTCAGAGAATAAAGGAGTTGATTTTATTTTATTTTTCTATTTTTTGGCAAGTATTATCGTAGCTGGTGCAAAATTTGGTGATTGTTGTGTTAGTGACTAATATTTCATTTATTTTTTAAAACGGGTGATATAAAAAATACAATATGTGAGAATAATCGCTTATCAGTTCAATTGAAAAAGATTGTAATTTAGCTTTGACCGTAGAAAGGTTACCAATTCCAGTTACACTTTAAAGTTTTAACTGTGCACTCATTCTCACACACGCACGCATGTCAGCAGACTTGGCACGTGTGTACATATATATGTAATGCCATACCTTAAATATTCCAATAATAACTGCAACCTTGGCAGCATCAGATGCAGCTGAAAATCCTGCACTCTGCAATAGGTTTGAGAAATAAAGTAGAAGGTATGGAAAAAAAAAATGAAAAATAAAAACAAAGTCTTCCTTGAAAGTAGGCCGCCACCTGTAAAATGGATGCTGCGTAATAAAGAACGCTTGGCTGGCCTGTAATCTGTTATTAATTATTTCAAAACAGTCATTTAACTATCCAATCATCCACCGTTAATGCAAGTAAATGATAAAGCTAAAAGTTAAGTCAACTTTAATTAGCCGAGACTATTTTAATAGCTTCTGTTGCTAATTCCACAACTTTTCACATTGGAAGTTAACAATTCATTTACTAGAAAAAGGTGCAAGAACAACAATCAAAAGGGAACTGGGAATAGTCTCCTTTTTTTTTTCTCAAATAGAAACTGACACAATTACCTGTTGAAACAGAACCAACCCTCCCCCGATCCCGAAAGCTTTCAAGCTTGCACCTTCAAATACCTCCAATAAGCTACCTTCAGACTCTTGCCCATTATAAGCAGCCTTTAGATTTACAAGACTATCTTCTATTTGATTTTCTGATATTTTGTCACCTGCTGGACGACCCCTTAATTTTGCTAAAGCATTGATTGCCATTTCTTTATATTTTTCCACTGAACTTTTGTCTTGAACTGCACGAAGAAGTAACCATCTAGGAGATGATGGTAAACTCCACATGCCTATTCCCATTAATGCTGCGATTGGAACACTGCAACCATACATGAGACGCCATCCTCCAATAACATCAATCTCAAAACTTCCAACGAGGTAACCTAACTACAAAATAAAAAACTGTGACGAGGTTCAGCAATAATAACAAAGTAACAACGAGTACTTGCACAAATTTCCATTCTAAAAAAGCTACTCTTCTAGGCATGTATGTGTACCGGTTGTCAGGGCCGGCCTAGGGGGAAGCCCACCAAACCCTTGGGCTTAAGCACCCAGGGCCAGGGCAAATTTTTGAAAATTTTAATTATGCGTTACTATTATGCTTAAAAAACACTTTAAAACTTCTGAATTCAATGATGCAACTTCGCTGACTAGTTGGTCATGTGATTGAGTTCTTGGGCCGGACCAACCGGCTGTACACATAAGGGAGAATCCAGCGGACCACATGCGAGACCATCTGAATTTCCCTTATGTGTAGAACCAATACAACATAAATGCTGGGAACAGTAGCATGGCTCGTTCCATTCTATTCCCACGCAACGAGAGATGAAACCAAGAATTGTTTTGATGAAACCAAGAATTGTTTTCATGGTGAGCTAAATAAGATAGATAACAAATTTGCATTGTAGATGTCCCTTATAGGACAATGAAATGTCGCTAGTTATCCATGTAGAGGTGTCGGGATCTAAGCTCTATGTCATCAATTAACAATGTTCAAAAGAAAAGAAAAAATTGCATTGTAGCTTAAATCTTGTAAACATATTGATGAATCAAAGTTTATATGTAAAAGTTAATATAAGTCGAAAAATCATCTGCATTTCTATTGGTATTACAACTGTTAACAAAATATCAGTATGATATATATTTCAATTCACATGTGAACAAATTTGCAATAAATATAATAAACAACTATGTATTACCCACGTGGATAATGCATATATAATTTAAGTCGTACACAATAAAGTAGGAAGGCATCAAACCAGCTTACAAGCAAATGCATGTAAACTCAAACAAATAAAATTTAAGATAATATTAGTTACAATATGCATATATATTTGAAACTGAAAGCTTCTATCCCGAACTACTGGTTATGTCAATGTGTGCAACACCTTTGATTTATATTAATATTTGTTTAGGTATAGTATAGTTGTTTACTTGTTTTGTCAAATAATTAACTAGAAAAGTATGCTTAACCATGATATATGACGATCTAGTTGTCATTTAAGAATACCAAGTATTTAAAATCCATGATATGAGATAAGACAGTTTACCAATATCCCAAGTACTATGAACAGCTCTTTCAATGATATCAAAGTCCCACGTATCTGAGATGGTGATGTCTCTGCAATATATAGAGGAGCGCCATGCATTGCCTGGAATTTTATGTCAAAATATATTTTTATTATGGAAAAATGAATGCACAAAAACATATTTAGGAAAGCTGGTGTGCGCCAGTTACATTAGCGCTCTATAAAATTGTCAAAGTTTCGAGCATAATATAAAGATATGAAACTGAATATAAAATTGTCGAAGTTTCGAGCATGATATAGATATATGAAACTGAATAGAAAAGGTTATCTCAAGAGCAATGAAATGATATAATCTTTTTTCAAAATCAAAATCTCCAAAACAAAAAACACAGTAAAAAAAACATAAACGTCTAACAATATTACTTGACATGTTGGAATAATGGATACGAGCAGCCTTCTACATTTATGCAACACGAATCTATAAGACACAGCTGTCAAAATAATCCTGGATTTTGTTCACATAATCAGATTCTAGATTAGAGTTTTGGGTTGATTTGATCTTTTGACCAGACAACTGGAATTAATCAAAGATCTAATCTTATGGCTTGCGGAGGTTAGTATATACGTTCTAAACCTAGTCTCCGTCCAATAACAAGCTTATCATTCTAATTAAGGGAGATGGATTAAATAGGGTTTCTTCGTTACAGTTATTCACAAAAGCAAGATCAGAGTTCTCCATACTATTTTTCGATAATCTTGTGAGGAATTATCTTTGAATCGTTCATATATAGTAATAAAGAGTTGTTGGGTTTCAGAACAAATCAATTTGATTGAACCTATGTAAAAATTGAGTCCCTGATTTCTTCTGTGTTTTGATTATTGCTTTGAACATTTTGTCATGGAACACATTTGGCAGTTATTGAGCATGACTGTATCCCTATACAGACTACTAAAGAACATATCATAATAGGAAACTTTATAACCCTTTTTATTAATCATTTATAAGTATACAACATGAATTCTTAACCACGACTACTTCAATGTATTTGTACTACGATTAGATGATAAAATTGGAAAAAGTAGCAACGTCAAAAATATGGAATGGGACATAATTCTCACCAAGCCAATACCAATTCCATAGATAAGTCGGCCAATTATAAGAACTGCAAAGCTGGGAGCGCATCCAGTGACTGCAGCTCCAATTATATACAATGTGGCTGCAACAATCAATTCTCTTCTTCTTCCTTCACCAAAAAGTGTGTAAACTTCAAACACATCCTTTTGAAACATAAATCGGCAATAATCACCAACTCAATAAAAAACAAGCTTGCCATAACTTGCAGTGCATACTTCGTTTTATATATGTCTTCCTTAGCTTAATACCATCATGAATACTGATCTTACTGCAAAAGGTAGTAAATTACACTACTCGATGCAGCTAAAAAGTTAGTAAATTCTACTATTCAATTTAAACTAAAAACACTGGCCATGCTCTAACATACTGGAATAGAAAATATGCACACAAAAATTGTATTGCTAAATAGATGAACCATGAAAGAACAACTTCATGATAAATATGCATTGAAATCAAGTCACTTTTTATACCCCTATTCTCGCTTGGACAAAGATGAATACATCGGTCAAAATGTTTTGGTAACCATGAATTTTTTTTTTCAAAAAAAAAGCCTATATATGCAGTAAATATTTCTTCAACTAAGAACATTTAGTCACATTTTTTTTCTGTAGACCAACAATCTCTTAGAATACACCAAAAAACTGCAACAAATTCATATACACTAGTTTTAACAAATCTACACCACACAAACGACAAAACTATCCTCTTCAAAATAAATAACTACCGCTCCCTTGAACTTCATTCTTTCATCATCCTTGCATTCATGTAAACCCCCAAACAAGAAAATGCTCACTTGCTTAAAATATATGCAATCATCAGCTATTTTTTTTAATGCACACTAATCAGTTTTTATGTTCTCTGCATTGGCCAGGAAATGCATTTTGAAATTACTCACATCTAAAATATACTTCAAAATTGAAGTGTTTTAACTTTTAAGATTACATTATATGAAATACCGAAACCCAAAACAATGAGTAGATTAAGTTTCATAAATTTTATAAGAGCAAATTAAGTCTGTGTGATATACACAGAGAACTGATTGTGTATTGTTCAGTTTGGACGAAGGCCATGATTTGATTGATAATAGGTGAAATTCAAGGGGTGCAGTTGTAATGTCATCTCATTAGGTGGAGCTAACACAGGCAGTAGGGACATGGACTCCTTTTCCTCATTTTATAAAATTTGAGTTTTACGAAATTGTATTAGAAATGCACTAAAACTCAAAAACATAAAATATTTATTCATATTTTATTAAATTTCAGTTCATCTTAAATTCAATTTCCCATCGTTTTTTAGTTTTCATTTTTTTTTTCCAAAAGTTAAATTTTCATTTGTGAAAATTAATAGGAAAATCATTGTAAAAGGAAGGGAATTTTTTAATATTATAATTATGTATAAATTTGATGGTAGAAACAAAAATGATTTCTCTATGTAGGATCTTTACTTTAATGTTTTTCAGTTCAGTTTTGTTCACTTGAATTACATTATGCATCATTTACTTTTTAAAATTGGTTGTACATATTATGATGTATACGAATGTAAATGTATATTTATGTATATCTACGTGTGCGTGGATCATGCTAGTCGACAACCAATGGCTGCATCATTTAGACGAAACCAATCAAAAAGAAAATTAGGTGAATTATAAGTTAATGAGGAATCAACAACCAAATGAAAATGACAATTTATAATATAAACATGATGATGAAGTGAGAGAGAGAAATGATAATGAAGAGGAAGATGACGATGAAGATGAATATGATGACAAAGATGAAGATGCTGACAAAGAGTAAGATGGTGACAAAGATGTTTATGAGATAGTCAAACACGGTCGACTGGATTATAATGATGTGATAAGAAATTACGACACTCATATCTCTTTGAAATTATTGAAAGACGGTATATTTTTCAATTTACAAACACTTGATAATATCTATTTTCAAACACATACAAATAATGTCCTTTAATATTATTTAAAAATTGCTGTACAGGAATGAGCAGCCCTTACTTATATTAATCACACCACAAAGTTTTTGAAGAAAAATTACTTGATAATGCAACAATTTTCAAATATTATGTAGAATCCTTAAGGAAGCTCCCAATTGTTCTTACTTGTTGTTGTAGTGGGAACTAAAACCTTATATCCACTTTTGTAGAACGATGACATCAAGGAACATATTATTTACATATGTCTTTCGATGTAATGATAATAACTATAAAAAATTTATTCTATATTTCAATATAAGGCACCCCTCTTAATACTTGTTCTTTGGAAAAACAAGTGAAATGGTTTTTCACTTATTAGGTATGAATCACATGAATCAATGAGAACCTAGAGTCCAAATGAATGAGAAAGTAGGCTATAGACGAAGTATTGTAATCTTCATCAAATCTTTGAAAATATAAATGATGGATGGAATATAAGAAAATTTAAATGTGCAACACATACTTATCTTCTGCATTAGTTGGGTAATGCATTGATTGCGAATGAAAGGAAGTCTCATGTTTATTTGTCGTTTTAGAAACCGTTGGTGATAGTGGACGAATAATGACATATTCATAAGGTTTGACAACGCTTGAGTTTTTGCATAGGCAACTTAGCCTAGCTAGTAGGGGTGGTGTAAGAGATTGGTAAAAGATTGCAACTGTTAGGTGTGGCTCGCATTGTAAATGGAGTAGATGCGTGGATTGGACGGACTAAAAAGTCCCACATCGCGGAATATTCAGAATAATCGTGGTATATATATGGGATTGGTGGCACGTAACATTGGGAATTCCTTTTGTTATAATGTGTTGTCAAGACCAGATTATATGCTCGATGGAAGGCGATGGAGGGATGTTCAATCGGGACGCCGACATGGAAGACTTCGACCGTTGACTCCGATAGACACGGTGAAGCGAACGCGTATAGTATGCGGGAATGCCGAAACTCAACATGGTATCAGAGCTCCATGGTTCGATGGGAAATGTATGATGCAGCGTGACCGAAGCATGACTCCTAAGGGGCTTGAGCATGGGATGCTCGTCAAGGTGGAGATATGCTTAAAGCAGTCGCTCGGTCCTGCTTATGAGAACTCAGGATAGCAGCTTGACTCCACTGCGAAGAGGACTCGGTATAACTCCAAGGTGACTTGAGCAATGTTCGCCAAGGTAGAGATTGTTAGATGTGGTTCGCATCCTAAATGGAGTAGATGCGTGGATTGGACGGACTAAAAAGTCCCACATCGCGGAATATTCAGAATAATCGTGGTATATATATGGGATTGGTGGCACGTAAAATTGGCGATTCCTTTTGTTACAATGTGTTGTCAAGACCAGATTATATGCTCAATGAAAGGCGATTGAGGGATGTTCAATCAGGACGCCGGCATGGGAGACTTCGACCGTTGACTCCGATAGACACGGTGAAGCGAACGCGTGCGGTATGCGGGAATGCCGAAACTCAACAGCAACAACTCTGTTGGCTAACCCAAGTTGTCTTTATAAAAAAACAAGCACGAGGAACCTAGAAATGTCATTATTTGTTCTGCTAACGTTAAAGGTTTCACAAAATAACAATTAAACATGAAATTTCCTTTTGTATGCAACCAGCATATTGCCAATCAAATAAATTAAATACGCATTGCATGTTTAATTTTCTTTCATTCTAGTCATTTAATTTGATGATGCTTCGGAAAAACTTAACTTATATCCTACTTTCTTGTTCATTTTGACTCTATTTTTGTCTAATTCATACATAATAAGTGAAAAGTTATTTTACTTTTTTCGTCAAAGTTAAATGAATAAATATTAAAAGGTTTGCATTCTATGGAAACATCTAATAAAACAAGCTATATCTCATGTTATTGATTTTTCCCAAAGACATAAAAATATTTATTTTGTATGTTATTATTCAACAAAACCAGATATGAAATTTTTATTAACACCGCAATAACAACAAGTACTAACAATAAAGAGTAACTCGTAGAGTTCTACATAATCTGTAGAAATCATTTTATTTATTAAATATTTTTTATAGCAGTTTCCGTTCCTATATAAGAAATTGTAAACAATATTAACGAGCATATTTTTGTATATTTCCAATCAACTGCTAATTAATGAAAAATACTTCAACTTTCCTTCTTCTTTTTTTAAACTTGAGAAACCAGTTGCTCTTAAACTCTAGGAAGTTGAAGCGAACCCACAGCGCAGACTTCAGGTAGGCAAAAGGGTGCTTTTGCTTTGTTGCCTAAGAATTATGTGACATGGTAGGATCGAATTTGCAACCTCGGTGTGTTATTCCAATGATCTTCCACCCTAGTGGGTTATCAACTTCCCATATTTGAACATCTTTTCATCATCTTTTGCTAACTTTTCATCATCTTTGATCTTCTTCCTCGGTACCCTTTTTCTCTTCATCTTCATCGTCTTTCTCTCCCTTTACATTATACTCTTCTATTACATTATCTTCTTTGATTCTTCTCGTTAACTTCTAATTCACCTCCTCTAATTTTTGTTTAGCTTTGTCTAAATAATGCAATCATCACTTGTCAACTAGCATGATCCACGCTTATGTAAAAGCAATGCATAATCATTATTAAAAAAGTGAATAAAAATGATGTAACCAAATGAACAAAATTAAAGTAAAAAACATTAAAGGAATGTTCCTACATATACAAGATCTTCTTCCCTTTTTACGATGGAATTTATATACAATTACTACAGTATAAAAGTACTCTCACTTAAACTAATTTCTTCCTTGATTCATGCAAGAAATCTTAAATTTTGAAAAATAACAATGGTGCTAAAGAACATTGAGAAAGAGAATTTGAAATGGATCCAAAATTCCTAAAATTTGAATAAATAACCCTTTTTTCTTTTTGAATTTCAATACATTTAAAATACAACTTCATAAAATTTATAAAATTGAATTTCATATCATGAAATCACTAAAAGCTCATAATCAATTAGGAATGCATTTAAATATAAGAACATGCCATAAACATCGCCTGAGTGATGCAGAAGATCAAAATAACGTGCATTGGAATCATTTGTTGTAGGTTTAGTAAAAACTTGTGTTTACAATTAATCAATTAATGATGCAAGCATATAAATTTTTTTCCTTTGCGGGACCGGGGGGGGGGGGGGGGGGGGGGTGGGTGGTTGGGGTTTGTGGCGGGGATGGGGGTGGTTTGATAAATAGAATGAGCCTTTTTTTTATATTAACTTAGCTAATATAATATGTATTGCATAATATAAAACCTAAAACACTGCACAGTCAAGCGGATACCAAGAAAATCTGCTATGGAATATGCTGACAACGATCCAATAAGAGCTCCATACAACGATCCACTGACCTGTAAGAACAAATTAGGACATTATCTTTACTCATTTAAAAAATCGTTTTAAAACTAAAAACTCAACATATTAAAATAGCAACAAAAAGGAAATATTACCACAAGACCTAGCTGCACGGATGACAGATTAAACCATGTTGTGCCACTGAGCTCTGCAGACTAAAATTTTAATCAGTATCACAAAAACCCCAAACTTAAAAACTCCACCTCTAAATTTCTAACCTGGATAGAAAGTGTAGCACCAGAAGTAGCCCCAATATCATATCCAAACAATAATCCACCCAATGCTGGAAACACAAATCTATACATTGATTCAAATCAATCACCAAACCTTTTTTTTTTTTGCGTAAACTAGAAAATAAGTACACTGATAAAAGCACGAAAAGCTTACGGGAGAACAATGGATGTCCAGTTGAATGGATCCGACACCTCTGCAGCTTCAATGTTTGATGAAGACGAAGCAGAAGATGAATTAGTTGCTTGCGATTTAACCTGCACGGTTCATAAATAAATAGAACCGGATAACTTCTTTGAAAAGAAACAATGCGATAATTATTCACCTTGTGTCTCAGAGCGAGAGAAAATGTTGAATGGAGAAGGGACAATTTGGTGGATAGCTTGGGGTTCCATTTGTGAGTTGCATGAGATTGAGAAAAATAGAGATGTTTAGCTGAATAGGATGACGATACTCGCAGCGTCGAGAAGGAAGCTAAAACGTTAGCCATGGAAAGCTACAAGGATGTAAACAGGATACTTGGCTGCTGAATTTTGTGGCAGCAGCAATTAGATGCTTCATTTTGTTGATAAATGCACCGCGGTTAAGCACGTTTAAAGTAATTACAAAAATAAACAGAATTAAACTTAGTATAACCGCACATCTGTGGAGGAACCGACCATTTGATTGTATATCTTTGATAAAAAAGATACATTTAAAAATTTTGTTAATATTACTTAAACATAAAGTGATAATATGTTAAAAAAAATAAGTTAAGGGCAAATTCTATTGCAATCCATTAAATTGATTAGTAGCCTCCCTTAATTTTAATAAAATTAAGAAGATAAAAATACCCTTCATCAACTACGTACATTCTTCTCTTCCTTCTCTCAGTCATCTTCCTCGGTGCAAACCAGTTAATTCAAAAACCCTAATTAACAAATCAATATAAAAAAATTAACGTAGAGACCATATTATGATCCACATATAACCACGTAGATATGTTACGTGGTTTATCTGAATCCAACGTATTTTAAATACGTGGTTTATTCAGTATCCACGCAAGTTTTTCCGTGGATAGTTATATTACCACGTGTTAATATTGCGCGGTGGTTTGTTTTTTTCTTTCTGTTTTACTTTTTTCATCATTCGACACTTGGTTTATGCAGATTATACCATATTCCAGTGATGAACAAATAAGCGAAGAAATAGTGGTTGATTACTCTAACAAGTTTACGACTTATGACGTAAGTTTAATTTGCATTTCTTTCGAATAAATCTATATTGCCTACATTTTATTTAACATTGTTAATGCAGATATTTCCTTCTCGACAAAAGTTGATTGATTGAATTCGTGATACTGGAAAACGACTTGGTTTCGTTATCATAATATTGAAATCGGATATTGGTGCTTCAAGCAAAAAACCAAGAATTATGTTTGCTTGTGAACGAAGCGGTGTGTATAAGAAGCGAAAAGAGATAAGCCCGAAGAACCTCCGAATGACTGGTATAAAAAAATGCAATTGTCCGTTTAGACTTAAAGGTGAGAAACTCCCTACTTTAGATGATTGGAGATTGCATGTTGTGAATGATGTTCACAATCATTCAGAGTTAAAAAATGAGGAAGGCCATTCGTATATTGGTCGACTAAATGAAGATGAGACCAAATTAGTTGTTGAGATGCACATAAACATGGTAAAAGCAAAAGAAATTTTACACACCATTAAAAGAAATGATCCTAGAAATCGTACCACCATCAAAACAATTTATAATGTTATACGAGCACAAAATTCTATTGAGCGGGCAGGGCGTTCACAAGTTCAATATTTGCTTAGTAAATTGAAAGAGTTTCATTACTTTGAATGGCACCGTAAGACATTAGATGGAACAGATATTATTCAAGATATATTTTGGGCACATCCTACCAGTTTGGATTTTTTACATACATTTCCTCGAGTAATCATACTAGACTACACGTATAAAACCAATAGGTATATAATGTCTTTGCTTGAGATTGTTGGTGTTACTTGTACAGATCTTACATTTTGTATTGCGATTGCGTATTTAGTTTCTAAAACCGAGAAAAATTATGCATGGGCCTTAGAACGGTTGAAATCTGTTTTGATTGATTGTGAAGTGGAATTGCCATCAGTCTTCATTTCTGATAGGGAAACAACACTAGTTAATGCTATCAGTGTTGTTTTCCCAAATTCTGCACATATGTTATGCACATGGCACATTAAAAACAATGTTCTAACTTTTATGCAAAAAAGAGTGAAAGGAATGGAGCTTGAGGAGAAGAAGTCATTTTTATTTGATTGGAATGAACTTGTGTGTTCAAAAAAATTAAGCGCTTACAATGAGAATCTACAAGTGTTGCATGAAAAGTATGAGAATCATACTTCACCGTTGAAGTATATTCACGAGACATGGTTGGATACATACAAAGACCGATTGATCAAGCGTGGACAGATGACTACAAGCATTTTGGAAATTATACTTCTAATCGGTAATTTTGTTTAATAATCATGTTAATATTTATTAAACAAAGTAATTACTGTTGTATAACTCGTATGCATGTGTCATATGTGTAGGATCTAGATTAACCCTAGAGTGAGGGTGAATAGGGTTGTAGCAAATTTTCTTGATTTAAACACAGAAGTAAACTGCAAAAATAAATATGCTGAAAAATAAACCACACACAAAATTTACCCAGCTTCGGCAACCCCTGCCTACTGCTGCATTCACAGATTTCTATTAGAATTAAACAGTATCACGCTTACAGACACTCTACTAGACTCGCAGACCCTTTTGCTCCCGCTCACAAACACTCTACTAGACTCGCAAACGTTTGCTACCGCTCACAAACATTCTACTAGACTCGCAAACATTTGCTCTCGCTCACAAACACTCTACTAGACTCGCACACCCTGCTCCCGCCTATAGAGTTGCAAACTCTGCTCCCGCCTACAATAGAACTTCGATTACTCGCAAACTCTGCTCCCGCCTATAGAGCTTTGATTACTCGCAAACACTGCTCCTGCCTATAGAGCTCTGCAAACTCGCACACCCTGCTCACTGAACTAATTCTAACTAGACAATCTGACACGACCAAATCCCTAGGTGGTGATTTACAAATTCTTTGACTTGAAAAAATAAAAACAACAATTAAAAGACAAATAAACAAATAACCCTAAACCCTAATTAAAAATAACCCTAATTAAACTAAAGCCTTTTATAATAAGGCCGGCCCCTTTTTTAATTCTATGACCCGTTCCCTTCTTCTTTTGCTTGGCCTGTTCCTTTGCTTGTGAGAATGGCGGCTTCGTCCTGTTTCTGAAATTAGGGCTTCGGCTCTTCTACTCCAAATTAGGGCTTCGGCTCTTGATTCGAATTTAGGGTATTGAAGCTGCGCCTTTTTCGTGTGCTTTGTTCTCGTTCGTTCGCTCTTGGCTGCTTCGTTGTTCGATCGAGTTCGACTCCTTGCTTCAGTATGTAATTTAATCTCTTTTTCTTTACTGGTTGATGCTTGAAATCGATCATGATTCGAGTTGGATGATTTGTTCTTTGTTATGCTCGAACTCGAATGGATTTGCCGATGATGATCCTAGGGTTTATATAGGATTCAAAACCCTAATTTTGCGTTCGTATAAAATCATTTGAATTTGTCATATTATTCATCACGGCCACTTGATTTTGTTTCAATGATTGAGATGTTTTCTGACTTGATCAAAAACGTATATTGATGGTCACGGCTTTGCTTGGCCACCACGGTATTTAATTCTGACTTGTTCAACTTCGATTTTTGCTGGCATTTTTGGTTTGAGCTAATTGCCTTGGTCATCACGGTTTGATTTGACTTGACTTCTGCGTAAATTTTTGGTTTCGTGAATTTCTTCGTTCATCTTGTAGTCTTCGTCTCTGGCCATTTGTGTTGGGCATTTCCATATGATGTTTGTCATTGTTGTATTATTGATTTTGTTTGCTCGGTTACTGATGCATACACGAACTGTTGCTCGAATTGTCACTTCATATACATATGTCTCTGTTTGCCATGTTGCAACTGCTTGTTGTAACTTGAAACTGTTTTGTCAATTCGAATTGCACTTGCACACTCCATGTTGCATTACTATATACTTTTGGTCATGTTGTACTTCTGGTTGGTCACTTGATTCACATGTGCACTGCCTGTTTGAAGTTGTAGCATGTCACTGTGATGTTTTCATTTGCTTGAGTTTTAATTGTGCTCGAGCTCTGTCCATACTTGCCTTTGTGGTCTTCACTGTGTTCATGATGGTTGCTGTGCACTTTTGTGCTTTGAGTCAGTTTCATTGTTTTAGTTTCATTGTTGCTGTGTTATCATCATGTTGGTTTGACTTGAACTCGATTCACTTGAAATGTCACCGCTTGGTGGTCATGTGCCACTGCTGAGTCTTTGGTGCTGTCTTGAATTTGTGCAGTCTGTTTTGGGTAACTTCCCATGTGTACATGTCTCTTCCCTGTATCTTCATTCATGTTGCTGTGCAGTAGCTTCACTGTTGCATTGAGTTGTTGTTTCTGGCCTGTGCACATTGTTGCATGCATTGAGTATTGAGTCTTTGTGGTCTGCACTTGGTTTCTTCACTGTGAACGTCGACTTTATTGTTGTTTGCTGCATATGGCTTCTCTGGTCGGTTTTACATGAACTTTACTTGGCATTTTGTATGTTTCATTTTACTTGACTTCTGTTCATGTCGGCACTGGCTTTGATGTTGTATATGAGATGCATTCATTACTGCAATACTTGTTGCACTTTAGTTGACTTGTGACCTGCCCTGTGTTGAATCCAGTTTTTTTTTTTAAAAAAAAAATCGGGTTTGACCTTGTGCTCGAGTCGTGATTTTTTATATTATTGCATGTGAGTTGAACCCAGTTTTTCATTTGGGTTTGACCTATGCTCACCTGTCCCTGTAAATCATCAAGTGTATATATCGGCGTGCACAACCTTGTGGCATATATAGTAATACACTGTGTATGTCACAAGTTGTTCGTGTATGATGAATTCAAATTTAAATTATGACGAACAACCCAAATAACTGAGGCAAATCATATTTTCAAAATCCATCTTTTATTTTATATTGCAAAAATATTTTATTTTCAATTTTACTGCGTTAGTGAATATTTTTGCAGATTGCTCAGATGCTGGATTCTAACTGGAATAAAGTTGAAGATAAATACGAGTGTGGGTGATATGTAGTGAGGTCAACTGTAAATATGAAATTGTGATGTAATTGTAATCAAAGTTGTATAGTTATAGTGAGAGCTTGAAATTGTATTATTCAAAGTTGTAATAAATATTTATTTGAATAAAATATCTGTTTGAATTCAAATTCTGTGTAATTTATTTTATTCAACGAATATTTATTTAAACTGTGAAAAATAGAATAGTATATTAACAAATACATTTAAACGAATATATATATGTTTATTATCATCAAACAAAAATCATATAAGCACAAAGCGCATATTCAACAATCTCCCCCTTTTGATGATAACAAACATATATTTAAGATTTTGAATGTATTAAATGTATTTGATTGATCGTTCAATTTTCTCCCCCTATTTGAATGCTTCCTCTCTACATGATACCCCCCCTACATATATGCATACAAATAGAAATATATAAATGAGCCTATATGCAAATGGAAAATTATTTGACCTTTGCTTGATTCTATTTGACAAAATCTTAACTTTTCTCTCCCCCTTTTGTTATCGGCAAAAGAATAACAATGTTATAGAAATAGGGATTAAGTGACAGACATGAATCAAAAATTTAACTCAATTGAATATAAATATCAAATTTCAATAAAACTCAAACAAAAATCATAATTACCCTTGTTAGGCGCATATTCCACTTTCAGAAATGATGGGGATAAATTCAAAAAAAAAATCATACAGTTCTGTCTATTTGTGGTATATTTATTTCAGGAAATTTGAATATCTACTAACCATGCATAACTGTTAGGACTTTTAAATGAGATTAGTAGTATTCCAATTTAATTTAAAAATGAAATCAAGTATCTTCTAACCACGCATGACCGTGAGAACTTTTAAATGGGATTAGAATCAACTTGTCTATTAAATCAATTAAATTTGATATGCGTTCCATACATGCATAACCGTGAGGACTTTTAAATGAGCATGGAAGCACATAATCAAAAATCCAAGTAATTCACCCATGCATAACCGTGAGGACTTTTAAATGAGAGTGAATACTTTGGATATTTATTTTTATTGCTAAATATAATAAATTGAAGCACAAATAATTTCCTTCACAAATTAAAAGATATTGAAGAACAAATGATTTCCTTTGTAAACTACCACAAATTTACATACTAAATATGATCTTGATGAGTGATGGTCGATAGAAAGATGATAGAAATAGGAATGGTCATGGAATTTTTACCCAACAAAAAGTTTTTATAACTCTTGTTATGAAATTCTAAAGAAATTTTCTAATTATACTTTCTCGAGTTTTAATATATGATAAATATCAACACTCATCACTTTTTCAATCACTATTCATCTTTTCGATAATCATTGGGGAGTTAGATTAGTCAAAATTTAAAATCAAATAAAAATGACTAATCTTTAAATATGGTCAAACATGATTTTCTCGAGGGGTTTTATAAGAAAATTTTCTGCTATTTGAAAATTATTTCAAGTGAAAAATATGCAGATATTTTCTTCGAAAAACAATGCAGCAAATGAATGTTTCAAAAAATTAATCACGTTCCACTAGTAACTTTTCTATCAACTATATTACCAGTGTAATCTGCATCTTAATTTAAATTTCACTCAATATTCACTCGTTGGATGTCAAAGACCAAATTGTGAAGTTTTAACAAGTTATCTAAGAATGAAATTTGAAATGAAGCCATGTTCACACTCAAACACATACCATGATGTTAATTTCAGAAACCGTAGGATAAACAGTTATCAACAGTCAATCAACATCATAATTATTTCAAAAACAATTTCTTGAAGTTCAACAATTTCTTAAAATCCTTTTTAACAGCTTTCACATGAAATCGTGCAAATTTACAAGCAGTGACCAAAATATATCTACGTGTAGCATGAGTAATCAAATACCATCATTTGACCGAACAAATTTATATGGATTAGTTCAAAGTTGAAAATCTGATTGGTCATCAATTAAGCACAAATCAATGTCATAAATAAGAACAAGTCAAAAAATCATATCAATTAAGTCCGAATCAGTCAACCATCATAATTACTCCAAGTAATTCTATTTAAAGATGGTTGGTCAATATTTAAAAAAAAAATCATAGCATCAAAATCATCATCTTTTGTTTATCTCAATATTGCTGATTTTAATTTAGAGTATGGTGCAAACTATCACATTTAATATATCGTTCAAAACAATTTTACCTGTTTTACCTTTACGATAATTTTTCGTGATTGCCCATTGTGATTCTGTCACCTTTGTACTAGGCTAAGGAACTTTGCTTTGTCGCCCGTTGTGTTTCTAGAACAGCCAAAATCCAGAGAACACTGTTGTTGTTCCTTAGTCTGCCACCACACCTACACGAGAAAAGATTTATGTGACCTATTTGTTTTTATAGGTCCATGATTGTTAGTGGCAGAATATGAAAAATATGTTTTTGGAGACCCAAAAACTATTTATATATGTTCCTTTTGGCACCCAAATTTGTTTGACTTTCAAAGATTTTATATTTGTGCCTTTTGGAACCCAAATCGGTATAGTTTTCACATGTTTGGGTCTATACCAGCAATTATTGTGATTGTGTCCATATTTTCTACAAATCATGCACATTGAATTTTCTTGATTAATCTTATTTCTAACATATTCAGAGTGAGTATATCCAAGTCCTTGTCTATCAATATTGATAGTTTGTTTTCCTATTAACATATTCAACGATTTTTCACTTTTGGAAATTTTTTCTAAAGTCGTTGACAATTGTTGGACTTTTTTTTTTAAAGATTCATTTTCTTTCAACAATTGAGTGCACCTTTTAATAGAATTTTCTCTTCTAGTATTTTCAATTTTTAGAATTTCATTTTCAAGTGATTTCATTTTAATTTCTGATTTTTTAATTTCTTCTTCAAATGTTGGACACTTATCACACTTAGGGATCCTACTTTGATAGGTTTTAACTAATTGGTCAAGTTGTTCATTTAATTCTATCAAAGTGTCTTTTTGTGATTCAAGTTTAGCGTATTTTTCCCTAAGTCGTTCAAAATAGTCATTTACTTTGTGGAAATAAATAAGTAATTCAGAGTGAGTAAGTTTTGATACCTCGCTTGGCTCGTCGTCGTCGCTATCGGTTATATTCCCATGAAGGCACATATCCGCTTCCTTACTTTCACTGCTATCGCTTTTATTCCACTTGGCTGCAAATTTCCTTTTTGAATTCTTCGTTCGTAATGCCAGCTCGGCCGCTCCATCATCATCATCCTCATCACAACTGCTATTTACCAATCCTGTTAAGCATATTTCTTTAACTGAGTCGGTTGTGGACCACAAAAGGCTTTTAACAGCGTTTGATAAACGTTGTAATATGATACAACAGCGTTATTAGAAACGCTGTATAACGACATGCTGTCGTATATACACAACTTACAACAGCGTTTCTATAAACGCTGTTGATACATCTCTGTGACAGCGTTTATTACGAGCTGTCAATAATATTTTTACAGCATTTCAGACGTGCTGTATTATGTTTCAACAGCGTTTATAATTTAGTTGTCGAAGATGTTCAAATTCTACTTTAACTGTTTACAACAGCTTTTTCTAAACGCTGTTATTGAATCATCAACAATTTCGACAGCATGTTAAAAACGCTGTGATTGAATCATCAACTATTTCGACAGCATGTGAAAAACGCTGTTATTGACAATTTCAAGATAATTACAGCACGAAATAAATGCTGTTGTTTCTTCATTGACAACATTAATCAAACGCTGTCTTCTATTTATATAACAGCTTTTTTGAATATTCCAAAACTATATTTTAAGCATATTCAAGCAACTAGTATATATAACAGGTTCTAATAACTATTAATTGGTTACATAAACTAGTTAAGAGAATATTAATAAACAAAAGACATCCATAAACCAAGTTTCAATAATATCCATAAACAAAAATAACAAAGTAAACCAAGTTGCCACAAATTCTGTTAAACAAAGACACGTTATATGTTAAGTAAAAGTATAATATCAATACAGTAAGTCCACACCAAATGCGAACAACAACGTGCATCTAAAAAGTTTCATATGCTTGCTACTTGCTACTTGCTACGGAAGAAGAATGTGTCATCGCCATCTGTAATTACCTGCAATGAAGAAATTTGAAATGATCAGTGAGTAAACGCCATCTAAAAATTTGAAGTTTCAATCACACAAACTTTGAACAACCTACCAATACATCCCCATTACCATTTACACCTGACCACCTTCCACTGCACCATCACTTCATCTACTACCTGAGAACTTACAGCACTCATATTACAAAAACCTTCACAAACATACAAACATTTCCGTACAAAAAACCAACACTTCACATACAATAAACATCCATCAACCTGTTACAACATCCAGTTCTGTGCACACTCCTTCTCCACCGGTAACACCAACAGTCATCACATATATTTATCTCCACCATTCACAACATCACCCCTGAACAACATCAACCTTGAACAACAACCACTCATCTACCACCATCCTTCCTTCATCCATCTACAACTATACAGCTGCCACTAACATCATCATACAACAGTTCCTTCACCAACATCATACCCATCGGCCAACACTACTTCAACTACCCTGTACTGTCATATACACATACACATTATCCAAGTCTGCCTTCCATCTATCAACAAACAGCAACTTCCCTTCAACCATGACACCTGACAGTTTAACTCCCGCCTCACTTTTACAATCACTGATACAACCACTAATTCAACCATTGCACTTCCCAACACTGATATAAATCCACAGCAACCCCCTGCTGTACTGTATCATACTTCACCTTCCACCACTTACCCACCGTGCATACACTTCCTGCCTCTGCCTCATCCCACTGCTGACCATACTATCAACTCCCCTCAGACCCATCAGTAACATACACTGCCTCACCAACTGCTAACAACCAACAACATCCTCAACTTCCAACAACATCAAACATTCACAATCACGATATTGCAAGCCATCAAAAAGCACTTTCCCAATCACTACCTTCATCTTCGTTCATTGGCCAAACTTGCTTCAACTTCTCTTCATCATTCATTCCTCCTCAACCGAACTTTCCACTTATACCCACTGCAGCATTGCCATTCTTCGCAACACAGTGCTGCACATCGCATCTAACAGAATACCAAGTAATCCCCAAACCCTCACCAACAACATCATCCACGCCCACTGCTGCCAGAGAACCACTACAGCCTCCTCCACATCCAACTTCACTTTTCTGCTCTTTGTTGCACTTGGAGATCTCCCTCAAAATAAAATAAAAAGCACGCTTTGACAGGAAGAGGCATAAAAAACCCTTTATCAATTGTACTAAAATAACTCCAACTGATAATTTATCAAAAGAATTTGCTGAGTTCCATCCAAAAATTCAGCAAATGTGCTTCTTGCATTTGATAAAAAAAATTATATGTAAATGTAGGCATTTTTAGCAAAAATGTACATTCGACTGTAAATTTAGCGAATGCCGGTAGAGAATGAAAAAAATAAAACTATGTGTAACTGTAATAGAGTGAGATAACAATACAAAGAAGAGATAATGCCTACAGTGGGCCAAAAGATGAAACACTATGATAAAAGCTAGTGCACGGTATGAATCTTCACCATGCAAGTGTCATTTGGTCTATCGTTTCTGCTGAATTTTCGTTCTGAATTTTGATTTCATCATGAGCATAGCCTGACGTAAGAGTGCACAGCAATAACTGTCCTGTTATATCAGGAATTTGTTTCTCCATTGACTGTACCGTCATTCATAAAGCCAAGCTAACACGACCAACGAACAAAAAGTAAACAATAAAACATATAAAATTCATGTACTCAATTCAACACACCTCGCAGTAAACTCCACTGCATTTTTTCTTGAACACTGCATTTAGATCGGTGTCATCATCTTCGGTGAAATTGTGATCGCAAGCCATGTTGTTGACCATTTTGATTCTTATTTCAGTGGTAACATAGAATAACAATTTTGCTGCATTAACAGAACATTCATAACTAGTGATGTCTTATATATAAAAGCTTTGCAGTTGTGGATATACCTCAAACTTCTTTGCCAAATTATGTGATATCCATGATGACTATCTCTGCTGGAAAAGGAAAAAAAGAATTATTATGAAATGAATAATATTGGCCCTTGAATCTTGAATCAACAGCCATGAATTGGTATATGTTATTATAACTTGAGATTTCTTTATTCTCCTTTACCATTCTTCAATACTTCAATGTAACGCTTGCATATTCAAAGAATTTCAAAACACAACTTGAATAAATTCATGTTAATCAAACATTAATTCTGTACGATTTCAAGATTCACTATTAGAGGATAAGATTGAAACTAGAATAATTCATTTGATGAAGAAAAAAATAAGTCAGCCCATATACATTACACATTACTTTGTGTTAACCGCGTAATATTAGCTAAATTACAGGAATAAAGAGCAATTTCAACAAGGCCATGCTTAGTATATGGACTAATGCTACAAATACACGTGTCTGTCAAAGCCAACAGATTCCTTAGCAGAGCCAATGGTATGTCGATGAGAACAGCAACTAAATAATCTATGCGACTAACAATTTATTTCGAATCATGCTACATGAAAATTTCAATCAGTTAAAAATACATATTTAGCACTAAAATCAATGCATGCATTTTATATATGATGGTTATAAAAATGCTAAGGTCTGTGGCTGAATCCAAGATATTCATTGTTGACATAAAAATTTCAATCTCTTTAAATAGCTACTGTTGTAAATGGAGGACTAAGGAAAACAACCCATATTCACTATTGTCAATGGGTATCCATCTGTGGCTGACTCCACGAAAGAGAATAAGGATCATATGTGTCTAAAAATAAACTGCCTCATGTCATCTAAAACAACATTAAGGTAGCAAGCAAATTCGGTAGAAAAAATACCTGATTTTTATGGGCTATTACAGATAGTTTGAACTGGGTGAATAATCCTTTCGACATCCAACCCAAACAGTTCATTGGCTCTGCTCTCTTAACAAACCAAATGCTTCAGGCGAATGGTTGAAAACTAAATCATTGCTGACAACTTGGTTGTTGCATGCTCCATCACAACCAACTCATTAAGTCATCTTTTATCTTTTATAATAATTATGTGTTCCTATTGCACATTAAAATTTAATACAACAGATATTCAATTATGAATAAGACCACAAGTTATCAAAATTAATAACATTTAGACCTTGTAAGTGATTATAATGATTATGTTTAGTATCAGACAAACTAAAAACTGTAGTGTTGTAACATCATTTACCGATTAGATCTTTAATTTAAGAAAAATTAAGCCGATCTAATCATCCCCCACAAAGAATATTACTGCAATGATGAAGAAATCAACAATTAAACATGGTCATCTACTCATAGTCCCATTGAATGAATTCAACTCGCCTTCCATATATAAATGCATGAAATTCTAAAGAATTATCTTGGATTCCAGTGATCTTTTATCAATAGTCGAAAGCATTTAATCTGAAAATAAAGCTAAGAATATACAAATGAAATACACTTTTCACAAAGATTGTAACAAGCTTGAACTCTAGCAAAATAAAACTTCGATTTTGGGAATAGATAATAGAACAAAAAAGGAAACGACAACCATGAGAACCGTATATTGTTGATTTCACTTAGATTATCTATTACTTTCCTGTAGAACTAGTACTTCAAGCATTATAATAGGAAAGGAAGCTTAACCATGCCTCACTCCATTGCAATCATAGAGTACTGAATTTCAATATTTACAGCATATATCTATTCAAATTGAAATTCTTTTCTTCCAAGTTCAAATAATTTCCAAGATGTATGTGCTTTTACCAGTATTTTACATTAGTTCCATGGATAAGTTAGGGATTTCAAAACATAATGCATAGATAAAATCAAAGAATTATCATTACGACACAAAAGATAGTACCTATCATGTTGATTTTGTTATAATAGTGCTTATTCCAAGACATTAGACAAAAAATTAGTTAGCATGAGAGTTTTATTAAAACTTTAGTACAATCTTAAGTTCAGAAGGCCATAAAGTGTTTATCATTTGTGATAAATTATGCATACAATCAAATGATTTTGTCATGGTTATTGTTACTTCAAACTTTAATTCCATTGCCCAACAACAGTACTTTATCTTTAAACCATGTAGAAATACTTGCTTTTATAATCTTATTTTTATATATTTTTCAAAACATATTTTAAATGCTTTCCTTACTGATAAAGTAGATAATCTAAGGGCTATTGTCTTCTATAAATGCAGAATAACATGATTAAACTAATCAAGCAATTCCACGGCTAGAGACACTTTGCAATCAACAGTCATCCCAAATTAAGATCTGGCCAACGTAGCAAACTAAACAGCAATATTCTACTTATATAATTTCACATTAAAGGTAAAGATTTATTTTATAAGTTTATTTTAATCAAATTAGTTTTGTAACAGTATGTACATAGGAAAATCTTACTTAAATTTAACAAAAACGGTTTATATTTTATCTAGGCTCTTGAATTTTAAGCGTCAATTTTCAGCCTGTCATCAAATTTGAAATAATAACTTGAATTGAACTTTAATTTTCAGCCTGTCATCAAATTTTCAGCTCTTAAAAAGTGTATCAATTTAGACTTCTACACAAATTCTTTAAAAACAAATATTGATTGCGAGTGTGGTTGATCTGAATTTATTCGCAAAACATAGCATAGTTTATTTTTTTAGTTCTGCAAAACATATAATAGTTTTGCATATATAAGTGTACATTGGATAGAATCATGGTTGATATGTATACTTTGAAAAGTTCATACATATGCATGCATTGTGCTACTCACCTGAAAATGTGAAAGTTGAAGCCATCACTTGAAAATGTGAAAGTTGAAGCCGTCACTTGAAAATATGAAAGTTGAAGCCAATTCAAACTACCAATTTTTAGCAACTCCTTAAGTTTTCATGTTCTCCTCAAGATAGACTGGAGATGAAGACAGGAAAATGAAGAAAGCTTCATCTTCTCCAAAACAAAAGCTGCATAAAAAAAGCCACACAGACATATCAACTGCTTATCCATGTTCATAAAATGGTAGAAAAAACCCGACGGATCAACTTACCTCTTCTACTATCCGCTCTCCCATAATATCTACCTCATCCAATGTTAGTTTATGCATGTTGCATTTGCAGCGTAAAACCATAATATAGAGAATAATGTAATCAAATATAATTGATTTCTTATCGAATCACAAACAACATATTGTTTAGACTATACATTAAAGAAATGAATGGATGATGATATTTTGTATAGACTAGATGGTGTTAGATATATGTCATACAGAGGTAGCAATAAATATGTTAATATAGTTAAAATTTGATCATCCAGATGTATGAATTATTACATTCGTACCATTCGTACCATTGATTTCTACCATTGAACCTAAACACCCACCTAAGCTATAACTCAGTTTTTAAAACAAGCCTTTTTAACTCAGTCAAAGATTGAGTGACTCGGTTTTTAGCTGAGTTAAAAAAATATGCATTTTTAACTCAGTCAAAGATTGAGCCTTTTTAACCGAGCCCTTTTAGACCCAAATTGATTTAATATTTGTTCTGATTAGCTATCTATCATGAGGTCATTTTTAGCTGTGGAATTAGCATTAATTTTTTTACTTACCTTGTTTTTATCAGCATAATTGGATGAATTAGAAGTAATTCCATTTTGGTTCTCCATATTATTGTCAACTTGCATCGCACTTCTAGTACTATTAGTATTTGTACTTTGTTTGGGAACCCATGCTCTTTCCAAATTGCAGTCCTTTACCCATGCCCAAAGAAGTTACAGTTTTGACCTTTGTTTGGCTTCCATTTGTATTTAACTTCTTGCTAAAAAAAATTGCCATTTTCATCAAAAATTGTACGGATATTGGAAAAGTAAAATTAGACTCAATTAAGTGTCAAGCAAATATATGCTCAATTTTAAAAACTACGCAGTTCGCTCAGTTTATAAACTGAAACATATGCTTAGTTTTTATAAATTGAGCAGTTGCTTAGTTTACAAACCAAGCTTATGCTCAGTTCATATATACTGACAATATGTATGCTTAATTTATAAAAACAAAGTATATGTTCGCTCAGTGTTTATAACCTGAGCATGTGTTTACGCTCAGTTTATATAAACTGAATTTATAAAAACTGGGCAAATGTTTGCTCAGTTATTTTAATTTGGAAAACAACTATTTTAAAATAAGAAACAAAGATAGTTTTCAAAATGTTCAATATGGTATAAAATGAAAGATCGAAAATAAGCATGACTATCGAAAACTTGATTGCTTTAAAAATAAAATAAACTAAGCGTCACTCAATGCAGAATAGGACAACATGCTGAATGATGTTATCCATTTAATAAACAACACATAATTTTCTTCAAACACAGTCACCTGTGTACTTGCATCAAAATACTTGATGAACTTCCAACTTTATGAGAAAGTAGAAGTGCAATATTAAGCATATTTACAAACCAACTTTAAAGCATATACATAAATCTACGGACCATAATTGTAGTTGAAATGACTCTGAAAAAAAAACTTAGGAACATTAATATGATTAGACTAAATGGTAAGGTTGTAACTTGATTAATTTTATAAAATATACTATCTATCATGGAAGGGAACCATTGAACATTTTTCTAATTTTGTCAGTGGCACATCTAATATATATTATCTACCAAAAATAAACTATCATAGTATAGACTATTAAAAAAAAAATTAATTTGAAAACATCTAAACATAAAATCTCTCAAAATGCATAACAATTCCATTAGAATAATACATGATGTCAAAATCTGCATGACCAAAAATAATTGAGTATACTTCGGCCTAAAGGTAAGAAATAAAGTCCAACCCCATATGTAGCATCAAGTAAGTGTAGCACGTAATGTGAGTTGAACAGCTAGAGAAGGGGCACGCAACACAATTATAGTGTAATGAACATCAGCCAAATACCTATGCTATAGGATCAAGCATTAAGCAACATGCATTGCCAATGTCAAAAACAACATTAGAAACTTACTGCAAATTGAAGAAGGCCACGAAAAGTATCTGGGGTTCCGCTATCAACTGATTATATAAACCATGCAGAATGTGCCACCCTATTACACAAAATTAATCAACAGTTAGATAGCTGAAGCTGTTTTTTCCGTCATGTAGTTGAAAGAAAAAATCACATCACGTCAATCAAGTTATAAACCGTCAATACTAAAATTTATAAACTGTTAACTGTCAAAATATATAAACTAGGAAAATACATTTAATAACTTACTTGTAAATATATTTTATAATAATAACAAACACCACAACAAGTAAGCATGTTTATGTTTAGTAAAAAACTTACCTGACATATAAGTTAATAATTAAAGTTCTGAAACAAATAAGCAGGTTTTAAAAATGAGTCTTATCCATGATGGGAGATAGTTTTGATACATGAATTGTAAATGTCAGTGCCAATAATTGACTGTCAACGGAAAGTAGGATCAAACAGTTGGTTATCATTAAGAGAACCTATAGCTGAGGCATACTTTCAGTTACACATTTAATGAATATGAACAGAAGGCCGATCAAATATTATATAACTAAGATGCCAGAGAACAAGAAAAGGTAAAAATATATAGGAAACGGATATTGTCAGTTACATACATAGTAAATAAACAATCAAGAATGGAATTTCTGATATTACTCAACCAAACTTTCATTTGTGTTACACATTTAATTTCCTAAAAACAATGTCTTCCTAGACAATTTTGTATATACATCTTAGTTGTTTTTGATAGGTGGAGTGATCTTTCTACTTTGTTATTTATTTCTAATATGTATCACAATTGAGAATTTGGTTTATCTGAATTCTTATCGCCTTATGTTTTGTCCATATTTAGTATCTTTATAGTAATTAAAAAAATACATTAAATGTTATATTTACTTTTACCATAGCATGACTATGAT
This sequence comes from Allium cepa, assembly GCA_030765085.1. Classification (NCBI taxonomy): domain Eukaryota; kingdom Viridiplantae; phylum Streptophyta; class Magnoliopsida; order Asparagales; family Amaryllidaceae; genus Allium; species Allium cepa. Next base: position 702,015,252 of record CM060939.1, read on the forward strand.
AGTGAAAACTTTATAATCTAGGGTTTATTTTTATTCAACTTAATGCATTAAAAAAATAAATGGAAATTGAATTTCAATCATATATTCAAAATTGAATTGATAATTATAAGTATTACTTATGTTCTAGAAATTCAAGTAGGAAAAAATCTAGGGGATTAAACAAACTAAATTCATTAAGATTAGGTCAGACGCATCTGATGTGTCGTTCCGAAGCGGTGAGGTAAGATTGGATTCTGAATAAGATTAGATTCATTGATTACTTAATCCAATTATCAAACCAATATCTTTTGGATAATACAATCATGATACACAACAATTTTCTACTTATCAATAATAACAAAATGTTATTTGATCCACATAAAAGTAATAAAAAATAGCGTCTACCGGAGTATACTTAATATATTTTTTATAAGGTCCTTTTCATTTTATTTTCATGTTAGTATTATTTCAATTTCAATTAAAATAACTGATGTTTTCTGTCACCGATATGCCAAAAAGAAAAGAAAAATGTTACATATCGACATCTTCTCAAATTTAGTTTAGTTCAGTTAACTTACTATATTCTCGCATTAAAATACAATATGGACAGACATTAAAGTCTCTATCGCGATGCAAGCATAAAACACTGCATAAATTTCCTCCTAACCAATTGTGCAATCAAAAATTTAAAATCAAACAAATTAACTGGCCGTGGGCTTTCCAAAGTATAAACGCTCTAATTTAGGTAGAACACAAAAGCATAAAGTTACCAAAAATTTGTACTAACGTTATTTTATTTTTAACCACTCATGCTGGTTGCATTGTTAAACTCCGTGAAACATTCTTTTCATTAATATCCACCGTGACAAATCCATACTAAATTTTTGTAGTTGATGTTGGCTTTGTTAGCTTTTAACATAAAATAAACTATTAATACTAAAAGCAACGATCTAACATAAGTATAACTCAATATTCTAACATAAGCATTTCACAGCTTCTATATAATAATTCAAGAACACAAAATTAGGAAAAAACCAATCGGCTACAACTCACTCTAAAATTTCAAGGACAATGGGATGCCAGCGATGATGGTTACCAATTCGTGTCCATTGACTGCAGTAGCAACTAGGACGATTACTTCCACTAACGACCTAGGACTGCAATGGGACGAGCGAGGACTACAATGGGGACGAGGACAAGAGTACGAGCCTACAAGAGGAATGACTGCAATGGGACCAATCGACTGTAGTGGGAATGGTGAAGTTATTTTTCAAGGAAGGAATTAATTTGAACGGGAAAATTGAAATTTTAGGGAAGTTTTTTTTAAAGAAAAATGTATCATTAATCGGTTCAATGTTCAAGCTAAATAAACAAGGAGCAGATCATACTTAACATAACAATAACCAGCTGATTAATACTCCCAAACTAATCCAACAAGACAATAAATCTAATAAAATGAAATCTAAAGAAAATGAAAATAAAGACCAAATCTCTTGAGAAGCAGATCCAATTTCCACCTTATCTTTTCCAGCCTTCTTCGGCTGAAGAACGACATTAATATTTGGCAAAACTCCTCCATTAGCAATCGTAACCCTTCCCAGAAGTTTGCTTAGTTATTCATCATTTCTAACTACAAGTTGAATGTGTCTGGGGATTATTCTCGACTTCTTATTGTCCTTTGCCGCATTTCCAGCAAGCTCCAATACCTTGGCAGCCAGATACTCAAGAACCGTTGATAAGTAAACCGGAGCTCCGTCACCGACTCTTTGAGCATACCTTCCGGCCTTCAAATATCTAGCAATTCTTCCGACGGGGAACTGGAGGCCTGCTTTGCTCGATCTAGATACCGACTTTGTGCTCTTCGGCTTTTCCCTTCTCCTTTTTTGGGACTCATTTTCCTCAGACTTTTAATTTGTTACGCGAAATTTTGAGGGAAATTAATCCAGGAGTGGTAATTTTAGGAAAGCTGTCTAATGGAAATTATAGAAATAGAGGGAACGAAATGAATTTACCGCCTTTAGTTTCACACAGCGTGCGCGACACTAGATTAAAGCAAATTTTACTATCAAATTATATTTTCTACAGCAACCCAGCTAAAAACGCTGTACCTATTTGCTAAGAAAAGAAACATTTCTGGTAGTCCGGACTTCTCATTGCTGTTGACTTTTGCACCATATATTGCATCAAGAGTTTTCCAAATTTTCTGTGCATTTTCACAATGAGAGACGAAATAAAAATTATCACGATTAATATGAGAATATAATATATGCATAGCAAGAGCATTAATCGAGATAATTTCCTTATTTGTTATATCACACCCATTTTCAATAATATCCCAACATTTAATATTAACAGATTTTAAATAAAATTCCATTTTCAATTTCCAATTCAAAAAATCTGTTCCATCGAAAATAGAAGGAATAATATTGAAACGACCCTCAACAAAAATATTATTTGGTGGATTCATGACTCTAGAGTTAAAAATAAAATAAAATACCGGGCTCTGATACCACTTGTAGGATCTAGATTAACCCTAGAGGGGGGGTGAATAGGGTTATAGCAAATTTTCTTGATTTAAACACAGAAGTAAACTGCAGAAATAAATATGCTGAAAAGTAAACCACACACAAAATTTACCCAGCTTCGGCAACCCCTGCCTACTGCTGCATTCACATATTTCTATTAGAATTAAACAGTATCACGCTTACAGACACTCTACTAGACTCGCAGACCCTTTTGCTCCCGCTCACAAACACTCTACTAGACTCGCAAACGTTTGCTCCCACTCACAAACATTCTATTAGACTCGCAAACATTTGCTCCCGCTCACAAACACTCTACTAGACTCGCACACCCTGCTCCCGCCTATAGAGTTTCGTTTACTCGCAAACTCTGCTCCCGCCTACAATAGAACTTCGATTACTCGCAAACTCTGCTCCCGCCTATAGAGCTTTGATTACTCGCAAACACTGCTCCCGCCTATAGAGCTCTGCAAACTCGCACACCCTGCTCACTGAACTAATTCTAACTAGACAATCTGACACGACCTAATCCCTAGGTGGTGGTTTACAAATTCTTTGACTTAAAAAAATAAAAACAACAATTAAAAGACAAATAAACAAATAACCCTAAACCCTAATTAAAAATAACCCTAATTAAACTAAAGCCTTTTATAATAAGGCCGGCCCCTTTTTTAATTCTATGACCCGTTCCCTTCTTCTTTTGCTTGGCCCGTTCCTTTGCTTGTGAGAATGGCGGCTTCGTCCTGTTTCTGAAATTAGGGCTTCGGCTCTTCTACTCCAAATTAGGGCTTCGGCTCTTGATTCGAATTTAGGGTATTGAAGCTGCGCCTTTTTTGTGTGCTTTGTTCTCGTTCGTTCGCTCTTGGCTGCTTCGTTGTTCGATCGAGTTCGACTCCTTGCTTCGGTATGTAATTTAATCTCTTTTTCTTTACTGGTTGATGCTTGAACTCGATCGTGATTCGAGTTGGATGATTTGTTCTTTGTTATGCTCGAACTCGAATGGATTTGCCGATGATGATCCTAGGGTTTATATAGGATTCAAAACCCTAATTTTGCGTTCGTATAAAATCATTTGAATTTGTCATATTATTCATCACGGCCACTTGATTTTGTTTCAATGATTGAGATGTTTTCTGACTTGATCAAAAACGTATATTGATGGTCACGTCTTTGCTTGGCCACCACGGTATTTAATTCTGACTTGTTCAACTTCGATTTTTGCTGGCATTTTTGGTTTGAGCTAGTTGCCTTGGTCATCACGGTTTGATTTGACTTGACTTCTGCGTAAATTGTTGGTTTCGTGAATTTCTTCGTTCATCTTGTAGTCTTCGTCTCTGGCCATTTGTGTTGGGCATTTCCATATGATGTTTGTCATTGTTGTATTATTGATTTTGTTTGCTCGGTTACTGATGCATACACAAACTGTTGCTCGAATTGTCACTTCATATACATATGTCTCTGTTTGCCATGTTGCAACTGCTTGTTGTAACTTGAAACTATTTTGTCAATTCGTATTGCACTTTCACACTCCATGTTGCATTACTATATACTTTTGGTCATGTTGTACTTCTGGTTGGTCACTTGATTCACATGTGCACTGCCTGTTTGAAGTTGTAGCATGTCACTGTGATGTTTTCATTTGCTTGAGTTTTAATTGTGCTCGAGCTCTGTCCATACTTGCCTTTGTGGTCTTCACTGTGTTCATGATGGTTGCTGTGCACTTTTGTGCTTTGAGTCAGTTTCATTGTTTTAGTTTCATTGTTGCTGTGTTATCATCATGTTGGTTTGACTTGAACTCGATTCACTTGAAATGTCACTGCTTGGTGGTCATGTGCCACTGCTGAGTCTTTGGTGCTGTCTTGAATTTGTGCAGTCTGTTTTGGGTAACTTCCCATGTGTACATGTCTCTTCCCTGTATCTTCATTCATGTTGTTGTGCAGTAGCTTCACTGTTGCATTGAGTTGTTGTTTCTGGCCTGTGCACATTGTTGCATGCATTGAGTATTGAGTCTTTGTGGTCTGCACTTGGTTTCTTCACTGTGAACGTCGACTTTATTGTTGTTTGCTGCATATGGCTTCTCTGGTCGGTTTTACATGAACTTTACTTGGCATTTTGTATGTTTCATTTTACTTGACTTCTGTTCATGTCGGCACTGGCTTTGATGTTGTATATGAGATGCATTCATTACTGTAATACTTGTTGCACTTTAGTTGACTTGTGACCTGCCCTGTGTTGAATCCATTTTTTTTTTAAAAAAAACTCGGGTTTGACCTTGTGCTCGAGTCGTGATTTTTTATGTTATTGCACGTGAGTTGAACCCGGTTTTTCATTTGGGTTTGACCTGTGCTCACCTGTCCCTGTAAATCAATCAAGTGTATATATCGGCGTGCACAGCCTTGTGGCATATACAGTAATATACTGTGTATGTCACAAGTTGTTCGTGTATGATGAATTCAAATTTAAATTATGACGAACAACCCAAATAACTGAGGCAAATCATATTTTCAAAATCCATCTTTTATTTTATATTGCAAAAATATTTTATTTTCAATTTTACTGCGTTAGTGAATATTTTTGCAGATTGCTCAAATGCTGGATTCTAACTGGAATAAAGTTGAAGATAAATACGAGTGTGAGTGATATGTAGTGAGGTCAACTGTAAATATGAAATTGTGATGTAATTGTAATCAAAGTTGTATAGTTATAGTGAGAGCTTGAAATTGTACTATTCAAAGTTGTAATAAATATTTATTTGAATAAAATATCTGTTTGAATTCAAATTCTGTGTAATTTATTTTATTCAACGAATATTTATTTAAACTGTGAAAAATAGAATAGTATATTAACAAATACATTTAAACGAATATATATATGTTTATTATCATCAAACAAAAATCATATAAGTGCAAAGCGCATATTCAACAATATGCAGGGCCGAGTCCGTGCATTCAAAGTTAAAAAAACATTTAGCCAGTTGTCAATGTAATTTCGAACAAGCTTGGGCGAAGATACATTCACTCTTGGAACTCTCTTTTACTGAACTTAAAGCATCATTTGAGAAAAGTTTAACAAAAGTAAAACACATATTTTATATACGGGAGTTCAGAAATTTACGAGGTTTCGTTTCTATCAAGGCACTTGATTTGATACATTCAGAAATACAGAGAATACAAGATGTTGGCGAAGAAGAATTGTTATGCAGATGTGTCGTTCGTAGAACACATGGATTGCCTTGTGCTCACGAGTTAGCACTTCTTGGGCTTGGTACCGCGGTATCGCTTGACATGATTGATGTTCATTGGGCAAGACTTCATCTAGTAGAAATAAGTGGAAAGAAAGATGTGGGGATAGTAGAAAAAATGGAACTGCTATTAAACGATGTGAAAAAGATGGAAACTCCTTACCAAATGCAAATTTATAAGAAGATGTTGGAAGTTGTTGAACCACGTACGTCCTCTCTCGCATCTCCAAAAAGCAAAATAAAGACACGTGGAAGAGAGAGCAAAAAACGTGCTAATACTTCAACTAAAAGGACGCCTTCTGCATTTGAGCTTGTCGAAAGTGTTTATTCTCAAGTTCGTGTACTTCAAAAAGGCTCGTATCGATAAACTTCCTATTCGTAAGCCCAAAAAGGTATGTATAATACATTTTATTTGAATATAAGTTATGTACTTAGTTACGATAACATTTTTTTCAGTTGGAAGAGCTAAGTGAAGGCATGAGAACTTATGTGCATCAAATACCATTGGAGTTGAAGGCTTTTGTCACTGATATTATAGACGTTAGATCGGACGGTAACTGTGGGTATCGACGTGTGGCTGCTTTGCTTGGTTTGGGGGAATCAAGTTGGAGCCAAATAAGGAGAGAGTTATATGAAGAATTATATGAAAATCAGAGTTTATACGATCGTGTTTTCACAGAGAATGGTAGAAGTTCAAATCTTCTCAAAAGCCTTAAGCATGAAGATGAAGGGTTTGCGCCGGTGGAAAAGTGGATGTCTATGCCCGATGTTGGTTATATTATTGCAACTAGGTATAACGTTGTAGTATTCACCATTAGCGAAAGACTTGTATTGACAATACCTCCATTGAAAGGAAAAGTCCCACAACCAATACAGCGTATGGAAATTGCAATAGCTTTCGTTAACCAAGATCATTTTGTTCAGGTAAACAACTTATAGATTAATAAAATTCAAAATAATTTCATTTCTTTTCATACCTCATGGCTCATGACTCATGTCTTGCAGGTAAAACTAGAGCCCAAACACTCGGTTCCTCCCATTTATTCAAAATGGTACACAGCTCGTGATACGGATGCCAGTAAATGGGAGTGTATTTACAACGATAGAAGACAAGCTTGGGATGAAAGAAATGCATTTGCAAATTGGAAATGAAGTGAATGTACTTTGTTTGAAAAGTTAATGACTGTAGTTTGCAGTTTGTTTGCAAAACGTTGTCTGAAAATTTAGTGAATATACTTTGTTTGGAAAGTTAGTGAATGTTTGGTTGGTATTTTTTTTTTAATTTCTGTTACAATAACGCATGAACAATACGTGGTTTGAAGAAAAACTACGTAAAAGCTAAACGAGGAGAAAAAGAAAACCACGTTGAAGTCCTACGTGGTTGCTGAATAAACCACGTTTTGTCAGTGCGTGTTGAAAACCAGAAATGCAAAAAAAATTCCTTCAAAATAAATCAGCGTGGTTTCTTAACTAACAACGTGAATATCAAAAGAGGTTTGAGTTGTTTCCACGTAAGAAGTTTACGTGGTTCTTGAAAAGTCCACGTATTGCCCTTGTGTTGTTTTTAACAAACCACGTCTTGTCAGTGCGACATGAAAAACAGAAACTCAAAAAAAATACTTCAAATTAACTCTGAGTGGTTTTGCAACAAACCAAGTTTGCTTCAGACGTGGTTTGGGTTGTATCCACGTAGAGATCATACGATGTTGTTTAGTAATCCACGTGGGCTTTCTGCATGGTTTGTTTTCAAACCATGTCTTGTCAGTGCGTTATGGTAACAGAAAACCCAAAAAAAAATAATTAATCCATTATACAACAGCTTATAACAATTTAAACAACAAATACACATCATGAATATACCATAACCATTAACATTCAAGTACACAGCGTAAATTAAGTCCAAAAACCAGCAAAATGTACCATTAGCATTCGAATAATCCATACATATCATAACCGTTCAACTACAAAATAAGATAACATATTCATTTCAATACATACAACAACCAAAATACAAAACAATCTAAACTTGGGAACTAAACTTGATGTCGGATGTAGCGTGCAACAGCAGCTCGGACAATATCAAGTTGAGGGTTAGCTTCATTCAAAAGACCATGCACTTCATGAAGAGTCTGAAAAAAAATAAAGTTAAATGAAGCATAATATAAACTAAAATTATATAGTGAAGCAAACTGAAACATACCGAGTACAGTTGGTTATAGGTAGGTTGAAAATGTGAAGCTCCAACCCTTACATCGGCAGGCAAGTATACAGGATTGTGAACCCGTAAGACACTATGATCCCTATACCACTCTGTATAATCATCAGTGCAACTCAACATAGACTGATTGAGTGGTATTGATCTACGCCCTTCTGCAATCACATGGTTATACCAATTGTCCCATATACTTTCCAAAAATTGATAACGCACCTGAGTGTATGTAGTCGAAGTTGAACCTCGACGTGCAGTTGTTGCTACGGGAGGAATAGGAGTTGTGGGAATGTTCTGAACTCTACCAAACTATCTAAGTTCTCTATCAGGATGATATGGCTCCACAACATTTAGGCAGAGAATGCAACCACTATACCAAGATGTAGCGTGAAATGGATGATAGTGTCGTGCACAGACGTAAGGATCAAAAATAACCTATTCAAATATGTAACAAATCAAAATTAGTTTTAGTAAATGAACTGTTACTCATGACATGCATCTAATCATAAATACTGTTATTATAAAAGTATTGAATGAAGATAGTAACCTGTTCAATTTGAATAGTATCAAGGAATATACGAAGCTCGATTACTGATGCACCATAATCTGTAAATGGATTCCATCGAGCAGCACGGGGTAAACTCTCGTAGTACAGATTGGTGGAAGGATGAAAGCATGGAAAGTGCTCAAATGTCCATGATTCAAGTAAACAAAGAAATCCTGCAATCTGTTTCACACCCATACGAGTCTCTAATCCAAGCTGCCTGTAGAGAAAAGCAAGTGTTGCTGAACCCCAAGAGTAAGTGTTGACAATGTTCAAATTTTTTAGTGGATCCAGTAGCGATATGTGCACATGAGACTTGCTTTTGTCAGCAAACAGTGTGTTGCCAACCAAAAATAAAAGATAAGCACGAGCGACACGCCTAATTGCCCGATCAGTCCACTCATCACTCACATCTTCAAATATACCATATAACGTAGACAAACTTAGTTTATATCCAACCCTCTCATTCATTTCCAACCTAGCTTGTGCTTTATAAAGACCAAAGTACTTAGAAACAATACTAACCGCTTGTTCTGTTTCATATGAATTACTCTGTATAGGTTTACCTTCGACTGGTATGTGTAATAAAGAAGCTACGTCGTCAAAAGTAATAGTCATCTCATCGAATGGTAAATGGAAGGTATTAGTCTCAGGATACCATCGTTCTACGAAAGCTGATATCAGATTCCTGTTAACACTCTTATAGCAAGTGCTAACAATAGAAGATAAGCCAGACAAGTCAATGATGGCTTTGAATCTAGTAGCATTATCCGGAATCCTCCACTCCGATACCTTTTGTGCATGGTTGACACACGTGAGCAGTGGTCGTTCCTACACAAATAAAATTTATATTTAATAAAACAAGTAATAAATTGATCGTTTAAAATAATAGCCACATACCTGCCCAGTCCATATCAAATAAGCAACATGAGTATCAAACTCTCTAATCACATCAGTGCTTTTAGGACCACCTTTCTCATTTACAACTTCTTCATCTTCAGCTTCTACCATATCATCTTGACCTGTCTCTGTCTCGGCCCCTGTTTTATCTTCATCTTCATCTTTTCCGGATGAATCTGAACCATCTCCATGTTCCTCATCTCCAACATCTTCTTCTTCTTGCTGCTCTTCACCTTGCCTTGTATCAATCTCATACTCGGTTGTGTCACCCTCATCCCTATTATCGTTCTTGTCTGCACTTGTACCTTCGGCTCCTTTCTCGGTTCTTCGTTTTCTTTCGAAAGCCATCATCTGTACTCGACCCATCTGTAAATAAGCACGACAAAAAAAAGTTACTCGTCATGAATTAAAAGGCCAAGAAGCGAATTGTAAATGGAATGGTAATTCTCATTTTTTTAAAGCTCCAGGCTACCACACACTGTGACTACGTGTAAAATAGAATAACCACGCAGGAAATTTGCGTGGAAAAATAACCACGCGGTGACTTTACGTGGAAAAAATAATAACCACGCATATACCTTACATGGTTACTAATTTTTCCACGCATTTCTGCTGCGTGGTAACTTGAGCTCATCGCTTCCAATTCAGTTCACCTCGCCTAAGCGAGTGTGGTAGGCTTTATTTCCACATATGGATCTTGCATGGAAACAATTTTTTCCACACAGTTTGCCTGCGTGGTTTGTAATTTTTCCAAGAAAAAAAATTTATTTTGCTGAAACCAATTAAATGCTCGATTTTGAAATCAATCGATTCAATGCTCTAATCAGTAATCAACTCAGTAGAACCTCGATTTAGTACTCATTTAAAACCCCTTAAACATTTCAATTATCACTGCATTACTTACTAATCACGAGTAAATCGATTAAACAGGCTGAAATACTTACATCGATGGAGGTTCGATCACTGAAAGCGGAAGAAGATGTTGGAAGTGGAAGAGGAAGAAACGCGCCGCTGGAGTTGGATCGTTGGATCGCTGGGAAACGCGTTTGGAGAAATGAACGTGGTTTGCCTAGGTTTTTTACGTGATAGCAGAAAGAAAGGGTAGTTTTGGAAAGTGCGGGAGGCTCCTAAGTCATTTTGTGGGTATACTGGTTTTAGTAAATTTCAGGGGGCTACTAAGTAAAAAATCGTGTTGCAATAGAATTTGCCTAAATTAAGATTTGAATCTGAAAATATGAATTTCAAATTTAAATATTAATCAAAGCATTCAAAATTGTCGATTTGAAATTGAAATTTTAGAATTTGAAAATCATAATAGATTTGAATTTGGAATCTTTGATGCGCGAAATAAAAGGAGGAAGCTTAGGAAAACCGCGATGAGACAAGATCCACGTTTTTAGGAAAACCACGATGAGACAAGATCCATGTTTTTTTGGCTTTAGAAAAATTGATTTTGGCAAGTGATAGTAAGCAAACCTCCCTAACGGTCGGTTTGATAAAATGTGACAACATCGTTAAAATAAAAAACATTAACAAAAATGTTTGATACAGGCCCACTTTTAGAATATCTAATCAAAATGAAAATTGTTATTAAAATGGTTTATCCACCTAATAAAGCAAATACTTGGTCCAATGCAGCTTTTTTCGAGTTGCTTCAACTACCCTTCGAATTGTTTCATGATTTTAAATTGAAAATAGGGACATGTTGTCATTTCCAAGCTAAGAATGTTTTTTCATCCGCTTTATGTATCACTTTTTAAACTCATTTTTCGCATGTTTTTCTACATGTCCATTTAAAATTCTCTATTCCATCCTTTCATAGTCTATCCAATATCCATCACCCTACCAGCCTCAACCTCTTCGATCACAATAGAAAGCGACAAGATTACAGCCACAATCTCTACCAAATTGTTGTTTTTTTCCAAGTAATTAGACTTTTTGATTAAACTCATTTTTCCCTTAGCCATATGGAGGTGATGCACCCGCGCTCGTGTAATGTTGCTACGTTCCCCATTCGTTGTCGCAGTCTTTCTACCTTGCCACCAAAATTCTCTGGCTGCAGTGGCACCATCCATATGTAGGTGACATGGCACAACTAGGCAATGCCATGGTAGATATACTAATTACGCTTCCTGACCGTTGGTAATGTGTCGCAACTACTACCGCCCATCTTGAGCCACACCCCCAAAATCAAAAGGGCCCCAATCAATCACAAAGTAATAGAATGGTATCGAATGAGTGTGTTCGATAAAAGGTGCTTGTTGAATATGCGATTATATGATTTTTTGTTTGATGATAATAAACATATATATATTCGTTTAAATGTATTTGTTAATGTACTATTTTATTTTGCATAGATTAAATAAATAATTGCTGAATAAAATAAATAACATAGAATTTGAATTCAAACAGAAATTTTATTCAACCAAATATTTATTACAATTTTTGAACAGTACAAATTTCGAGCTCTCACTATATACAATTTCAATTACAATACAAATTTGATTAAATTAGAATTCACATTTACATTGCACCTCACTACATACATATCACTCATTCATTCAACTCGTACTGATCTTCAACTTCATTCCAATGTGAATCCAGCATCTGAGCAATCTGCAGAAAAATATACATTGACGCAGTAAAAGTGAAAATAAAATATTTTTGCAGTATAAAATAAAATGTGGATTTTGAAAATAAATATTTGCCTTAGCTATTTGGGTTGTTCATCATCATTTAATTTTGAATTCATCATACACGAACAACTTGTGACATACACGGTATATCACTGTATATGCCACAAGGCCATGCACACCGATATATACTCTTGATAGAATTACAGGGATAGGTGAGCACAGGTCAAACCCAAAACGCCGGGTTCAACTCAAGTGCAATAAAAATAATGTCACAATATCAGCATAAGGTCAAACCCGAGCTTCAAGCTGCATTCAACACAGGTGCAGTTCAAATATACAAGTTTAATAAAATGGTCAGGAGCAAGTCAGTCAAAGTGTACACATGAACCATAATAGTTTGATTCAAGACAGCGACTCAATCATACATGACTCAAGTGCAATCGTACTAAATGAAAACAGAGCAACCTGACCATAATGCATTATTGACATATAAATGCTACTTTTTTATTTTGTCTCGCGGCAATGAAAGATTTTCAAAGCATCAAATGCACATATGTAGAGCATGAATCAAAGGCGAACCAGACCCACAGCTAACAAGAACAAAACTGAATACAAAGGCTTAAAGACATAAGTGACATGCACACGTCAACAAGTCAAGGGATGCACCAATGAAACAGGTACATATATGAAGATGAATGAAACTGCAACTGAATACATATGCACCAGGTCACAAATGCCACATTGGTTTCAACATCAAACCAAATAAGTACAGATTCAAGCATACAATATTCAAATGTATTGAAACCACACAGCAAGTACAACCTGATATGCAAAACACACAACCGACCAAAATCAAAATGAAACAAATGCAACATGAAGGCCAGAGTGTACATGAAACAAATATGCAAACTGTTTCGAATGGTACAAGTTAAAGACTACAACACTACGGAAACTACAAGTGACAGTAGTGTGAAAACGAAGACCACAAGTGGTGCACACATCAAATACAAATACAACTTTTCAAGAAGACAAAGTGAGAGAACCAGTAAATGGCACAACAACCCAAATCAAAATGAACCAGATGGAACTGCAACAGTAGGAATGAGCACAGCATCCATCCAGTAACCATTAAGTGAATGAAGTGCACATGAATGCACAATGAAAATTCACAAACAAGTCAAGTATGCTACAGGTTGCAAATGACCAGAAGCAATAAACACAAATGGCCAAAGTCGAACAATCTCAAGCATCATCAAAGTGAAACAACAGAGAAAAGAACATAGCATGCAGATTCAATTAAAAATCAAGCTGTGGTAATCATGAAATCGAACTAGTCAAGTTTAAATGCCGCAAGTAAACAAGAAGGAATCGAACAGTTCAAAGTCAGAGCCGTAATGACCAAGAAGTCGAACAAATTCAAATCTGTGAGTATCAAGTTAAACATGCAACGAAATTATATGAATTAAAGAAGTCAGATAAATCACCATCGTTCAAGAATAATCAAATGGCCGAAGACAAATTCAAACATATATATATATATATATATATATATATATATATATATATGTGAACGAAAATCAAGGGGTTCGAACCCTATATAAAAACCCAATCATCATCGGCTTTCAATCCATCAAGTTCAAGCAAGTTAAAACAGTAAAGCAAAAGTAACAAATCACGTAACGGATTGTTGAATCGAACTCGATCATCGAAGCAGCTAAAATTGAGCAACGAAGAAACGATCGATCAACAAATCTACATGCAAATATCCACTTGATTGATCTACAAAGTCGGCAGCTTCGAAAAATCACGAAGCCCTAAATTGGAATGAACGAGAATGAGCAACAGCAAGCCGCCATTATACAGAGCAAAAGAAAAAGAACGTGCCAAAATAATAATAAAAAGAAAAAAGGGCCGGCCTTGTTTTAATTGGGCTTTAATAGTTTAAAATTAGGGTTTTGTTGTTTTTTTAAGTATTTTTAAATTATCATCTTTTGTATTTTCTCTTGAAAATTGTGTAATTACTAGTCGTGTGACTATGGGACAAACTACATGGAGTAGTTTGAGAATTCGCAACTCAGTGGCTGAGTTGTAGCAGGGTTTTGAGCATAGAGTTAGGTTAGTTAGTAGCGGGTGTCGTGAGTCTACGTTTGTAAGCGTGTGACTACTTAATTTCTAGTAGAAACCTTGGGGGCAGCACGTAGGCAGGGTTTTGCCGAAGTTGGGTAAATTCTGTGTCGTTTTATTTCTGCATTTATTATTCTGCTATTATCTGTGCTGCTATAATATTGATTTATTTGTGTTGAAATAATTTTATAAGCTTCCGAAATAATTTTTATAATTAACACCATCACTGTAACGACCCGTAAAATTTCGATAATTAAAAATGTTAATTTAATAAGATTTCATGGTTTAATTTTGGAAGAATTAAAATTTTTGTAATTTATGTATGGTAATAATAACTAGAATGAGATGCAACAAATTTTATCTAAGTTAATTATTTATGAATTGAATGAAATCCAAAATCAATTGAAATAATATGTAGTCAACGGTAATTGAATGAATTTGTATTGTATAGGTAATTGTGACACTTGTTTGTAAATAATAAACTTATAAGTGTAATTAAAAGTTAACTGTGATAATTATTTAAGTTACCTATTCATTTAGTTAGTCGAATTGAATTTTTGAACAAATTGCAATTCAAATGAAAGTTTATATATTAGTTGAGTGCATTATCTCTAACTGTAGTAAAATAATAATGTGAAATTCATTTGATGTAACAAAGTAATCGACTGATAATGAAATTTATTTAAAAATCCAATATTGAAATCCGTCAAATATTGAACAATAAAATTGTTTAAATTTAATATTTGGAATTTATTGAATAATTGAATAACGGGAATTGAATAACTGTTTTAATGGAAATGGTTGTTCTATAATTTGAAATTGTTAAATTTTATAAGTTCGTTTTTGAATATTTCAAAAGATAGTGATTTAAGAATAATCAAATTTGTTTAAATTTAATATTACAAATGTTTGAATAATTAAATTCCGAATTTGATATGATTAATTTGATAGTGAAATTTAATATATGAAAATAGAGTGAATAACTGAAATTCGATTTAATATGATTCAAATTGGTTTCCAAAGTGAATATAAGTTATATTTGGATTATAATAGAGCTAATAAGATTTTAAAATTGGAATTGTAAGCAATTCTGTAAATTTTGAAAAGTCGTCGATTTAATCGATGAGTTAAAATAGCCTTCCGGGACACAGTCTCGGAATTCGACGAAACCAGTTTCATTAGATCCGTAATAGTTTATTATTATCGGGTTTCAATTTCCATAGCAATAGGAGTCGCCGTTTGACCGTGGCAGCTCAAAACGCTTAGAAATTAATTTAATCGATTTAATTTAAAATTGATCGTTTATTTCCGTAACTCGCACATACGATCGAATTAGGGCTTGAAACCTTTTTCATTGCGTCCGGAATAGGGGTATAACATTATAAACGCCTAACGGCACGCCTCGATAGGGGTTCAAGATTTTAAGTTGCATAAATTGGGATATTTTGAAATTTAAATTTATATATTGTCTAGTCAACTTTTCACATCAGCTTCTTTTCAAATCACTGCAGTAAGCATCGCACACGCAAGAATCAGGTCTGCTCCCTTTTAAATTCGCACGCAAGCTTCAGGCAGTAGGAAAATAATGAATCCAAACTTCAAAAATTTCTGTCTCTTCCAATACTCGATTAAAAATCACGAAACCAATTTTAAAAATCCTATTTTTGCTTTATCTTTGATCTGGTATGCTTCATGCTTGGTACGACAACCATTGGGGTCGAAGCCATTCTTAGGCGTGAACTAGGGTTGGAAATCGTGGAGGATATAGGCTTCGATTCACGAAACGGAGCTTTGATTCGAGTTCGTGACGCGGACTAGCAGCCCGGTGGTGAGTTTTGTGTTGTGCGGCTCTTGTTTGGAGCGTGCGACCTGATCGTGGTCGATAGGAGTGCTTCAGGTCACGTCTTCCTAGGTGTGGCCGAGCGTGTAGCTTTGTGGTCGAGATGGTGGAGACTTCGAAGAGAAGAAGTTTGGCGAAGACGGCATGTCGAACGGAGTACCGAAGCATCGTATCATCGGAGATTGGTGCACGGCAATGGTGGGTTTGTGCATTTTCATGTGCAGGCATTGGCTAAGGATGGGAGAAGAAGCTTTGTAGTTGGGCTGGGCCTCTTTTGCTTTGGGTATGAATTTATTTTAAATACCAATATAAATTGTATTATAAATTCAAATGTCGATAACTTATAAAATGTATAACTTCTACATACAAGGTCCAATTGGAACGATACTTTTTGCATTGCGATCGTAATGATGAGAGCTTCGAAATGAAGCTGGTTTGGACGAATTTGGAGACAGTTGAAATTTGGGCTAAAATCGGGAGTCGTCTGGTTTAGTTCCAAACCGGAACGTCTCGGTGACAACGGAAAATCAAGGTGAGTGTTTTATAACGCTCACAACGTACTGATTATCTTTATGCTAGTTAAATTTGACATTATGAAGTGATATGAGTTTTATTTGTCGTTGTTTGATAAAATGTAATTGTCATATAGATTGTCATTTGAATTCACAGTTGAAAAATTAAATTGACAGTCAAATTGAAATTGAAATTTAAATACGATTAAATAACCTGATATCGATAACTATGAAATTGCCGTGAATTGTATTGTCTATTGGATGATGTATTTCGATGGATGCTATTGGTTGATATTTAAAATGTTTGGATGTTTATTTGCTTATATATATATCATGTTATGCATACATATGACACTGTGATTTGTTTTAAGTGATATATATTCATCCCTGACATTTAATTGAAATAAATAATCACTTGGCCATAGGGTAGAAAATTATATATGGACACCGGATTGGTTAAATTAATAAATTTTTAAAATCGTTGATTTGAAATTTATATAAAATGTTTTGATTTAAAAGTGATAAATAAAATCAATTTATAAGAATCGAATTTATCGCAAAGAAAAATGAGTTTGGAATGTTGAAATAAATTTTGGTTAAAAGAAATTGTTAAATAATTTAAGTTGAGACTTTGAAATTTAAAAATTGGGATATGATTGAATTTCGAAAATTTATTTGTTTTAAAGATTGAACATTATTTTGAGCTTTGAGCATTACTAAGTAAAAGTGATATAAAAATGATATTTTGAAATCGAATCATATATGAAATTTGGATTTAAATTTGAATATTGAAGGAAAATTTTGTTAAGTGTTATAAATTGATATTTTGAAAGTCAAGCTCCAAATCGATATAAATTGAAATTGAAGTAATTGAAGGTGAATGTAGAATTGGATTAATTGAAGTCAAAGTTGACATTGGTTTGAATTGAAACTGAAATTGAATCGGTAGAATGGAAATTGAGATTGTTTTGAATTGGGAAGTTATAATTGAATGGTTTGGTTTTGAAGCTGTTTCATTTTGTTTTCCAAACTACTCGGCTATATAAACCATCTTCAAATACTTAAACTATTTTAACCTATATTAATAATATTAAATTATTTTAACCCATCTTAAACCATGTTAACTTATTTTAATTATATTTCATCTATTTTAACTTATATTAACTATATTAAATTAATTTATCCATTTGAAATCCATTTAAAGATTTTAAGTATCTTTAACTATTTTAATTATTTGAACTACTTTTAAAACTACTTAAAACTATTTTATAAAATTTCAAGCTGGTCGATAAGGTGAAATGTTTATGTTTAAATCTTGAATTAAATACGAATTGGGTTAAATGAAGTTGCAACCTAAATTGAAATTCGAAATGATTTTGAAATCGAAATGGGATATTGAGGCGAAAAATGGTTTTTGAATCGAAATCTTACTTTTTAATAGATATGATGATATTTGAAACGGATTTGATTTTTTTGAAGCGAATATGATATTTTGATATCAATTATGAATTGATTTGAAATGTAAAAGAGCCATCAGTGTAATAATACGTAGTTATTAAAGAGACCGGGATCGGATATGGACATACTCTCTGTCGATACCGAAAACCACTTTAATAACTATTATACGCGGAGTGTTGATCCAGAATGAAGTGGATAGTTTGGTGAACGCGTTGACTGAAGAAAGAGAACGATATTGGATGACCCCTGACATGACTAAAACAGGAGCCGCGCCGAGCCATTGAGGTTCTCCATCTCTAGCGGACACACTTATTCGATACCATATCTATTACTTTTGTGATTCGATTTGGGTGCACCCCTCGATTTGGGAGTGTTGTTTCGCGGTGTTGAGGTAGCTGCTGGCTATGCTCAACATCAGTCCGGATCATGCAACTACTAGTATCCTACTTGGTATCGCCTCATGTACCTTGTCATACCGATTATCCTATTCGCGACCACTACGTTTTTTTTTGTGTTATACCTATGGGGTACCCTCTGATAACCACCAGTTTACGGTGGGGTTTACGGTGCTGTATAGACTATGGCATTATAAAAATGTGTTAAGGGGAATTATGGTAACGCCTTATCGCTATTTTAATACTTTTACTTTACTGTAGACATATTATAATAGCGTATTGTACTACATAGTAGATAGTTTAACGGATCCTTGAGAGATGGAAAATTCCGTAACATCTCTTAAGTTATTGCACGCATGTTGACACTGGATATAAGATGTCAAACCCCGTAAACATCTCTGACGCCATTACACTCATATTTATTTATGATGATTTAACTTACACGAGGATATTTTAGTCCTGACTCGAGTGTTTTGTCTTTTCATTACGCTCGGATCAGACCTGAGTTTTTCAGCTTATTGAAGATCTATTCTGGAGGACGAAGATGAAGATTTGGTATACTATTACTCTTATTATCTTTGCATCATGTTATCTGCTGCATTATTTTATTTGTTCTGTTGTATATGTATAACTCTGATAAATGTTGTATAAATAATGCTTAAAGTATTGTAAACAGCTTCATGAACTGTTTATTTGACTATTATATTTTATCGTTCCGCTGCAAGATTCTGTGTTGTTTCATTTCCTTTATTTCCCTTTCTTTTCTTTTCTTATTTACCCCAATAACCATCTGCCCTTTTGAATGGTTTGGAATCGGCATGTGTATTGGATCGTCGGTTTTAAACTGTCCAAAAAGGCGGGTCATTACAGTTGGTATCAGAGCTTTGGTTTAGCGATAACCTTAGCTTTGTGGGGTCTGACTCTTTATAAATAGGGTAGTAATACCCTATGATGAGTCGCTGAGTGTATACATATAAGAGAGCGTATTTGTTAGTGATATAAAATGTTTTATATTGTGTCGGTTGATTTGTTGAGTGGCTTATGGATTCTGGTCAATACGAGTAATTAACGTCATTGATAGGGATCTCTAAATACTTAAACAGAACAACTCGACATAATATTGTTTTGAAATTGGGTAAATGAAATAATTTTGCTCTAATTATATTTTGAATATAAAGAAAAATTTCAAAAATTATTGGGACTTATCTAGCTTACCTAGTTGTTAGAAATGATATATTGGTTATTATCTTTAATTGGACATTGTAATTTAATAAATTGGGTGAATTACAAAATGAACAGTAATAAAACACTTTGTGGAATGTTTAAGAAATAAAATCTTATAAGAATATTATATAAAGGTGACTTATAAATTAAAATAGATTTAAATTGAGAAATATTGGATTTAAGACCCGGGATTTTAACAATGGTTCTCAAAGCTTTGAAGAAAATATATTATGATATTAGTTGGAAAATATTTATGAGAAATATTTTGAAAGGATTTTTAAGAAGGAATGAATTCAGTACTCCTCTCTTCTGTCGCTGGAAAATAATTTCGGTGATGACTGCGCAGCATCAGCGACGTTCATTTTCGAGTCTCAAAGTGAGGGAGACTTCTAAGAAGCTTTGCTTTTCTTCGAAATTAATTTTGGGTAAATGGGTTTTGGTTTAAACTCCAAAGGTATGATTTGATATATTAAAGATATAAGTGTATATGTTTATCTCAAACGATTTGAAAAGAACCGGGAATTTAAATTTCTAAGTTCTGTTAATTAATAATTTTCAAATTATTTGAATGAAATGTGAATAACCAGAACTTATAAAATAATATGATTAAGATATCTAAGCTTAATGTTTTGGGAAAACTTTAGAGTTGAAGTGTACCTTTAAAGTTGAAAGGTAAAGAGGATTTAAACAAATTAAATTTGTGAACATTCTTATTAAGTAAAACGAAATTCTATAAATTTGTATAATACCAAAATTACATTCTAATAACATATAATATGACTTACCAAATATTAAGAAGTTGAAATGATGTTTTGGATATCTAATGAGATATTGTACAAATAAACAAAGCCTAAAAATAATTGAAGTATACAAGTAAGGAAAACTCAAAAGGAATTAAAATGTATATAAATGGAAATTTGGTTGTGATTAAAATTATAAATACTTAAATATAACATGAAATGATGAATGGATAAATGGAACAAGTATGTGAACTTAAGAAAGATGACGAATGAATCGTATTATATCTTTGTAAATTGGTTATAGAATTAAATATAAATTTGCAACAAAAAAATATAATATATATATATATATATATCTGTGTGTGTGTGAAGATAAATTTGTAACCTTTAAGATAACTGTAAACTAAGAAAAGTCATTTATGAGAGGTTAGACTTTTATAGGATGATTAATAAACTAAAGTGTTGGTTAATAAAATGTTCCATAAATAAATTTGTTATTAACTAAAATTATGAAATTGAAGTAAATGTAAACAAAAGAATTTGGTATAGCTAAGAATTAATTGGAACATTGAATTTGAATTTAATTAAATTATATAGAATGTTTAAAATGAACTTGAGTAAGCAAATTCTATGATATGATGTTTAAGAAGAGATAATGTTAAAGAACATGCTATGTAAAGAAATGAATATACTAACTGAATAATGGACTGTGAATAATTAATTGTAAATAAAAATAAAAGCCACTAAAATAATTTAGTATAGATAAATTGGATAGAAATCCATTGGAAGGTAATACGTGAGTTGTACGTATATTATTTTGTTCACATAACGGTTTGATCCAAATTCGAGCATAAAATTTCAAGATGATCTATATCGATCCAAGTTAGGATTTTTCACTCGATTCTCGACGGCGAACCATGGATAGGGATTTTTGATTTGATTTTGGAATTCTCTATCTAGTATATGGCTATGCAAGGAGAGTAATAGTTTCCAACCAAGGAATCAAAACCGAGTCCGCACTAGAGAGTCATGTGAACGATACTAGTTTGGAAGCGAAATTGTGTGATCGAATAAGCGATTAGGTTTGATATTGCTCACGGATGATATATGTACGGCTTACGGACTTAATTAAAGCTAATATTGGAAATTGAAGATGGAAAATATAAAATGATTCTTTTAAATTGTATAATTGGATATCATTGGTAAATGAGATGCAGGTATTTAAAATCAAGAAAATGTGGATTGACCGACAAAAGGTACATGTTTATTTTGTCATTGGATTTGGTGATTTTTAATGAGCCACTTGGCTTTTGATTTTCTTTTATTGATTTGGCGCCCGTAGAGGCATTTTGTAGCTGTATCGATCGAGCCGCGCAAAGGAGACTCTGTCGAAATTTTTCGTAAATCCGGGTGTTAGAAAATTTTTCAAGTTCTAAAATTTCATAACTTGTTTTGATAACTAACTTTAAAGTTAGAAAGCCGTTCAGAGTACCTTAGTGGAAGCATGGTTATGACTTCATAAATGGAATTCCATTGTTTTATAAGTTGATAATTTTGAATAAAATATATCAAATGTTGAATTCTTTACTTAGTTTCTTTTCCCTTCTTTTTCCTTTTCGATGACGAAAAGTTTTGAGTGGGAGAGAGTGTAACGACCCGTAAAATTTCGATAATTAAAAATGTTAATTTAATAAGATTTCATGGTTTAATGTTGGAAGAATTAAAAAATTTGTAATTTATGTATGGTAATAATAACTAGAATGAGATGCAACAAATTTTATCTAAGTTAATTATTTATGAATTGAATGAAATCCCAAATCAATTGAAATAATATGTAGTCAACGGTAATTGAATGAATTTGTATTGTATAGGTAATTGTGACACTTGTTTGTAAATAATAAACTTATAAGTGTAATTAAAAGTTAACGGTGATAATTATTTAAGTTACCTACTCATTTAGTTAGTCGAATTGAATTTGTGAACAAGTTGCAATTGAAATGAAAGTTTATATATTAGTTGAGTGCAATATCTCTAACTGTAGTTAAATAATAACGTGGAATTCATTTGATGTAATAAAGTAATCAACTGATAATGAAATTTATTTAAAAATCCAATATTGAAATCCGTCAAATGTTGAACAATTAAATTGTTTAAATTTAATATTTGGAATTTATTGAATAATTGAATAACGGGAATTGAATAACTGTTTTAATGGAAATGGTTGTTCTATAATTTGAAATTGTTAAATTTTATAAGTTCATTTTTGAATATTTCAAAAGATAGTGATTTAAGAATAATCAAATTTGTTTAAATTTAATATTACAAATGTTTGAATAATTAAATTCCGAATTTGATATGATTAATTTGATATTGAAATTTAATATATGAAAATAGAGTGAATAACTGAAATTCGATTTAATATGATTCAAATTAGTTTCCAAAGTGAATATAAGTTATATTTGGATTATAATAGAGTTAATAAGATTTTAAAATTGGAATTGTAAGCAATTCTGTAAAATTTGAAAAGTCGTCGGTTTAATCGACGAGTTAAAATAGCCTTCCGGGGCACAATCTCGGAATTCGACGAAACCAGTTCCATTAGATCCGTAATAGTTTATTATTATCGGGTTTCAATTTTCATAGCAATCGGAGTCGCCGTTTGACCGTGGCAGCTCAAAACGATTAGAAATTAATTTAATCGATTTAATTTAAAATTAATCGTTTATTTCCGTAACTCGCACATACGATCGAATTAGGGATTGAAACCTTTTCCATTGCGTCCGGAATAGGGGTATAACATTATAAACGCCTAGCGGCACGCCTCGATAGGGGTTCAAGATTTTAAGTTGCATAAATTGGGATATTTTGAAATTTAAATTTATATATTGTCCGGTCAACTTTTCACATCATCTTCTTTTCAAATCACTATAGTAAGCATCCCACATGCAAGAATCATGTCTGCTCCCTTTTAAATTCGCATGCAAGCTTCGAGCAGTAGGAATATAATGAATCCAAACTTAAAAAATTTCTGTCTCTTCCAATACTCGATTAAAAATCACGAAACCAATTTTAAAAATCCTATTTTTGCTTTATCTTTGATCTGGTACTCTTCGTGCTTGATGCGGCAACCATTGGAGTCGAAGCCATTCTTAGGCATGAACTAGGGTTGGAAATCGTGGAGGATATAGGCTTCGATTCGCGAAACAGAGCTTTGATTCGAGTTCGTGACGCGGAATAGCAGCCTGGTGGTGAGTTTTGTGTTGTGCGACTCTTGTTTAGAGCGTGCGACCTGATCGTGGTCGAGAGGAGTGCTTCAGGTCACGTCTTCCTAGGTGTGGCCGAGCATGTAGCTTTGTGGTCGAGATGGTGGAGACTTCGAAGAGAAGAAGTTTGGCGAAGACGGCATGTCGAACGGAGTATCGGAGCTCCGTATCATCGGAAATTGGTTCACGACAATGGTGGGTTTATGCATTTTCGTGTGCAGGTATTGGCTAAGGATGGGAGAAGAAGCTTTGTAGTTGGGCTGGGCCTCTTTTGCTTTGGGTATGAATTTATTTTAAATACCAATATAAATTGTTTTATAAATTCAAATGTCGACAACTTATAAAATGTATAACTTCTACATACGAGGTCCGATTGGAACGAAACTTTTTGCGTTGCGATCGTAATGACGATAGCTTTGAAATGAAACTGGTTTGGACGAATTTGAAGACAGTTGAAATTTGGGCCAAAATCGGGAGTCGTCCGGTTTAGTTCCAAACCGGAACGTCTCAGTGACAACGGAAAATCGAGGTGAGTGGTTTATAACGCTCACAACATACTGAATATATTTATGCTAGTTAAATTTGACATTATGAAGTGATATGAGTTTTATTTGTCGTTGTTTGATAAAATTTAATTGTCATATAGATTGTCATTTGAATTCACAGTTGAAAAATTAAATTGACAGTCAAATCGAAATTAAAATTTAATTGCGATTAAGTAACCTGATATCGATAACTATGAAATTGCCGTGAATTGTATTGTCTATTGGATGATGTATTTCGATGGATGCTATTGGTTGATACTTGAAATGTTTGGATGTTTATTTGCTTATATATATATATCCTGTTATGCATACATATGACACTGTGATTTGTTTTAAGTGATATATATTCATCCCTGACATTTAATTGAAATAAATAATCACTTGGCCATAGGGTAGAAATTATATACGGACACCGGATTGGTTAATTAATAAAATTTTAAATTCGTTGATTTGAAATTTATATAAAATGTTTTGATTTAAAAGTGATAAATAAAATCAATTTATAAGAATCGAATTTATAGCAAAAAAAAAAATGAGTTTGGAATGTTGAAATAAATTTTGGTTAAAAGAAATTGTTAAATAATTTAAGTTAATACTTTGAAATTTAAAAATTGGGATATGATTGAATTTCGAAAATTTATTTGTTTTAAAGATTGAACATTATTTCGAGCTTTGAGTATTACTAAGTAAAAGTGACAAAAAATGATTTTTTGAAATTGAGCTTGAAATTGAATCATATTTGAAATTTGGATTTAAATTTGAATATTGAAGGAAAATTTTGTTAAGTGTTATAAATTGATATTTTGAAAGTCAAGCTCCAAATCGATATAAATTGAAATTGAAGTAATTGAAGGTGAATGTAGAATTGGATTAATTGAAGTCAAAGTTGACATTGGTTTGAATTGAAATCGATATTGAATCGGTAGAATGGAAATTGAAATTGTTTTGAATTGGAAAGTTATAATTGAATGGTTTGGTTTTGAAGCTGTTTCATTTTGTTTTCCAAACTACTCGGTTATATAAACCATCTTCATACTTAAACTATTTTAACCTATATTAATAATATTAAATTATTTTAACCCATCTTAAACCATGTTAACTTATTTAATTTATATTTCATCTATTTTAACCTATATTAACTATATTAAATTAATTTATCTATTTGAAATCCATTTAAAGATTTTAAGTATCTTTAACTATTTTAATTATTTAAACTACTTTTAAAACTACTTTAAACTATTTTCTAAAATTTCAAGCTGGTCGATAAAGTGAAATGTTTATGTTTAAATCTTGAATTTAAATACGAATTGGGTTAAATGAAGTTGCAACCTAAATTGAAATTCGAAATGATTTTGAAATCGAAATGGGATATTGAGGCGAAAAATGGTTTTTGAAACAAAATCTTACTTTTGAATAGATATGATGATATTTGAAATGGATTTGATTTTTTTGAAGCGAGTATGATATCTTGATATCAATTATGAATTGATTTGAAATGTAAAAGAGCCATCGGTGTAATAATACGTAGTTATTAAGGAGACCGGGATCGGATATGGACATACTCTCTGTCGATACCGAAAACCACTTTAATAACTATTATACGCGGAGTGTTGATCCAGAATGAAGTGGATGGTTTGGTGAACGCGTTGACTGAAGAAAGAGAACAATATTGGATGACCCCTGACATGACTAAAACAGGAGCCGCGCCGGGCCATTGAGGTTCGCCATCTCTAGCGGACACACTTCTTCGATACCATATCTATTACTCTTGTGATTCGATTTGGGTGCACCCCTCGATTTGGGAGTGTTGTTTCGCGGTGTTGAGGTAGCTGCTGGCTATGCTCAACATCAGTCCGGATCACACAACTACTAATATCCTAGTTGGTATCGCCTCATGTACCTTGTCATACTGATTATCCTATTCGCGACCGCTACGTTTTGTTTTGTGTTATACCTATAGGGTACCCTCTGATAACCACCAATTTACGGTGGGGTTTACGGTGCTGTATAGACTATGGCATTATAAAAATGTGTTAAGGGGAATTATGGTAACGCCTTAACGCTATTTTAATACTTTTACTTTACTGTAGACATATTATAATAGCGTATTGTACTACATAGTAGATAGTTTAACGGATCCTTGAGAGGTGGAAAATCCGTAACATCTCTTAAGTTATTGCACGCATGTTGACACTGGATATGAGATGTCAAACCCCGTAAACATCTCTGACGCCGTTACACTCATATTTATTTACGATTGATTTAACTTACATGAGGATATTTTAGTTCTGACTCGAGTGTTTTGTCTTTTCATTACGCTAGGGTCAGACCTGAGTTTTTCAGCTTATTGAAGATCTATTTCTGGAGGACGAAGACGAAGATTTGGTATACTATTACTCTTATTATCTTTGCATCATGTTGTCTGCTGCATTATTTTATTTGTTCTGTTGCATATGTATAACTCTGATAAATGTTGTATAAATAATTATCAAAGTATTATAAACAGCTTCATGAACTGTTTATTTGACTATTATATTTTATCGTTCTGCTACAAGATTCTGTGTTGTTTCATTTCCTTTATTTCCCTTTCTTTTCATTTCTTATTTACCCCCAATAACCATCTGCCCTTTTGAATGGTTTGGAATCGGCATGTGTATTGGATCGTCGGTTTTAAACTGTCTAAAAAGGTGGGTCGTTATAATCACCCTATTCACCCCCCTCTAGGGTGAATCGATCCTACAAGTGGTATCGGAGCTAGGAATAGAAGTCAACTTTTGTTTTTTTTAATTTGATTTTCAAAAACCAATTTTTGTTTTTAAAAAATTTGAATTTTTAAAAAATGGCTTCTTTTAATACTGCTTTTACTGAGGGTCAATCTATAGTTAGACCACCAATGTTCAATTGTGAATATGCCTACTGGAAAAATAGAATGAAAATTTTTCTGAAAACCATTGACGCTTGGAATATTGTTGAGACAGGTTATAGAGTACCAACTATAATTGTAGGTAATCGGTAAATAGAGAAACCAAAGGATCAATGGACAGAACTAGAAAATAAATTACAAAATGCTAATGCTAAACCTATGAATTCTATTATCTATTCATTGGATCAATTTGAATTTAATCGTGTCTCATATTGTCTAACTGCGCAGGAAATATGGCACACACTAGAAGTGACTCACGAAGGAACATCACAAGTCAAAGAATCTCGCACTGCCATGCTAAGCAGCGAATACGAGAATTTCACAATGGCAAAGGAAGAAAATGTCAAAGAGATATACAGACGATTTTCCAATATCGTATACAAATCAAAAGCTCTCGGAAAATCATACACGGAATTGGAAATAGTCTGAAAAATCCTCAAAGTCCTTCCACGAAGATTTGAAGCAAAAGTGACTGCCATTCAAGAATCGATTTAAAACAGATAAAAGTTGAAGAATTTATCGGACCACTTATGAGCTAGAAGGGGATTCAAGGAAGCGCGTGAAGGAGGTGACACTCGAAAGAAATCAATAGCTCTTAAAGGAACAACAGAAAGTGATGGTGATGATGATGATGGAGTAGCAGAATTGGAGTTGATAATAAAGAAATTCAAAAAGTGGAATTACAAATACGGAAATCGAGCTCGAAATCAAAAATTGAAAAGCAGAATAGCCAAAGCACTAGACTATTCAGAAGAACAGAAGATCATCTGTCACAAGTGCAACCAACTCAGACACATCAAGCCCAATTGTCCTCAAAATCGACGCGACTTTGAAAAGCAATCAAAAAGGAGAAGTTTTGCAGCCATGTGGAATACAAGTGATGAAGATAATCAAAGTACTGGCAGTGAGAGTGAGAAAGCAGATATGTGCCTTCAAGGAAATATAACCGATAGCGACGATGACGAGCTAAGCGAGGTATCAAAACTCACTCACTCAGAATTACTTATATATTCCACGAAGTAAATGGCTATTTTGAACGACTAAGGGAGAAGTATGCCAAACCAGAATCGAAAAAGGATACTTTGATAGAGTTAAATAAACAATTTGACCAATTAGTTAAAACCTATCAAAGTAGGATCCCTAAGTGTGATAAGGGTCCAACATTTAAAGAAGAAATTAAAAAATCAAAAATTAATATAAAATCACTTGAAAATGAAATTCTGATTTTGAAATAGAGTGAAAATACTAGGAGAGAAAATTCTATTAAAAGGTGCAAAAAATTGTTAAACGAAAATGAATCTCTCAAAACACAAGTCCAACAATTGTCAATGATTTTAGATAAATTTTCCAAAAGTGAAAAATGTGCTCTTAGGGAAACAAACTATTAATACAGTTAGACAAGGACTTGGGTATAATCAATCTAAAAATGTTAGAAATGAGATTAATCAAGTAAATTCAAAGTGCACAATTTGTAGAAAATTTGGACATAATCAAAATATTTGTTGGTATAGACCCAAACAGGTAAAAACTATACCAACTTAGGTTCCAAAAGGCACAAATATAAAATCTCTCAAAGTTAAACAAATCTGGGTGCCGAAAGGAACATATATAAATAGTTTTGGGTCTCGACAAAATTATTTTTCAAAATATTCTGCCACTAACAACCATGGACCTATAAAAACAAATAGGTCACAAAAATCTTTTATCGTGTAGGAGTGGTGGCAGGCTAAGGAACAACAACAGTGTTATCTGGATTCTGGCTGTTTCAGAAACACAACGGGCGACAAAGCAAAGTTTCTTAGCCTAGTATAAAGGTGATAGAATCACAATGGACAACAACGAAAAATATCGTAAGGTAAAACAGGTAATGGTATATTTATTTGAACGATATATTAAATGTGATAATTTGCACCGTAATCTGAGTTAAATCAGCCAATAATGTGATGATGAAATAATGATGGTCTTGATTCTGACTTATTCAAAATTGTTGGCCAATTTTATTCTTATGCCAAGAACACTATAAAAATCTGTAGAGTCTTTGAATTACTTCATATATATTAGCTTGGATTAATAATAGTGTTTTATTGGATGATAATACATTTGGTTATTTTACGACTAACTCTATATTCACATTTTTTGATTATTTACACAGCTTTAATTCAAATTCAAGAGAATGTCATTTAAAAAGCTGTTAAAATTGATTTTGTGTTTTTTTTGTTGCACACTTCATGATCTGGTCTATCAAAGTCAATTAATGATAATTTTGAGTGAAAGAGAAATTCAGATGCAGATTACACTGGTAATCTAGTTAATATAAAAATTACTAGTTGAACGTGATTTTTGTTGAGACATTTAGTAACTGCATCGTTTTTCAAAGAAAATGTCTGCATATTTTTCATTTCAAATAATTTCCAAATAGCAGAAATTTTTCTCATATAACCCTTTCTAGAAAATCATTTTTGACCATGTTTTAGATCAGTCATTTTGAAAAATTGATTTTATAATTATTTTTGAATTTGATTTTAAATGACTATTTTGACTAATCTGACTCTCTAATAATTATCGAAAAGATAAATAGTGATTGAAAAAGTGACGAGTGTTGATATTTATCATATACTATGACTCGAGACGGTATAATTAGTAAATTTCTTTAGAAATTTAAACAAGAGTTATAAAACTTTTTATTGGTGAAAATTCCATGACGATCTCTATTTCTATCATATTTCTAACGACCATCACTCATCAAAATTCTATATAGTTTGTCCATATGTGGTACTTTAAATAGGATTCATTCATTTTTTCATTTTACATTTTTAATAAAAAAGAAAATAATAATAAAATAAATTAAAATAAAATCCAAAGTATTCACTCTCATTTAAAAGACCTCACGGTTATGCATGGGTGAATTACTTGGAATTTGTTATGTGCTTCCATGCTCATTTAATAGTCCTCACGATTATGCATGTATGGAACGCATATCAAAATTGATTTTTAAAATAAACAAGTTGATTCTAACCCATTTAAAAGTCCTCACGGTTATGCGTGGTTAGAAGATACTTGAATTCATTTTTTTAAATAAAATTGGAATATTACAAATCTCATTTAAAAGTCCTACCGGTTATGCATGGTTGGTAGAATTCAAATTTCTGATATAAATATACCACAAATAGACACAACAGTATGGTTTTATATGATGACATCATTCCCATCATTATAAAAGTGGAATATGCGCCTAACAAAGTATTTATGATTTTTGTTTGATATTTTATTGAAATTTAATATCTATATTCAATTGAGTTTTAATGCTGGACTAATATCTATCACTTTACCTCCATTTTTCTAACACTATTATTCTTTTGCTGGTAAGAAAAGGGGGAGAGAAAAGTTAAGATTTTGTCAAATAAAATCAAGCAAAGGTCAAATATTTTCTATTTGCATCTAGGCTCATTTGCATATTTTTAATTGTATGCATATATGAAGGGGGAGCTTTTTGTAAAGAGGAAGTATTTAAATAGGGGGAGCAATTAGAGTATATCAATGATCAAATACATTTAACATATTCAAAATCTTAAATATATGTTTGTTATCATCGAAAGGGGGAGATTGTTGAATATGCGATTATATGATTTTCTGTTTGATGATAATAAACATATATATTCGTTTAAATGTATTTGTTAGAGTACTATTTTATTTTTCATAGATTAAATAAATATTTGCTGAATAAAATGAATAACACAGAATTTGAATTCAAACAGAAAATTTATTCAACCAAATATTTATTACAATTTTTGAATAGTACAAATTTCAAGCTCTCACAATATACAATTTCAATTGCAATACAAATTTGATTAAATTACAATTCACATTTACATTGCACCTCACTACATACATATCACTCATTTACTCAACTCGTACTGATCTTCAACTTCATTCCAATGTGAATCCAGCATCTAGGCAATCTGCAGAAATATACACCGACGCAGTAAAATTGAAAATAAAATATTTTTGCAATATAAAATAAAATATGGATTATGAAAATAAATATTTGCCTCGGTTATTTGGGTTGTTCGTCATCATTTAATTTTGAGGTCATCATACACGAACAGCTTGTGACATGCACAGTATATCATTGTATATGCCACAAGGCCGTGCACACCGATATATACACTTGATAAATTACAGGGACAGGTGAGCACAGGTCAAACCCAAAACGCCGGGTTCAACTCAAGCGCAATAAAAATGATGTCACAATATCAGCACACAAGGTCAAACCCGAGCTTCAAGCTGGATTCAACACAAGTGCAGTTCAAATATACAAATTTAATAAAATGGTCAGGAGCAAGCCAGTCAAAGTGTACACATGAACCATAATAGTTCGATTCAAGACAGCGACTCAATCAGACATGACTCAAGTGCAATCGTACTAAATGAAAACAGAGCAACCTGACCATAATGCATCATTGACATATAAATGCTACTTTTTTATTTTGTCTGGCAACAATGAAAGATTTTAAAAGCATCAAATGCACATATGTATAGCATGAATCAAAGGCGAACCAGACCCATAGCTAACAAGAACAAAACTGAATACAAAGGCTTAAAGACACAAATGACATGCACATGTCAACAAGTCAAGGGATCCACCAGTGAAACAAGGATGCACCAGTGAAACAGGTACATATATGAAGATGAATGAAACTGCAACTGAATACATATGCATCAGGTCACAAATGCCACATTGGTTTCAACATCAAACCAAATAAGTACAGATTCAAGCATACAATATTCAAATATATTGAAACCACACAGCAAGTACAACATGATATGCAAAACACACAACCAACCAAAATCAAAATGAAACAAATGCAACATGAAGGCCAGAGTGTACATGAAACAAATATGCAAACTGCCTTGAATGGTACAAGTTAAAGACTGCAACACTACGGCAACTACAAGTGACAGCAGTGTGAAAACGAAGACCACAAATGGTGCACACATCAAATACAAATACAACATTTCAACAAGACAAAGTGAGAGAACCAGTAAATGGAACAACAACCCAAATCAAGATGAACCAGATGGAACCGCAACAGCAGGAATGAGCACAGCATCCATCCAGTAACCATCAAGTGAACGAAGTGCACATGAATGCACGATGAAAATTCACAATCAAGTCAAGTATGCTACAGGTAGCAAATGACCAGAGGCAATAAACACAAATGGCCAAAGTCGAACAATCTCAAGCATCATCAAAGTGATACAACAGAGAAAAGAACATAGCATGCAGGTTCAATCAAAAATCAAGTTGTGGTAATCATGAAATCGAACTAAATACCGAGTTTAATTATAAAAATCATACCTTCTAAAATTTAAAATTTAATAAATTTCACATCAAGTTTATTTGAGTTTAATTTTTAAATAAATTCAATTTCAAATAAATCTCAAATTTATCTTCCAACCTTAATTTATTTAAATCATTATAACTCTATATTAAAATGTAATTTAAATACTTAACCATATTATCTTCAATAAAAATCAAACTTATTACTAAGCTTATTTTATATTAAAACAAATTGTATATATCTTAAAATCAAGGATAAATAACATTTATATAATATCAAAAATCAATATTTATCTAAAACCATATATTTCTTTAGAAAACCATAGAAATTATTTCAAAATATTTTTATATATAGACCACGGCGTCTGTATATAATTTTCTATCCTATGGTCAAGTACGGATGTTTATCATTTCAATCCGTAATTTAAAATATAAATACGGTTATATATCATTTCAAATCATAATCCTAAATGAAATAAAAATCCATAACAACTTGCAGTTTATAACAATATAAAATACAAACATCCATTCATCCAATATCAATCATCAAACAATTATCACAATCATCATCCAACTTAATCAATAACATCAATATAGAACAGATAATACATAACAGGTATTTACTGGCAGTTTATATTCAATAATAAATTAAATAAATATTTTATCCAAATAAATTCAAATAAACTGAGATGATGATTCAAATTATGCCAAACAGTCATTTTCTAATCACATCATAAATCAATTTAATAACCATAAGAAATTTTAGAAGTTGTGAGTGGGTTAGACACTTACCTTTGAATTTAAATTGAATTTGAATCCAATTTACACTCAAAATTCAAACCGTCTCAGAATTCGTCCAAACCAGCGTCAAAATATTGAAATTTCGATACGGTCCTAACAAAAGAAACCGCGCGTAAATCGGTCATTGTATGCGAAAGTTATGCAATTTTAAACAAGTTGAAATAGAAAGAAATAAAAATAAAATAAAACCAAAGAATATACCCAGCCGAGACACGTCATCAATTTCTTCCAGGCAAACCCTTACAACACACATTCGAACATAGGCCGAAACACACGATACCCTACCATGGTTGCCACCTAACCCACATTCGCCTCCATCTACCGACATTCCCCGTCACCCTCCAGAAGCACTGCGACCCCAAAAACCTCGCCTCCGTGCAGCAACGACGACGACGAAGGCAACGAAGACCCACCCACCGCTTGAAAATTGATGACCTAATTGAATTTTTGCCGACCATCTAGCCGTTGAAACGTTAAACAAACCATGCCGATGCAATCCCCTCGATCCACTCTACAATACCCACAAAATGATTCGAAGATCAGGCAAGTTTGGTCGATAGTGATGAACAGCCGTGAACAGTTCATCGATTTTCGGCAATACCGAAACCCAGATTGAAAAACGAATCATATGTTTGATTACGCTCGTTGAGAGCTTCAAATCCATATATAATTCGATATAGTTTGTGGAGTTTGATTTCTGAAGTTGTATTTTGAATTAAAATCAGATTGAGAAGATTAGGATTTCAACCATTGAGGAAGAGGAGTAAGAGAAGTTTCTATACGTACAGAAATAAGAAACAAAAAGGCTGCTAGGGTTCATAACTGGATAAATATAGGTAAAGCTGAAAATAGAGGAACATATACGATTGGTTTAGATAGTTGAACGATACTGGCCCAAAAGCCCGTTTCGACTCCGGAACGAAAATGGATCAACCCATATATCAAAATAGATGTTTTTAAATATTTTAAACGCAATGGAACAGGTTTCAAGTCCAAATCCCATCGTATGAACAGGTTAAGCTAAAATCAAGTTATTTCAAATTGATTTCAATTAAATTGATTTTGAGGCGTTTCGAGCCCGTACGATCAAACGACAAATCTGATCGTTATGAAACTTGAAATCCTACAATAATTCACCGTTACAGATCCGATGAAACTAGTTTCATCGAAATCCAAGTCAGTAGCCAAAATGGCTATTTTCTAGTTGATTAAATAAATTAATATTAAATTAATTAATCACTTCTTCAATTCAAATTTAATTATTTACCATATCTATCATTCCTGATTGCAATTAAACTTAATATTCATTAACCAAAATTTCCATGTCAATCAAATAAGGATTTATTGCAAAATTTATAGTGTTTACCTTCAATTTAAGTAAATTCAAATAAATTATATTTTTTGTTTCAAATAAATTAACTCAATTTGTTTCAATCTCTTTATTCAATCAATTATCATCTTATGTATAGATTTAACATTAGTATATATCCAATTACCCTAATATTTTTATAGTCCTCAACTAAAATCATATTAACGTAGTTTTTAATTACGTTTAATCGCAATGGATTTAGATCTAATCCAATAGATTAAATAAATGGGCAAACAAGTAATGATTATCACCATTTGCCTATTTAATCCCATTCATACTTTATTATCAACCAACAATTATTATAGTTACTAATCTAGCATTAATTCTATCAAATTACAATTTATTACATATTATTTCATCAATTAATATAACTTTGAATTATTTTCCAATTTACTAATTACAATTAATTATATGCTTACAATTGTTTCAATTAATTGGGATTGCACTAAATTAGTTATTTATTAACAAGAAGGAATCGAACAGTTCAAAGTCAGAGCCGTAATGACCAAGAAGTCGAACAAATTCAAAGCCGTGAGTATCAAGTTAAACAAGCAACAAAATTATATGAATTGAAGAAGTCAGATAAATCACCATCGTTCAAGAATAATCAAATGGCCGAAGATATATTCAAACACATATATATACGAACGAAAATCAAGGGGTTCGAACCCTATATAAAAACCCAATCATCATCGGCTTTCAATCCATCGAGTTCAAGCAAGTTAAAACAGTAAAGCAAAAGTAACAAATCACGTACCAGATTGTTGAATTGAACTCGATCATCGAAGCAGCTAAAATTGAGCAACGAAGAAACGATCGATCAACAAATCTACACGCAAATATCAACTTGATTGATCTACAAAGTCGGCAGCTTCGACAAATCATGAAGCCCTAAATTGGAGCGAACGAGAACGAGGAACAGCAAGCCGCTGTTATCCCGCCTTTTGGCAAGGCCGTGACACCAAGAACTCGACTAGAAACCAAAGACGATTCGTCTAGAAGATCAGTTATACATAGGTCTACTATGGATGTCGGTAAATTTTTTTGAATCCGGATCGAGCTACAATTTATATGACATGACAAGCAAGGCTGAGAAAGCCAATGTTCTAAATTTCAAGTCAATCGGAATTCGTATGCTCAAGATATTGATGGATCACGGTTGAGAAATCCAAAATTGCATCGATCATATCTCGAGATCTACAACTCCAAATGCCACCAAATTTGGACAAAAGCCCACTGGCAACCTAAGGAATGCTCATGCAAAATTTTAGCTCAATCGGATGAGTTCTTGATCGATTCGAACTTGCTTCGTATCGATCACGGACCAACTTGCATCGATCATATCTCGAGATCTATAAGTCCAAATGCTATAAAATTTTCACAGTAGCTTACTGCCAACATGAGGAATGTTCATGCCAAATTTTAGCTCAATCAGATGAATTCTTGATCGATTCGAAGTTGAGTTCGAATCGATCCCGGGCCGAAAAACTCCAACTTGCATCCATCATAACTCGAGATCTACATGTCCAAATGCTATGAAATTTTCACAGTAGCTTACTGCCAACATGAGGAATGTTCATGCAAAATTTCAGCTCAATCTGATCAAATCTTGATCGATTCGAACCCGAGTTCGAATCGATCCTAAAGTGGGCCCGGATTTCCAGAATCCAGGCGTGTGGGCCCCTTCACATGCCAGAAGCGGTCTCCGCGAATTTTAGGCGAAATATCAGCCTCCAGGACTTATAAATAGAGCCCCTGGTCATTCAGAAAAGGGGTCGGAGAATTTTGAGAGTAAAAGAGCACCCGGACTCTGCCACGTTCACTCCAGAACGCCATTACTGCCATTGATCTCAAATTTAAGCTTATTATCTGCTGTACTTCGTTATCAAAAACTTGTAATCTTCAAGTATCAAGCAATAAAGTGATAAAACTTCATAGTGGACGTAGGCAACACGCCGAACTACTCTAAAACTCTGTGTTTCTGTGAATTTTCTTATATGTTTATTGGTGTGTTTGTTAGATCTGCTTCATTTTACACTTATTCTCTTCATTTTATCTCTTCAAACACATCCAAAGAGTGTTGTGCCCAATTCTGGTGCAAACAGCCGCCACTATACAAAGCAAAAGAAAAAGAACGGGCCAAAATAATAATAAAAAGAAAAAAGGACCGGCCTTGTTTTAATCGGGGTTTAATAGTTTAAAATTAGGGTTTTGTTATTTTTAAGTGTTTTTAAATTATCATATTTTTTATTTTCTCTTGAAAATTGTGTAATTACTAGTCGTGTGACTAGGGCACAAACTACGTGGCGTAGTTTGAGATTCACAACTCAGTGGCTGAGTTGTGGCAGGGTTTGGAGCGTAGAGTTTGGTTAGTCAGTAGCGGGTGTCGCGAGTTTACGTGTGTGAGAGTGTGACTACTTAATTTCTAGTAGAAATCTTGGGGGCAGCACGTAGGCAGGGTTTTGCCGAAGCTGGGTAAATTCCGTGTCATTCTATTTCTGCATTTATTATTCTGCTATTATCTATGCTACTATAATTTTGATTTATCTATGCTGAAATAATTTTATAAGCTTCCGCAATAATTTTTGTAATTAACAGCATCACCCTATTCACCCCCCTCTAGGGTGAAATCGATCATACAGTGCTACCTTCTTAGCCCGTCGATCGCTCCTATTTTAGCCACCTTATGCCAACTCAAGGGAGTCGGGTCCACGTATATACCTCAATAGAATGTCGTCGCCATCCTACTTCATTCTGGAATCTCCACCGCGTACACGGTTGTTAAAGTGGTTTTCGGAGTTGGCAGAGAGTATGACAACTTCCGATCCCGGTCTCTTTAACAACCAAACGTTATTATAACACCACGGTCATTTCAAAATAATTTATACTTCAAAACCAGTATACGATATCCATTTCAAAATCATATAAATACGATAAAACCCAAATCAATATGATATCATTTTTATAAAACCCAAATCATTATAATATCATTTTTATTTCAAATATATCCTTTTCCGAAATCATAGCACTTTCAAAGTTATAACACTTCAAAATCAAAACACTTAAAGTATAACACTTTCAAATCATAATACTTTGAAACTCCTAACTTTGAAACATAACTTCTACCACTTAAACGATTTAAATATTAGAATACTATATATAATAAAATAGCTTCTTAAATTTCACAAATCAATTCCAAAATAACTCGAATTTCTAGATTTTAATTTAACCAAATCCCAAATCATAAATTTCAATTCAATTCAGTTTCCAACTAAACTTTTCCAAATTATGTCGATTTCGAAACCATTTCAAATTCAATATATTTCAAACTTTAAGTATTCAACAATTTCAAAACTAAGTTTGATAGTTATGATTCAACAATTAAATTTTACATTATTTAGTTTGGAAATATTTTACATAATAAATCCATTATAATTTAAATAAAAACTCAAATTACAAATAACTAAATATTTCCTTCAATTTATTTATACTTGAAATATTCATTTAATTCACCTTAAATAAAAATCAAATTATAAAAATCATACCTTATAAAATTTCAAATTTAATAAATTTCACATCAGGCTTATTTGAGTTTAATTTTTAAATAAATTCAATTTCAAATAAATCTCAAATTTATCTTCCAACCTTAATTTATTTAAATCATTATAAACTCTATATTAAAATGTAATTTAAATACTTAACCATATTATCTTCAATAAAAATCAAACTTATTATTAAGCTTATTTTATCTTAAAAATAATTATACATATCTTAAAATCACGGATAAAATAACTGTTATATAATATCAAAAATCAATATTTATCTAAAACCATATTCTCTACAAAACAGTAGAAATATTTCAAAATATTTTTATATATAGACCACGGTGTCTGTATATAATTTTCTATCCTATGGTCAAGTACGGATGTTTATCATTTCAATCCGTAATTTAAAATATAAATACGGTTATATATCATTTCAAACCGCAATCCCAAATGAAATAAAAATCCATAACAACTTGCAGTTTATAACAATATAAAATACAACATCCTTTCATCCAATATCAACCATCAAACAATTATCACAACATCATCCAATTTAATCATTAACATCAATATAGAACAGATAATAAATAACAGGTATTTACTGGCATTTTATATTCAATAATAAATTAAATAAATATTTTATCCAAATAAATTCAAATAAACTGAGATGATGATTCAAAATATGCCAAACAGTCATTTTCTAATCACATCATAAATCAATTTAACAACCATAAGAAATTTTAGAAGTTGTGAGTGGGTTAAAACACTCACCTTTGAATTTAAATTGAATTTGGATCCAATTTATACTCAAAATTCAAACCGTCTCAGAATTCATCCAAACCAGCGTCAAAATGTTGAAATTTCGATACGGTCCTAACAAAAGAAACCGCGCGTAAATCGGTCATTGTATGCGAAAGTTATGCAATTTTAAACAAGTTGAAATAGAAAGAATTAAAAATAAAATAAAACCAAAGAATATACCCAGTCGAGACACATCATCAATTTCTTCCAGGCAAACCCTTACAACACACATTCGAACGTAGGCCGAAACTCACAATACCCTACCATGGTCGCCACCTAACCCACATTCGCCTCCATCTACCGACATTCCCCGTCACCCTCCAGAAGCGCTGCGACCCCAAAAACCTTGCCGCCGTGCAGCAACGACGACGACGAAGGCAACGAAGACCCACCCATTGCTTGAAAATTGATGACCTAATTGAATTTTTGCCGCCCATCTAGCCGTTGAAACGTTAAACAAACTATGCCGATGCAATCCCCTCAGTCCACTCTATACCCACAAATTGATTCGAAGATTAGACAAGTTTGGTCGATACATGATGAATGGCCGTGAACAGTTCATCGATTTTCGGCAATACCGAAACCCAGATTGAAAAACGAATCATATGTTTGATTGCGCTCGTTGAGAGCTTCAAATCCATATATAATTCGATATAGTTTGTGGAGTTTGATTTCTGAAGTTGTATTTTGAATTGAAATCAGATTGAGAAGATTAGAGTTTTCAACCATTGAGGAAGAGGAGTAACAGAAGTTTCTATACGTATAGAAATAAGAAATAAAAAGGCTGCCATGGTTCATAACCGGATAAATATAGGTAAAGCTGAAAATAGAGGAACGGATACGGTTGGTTTAGATAGTTGAACGATACTGGCCCAAAAGCCCGTTTCGACTCCGGAACGAAAATGGATCAACCCATATATCAAAATAGATGTTTTCAAATATTTTATACGCAATGGAACGGGTTTCAAGTCCAAATTCCATCGTATGAAGAAGTTAAGCTAAAATCAAGTTATTTCAAATCGATTTCAATTAAATTGATTTTGAGGCATTTCGAGCCCGTACGATCAAACGACAAATCTGATCTTTATGAAACTTGAAATCCTACGATAATTCACCGTTACAGATCCGATGAAATTGGTTTCATCGAAATCCGAGTCAATGGCCAAAATGGTTATTTTCTAGTTGATTAAATAAATTAATATTAAAGTAATTAATCACTTCTTCAATTCAAATTTAATTATTTACCATTTCTATCATTCCTGATTGCAATTAAACTTAATATTCATAACTAAAATTTCTATGTCAATCAAATAAGGATTTATTGCAAAATTTATAGTGTTTACCTTCAATTTAAGTAAATTCAAATAAATTATATTTTTAGTTTCAAATAAATTAATTCAATTTGTTTCAATCTCTTTATTCAATCAATTATCATCTTATGTATAGATTTAACAGTAGTATATATCCAATTACCCTAATATTTTTATAGTCATCAACTAAAATCATATTAACGTAGTTTTTAATTACGTTTAATTGCAATGGATTTAGATCTAATCCAATAGATTAAATAAATGGGTAAACAAGTAATGATTATCACCATTTGCCTAATTTAATCCCATTCATACTTTATTGTCAACCAACAATTATTATAGTTACTTATCTTGCATTAATTCTATCAAATTACAATTTATTACATATTATTTCCTCAATTAATATAACTTTGAATTTATTTTCCAATTTACTAATTACAATCAATTATAAGCTTACAATTGTTTCAGTTAATTGGGATTGCACTAAATTGGTTATTTATTAACTTGCATTAACATTCTTACATTTTATTCTCCTATTAATTCATTAACAAATTTCAAATTTTTATTTATTCCAGATTTAATTACCAAAATCTTATTAAATTAACAAATTTTAAAAATCGAAAATTATGGGTCGATACACTATCCCCTACTCAAAACTTTTCATCTCCAAAAAGGAAAAAGGAGGGAAAGAAGGAATTAAGTAATCAATATATCTTATTCAAAAATATTAAATTTATAACCATATAAATTCACAAAATTTAATAATTTAAATAAGATATATCAATTTATAACCATTAAATCTTTTTATATTCAAGTAGAAATTTTTTTGGAGAACATTTCATAAAATTTTCTAAGTCCAAAATTCATGAAAAATTTCAACAGAGTCTCCTTTGTAAGGAGATGCTCAGGAAAAATTATAATATCAAATATAACAATATATTCATAATATCTCAAAAGAATATATCCCAACAACAGGAAAAATAATATAATAGCGCTATAAAACCATAATCCGAAAACGTACCTATTTGTCGGGCAATTAATGCTTATTTTATGAAACCAAAAGCAGTCGTAATTGCTTCCATAACCCGTGTTTCACTTATATAATCCCCCAAAAGAGGTTAATAATTATATAAAATGAAATATTTAAAGTTGTTTCAACCACTAACAAACAAATCAATATAAACAACAATCATTTGCAGCAAAGCATACAACCATCACATAAAATCAACACACATCAATTATCCATTCATATCAAACAAAAAAAAGTTGTTTGGGTTTAAAAACTTTAAATTGTACAGAATGAAAAATAAACTACTAAGTGCACCATTTTACTCAACAGTCTTAGATGAAACTAAGTAGATTATTCATACATCCAAACAAATTTAAAGTATCCTTGCCCAAACAACCATAAACCAAAACAAACAACAAATTTTAACCTTACTT
The DNA here is from genome assembly GCA_030765085.1 of Allium cepa. Taxonomy (NCBI): domain Eukaryota; kingdom Viridiplantae; phylum Streptophyta; class Magnoliopsida; order Asparagales; family Amaryllidaceae; genus Allium; species Allium cepa. The sequence continues at coordinate 702,056,917 of CM060939.1, forward strand.
ATGTTTATTCGTATAAATTTCTTTCACCACATTTACTACTTACTAAATTTTATTCCAATTTATTCATATCATGTAAATTTTCTTTTTGTTGTGTTACATTCATTTATTCACTACTTAATTTCATTTATTTACATTTATTTATTAATAATATTCATGTTCAATTAATTACTCAGCATATCAATTTATTAACTTAAATTTATAATTTCTTACTTATCTTAATCCCTTTTTTTATTGCATTTTATTATAGTACATTTTAGTTATAACTTAAGTTTATAAACATCAAATTCTTCTTTGTTAAAGAATTTCACTGAATACTTTCATTACATTAAGTTTACCTGTATAATATCTATTACATTTTCTTATTAAACATTACCACTTTTCTTTTGGTAAGTTATATATTTGTTTTAAGAATGCAATTTGAAGGTTACACAGGTTTATCTTATTTCTTTAAATTAATTTAATGTTCAATAATCATATCCTTTGCTTTCATAGATTATAAATTTCAACTTTCTTGTTATTTCATTCATAACCTTGCATCTGATCTCTTATTTTAATTAGAGGTTCCAATTATTAGTTAGTTACATTCATTTTCACTACAATAATTGAACTATTAATTAGCAGAAACTTAAGAACTAAATACCGAGTTTAATTCCAGATTATATTAAAATAATAGATGAATGTGTATACTTATAGTTTATATTCTATTTAAACAATTTGAAATTTACATTTGTTTATCAAAATAAATCTATAGTAAAACTACTACAGTGGCCTTCCCACTTTGAAACTCGAAAATGAATGTCGATCATGCATGCACTCATCATCGAAATTATTTCCTAGTGACATAGAGGGGAGTACATAACTTATTTCTTTCCAAAGTTTCTTTAAAACAATTCTTTCAATTTATATTGAAATATTTATATCAGAAAATACATATAAACAATATTATTATATTCCAAAATCCTTTGAAAGAAATTTTCAAAAATCCTGGAACTTAAGTTCTAAAATTTCCAATTTTCATTTACTTTATTTTTTTCAAATCTTATTTCCAACCTATTTTCATAAATTTCCCTTCCAAACAATAATTATATTACAACCAAATATATATCATTTATAAAAACGTTATTTTATACATATAGAAAATATAGTAGGCAAAATTATTTCATTCATCTATATTCAAAACAAATATTTTGTCGGTCTGTCCTATTAAGTGTTTAGAAGTCCCTATTGATGTCATGACATCCTATGCACCAATCTTAATTTATAAATACAAAACGGAACAAATTGACACAATATAAAAACCTTTTTATAACACTAACAAATGCGCTCTCTCATATATATATATACTCAGCGACTCATCATAGGGTATTACAACCCTACTAATAAAGAGTCAGACCCTACAAAGCTAAAGTTTTTCACTAAACTAAAGCTCTGATACCAAATGTAACATCCCGCCTTTTTGTACGCTTTAAATCGACGATAAACCACACACGTCAGACTCAAACCATACAAAAGAGCGGATTGTTATTGGGGTGAATAAGAAAAGCAGAGAAAGAAATAAAACAAAAAAGAATCCCACAGTGGAATGACAAACTATAATAATCAAATAACAGTTTATGAAGTTATTTTACAGAAACATTTGATGATACTTATACAACACAGATCAGAGTTACACATACCAGAGAATAATAAATAATGTAGCGGAATACATGATACAGTGGAACAATATAGTATATAATAATAATAGAATCTTCGTCTTCGTCCTCTAGAAATAAGGTCCTCAAAATCCTGTAATGCTCAGGCTGACACGAGTGAATTGAAGAGACAAAACACTCGAGTCAGAACTAAAAGATCTTATGTGAGTTAAATCAAAAGAAATAAGTATGAGCGGAACGACGTCAGAGATGTTTACGGGATTTGACATCTCCTATCCAGTGTCTAAAGTGAGTACAGTAACTTAATAGATGCTCGAGATTCACATCTCCTAAGGTTCCGTTAAGCTATTTACTATGTAGTAATATACGCTATTATAATAATGTCTATAGTAAAATAAACTCACTTTTAAATAGCGTTAAGGGTTACCCATACAGCCCTTAACACGTAATGGTCCCAGTAGTCCATCCAGTATCAGCGCATCTCCAGATCGGGAGAGTACCCTCAAATACTCCACGGGCTATGGGAGAAAACCAAACTCGTACAAGGTGCTTTAGGGTAGGTGACATGGCACAACTAGGCAATGCCCAGGTAGATATACTAATTACGCTTCCAAACCATTGGTAACGCATCGCAGCTACTATCGCCCACCTCGAGCCACACCCCCAAAATCAAAATGGCCCCAATCAATCACAAAGTAATACAATGGTATCGAAGGAGTGTGTTCGATAAAAGGTGTTGCCTTCTTAGCCCATTGGTCGCTCCTGTTTTAGCTACCTTATGCCAACTCACGGGAGTCGGGTCCACGTATATACCTCAATAGAACATAGCCACCATCCTACTTCAATTTGGATTCTCCACCGCATACACGGTTGTTAAAATGGTTTTCGGAGAGTATGACAACTTCCGATCCCGGTCTCTTTAACAACCAAACGTTATTATAACACCGCGATCATTTCAAAATAATTTATACTTCAAAACCAGAATATAATATCCATTTCAAAATCATATAAATACGATATCATTTCCACTCTAAAACCCAAATCAATATGATATCATTTTTATAAAACCCAAATCAATATGATATCATTTTTATTTCAAATATGTCCTTTTCCGAAATCATAGCACTTTTAAAGTTATAACACTTCAAAATCAAAACACTTAAAGTATAACACTTTCAAGTCATAATATTTTGAAAATCCTAACTTTGAAACATAATTTCTACCACTTAAACGGTTTAAATATTAGAACACTATATATAATAAAATGGCTTCTTAAATTTCACAAATCAATTCCAAAATAACTCAAATTTCTCGATTTTAATTTAACCAAATCCCAAATCATAAATTTCAATTCAATTCATTTTTCAAATAAATTTTTCCAAATTATGTCGATTTCAAAACCATTTCAAATTCAATATATTTCAAACTTTAAGCATCCAACAATTTCAAAACTAAGTTTGGTAATTATGATTCAACAATTAAATTTTATATTATTTAGTTTTGAAATATTTTACATAATAAATCCATTACCATTTAAATGAAACACAAATAACTAAATATTTTCTTCAATTTATTTATACTTGAAATATTCATTTAATTCTCCTTAAACAAAAATCAAGTTATAAAAATCATACCTTCTAAAATTTCAAATTTAATAAATTTCACATCAAGCTTATTTGAGTTTAATTTTTAAATAAATTCAATTTCAAATAAATCTCTAATTTATCTTCCAACCTTAATTTATTTAAATCATTATAAACTCTATATTAAAATATAATTTAAATACTTAACCATATTATCTTCAATAAAAATCAAACTTATTATTAAGCTTATTCTATATTAAAAAAATTATACATATCTCAAAATCAAGGATAAAATAACATTTATACAATACCAAAAATCAGTTTTTACCTAAAACCATATATTTCTTTACAAAACTATAGAAATCATTTCAAAATATTTTTATATATATACCACAGTGTCTGTATATAATTTTCTATCCTATAGTCAAGCGATATGGATGTTTATCATTTCAATCCATAATTTAAAATATAAATATCATTTCAAACCGCAATTCTGAATGAAATAAAAATCCATAACAACTTGCAGTTTATTACAATGTAAAATACAATATCCATTCATCCAAGGATGAATCATCAAACATTTATCACAATTATCATCCAATTCAATCAATAACATCGACATAGAACAGATAATAAATAACAGGTATTTACTGGCAGTTTATATTTAATAATAAATTAAATAACTGTTTTATCCAAATAAATTCAAATAAGCTGAGATGATTCAAAATATGCCAAACAGTCAATAAATAAATTTCTAATCACATCATAAATCAATTTAACAACCATAAGAAATTTTAGAAGTTGTGAGTGGATTAAAACACTCACATTTGAATTTAAATTGAATTTGAATCCAATTTACACTCAAAATTTAAACCGTCTCAGAATTCATCCAAACCATCTTCATAATGTCTGAAATTTCGATACAGTCCTAACAGAAGAAACTGCATGTAAATCGGTCATCGTATGCGAAAGTTATGCAATTTTAAACAAGTTGAAATAGAAAGAAATAAAAATAAAATAAAACCAAAGAATATACCCAACTGAGACACATCATTAATTTCTTCCGGACAAACCCTTATAGCACGCATTCGAACACAGGCTGAAACTCACGATACCCTACCATGGTCACCACCTAACCCACGTTCGCCTCCATCTACCGACATGCCACGTCACCCTCCAAAAGCGTTGCGACCCCAAAGACCTTGCCTCCGTGCAGCAACGGCGACGACGAACGGCAACGAAGACCCAACCGCCGCTTGAAAATTGATGACCTAATTGAATTTTTGCCACCCATCTAGCCATCGAAACGTTTAACAAACCATGCCGATGCAATCCCCTCAGTCTACTCTATAATAACCACAAATTGATTCGAAGATCGCACAAGTTTGGTCGAGATGTGATGAATGGCCGTGAACAGTTCATTGGTATTCGGCCACACCGAAACCCAGATTGAAAAACGAATCATATATTTGATTGCGCTCGTCGAGAGCTTCAAAACCATAAATAATTCGATATAGTTTGTAGAGTTTGATTTCTAAAGTTGTATTTTGAATTGAAATTAGATTGAGAAGATTAAGGTTTTCAGCCATTGAGGAAGTGGAGCAACAATAGTTTATGTACATATAGAAATGAGAAATAGAAAGGCTGCTAGGGTTCGTAACCAGATATATATATATACTGTGACGCCCCACCTCTATACCCACGCTAGCCAAGAACACTACTGTGTAATGCTGTCAACTAGCATGGAGAATAAGGCTGTTGAGGAGCGACCATCCGTGCAATTGCTTTCCGCGAGCACCGATATGTCAGATAGTATAACATGCATTTCTTTTTCAAGGGGGAAATCCGACATACCGACACAAACTCAAAGCTACTACACAGTGGCTCTAATATCTTCAGAAACAAATATAGAAATAAACATAACATAAGTCAGTCACAGACAATCCATATCACAAAGGCGGAAATAGATATGAATATTACACTAGGAAGTGTACATCAGAGTAGTGGTCTAAAAAGATCCACAATATCACAAAAGGATAGTTACACGAACTACAAAAAACAATAAGTATACATTATGGAGTCTATATCTCAAATGTATACAACAAAAACTACTAATCTAAGTAGTTAACCAAAAGTCAAGGAGGTAATCCCGGATGTAAAGTCAAGCAGAAGCACCTGTAACATCTCGGTCTGACCAGAGTATTATTTAATAAGAAAATAATAAACGGATCACTCTAACTATAAATATCAGATGAAACGATATAAAATAAGAGATATGACTAAACACATAATAATCACAATGCCAATCTATGATATATATAAGTAATTGAAAAATCAACAAGAGATTAATCAATATCACCAAATCTACACAAGAATCAAAGAAATGTCATACTCCTTATTTCATTCATCAAACCACAAATATTGACGATTATATCAATGTCAATCACAAAAGTCAATGACACACAAATTCACCAATGCACAAATATTGATAAACCTTATCAATGGAAATCATGAAAATTGGTGAAACACAAATTCTAGAAATCATCTCAAGAAATCCAGTCAATGACACACGAATTCACCTATGCACAAAAGTTGATAAATCATATCAATAGAAATCACAAAAATAGGTGAAGGAGAAAATTCCAGATTTCGACACACGAAATCCAGAAATCACACAAAATAGGGGGAGGCATATCACACGAACGGAAGCATGAAAACTCACCAACATATGTATCACACGAACGAGACGCTATCTCATGGTAGCTAGCCATTAATTTTTGACACACGAACGGTCCGAAGACCATGGGGCGCTACCCCATCAATTTGAGTCGAAACTCCACAAAACGAGGTTTAGTCTCCCTCGCAGACAAAGAGACATCGCACATTGCTAGTCTAAATCACAATTATGATCGTCATGATCATCAAGAAGTGTCAATTACAGTAAGCTAGTAAATATATGAGCTGAGCTTCATGTCCCATAACCACTAGCTTAACTTAAATATTTACGAACAAATTGTAGATCTCCACTAGAAAATTGTCACAAGAGTTTCAATCGAACGAGTCCAAGAATTAACCGATGAAGTAAACGCAAGCGTTTTATACCACTTGTTTTACTAAGTCGTTTAATTAGATTTCTCATACAAGTGAGGTAAAGGTTTGTATATACTAATAGATTGGAAAACGGTTTAAGAAACGAGCTTTGTACTAAAATAGTGTTGAAATCATTTGAAGAAAGAGTTTTAATATTTACTACTAGTATAGAAACCTTTATATTTTTAAAGTGACAAATCACGAAGAAGATTGTAGGAACAATCAATTCATAAAGATTCACATTCAAAGGCGTGAATAAAATCCAAAGAAATCGATACCGAATCCATCAAAATGGATATTCCCATAAATCACGAAGAAAATGTCATCAAAGTCGATAATAAGTGATAATAACAAAAGGGAATCAATACGAATCGATTAAAGTTGGAAATTCAAGCAACGAGGAAAAATAGGCATAGTTGGCAAATAGCAGCAGGTCGGTCGACCGGACTCCCTGAGTCGGTTGACCGAACCAAAAACAGAAGTGCACGGGGTAGCTGGTCGGTCGACCGGACCCTGAGCTCGGTCGACCGAGCCCTGTAGCCTGCACTTCCGAACAGAAGCAGGAAGTGCCCGTTCTACAGGTCGGTCGGCCGGCCCAGGGCCTCGGTCGGCTGAACCTGTTGCTGGCACTCCCATGCCCTATTTCAAATGAGGTGCAAATCTCGATCAAATTGCAATCGCACGAGCAACGACGCTAAGGGTTTATGCCAATCGACTACCCGACCCTATATGCTCCTCGATGCATCACCAAAAACATGTTCAAACATCAAAATTAGGATTTTTAACGAATTGAACTCAAAACACTAAAAATTGGAATTTTCACCAAATCAATCCAAACCAAAAGCAAATGCACACAAATAAGTGTTAGGAATTCATACCTAACAATCGAAGATAAATTTAAGCATAGATGTGAGATAAAAATCTCACCTTTGAACCCAAGCAATTGAAAAAGAAGCTTGAAAGCAAAAGGGGGATCAACCACTCTTCAAATCTAACTCAAGATGCTTTATTCTAAGCTAAAAAGAGAAACATTTCCCAAATTAGGTTTAGGAATTTTCTGAAATCAAAGAGAGAAAGAGTTGGAGAAGAAGAAGAGAAGCTTACTAATGGGTTCTTCTATTAGTTTGGAGCTAGAGCTTGATTTGCAAAAGGAAACTAGGGTTTTGGAGTTTTAATTTCCCATCTCTCCCACCATTGATGCTTTAAAACTGAAAAGAGGAGAAAGTGAGGGTGAATGGGGAGGAGTGGCTCAGATTTGAGTATAAGTTAAACATAGGGCTGAACCCAAACCCAAACCCAAAGTGAAAAAGTAGCAAAAATCAACTTTCTCCAAACATATCGAATCTTATACTCAAAAAGGTCGCAAACGGCATTTTAAACTCAATGGGAGTGGTCCTGAGTCCTAATCCGACCGTATGCAAAAAGTAGCTTTTCGGACTAAATTCCGAGTATCGATAGAATATTTAAATAAAATATTTAAATATAAAAATCGACAAATATGCGGGTTGTTACAGACTCCCCTCCTTAAAGAAATTGCGTCCTCGCAATATTTAAGGAGAAGATATATATAATAACAACCATAAAAGCATATTCAACACAAAAGAAGTTTGAAATAAAAAGTTTACCTCAAAGAGCACGAGAAAGTAAGTCCGGATGTGATCGCTCGATGAACTCTCTAGACTCCCAAGAACAATCCTTAGGATTTGAAGACCATTGAACTTTCACAAGCGGAACATCCTTATTTCGACTCCGAAGCAATAATACGAACAGGATGCTGCTCATAAGTTAAATTAGGCGAAACTTCAATTTCTTCCACAACACCAGGCTCAAGAATAGAATCGGAATCTCGAAGACATTTCTGTAATTGAGAAACATGAAACACGTCGTGCATAGTAGAAAACTGAGCCGGTAATGATAGGCGATAAGCCAAAGAACCAATACGTTCAGCGATAGGAAATGGTCCAATGTATCGGGGCGCTAACTTTCCCGATCGACTGAAACGTACAACACCCTTCATAGGTGAAACACGAATGAACACAAGATCTCCCACAGAAAATTCTAACTTCCTTCTCCGGTTATCGGCATAGGATTTTTGTCTACTCTGGGCTTCTTTCATCCTATGTCGAATAAGTTCAATCTTTTCTGTGGAATCACGAATAAAATCTGGACCTAAAACCAGCTTCTCACCAGCCTCAAGCCAACAAGAAGGAGATCGGCATGGCCTTCCATAGAGTGCCTCGAAAGGTGCCATACCAATACTAGATTGGAAGCTATTATTATAGGAAAATTCAACAAGTGAAATATGATCTTCCCAACTTCCACCAAAATCAAGCACACAAGAACGAAGAAGATCTTTAAGAGTTTGATTCACACGCTCAGTTTGTCGATCGGACTGGGGATGATAAGCGGTGCTAAAATTAAGCTTCGATCCCAAAGCTTTTTGAAGACTCTTCCAAAATCCACTAGTAAACAATGGATCATGGTTGCTAACAATAGAAGTAGGAACTCCATGTAATTTAACAATCTCTTTGATAAAGAGTTTGGCCAAAAGAGGAATGGTTCGGTTAGATCGAACGAGAATAAAATGGGCGGATTTAGTAAGCCTATCAACGATCACCCATAAACTATCATGACCCGAACGAGAACGGGGAAGGCCGTCAATAAAATCCATGGAAATCTGATCCCACTTCCAAATTGGAATTTCTAAAGGTTGCAATAATCCACCAGGCCTTTGATGCTAGGCCTTAACGAGTTGGCAAGTCATGCAACGCTTAATGAAGTTAGCGATGTCAAGTTTCATTCCCTCCCAATAATAAAGTCGCTTCATATCCGCGTACATTTTACTACTACCGGGATGAATGGTAAATTTAGAACGATGAGAATCTTCTAAAATATCTTTACGAAGATCACTAATATTTGGTACGATGAGTCTACCAAATTTCCGAATGCCGCCACGAGAATCGATATCAAAGTCTTTCAAACCTTCAATATCAATTTTATCCTTAATATTTTGGCCAAGAGGATCCAATTCGGGATCTAGCCCTTGAGCTTCGAGAATGCGGTCTAAAAGAGAAGGACGAGCCTCAAGGCTACATAAAACAAATGATGAGCATAAATCGGATACGCGGTCTCGAATCTCACAAGTGGATAAGATCTCGAGATCGTTCCATTCGGATATCATCATAGAAACAACAGCTTGTTGTTTACGGCTAAGAGCATCAGCGACACGATTACCCTTACCGGGGGTATAAAGAATATCAAGATCATACGGTGCAAGAAATTCGAGCCAATGCTGTTGACGCAAATTAAGTTCCTTTTGAGAGAATAAATACTTCAAGGATTTATGATCGGTATAAAGAACAAATTTCTCTCCTAAAAGATAATGACGCCAAATCCGAAGAGCAAAAACAATAGCCGTGAGCTCTAAATCATGAGTGGCATGTCTAGTCTCAGCAGGCTTCAATTGCCTAGAAGCATAAGCAATAACATGTTCTCTTTGCATAAGAACGGCACCCAAACCAACGCGACTAGCATCGGTATAAACAACGAAATCCTGATTCCCCTCGGGAATAACAAGAATAGGAGCATCAGAAAGGAGTTCTTTTAATTTCTGAAAAGAAGTTTCACATTTGTCCGACCAAATGTATTTAACACCTTTCTTCGTTAAGCTAGTGAGAGGCATGGCAATCTTAGAAAAGTCTTTGATAAAATGGCGGTAATAACCCACCAATCCAAGAAAACTACGAATCTCCGTCACACTCTCCGGTCTCTTCCAATCTTGAATCGCTTCAATCTTTGAAGGATCCACGGAAATTCCGGATTCGGAAATAATATGACCGAGAAACTTCACACGAGATTGCCAAAAGTGGCATTTAGAAAACTTTGCTTTTAAATGATTACTCCTAAGAGTTTCCAACACAATCCGAAGATGCTTCTCATGTTCCTCCTCGGTCTTAGAATACACAAGAATATCATCAATAAAGATGAGAACAAACCGGTCAAGAAAATCTTTGAAAACTCGATTCATAAGGTCAACGAAATAAGCTGGAGCATTCGTTAGACCAAATGGCATAACAAGCCATTCATATGATCCATAACGAGTACGGAACGATGTCAAAGGAATGCTATCCTCTACAATACGAAGTTGATGAAATCCAGTAGCCAAGTCTAATTGTGAAAAGACTCTAGCACCACTAAGTTGATCAAATAGATCATCAATCCGAGATAAAGGATATTTATTTTTGATAGTAAGATCATTAAGCTTGCGGTAGTCAACACAAAGCCTAAGTGTACCATCAGATTTCTTCACGAAAATAGCCGAAGCTCCCCAAGGCGAGGAACTAGAGCGAATAAATTGCTTCATCTCCAATTCGGATAATTGTTTACGCATCTCCTCGTTTTCTTTATTGGACATACGATAAGGAGGGCGAGTGATAGGTTGAGCTCCAGGAACGAGATTAATTCTGAACTCAATTGCTCGCTTAGGTGGTAATCCTAAAACGGGCTCGAATATGTCGGAAAATTCACGAACGATGTGAATAAGAGAAATAATATCACTCTCATCATCATCATCGTCATCACGAGGATTTAAAGAATATAAAGATGCAACCAAGCTGGAATCTGAATCTTTAAGATTAATAGAAATCTATTTAACAGATTGAGGATGTCGAAGATGAATAGTCCGCTCAGGACATAGGATATGAGCTTCATAACGGTTAAGCCAATCCATTCCCAAAATCATTCCAAAGCCTAAGTAGCGCCTAACATGCAAATCGGCTCGGAAAGAAAAATCACACAAAATAATCTCGACATCTTTACACAATAAACTGATTGTCGCGGATCCACCAACCGGATTCGCAATTCTCAAAGAAGTCATTAAACACAAAACATCCAGAGAAAAAGTATCAACAAGTTCTTTTGATATAAAAGAATGGGACGCACCCGTATCAAAAAGAACTTGAATAGGATGATCAAGAAATAAAATAATTCCATCCAGAATAGAATGAAAAATACCTGGGCCACAAGATGTGTTGCCAGGGGCTTGAGCAACATTAAGCTTTCCCTCCTTCCTATTTTGAAGTTTGGGACATACATGCATAAAATGGTCCGGGCTTTTGCAATAGCGACAAGTACGAGGCTTTGAACACTTGTTCGCAAAATGGCCTTTCGAACCACAATTATAGCATTTCCCTTGAGTAGAGGAAAAGATCTTTGCAGCAGGAGTTGCTTGCCTCCCTTTCTTATTGGGATAAGGACCTTTGAATTTGTTTGGTCTCTTCTTGTTGTTGAAGTTTGGTTTGGAACCCACCACTTCAACATCATTCTCCCTATCCGCCTCTTCAAGACGAAGAGCGATATCTATGAGTTGGTCGAAAGAAACTTCTAACTTTAGAAGTAATGGCTTCTTGAGATTTTTGTTTAAGCCATAGACGAACCTCTGGTTCTTCTTTAAAGGGGTGTTGTTGTATTCAACCCCATATTTGGAAAGCGACTCGAAGGAGGCGACATAATCAGTCACGGAGGACTCACCTTGAACAAGATCTATAAATCGTCGAGCCAATGTCACTTTCTCTGCTTCTGGTACAAATTTCAACTCGAAGCATTCCCGAAATTTCTCCCAGGTGAGATCCGCTTCATTAATCTCAGAAATAAGAAGCTCGTACCAGTCCAATGCGCTTTCTCGGAGCATACTAGAGGCCACCTGAACTTGGTGAAGGTCAATAAGATTCATGCGAGAAATGATTCGATCGCATGACCTTAGCCAAGCCTGTACTTCAATAATAGTTTCGGAACCTTTGAATGGCTCCCCACCCAAATTAGTGTAATCGCTGCACAAGCGTGCAAATTCCGACTTTGGGTGAGTAGGTTCCGAGTTAGCTCTAGCTGCTTGAGCATTTGTCACTAAATCAAGAAGCTGTTGAGCAGTCATAAAAACTCCATCTTGGGGTGGAGTGCTAGAAGGTACGGCTCTAGGGCGGCCTGGTCTAGACATTTCTCTCCCTTTAGAAAGAAAGAAGAAGAAGAAAAAGGTTATTCACCAAATTGAATATCAAGCAATCTTGATAGATAAACAAGGGATCATAAGGAAAATAGGATGAATCGGTCCGAAGACTCGAATTAAATCCTAAAGCATGACTCTAGGACGATGATCCTTGTTATAATATTCCATATTGTTCCGAAGTTTGGCTCTGATACCAAGCTGTGACGCCCCACCTCTATACCCACGCTAGCCAAGAACATTACGGTGTAATGCTGTCAACTAGCACGGAGAATAAGGCTGTTGAGGAGCGACCATCCGTGTGATTGCTTTGCGCGAGCACCGATATGTCAGATAGTATAACATGCATTTCTTTTTCAAGAGGGAAATCCGACATACCGACACAAACTCAAAGCTACTACACAGTGGCTCTAATATCTTCAGAAACAAATATAGAAATAAACATAACATAAGTCAGTCACAGACAATTCATATCACAAAGGCGGAAATAGATATGAATATTACACTAGGAAGTGTACATCAGAGTAGTGGTCTAAAAAGATCCACAATATCACAAAAGGATAGTTACACGAACTACACAAAACAATAAGTATACATTATGGAGTCTATATCTCAAATGTATACAACAAAAACTACTAATCTAAGTAGTTAACCAAAAGTCAAGGAGGTAATCCCGGATGTAAAGTCAAGCAGAAGCACCTGTAACATCTTGGTCTGACCCGAGTATTACTTAATAAGAAAATAATAAACGGATCAGTCTAACTATAAATATCAGATGAAACGATATAAAATAAGAGATATGACTAAACACATAATAATCACAATGCCAATCTGTGATATATATAAGTAATTGAAAAATCAACAAGAGGTTAATCAATATCACCAAATCTACACAAGAATCAAAGAAATGTCATACTCCTTATTTCGTTCATCAAACCACAAATATTGACGATTATATCAATGTCAATCACAAAAGTCAATGACACACAAATTCACCAATGCACAAATATTGATAAAACTTATCAATGGAAATCACGAAAATTGGTGAAACACAAAATCTAGAAATCATCTCAAGAAATCCAGTCAATGACACACGAATTCACCTATGCACAAAAATTGATAAATCATATCAATAGAAATCACAAAAATAGGTGAAAAAGAAAATTCCAGAATTCGACACACGAAATCCAGAAATCACACAAAATAGGGAGGGAGGCCTATCACACGAACGGGAGCATGAAAACTCACCAACATATGTATCACACGAACGAGACGCTATCTCATGGTAGCTAGCCATTAATTTTTGACACACGAACGACCCGAAGACCATGGGGCGCTACCCCATCAATTTGAGCCGAAACTCCACAAAACGGGGTTTAGTCTCCCTCGCAGACAAAGAGACATCGCACATTGCTAGTCTAAATCACAAAAATGATCGTCATGATCATCAAGAAGTGTCAATTACAGTAAGCTAGTAAATATATGAGCTTAGCTTCATGTCCCATAACCACTAGCTTAACTTAAATATTTACGAACAAATTGTATATCTCCACTAGAAAATTGTCACAAGAGTTTCAATCGAACGAGTCCAAGAATTAACCGACGAAGTAAATGCAAGCGTTTCATACCACTTGTTTTACTAAGTCGTTTAATTAGATTTCTCATACAAGTGAGGTAAAGGTTTGTATATACTAATAGATTGGAAAACGGTTTAAGAAACGAGCTTTGTACTAAAATAGTGTTGAAATCATTTGAAGAAAGAGTTTTAATATTTACTACTAGTATAGAAACCTTTATATTTTTAAAGTGACAAATCACGAAGAAGATTGTAGGAACAATCAATTCATAAAGATTTACATTCAAAGGCGTGAATAAAATCCAAAGAAATCGATACCGAATCCATCAAAATGGATATTACCATAAATCACGAAGAAAATGTCATCAAAGTCGATAATAAGTGATAATAACAAAAGGGAATCAACACGAATCGATTAAAGTTCGAAATTCAAGCAACTAGGCAAAATAGGCATAGTTGGCAAATAGCAGCAGGTCGGTTGACCGGACTCCCTGAGTCGGTTGACCGAACCAAAAACAGAAGTGCACGGGGTAGCAGGTCGGTCGACCGGACCCTGAGCTCGGTCGACCGAGCTCTGTAGCCTGCACTTCCAAACAGAAGCAGGAAGTGCCCGTTCTACAGGTCGGTCGGCCGGCCCAGGTGCTCGGTCGGCCGAACCTGTTGCTGGCACTCCCATGCCCTATTTCAAATGAGGTGCAAATCTCGATCAAATTGCAATCGCACAAGCAACGACGCTAAGGGTTTATGCCAATCGACTACCCGACCCTATATGCTCCTCAATGCATCACCAAAAACATGTTCAAACATCAAAGTTAGGATTTTTAACGAATTGAACTCAAAACACTAAAAATTGGAATTTTCACCAAATCAATCCAAACCAAAACCAAATGCACACGAATAAGTGTTAGGAATTCATACCTAACAATTGAAGATAAATATAAGCATAGATGTGAGATAAAAATCTCACCTTTGAACCCAAGCAATTGAAAAAGAAGCTTGAAAGCAAAAGGGGGATCAACCACTCTTCAAATCCAACTCAAGAAGCTTGATTCTAAGCTAAAAAGAGAAACATTTCCCAAATTAGGTTTAGGAATTTTCTGAAATCAAAGAGAGAAAGAGTTAGAGAAGAAGAAGAGAAGCTTACTAATGGGTTCTTCTATTAGTTTGGAGCTAGAGCTTGATTTGCAAAAGGAAACTAGGGTTTTGGAGTTTTAATTTCCCATCTCTCCCACCATTGATGCTTTAAAACTGAAAAGAGGAGAAAGTGAGGGTGAATGGGGAGGAGTGGCTCAGATTTGAGTATAAGTTAAACATAGGGCTGAACCCAAACCCAAACCCAAAGTGAAAAAGTAGCAAAAATCAACTTTCTCTAAACATATCGAAGCTTATACTCAAAAAGGTCGCAAACGGCATTTTAAACTCAATGGGAGTGGTCCCGAGTCCTAATCCGACCGTATGAAAAAAGTAGCTTTTCGGACTAAATTCCGAGTATCGATAGAATATTTAAATAAAATATTTAAATATAAAAATCGACAAATATGCGGGTTGTTACATATACATAGGTAGACTGTGGTCAACCGGTCCCAACAACATTGTCGCGATGAGAAATAGAAAGACTGCTTGGGCCTAGGTTCAATATTGTCGCAACAGCAACCACTGGTCGACCGTTGTACGCCTATATGTCGACTGCTTGGGGTCGACTATGGTTGACCGGTCCCAACAAAGGGTCTACCGGTCGCTGTATATATGTTATGTATTATTATTTTTGCTTATGTCATCCTATTTCTTTTCTTGTGTGACAGATTTTGTTCCATCTAATTAGCGTTAATCTTATTAACGTTAGTTAGTAATTAAGCATTTGTTTAAACGTTAATGTAATGTTAATTAACAATATTTATTTTCTAATTTTCTTTCCATCAATGTTAACATTCTTATTTATTAATGTTTGTTTTAACGCTAACTAATTCTCCTTTATTTCCTTCTACATTTAATTTATTTATTTCCTTTTCTGATTTCTTAATTAGATTTAATTTTATTGAACGCGATTAATTTACACATATATCTAATTTTAATATTTATACTTAATGCCTATTTTAATATTAAGTTATTGACATTTACTTCCTTCATTGATTTTGGATTGTTTCGATCCGAAAACTTCAAATGTTAATAACTTTTTTATTTGAACTCTGATCATAAAACTTTATATATGAAATTTAACTAGATAGTTGCCACGAACATAATGGTGCACGTTTCGTAGCCAAATTATGATGTTTGTAAATAAATTCTCTTTTGGGCTTTAATAATTATTTATTAATCCTCTTTAATTAATTTCCATTTATTTTACAGGGTGTTACAATATGTATGCATGCTTCCTCTATATTCTGATAAAGACCAAACTATTTGATTACCTTATCAAAACACTTGTTCAACTTCTTGAAACTTGTTTAAGTCCATAAACTGATTTTAGCAACTTGCAAGGCTTGCCCTTACTCTTACCGACCACAAAACCCTCGAGAAGAGATATATGGATGATTTTTTCTAAACCACCATTTAAATATGCCATCTTTACATCTATTTACCATATTTTGTAGTCATAGAATGTAGTAAAGGCCAGCATAATTCGAATGATTTAAACATGGCTATGGGCGAAAAGGTTTTGTTATAATCAACATCTTGAATTTGATGAAAGCCTTTCGAAACTAGCCTAGCCTTTTATGTCCCTACGTCCCCATTTGCATTTATTTTTTTTCTTAAAAATCCATTTGCAGCTACTAAGTTTTATCCCATCGGATGCGTCCGATAAGGTCCATACTTTATTTTCATACATGGACAATCTTGGACTCATTACTCCTTGCCAAAGTGCATAATATTTACTCTGTATGCTTATTGGAAAGACAAAGGAGTGTTGTTATCTAAGATACAATCCTCCTTCTCTCTATCCATGAGGAAACCATAGTATCTCTGTTGGGTGCCTTTCTCGCCACCACCGGTCCAAGAGAAACCGAATCCAACTATCGCCTGCCGAACCAGTTCCCAGCCACCTCCCGCCGAACCAACTCAATACCGAACCAGGCCATCCCCTTCCAATACCGAACCAACTCACTGCCGAATCACTCATCACCAAGCCACCGGTCCAGAAGCCCTCTCCTCCATGCTGAACTATCTCTCCACTTCCATGCCGAACCAAACATCTTTCCACCCACTACCGAATAAACCTCCGGGCCAACCACTCCAAGCACGACCGAACCAAGCTCCGCCGAACCAGATATGCCAGGCCAGATCGCTTCAGCCCAGGCCCACCAGCAGCTATATACATCCAAGACCCCTGCCCCCAGCCTCACTCTATAAATAAAGGGGCAGGGGTACAACAATGGCAGACAAGTTTGAGAGCTCAAGCACGGAAGGAACTTTCAAACAACTTTCACATACTTGTATACAAAGCTTTGTACTTGTAATCTGAAAGAAAAGAGAGAATAACATATAAAGTGGACGTAGGCACGTTCTGGCCGAACCACTATAAATCTGCGTGTCTTTTTACAATTTAGCCCCTGTTTTTTTACTTATTTGCATAACTCACCCAAATTACTAAGAACAACATAAAATCAACTAAATCATACGACTTTGAGGTGTTTGTCCATTTTTTGTGCAAACATTTTTGGTGCTTTCATTGAGAGCTTCGAACCCGAAGCTTCAAGCTTCCCCCACTCAGCCTTCTTCCTAACAGCATCGCTTGGTGCCAGGACAACATGACTTCCAGGCAGAGAAAGGGAAAGAACATCGCAACTAGCAGCATTCCGGATCCAGTAATCACAGATCAAGAGAATCATCCCATTCCAACAGCAGTACCGAACGAGGATCAGACAAACCCGACAGCCCCTGCCACGGAACAACCGGCAGCAATTACTAGGGCAGATCTAGACAGAGTTGTGGCTGAAGTAACTAACCGCTTCACATCCCAACAAGAAGCTTTGGTGGACCAACTCATGTCACGCTTAAGGGATGCTGAATAATCCAACCGCGACACTGAATCATGGGGTGAATCCCAATCCGGAGGATCTGGGGGGCGACAAAGGTCTTCCTTCTTCGAAGAAACTATCGACAGAAACAACAATGGTAGGAGCCGAGCCCAAACTCAGCCCGAACTCCGACCCGAGGAAATGCTTGGAACCGAACCCCGCAGGGGAGGTACCAGGCAAGGATCAGATGTAGCTGAGCCGGTCATGCTGCCTAGCCAGAGAAACACCAATGAACGGAGCCGAGCTAGAACCCAGCCCGAAGTTGACCCCGAGGAAATGCTTGAAACAGAACCCCACAGGGGAAGATCAAGGCAAGGGCCAACTATAGCTGAACCTAGCATGCATCCGGACAGCCAAAGACAGCCGTTGGGAAACGCCAGGAGTGATAGACTACACCACCCCTACAGGCCATCCAGACAGAATCGATCCCGCAGGGAAGAACCAAGCTCTTTCTTATCTGCCCCATGTTCTGATGAGAGGATGGCACGATTGTTTAGAGAATGCGTCCAACGGGACCAAAGAGATCGTGGGATAGGTACTAGGGTAACCAGCTCTTTCACCCGCGATATTGAAATTGCCATCACCCCCCGAGAGTGGAAAATGCCGACAATGGAACCATACAAGGGAACCTCTGACCCCGTTGTACACCTGCAAAGATACACACAACATATGCTCATGAGCGGGGCAACGGAAGGAGTATTATGCAAATGCTTTCCACTATTTTTAGCAGATCTAGCTACCTCCTGGTTCTGCCATCTACCCCAAGGATCCATCAGTTCATGGGAAATGTTGAAGGAGAAGTTTATCAGCCAGTTCCGCATTCATGTGGAACAACCCAAGGATGCTTACTCCCTATCTACTGTCAAACAGAAACCCGGAGAGACACTGCAGCAATACCTAACCCGGTACAGTGCCGCAGCGGCAGCAGTTCAAGATGCCGATGAGAAACTTGTCCTGATGGCCCTCTGTAGTGGTGTGCATTTGGATACCAAATTTGCTAGAAGACTAACTAAAGAAAAACCAGCTACCTTGGCCGATTTCTTCCATGAAGCTGGGAAGTACATGAGACTCGAAGAGGCTGCCACTGAAAGGCAGACAGGACCACAGGCTAAGACGGCTCATGGAAATCCCCCGCCGCAGCGAAGGACATTCGGAGAAACGACTCCAGAGACAATGCAGGGGGCAAGAAGGGAGAAAAGCGCTTGTACCGACCAGGGCCGAGATTTGACGCTTACACTCCCTTGAATGAAACAGTCGAGAACATCTTCCTGGCCATCCAGGACGAACTTACATACAAGCGCCCCCCGTACAAGAAAGAGTCAGATCGCGCAATCCAGTCCGGAAAATTCTACCGTTTCCACGAGTCTCATGGGCACGATACCAATGAATGCCGCCATCTCCGAGACCTAATTGAAGAACACATCAGGAGAAAGAGGCTGGAACGCTATGTAAAGGGCCAGTACAGGACTCCAGCTCCCGCCAAGGAAAACCTAGGGCAGCCCCACCCAGAAACAGGCGGAGGAAACCGCAACACCAGCGGTTCCAGCCAAGAGAAGATAGTGGTTCATACAATATCTGGAGGGCCACACATCGCCGGCAAAAGCTGGGCAGAAATGGAAAGATATGGAAACTCGCTCAGAAGCGAGGGAGACTGCGTCAATTCTGTTATGGAAGAACGCCACCCTAAGCGGAGGGAAAATAATGACATCACATTGTGGGCGCGACCTAGAAGGAAGGCAATACCCTCATGTGGATCCTATGGTCATCTTTGCCTGGTTCGGCCCAGCTGAAGTTTTTCGAATCCTAGTAGACACTGGAAGCTCAGTGAATATTCTGTTCAAGCATGCTTTTGAAAAAATGAAGTTGTCAATGAAGGATGTGTCTCCCTGCAACAAACCGCTACACGGTTTCACTGGAGAAGCAAAGATGCCCCTCGGACAATTAGATCTCTTTGTCGAAATAGGCAGTCATCCCCGCTCCGTTGTGCGAAAACAAACGTTCGTACTGATAGAGAACCATTCGGCCTACGACGCCTTCTTGGGAAGACCGGCCTTGTCCGACTTCCAAATTGTCCTAGCCCCATGGTGCTTGAAGATGAAATTTCCAACAGATAACGGAATAGGAGAAGTGGAGGGAGATCAAGACGCTGCTCGAGACTGCTATGTGACTGAACTTCGCAATAATCGCAGAAAAGATAAAGGGAAAAATGCAGAGACTACTCTCTGCATGAAAATCTTGGAAGCATAGAAACTAAAGAAAGCCCCTCCTCTTCGATATACCAGTGATCCTTTAAACGAATTAGACCCCAGGGACAAAGAGGAGGAGGCCACCACCGAGCCTGCAGAGGCTATGGAATTCGTAGCTGTAGACAAACATGACTCGAGTAGACTATTGAAGATCGGATCTCAACTAAAAGAAGAGTTCAAGGATCAACTCACTGATTTTCTTCGCCACAACATGGATGTATTTGCATGGACGCATGCTGATATGACAGGAATCTTCCCAAATGTAGCATGCCACGTACTGAACATCGATCCCACGAGGGTTCCAGTAAAGCAGAAAAAGAGAAGCATGGGGGCAGAACGATCAACAGCCCTAGAGGAAGAAGTAAAGAACTTACTTGCCAATGATTTCATACGTGAAGCCATCTACCCGGAATGGATCGCCAACCCGGTACTGGTAAAGAAGGCTAATGGGAAGTGGCGAACATGCATCGATTTCTCCAACTTAAATGACGCTTGCCCGAAAGACTGCTTCCCGCTCCCCCGAATCGACCAACTCGTGGACAGCACTGCCGGGCACGAACTCTTATCCTTTATGGACGCATACTCGGAATATAACCAGATCCCTATGCACGCCCCCGATCAAGACCACACTAGTTTCATCACTGACCGGGGATTATACTGCTACAAAGTAATGCCTTTTGGACTTAAAATCGCCGGAGCTACTTATCAGCGCCTTGTCAACAAAATGTTTGCGGAACTAATAGGACAAACTATGGAAGTTTATGTGGATGACATGCTGGTAAAATCGAGGAAAGCCAACGATCATATAAACCACTTGGACGAGATGTTTCAAGTACTTCGCCAATATGGAATGAAATTGAACCCTCTAAAGTGCTCCTTCGGAGTATCATCGGGAAAGTTCTTGGGATTCATAGTCCATGCCAGGGGGATTGAAGCAAACACCGAACAAGTTTGAGCTTTGCAAGATATCAAGATACCATCCACTCGAAGAGAGATGCAAAGCCTAAACAGGAAAGTGGCCGCCCTAAGTAGGTTCATCTCTAAAGTAACCGACAAATGCATCCCATTCTTCGAAGCTCTAAAGAAAGACAAAGGAAAGTTCGAATGGACTGACGAATGCTCGACGGCCTTCCTTAACTTAATCAGACACCTCCAGAGACCACCAGTGCTCTCAACTCCAAATGAAGGCGAGCAACTATACCTATACCTTGCTGTATCGTCCCACGCCTTGAGCGCCGCTTTGGTGAGAGAAGACAACCGCGCGCAGCGACCCGTATACTTTGTAAGCAAGAGATTCACAGGGGCAGAAACCAGATACCCTAAACTTGAAAAGCTAGCATACTGTTTGCTCATCACGTCACGGAAACTGCGACACTATTTCCAGTCTCATGCCATCAGAGTTTTAACCGATCAATCGCTAAGGCAAGTGCTCCATCGCCCCGACACTTCTGGGTGATTACTTAAGTAGTGCATCGAACTAAGTCAATATGATATCACTTACCATCCTCGCACCGCTATCAAGGGGCAGGCCATAGCTGATTTCATTGTCGAATTCACTACTAACGAAGGTAAGGACCGATCTGAAATAGCAGAAGATATCAAGTGGAATCTCTTCGTAGATGGAGTGTCAAACGAATAAGGCTCGGGGGCAGGTGTTGTGATAATCACCCCCAGGGGAAGGAAGCTGCACTACGCCCTAAGGTTGGAATTCGCTGCCACCAACAATGACACAGAATACGAAGCGGTAATAGCTGGATTAGAACTGGCCTTGGAGATTGGAGTCGGCTCTTTATGTCTCCATAGTGATTCTCAACTCATTGTAAATCAAATACTTGGAGACTTCCAGACTCGAGGAGGACGACTTACAGCATATCTGAAAAAGACCAAGCTGCTGCTCAATCAATTGGATCACTATCTAATCAAACACATTCCTCGAGAAGAGAACCAAGAGGCCGACGAACTAGCAAAGCAAGCTAGTATAGAGAACATCACTATTTTAGGAGCATTAACCATCTCAAAACAGCTGGCACCAAGTTTCTAGCAAGTGAATCTGATAGCTGCAATCGACGAAGAAACTTGGATGACTCCTATCCGAAAATATTTACAAAACGGCACCCTACCCGACGGGCGAAATGAAATTAAGAAAATTCTAAGGAAAGCTTCCCGCTACACAATGCAAGAAGGCATCCTCTATCGGCGCGGCTTCTCTAACCCCTTATTGAGGTGCGTTGCTGGAAGAGAAGCCAAGGAAATTCTATCCAATATCCATCAGGGAAGTTGTGGAGACCACACCGGAGGGCAGACCCTAGCAAAAAAGATACTCCGATATGGGTATTTCTGGCCCACTTTAAACAAAGATGCCTTAGACTTCGTCAGAAGATGCGACAGATGTCAGAAATTTGCTAAGATTCCTCGACTACCAACCAATGAAATTACTCAGATGACCAGCCCTTGGCCCTTCGCAATATGGGGAATTGACTTAATTGGCGAATTGCCGATGGGCCGAGGCGGGGCCAGACATGCTATAGTGGCAGTTGACTATTTCACCAAATGGGTGGAAGCGAAGCCTCTGAATAAAATATCTTCAACTAAAGTTATCAACTTCTTGATCAAAAACGTTCTGTGCAGGTACGGGGTTCCACTCAGAATCATATCAGACAACGGGCTTCAATTTGACAACGAGGAATTTGCCGACTGGTGCCAAGAGCACGAAATTCATAAGGGCTTCTCATCCGTAGCTTATCCCCAGGCAAATGGACAAGTCGAAGCTGTCAACAAGATTCTCAAGACTCTAATCAAGAAGAAGCTTGAAAAGTCAAAAGGCGCTTGGGTGGACGAACTTCCTACAGCACTATGGGCCTACTGCACTTCTTTCAGAACATCAAAAAGGCATACTCCGTTCTCTTTGGCATACGGATCAGAGGCCATGCTCCCAGTTGAAACTATTATACCTTCCCATCGTAGGATCCACTACAACCCCGAAGAAAACGAAGAACTCCTCCACATGTCTTTGGATCTAATTGAGGAGAGAAGGAATGATGAAGCACTCAAAACAGCAGCTCACAGACAAAAAGTGGCAGCACTATACAACTCCAAAGTCAAACATCACAGCTTACAAAAAGGAGATCTTGTCCTCAAGCGAATCTTTCCGCGCCCAGGAGCGCTGGATCCAATCTGGGACGGACCATATGTAATTCATAAAGATCTCCACAACGGAGCTTATATTTTGTCAACAGTGGACGGAGAGGTGTTCCAGAGGGCATGGAACATCCGACACCTCCGTCGATACTTTTCTTAACTTGTACTGCCCATATGAAGTGAATTAACAAAGAGAATCAGTGGACGTAGGCATTTTCGTGCCGAACCACTTTAAAAAACTTGGCTCTTGTTAACTTGTTCGTTTATATCTTGGCTACTTGTTAAGCTCTATCCTTTGCTGTTGAACAAA
The DNA here is from genome assembly GCA_030765085.1 of Allium cepa. Lineage (NCBI taxonomy): Eukaryota > Viridiplantae > Streptophyta > Magnoliopsida > Asparagales > Amaryllidaceae > Allium > Allium cepa. The sequence continues at coordinate 702,080,526 of CM060939.1, forward strand.
ATCCTTTGTAGATGACATTTCAATTCAGAGCTTCACAACACAACTCCACCTGGACAAAATCTAACAGGTACGCTACGATCCTATGCCCTTGCCAATGAGACACTTTGCTCCAGTATCCCTCTACCGCGAGTTAACTCATTGTTTGCCTCGGCCCTTAAAGCCGACTGTAATAAGCCGAGTATAAGCCACCGAGAAGGCCGATTATGCCATGGCAGCTCATTACAGCGATTCGGCTCGCCGGCAACTGTGAACCGACCATAAGCCCCAACATAAGGTGTGGCCAGCCAGGGGCAGTTCACAGTTGACGATCGGCCCCCACGCGAGCCGGCCACAGTAAATCGAATAATACCCACGATTACGGGCCATAATGGCCCGGGTAGTTACTGTGCGCGATCGGCTCCGATGTGTCGTAAGTGCAGCTGTGGTAAAAAAGAAAACTCCCCGCAGAGGCGTAAGATGGGTGACAAATGTCTCCAAGACCCACAGCTAGGGAAAGTGACTACAAAACCCGTTTGCCACGAACTTAAGCACATCGACGGCCTTCCGTGACTGGAGGTTTTACTTTCCCTATATTTCCATTTCATTTAAATATTTTTCTCCTATCCTATGTAACGGTCCCCAAAGTACAGGACGCCAAATAGGAGGCATTCGCTCATGAGAATCCGAGCCCACAAACTGGGTGACAAGGCACTCAGCCGCACCCGTGGTCAGTTACACAAGACGTTCAAAGCTACCCCCTGCAACTAAAACATGAAGGGCGGTACTCTCTTCTCTTGTACATAAGCATGTAGCTATAACTTATTCGTAACATTGCAAAACATAAAATTATATTTCAAGCAAGAGCTTAGCATCAAACACAGCTAAATCACAGGCATATGCACATCAAAATAATAACAGCATTCAAAATATAACAGAATCAGCTCGTGTTATAAGCTTACATAAAGTCGTTCAATGACATAATTACAGCTTGAAAGTGCATTAATGTTCTGAACTAGCATATACAGGAATGTCAAGCAGACCAAATAAAATAACTAGCTGCATTAGTGCTAACCACTACACCTCAGAACCAGCTCTCCGAATCTACTTGGTTGCTGGATCGGAACTCCCAGCATGTTGACCAGAGGTCCCACCTGTCCATTTCAGGAGAAGAATCCATCAGATAAACAACAAACGATCAAGTTATGAAAAGCTAAAAAGGGAAACTCACCAACACCTGCTTCTTGGTCCTCATCCCCCAACTGCACACCGGCTTCCTCCACAGCGAGTAGCCGCATCCCCTCCTTCACCGCTACCTTCTCCTCCTTTGAGAACTGGGCCGTAACCATATCCATCCTGAATGCCGCTCCACCTTCCTTATCCGCATCGGCCTTGGCCTCCTTCAAAGCCCGAAGATATATCCTAGCCATGATCCGGGGATAGTCATCCATCCAGGATAGATTACCCTGCTTCCAGGTACGGAAGTACATGTCCTGCAACATCTCATCCATCATCCCCTCATTCTCCTCAAACTCCCTCACCCGAGCCTCGGAGGACAGCAACTTAGCGATAGCAACATCCCTCTCCGATCGGTATCTCAAGCGGTCAGCCTGGAGAGACCTCCTCATTTCTTCCATCTCTTCCTTTAGCCTGGCCTGAACAAGCTCTGCAGCCTCAAGCCTCCCAGATAACTCCTCTACCTGCTCGAGATCCGCCCTCCGGACCTCATCCACCGTAGCAATGGCTATGTCAATCCGCTCCTTGCAGGCGGCCTCCATCTTTCGTAGTTCTGCCCTACTAGCCTTTTCCATAGTCTCCTTCAGCCGCCTAGAGGCTTCCTCGTGCTGAGAAATCTGAATGGCTTGATCGGCAAGCTGTTTGGCCTGATCAGCAACCTTTAGCCGCAACCGAATATTAGCACTCCTAATCTCCTCTCCAGCCTTGACCAGACGGGCATGATGCCCCATCAACTTCCTGGTTTCCTCCACAACCCGGTCAATGTTAGCCTTGGCTTCATCCCCCATGGTAACTACCCGAGTAGTAAGCAAATCAAGGTCTAGGGACTTGGCCTCGTCAAGCACTCGTACCATGGGGTTGCGGGGAAGAAGGTGCTCACCCGTGGCCTCGTCAAATGAAATATCCTGGAAACTCGGATCCAGATCAGGGTGACCGGCAAATGGGTTGCGATCCAAACCAGGACGGTCTATCGGAGTGACGGTTGGATTTTTGGATGGATGGGGGAAGGTATAAACTCAGTGTCCTCCTCAGTAATATCATAGATGGGATGGACTGGAGGCTGAGGGCCAGGCGAAGGTTCAAACGAAGATCGTCCCCTCTTCCTCTTTCGCGTATCTTCCTCAATAACTCCAAGAAAGGGGCGATATCTAACTGCATCCCCAGGACGGCCAGTTGGAGGCTTTGGTTTGGCAGAAGCTTTGAGTAGCTTATACTGTTCAAGGCGGCGCCGGATATATGATGACTTGGCCGCCTTACCTGCTCCTGGAATAAGAACCAAGTATTACGAACATACAATGATCCACAATTCAAGAAATATGTTAAGATAAAAGGAGTGAGAAGGCACATCTATTATACAAACCATGCGGAGGAGTAGGATACTGCAATAAGTCCTGAATCTCATTCCAGGACGGAAGCAAACCATAAAATATTCCTAAGTCCCTATCATAAATGGAGTCTGCAGAAGTCAAAAGATCACCTTGAATCGCTGGAGTCGCCCTAGCTGAAGAACTCTTAGAGAATGGATCAGCTCCAGCCCCAGCCTTGTCAACCTCCTTTGCCTTCTCAACCAAAACCGATCCTTCCTCCGACTCCCCAAAAGCTTGACGGAAAACATCGTCCGTCCACTCATGAATCTCTCCCGCTTGCCTGGAGGTTAAGGCACCAACGCCACTACCGCTCTGTCCATCTCCTCCTTCACCCTCACCTCTATCTTCCTCCACATCTTCCTCTCCCGGAGCAATTGGGCAAGTGCTAGGAGAGGGACCATCAGACTTCTTAAGTTTCTTACCTCCAACAACGGGAGGCTTTGTAAAAGGTTCCCTCTTGCCACTCTTCACCGTGGCCCCTTCCTTGGCCTTGGCAGCTTTCTCCTCAGCCGTGTCTCTCTGCTTAACCACGGACTGGTGTGGCAGGATCAAGTTGTGCTCCAAGAGAGTAGCATTCCTGATCAGGAAAGAAGCCGACCTGTCCCGTCCCGAAATGTCCTTTATTTCCGCAGCCATCTGGACCAGGGAATCGCTCTCTACAACTGCAAAACCACCTGTCGCTAGCAAAAAATAAAAGCATATCAGAAGAAGCACTGCAGTCGAAATAAGGAAATTGTAAATAAAGTTCAACTTACAGCCAGAAGTGAAGAGGCGGAAGGAGACAGAATCGTCCTTGATAAAAAACCATTCTTTCTTAAACATGGTGAACTTGGAGTATAAGTCCAAGACCGGTTTGAAGGGCATGGCCGCTTCTAAACAAACATACGGAGACCCCTTCTTGTAGCCTCTCAGATTATACAAGTATCGGATTTCACGGTTAGAAGGGGGCGCCCATACCTCCTCTGGAAGATAACGAATAAGCACACCAGAATAGCGTAGGAATTGGGCTGAAGCTGGAGAGGGGCCACCTTCAGATAGGTAATGAAGCTGACTATCCATGCATTGATCGGAGGAATGGCCCCACACATGCAATGGTACCTACTGTATGCAAAATATCCTTTGGGGGGATTATACGACATCACTCCATCTCCCGGCAACAGCATGCGAGCCCTGTCAATCCCAAAGGAACGAGAAATGACATCAAGCTGCTCCTCCCTGAGGGAGCTAGGAAAACAATCGGGCGGAGAGTTCAGAAGCTCCTGGGGGCCATACCCATCTACTAGCGACCTCGGGGCAGGTCCATGATCTTCCGATCCTGGCTGGGCTGGGGGAACGGAGGAGGACTCTCCTTCGCCCCTGGACTTCCGTTTATCTGATCGAGTTTCTGCTTTGCGAGACATTATCTGCGACACGAGAAAAACATATTGTTAGAACAGAGGATATAAGCAAGCAGGTGATATGGTCTTAAGATTTCACTCATGACTCAAGTATAAAATCCATCCGGCATTAAAGGTCTAAAGATTCATTCGGTAGTACATCACATATCTCATTCGACATAGCTCATTCGGCACTCAACACCCCAATCTCGTTCGTGTTCATTCGGCAAAAGAAAACATACCTGGTTCGGTACCAGCTCGATTCGGCACCTGCTTGATTTGGCACTTGTTGATTCGGTACTTGTTTGATTCGGTACAAGGTTGATTCGGCACTCAGACTGATTCGGCTCTCTCTAAATTCGGTAAGGAATAACGAAGGGGTGTAGCCCCTATTTATAAACAAGCACAGGACAACCTGACCAGCCGGCTCGGCACCCACACCCGAATGAAGCTACACCAATGGAAAGAAAAACAAAGCGCGACACATGCAACGCACGTGCCCCACTTTAGGGGGCAAGTGTTGGGTGCCTTTCTCGCCACTACCGGTCCAAGAGAAACCGAATCCAACTATCGCCTGCCGAACCAGTTCCCAGCCACCTCCCGCCGAACCAACTCAATACCGAACCAGGCCATCCCCTTCCAATACCGAACCAACTCACTGCCGAATCACTCATCACCAAGCCACCGGTCCAGAAGCCCTCTCCTCCATGCTGAACTATCTCTCCACTTCCATGCCGAACCAAACATCTTTCCACCCACTACCGAATAAACCTCCGGGCCAACCACTCCAAGCACGACCGAACCAAGCTCCGCCGAACCAGATATGCCAGGCCAGATCGCTTCAGCCCAGGCCCACCAGCAGCTATATACATCCAAGACCCCTGCCCCCAGCCTCACTCTATAAATAAAGGGGCAGGGGTACAACAATGGCAGACAAGTTTGAGAGCTCAAGCACGGAAGGAACTTTCAAACAACTTTCACATACTTGTATACAAAGCTTTGTACTTGTAATCTGAAAGAAAAGAGAGAATAACATATAAAGTGGACGTAGGCACGTTCTGGCCGAACCACTATAAATCTGCGTGTCTTTTTACAATTTAGCCCCTGTTTTTTTACTTATTTGCATAACTCACCCAAATTACTAAGAACAACATAAAATCAACTAAATCATACGACTTTGAGGTGTTTGTCCATTTTTTGTGTAAACAATCTCTCTAATGTATGAGATTCCCTACTAGACCTTCTAATATATTGCATGTTTTCATATACAGGTGAATTCAGTTCTTCCACTTGTTTGGCTTCGGTGTTAACATCTTGGTTCTCATCCAAGTCTACAACCCTGCTGTTAATTTTCTATGATAGAAATTCCATTTCCAAAAAGACAACATGCCAAGAATAATAACTTTATGTTCCTCGGTATTTTAGAATATATATCCTATTAAGTTATTGGGATATCCTATAAATTTACACATCATCGATCTTGCCTCTAGTTTATTTAGACCAACGTTCTTGATGTAGGATGAAAAATCCTAACACCTCCAAATACTTGAGTTAGGGTTTCTTACAACACCATAACTCATATGGATTTAGATGTAGATTTAGTGGGCAACAAGCTCAAAATATGTGTTGCGGTTTCCAGTGCACACCTCCAATTGGACAAAGGTAAATCAGCTTTACTGATCATATAAAGAGCCATATCTAATAGGGCTGGTTTCTTTGATCCGATGCACCATTGTGTTGCGGAGTATAGGATGGAATAACCCGAGAGATAATCTCATTATCTTTTAAGTACTATTGGAGTTCTTATCCAATGTACTCACCTCCTTAGTCAGATCAAAGAATCTTAATTTTGCGGTTCGTTCGGTTCTCTACTACATTCTTATACTCAACAAATTTCACCTAAACATCGGATTTATTCTTCGTAAGGTATGCATATCCTAGTCTCAAAAAATCATTGGTGCTGGTAACAAAGTAAGAACTATTATCCTTGGTGATTATAGGCATTAGGTCACATACATCACTGTGTAGTAACACAAAAAGTTCATCAACCCTTTCATTGCTCCCATTGAAGGGGTGCTTGGTCATTTACCTTTGAGATGCAACTCACATGTATCAAATGATTCAAAATGAAGTGACGAGAGAGAACATCTAATTTTCGGTTTGTGTAGTCGTTTCTCACTAATATGACCCAAGAATATAATGCCAAAGATAACCATCATTCATATATTAGAAGAAACATTCACGAGCACATATAATTAGTATTAATCACATAAATGCCATTTTCGAGAACATCATTACAAACTTTATTTCCATTCAAAATAATGTTCATAACATTGTTCGCACAACAAAGTATATATCCAGTCTTAAACAATCCAAAAACAAACATAATTTCAAAAATAAAAGTCTTTTACAATATAGCAATTATTTAATATCAGTACTATGCAGTTTTTTCATAACCGTACCCTACCTCGGTCCGACCTCGAATAATCCTTAACCTTGGACCAACATGGCCCGAAACTCAATCGGATCTCATTCACTCATGAACCTTGGTCAGACCTTCAAACCGACGGTCCAACCATCAATTTTACTCGGTTGAACCATGGTTCCTTTTCTTTTTTCCTACTTACTCATTATGTAATTCTCTCTCATTTTCATCTTTTGCATTGCTTTGAAGAAAATAAGTAAATATATATTTTAAAAATCATAGTCGTTCCAAAATCTAAGCCACTAACTTCATCACTTTGTTTTTCACTGCTATAAACTCCTCTAATACCATTATAAGATTCGTCAAGTTTGCCGTCATTAAACTTCTATCGTTGTGCACTACTCTACTATATACAAAGCTGTAGTTATGCACTGTAACAACATACAACTTATGTTGCAGACCTTGAAGACCATCTACAGCTTTTGTACATATCATTATTATTTCAATATTTTTATATATAGTCTATAGTTAAATGAGCAAATTTTTTGAAAAAATAAATCACGATTTCGACGGTTCGACCAGTTGAACCGTCAAAACCTTAAACCTTCAATCATCACGGTTCGAAGCATGGTACGGTCATGAAAAACTATGGTACTGTGACAACCCACACCTCCCGACATAGATCCAAAACCTAAGATGACTTTTGGACTCGCGTCATGCCAAGTAGTACGAGCTATCAGGTATTAAACATTATAGAGACAAAGAATATAACGATAAATCTAAGACATTCTACATTTCAGATCTCACAACGGAAGGTAGTAAAATATAAATATAGAAAATAATCATTTCAAAAAATATCTTAGTAAATACAATCTTAAAACATATGTAGTCACAATCCAAAGTTTATAGAAATACAACATATAGTCCGATAAGTACTACTTCAACAAATAGTTATAAAGAGAGTAATGGAAAGTAACAAGCAATGCTAATGCTAAGCTCATCTCTCCACGTACTAGATCTGGGTCTATCATTTGATGCCTTGTCCACTTGTGGTAGGGAGAAAGGAAAGCAATGGGTCGGCCAAAAGTATGCTGAATGAGTACATCATTAATATATGGTAATCACATGCAATCGACTTCATTAATACTCTATGTGACATAAGGTGTCCTGCTTGTGTTTGTGAACTACTTATAAGGTATGTTTCATTTCTCTAAGGGGTATAGTTCTAGGTATACCTACACCAAAATCTTATGAAGGTTTATACTTAGGGTCGAACGATTAACCGAACCTCAAAAACAACAGCAGATCGGGCTGATAACTACTGGAACTATTCCAACATAGGATCGCCTATAATATCGAACCTTGGGACTACGTACCCAAGCTACGACTACATATATCGTATTTATGCATTGAGGAGGAGGCCGCAATGCCGACTCGCACCAAAGACGTCTTAGGGACCTCTATATCCGTGACCAATCTCAAGGGTAACGTAACGACTGTACTTGCACAACATCAAGCATCCAATAATAGCAACACATCGCATGCCTAGGAACCACCCATTAGTGCTGGGCCACACAATTCTCCAGGAATTCATGTCAGTGTTGTGTGTACACCATAGAACCTCACGTGAATGCAATTTGCGATCGAATCATCCCTATTGAATACCGACTTTGTCAAATAAATAGTGTCTAGGCCTAAGTGCCTGCCTACACATTTATCAAATCCTATAACATCAAAAAGTCATAGATTTAGGGAATTGATTCCCTTACTAGTATACTAAAATTCATATTAAATATATACTTATATATATAACATATAACCTGGGCCTGGCCAAGGTTTATATTGCGCCTATAAACCATTAACCAATCGACCGTCGGCTACTGGAGCAGTCGATCGCTTACTATCGATCAGCTCTAGTGAACCCATCGACTGGTCAAAGTTGATTTTTATCCTCCTCCGTTAACCATCGTTCTCTGTCAACTATCATTCTCTGTTAATTATAGCAAACTTCTACTTTGTTAATCTACAGTTTCTGTTGTCCTCAATTTCTAACCATTGCATCAGTATGTTTGTCATCAAATCAAATTAAATTGGGTTTCGAATCTATAGGTTAGTGCTATACTAGTCTATATTCAATCTAACAATAGCAATGTGTTTAAATTAAATCAACTTTCATCCAATAGATTTACTTTAACCAAATTTAGATTAGACAAGGATCATAGTCAAACGGGTTAATTTTTTTATTAAATATCCAATCTATTACAATCACTAGATAAACAATATTTCTGATTAGACTAAACTAATTCTTGATAAAATAGGATATGGATAAACTAAATTACAAATAAATCATCATACTAATTATAAACCCACTCACCTCTATAAAGTTATTCCTTCTTTAGTAGGTTTGGAATTACCTGCGCTAGGTTCTTCGATCTCTTATTGATTTGATTTGATTCCTCCTTCAATCTTTTGAATTTAATTTTAGTTTTTTTTGAAGAAAATTGATTTAGAGAGGAAAAGGGCTGGGTTTTGGAAGAGATAAGCGTTTTGTTACGATCGGACAGAATTAAGGTTTTGAGTATCAACTATTGGGTCTGTCATGATCAGACTAAATTAAGGTTTTGAGCATCATCGTATATAAATATACCGGCAATTCTACATGTATACGCAACTATTCAATCCATATGCAACAACCATATACATATAACTCGGTAAAATAATAAAAAGAAACAGTGTGAGTGTATGCCAACTCGAAAATATATTTGCTTAAATATGCAAGGATTGATTTAAGCAATACATCCATTAGCAAACTCATCCAAAACATATCCTAATGACACGGTCGCAACCATTCCTAGCACCTAATTGTCCCTACCTATGGGGTATACTAAGCTAGAATCTAAATACATAAGTTATACTTATTTAACTAAAATGGAAACGTACCAAAAAAGAGTTCTGGATGAGTAGGTCGGATCTTCTCCTCAGGCTCCTATGTATTGTCCGCTAGACGTCCCCCCACTGGACCTTAACAAGCTTGATAACTTCATTATGGAGTCGCTTTGTACCATGCTTAAGAATATGAGTGGGTGCACAACGAACAAGTGACTCCCTCTCTACTTCCACCTCCTCTAGCCAATTTGGCTCGATTACATCTACTGTGTCTTGTTCACTTTCGCAAGTGTGATACATGGAAAATGTCGTGCGCTCCCATTAATTTCTTAGGAAGTTTCACCATATAAGCTAACTTCCATACTTTACATGTGATCGAAAAAGGCCCTAAAAACTTTAGTGATAACTTTCCCAAACTACCAAATCTCATGACATGCCTAAACGAAGAGACCTTCATGAAAACCATGTTTCCCTCCATGTGTCTCCTACCAATGTAACATTTCTGCCTATCTTGTGCGCTATTCATCCTTCTATGGATAAAGTCTACCTACTCTGATGTCTCCTTCACTATATCCGATCTCCCGTATAATGTCTTAAACGGTGTTATTATAAGTAAACTCCATTCGTGACAAGCAATCCTCCCAAGAGCCTTCAAAATCTAAGATACACATCCAAAGTAAGTCCTGCAACATTCGATTCGCACCCTTCATCTGTCTATCCGTTTGTAGATGATAAGCAGTACTCAAACTAAACTCAGTACCTAAAGCCACCTGGAGACTTGTAATGACCCAGGTTTTTCGATCCCGAAAATTCCAGATAGTTAAGGTTTGCCGTCGAAAATTGAGTGAAAAATCCCAACTCGGATCGATGTAACTATCTCGAAATTCTATGCTCGTATCTGGATCAAATCACTATGCGAATAGAATAATACACATACATCCTACGTATCTATCTTTATTGATTATTAGCCAAATCAATTCTCCTTTCTATTCACATTTCCTTAAATTCCTATTTACTTATTCACATTTAATTCAATCCCATCAATTCAATTTAAATTACCACTTCCATTTAAATTGACTCAAGTCCAATTTAAATAACTTCAGTTTCCATTGAAATTGATTTATACCCAATTCAGGTTGAATTAGTTCTCAATTTCTTTCCAATTTCAAATCAAATTCCAGTTAAATTTTAAGCCTATTCAACTTTAGTCAAAATTTCAAATTATTTAAATCAATTTGGACTAATTTTGAATTGAACCCATTTCAATTTCGAATCAATTCCAGTTTGAACTAATCCCAAATCATTTAAATTTGAACTCATTCAACTTCAATTTCATTTCAAATTTTCCATTTGAATTTTTAAACTTATACATCTTCAATCACAATTCTAATTAATTCAAATCAAATCCAATTTAAACAAATTTAATTTAAATCTCAACTTTAAAACGTCTCGAATTATATAAATTCAAGTTAAATTTCCAAATGGTGATTTAATCCTTTAAATAAAATCAACTTATATCTTTAAACCATTTAATTCTGAATCCAAATTCCACTTTTAACCTATTTCAAAGTTCAAATAATAATTATCCAAATCGTTTTTAAACAACTAAATCTTTGAAATTCAATTTATCACCAAATTTCAATTTTGAAACCAACCCTTTGAAGTTTTATCTTAAACATTCAAATCTTAAGTCCAAAATGATTCCATTTATCTTAATAATGGATATATTACCATACCCCTTTCTTTGTTTATTTAAACAAATCCAATTTCAGCTTAAAGATTACTAATAATAACAGGATGGTATCATTCAAATTATTTTGAAACATCCATCCACTTCTAATTTCTAGATCTCAAACCCATTTTGAGATCACACAACTCCCAATTCAAATTAACCCTTTTAACTTCCCATGTTAAATCCTAATTTCATCTTGAAATTTCCTATTCAGGTTGTACGTTAAATTATTTAACTTTCCAAAGTTAAATCAATTTACTTAATCCAACCAACCTTACAAATTTGAATTCCCACTTCAAATTTTAAACTTCACATTAATAATCTTCTCACTTATAAGTTCAAAAAAACTTATCACTTTTGGTATCTCATCTCATTCCAAATTTAAAACTCAACGTTTAGAGTTTATTTCAAACCATCTTTGATATTAGGTATATCCACACATATATACATATTTACTTCTTGGCCTACCAAACCAAATTTTAAAATTTAAACCACCTTTGGTTTTAATTCAAAACAAATTTCTTTAAATTTTCAAACAACTCTTGTTTGAAATATGTCCCTTTCATTCAAATACATTAAATAATATTATATATTATTTCTTTATCACTTTGAAACAATTTTCAAATCTGAACCTTGATTTAAAACTTCACAATTTAAATCATCTTCAGTTCCAATTTATAAGTCATACTTACCCAAATGTTTTACTTCCTTAAACATTTCATTTTGCTTACTCATTAACACACATTTCATTATTAAACACAATAATCATTTATAATAATTCCCAAGGAAACCAATTCATTATTATCTTATTGTTATCCCGCCTTTTTGGCAAGGCCGAGATACCAGGAAACGATTGGAAAACAAGGGTTGTACATCCTCAGCATTGAATAGCTATTGGGTAACAACGGGCATTGATGAATTTTTCCTAAGTCCGGATAGGGCTACAATTGATATAACATATCAAGCAGAGCTATGAAGCCAACGTTCCAATTTTCAAGACAATCCGAGTTCGTGTGCTCAAGTTATCACCAGTGAAAAGTGGAGGAAGTAGCCCTAGGATCGAATCCATGAGCCCAGCCTTGCTTCGAATCCTTCGTAAGTCCTCTACTTCGAACCCCTCAAGGCAAGATACTTCGAATCCATGGCCTACTTCACTTCGTATCCTTCAGGACAACGACCTTCGAATCCAATGGGGAAGAATACATCGAATCCATACGGTTGATTCACTTCGAATCCATCCTGTAACCTCACTTCGACTCCATCCAATGACTTGCTTCGAAACCATCCAGTTGGGAAGCCTTCGTATCGATCCACTATGGTATACCCTGATCGATACGAAGGAACAACCATTCGATTGATTCGAAGGAACGTATCTTCGAATCCACTACCTCGAATTCACTAAGTCAAGACGGCTAAAACCATCGATTCGACCCAGTAAACTCGGAGAAAAAGATGGATTGACCCGGGAAGTGCGCGCACCACATCATCACTCACATGCGCCAACCATCGATTCGACCCTATCGGTTCGATCGGGATCGATTCGAACCAAGCATAACAACCGGAAATACAATCTTGAATCGATCATAACTCAGGATCTACAAGTCCAAATGCTATGAAATTTTCACAGGAGCTTACGTACACGCTGAAGAATATCCACACCAAATTTCACCTCGAATGGATGCTTTCTTGATCGATTCGAACCCGAGTTCGAATCGATCCCAAAGTGGGCCAGGATTTCCAAAATCCGGGAGTGTGGGCCCCCTCACGTGCCAGAAGCGGTCTCTCCGGATTTTAGGCGAAATATCAGCCTCCTACACCTATAAATAGAGCCCTTGGTCATTCGGAAAGGGGATCAGAAAATTTGGAGAGAAAAAGCACGCCTGGACGCTGCCAGAATCACTCCATATCGTCATTACTGCTGCTGATTTCGAATTTAAGCCTATTATCTGATGTACTTCGCTCTAGAACACTTGTAATCTTCAAGTATTAAGCAATAAAGTGATAAAAATTCATAGTGGACGTAGACAAATCGTCGAACCACTCTAAATTATTGTCTTCTGTGCAATTTACTTTTCTGTGACTTGGAGTTTTTGTTAGATAATCCTCATTTTCAATTTGGTTTCTTCATTTATTATCTCTTCAAAAACTTCCGAAGGGTGTTGCCCAATTTTGGTGCAAACATTTTGGTTCTTTCACCGAGAAATCCCAGATTTTCTCCTGCTCATTGGATCTGTCATCGATACCGGATTGCATAAATCTAAGAGAGAGATCCAGACTTCAATTTCAGACTCCTTCCATACTATTCAGATATACCAAAATCTAGGAAAGGATTCTACACCTAAAGATGGTTAGCACGAGAACCACTTCTACCGCCACTGGTCAAGAATGCCGGGATAGACAAAATCCCGCGCAACTACCTCCACCCAATCAAGATGATACCGGGCATTCAGATCCATCAGGTCCGGTCACTCGACAAGAGTTCCAGACATTACTCCAGGAAGTAACCCAAAGTCGGCAATAGCTGACTGAACAATTACGCGCCAACGTTGAGTTGACTAATCAACTAAACCGCCAATGGCGTAGAAGATCCAGAAGGGACCACGCCCCTCATTCTTCCACTGAAAGCTCTGCCTCGTCAGATTACAGCGGCAGATCTACTCGTCCCAGGCTAGACGGAAGTCATGCGCATGCTGCTGGTCACCAACAAGCATTAATTGTTGGGCAGATAAGAGTTGGCCCTTCTGCCAGTTTTCATACAGGACCCTCCTCCCGAGGAGGCACTGTTCCATGACATACTACGGATAACCAAGCCACCGCCACCGCAGTTGACATAAGAGTTGATACCCGAAATTACTCCAATCAGAACTACCACCAGCAGGAACATTCTCCAGAACCATATGTCCCAGAAGGCATCGAGCCAAGGAGGCGAGATACGGATCATCGACAGCGCCCGATCCTACCTCGCACTGTGGAACCCGACCACACTTTGGCTCGCCACCCTTCGAATATAGCAACACCTGACCTCTCAGCTATGGTACGCCAAATGATTCGCGAAAGTCAGGGCTTAAAAAATGACGATTGGGGAATCTCCCGAAGTCATACTCCGTTCACTGATGACATATTATATGCTGAACCTCCTCGGCGATTCAGGATGCCGACTCTGCCCATGTATGAAGGAAGTTTCGACCCTAATCAACATATTCTGAAATACGAATGGTCGAAGACTGCTGCAAGAGCTGATGATGCAGTAAAATGCCGTAGTTTTTCCATTCTTTAGGGGGAATTGCGACGATGTGGTTTACACGATTACCACCACGATCTATCTCTTCATTTGACCAATTGGCTACTAAATTTGTTGAACAGCTTCGTATGCACATTGCCAGGCATAAAGACGTAAGTACTTTATCTAGTGTCACTCAAGCTCCAGGAGAGACACTCAGGCGATATTTGGAAAGATTCAATGCCGCTTATGCGGAGATCACTAACCCCAATGATAATTCAATCTTGATGGCTTTGACTAAGGGGATTGACCCCGACTCTGAATTTGGAAATTGGCTAGCTGGGAAGCCTCCCGCATCGTTGGATCGTTTCTACTCCAAAGCCGCTCAATTCTTAAGGCGTGAGGATGCGAAACAATCTAGGGAGCAGGACGATGCGAGACTCAGCAATGAAGGAATTCAAAGCAATGTGGCAGTTAAACAGTCAGGGGAGAGCTCCGGAAAAATACAATTGAATATTCAAAACAAGCAAACCCAGCCAAGGAACGACGATAATAGAAATAAGAAGCAACATCAGAATCATGGCCTGCGGTGTAGGGCACAAATGTTTGAAAGCTATACACCATTGAATACATCACTGGAGAACGTATATCTACAGACTTGTAATGCAATGCAGTATAAGAAGCCGACTCCGAAGCCGTCGTCGGAGAGACAGATTCAAACAGGAAAGTTCTGTAAATAGATTCCACGAAAGTTACGGACACAATACCAATGATTGCAGACATTTGCAAGATCTTATTGAAAAATTGATCAGGGAAAGGAAGTTAGATCAATTCGTGTGGGCACCACAGGCTGGTGGTGTGGGCCCGTCAAACCAAAACCGTGCACAAAACCAAGAGAGACAGGAGGAGCCCGCTCGTACAGGCGGAAGGTTGGTTATAAATACAGTTAGTGGTGGTCCTCATCCAGCGGACCGAAGCTGGAGGGAAATGGAATCATATGCCAATTCGATCAGGCGTGTGGATTTCGAGAGTTGCAGTACGCTTGACGAAGGGACCCCGGCCAAACAACAGAGGACGATGGAAGATGACATCGTATTTAGAAACCGAGATGCCGATAAGGTCGAAGCCCCAACTATAGACCCACTAGTCATATCTGCCCAGGTTGGTCCTGCTTGGATGAAGAGGATCCTGGTGGACAGTGGGAGTTCAGTAAATATCTCGTTTAAGAGAGCATATGATCAAATGAAGATGGAAGCCAAAGATTTAAAGCATTGTCAATCTAGGATCCATGGCTTCGATGGAAGTGCTAATATACCCACCGAAGTGGTAGAGTTGCCAGTGGAGTTGGGAGTCGGAGCACGCCGAAGAGTCCGAATGTTACAGTTTGTTGTCTTAGATATCCACTCTCCATACAATGCTTTTTTGGGCCGACCGACCCTTGCCGAATTCAGGGCAGCAATTGCCCCATGGTGCTTAACTTTGAAATTCCCCACTGATCGTGGGATTGGGTCATTCAAGGAGATCAGGCTGCTAGGAGAGCCTGCTATGTTGCCGAATTGCGAGAAGCACAGCGAAAGGAGAAAGGAAAGGGCATGGAGGAATCTCTCTGCGTCCGTTTCGCCAACGATTGACAATTAGTGCTTGGGCTTCGGCCCGGGCGCCACGACCAATTCCAGAAGGATCTTGACCCCAGAGACACTGAAGATAATGATGAATCTAAAAAAAGTCAAGCTTCCCCAGCCGAGCTGACGATTGATGTTCCAGTTAATGATGATGATGATTCAAAAATGTTAAAAATTAGGTCTCAGCTAAACCCACGAGCACAACAGGAATTGGTCGAATTTCTCCAAGCAAATCTAGACGTACTCACTTGGACGCACTCTGATATGTGTGGAATCTCACCGGACATCACGAGCCACACCTTGAATATTGACCCACGGTATATCCCGTTCAAACAAAAAAGACGCGGTATGGATCCAGAGAGATCTGCCGCCCTCAAAGAAGAAGTTCATAAGCTAAAAGCGAATGGGTTTATCCGGGATGCTTTGTACCCGGAGTGGGTATCCAACCCTGTACTTGTCCGAAAACCGAATGGAAAATGGAGAACATGCATCGATTACTCTGACTTAAATAAGGCTTGTTTGAAAGACAGCTTTCCACTTCCCCGAATCGATCAACTTGTGGATTCAACAGCCAGACATGAATCATTATCTTTCATGGATGCTTATTCTGGTTACAATCAAATACCCATGCATGTGCCCGACCAAGAACATACGAGCTTCATAACTGACTTGGGACTATACTGCTACAAGGTCATGCCTTTTGGGTTAAAGAATGCCGGAGCAACTTACCAACGCTTAGTCAACCGAATGTTTGCCGACCAGATCGGAAAGACTATGGAAGTTTATGTAGATGACATGTTGGTAAAATCGCGATACTCCACTGATCACGTCAAAGAATTAGAGTCAATGTTCAATGTCCTCCGGAGAAACGGGATGAAGCTTAATCCGCTAAAATGTCATTTTAGAGTCGCATCCGGGAAATTCCTTGGGTTCATCGTCAACGCCCGAGGAATAGAGGCCAATCCCGAAAAGATCTGGACGATCAGGAATCTTCAAACTCCAAGGACCATAAAACAGGTTTAGAGTCTTAATGGGAAGGTTGCAACACTAAGCAGGTTCATCTCGAAATCAACTAACAAATGCATACCCTTCTTCGATCTGATCCGAAAAGGGAAACGAAACTTCGAATGGACTACGGAATGCGAGGGCGCATTTCAATCACTAATTCAGCATCTTTCCACACCGCCGATTCTTTCAAAGCCTGTTGATCATGAACAGCTATATCTCTATCTGACAGTATCTGAAAACGCAATCAGTGCTGCGTTAGTTCGGGAGGAAGACCGGGTGCAGAAACCGGTCTACTATGTTAGTAAAAGATTAACCGGAGCCGAGAGAAATTATCCAAGGTTAGAAAAATTGGCATACTGCCTAGTCATCACCTCGAGGAAGCTCCGTCCATATTTTCAGGCTCACCCCATCACTGTGTACACCGATCAGCCGTTACGACAAGTCCTCACACGACCTGAGATGTCTAGCAGGTTACTAAAATGGAACATTGAACCGAGTCAATTCGACATCACATATACTCCGAGAAGGGCCATACACGGTCAAGTCCTAGCATATTTCATTGTCGAATTCACTGCTCCTGAAGACTTACCTGAAACTAGCAAAACCCCCGAATACATATGGAAGCTGTATACTGATGGTGCGTCCAACGATCGGTGCTCGGGCGCAGGGGTAGTGCTTGAAACCCCTGTGGGCCGATCCATATGCTACGCTTTAAAGTTTGATTTCCATGCAACCAACAATGAAGCTGAATATGAGGCTTTGCTTACTGGGTTGAAGTTAGCCCGTGACCTAAGAATTATCGCTGTGGAAATTTACTGTGATTCCCAGTTGGTAGTATGCCAAGTTCGGGGTGAATACCAGGCCAAAGATCGAAGACTAGCTGCTTATCTAGCCCGAGTCCGGGAGATGCTTGCTCAGTTCGATTATTATACCATTTTTTACGTACCCCGAGAACACAATCAGAAAGCCGATTCGTTGGCAAAGTTGGCAAGTACAGGCGAAGCTCAACACTTGGGACTCGTTCCTGTTGAAACTTTATCCTCTCCGAGCATTGATCGAGCAGAGAATGATTTCACATTTGAAGCTACTTCCAGCAGGGAGTCGTGGATGACCCCCTACCAAGATTACATTGAGCATGGTATATTACCTGAGCGTCGAAGTGAGAAAAGACAAATTCTTTGAAAAGCTTCACGATTTGTCATTCAGAATGGAGTTATGCATCGAAGGGGATATTCTATTCCTCTTCTTCGGTGTATCGCACACGACGAAGTCAAACGAGTATTACACGATGTGCACGAAGGAGAATGTGGCGATCACACTGGGGGGCAAGCACTTGCCAAGAAAATACTCCGATATGGATATTATTGGCCTACCGTTAATCGCGATGCTATGGACTATGCCAAAAAAGTGATAAATGCCAAAAACACGCTCGGATTCCTAGAGCCCCACCTACTGAGATAACCCAAATGGTCAGTCCATGGCCATTTGCAATATGGAGGGTTGATATAATTGGTGCATTGCCTTTAGCTAAATGTGGCGCGAAGTACGCCATCGTCGCAGTTGATTACTTCACCAAATGGGCTGAAGCAGAACCTCTTGCAACAATTACGACAAAGAAAGTAATCAACTTCATGGTACGCAACATCATCTGCCGGTTTGGTCTCCCGCATACTATTATCACCGATAATGGAGCCCAATTCGACAGTGTTGAATTCAAAAACTTCTGTCAACGATTTCACATCCATAAGAAATTCTCTGCAGTAGCACACCCTCAAGCGAATGGTCAAGTTGAAGCCGTCAATAAGGTTATCAAGTCTATTTTGAAGAAACGATTGGAAAAAGCCGGGGGCAAGTGGGTTGATGAACTTCCTATGGCTCTATGGGCTTACCGAACAACTCACAAAACTACAACCGGACACACTCCATTTTCTCTATCTTATGGCTCTGAAGCTGTTATTCCAGTCGAAGTGGAAGTTCATTCTCATCGTGTGACATATTATGATCCGAAAACGAATGCCATATTACTTGCTGAATCTCTGGATCTACTCGATGAGAAGCGTGAAGAAGTTGATTTGAGGGCAGCCGCATAACGGGGACGAGTCGCTTGAATATACAATGCCAAGGTTCGACCGCAAACCTTTGAACCCGACGATCTCGTACTCAAGAGAATTTATCCGGTCCCTTCACACATGAAGCCAAATTGGGAAGGGCTGATTTCACAAAAGCTCGGAGATGGCACGATCAAGTTGTCGACCATTGACGGTCTTACTTTGCCGAGAGCTTGGAATAGCGAAAGTCTCCGCCGCTACTACACATGACAGGCTTTATTTATCTATTTTTAGTCAATTTCTTCCTTTGCATTTTATTTTTGCATTTCGAAGTTTGAATTTGTAATAAGGCAACTGATTTTGCCATGTTTCTTTCATTTCAGCAATAAAATGCCATCTCTTCGAGCCAAAGCTGTGATTCACTGAAAATGACGTATAATATCACGATGCACGGAGAGCTAAGTTCCATCATGCGGTGGGATTTATTCAAATAGGGAGTGACTGTGATACGACCGGTCACTCACTAAGTGAAACCCGAGCTCGGGGACTGAACACTACAACAACATTTATAAGGATTGATACACGACAATCCTTCTACTAACTCCAAATTCCCAGAGTGCGAATTGGAGTATAAACATCCAATAACTCGTTCCCAGAGTGCGAACGGACTCCAAATTCCCAGAGTGTGAATTGGAGTATAAACATTCAATAACTCGTTCCCAGAGATCGAACGGACTCCAAATTCCCAGAGTGTGAATTGGAGTATAAACATCCAATAACTCATTCCCAGAGCGCGAACGGACTCCAAATTCCCAGAGTGTGAATTGGAGTATAAACATCCAATAACTCGTTCCCAGTGCGCGAACGGACTCCAAATTCCCAGAGTGCGAATTGGAGTATAAACATCGAACAACTCGTTCCCAGAGCAAGAATGGACTCCAACTTCCCAGAATGCGAATTGGAGTATAAACATCAAATCCATCGTTCCCGGAGTGTGAACGAATTCCTAAAAAGCCCAAACAGGTGTGACTGACCATCTATCGGCCAACTCCAACTTCTCAGAGCATGAAGTGGAGTATAAACATAAATTACAGGTTCCCGGAGTGCGAACTCAAACATGCATGCTATCTCCAAGTTCCCAGAGTATGGATTGGAGCACATATACCAAGTCAAAATTCCCAGAGTGCGAACTGAAATATCAATACTAACTCCAAGTTCCCAGAGCGTGAAGTGGAGTATAAACATCAATTCCAGGTTCCCGGAGCGCGAACCGTGTTACAGACATCGATAACTCTCAAATTCCCATAATGCAAATCAGATTATCGATTTCAAATTATCCTAAGTCCCCAAAATGTGGACATGTGCTTAAGATTTTGTGATAAGTGTGATCAACCACCAAAATACGAATGTTGTTCCCCGAAACTTGGGGGCAAAAAAAAACTTAAGTGTTAATCGCTAACTGAAGCAGTACAATGCCCGGAGTTCAACTCATTCATCAATCACGACACGTAATTGTGTTTTTCAGACTTGGCAAATAAAAAACGAACTCTACTTAACGGTAAAAAAGGCCACAAGTACACCGGATTGAAAGCCAAACACTGCAAGCACTTAAGTAAAAGAAAAGAACAACTTCCCATTCCATCAACTAGCAAAAAGAGGTTTAATTACATGGCAAATCAAAAAATTTCGATTAAGTGGAGGCCGAATCCACATTTATACACGGCTCTAAAAGAACAAAGAAGAAGTAAAAGAATTGCTATTTACAACTACATGACAAGTCAAGAAGCTCAATCCTTCTTCTTCCGATGCTTCTTCTTTGGAGTCGAGCCGCTGGACCCACTACCCGGTTTCCTATGAGATTTCTTGCCCTTCTTTGGTTCACCTCCAGATGTGGCATAATATCAACATCTTCCTCGGAGCTGGAGGGGACAGAGATCCTTTTGGAAGGGCGAACTGAAGGCATAGGAGCTGTGACAGGTGTCTGTTCTGCAACGCTTGGGACAGTCACCGTGCCACCAGGAGAAATCACCATAAGAGAAGATAAGCTTGATGGGGCAGTGCCGCTTCCAGAAACACCAACTGTTGTCACCGTGGCCATCTCAGCACTTATCTCAGCGAAAATCTCTTCTTCTCGAGGCAACCGAGCTGCGCTGGATATGTTGGTGGTCGTCATGACAGAATTGAAAACTGGAGCAACTCCACTCATCACGAATGAAGGATCAGGAATAGGGTCAAGAGAATGACCAAGTAACTCCTCAATCTTTTGAGCATCGAATGACATCGAGCTCCCCTCTCCAATGTCACCGGCCATGGCAGCAGTTGAAATCGCTTCGTTGACAATAACTCCATGCGTAGGATACAGGACCGGGGGAACTGGGGGAACGGGCGTGACACTTTCAGTCACTGAACAAAGGAGAGCAAAAATTGCCAGTCCAGTAAGTTCTCTCATTGACTTAAAACACGAGGGAAATAATCGAAGTACCTTCCTTACCTTGCCTTGGAGCTTGAACAAGTTCGGAGATAGCAGTCTTACCAGGAGATAACCCCGGTTGATCCGGATTGTTGGCAGGAATGACTTGTGGATCAACCGCGGCGATAACTTCGGACGAACTCGAGACAGGAACTTCGATATTCTCACTGTGATGCGCAACACCCGAACCCTCGCCGATCTCGTCTACTGGATGCCAAGTTTTTCTTTCTCGATGGAGATTATCGCCTCATGAAGAATTCTCCTCTCTTCCTCGCTAAGCAAACGTGTCTCGAGCTCAAACTCGTCCAGTACTTCATTCGGACAAGACAACCTCTTGTTCTCCACTAGTTTTTTCCAGGCACTGTAGAGGAGCATAGAGTATCTCCTAGCCAGGCGAGATTTCTGTGCTCTAACACGTTGGCATTATATGTGTCCAGGAGCTCGTCAAACTCAGCCTCCATCTTGAACCTCTCCGCCTGGACTTTCTCCTCCACTTCCGTTTCCACCTCCTTAACCCTAGCGACTGCTGCATCACGCTCAGCCCGAAGAGACACGGCTTGCTCACACGCTTCTTGTGCGGCCGTATTAGCATCGTCTTTTTCCTTGCTTATGTCAGCAAACTTAGCCTTTAACTCCTCCAGTTCTTTAACTGCCGCATCCCGCTCGGCCTCAACATTTTTGTATCGATGGCCCAAGTCTTCTACTAAAGTGCAATGTGCCTGTTGCATATTTGCCATCTCAACTAATGTCTCATCAACCTTTTTTAGCGACTCAACTTCGGCCCTACGGGAGGACTCTGCCTTAGATTGAAGTATATCGACAATACGGTTCTTCTGAGCCAAGTCAGCTTCCAGTTTCTCAATAATTTTGGCCCGATCAAAGGCTGCTTTTGAAGCTTTAACGGCCGCCTTATACCATTCCTTGTACTGAGCATAGAAGTCGCGGGTATAACTAAGTGCTGTGGTCACGGCGTCTTCGTGAATTCTTTTAAGATTAGGAGGGAAAATACAAGCGTCGAAGCAAATTTTCGGGAAGTCCTTCTTCAATTAAGCAAGTCTAATAGCCCCTTCACCGGATGGTTCAATAGGAGCATCCTCCACAGCCGTGGTTGTAACAATCTCAGTCCTAAAACGATGTGACTCAGGCCTCGAAACCTGTGAAGACGGTTGCTGTCGCATAGGCTCAGATACATGAATATGGCTTCGGGGTGGTGGAGGAGAGCGAGAAGGGGAACAGTATCTCCGATCTCTGTCTGAGCGCTCTTGACTAGAGTAACTACGGGGATAATCCCTTGCATAATATTCTTGGCCATGATACCTCCGTTCGCGATCGCGATCGGAGTCTCCACGTCGAGATTCATAGTGAGACGAGGGATGATGCACTCTTCGGAGTTTGTCTAATGTAGATTGACGGCCAGACATAGCACCTGCAAAAGGGGAGCAACTCAGTTAAACACCAGGTGAAAGCAATACGATCTATGCGGAAGTCATGTAGTGTTATGAAAGTGTATGCAAATGTGCAAAACCCCCGACCAACCAGAAGTGTCGACCGCACTAACGGGTAAAAGCTCGCTTATTTCTAACGCTTCCCAGAGCTCATCCAACCCGAACTCGTGGTGGAGAGATATGTACTCCGGGATGGGAATGTCATCCAGTCCTCTAAAAGCATCTCCAGATTGACAAGGAGCAGCGTCAGAGATAGTAATTCCGGGGATCAAACGAGATACAACTACAGACTTCCGTCTCTTAAATTTAGGGACAACAGCCTTGCCTTTCTGCATCTCTTCTATTCGAGAAAGATCAGCCGCTAGCTCAGTATCCGTGGGCGTCCTTTCATCGTCGCTCGCTTCTCTTATTACTATACCGGGTTTTCTTTTTAATGTTTCTTCTTTGTCTTCGAAGACGGCTTCGCCAACCCCTCA
This sequence comes from Allium cepa, assembly GCA_030765085.1. Lineage (NCBI taxonomy): Eukaryota > Viridiplantae > Streptophyta > Magnoliopsida > Asparagales > Amaryllidaceae > Allium > Allium cepa. Next base: position 702,103,813 of record CM060939.1, read on the forward strand.
ATAACAATGCTCTGGTCCATCTCTATTAAATCCAGCATCCTTAAGTTATCGACAGTTAACACCGAGTTGATGTGCCTTAATTCGCTCGGGATCCCTTGTAAGTTCCAAACGATGCCTTTATAGTATCCACCGTAAGGCCTCGAAATGATGGCTGTAAGAAGGACAGAGAATTAGTACAAGTGTTAAGAATAGCTATTCAAGAGAGACTTGCGACACTTACGTCTAGACAGCCATCGCCTAGCAAACCCTTGGGGGCACCGAACAAAAAACCATTCGGTTTTGAAATGGCTAAGTCTAGTCCAATCCCCGGTCACGACTTGACAGTTTCTGACCGCTTCCAGAAAAGTAAAAGATGGGCTATCACCCCTACTTTTGAAGTTAAATATGTGTATAATCTCAGACGGCCGCGGCGGGCGAAAGAAACAATCCATAAATATGATGAAGGCACTGTTCAGCAACGCATGTCCGTTAGGATGAAGCTGTGAGGGAGCAATTCCTAAGAACGATAACATCTCCCTGATATACTGGTTAAATGGAGGGAGAGTTCCAGCCGCACAGGCGTGACGGTAGAAAGCAGTATACCCTTCGGGCGGATTGTGAGGTCTGTCGTCAACGCCCGGTAGCAAAACATCATCCGGGGATAAGTTACGTTTCAAGCAAATCCGGCCCAGTAAGGCTTCAGAAATACTGGACGGAATGGAGTCGATAGGATCCTCGATAAATATGGCTTCCAGCACTTCGTCCGGAGCTGGACCAACTACTTCGGGAGGAATGTCAGGAATTTCAAGCACAGGAGGAGGCGAACTCTGCACCTCTTGTTGTTGAGAGCTCGAAGATTCCATAACTAACTAACTCATCAGAAAGCAACATTAAGCACATAGAAAACCCGTTCATTCCCAGTGTAAAGTGTGTGCGGTGCAGTGTAGTGTTGTGCATTACTTAGAAGAATTCTACAGAATTAGAGAAAATTTGCAAACAGCAAGGTGTGCAAACAACAAAACTCTGAAAATCGAGACCGGAAATGACCGTCGTCGCTAACCGTCACATCCACGTCATCCAGATGCTACTGATCGATTCAAGCATAAATCCGTTATATTTTTGGTTAGGCCACAGTTCCATCAACGAGCTTCAAGAGATAGTCAAATATGCAGTCTACAGTCAAGTTCAATTATGCAAGGGAGAAGCTCGTCGGAATCAAGTATGCTGAAATTCATTAAGTTCGTCAAATTTCAGCTTGAGATCGGTCGTAGTTCAGATGTTAGAGCAAGTTAGAAGAGTTGTATTCTCTGAATTGAGGATGGTCGAATCGATCGCCTCGAATCGATACAGGTCGACTCGATGTGCTTCGTATCGATAAGAGTCGACTCGATCACTTCGTATCGACATAGGTCCCTGGAACGAAATCCATAGCATCAAGTGAAGGAGCGCTTCGAGTCCATCAGAAGAGCATTCATATCGACCCAGGAATGGAACTTCGTATCGATCGAGCTCGATACCTTCGAGTCGATCGAGCTCGATACATTCGAATCAATCGTGAAGTTATCAGTTCGAATTGATCGATACGAACCACACAAGCATCGATACGAAGCCCCGTAATCAGGATCGACTCGAACAAATTCATCCTGGATCGATACGAGACGGAGAGGAAAGAAATGCCTCAACTCTTTGTCATGCCCCATCCATCAATTCGACCCGTTTCGTTCAGATCTCACAACTCCCCAAAAATTGATTTTGGAAGAAAAATTAAGGGTGGTGGAGAATATTTCCAATTTTATCGTTCTCAGCTTGGCCTAATCCATTAGTTACCTAATTTGTTTTGATTATGATCGAAGGATTGAAGGCTAGATCGATTCGAAAGAGTGTCTTTCTCAAGCCTGGGGGATCGATACGAAGGAAAAGGCAGAGTAATAGTAAAAAGTAAAAAATGAAAGTGAGTTAAGCCTCACATATTTATATGGATCCAAGGGAGGAAAAGAGACGCTTCGCCTCCCAGTCGACCTGACCGATTGTTACCGGTCAAACACCGATCGACTCGAACGATCACTTTCAAATCCATCAAGACAGCATCAATACGAAGCTTCATCGATTCGAGGCAGTTGACAAAAGCTGAATTGAAGTCACTGTATCCCATCGATTCGAAGTACCAGCTTCACATCCATCGATTCGCAACAATTCGAAGTCTATCGATTCGAAAGATTAATTCGAATCCATCGGGAATCATCGATAAGAATGAACGCACCGCTTCGATAAGAAGAAATTACTTGTCGACCTTTTTCATCGATTCAGAAGAGGGTCGATACAAGAGGATGACCATTAACAAACATCAAGACGATGTTTTAACTCGAATTACAAATCGATTCAGGAGAGGATCGATACAGAATTCGATAACAAACTGAACTGACAACGAGTTGCAAGCATGCAACGTTAACCAAAGTCAAGGTAACACATATATGCACATATGTCTGATCTTTGACATTCACAGGGATCAAAGGCTCATCTTGTCATGATTTCGACGACAAACAGCCAATCACAATCACACAACGATCAATTACAGCAATAGAGAATACAACTTTCAACGAAACATGTCACAGTTGTCCAACGTGAGACTACAGCTTTTCAAAGAACGTCATGTTCACACAAAATGTACTTTGGGGGGCAAATGTTATCCCGCCTTTTTGGCAAGGCCGAGATACCAGGAAACTGACTGGAAAACAAGGGTTGTACATCCTTAGCATTGAATAGCTATTGGGTAACCACGGACATCGATGAATTTTGCCTAAGTCCGGATCGAGCTACAATTGATAGAACATATCAAGCAGAGCCATCAAAACCAACGTTCCAATTTTCAAGACAATCCGAGTTCGTGTGCTCAAGTTATCACCAGTGTAAAGTGGAGGAAGTAGCCCTAGGATCGAATCCATGAGCCCAGCCTTGCTTCGAATCCATCGTACGTCCTCTACTTCGAACCCCTCAAGGAAAGATACTTCAAATCCATGGCCTACTTCACTTTGTATCCTTCAGGACAAAGACCTTCGAATCCAATGGGGCAGAATACTTCGAATCCATGCGATTGATTCACATCGAATCCATCCTGTAACTTCACTTCGACTCCATCCCATGACTTGCTTCGAAACCATCCAGTTGGGAAGCCTTCGTATCGATCCACTATGGTATACCCTGATCGATACGAAGGAACAACCATTCGATCGATTCGAAGGAACGTATCTTCGAATCCACTACCTCGAATCCACTAAGTCAAGACGGCTAAAACCATGGATTCGACCCAGTAAACTCAGAGAAAAAGATGGATCGACCTGGGAAGTGCGTGCACCACGTCATCACTCACATGCGCCAACCATCGATTCGACCCTATCGATTCGATCGGGATCGATTCGAACCAAGCATAACAACCGAAAATACAATCTTGAATCGATCATAACTCAGGATCTACAAGTCCAAATGCCATGAAATTTTCACAGGAGCTTACGTACATGCTGAAAAATGTCCACACCAAATTTCACCTTGAATGGATGATTTCTTGATCGATTCGAACCCAAGTTCGAATCCATCCCAAAGTGGGCCCGGACTTCCAGAATCCGGGCGTGTGGGCCCCCTCACGTGCCAGAAGCAGTCTCCTCGGATTTTAGGCGAAATATCAGCCTCCTACACCTATAAATAGAGCCCCTGGTCATTCAGAAAGGGGATCGGAAAATTTAGAGAGAAAAAGCATGCCCGGACGCTGCCAGAATCACTCCATATCGTCATCACTGCTGCTGATTTCGAATTTAAGCCTACTATCTGTTGCACTTCGCTCTAGAACACTTGTAATCTTCAAGTATTAACCAATAAAGTGATAAAATTTCATAGTGGACGTAGGCAAATCGCCGAACCACTCTAAATTATTGTCTTCCGTGCAATTTACTTTTCTGTGACTTGAAGTTTTTGTTAGATAATCCTCATTTTCAATTTGGTTTCTTCATTTATTATCTCTTCAAAAACTTCCGAAGGGTGTTGCCCAATTTTGGTGCATACACTTATCATGAAACTCTTCTCCAAATTCAAGATTTTAATTTCAGTTTGAATCCATTTCAAACTTGTCTTTATTCAATTTCAGTGCTTATATTTCTATTATCCCTTAATTCTTATTATTACTTTTAATTCAATTAATACAACAAACAATTTCCTTAATATCATATAAAATCTATTGCTTAATAAACTTATATAAGATTCATTTACTTTTTAAATCATTTTAAAATCTTTATATAAAAAAATAACAAGTACGCTCTCTTATATATACACTCAACTCATTCTAGGGTTCTATTGACCCTATCCTTAATGAGTAATCCTACCGGAGCCAAGGTACCCACTTAACCTTTAGCTCCGATACGAAATGTAATGACCTGGGATTTTCGATCTCGAAAATTCTAGATAGTTAAGGAAAAGAAAGAAAAGAGATAGAAGAAGAAGAAACAGAAACACCAAAACATAGGTTCTCACATTCGCAGCGTTAATATTTATACAAAAGAAAACTGTACTTGTCAAATTACACTTTAATATATCAGAGTTACTACATATACACAAACACTGGACATATAAAATCAACATGTTCCAGACAAACTACAATATATTACAACGGAATACACTCCATACGTTTCTGCCATCAAGCTCGCCTCTTGAGCTCCAGAACGTCCTTACCTGAAAATCTGTAATACTCGTCTGACCTGAGCATTACATCAAAATAACACCCGGGTCAAGCTGGAAACCAGCATGAGTAAACCATTAATCCCTTAATTAATTTTAATATAAAATAATCATTAATCTTTAAAATTAAAGTTATCAACACATAACTTTAAAATAACTTAAACCATTTATCAATAATAGTTTCTAAAAACTAGTTTCAAATTTTGAATTTAAAAACTTGCTTTATATAAACTTATAAAATTCCAATTCTACTCAAATTTTGAAATCATTTAAAATTTACTAAACAAAATTTTAAATTTGACAAGCTACAAACTTATAAATCAAAATATTTAAGAAAACATTTATTAAACATCAAGTAATTCATATAAAAGTTTTAAACTAATTTAAAGTTAAAAAAACTAAGTTTTAAAATTTTTAAACCTTTAAAACCGTTTTAAAGCTTCTGTTCGGGTCGAACCCGAAGCTTACTCGGGTCAAACCCGAGTTTCCTCTTCTTTCCATTTTTTAAACTTAGATTAAAATTTTTAAGTTTAAAACTAACAGGCTAAACTCCTCTAAATTACCCGAGTATAAACTCAAGTTTCATACCCCAAAACTCGAACCTGGCTTCGAGACAACTCACAACCAAAACAACTGATACGCCAAACAGTTTCGTGCACATGCACCGCCGCCGGAGCCACCTCCGACCCTCGCTGTACCCTGTAGCACTTCACTCTATGGCACAGCAACATATTTCGGCCATCAAACTATACTCACAAACCCACGAACAAGATCAAGCCACCCAGTCGAAATCTGAACCCAAACAGCCTTCAGCAAAACTCTTCGACTCCTTAATTCCGATCACCGGAGCCATTACAACTCCAGCCATACCTGTCTTGCTTCCACGCCACCATTTCCCTGAGTATCACGCAACTCGCATCACCAGAGATGACAAAATGACCACCAACCCCTGCTTCAACAAAACTAGGGTTAAAATTTAACCCGACCACCGATGACGCCACAATGCACGATCACCTCAACCACCATTTTTTCCAAGCACCCTGATCGTTAATCTAGCTTCAGATGAAACTCGACCACTCGAATACCTCCGATCACCAGAAAATGATCAAGATCCATTTTCCAGACAATCCCAAAATTTACATTCAAGTCAATATTAAAAATTTGGATTTTTGTTTTAAAAATCCTATCTTTCAAATATGATTCGAGATGTATACTTGAATCAATATAATATAACATTTGATTTATCACATTATTTAAGTTTTCAACTGTTTTTTGTTATTTACAGGAAATTCCCAAACTGGTTTTTAAACTAAATTGATTTTTTTGAAACTCAAAGCTTCAAAGTGATTAGATGGGAAGTTTTGAATTTTGGTTCGTTTTAAAATCTTTGTAATCTAAAAAGAACAGAGAAGCACAGACACCAGACATGCATATTCAAATGCATTCGTATACACAGATTTTTATACTTCTATATACACATACATACAAAACAATCATCATAGGAAAATTTCACAAGAAATCAATTATTTACCTACTTAAACTTTAATTAAAAAGTTTACTAACCTTAATATAACCTGAATAGGAAACATAGTAAAGAACTCTGATTTGGACTTCCTTTATCCAAAACCGCAGCTTGTTTGATTGCTTGATGTTTTGAATCTTAGATTTGTTTGCTTCACGTCTGAGATTTGTCCTTTGATCTTGATCAGTGCTTGATTTGCAATTTGAAACCAAAGCTTGGTTGATCTGAACTTAGTTTTATTTACAGATTTTACTTCTTCTCTGGTTTTGTATTCATATTTACAGCTTGCCCTTTTTATTCTGTTTAATTTAAATATATGGAAAAAAAGAATAGAGAAGAAATGATGACATATTTATATAACCTTGGTTTAATTTTAAATATTTATTTTTGAAGACAAATGACACTTGTTATCATTAGTTTACAAATGTTTATTCCTTATATTCATAGTTTTACAAGTGTCATTTATTATTTAAATTATGTTTAAGTCCTTGTTTTTAATTAAATTTGTAACTTTGTTCTAAACCCTTTCATTTAATTAATTTATGAATCATTTTTTTTCAAATGTTTATATATATATTATAAGAAAATGCATTATGTTTACAATGTATATTAAATCTTATTTAATTTCAAAGATGTGTGTGTGTATATATATAAACTAAAACTTTGTATTTATTCTTGTTTTATATTCAAATCAATGCTTTCAAATTATTTTACATATAATACACACACCTATATTTCCTGTGTATGTATAACATAAAATTTCAAAGTTTACACATATCTATTAATATATATATATATATTAATTTACTATAGGATTCATCATGTTGATTCAACAATTATTATAGTTTTCAAATCCACTTATATATATACACACACAAACATTCCTAATTATCAGAATGTTTTTATCCAAATAAAATTAGTTAATTGTCCAATTAACAGATGTCCAAAAATCCGGGTTATCACATTCCTCCCTTCTTCGAATCTTTTAGTCCTCGAAAAGGAACGGAGCCAGATTTATTAAAATGCTTAATATCAGTTAAAATATCTCTTTGCACATTGTTAAAACACTTGAAAATCTATATAATATTGTCAAAATAGTTTTATGAAAATACCATTTTATAACTCGATGTTTCAACAAGTCCATCCTCGTTCTTACAGAAATTCGGTCATACATTGATCAGGCGTAGGACTGAAAATCTATAAGTACTTGGTAAACCCGTTTCAACACCTAGTAAAAATACTTGGAAAATAATTTTATTGAAAATATAGAAAACATTTTAGAAAATAGAGGAAATATCTTTGGTGAAAATGCTCTGGAAGTCATCACCTCCATCCATGGTCGCAGTTAACCTGATGGTTACGTTGCCTTCCCGGCAAAATCCATAGATAACTATAGGCACTCCGCGCCCCTTGATTTCGCCATGGAATCCGCTACAGATCGCAGCTACAACCGGGGTTACGTTGTTATCACAACAAAACCCATATAATTGTAGGCCTTAACGCCCTCGAATTCCGCTGCCAAAAAAATGAATCTTCTCCACTCCCACATAGTCGCAGTCTACAGATGTAAAATCAAACATAGAATGTTGGCTCTCAGTGGCACACACGACTTCCGCTATAATCTATAGTAGATCGCAGTGACATCGAGTTAAACTGTCATCACAGCATAACCCAGATGTCTCTGTAGGCATCAGCGCCCACAACTTTCGCTACACACTACACATAATCCTCAGGAACTAGTTTGTCCGGACTCCTCACAGGATCAACTTTAGAACCCCCATTAGGGTTCAAGGCAGTACCACCCTGTGGCACTCCTGAGAAGTTCATTTCAAGGGAGCGCCTTTTTTCCAGAGCCATTTTCAAAACACTTTATACTATATACATATAGTATCTTCCAAATCATACACCCAGTATGAATCTCATATAAATCTCCTTTTTCAAAATCGATTATCCCAAAATCAATAATTATCAAACTAAGCTTTCCAAATTCCAATATTGATTTTACCCAAAAATCAAAAAGCCTTTCCAAATCCAAAGGTTCCAAAAACCTTTTCTCAAAATCATTCTCATAAGATCCTTTACACACACACACACGCATATATATATATATATATAACTTTAAAAACCTTTGGATCACTTCAAACTTGTATAAATTCCCTTTTATACTTCAAACACTTTCAAAAATCTTTTCCTTCCAGCAATAGATTCAACAAGGGGAGATTTATCTTATATAACAAAGATATATAACTTTGTTTATTCTAAATCAAATTTCAAATTTGATTACTCTATAAAGTCACTTACCAAATTACTTACTTTCATAAAGTAAATTTTTACCATATAAATACCCAATTTCCACTTCATCATATATTTCACAAAATATACCTTTCATTTCAAAAATCATTTCACATTTCTTATCCACAAATTCCCAGTATCAGTTTCATTCAAACCCGTACGATGTACACATATCATCCGTACGCTATACCAATCTGATCGCTCACTCGATCACACAATTTTACTTCTGAACTAGTATCGTCCACCCGACTTCCTAGTGCGGACTCAGATCCGGTTTCTTGATCAGAAACCGTCATTCTCCTTGCATAGTCATAACTATAATAGAGAATATCCAGAACCAATCAACAACCCATATCTAGGTTCGCCGTCGAAAATCGAGTGAAAAACCCCAACTCGGATCAATGTAACTATCTTGAAATTTTATGCTCGAATTTGGATCAAATCACTATGCGAATAGAATAATATACGTACATCCTACGTATCAATCTTTATTGATTATTAGCCAAATCAATTCTTCTTTCTATTCACATTTCCTTCAATTCCTATTTACTTATTCACATTTGTTTCAATCCCATCAATTCAATTTAAATTTCCACTTCCATTTAAATTGACTCAATTCCAATTTAAATAACTTCAATTTCAACTGAAATTGATTTATCCCTAATTCAAGTTGAATTAATTCTCAATTTATTTCCAATTTCAAATCAAATTCCAGTTTTAAACCTATTCAACATTAATCACAATTCCAAATTATTCAAATCAATTTGGATTAATTTCAAATTGAACCCATTTCAATTTTGAATCAATTCCAGTTTGAATTAATCCCAATTCATTTAAATTTAAACTCATTCAACTTCAATTTCATTTCAAATTTTTCATTTGAATTTTTAAACTAATACATCTTCAATCATAATTCCAATTAATTCAAATCAAATCCAATTTGAACTAATTTAATTTAAATCTCAACTTTAAACCATTTCGAATTGTATAAATTCGAGTTAAATTTCCAAATGTTCATTTAATCCTTTAAATTAAATCAACTTATGTCTTTAAACCATTTAATTCTGAATCCAAATTCCATTTTTAACCTATTTCAAAGTTCAAATAATAATAATCCAAATCCTTTTTAAACAACTAAATCTTTGAAATTCAATTTAGCACCAAATTTCAATTTTGAAACCAGCCCTTTGAAGTTTTATCTTAAACATTCAAATCTTAAGTCCAAAATGATTCCATTTTATCTTAATAATGGATATATACCATACCCCTTTCTTCGTTTATTTAAACAAATCCAATTTCAGCTTAAAGATTACTAATAATAACAGGATGGTATCATTAAAATTATTTTGAAACATCCATCCACTTCTAATTTCTAGATCTCAAACCCATTTTGAGATCACACAACTCCCAATTCAAATTAACCCTTTTAACTTCCCATGTTAAATCCTAATTTCATCTTGAAATTTCCTATTCAGGTTGTACGTTAAATTATTTAACTTTCCAAAGTTAAATCAATTTACTTAATCCAACCAACCTTACAAATTTGAATTCCCACTTCAAATTTTAAACTTCACATTAATAATCTTCTCACTTATAAGTTCAAAAAAACTTAACACTTTTGGTATCTCATCTCATTCCAAATTTAAAACTCAACGTTTAGAGTTTATTTCAAACCATCTTTGATATTAGGTATATCCACACATATATACATATTTACTTCTTGGCCTACCAAACCAAATTTTAAAATTTAAACCACCTTTGGTTTTAATTCAAAACAAATTTCTTTAAATTTTCAAACAACTCTTGTTTGAAATATGTCCCTTTCATTCAAATACATTAAATAATATTATATATTATTTCTTTATCACTTTGAAACAATTTTCAAATTTCTGAACCTAGATTTAAAACTTTACAATTTAAATCATCTTCAGTTCCAATTTATAAGTCATACTTACCCAAATGTTTTACTTCCTTAAAACATTTCATTTTGCTTACTCACTAACACATAGTTCATTATTAAACAAAACAATCATTTATAATAATACCCAAGGAAACCAATTCATTATTATCTTATCCTGAAACTCTACTCCAAATTCAAGATTTTAAATTCAGTTTGAATCCATTTCAAACTTGTCTTTATTCAATTTCAGTGGTTGTATTTCTATTACTCCTTAATTCTTATTATTACTTTTAATTCAATAATACAACAACCAATTTCCTTAATATAATAGAAAATCTATTGCTTAATAAACTTATATAATATTCATTTACTTTTGAAATCATTTTAAAACCTTTATATAAGAAAATAACAAGTATGCTCTCTTATATATATACACTCAACTCATTCTAGGGTTCTATTGACCCAATCCTTAATGAGTAATCCCACCAGAGCCAAGGTTCCCACTTAACCTTCATCTCTGATACCAAATGTAACAACCCGGGATTTTCGATCCCGAAAATTCCAGATAGTTAAGGAAAAGGAAGAAAAGAGATAGAAGAAGAAGAAGAAACAGAAACACCAAAACACAGATTCTCACATTCGCAGCGGACAAAATATAATATCAAATAATAATAGTTATACAAAGGAAAACTATACTTGTCAAATTACACTTTAATACATCAGAGTTACTATATATACAAAAACACTGGATAGATCCAACCAACATGTTCCGAACAAACTACAATATATTCTAACGGAATACACTCCATACGTTCCTGCCATCAAGCCTGCCTCCTGAGCTCTGGAACGTCCTTACCTGAAAATCTGTAATACTCGGTCTGATCTGAGCATTACATCAAAGTAACACCTAGGTTAGGCTGGAAACCAGCATGAGTAAACTCATATATCAAGAAATTCCAATACAAAGAATTTAATTAAAACCCGGGGTAACTTGTACCAATTTAAAAATTCACAATTTGTTATAGACATCACTTATTTCACTCACAAATTTTCTAAGTACCAAAACTTAAATTAAATAGTCCAATTCACTTAAATCATTCATTCCAGCTTATTGATTTCACATATCAATCTATAAAGAATCGAAGTGGTTTCAGGTATTTACTAATACACGACTCCGGTCTCTTTGAATCCAATGTCATCTAAACCCAAGTTATTCAATTAAATACAATTCAATTTTAATTACCGAATAACACTTTTACACAACAATTCATAATTGATAGGTAATAACATTATCACTCACTACAAGAAAACATACTATCAACAGCATCCAATATCAGCGTTTCTCCTTCAAATGCGGTCATAGAATTTCTGGAGGGAAAATGTTTCCGTCCCAAATGCTGAGGAAAACCTAATTATCATTTGCCGCCTGCTTTTTCCCACTTTCCCCAATTAATTCTATCGCTCTTTCATTTCGTTACCGCCTTCACAACCCAGAGCAAATTAAGTCTCTCTTCCAATCACCGAAGTTTCCCTTCGTCACTGCCCTCATCGTTCATGCATCTTCCTTCACCTCTCTTTCGATGTCGACTCTGAAACGTCACTGCTAGCTGCTCATCTCGGGTACATGTTTCAACTAATCGTCGATTTTTTTTCTTCAACTAATCATTTCTGTCGATGCCTTTTACATACAGTCGGATTAGGATTCACAACCGGATTTCATTTCAACTAATCGTCTCCATCTCAGGTACAAAGGGCACCTCAGATCGACTTTGTATGTAGGTTTGAAGTTTATAAAAAACCTTTCCAAGAAAGTATTGAATTCGAAATTCAATAAACGTTTATACCCTAAAATCGATTTGTTTGATTCCGTAGCCACTAAAAATGCTTACGAGTGTATATTGACTGCCTTGTCAAAGCCTGGTGGAGGTGAATTTGGGAAATATTATAGCTTGCCAACACTTAGTGATCCTAGAATTGGTGAGTTTGATTTGCTTATTGACTAGTGAATTCATTTTCTAAACTTACTTATCCTGCTATTATTTCTTACTAAAAATTTAAAACAAATGCAGACCGGTTGCCTTACTCAATAAGGATTCTGTTGGAATCGGCAATCAGGAATTATGATGGGTTTCAAGTGACGGAGAAGGACGTGGAGAAGATTTTGGATTGGGAGAATACTGCTCCTAAACAAGTGGAGATTCCTTTTAAGCCTGCCAGAGTTTTGCTTCAGGTGTTAATCTGTGATTTTTTGGAAGTTAGTTATGTTGTATTTGGGAATCTGGACTTACACCCTTTTTACTCTACTTGATGCTTGATAGCGAGTAAAGGGATATATAAGGTAGAACCCTGCTTATAGCGCAGAACCGTAGTAGGAAGGCTTTCATCTAACCTTCCCCTTTTTAGGTTTACAAATTAATTTCTATTACTGAAGTTAGGTTTATAACTTCTGAACTGCCCTCGCAACAACAAAAGGGTGAAGGATTATTCTTTTATTTTTCTGTTGGATCTTATGCGATGCTATACATCCGAGCTTGTAAAATAGAAGATGCTTTTAACAAAAGGAACTGTTTTCTGTCTTTAATGTATTTTTATGTTGAATACTTGCTTCTTTCGTAATGAATAATAAAATGCTACTTAAATACATAGTAGTTGACTTATTTACACTATGATATGTAAGGTGTATAATTTATGTAACTTGGTTGGCATGCCTTGCACATATGCTGAATATTTATTTACTTAGCTGTCCTTCCTTTTTTGTTTAACAGGATTTCACGGGTGTTCCAGCTGTTGTTGATCTCGCATGCATGCGTGATGCAATGAACAGACTTGGTGGTGATTCAAATAAAATCAACCCTTTAGTAAGTGTTTTAACCTTATTTTGCTTCTAAGGAATGAAAAATCTGATCCAATCACCATAACATTAAACTTTATTTGTACAATTATTAAATACGTGTTCAAATTGGCTGAGCGCATATTTTGAGAGCTCAATCAATATTTGTTAAGACTATAGATTCAAATAGGCCGTGAATATTTTTTATTTTTTTCAAAGAAGTTATTGTTGATTTTCTTAGGCAAAGATGTTTGATGTCTTCCTTATTAATTTTATATGCACCTAAAACTTAACAAAGCAACATAAGTGTGCACTTATAGTGGACTTCTTTTTCTGTACACAATATTTAGGGAAAGACATAATAACACATTACAAAGATGAGTTTTTGTTGCGCTCTATTATTTAACATGATGTGATTGTGTTCGAATTAGTCGACTGTATTTGATAAGAAGCCCATTTGAATTTCAGTTAGATTACTTTAGTCGGTGAAAAGAAAACAATGAAGGCTTATCATTCTTATTTTTAAATTTTGAAAGATGGCTGTCATTTTACTTAAAGTAAAATGGTTTTTCATTTTTTTTTTTAAAAAATGAAGCACTTTGTCATATTTTTAACATATTACTCGCTAATATACTGTATGATTTTGTTCAATATACTATAACCCTATTTTGTATCACATACGTTAAGTTATCATTTTATTTCATATATTAGTTATAACATTTTTGTTTCTTGCTTTGTAGCAAGATAGCAGCTTCACATAAATTGTACAAACCACCCATGTTCCACCTCACCCTTTAATCGCAAGAAGCAAGAAAGCATGTAAAGAGTGCTCTCGAGAATTCCGGCAAAGCAAAGAGAGTGCGTAAGAAATGAAGGAATATTAGGAGTAGAAATTCTACTTTATTGCAATCTTATGCTTACATTTTCTAACTAGAAGTATCCTTTGTGCTAAACTATGTTCTATCTCTCAGGTTTTTCTGAAGATTTTTTTGATAGATTTGAAGCATTAAAGTTTGTTTGGGTTACATACTACATTATGCAACGTAATTGATAGGTTTTGATAGATTTTCTGCTATTTATTTCTTTATACTGATTTAAAATAAACTCTACTCTACATACTACATTATGCAACGTAATTCAACAAGCTCAAATAAAATTTTAGTAGGCTATTTCAAATGAAGTGCTTGAATTATAAGGTATCATTGTGCAATTTAATGGTTCATTTGTATTATGCAACAATGAGTGTAGTTGTATTTATTTAATTAGAACTACAGTAAGTGCTAATCCTATTACTTGAATAGTTCATGGAAAGACTTCTAGAGTAGTACACATATGTTTGTAATGCTCAACTACAGTAAGTGCTAATCCTGTTGCCTCAACTCCACGATGCGCGTTCTCACATCCATCTCCACTCAGTAGCGAAGCTATCTCATAGCAGCCACTGTAGCAACAACAGCCATACTACAAAACCAATGTTTGATGGACTGGTGCTTTCAACTCGAACATGCTGTACTTAGCCTCACTTTATTAGAGGATCGGAATGGCTAGGTCTACTCTCAGGTGAATGTTATACATGTTGTACTTAGCATATTTTTAATCTTTAACTCTTTTTGCTTCTTTTTTTAGGCGCTTCATAGCTTTAGAAATAATTATATTTATTCTTCCTCTTAATACCGTCTCTATTGAATTTATTGCTCTATTTAGATTTAGGTGTACATAGTTTAGCTCATATACGACTATTTTTACGTTACTCATTCCTCTCCCAAAAGAGCCATTTACCCTACATGATCTTCTGCTTCCTTAAGAAAGATGTCTTTAAATATATAACTATACACTTATGTTTTCCTATGTATTTAGCTATAAAACTATATATAAAGATCGTTTGTGTTACAAGTTGTAATTTATTTATGTTAGAATTACTGTAAATATCTATTTATGATCATTATTTTCTTCTGCCTGCAACCACTGCATGTACCTAAATTTGGTAACGTGGATAGTGATAACATCCTATACACATTATACCAATTGAAAAAAGCATGTCAGCTCTAATGACCTGAGAAAAATCCCAATGTTACATGTCTTGGATATTCCCTACTTAATTTGAATTGAGAGCAAACAATAACTATGAGTCTAGTGATGAGAATAAATTAATCAAGTTTTATAAACATCTGACTAAATTAAATAAATTTGTAGAATTTAGCCAAGTTTAATAAAAAATTAATTATGTTAATCTAGTCTACAGAGAGATTTTGAACTTAATGCTGAATCTTCAAAGTGATTTCCATCAAAGCTAACTTTGGATTCTATTTAATTGGTTTTAGGAAATTAGTGTGAACTTGCACACAGTTCATTATATAGCATTGATAGGTAGTAACATTATAATTTGGATTATTAGTGTAGTATAATGTCCTTCCATGTTACTGAACACATACTCTAATATCATATGTTTTTTCCTAGAGTACTTTCAATTATTTAATAAGTATATCTTAAACAACCCAAACCATTTTTATTCAATTAAAACTATAATTAAATTTGGCATTGAACTGTTGAGCTTCATATATATAATTTTTTATATAGAAATATGACTTAATTTGGAGTAAATGTTGGGAGTACATGTTACTTTTTCTTTCTTTTTTGGTTGCTCCCTGGTAAAGGAAAGCTTATGAAATATCTCTCAGTTTATTATGTGAACTGATCCTTGCCATGTTGAAAAATAACAAAACTTGGAGTATCTTTGTTCATATGTAAATGAAATATATTGTTTTATAGGTTTTATTGTGCTATGGTCCATACAGTAATATTCATCAAAAGCAAAGAATTTCTAAACTAGCATATGACATAAGTTTAATTTCCTTGCAATCCATAAACCATCTTTTCATGGGTATTATGTCTCAATCGTTATAGTTGAAACTAGTTTGACGTTGCAAGTTTAAACGATCTCTCATTGATTGTTTGGAAAATTTTCGCCCCTTTCATGAAAATTCGTAAGCATTTCTTTTTACGGTATGATGAAGTAAATATCATTTGTGATCTTGACACCAAAGTGGAAGAGATATTTTATCAATGGTATTTGATTATTTGGAAACTAAATACTTTAAACTGTAAAACTACCCTCTTAAATAATAATTCTTTTTTTCTTCCCTTCATAAAACAGATGTGATATTTAGACTAGTTTTATTCATGGTGCTCGGCAAGTAGGGAGCATGAACTTTCCTCTGGGAGTAATCGGGTCCCCTCTCAAGATGGTACCTATCGTTATCCTTTAAACCTGCACATAAAATATGCAAGCATATGTACAAATTGCATTTATTTATTTATTTATTTTTACTTTATTAATTTATTATTTATTAATTTATTTGGACGGTCATAGATACTACAACATTAAAAGCTAGTTAGACAAATGCCGCTGTTGGGACTGCTCCTCACACCTCTGGTGAGTGCTTCTGCAGTTGCTAAGCTGGTTGTTAGAGCAGCAACAGATCTTGTCTTCCCTCCTGGTGTAGTCAATGTGTACAACATCCTCCGCTTCAGCCAGCAGCTTAACTGAGCTTCTCTAACTTCTATACATTTTTCTTTTATTGTCTGCTTGTTGCAGTTTTAGTTAATAATAATTCTTTTTGATTTTTGAAAATGATATGACCATCTATTGGACAAGTTTGGTATAGCACATCGGACTATTGCTTTTAGCAACACATGAAAAAGCAAAAAAAGCAATATGTACGTAGCAAGTACCTTATTAATGGCTCTATATCATCCTAACAGCCAATATCTTCTTTATTTTGATTGTGATGCACTGCCTCAAGAACATGTAATCTTGGTTCACCAATCTGTATTCTCACAACATTTTAAATAGTTGAAAAGCCAAATTTGTTTACTTATAGAGGTCCTACCATGCTTTCTACCACTCTTTACGTTGTCTTTGCTTTTAAGGAGCTTTAATTGGGATTGGTTCATTAATCTACAAAGAATCCTCTTAAATTCCCACTCAATATCTTTTCTCATCGTTGTTGGTGTTTGATAGTGAGAAATAAGGGTTTAGATGCCTTAGATGCTAACGTTGATCGAATGCAATTTATAACTGATAGATTAATTGTTCTTAACAAGCCATTAATTTATAACTGAATGGAATTCATAAACGATAAATGAATTAAGTGTTTGATGCCTCAAATAGCAATAAGTGTTTAGTCTATGCACTTGTATTATATTTGTTGCATGTTTGGGAGCTAGTAGATATCAACTGTAAACGTTATATTTATTAAAATTTGATATATGCATTAGTTTTCCTATTAATATCAATTCTTTTACACATATTTTGAATGGTCTGAACTCAAATTAGCAAAACTGAAAATGGTATAAACATTCATTTGT
Organism: Allium cepa; assembly: GCA_030765085.1. NCBI lineage: Eukaryota > Viridiplantae > Streptophyta > Magnoliopsida > Asparagales > Amaryllidaceae > Allium > Allium cepa. The sequence continues at coordinate 702,121,426 of CM060939.1, forward strand.
CATATTAATTGTCCTATTAATTCCAGATAGCATAACTAATTAGGGGATGCCAACAAACTTTCAATTCATTCTGCAAGAGAAACTTAGACTTAACACCATTTCTGAAATGGACTAAACTCAAACTAGAAAAACTTCAAATGGATTTTGGAAAATAGTTGTGCATTGCCAAGTAATATCATTATTTCTTTTTGACACAGGTCAGGTTTTTGACACAGGTCAGGTTTGCTTGCTTATGAGCAAAGAAAAAGGTAAATAACATTCTTAATCCTCCACAATTATGAAGCAGGCAAGTGATATATTATTTACACTTGAATATTACATCATTTGTCCAAATAATTGGATCCCACATCACCATGATTGTGCCTTTGAGCCGTTCCTCGTTAGTATTTTCAATTAGGATTTATTATCTACCACTTTTTGCATGTTGGATATATAAAGTTTACTCTCAAGAATAACAACCATTAAACATTTACTTTGTCTAATAGTCTGCATCAAGCCAAGCTGTTTGGAAGGGGAGTTTGACTTTGATCCCCTAATGTCCCAAACTAACATGTCCATTAAATTAATTTGAAGTAGAAGTACTCCTATTTTCTGGAAAAGGAGTAACACCATTCAGTCTTGTTCGTTTTGATTTGCTACTTTTATTTTTGATTTGAGTCACTAGATTACTCCATACATGATTTTCAATGACGTCATCTTATTGAGTGTCTTAAATTCAAAGAGGATTTGGCCGTTTCTTGTCTTCCTAGTATTTTTCTGTCCCATGGTGTTGATTCTGCTGTCATCTACTTCTATTGACTTATAATTTTCATTCATTACGTCTTCACTTTTTAGGCAGAAGTCCATGTCTTTATGAGTTTGTTCAATGCTTCTATGACTAGTGCTGGGCTGAGTTGAACGGACAGTTGGCTGTGTGTTGACCTCAGTTGATATTTCAGGGCCAAGATTGGGATTACTGGGATTTCAGGGCCAAGTTGATTTTTAATGCGAAAGCTATTTCAGTTGATTAATGTTAACTACAGGTTTGCTGTTTAAGCTTTATGTTCTTAACTATCAATTATTAAATTTAAAGAATGATTACTATTTTAATGTCATAAATTAAATGTAGGTTGTGTTATTAAAGTTGCTATGTTGAATTTGGTATAGTTATCGGGACATTGATGGTAAAGACTAAGCCTGTTCATGCCAATTATATGTTGAGCCAAGTTAGGATTTCAAAACACTGTATAAATTAGGGCTCTGTGGAGCATTGAAAGCATCTCACACAAGCACAACGTCAAATTAGCCTTCCAAAAAATTAACGTACTTTTTTACCTGCTTGCTTTTATTTTATATATAAATAGTTTGGTTTCAAAGTTGGTGATCTTCCACTAATCAGTCATGATGAATTAAATATTCCACAGTTTAAGAACTTGCCTTCTTACTTATGTCTCAGAGCTACTGCAAGCCTGCAAATTGCTTGGTTGGATCATGAATAACTGCTGCAACTTGCGGACGCGTTGTGATTCTATGACAGTTGACTTAGAGTTTTCATGCAACTTAGGGTCTATGACCATATTATATTTCATTTTCTTGCCGATATTTTAGGTTATGAACTATGTACAATATTGTATTGTTGCTGCCTGCCTTGTTGAACTTTGTACTATATGTATTATTGTTGAACTGGGGAGTGAGTACTATCTGAATTGGATTACATATGGTATTATGTATTATTGTTGAACTGGGGAGTGAGTACTATCTGAATTGAATTGTACTATATGTATTATTGTTAAACTGGGGAGTGAGTACTATTTGAACTGAATTGCACAAAGTATTGTAATTGTAATGTACTGAGTATAGAGCATTTTCTGAATTCTTTGGAAAAAAAATGCATATCCCTACGACAGCGTTAATACATTGCTGTCAATTCATTGGAAAAAAATGCATATCCCTACGACAGCGTTTATACATTGCTGTCAATTCATTGGGAAAAAAATGCATATCCCTACGACAGCGTTTATACATTGCAGTAGAAAACTATTAACAGCGTTTATACCTTGCAGTAGAAAAATTATTAACAGCGTTTAATAAACGCTGTAGAAAGTTGGTTTTTGACAGCGTTTATATTTTTGCAGTTAAAACTTTAGGGTCAACGACAACATGTCGTTATACAGCATTTTTAAAAACGCTGTGAAAACTTTTAACAGCGTTTTTCAAACTCTGTTAAAAGTCTTTTTTGTTGTAGTGACTGTCCATCCAACATATCATATCACAAAGCAGTTCATATCAGAGATATCAACCAATCCAAAGCACCTATCATCATTCAATCATTCATAAGCTAGATTGGTCACTTCCATTAATTACATTAATTTATGATCCTCTAATTACTCTCATTAGTTAATTATTCTTAAATTTCATTTAATAATTAACCTTTAATTTAATTACATTCATTAATCAACCTTGATTAATCACAATCAGAAATTAACTTTCCTTAATTACTCCTTAAATTAAACTAACTCCTTGATTAACTATGTTAATTAATCCTTTAATTACACTGAGTAATTATCACTTAATTTCTTCCATCAAGTAATTATCCTTTAATTACTTTCCATCAATTAATTTCCTTTTAATTAATTACATCCAGTAATTATCCACTAATTACTTCACTAAGTAATTACACCTCATTAATTACCTTAAGTAGTTATACTTAACCCAATGTGACGCCCCACCTCTATACCCACGCTAGCCAAGAACACTACGGTGTAGTGCTGTCAACTAGCGCGGAGAATAAGGCTGTTGAGGAGCGACCATCTGTGTAATTTCTTATCACACGGTGGCTATAAAATGATCTTCGGAAACAAATATAGAAGTAAGCATAACATGCGAATCAATCACAGATATCCATATCACAAAGGCGGAAAGAGATATGAATATATATCACAAAAAGTGTACATCAGAGTAGTGGTCTAAAAAGATCCACGATAATACAAAAGAATAGCAACGCGTGCTATACAAAAGAATACAACTATGAGTCTATATCTCAAGTGTAAACAACAAAAGCTGCTAATCTAAACAAATAGCCAAAAGTCTGAGTAGTGAATCACTGGGGGAGGAGTCAAGCAGTAGCACCTGTAACATCTCGGCCTGACCCGAGTATTATTTATAAGAAAATAATAAACGGATCAGTCTAGCTATAAATATCAGATGACATGATATAAAATAAAAGATATGGCATAAACATAAAATATCCATACTGACATACTACTATAAGTATGCAATTAATGATCAACAGGAGATCAACCGATAAGAGATAAATCAATATCACAAGAATCTTCTCAAAGATCCAAAGAGGGCATCATACCCTAAACTTGTACTCATGACAAGTCAAAGAGATAAATTCCAGAAATCAACACAAGAAATCCAGAAATCATAAAAAGGGAAAGAGGCCTATCACATGACGGTCCGAAGACCATGGGGAGCTACCCCATATGGATGAGTCTGAGTCACCCGAATGAGGTCAAGGCTAACCAAAAAGCAAAAAGGTATGTGTGAGTGGAATCACACAAGTGGTGTCTAGCCTAACCTTGCAATGAAAGAGACATCGCGCAATTGCTAGTCTAATTCATAAAGCGATCATCAAGATCAACGAGAAGTGTCAATTACACTAAGCTAGTAAATATAGAAGTTTATCTTCATGTCCCATAACCACTTGCTTAACTTAAATATTTACGAACAAACTGTAAATCTTCACTAATAAAATTGTCACAAGAGGTTCAATCGAACAAGTCCAAGAATTAACCGACGAAGTGAACGCAAGCGTTTCATACCACTTGTTTTACTAAGTCGTTTAATTAGATTTCTCATCCGAGTGAGGTAAAGGCTTGTATATACTAATAGATTGGAAAACGGTTTAAGAAAAGAGCTTTGTTATTAAAAATAGAGTTGAAATCATTTTGTTGAAAGAGTTTTGATATTTACTACTAGTATTGAAACCTTTATATTATAAAGTGACAAATCACAGAAGCGATTGTAGAAACAATCAATCACAAAGGTCACATTCGAAGATGTGATAAAAATCCAAGGAAATCAGCTCAGCAAGTTCTGTTGAATATTTTTCAGATAAGATCCCCTACGGAGGGGGGGTCCAGGGGGGGTGGCAACCCCCCAAGGTGGGGGTGCGGGGGCAACGCCACCGCTTACGGGGTTCGACCTGCCCGGTCAGGTCGCGGGGGTCCAGGGGGCAGCGCCCCCGGCGGGGTGCGGGGCAGCGCCCCATCCAAAACGGTACGACTTAGTGAAGACAAAATGAGGTCTAACGACCTAAGGGGAATAGGGTCGAGCGACCTAATGGTTGCGACCTAGGGGTCTAAGGAGTCAAGCGACCTAGCTGGAGCAACCCTATGGTCATGCGACCTAACTGAACTCGCGACTTAATGGTGTGAAAGGCGTGCGACCTAATGTGTTACGACCTAAGGGTCGAGCGACTTAGTGGAACAAGGTCATACGACCTAATACTTGTAGTAGGGTTGGGCGACCTAATGGAGTAAACGGTCGAGCGACCTAACAAGTTATAGGTCATGCGACCTAGTGGGTTAACGGCCTAACGACCTAAAAACCCGCGACCTAAGGGTCGAACGACCTAAATGGTCCAGCGACCTAGCACTAAACAAGGCCGAGCGACCTAATGGTACCCGCGACCTAGAGATCAAGCGACCTAGGGATGAAATGGCCAGAGGATATAGGCGAGCGACCTACGACCCACCTACCCACGACCTACGACCTAAGCTCAAACGCGAGCTGCGAGCTACGAGCTAGCGACCTAGCGAAGTGAGAGAGAGCGAGCGACCTACGACCTAAGGTCCATACGACCTATGACCTAACACCAAACAAGCATTTAGATGGCCCAGCGACCTATGGTACTAACTCGCGAGCGACCTAAGTCCTAGGTCGTGAGCGACCTAACTGCGAGTGAGCAAAAATGGCCAGAGCCAAAGCAGAGCGACCTAACGGCCATACGACCTACGACCTAAGGTCCTGAGCGACCTAACTCCGAAAACACGAAAATGGCCAGAACGACCTAGGGGTTAACTCGTACGCGACCTACGACCTAAGGTCCACACGACCTAACTCCGAGCGAGCTAAAAACGGCCAGAACGACCTAAATGCAGAAATTTCACCCAAACACCAAAAATCGGAGTTTTTCGCCAATCCAATCCAAACCAAAAGCAAATATGCATGCTAAAGTGATAGGGAATCATTCCCAACAGTCCAAGATAGATATAGACTAGATTTGTGAGATAAAAATCTCACCTTTGCTCCAAAACCCAATGAAAATGAAGAACAAAGCTTGAAAGCAAATGGAGAAGCAACCACAAGCTTGAATCTGATGTCTTCTTCTTGAATTTGGAGTTGAATGTTGGAGTTGCAATAAAACAAAGACTTTGGAGTTTTAATTTCTCATTCCATTCACCATTTTTGTTGAAGCTTTAGTGTTAGGAAATGAAATGAAGCAATGAAGAAGAAGGGGGGTGGAACTTGGGCCTAATGGGCTAAAAGTCCAAACCAAAGGCTCGAGTGAAAAAGTGGTGAAATTCCACTAACCCCAAACATATCAATGTTTATACTTAGAAGATTGCAAACGATGTTTCGAACTCAATGGAAGTGGTCTCGAGTCCTAATTTGACCATTTGCAAAAAGTAGCTTCGGACCAAAATCCGATTAACGATAAAATATTTAAATAAAATATTTAAATATAAAAATCGATAAATATGCGGGTTGTTACAGACTCCCCTCCTTAAAGAAATTGCGTCCTCGCAATATATAAGGTGGAAATAAGAAGTAACAACCATAAAAGCATATTAATACTAAAGAAATTTGATATTAGAAGTTCACCTCAAAGAGCAGGAGTAAGCAAGTCCGGATGTGTTCGCTCGATGAATTCTCTGGATTCCCAAGAGCAATCCTTAGGATTTGTAGACCATTGAACCCTCACAAGCGAAACATCTTTATTTCGAAGTCGTTTACCCTCTGAAGCAATAATTCGAATAGGATGCTGATCATAAGTTAAATTCGGCGAAACTTCAATTTCTTCCACAACAGCAGGCTCAAAAATGGAATCGGAATCCTGAAGGCATTTCCGTAATTGAGAAACGTGAAACATGTCGTGCATAGCAGAAAACTGAGCCGGTAATGCAAGGCGACAAGCCATGGAATCTATACGTACGGTGATAGGGAATGGCCCAATATATTGAGGCGCTAATCTTTCCCTATCAACGGGAACGTACAACACCTATCATAGGTGAAACACGAGTAAAAATTCTGGACCTAAAACCAGCTTCTCACCGACCTTAAGCCAACAAGAAGGAGATTGGCATAGCATTCCCTAGAGTGCCTCGAAGAATGCCATACCAATACTAGATTGGAAGCTATGATTATAGGAAAATTCAATAAGAGAAATATGATTTTCCCAACTTCCACAAAAATCAAGCACACAACACGAAGAAGGTCTTCCAGAGTTTGGTTCACACGCTCTACTTGTCCATCGGACTGGGGTAATAAGCGATGCTTAAATTAAGCTTCGTTTCTAAAGCTTTTTGAAGACACTTCCAAAAATCCACTAGTAAACAATGGATCACTATCGCTATCGATAGAAGTAGGAACTCCATGTAATTTAACATCTCCTTTAACAAAGAGTTTGGGCCAAAAGAGGAACGGTTCGGTTAATCCGAACGGGGAATAAAATGGACGGATTTAGTAAGTCTATTTACTATAACCCATAAGCTATCATGACCCGAACGGGAACGGGGAAAGACATCTATAAAATCCATGGGGATTTGGTCTTACTTCCAAATTGGAATTTCTAAAGGTTGCATTAACCCACCAGGCCTTTAGTGTAGGGCCTTGACAAGATGGCGAGTCATACAACACTTAACAAAGTTAGCGATATCAGATTTCATTCACTCCAAATAATAAAGTCGCTTCATATCTACGTACACTTTACTACTTCTAGGATGAATGGTAAGTTTGGAACGATGTGAATCTTCAAAAATATATTGACGAAGATCACAAATATTTGGTACGATAAGTCTACCAAACTTTTAAATGTCGCCACGAAAATCAATATCGAAGTCTTTCTAACTTTCAATAATAATTTTATCCCTACAACGTTGGCTAAGAAGAGCCAATTCAGAATCTAGCCCTCTGAGCTACAAGAATGCAGTCTAAAAAGAATAAGGAACCTCTAGACTACATAAAACAAGGGATGCATATAAACCGGATTTCGCGATCTCGAATCTCTCAAGTGAATAGAGTCTCGAGATCGTTCCATTCAGATATCACCATAGAAAACAACTACTTGTTGCTTACGACTAGTGCATTGGCAACAAGATTTCCCCTTTCAGGGAGTATATATAGAATATCAAGATCATAAGATGCAAGAAATTCGAGCCAACATGGTTGACGCAACTTAATTATGAGAAATAGATATCCCAATGATTTATAATTGAGGTAGAGAACAAATTTCTCCACCAAAGACGATGATGCCAAATATTGAAAGCAAAATCAATAGCCGCGAGTACCAGATCATAAGTGGCATTCCTAGTCTCGATCGGCCTTAAAGATTTAGAAGCAAAAGTGATTGCACGTTCTCTTCGGGAATCACAAGAATAAGAATATTGAAAAGAAGGAATTTTGTCCTCTTTCCCAAAAAGCTAAAACTTTAAAAATCACAATTACCTTTATCGAAAAATTTATATTTTACAAGTCAATTTATTGTGTCTGATTGTCTCATCAAAGCGTTTAGGAAATCCCTATCGATAGCGTTGATCAAGTGCATCGACCAGAAATCTTAAAACACTAAATGGGCAATACAACACAAAATTACCTTTTTATAGGAATTTAAAATATCTTCTTAAAAGATTTGTAAAATTTTAAATTTCTATTTTCATCCAAAATTAATAAATACAAGATTGGAATTATTGAGATATCCATAGAATACTTGATTTATAAAATGGATGAAATAAACTGGATAAACTGAATGACACAATATGTCATTCATATAAATCATAATGAGTGCGGAATGCGGTATGTGGAAGGCTAACTTCCGCAACTCGTAGTGATTGAAATTCGGTGGCAAGGTCAAACTAGAAAGACCTTAACACCACTTAAAAGGTTGCTTAGGTAATGATCCTAAGACAAACTCAAAAATATCGGAGAATTCTCAACCGATATGAATGAGAGAGATATCTCTTTATTTAACACGTGAACTTAAAGAATAAAATGATGCCATCGATTTGAAATCGAAATCACAAAGGAAAAATATGAATCTGCTTAACAGATTGAAAATGTCGAAAAAGGAATTGTCCATTCGGAACAATTGGATATGGGCTTCAAAGTGATTAAGCCAATCCTTTCACGCAAATCAATTCCGAAACCTAAGCAATGCACAATACGCAAATCGGTTCGGAAAGAAAAATCACATGTAATAATTTTCGATATCAATAAAAAGCAAGTAGAGTGTTGCAGATCCACTAATCTGGATTCGCAATCCTCAAAGAAGTCATCAAGCCCAAAACATAAAAAGAAAGAAAATCATTAAGTTCTTCTGATAAATAAAAATGATGAGGGAAACCCATATCAAAAAGAACTCGAATCGGATAATCGAAAACAAATGAAATCAAGGATTAAATAAGAAATACCTTGACCCAGAGAAGTTTCGTTAGAAGCATTTAGTTTTCCTTCTCTCCTGCTAGGTCGCTTGGGACATGTAGACAAGTAATGGCCCGAGCCTTTACAATAGCGGCAATAGAGAGGTTCTGGGCAATTGATTACATAATGGTCTGTGGAACCACAATTGTAACATCGTTTACGACTAGAGGTAGGTCGCTTGGCTACTGAAGTTCCTGGTTCCACCCTCTTCTTTCTTAAAAGTATGGGGCAGACAGAAATATGATGACTGGCATCTTTGCAATAGCGACAAAAGAGTGGCTTAGGACATTCCTTTGCATAGAGGTCCTTAGAATTACAATTGTAGCATCCTCCACAATTAAGGATTGGAGTCTTTGCTCCAAAAATAGGTTGCTTCACCTTCTTATCGGGATGAGGGCTTTTGAATTTAATACGCCTCTTCTTGGAAATCCCAATATCACTATCAATCCCTCTATCAGCCTCTTTTTCTTGTAGCATGATATCTACAAGTTGGTCGAAAGGAACTTCTAGTTTCAGAGGTAAAACCATTTCGGGATCCTTATCCAAAGCACAGATAAACCTTTGATTCTGAGCAAGATCCAAAAGTTGTTGGGCAGACATGAATGCGCCATCCAGAGAAGGGCAACTGGATTGACCAGTGCTAGGACTGCTAGAACTAACCATTTCTCTTCCTTAAGAAAGAAAGAAGGAAGAAGAAGAAGGTTATTCACAAAATGAATATCAAGCAATCTTGATAGATAAAACAAGGAATCATAAAGAAAATAGGATGAATCGGTACGAAGACTCGAATTAAATCCTAAGGCACAACTCCTAAGAAAGACTTAGGACATGATCCTTGTTAAATTATTCTACAATGTTCCGAAGTTTGGCTCTGATACCAAGCTGTGACGCCCCACCTCTATACCCACGCTAGCCAAGAACACTACGGTGTAGTGCTGTCAACTAGCGCGGAGAATAAGGCTGTTGAGGAGCGACCATCCTTGTAATTTCTTATCACACGGTGGCTATAAAATGATCTTCGGAAACAAATATAGAAGTAAGCATAACATGCGAATCAATCACAAATATCCATATCACAAAGGCGGAAAGAGATATGAATATATATCACAAAAAGTGTACATCAGAGTAGTGGTCTAAAAAGATCCACGATAATACAAAAGAATAGCAACGCATGCTATACAAAAGAATACAACTATGAGTCTATATCTCAAGTGTAAACAACAAAAGCTGCTAATCTAAACAAGTAGCCAAAAGTCTGAGTAGTGAATCACTGGGGGAGGAGTCAAGCAGTAGCACCTGTAACATCTCGGCCTGACCCGAGTATTATTTATAAGAAAATAATAAACGGATCAGTCTAGCTATAAATATCAGATGACATGATATAAAATAAAAGATATGGCATAAACATAAAATATCCATACTGACATACTACTATAAGTATGCAATTAATGATCAACAGGAGATCAACCGATAAGAGATAAATCAATATCACAAGAATCTTCTCAAAGATCCAAAGAGGGCATCATACCCTAAACTTGTACTCATGACAAGTCAAAGAGATAAATTCCAGAAATCAACACAAGAAATCCAGAAATCATAAAAAGGGAAAGAGGCCTATCACATGACGGTCCGAAGACCATGGGGAGCTACCCCATATGGATGAGTCTGAGTCACCCGAATGAGGTCAAGGCTAACCAAAAAGCAAAAAGGCATGTGTGAGTGGAATCACACAAGTGGTGTCTAGCCTAACCTTGCAATGAAAGAGACATCGCGCAATTGCTAGTCTAATTCATAAAGCGATCATCAAGATCAACGAGAAGTGTCAATTACACTAAGCTAGTAAATATAGAAGTTTAGCTTCATGTCCCATAACCACTTGCTTAACTTAAATATTTACGAACAAACTGTAAATCTTCACTAATAAAATTGTCACAAGAGGTTCAATCGAACAAGTCTAAGAATTAACCGACGAAGTGAATGCAAGCGTTTCATACCACTTGTTTTACTAAGTCGTTTAATTAGATTTCTCATCCGAGTGAGGTAAAGGCTTGTATATACTAATAGATTGGAAAACGGTTTAAGAAAAGAGCTTTGTTATTAAAAATAGAGTTGAAATCATTTTGTTGAAAGAGTTTTGATATTTACTACTAGTATTGAAACCTTTATATTATAAAGTGACAAATCACAGAAGCGATTGTAGAAACAATCAATCACAAAGGTCACATTCGAAGATGTGATAAAAATCCAAGGAAATCAGCTCAGCAAGTTCTGTTGAATATTTTTCAGATAAGATCCCCTACGGAGGGGGGGTCCAGGGGGGTGGCAACCCCCCAAGGTGGGGGTGCGGGGGCAACGCCACCGCTTACGGGGTTCGACCTGCCCGGTCAGGTCGCGAGGGTCCAGGGGGCAGCGCCCCCGGCGGGGTGCGGGGCAGCGCCCCATCCAAAACGGTACGACTTAGTGAAGACAAAATGAGGTCTAACGACCTAAGGGGAATAGGGTCGAGCGACCTAATGGTTGCGACCTAGGGGTCTAAGGAGTCAAGCGACCTAGCTGGAGCAACCCTATGGTCATGCGACCTAACTGAACTCACGACTTAATGGTGTGAAAGGCGTGCGACCTAATGTGTTACGACCTAAGGGTCGAGCGACTTAGTGGAACAAGGTCATACGACCTAATACTTGTAGTAGGGTTGGGCGACCTAATGGAGTAAACGGTCGAGCGACCTAACAAGTTATAGGTCATGCGACCTAGTGGGTTAACGGCCTAACGACCTAACGACCTAAAAACCCACGACCTAAGGGTCGAACGACCTAAATGGTCCAACGACCTAGCACTAAACAAGGCCGAGCGACCTAATGGTACCCGCGACCTAGAGGTCAAGCGACCTAGGGATGAAATGGCCAGAGGATATAGGCGAGCGACCTACGACCCACCTACCCACGACCTACGACCTAAGCTCAAACGCGAGCTGCGAGCTACGAGCTAGCGACCTAGCGAAGTGAGAGAGAGCGAGCGACCTACGACCTAAGGTCCATACGACCTATGACCTAACACCGAACAAGCATTTAGATGGCCCAGCGACCTATGGTACTAACTCGCGAGCGACCTAAGTCCTAGGTCGTGAGCGACCTAACTGCGAGTGAGCAAAAATGGCCAGAGCCAAAGCAGAGCGACCTAACGGCCATACGACCTACAACCTAAGGTCCTGAGCGACCTAACTCCGAAAACACGAAAATGGCCAGAACGACCTAGGGGTTAACTCGTACGCGACCTACGACCTAAGGTCCACACGACCTAACTCCGAGCGAGCTAAAAACGGCCAGAACGACCTAAATGCAGAAATTTCACCCAAACACCAAAAATCGGAGTTTTTCGCCAATCCAATCCAAACCAAAAGCAAATATGCATGCTAAAGTGATAGGGAATCATTCCCAACAGTCCAAGATAGATATAGACTAGATTTGTGAGATAAAAATCTCACCTTTGCTCCAAAACCCAATGAAAATGAAGAACAAAGCTTGAAAGCAAATGGAGAAGCAACCACAAGCTTGAATCTGATGTCTTCTTCTTGAATTTGGAGTTGAATGTTGGAGTTGCAATAAAACAAAGACTTTGGAGTTTTAATTTCTCATTCCATTCACCATTTTTGTTGAAGCTTTAGTGTTAGGAAATGAAATGAAGCAATGAAGAAGAAGGGGGGTGGAACTTGGGCCTAATGGGCTAAAAGTCCAAACCAAAGGCTCGAGTGAAAAAGTGGTGAAATTCCACTAACCCCAAACATATCAATGTTTATACTTAGAAGATTGCAAACGATGTTTCGAACTCAATGGAAGTGGTCTCGGGTCCTAATTTGACCATTTGCAAAAAGTAGCTTCGGACCAAAATCCGATTAACGATAAAATATTTAAATAAAATATTTAAATATAAAAATCGATAAATATGCGGGTTGTTACACCCAACATCAAATGATTACCTTTAATTAATTAAACTTAATTAATTAACTAGAATTAACCACATTAACATAATTAATTACACAAATTAATTAATCTTTACCCATCTATATTAATTACATTAATCCTTAATTAATTAATCAAATTAATTATCTTACAATCACCTACATTGGTTAATTATCCTTTAATTAATCACACTTATTAAATTAACTAATCCCTTGATTAGTTTCCTTAATCAATCAATCCTTAATTAATTACTCTATGTAATTAATCTCCAGTTACTTCCATTAGGTAATTTCCCTTCAATAAATTACTTTATCAAGTAATTATCTCATTTGTTAATTATCCTTAATTAATTAACTTTTAAATCATTAATTAATTCATCCTTAATTTACTCAAGACCTTAATTAATCACTTTAATTCATTTCGTTTAGTAGTTATTTTTAAGTTAATTAATTTACCCTTAATTTATTTACATCATTTATCTTTAAATTATCTTTATTTAATTAAATTATAATTAAGTTTAATATAAAATAATCATTAATCTTTAAAATTAAAGTTATCAACACATAACTTTAAAATAACTTAAACCATTTATCAATAATAGTTTCTAAAAACTAGTTTCAAATTTTGAATTAAAAAACTTGCTTTATATAAACTTTTAGAATTCCATTTCTACTCAAATTTTGAAATCACTTAAAATTTACTAAACAAAATTTTAAATTTGACAAGCTTCAAACTTCTAAATCAAAATGTTTAAGAAAACATTTATTAAACATCAAGTAATTCATATAAAAGTTTTAAACTAATTTAAATTTTAAAAAAACAAGTTTTAAAACTTTTAAACCTTTAAAACTGTTTTAAAGCTTCTACTTCGGGTCGAACCCGAAGCTTATTCGGGTCAAAACCCGAGTTTCCTCTTCTTCCCTTTTTTTTAACTTAGATTAAAAATTTTAAGTTTAAAACTAACAGGTTAAACTCCTCTAAATTACCCGAGTATAAAATCGAGTTTCATACCCCAAAACCCAAACCTGGCTTCGAGACAACTCACAACCAAAACAACTGATACGCCAAACAACTCCGTGCATATGCACCACTACCGGAGCGACCTCCGACCCTCGTCGTACCCTCCGGCACTTCACTCTATGACACATCAACACATTTCGACCATCAAACTATACTCACAAGCCCACGAACGAGATCAAGCTACCCAGTCGAAATCTGAACCCAAACAACCTTCAGCAAAACTCTTCGACTCCTTGATCCCGATCACCGGAGCCATTACAACTCCGGCCATACCGTGCCTTGCTTCCATGCTGCCATTTCCCTGAGTATCACGCAACTAACATCACCAGAGACGTTGAAATACCACCAACCCCTGCTTCAACAAAACTTGGGTTTAAAACTTAACCCGACTACCGATAACGCCGCAGTGAACGATCGCCTCAACCATCATTTTTGCCAAGCACCCTGATCGTCAATCTAGCTTCAGAGAAAACTCCACCACTCAAATACCTCCGATCACCAGAAAATGATCAAGATCCATTTTCCAGACAACCTCAAAATTTACATTCAATTCAATATTAAAAATTTGGATTTTTGTTTTAAAAATCCTATCTTTCAAAGATGATTCGAGATATATACTTGAATCAATATAATACAACATTTGATTTATCACATTATTTAAGTTTTCAACTGTGTTTTCTTGTTTACAGGAAATTCCCTAACTTAAAATACTTAAAACATGTTTCCAAAATCTTGGTAGTGTTTAAACTAAATTGATTTGTTTGAAACTCAAAGCTTCAAAGTGATTAGATGGGAAGTTTTGAATTTTGGTTCATTTTAAAATCTCTATAATCTAAAAAGAACAGAGAAGCACATACATCAGACATGCATATTCAAATGCATTCATGTACACAGATTTTTATACTTCTATATACGCATACATACAAAACAATCATCACATAAAATTTTCACAAGCAATCCATTATTTACCTACTTAAACTTTAATTAAAAAGTTTACTCACCTTAATATAACCTGAATAGGAAACATAGTAAAGAACTCTAATATGGACTTCCTTTATCCAAAACTGCAGCTTGTTTGATTTCTTGATGTTTTGAATCTTGGATTTGTTTGCTTCAGGTCTGAGATTTGTCCTTTGATCTTGATGAGTGCTTGACTTGCAATTTGAAACCAAAGCTTGGTTGATCAGAGCTTAGTTTTATTTACAGATTTTACTTCTTCTCAGGTTTTGTATTCAGATTTATAGCTTGCCCTTTTTATTTTGTGTAATTTAAATATAAGGAAAAAAAGAATAGAGAAGAAATGATGATATATTTATATAACTTGGTTTAATTTTAAATATTTATTTTTGAAGACAAATGACACCTGTTATCATTAGTTTACCAATGTTTATTCCTTATATTCATAGTTTTACAAATGTCATTTATTATTTAAATTATGTTTAAGCCTTGTTTTTAATTAAATTTATAACTTTGTTTTAAACCCTTTCATTTAATTAATTTATGAATCATTTTTTTTCTTTTCAAATGTTTATATATATTCTAAAAAATTATATTATGTTTACAATGTATATTAAATCTTATTTAATTTCAAAGATATGTATATATATATATAAACTAAAACTTTGTATTTATTCTTGTTTTTATATTCAAATCAACGCTTTCAAATTATTTTACATATATATACACACCTATATTTCCTGTGTATGTATATACATAAAATTTCAAAGTTTACACATATATATTAATATATTTATTAATTTACTATAGGATCCATCATGTTGATTCAACAATTATTATAGTTTTCAAATCCACTTATATATATATATTCAGACATTCCTAATTATCAAAATGTTTTTATCCAAATAAAATTAATTAATTGTCTAATTAATAGATGTCCAAAAATCTAGGTTATCACAAGACTCCTCCAAAATTGGCTAGTGAAAAGTGGACCTCCGTTATTAATGATGCTAAAAGGAACTCCATGCAACCTAACAATCTCCCTCATGTATAGTGTCAAAAAAGTCGTCGCAGTTCTCGTACTCCTAATCGGAACAAAATGAGCACATTTGGTCAAGCAGTCGATTATGACCCAAATACCATCATTCCCCTTCTTACTCCTAAGTAGTCCATCAATGAAATCCAAAGAAACACTCTTCCACTTTTACTACGATATATCTAATAGCTACAACAATCCTCCTGGCTTCTTATGCTTCGCCTTCACCCTTTGGAAAGTCATATATCTGGCAGCATACTCTGTCACGAGCCTCTTCATACCAGACTAATAAAATACTCTTTTATGTCATAGTACATTTTTTCTCCACCGAGATGGTGGTCATCATAGAATGATGAGACTCGACCAGTACTATGTCAGTCATAACCATAATGAGAGGAACACATAATCTACCATATCTCTGTAACCACCCCTTTGAGTCAATGGTATAGTTCCTTAAATGACTCAACTTCACTCCTCTACCAAGCTTCTCGAAAATATCCAATAACTCCTTATTATGCTTTTGACTTAACCTAATGCGGTCCATACGTGTAGGCTGTACATTCACAGCTGCTAACAATCCGGAAATGATTTCCGTCGATGGTCAAAAATCAAACTAGAAATGAACTCCAAGTGCTTTCACTCTAAGAATATAGGACTTAACACCACATTGTACTCAAGCATTGATTACAACATTATCGTTGCCTGGTGTAACAACCCACCTTGTTGGATGGTTTAAATCAACAATAAACCACACATGTCTAATTCACACCTTTCAAAAGGATGGATTGTTAATGGGGTAAATAAGGGATAAAAGAAAAGAAGGAAAAATAAAACACAGAATCTCACAGTGGAATGACAAAATATAATAATCAAATAAACAGTTCATGAAGCTGTTTTACAAATAACATGTGATTACACTTTTACAATTCAAATCAGAGTTATACATACAATAAGAATAAACAAATAATGCAGTGGAATGCATGATGTAGTGGAATAATTAATAATAAACAATTATGATATACTCAATCTTCGTATTTGTCCTTCAAAAAATAAAATGGTCTTCAATACACTGAAAAAGCTCAGACTGACCCGAGCGTAATGAAAAAAAAACACTTGATTCAAAACTAAAAGATCCTATGTAAGTCAATTAATTTAAAATGAAATGTGAGTGCAATGGCTTTGGAGATGTTACGAGATTTTCCATCTCCTATCAAGTGTACAACGTAAATATAATTATTGAAAGATTTCAAATAATTTGAGGTATCAATTTTAACCACTTTAATTAAAAAAATTCGAAGTTTAACTTAAACCTTAAGTAATTCAATTCCAATACATAATCCAAATTCAAGAATTTATATGGATATATATATCATTTCAACCAGTACGAAAAATCAACATTTTCAAATAAGTGAAAACCGTTTGGGTTTATCATTTCAACCCATAACGATTTTCCCATAATCTATAAGATTGTTCGAGTATGTATCATTTCAACCCATAGTGAACTTGAAATATTATAATGATTTAAAATACAACATCCATTCATCCAATATCAAGAATGAAACATCCATCACAATAATTATCCAAACCAATCAATAAATATCAATTTAGAATTGATAATCAATAACAGGTATTTAACTGGCAATTTATATTCAATAATAAAAATAATAATGATTTAATTCAAATAAATTCAAATTAACCGAGATGACGATTTAAAATATATTAAACAGCCATAAACAAATTTATATCATATCATAAATTTAATTTAACAAACACAAGAAATTTTAGAAGTTGTAAGTGGGTTAAAACACTCACTCTTGAATTTAAATTGAATTTAAATCCAATTAAGGGTCCAAATTCATCTAGTCTTAAATTCATCCAAACCAGCGTCAAAATGTTCGAAATATCAATGCGGTCCCAACGCAAGAAACCGCGTGTCAATTGGACCACGTATGCGGAAGTTACGCTAACTAGAAGTTGTACGATATATAATATAAATCGAATAAAATAAAATAATTAAGAATACACGTCACCGTAACACCCCAGGCACAAACCCTAGCTACCATTCACGAGCGTACCCAGCTCCACACGCCGCCACACAAACCCTACCGACCACGCCCCCAGAGCCTACCACGACCACGCCGACCACCATCTGAGGCCTCACCGACCTCTATGACCAACCCACTACAACCCTCGCCTTGATCGTGCGCAACACAAGGAGCAGTCGCCACCAAACATTTAAGACCAAATCGAATTAAACCCGACGATCTGACCATCAACACCCCTTACAACCAACGCCCATGAACTCCATTCGCCAATCTCAACCGAACGGTACCTTAAATTGACGATTAGGGCAAGCGGATCGTGGCTCGATGAGCGGCCGTGATTTATTCCTCAATTTCTGGAGAAACAGTGGTTTAAATTGGAAAATGGTTTATGGTTCTGAGATGCGCTCATTGAGAGCTTCAAATCGATATATAATTCAATATAGTTTGAGGAGTTTGATTTTCAATTTGATTTTTGATTTGGATTTGCAATTTGGAAATTAGGGTTTACAGCCATTGGAAAGAGAGAAGAAAATGGAATTGTACGTACTAAAATCAAAAATAAGAAATGACCTAGATTTTATAACGAGGTATTTAGAGGCAGATCGGAAAAATAGAATGAATGGACCAGATTGATTTGGATTGAAACGATAAACGACCCGAAAATCTGTCACCGGAACGAAAATGGGTCAACCCTTATATCAAAATAGATGTTTTCAATATTTTTAAACTCAATGGAACATGTTTCAGGTCCTAATTCCATCGTATGAAGAAGTTATGTTAAAATTAGCTTATTTCAAACTGATTTTAATTAAATTGATTTCTAGGCGTTTCGAGTCTGTACGATCAAATGACAAGTCCGATTGCTACGAAACTTGAAATCCAACAACAGTTCACTGTTACGGATCTGATGAAACTGGTTTCGTCGAAATTCGAGATAGCTGATTGTAATGATCCGAAATTTTCGATCCCGAAAATTTCAGATAGTTATGAAAAAGAAGAAAGAGATATATTGTAACGACCCAGGATTTTTAGTAATTAAAATTTGAATATTTAATTAATTTTAAATATTAATAAGTGAATTTATTGGTCGAATAAATTTTATTTTGAATAATTGGATTTAATTGGATAATTAAATCAATAATTTAATATGTTAAATTATAGAAATAATTGAAAATTGAGTTAAATATGATTGTAAATGATTTGAAAATTTTTATTTTATCATATTGGAGTTAGAATGATATTTTAGAACTTTTAAAATCGAATTAAAAGTTTATTTGTGAAAATTGAATATTTTAATATTAAAATCGACTAGTGAAAATAGTCAATTTTTGAACAGTCTCAGAATTGAACGAAACTAGTTCCATTGGATCCGTAATAGTTAGTTATTACCGGATTTCAATTTTCGTAGCAATCGGAGTTATCGTTTGATCGTGGCAGCTCGAAACGCATCGATTTATTTTTAATATTAATTTGGCGAGTTAAAATAGCCATTTTTCAAACAGTCTCGGATTTCGACGAAACCAGTTTCATCGGATCCGTAATGTGATATTATTGTAAGGTTTCAAATTTCGTGTCAATTGGATTTACCGTTTGTCCGGTACAAATTAAAACGCCTAGAAAATCGTTTAAATCGGTTTAATTTAAATTGAACGTTTATTGCCAAAACTCGCACAGATGTACGAATTAGCTTTCGAAACCTGTTCCACTGTGTCCGGAACGCGGGGTAAACCCTAGAAACGCTGGTTACGGCGCGTGAATCGGAGTTCGGAATTTCCGGAATGAATAGTGTTTCGTTCGTTTTGTTATAAATAGCCCATTATTCTCAAGAAAATAAAAAAATAATAATAATAAACCCTAACCCTAGCCAGCCGCCACCCCCTTTCACCAACGGCCAGAAAAGTTCGACCTTCCCCCTCATTTATCTCCTCATCCATCGACATTTACCAAAAACTTTCAACTAGAGAATTGTAGAGGGGAACGAGCTCGACGTGTTCAACGGTGGAGATGTGATTTGGAGCGACGTGGTGGGAGTCACGGGGCTCGAATGGCCGGCCGTTCACCTTCGTGCGCGCGTATGAGGAAGTGGCCGAGCTCAGCCCTGCTTTGGCCGGTGGTAGAGGGTGCGAAGGCGGTCGTTGTGGTATTCTCTGATCGTCACGAAGTGAAGTGTGGTGGTCGCGATAAATGGTGGAAGGTGGCGGCCATGTTGGGTTCTCTTGCGTGAATTGCCTGTAGGGTTAACGTGAGGGAGAAGGAGATGTTGGACGGCCAGGATGCAAGGGCAGTGGATCCTACCGCCTGGATTTAGCTTAGGTTTAAAAATTTAAGTTTTTTTGTAATTTATATAAATAAAAATCGTGTAACTTATAAAATTCATAACTTTTTCATACGAGGTCGAAAACGCGCGAAACAAGAAACGTTGGAATCGTATGGACGAGCACTACGCGATAGAATTGGATTAGAGTCGTTTGGAGTTAGTGAGAATTTCGGGTAAAATTAAACGTCCGTTTAATTTTATTCGAAATAAATCGCTAAAGCGAAATTGAAATCAAGGTGAGAACTTCTCACTCAATCGAATCAGTTTCGATTTTTATTTTAAAATAGTTAGATTTAAAATATTTGAAAGTATGTTTGAATGATGATTGTTATCTATTGATTGTTAAAATAGACATTATGCGCCGTTAGTAAGCGGATGTTATTTATTAAAAACATATACCGCGAATATTTCATAAACAGTGAAATTGGTATTATATATAATAGCAATATATATATATTGGCATATGTATATATTGGAGTTGTTGATTCCCCGCATTTTTTAGCGGATGAGACCCTATTGCGCCGTCTATTAAGCGGATAATATTTTAAATCTCATATACCGCGATAATTCCGTACTGGAGCGGAATTGGTATTGTGCTAATGTTTGTGGATGCAGGAAAACAGGTTGGAGGGATCCAACTAGATTCTTCAACAGTATTTATTTGATTTCGGATATTTTGATATTTGATGGACTATCATATCGATATATGATATCGTTGTTGTCGTGATTGACTATTTGGTGTGTAGCATCATTGAACCAAATTTTGGGATTTTAAAATGATTTTAAAGTGATTTTTGAAAGAAAACGTTTATAAATTTTTTTGGAATTTATCCATTTTAAATAAATAAACGTTATAATTTTTAATGTTATAAAGATTATGAATTTTTGAGAAATATAGTAAAAGGCTGATTTTTGAAAATATGGGGTTAATGGTTTTATAAAATAGTTTCATCGGGATTTTTGAAATTATTATAAAGAGTTGAAAATATAGGATTTATGAAATTTAATTATTTTATAAATCAAAATGATGAAATTATAAAAGAGATTAAAGATGTTTTAAAATAATAGTATAAATTGATTTTATAAAGGATTTATAAATTGATATTTATAAATTAAAACATTTGAATTATAAAACGAGTTTTTATAAGTGTTTGAATGGAGTGAAAATGGATTGCATAAGTGAATGAAATTTATAAAATTATAAATGGTGAAGTTATAAATGAAATTTATAAATAGTAAGATTTATAAATTTTGTGAAGTTATTAAAGAATATATTTGGATAAATAATTGAATCTTATAAGTTATAAGATTTATAATTATGAAGTTTAAAAGAACGATTTTGTAAAATAATCGTTTTATAAGCATTTAACTTATAATATGGACTTTTAGTTCATAATTGAGATATAAATCGAATAGGTTAATAAAGGAATTTATAAAGGAAGTAGTTGTAAAATAAATAGAAATGGAATTTATAAACGTTGTTTATAAATTCGTAAACAACTTATTTTGATAAGTAAATTGTTGAAACCTATTTATGGAGTTATATTCACGTTTTTGACTGTGAATAAATCCTTTAAAATGAAATGTATAGAAATGATGAAATTGATTAACGTAGTATATTCACGTTTTTGAATAGTGAATAATATGTTAAAGTTTTTTTTAGATTTGATGTTTAAATAGAATTAAAACGATCTAACGATGTTTTAAAATGTGTTGAGATTCGAAACCATAGATTTCAACATTTATTGTTGAAATAGACGTTTTCGAGAAATAGAAGGAAATGGTGGATATAACACTGTTGTTATAGTAAATGATTTCCGAAAGGAAATGTTTTGTTTAGTATTGGGATTTATATATCTATCTTAAATTCGAATCCCTATACTAGTGATTTTTGGTTGTCGTAACGATGTTTTACGCAACATTCGTTTTGGCCCAAATAAATATGTTTAAGAGAATGATTTCCTTAAAGAATGAAATATATACTTAATTTCGATTTAAGTATATTGAATATTTTCCAAGTGTTGAAAATAAATGGATTAAGAATTACTTATTAAATAAGTATGGAAATGTTTTCCAATATAAAGTGAATATTTAGAGAATTTATCTTTTTGAAGATAAATTGAAATGAATAATTGAAATCGTATATGCATGGATATTGTGAAATATAAATTCACTATGGAATTTATGAATAGAAAGGGAAGTTGTTTAAAAATAAATATTGATTTATTTTTGAAGTGTGAAGTTATATATCTTGTAAAGATATTTTGGAAAATAAATAATTTGGAAAATTATTTGAAAACTGGTGATGTGTGCATATCCATTGATAGTTCAATAACCGACTATCAATATTTCCCTTTGAATGGGAATTTGATGTGATTTGTTTGAATGTGAATGCCACACTTATTTTTTGAATAATCACACACTATTCGGGTTAACCGGGAAAGGACCATGGGGTCGTATAACCCATTCCGAATATGTGATACGTCGTTATAAATTGCATTTGAAGACCGGTGTTGAAGACCGGGTATTTGTGAAAGCGATAGGATGACCTATCGATTGTCTCTGCACTGGGTAGCTCCTGGTATAGAGATTCCCTAAGTGATGGGAAATTCGATCGGGATTGTGAATACCCGGATTGCAAGGGCTTCATGAGAAGTGCCTTCGGTTTTGTTCGAGCCCGGAACAGACTTGTATGGATTGTATGTCTGACATTACAAACTGAGATATAAAGCAGATTTCTTTCAAATATATTTCTGTTGGTGGCGGAGAATTTATTCTCTTTGCTTAACACCCTTCTCTGAGACGTACGAGCTCAGAGGTTATGTAGTTGAAGGTTATCAGCGATATATTCCCAATTTGGTAATGTGACATGCTGAGTGTTGCTGTAAATGATCATTGTGTTGATTATTTGTGATAGGATCATTTGTTTGATCGTCTATCTTGGTGATCATTTCTATGATCATTTGTTGACCCAAAGCATGGCTTTTGTATAAAGTATGTTTTTGTGGACGTGACTTCGTCGAGCCTCACACCCCGTGAATGGTCAAAACAGGAAAGATGCGGCAAGGTTATGAGGGGTAGCGCCCTTTAGGATATGTGCATTTCCTTCTGGAAAAGGGTGGTATCATGGTATGGAGCCCAGATACTTACTCATGTTGAAAACACTTTATGATTGTGTGAATTGATTGCGAGCGCTCGAGTGAAAAGTCCCAAAGGACCGGAGGATGGCATATTCGGTCAGTTGTTACTCAGTTAGGGGTAACCCGGCCTTGTGTTGGTAGAGATCCGGTTTGGTTCTCGGGGATGTCTATCCAGAGGCATTCTCATGTGGCAATGGGAAGTTCCTTGGCCTGATCATTCGTTGGAAATCCAAAGAAACAATACGAGACTTGTACGGTTTTAGTTGTAGAACTTGCCATCTAATATGGTAGCTATAGTAAGCATACTATAATGGTACCTATGCTGGCTAAGATTTATATTCTACTTTTGAAATGTTTACTACACTATGCACTAGTAATAATATCAAATGTTTTCTTTTAATGCGTATCAAGCATCTTTGACTATCATAAGGAGAAATCTCCTCCAAGTCTGCGTTTGCATTGTGTGTGTGGCGGGAGGTCTTATGGTAGTCTCATTTTTAAAAGCATTGCGAATTGACTTTAAAAATATTCCTCTATTTTGTTTTTAAAGATAAATAAACTGTTTTGAGTTCTCACACCAGTCACATGACTGACTCGGAGTTTATTGTTTTCCTTCCTAAACTCTGGGCGCCCACCAATTTCTACACGGGCAGTCAAGAGTTAAGGTTTATCAGGATATTCTGGAGTTGCTGGAGGCAAGCTGGATGGCATGGCGTATTACTAGTATATAGTATTTCTTTTTTCCGCTGCATTGTTTAATGTTGTTGTTGTTGTACACTCTGATGATATGATGTAATGTATAAAATGTAATAACTGATATAGTTCTTTGTTTAAAGATTATTCATTTATTATTATATGTTGTTCCGCTGCGAATTGTGAGATTCTGTTGTGTTCTGTTCTACCTTATTTTCTATTTTCTTTTCTCTCTATTTTCTGTCTTTCCTCTCTTCTTCTGTCTCTTTCCTTTTCTTAAACCATAACATTTCGGGTTTCCGGCCTTCGATTTCTCGGCAGTCGATAAAGTGAGTACCGATGTTGAATTTTCGAAAGTCGAAAAATTTCCGGGACGTTACATTTGGTATCAGAGCATATGGTTAAGCGACAACCATGGTTCTGTTGGGTATTACTCATTAGAGATAGAGTCAGTAGTACTCTAGAATGAGTTTGAGTGTAATAATAGATATGAGAGCGTATTTGTTAGTGAATATAAAATTGTTTTGTATTGTGTTGACTTATCGGTTGATTGTTTATAGATTTCGGTCGATGTAGTCTAGCTAACTATCGTAGATAGGGGTTTCTAAACTCTTAAACAAGATAAACCGACACGATATTGTTTTAAATTGGGTAAATGAAATAATTTTACCTTGAGTATATTTTATATATAAAAGAATAATTTTTCAGAATTATTAAAGTGTATATAAGTTGATTGTTTAGTTGTTTGAATAATCTAAATAAAAGAAGAATTGTATAAGCAAAAGAATTATAAGAATTGAATTATAATTAAAGTGATTTACAATTGTGAAATAAACTTATATATATGAGAAGTGAAACTATATGAATATATTTATGAATATGAGTTGTAAATAAAAGTGAATTTAAAGTAAAATGGAATATAACTTAAGAGATATTGAATGAAGTTGATATTAGTATCAAAGTAAATTAATAAAGTTAAGTGATAGATATGGACTTAAGTTATGTAAATGAAATTCAACTTGAAATGGTTAAATGAATTACCAATTGAATTGAATTAATGGATATAAGTGTTAATTCATTAAAAATCTAATGTTATTGGAAGTTGAAAGATTGAATGAAAATCAATTTGATTTAAACCAATTGAAAGTGATGGTGTTAAACCAAACTGAATGAATATAAGCAAAGGGATTTGGTTGTGATTAATATACTTTGGTTGGTATATGATTGTTAGTTGATTGTATATAATTCATTAAGTATTAATGAAATTGAAAGTTAAATTAATTGAAATCCAATTTGAAGTTAAGTGAATCTTGAATAGAATTGAATTTGATTTGGAAGTGAACCAACTTGAATATGAATTAGTGAATATAAACTAATTGAAAATGAATGTTAGTAAGAACATCCACTGTAATGAATCAAATGTGATTTAAATTGAAAACCTAATTCATTGAATATTAATGAGAATATGAATGAATATATATTGGTTATGAATGTTAGTTGAATGCTAGTTGGTTGATGTTTGCATTTGTTGCTTTAGTTGCATTTGCTATGTTAACATATATAGTTATTATGTTGCTATATGTTGTATATTGATACTATTGTCTATATACATGTTCTCATGTTGTTTGTTGAGTGTTTAGTAGGTGCGGATCGCGTTTGCTTCGCATTTGGAGCTCGCTTTCGCGCTATATTAGCCGTATATGCTCGCTAATAAAATATAAGGTACATATCTCGGATTACATACCGTACTTTTATACTTTTTCCCTTCGGGATGCCTCATTACTTGATGAGATGTATATTTGTGATATATATACTGTCATTTTTTTTCCGGATCGAGCCGCGCAAAGGAGACTATGGAGAATTTTTCCGAAAATTTAAGGCGTTAGAAAAATTTGAGAAAATTGAAATTTTTTTGAAAACTTAGACGTTGATTTAGAAATTGAAAGTTAAAAAATAGTAGTTGTTTTTGAAAAGATAACTAAGTATGATTTGAAAACTTAGTAAAGTATTGTAAGAATTTTAATTATGGATTTTTGGGAAAATTAATAGGTTCTGTAACTTTTCTTACTTGATAATTTCGAGGACGAAATTCTTTTAAGGGGGGAAGATTGTAACGATCCAGGATTTTTAGTAATTAAAATTTGAATATTTAATTAATTTTAAATATTAATAAGTGAATTTATTGGTCGAATAAATTTTATTTTGAATAATTGGATTTAATTGGATAATTAAATCAATAATTTAATATGTTAAATTATAGAAATAATTGAAAATTGAGTTAAATATGATTGTAAATGATTTGAAAATTTTTATTTTATCATATTGGAGTTAGAATGATATTTTAGAACTTTTAAAATCGAATTAAAAGTTTATTTGTGAAAATTGAATATTTTAATATTAAAATCGACTAGTGAAAATAGTCAATTTTTGAACAGTCTCAGAATTGAACGAAACCAGTTCCATTGGATCCGTAATAGTTCGTTATTACCGGATTTCAATTTCGTAGCAATCGGAGTTATCGTTTGATCGTGGCAGCTCGAAACGCATCGATTTATTTTTAATATTAATTTGGCGAGTTAAAATAGCCATTTTTCAAACAGTCTCGGATTTCGACGAAACTAGTTTCATCGGATCCGTAATGTGATATTATTGTAAGGTTTCAAATTTCGTGTCAATTGGATTTACCATTTGTCCGGTACAAATTAAAACG
Organism: Allium cepa; assembly: GCA_030765085.1. Classification (NCBI taxonomy): domain Eukaryota; kingdom Viridiplantae; phylum Streptophyta; class Magnoliopsida; order Asparagales; family Amaryllidaceae; genus Allium; species Allium cepa. The sequence continues at coordinate 702,147,988 of CM060939.1, forward strand.
CCTAGAAAATCGTTTAAATCGGTTTAATTTAAATTGAACGTTTATTGCCAAAACTTGCACAGATGTCCGAATTAGCTTTCGAAACCTATTCCATTGTGTCCGGAATGCGGGGTAAACCCTAGAAACGCTGGTTACGGCGCGTGAATCGGAGTTCGGAATTTCCGGAATGAACAGTGTTTCGTTCGTTTTCTTATAAATAGCCCATTATTCTCAAGAAAATAAAAAAAATAATAATAATCCCTAACCCTAGCCAGCCGCCACCCCCTTTCACCAACGGCCAGAAACGTTCGATCTTCCCCCTCGTTTATCTCCTCATCCATCGACATTTACCAAAAACTTTCAACTAGAGAATTGTAGAGGGGAACGAGCTCGACGTGTTCAACGGTGGAGATGTGATTTGGAGCGACGTGGTGGGAGTCACGGGGCTCGAATGGCCGGCCGTTCACCTTCGTGCGCGCGTATGAGGAAGTGGCCGAGCTCAGCCCTGCTCTGGCCGGTGGTAGAGGGTGCGAAGGTGGTCGTTGTGGTATTCTCTGATCGTCACGAAGTGAAGTGTGGTGGTCGCGATAAATGGTGGAAGGTGGCGGCCACGTTGGGTTCTCTTGCGTGAATTGCCTGTAGGGTTAACGTGAGGGAGAAGGAGATGTTGGACGGCCAGGATGCAAGGGCAGTGGATCCTACGGCCTGGATTTAGCTTAGGTTTAAAAATTCAAGTTTTTTTGTAATTTATATAAATAAAAATCGTGTAACTTATAAAATTCATAACTTTTTCATACAAGGTCGAAAACGCACGAAACAAGAAGCGTTGGAATCGTATGGACGAGTACTACGCGATGGAATTGGATTAGAGTCGTTTGGAGTTAGTGAGAATTTTGGGTAAAATTAAACGTCCGTTTAATTTTATTCGAAATAAATCGCTAAAGCGAAATTGAAATCAAGGTGAGAACTTCTCACTCAATCGAATCAGTTTCGATTTTTATTTTAAAATAGTTAGATTTAAAATATTTGAAAGTATGTTTGAATGATGATTGTTATCTATTGATTGTTAAAATAGACATTATGCGCCGTTAGTAAGCGGATGTTATTTATTAAAAACATATACCGCGAATATTTCATAAACAGTGAAATTGGTATTATATATAATAGCAATATATATATTGGCATATGTATATATTGGAGTTGTTGATTCCCCGCATTTTTTAGCGGATGAGACCCTATTGCGCCGTCTATTAAGCGGATAATATTTTAAATCTCATATACCGCGATAATTCCGTACTAGAGCGGAATTGGTATTGTGCTAATGTTTGTGGATGCAGGAAAACAGGTTGGAGGGATCCAACTGGATTCCTCAACAGTATTTATTTGATTTCGGATATTTTGATATTTGATGGACTATCATATCGATATATGATATCGTTGTTGTCGTGATTGACTATTTGGTGTGTAGCATCATTGAACCAAATTTTGGGATTTGAAAATGATTTTAAAGTGATTTTTGAAAGAAAACGTTTATAAAATATTTTTGGAATTTATCCATTTTAAATAAATAAACGTTATAATTTTTAATGTTATAAAGATTATGAATTTTTGAGAAATATAGTAAAAGGCTGATTTTTGAAAATATGGGGTTAATGGTTTTATAAAATAGTTTCATCGGGATTTTTGAAATTATTATAAAGAGTTGAAAATATAGGATTTATGAAATTTAATTATTTTATAAATCAAAATGATGAAATTATAAAAGAGATTAAAGATGTTTTAAAATAATAGTATAAATTGATTTTATAAAGGATTTATAAATTGATATTTATAAATTAAAACATTTGAATTATAAAACGAGTTTTTATAAGTGTTTGAATGGAGTGAAAATGGATTGCATAAGTGAATGAAATTTATAAAATTATAAATGGTGAAGTTATAAATGAAATTTATAAATAGTAAGATTTATAAATTTTGTGAAGTTATTAAAGAATATATTTGGATAAATAATTGAATCTTATAAGTTATAAGATTTATAATTATGAAGTTTAAAAGAACGATTTTGTAAAATAATCGTTTTATAAGCATTTAACTTATAATATGGACTTTTAGTTCATAATTGAGATATAAATCGAATAGGTTAATAAAGGAACTTATAAAGGAAGTAGTTGTAAAATAAATAGAAATGGAATTTATAAACGTTGTTTTATAAATTCGTAAACAACTTATTTTGATAAGTAAATTGTTGAAACCTATTTATGGAGTTATATTCACGTTTTTGACTGTGAATAAATCCTTTAAAATGAAATGTATAGAAATGATGAAATTGATTAACGTAGTATATTCACGTTTTTGAATAGTGAATAATATGTTAAAGAAAATGTTTAGATTTGATGTTTAAATAGAATTAAAACGATCTAACGATGTTTTAAAATGTGTTGAGATTCGAAACCATAGATTTCAACATTTATTGTTGAAATAGACGTTTTCGAGAAATAGAAGGAAATGGTGGACTATAACACTGTTGTTATAGTAAATGATTTCCGAAAGGAAATGTTTTGTTTAGTATTGGGATTTATATATCTATCTTAAATTCGAATCCCTATACTAGTGATTTTTGGTTGTCGTAACGATGTTTTACGCAACATTCGTTTTGGCCCAAATAAATATGTTTAAGAGAATGATTTCCTTAAAGAATGAAATATATACTTAATTTTGATTTAAGCATATTGAATATTTTCCAAGTGTTGAAAATAAATGGATTAAGAATTACTTATTAAATAAGTATGGAAATGTTTTCCAATATAAAGTGAATATTTAGAGAATTTATCTTTTTGAAGATAAATTGAAATGAATAATTGAAATCGTATATGCATGGATATTGTGAAATATAAATTCACTATGGAATTTATGAATAGAAAGGGAAGTTGTTTAAAAATAAATATTGATTTATTTTTGAAGTGCGAAGTTATATATCTTGTAAAGATATTTGGAAAATAAATAATTTGGAAAATTATTTGGAAACTGGTGATGTGTGCATATCCATTGATAGTTCAATAATCGACTATCAATATTTCCCTTTGAATGGGAATTTGATGTGATTTGTTTGAATGTGAATGCCACACTTATTTTTTGAATAAGCGCACACTATTCGGTTTAACCGGGAAAGGACCATGGGGTCGTATAACCCATTCCGAATATGTGATATGTCGTTATAAATTGCATTTGAAGACCGGTGTTGAAGACCGGGTATTTGTAATAGCGATAGGATGACCTATCGATTGTCTCTGCACTGGGTAGCTCCTGGTATAGAGATTCCCTAAGTGATGGGAAATACGATCGGGATTGTGAATACCCGGATTGCAAGGGCTTCGTGAGAAGTGCCTTCGGTTTTGTTCGATCCCGGAACAGACTTGTATGGATTGTATGTCTGACATTACAAACTGAGATATAAAGCAGATTTCTTTCAAATATATTTCTATTGGTGGCGGAGAATTTATTCTCTTTGCTTAACACCCTTCTCTGAGATGTACGAGCTCAGAGGTTATGTAGTTGAAGGTTATCAGCGATATATTCCCAATTTGGTAATGTGACATGCTGAGTGTTGCTGTAAATGATCATTGTGTTGATTATTTGTGATAGGATCATTTGTTTGATCGTCTATCTTGGTGATCATTTCTATGATCATTTGTTGACCCAAAGCATGGCTTTTGTATAAAGTATGTTTTTGTGGACGTGACTTCGTCGAGCCTCACACCCCGTGAATGGTCAAAACAGGAAAGATGCGGCAAGGTTATGAGGGGTAGCGCCCTTTAGGATATGCGCATTTCCTTCTGGAAAAGGGTGGTATCATGGTATGGAGCCCAGATACTTACTCATGTTGAAAACACTTTATGATTGTGTGAATTGATTGCGAGCGCTCGGGTGAAAGGTCCCAAAGGACCGGGGGATGGCATATTCGGTCAGTTGTTACTCAGTTAGGGGTAACCCGGCCTTGTGTTGGTAGAGGTCCGGTTTGGTTCTCAGGGATGTCCATCCAGAGGCATTCTCATGTGGCAATGGGAAGTTCCTTGGCCTGATCATTCGTTGGAAATCCAAAGAAACAATACGAGACTTGTACGGTTTTAGTTGTAGAACCTGCCATCTAATATGGTAGCTATAGTAAGCATACTATAATGGTACCTATGCTGGCTAAGATTTATATTCTACTTTTGAAATGTTTACTACACTATGCACTAGTAATAATATCAAATGTTTTCTTTTAATGCGTATCAAGCATCTTTGATTATCATAAGGAGAAATCTTCTCCAAGTCTGCGTTTGCATTGTGTGTGTGGCGGGAGGTCTTATGGTAGTCTCATTTTTAAAAGCATTGTGAATTGACTTTAAAAATATTCCTCTATTTTGTTTTTAAAGATAAATAAACTGTTTTGAGTTCTCACACCAGTCACATGACTGACTCGGAGTTTATTATTTTCCTTCCTAAACTCTGGGTGCCCACCAATTTCTACACGGGCAGTCAAGAGTTAAGGTTTATCAGGATATTCTGGATATTCTGGAGTTGCTGGAGGCAAGCTGGATGGCATGGCGTATTACTAGTATATAGTATTTCTTTTTTCCGCTGCATTGTTTAATGTTGTTGTTGTTGTACACTCTGATGATATGATGTAATGTATAAAATGTAATAACTGATATAGTTCTTTGTTTAAAGATTATTCATTTATTATTATATGTTGTTCCGCTGCGAATTGTGAGATTCTGTTGTGCTCTGTTCTACCTTATTTTCTATTTCCTTTTCTCTCTATTTTCTGTCTTTCCTCTCTTCTTCTGTCTCTTTCCTTTTCTTAAACCATAACATTTCGGGTTTCCGGCCTTCGATTTCTCGGCAGTCGATAAAGTGAGTATCGATGTTGAATTTTCGAAAGTCGAAAAATTTCCAGGACGTTACATATAAGAAGAAGAAGATCAGAACATCAACATCTCACATTCGCAGTGGATAAAATTTAATAATAAATAATAACAGTTTACAAAAGAATACTATTCTGTCGACTACATTTATTACATCAGAGTTACACATATATACAGACATTGGATATACACAATTATCATTTCTCAGATTTACAAAATATAATATAGAGGAAATACTCTATACGTTCTTGCCATCCAGCTCGCCTCTTGAGCTCCATAACGTCCTTACCTGAAAATCTGTAATACTCGGTCTGACCCGAGCATTACACCAAAGTAACACCTGGGTCAGGCTGGAAACCAGCGTGAGTAAACTTATTCAACATGGAATACAAAGCATACAACTTATATAGAACCCGGGGTAACTTGTATCAATTTACAACGTCACAATTTTGTTATAAACATCACTCATTTCACACATCAATTTCTACTTACCGAATTTAGATTAAATAGTCCAATTCACTTAAATCATTTCATTCCAGCCAATAGATTTTACATATCAATTTATAAAAATTCGAAGTGGTTTCGGGTATCTTCTAATACCTGACCCCGGTCTCTTCGAGTCTCATGTCATCCTAACCCAAGCTATCCAAATGAAATACATAACATTTCATATCAGAGATATCAACTCATTCAAAGCATCCAATACCATTCAATCATTCATAGGCAAAGCTTAATCACATACAAATTTAATTTAATTAATCCTGATTGAATTACTAACCTCAACGTCTTAGTTTTCTTCGTTTAAGATTAATTAATTTCAAATCAATTCATCAATCATCCCTTTATTATTCATCTTAATTAATCATCCTGGGTTAATTATCCTTCAATTACATTCAAGTAATCAACTTTAATTCATTTCACAATGTTAATTATTCTTAACCAAAATCAATAAGTAATCTTAATTACTTCATAAATTAATTAACTATATTAATTACATTAATCCTTAATTACTTATATTAATTAACTTTTCATATGTTACTTATTATTGAATAATTAACCTTAATTAATCAATCTTTAATTACATCATTAATTATATAAATTAATGATTTCTAATTGTATTTTAATTTATCCTAATCTAAATTAATTACATTAATTAAACCACGATATTAATCATTCTCCATTAATCTCATCCTTTTATTTAACTATCTTTTATTTACTTCATTAAATAAATTAATTACTCCTTAATTAATTATCTTATTTAATCTCCTGATTTCTTGTACAAAGTAATTATATTCTATTAATTACATTAAGTAATTACTTATTAAACCACCCAATGATCATTCTAAATTAATTAAACTTAATTAATTAATCCAAATCATTAATTAATTTGATTAATTAATTATCCATTTAAATTTCCCTACCTATTTAATGAATCACCAATCATTATTCCCTTATTAACTTTAAAATGGACCATTTTCTTCTTTATGATTTAAGTTTAAAACAATTTAAAACTCGAGTACTTCGAGTCAAGCAACAATTAACTCGAGAACCAACCAAAAACCAAATTCACCAGATCATCAGTACACATCAAATCAATTCAATCATTCAACCAATTATTTAAATTTAACCATTTAAATTCAAATAAAATCTCGGAGAGTGAGATTAACTCACCTTTGACTTTGCAATCCAAATCCGATCTTGATTTGTTTCCTTCAGATTTAAACCTTATATAAATAGTTATACGATTTATTAATATTTAAATTAACCAAACAATTAAAATTTTCATTCAATAAATTTAAATTTGAACTTTCCTTTAATAAATTTCTTAGTGACTGAAATAATTAAATGTGTTAATTAACAAATTCATCACCATAATGCATTATCCTCAATTAACAGTAAGTTCAAAACATGCATATTTATTTTATTTTATTTATAAAAACTTTACTATAAAGATCTTAATACACATACATATTTGTTCGAATAAGAAAATCGAGGTTAAACTTTCTTTCTTTTTAAAAAATAAAAACTTTACCTCACTGCCTCACGCATTGCTTCGCACGAAGCCGCTGCCATTCACGCGAGCTCCCGGCGACTCCAAACCATCCTCATGCACGAATCCAAACCTTAGCTCGCGCCTCAATTGGAAATCACCATCGCAAACTTCAACGCTTCCAATCGATGCGATTGCCTCCACCATGACATCGGCCTCGCTCTAATTTGGCGGCGACGTACGCTTCGACAAGAGCAACTTGTCGGTGAACTCGGATTTAATGGTTGATGCACAAATTTTGCTAAACTCCTAACCCTATTTCTCGATCCACCCATGACTCGACTGTCGAACGAGATCGCGATTTTAAATTGCGAGCCTTCGTTCATTCATTTTTTTCCTTCTTTTTTTCGACTACCCCGTTTTTACTAAACGGCTTCGGCCATTTTTGTTGTTTGAATGATTTTAGGAAGAGGAGATTTTTGATTCTCGTATTTCACCATTTCTAAAAGATTTCGGCCTCAATGTCGAGTGGAAGGGAATGGAGAGAGAGCCTGGTTTTCTTTTTTTATTCGCGTGACTTCTATCAAGAAAGAAAAAGGGGACAAGGACGTGATTTGAGTTTTTTTGCGTGCTGAAAACATTAGCATGTAAGAAAAGATAAAGGAAATGTGTACGGTGATTTGAGATGTTGGGAAAAGTTTTTGAAAAGTTTCTGATGTGAATGATTGACCAATCAAAACAATATATGGATATATTATTTAAAATTTAAATTTGCATCGACTTGAATTCGTAGCTAATAATCTCGACCAGTTATTATATCAAATTTCGATTAAATTTTCAGCACGTTTACCTATTGTACGCTCATCCAACAACTCCAAACACTATGAAAATTGAAATCCGATAATAGTGCAATATTACGGACCAAATGGAACCGATTTTCGTCGAAATCCGAGACCGTGCCTCGGAAGGCTATTTTTAAATATTTATTTAAACGATATATTATTAAAACTGAACAAATCACCTTTAAATTAAATTTCCAATCATTCTATTATCTTCAGTAACATCATTATAAATTTTAACAGCCTTCAAATTATTTTTAATAGGCTTAAAATCGAGGATTCAAAAATTTACCCAATTTCAGTTTATTAAATCTAATAACTTAATTGCTATTAATAATAATATTTGAATTCAAGTTAAAAATTAATTCTTTAAATATTTACAATCAATTAAATATTCCAATTTAAATTGTTAAAAATTCCGGGTCGTCACATTCATCCCCCTTAAAAGAATTTCGTCCCCGAAATTACTAGTTAGGAAGAATGGTCCAATACCCGTTTACATTTCCTCCAAAACCAACTGTTCAACATCCTACCAACTATCTTTATAAAAGACCCCTTATCATTCTTACTAACTTCCCAAACTCTCCCACAGTTTTGAAACAATACCCTTTTGCTCAATCATTCAAATTTCAATTTAAAACCATAATTTGAATTATCAAAATTTTCTTAAAATTTTTCTAACTCCCTATATTTTCGAATTTTTTTGCCAGCGTCTTCTTTGCGCAGCTAGCTCGGTACAACTACAAAATGCCTCTACGGGCTCCCAAATTCCAAAAGAAAACAAAAGCCAAGTGGCTAGATCAAAAACCTAATCCAATTTCATACAGAAATTTAAATAGATACCTTTTAGTCGGGCGATTCAAATTTATCTTCTGAAATCAAACCAATTTTCTTTCCCTTTATAATACCTGCATATCTTACCTAGCAATAATATCCAATCGTAACTTTTCAAATCATTTTATACATTTCATTACATATGTTTTCATATTTACTTCTATTCAAATTAGTTTTTCCCATTTCCATATGAATTCAATTTATCTTCAATTCTGAATGTTGAATTTTATCTTCCATTTATAACTGATTCATATCGTTATTTTAAATTAGTTTCATCCATTAATTTATTTCAATTTCTAATATGAAATCGTTTTGTTGCTAACGGAAAATTTTCCAAATTTTTTTTTTCAGAAATTTTCTAACTCCCAAAATTTCGAATTTTTTTGGTAGAGTCTCCTTTGTATGGAGGAGCTTTTGCAATTTGACAAGAGATATAAATATATATACATCCACCCACCCGGTCGGAAAATCAAAAACAGTTCATATTTCCTATTTTTATTGCATAAGCGTACCTTTATTTAGCATTTTAAGCAAGCGGCTTATTATTTTAGCAATTAGCGCAACCAAAGCCAGCCAAACGACCTTCAGGTACCTGTACTTACTCAATTTAAATATGTAAGTGCCATATATAGAAAATTTATTAGTATTTCACTTACTTTCAATAACTAAACACATGCATTACATAAGCAACAAGCACCAAACGCTTTCCATAAGCGATTTATATGATTCAAAGTTAATTCAATTGCTTCCAACCAATTCATTATGGCTTACAACTCAATTTCTTACATTAAATTTATTTTTAATCCAAACAAGCTCATATCCAATTCAATTGATTTCGAAATCAAGTTATTTAACTTCTCTCAACCCATAGAATTTTAATTACTTTCATTTACGTCAAACGACAATTCATTCTATGCAAATTCGACAGTATTCTCTTAATAGAGTATTTATTTTTAGTCTACAACTACTTCAAATTGATTTTACCTCATTTTATATTTAATTCCATTTCATTTCTAATTTATTCACCAACCATTCATTGCATTTCATTTCATCTCCACATTGGACTCGTTTTAAAACTATTTCATTGAGCTTGACACCCTTCGATGCTTATATTAATATCCATTTTCCAAATAAATTTAACCCAAATCTTTATTTAATGGTCTACTATTTTCACTCGAAACCAAGCTTTTATTTAAGTAATTTTACTTCAAATCAATTCGCCTCATAACTTAAGTCCATTCTGATAACCTAATTCCTATTAAAACTTTGATTTAATTTTTATTCAGTCAGACTTCATTCATTTATTATTTAATTCAATTAACCCATTATTCACCCATTTTAAATTTTAAATTCACCTACTTAATTCATTTTCGAATTTATTTTATTTATACAAATCCATTCTCAATTTATTCTTACTTACCTGAGTTTTGTTTGCAATTCAAACCATTTCTATTATAATTCACTTTCATTTCATTTGACAACACTTCTCTTATATCTAATTTACTTGCAAATTTCGTTAAATATTATTCATATCACACTTGAATTTTATTTGTAATTCAAACCATCACTATTTCGATCCAACTCTATTTTTATTTTACAATATCTCCACTTATTTAATTCATTATCAAATCCAAGTCGAATTCTATTTACAATTCGAATTCATTTCCAAACTCCATTACTAACTTACAATCCATTCTATTTAACGGAGTTAATTTTTCATCAATATATTCTATCAAATAATTTATGTAGCTAATTAGCTTACTTTCATTTTTACTTCAATATTCGATTTTATTACAAAAATCACTTTATTAAATCTTCCCGAGTTCAATTTTTTTTCATAACTTCAATTTGGATTTTCTTTCATTTTTCTCCAAAATTCCAACACCTTTATTTTAAAATTTTAGAAATGCTTTTAAATTCACATCATACTAATAAAATAGCTCTTTATAAAATACTTCTTATAACTTGATGTCTCAACCAGTCCATCCTTGTTCTCACATAAATTCAGTCATACGTTGATCAGGCGTAGGACTAAAAATCTATAAGTACTTGGTAAACCCGTTTTCAACATCCAGTGAAAATACTTGAAAAATAATTTTACTGAAAATATAGAAAATGGTTTTTGAAAATAGAGGAAATATCTTTGGTGAGAATGCTCTGGAAATCACACCCACATCCATGGTCGCAGTTACATCCTGGGTTACGTTGCCATCACAGCAAAAGTCTATGTAATCGTAGGCACTCCGCGTCCCTCGATTACGCCATGGAACCCACAACAGATCGCAGTTACATTCCAGGGTTTCGTTGCCATCGCAGCAAAAGTCCATGTAACGGTAGGCATCAATTCCCCACGATTTTCGCTGTCAAAAATGAAACTTTTCTACTCCTACAAAGGTCGCAGTCTACTGATGTAAAATCAAATGTAGACTATTGGCTCTCAGCAGCACACACGACTTTCGCTATGTTACCATAGGTCGCAGTCTACGAATATAAAATCAAACGTTGACCGTTGGCTCTCAACGGCACACACGACTTTTGCTATGGTACACGCTACTCATAATCCTCAGGAACTAGTATTGTCCGGACTCCTCACAGGATCAACTTTAGAACCCCCCTTAGGTTTCAAGGCAGCACCACCCGGTGGCACTCCTGAGAAGTTCATTTCGAGGGAGCGCCTTTTCCCCCAAAGCCATCGTCAAAACTCTTTATACTACACTCATATAGTATCTTTTAAATCATACACCTAGTATGATCTCATACAAAGCTCCTTTACACAAAATCGATTATCCCAAAATCGATAATTCTCAGACTAGACTTTCCAAATTCCAATATTGATTTTACCCAAAAATCAAAAGCCTTTCCAAATCTAAAGGTTCCCAAAACCTTTTTCCAAAATCCTCATAAGATCCTTTATATATATATTCAGATATATATAATTTTTAAAACTTTGTATCATTTCAAACTTGCATATAACTCCTTTTATACTTCAAACACTTTCAAAATCCTTTCCTTTCGGCAATAGATTCAACAAGGGGAGATTTATCTTATATAACAGATATATAGCTTTGTTTGTTCAAAACAAATATTCAAATTTTGATTTCTCTTTCAAATATCATTTTCATTCAAATCCATACGATGTACACATATCATCCGTACGCTATACCAATTTGATTGCTCACTCGATCCCACAATTTCACTTCCGAACTTGTATCGTCCACCTAACTTCCTAGTGCAGACACAGATCTAGTTTCTTGATCAGAAACCGTCATTCTCCTTGCATAGCCATAACTATGATACAGAATATCTAGAACCAATCAACAATCCATATCCAGGATTGCCGTCGAAAATCGAGTGAAAAATCCCAACTCGAATCGATATACTATCTCGAAATTCTGTGCTCGAATCTGGATCAAATCACTATGCGAATAGAATAATATACGTACATTCTACGTATTTATTTTCATTGATTATTAGCCAAATCAATTTTCTTTCTATTCACGTTCACTTAAATTTTCATTCAATTATTTACAATTGCCTCAATTCCATTGGATTATCACTTCAATCCTTATCTCAGTTGGGTATTAATCAATAACAGTTTGAACTCCGACCAGTTTATATTTAAAGAATAGCTTGAAAATAAAAGAAAACAGTTGAATAATAAGTATTAGTTTGCAAAACAGCTGTAAAATAGTTAACTAATTGTAAAATAGTTAAATTGTTATAGAAATTTTAGATAATTGCAAAATAGTTGTAAAATAGTAATTAATTTGTAAAATAGTTGAAAAATAATAATTAATTTATAAAACAGTTGAAAAATTGTTAAATAGCTCCAAAAATAATAGTAAACAGGTATAAAATATTTGGCTTCAAAAAGAAAGGTTGTATATAATAAATAGCTTGGAAAATAAGTTTATATTAAAACAATTTATATTGAAAATAGTCCAGAGTCAAAACTGTTCACTTCCCTATCAATTCAATTTAAATTTCCATTTCTATTTAAATTGACTTAGTTCTAATTTGAATAACTTCAATTTCCAGTTTGAAATTGATTTGAATCAATCTTAATTTCTTTCCAAATTCAAATCAAATTCCATTTGATTTTAATCCTACTCACTTTAATTACAATTCCAAATTATTCCAATCAATTTTGGACTATTATCAATTGAACCCACTTCAATTTCAAATCATTCCAATTCAGTCCAATTCAATTTTCCATTTAATTAATTTTTTTTACTTTTACATCTTCAATCTCAAATCCAATTAATTCAAATCAGATTCAATTTGAACTAATTCAATTTCAATCTCAATTTTAAACCATCTCGAATTATATACATTGAGTTAAATTCTCAAAGGTTGGTTTAACTTTTTAAACCAAATTAACCTTTATTTAAAGTTTTTAAACAATTTAATTTCTGAGCTCAAATTCTAGAATTTCATTTCAATCAATTTGATTTTAATTTGGTTGTATTTCTATTACCACTTAATTTAAGCCCAATTCAAGATTTCAGTTTGGTTGTATTATATTACTTCTTAATTTAATTCTAATAATTTAACAACCAATCACCTTAATATTTATTAGAAGGAAATAGTGCTTTATATATCAAAATATATTTATATAAAATCATTTAAAACCTTTATATAAGAAAATAACAAGTACGCTCTCATATATATATATACTCAACTCATTCTAGAGTGCTACGGACTCTATTTAATGTGTAATTCCCACCAGAGCCAAGGTTCTCGCTTAACCATTCGGCTTTGATACCAATTGTAAAGACCCGAAATTTCCGATCCCGAAAATTTCAGATAGTTATGAAAAAGAAGAAAGATATAGAAGAAGAAGATCAGAACATCAACATCTCACATTTGCAGCGGATAAAATATAATAATAAATAATAACAGTTTACAAAAGAATACTATTCTGTCGATTACATTTATTACATCAGAGTTACACATATATACAGACACTGGATATACACAATTATCATGTCTCAGATTTACAATAATATAATACAGCGGAAACACTCTATACGTTCTTGCCATCCAGCTCGCCTCCTGAGCTCCAAAACGTCCTTACCTGAAAATCTGTAATACTCGGTCTGACCCGAGCATTACACCAAAGTAACACCCGGGTCAGGCTGGAAACCGGCTTGAGTAAACTCATCCAACATGGAATACAAAGCATACAACTTATATAGAACCCGGGGTAACTTGTATCAATTTACAACGTCACAATTTTGTTATAAACATCACTCATTTCACACATCAATTTCTACTTACCAAATTTAGATTAAATAGTCTAATTCACTTAAATCATTTCATTCCAGCTAATAGATTTTACATATCAATTTATAAAAATTCGAAGTGGTTTCGGGTATCTTCTAATACCCGACCCCGGTCTCTTCGAGTCTCATGTTATCCTAACCCAAGTTATCCAAATGAAATACGCAACATTTCATATCAGAGATGTCAACTCATTCAAAGCATCCAATACCATTCAATCATTCATAAGCAATGCTTAATCACATATAAAATTTAATTTAATTAATCTTGATTAAATTACTAATCTCAATGTCTTAGTTTTCTTCATTTAACATTAATTAATTTCAAATTAATTCATCAATCATCCCTTCATTATTCATCTTAATTAACCACCCTGGGTTAATTATCCTTCAATTACATTTAAGTAATCAACTTTAATTCATTTCACAATGTTAATTATTCTTAACCAAAATCAATAAGTAATCTTAATTACTTCATAAATTAATTAACTATATTAATTACATTAATCCTTAATTACTTATATTAATTAACTTCTCATATGTCACTTATTATTGAATAATTAACCTTAATTAATCAATCTTTAATTACATCATTAATTATATAAATTAATGATTTCTAATTGTATTTTAATTTATCCTAATCTAAATTAATTACATTAATTAAACCACGATATTAATCATTCTCGATTAATCTCAACCTGTATTTAACTATCTTTTATTTGCTTCATTAAATAAATTAATTACTTCTTAATTAATTATCTTATTTAATCTCCTGATTTCTTGCACAAAGTAATTATATTTTATTAATTACATTAAGTAATTACTTATTAAACCACCCAATGATCATTCTAAATTAATTAAACTTAATTAATTAACCCAAATCATTAATTAATTTAATTAATTAATTATCCATTTAAATTGCCCTACCTATTTAATGAATCACCAACCATTAATCCCTTATTAACTTTAAAATGAACCATTTTCTTATTTATGATTTAAGTTTAAAACAATTTAAAACTCGAATACTTCGAGTCAAGCAACAATTAACTCGAGAACCAACCAAAAACCAAATTCACCAGATCATCAGTACACATCAAATCAATTCAATTATTCAACCAATTATTTAAATTTAACCATTTAAATTCAAATAAAATCCAGGAGAGTGGGATTAACTCACCTTTGATTTTGCAGCCCAAATCCGACCTTGATTTGTTTCCTCCAGATTTAAACCTTGTATAAACAGTTATACGATTTATTAATACTTAAATTAACCAAACAGTTAATTTTCCATTCAATAAATTTAAATTCGAACTTTCCTTTAATAGATTGTTTAGTGACTGAAATAATTAAATGTGTTAATTAACAAATTCATCACCATAATGCATTATCCTCAATTAATACTAAGTTCAAAACATGCATATTTATTTTATTTTATTTATAAAAACTTTACTGTAAAGATCTTAATACACATATATATTTGTACGAATAAGAAAATTGGGGTTAAAATTTCTTTCTTTCTTTTTAAAAATAATAAAAATAAAAACTTTACCTCACTGCCTCACGCATTGCTTGGCAAGAAGATGCTGCCATTCACGCGAGCTCACGGCGACTCCAAACCATCCTCGTGCACGAATCCAAACCCTAACTCGCGCCTCGATCGGAAATCACCATCGCAAACTTCAACGCTTCCAATTAATGCGACTGCCTCCACCATGACATCGGCCTCGCTCCAATTTGGCGGCGACGTACGCTTCGGCAAGAGCAACTTGTTGGTGAACTTGGATTTAATGATTAATGCACAAATTTTGCTAAACTCCTAACCCTATTTCACGATCCACCCACGACTCGACTGTCGAACAAGATCGCGATTTTAAATTGCGAGCCTTCGTTCATTCATCTATTTTTTTTGACTACCCCCTTTTTACTGAACGGCTTCGGCCATTTTTGTTGTTTGAATGATTTTAGGAAGAGGAGATTTTCGATTCTCATATTCCACCATTTCTAAACGATTTCGGCCTCAATGTCGAGTGGAAGGGAATGGAGAGAGAGCCTGGTTTTCTTTTTTTATTCACGTGACTTCTATCAGAAAAGAAAAAGGGGACAAGGACGTGATTTGATTTTTTTTGCGTGCTGAAAACATTAGCGTGTAAGAGAAGACAAAGGAAATGTGTACAGTGATTGAGATGTTGGGAAAAGTTTTTGAAAAGTTTTTGATGTGAACGATTGACCAATCAAAACAATATATGGATATTTTATTTAAAATTTAAATTTGCATCAACTTGAATTCGTAGCTAAAAATCTCGACCATTTATTATATTAAATTTCGATTAAATTTTCAACGTGTTTACCTATCGTACGCTCACCCAACAACTCCAAACACTACGGAAATTGAAACCTGATAATAATGCAATATTACAGACCCAGTGGTACTTTTTCGTCGAAATCCGAGAATGTGCCTCGGAAGGCTATTTTTAAATATTGATTTAAACGATATATTATTAAAATTGAACAACTCACCTTTAAATTAAATTTCCAATCATTCTATTATCTTCAGTAACATCATTATAAATTTTACCAGCCTTCAAATTATTTTTAACAGGTTTAAAACTGAGGATTCAAAAATTTACCCAATTTCAGTTTATTAAATCTAATAACTTAATTGCTATTAATAATAATATTTGAATTCAAGTTGAAAATTAATTTTTTTAAATATTTACAATCAATTAAATATTCCAATTTAAATTGTTAAAAATTCTGGGTCGTCACACAAAATGGCTATTTTCACTTTAATTAAATAAATTAATATTAAATTAATTAATCACCTTGTCAATTCAAATTTAATAATTTACCATTTCTGTCATTTAGGATTACCTTGGTAATTTAAAATCCTTTATAACAAATTTCTATATGAATTTATTATTGAATATTTCAAAATTTCCAATAAGTTTAGTAATTATAAATTTAATTTCCAATAACCCATTTGTTTGATTCTTAGGTTTTTTTTATTCAATCGATTATCATCTTATTGGTATAATTACATTAGTTTATGTCTTAGCACATTAATAATTTCTAGTTTTCTTAATTTCAATTAACGTAATATTTAATTTCATTTAATTATAATAAATCCATTTATTATAGCTTAAATTCCAATAACTTGACAAATCTTGATTTCCATTCTTCTTATTCAACCAATTGTCATATTATGAATAAAATTAACATTAATTATATCTTATTGAATTAACATACTACCATTATCAATTTAACCGACAATAACTACACTAATTAAGTGAATTAAATATAATTTATTTCCAATTTAAATTTAATAGACTAAATAAATGGTTAATATATAATAATTGTTACCATTAACCTTTAACCACATTTATAAGTTCAATATTTTGCAAACAAATGTTACCATAAACTCTAAATTTATTCAATTACCGTTTATTATACCATTTCATTACATAATTAAACATTTACATTGGTTTTCTTATATTAAGCTTATAACCAACATAAATTCAATTGGTTGGAATTTCTTTCAAGTTATTAATGATTAACTTTAATTAACATGGTTACCTTTCATTTTAGTTATTATTTCATTGATACATCACAAATTTGTATTTCTCTTAATATTAATTTCCAAAATCTATTAATTACATTTACAGGTTTATTGCTTACAACAAATGTTACCATTTCTTTCATAACACTATTTTTTGTTAAATTACCATCAACTATATATTATTTGCTTGGTAAATCCAATATTTTTATTTATTCCCTTATTTTCAATTTATAACCAAGTATAATATTTTTATTATTTCAATTAAGTGGAATTTCATCCAAATTTGTTAATACTATCTTAGATTAACACTATTACATTTTATTCTGGTTACTATTTCATAAATAAATCCTAAATTTTTATTTCTTCCAATATTTAACCATAAAATTTTATTTAAATAACTATTTTAATTGTTAAAAATTACGAATCGTTACACCCCCCCACTCAAAAGTTTTCGTCCTCGAAAAGGAAAAAGAAGGGAAAAGAAGAAATAAGTAGTCAATATATCTTATTCAAAGTACTAAATTATGAACAAATTATTTACATGATAAATAATTTAAATAAAATATATTAATTTATGAACAATTAAATCCTTTTATATTAAAATTAACAAAAGTTTGGAAAACATTTCACAAAATTTTCTATGTCTAAAATTCACGAAAAATTTCGGTAGAGTCTCCTTTTTATGGAGAGGCTCGGGAGAAATCATAGTATCAAAATATATCATATATTATCAAAATATTATATCCCAACAGTGGGAAAACAATGTAATGTCGCTAGAAAACCGTAATATGAGAACGTACCTATTTATCGGGAAAATAACGCTTGTTTTATGAAACCAAAATCAGTAGCATTTGCTTCTATAAACCTGTATTTTACTTATATAATCCAGAGAGGTTAATAATTACGTGAAAGAATAATATTTGAGTCGTTTCAATCATTAACAAAACAAATCAATATAATACAACAACAATCACCTACAACCAAAAACATACACAATCATTATAAGAAATCAAAGTAATCAACCATTCATCCATAGCAAGAAATACACATGGTTTGTTCAGGTTCATAAACTTTTAATCATGCAAGGTGATAAACAAACTAGAATATGTACCTATTCTCAATAGCCTTAGATAATTTCTTAATAGATTAGTCATAAAACCTCAACAACTGGAATTATTCTTTCCCAAACTTCCCAACAACCAAACAACAAGAATTTTAAATTTATTTAAATTTATTCAATTGTTTTTTACATCATTTACCTTTCATTCATTTATTTATATAAAGATCAGTCACTTGCATAATTTGGTTTCCATTAAAGATTGAAGTCATTAATGAATCCTTTCAAAAATATTACTTAAGCTCCTACTGCATTACCTAAGTTTATAACTTAATTCTATTATAGAATAAAATTTTAATTTTTGGTATTCGCTGATGAAGAGAAAAGAAATAATTCATTATATCTAAAATGTCTATTAAAACATTTAACCTCATTCACGTATTAAAAATATAAGATATATTTAAACATCCTTATAGCATTATGTAAAGATTTTTCAAAAGTCTGAAACAATGCTAGAAATTTATATCAAAACATTATAATAAGCTTTAAACAAAGTTCCTTAAATCTGATAATTTATTAGATTCATTATTTTTAAAATAAGTATAAACTCAAGATTATTAAACTGAGACTATAGTATACTCAAACCTTATATTAAATTTCTAAATCAAAGTATAAAATTTCATACCTTCATAATTAATTTTACACATTTGTTTTAAAATGAATATTCAAATCATGGAAAAGCATTTATTATGGTTTATTACAAAAATCCAAACAGTAAATAAACTAATAAATTTACTATTAGTACTTTGAAATCAAGTAAATATTCCAAACCATACTTCCAAAATAGAGATTCAAATTTATTTGTCAAGTATATTACTATAATTAAACTTCGCAAATCAATTTTTTCTCCATCTATATAATATCTTTAAATTATTCAAAGAAACTTATATAAATTTTACTTGAGATATTCATTTAAAAGCTTCATTAGCAAATCAATTACTTTTAATACTTTAATACTTTTCAAACATTCATTTGTAAAATTTCTTGCTACATTTATAAATACCATTTAAATATTTTATATAACATCTTTATAAATATATGTAAACTATTTGAAAACAATTATTTACATCATTACTTATATTTAGAAAGAAGTAATTGAACCTTAAATCCATTATTTATAAATTTTATTAGTTTTAAATCTCAATACTTTTAAACATCATTAATAATCAATAATCATTAACTTTAATATGTTTTATTTAATTAATAACTTCTCAAATATTTACAACACTAATAATTTACTATTAAACCACGTTGTATATAAATAAACAATATTTTAAACATTTTAAAGTATTTAGATATAAAAAAATGACCAAAATATCTTTTATACAATACTTTATTAAAAAAACTTTTATAACTCGATGTCTTAATAGTTTATCCTCGTTCTTGCCGACTCTGGCCATGCGTCGATCGGGCGCAATGCTAGAATTCTTCAAGTACTTAGTAGACCTGTTTCAATACCTAGTGAAAAATACTTAAAAATAGGTATGAGAAGTACCGCTCAAAATCCAATGTCAAAAGATGATGATACGATAGCAGTGGCCCGCTGTTGATCCAATATTAATGCAATGGACGCAAAACTTTCCAAAAGATCCTTCTACCTTTCGGATTCCAGAAAAATATCGTAGCCATTTTGTAAATAAGAGACCATCATCCCCTGCTGCAGTGGTATGCTACTGATTCAATGATTCACGCAATGGATGCACTTCCTTCCCGAAAGATCCATAAACAACAGATCCCAGGATCAAAAGCGCCTTCATTGGGTAAACTAAAGAACCATCTTCCTGAAAAAATTGAGGAACTCATGAGATAAGTCCGGACAACCATATCGGTTCAAATCCATTTCTGAATTCACCCAAGTCCACTAGGGTTTATCGGTCCAATGCATTCTTGGATTCCCCAAGTCCATCCGAGTTGAAGCATATCATACTATACTTCTTCGCGTAGGGTACTTCCTCATACCTCTTACTTAAAAATATAACATACCATATATAGTACCCTTTCAAAATCATAGCTTCAAATATCGTGCTTATATAAATTCCATTATATATAAGATTTCATTTTCAGATAAAGTGCTTTCCAAAATCAATAATCTCGAATATATTAAATCATTCTTATATAAATTCTGTTATATATAAGATTTATCTCTTCAGATCGAATATCTTCCAAAATCAACAGTTTCAAAATCACTTGTACTTATATAAAGTCCATCTTATACAAGAATCAAAATTGTTTTCAAATCAATTTCGCTGTATTAAAAGCCATACGGGATTGAACATCTTTGCTTTATAAAAGGTTTTGAATTTAGAATAATTTTGTATTTTTGTATATAAAATGGTTGTGTAAAATAGTTCGTAAATAAAATAGTTTGTAAAATAGTTTTGTAAATAAAATTGTTGTGTAAAATAGTTTGTAAAATATTTTTGTAAATAAAATAGTTTGGCAAATAAAATAGAACAAGATAGTTTGTATAAGAAAAATAAAAGAAATTGTTTTGTAAAACTGGTTTTAAATCAATAGTAGTTTTGCATTCCAATTTAAATTACAAAGATATCCAACCCAACAACTTTCAATTTCAGCGTCAAAGCATATCACTAATATTAGAACATAAGATGCACATGTCATCATTTCGCAAAATCACATTCGATCGCTCGCTCGATCACACAAGTTCGCTTTTGAACTAGTATTGTCATTCAACTACCCTAATGCGGACTTCGATATGGTGTCTTAACTAGAAACCATCATTCTCCTTGCATAGCCACATATAATGATAGAGAATTCTAGAACCAAACCAAAAATCCATATCAAATATTCACCATCGAGAATCGAATGAAAATTCCAAACACAAAGTGGTGCAATTCACATAAAACTTGTGTACTCAAATCCGAATCAAATAAATTTTGCGAATAAAATAATATACATATAACTTGTGTACTTATTCCAATTTGTTTCAACACAATTGCGTTTCAATTAAATTCATTTTTAATCTCATTGATTAACACAAATATTACTTCATACTTTAATATTTGTTTCACAGGATTTCTCCATTTAAAATAAAACATTAGTATATTCATTCTCATAATAAGGCTTATATTTCTCTTTAATTTAAATTACATTCATTTCACATGGAATATTTCTCATTTAATACTACATTTATTTGCAAATCATTTCCTAAGGAATTTTCTCAAGTTTATAGCCAATTTGTAAAAGATTAATTCCTTTCTATAAGACATTGTTCGAGTTTAAAGTTATCACATTTTTTTTATAACCATTTATTGCAACACCCATTTATCTCATAACAATTTACAAGTCATGGCTTTATTTATAATCATTTCACTTTTAATTCATATATGCTTATCATATTTAGTTTCACCTTTACCTTTCAATTTATTTATGACACATTTCATAAATATTAATTAACTTTATAAACATTTTTTTTCAATTTAATCTCATTTACAACATTTCCATAATCACAATTTCAATTTAAACATCCCAAGGCTTAAAGTTCACTCTTGTATATTATTACATTACATGCCAAGAATGTACACCACAATTTTGTTCACTTACTAAACATAGATACAACAAACTAAACATTGTTTCACTTACTTTCAAATTAAGGTTATCCAATTTCAACTGCATAATTCAAAAAAAAATTAAGTTCCTACTCGTCTATTAATTCAGAAGGTTTAGATTATCCAAAAATATCCAAATATTCCATTTTGTTCCTATAGTTGAAACTACCGGTCAACAAACAATAAAATTCACAAAACATTTCAATTTCATAAACAAATTTCCTAATTATTCATTTTATTCTCTTTAATACATCATTATTAAACTAGTGTTTAGTCCATTAAGTCAATCAACAATAATTAGCCAGTGCTTATAAACTGACAAAAACTCCACTAATCAATAATGTATGATAATAACTAAATATTACCATTTCATAAATCAAACAAACTACAAATAACTATATTAGTTATAAAAATTTATTCCTTTATATATATATCATATAATCTTAGAAAAAAATAATTTCATTTCAAAACTTATATAAAACATTTTTATAACACTAACAAGTACGCGCTTTCGTGTATATATACACACTCAGACAAATACATTCTAGGATATTAATGCCATATCTCTAATGAGTTAAACCCAACAGGCTAAGGTATATCAAAACCTGGCTCTGATACCAGGTGTAACAGGACAACGCTAGTGGGGTAACACCCACCGTAGCATACGATGGTACATGTGTTTTGCCTTTACGGCCAGCCTCTTGACTGCACCAACCCCGCAGGACATGTAGGAGTAAGAGTCATCCGCTCGCTACCAAACCCAAATGCGAGAACCCCCTATCATGCCGCACCTGCCAAGTGCATAAGCAGACACACATGTATAATTCAAACCAATCAAAATGGAGGATTGTTAATTGGGTAAATAAGGAAATAAAAGAAAAGAAGGAAAAATAAAACACAAAATCTCGCTGTAGAAGAACAAAATATAATAATCAAATAAACAGTTCATGAAGCTGTTTTACAAATAACATGTGATTACACTTTTACAGTTCAAATCAGAGTTATACATATAATAGGAATAAACAAATAATGCAGCAGAATGCATGATGTAGTGGAATAATTAATAATAAATAGTAATGATATACTAAATTTTCGTCTTCGTCCTCCAAAAAATAAAATGATCTTCAACACATTGAAAAAGATCAAACTGACCCGAGCGTAACGAAAAAAAACACTCGAGTCAGAACTAAAAAATCTTGTGTAAGTCAAGTTAATTTAAAATAAAATGTGAGTGCAATGGCTTCAGAGGTGTTACCGAATTTTCCATTTCCTATCAAGTGTACAATGTGAATATAATTATTGAAAGATTTCAAATAATTCGAGGTATCAATTTTAACTACTATAACTAAAAAAATTCGAAGTTTAACTTAAACCTTTTAAATAATTCAATTCCAATACATAATCCAAATTCAAAAATTTATATGGATATATATATATATATATATATATTTGTATCATTGCAACCAGTACCAAATATCAACATTTTCAAATCAATGAAAACCGTTCGAGTTTATCATTTCAACCATAATGATTTTCCCCTAATCTATAAGATCATTTGGGTACGTATCATTTCAACCCATAATAAATTGCAATATTATAATGATATAAAATACAAATTCATCCAATATCAACAATCAAACATCCATCACAATAATCATCCAAACCAATCAATAAATACCAATGTAGAATTGATAATCAATAACAGGTATTTAACTAGCAATTTGTATTCAATAATAAATTAAATAATGATTTAATTCAAATAAATTCAAATTAACTGAGATAACGATTTAAAATATACCAAACAGCTATAAATGAATTTCTATCATATCATAAATTTAATTAAACAAACATAAGAAAATTTAGAAGTTGTGAGTGGGTTAAAAGACTCACCTTTGAATTTAAATTCAAATCCAATTCAGAGTCCAAATTCAAAAAGTCCTAGAATTCGTCCAAACCCGAGCTAAATTGTCTGGAATATCAATACAATCCCAATGCAAGAAACCCCACATGAATTGGACCTCGTACGCGAAAGCTACTCTAATTAAAAGTTATACGATATATAATATAAATCGAATATTATAAAATAATTAAGGCCTTAACACCCTAGGTGCATACCCTAGCTACCGTTCACGAGCCAACCCATTTCGACACATCGCCACACAAACCCTACCGACCACTCCCCCAGAGCCTACCGTGGCCATGTCAACCACCATCTGAGGCCTCACCGACCTCTGCAACCAACCCACAACAACCCCTCGCCTCGATCGCGCGCAACACGAGGAGCAGCTACCGCCGAACATTCAAGACCAAATCGAATTAAACCTAACAATCTGACCGTCAACACCCATCACAATCAACGTTAATGAACTCCATTCGCCAATCTATCTCTACAGAATGGTACCTTCAAATCGACGATCAGGCCAAGTTGATTGCGACTCAATGAATGGCCGTGATTTGTTCTTCAATTTCTAGAGAAACAGTGGTTCAAATTGGAAAACGAATTACGAATCTAAGATGCGCTCGTCGAGAGCTTCAAATTGATATATATTTTGATATAGTTTGAGGAGTTTGATTTTCAATTTGATTTTTGATTTGGATTTGCAATTTGAAAATTAGGGTTTGCAGCCATTGGGAAGAGATAAGCAAATGGAATTGTACGTACTGAAATCAGAAATAAGAAATGACCTAGGGTTTATAATGAGGTATTTATAGGAAGATTAGAAAAATAGAATGAATGAACCAGAATAATTTCAATTGATTTTAATTTAATTTAATTTCATAGTATGAAGAAGTTATGTTAAAATCATCTTATTTAAAATTGATTTCAATTGATTTTAATTAAATTGATTTCTAGGCGTTTCGAGTCCGTACAACCAAACGATAAGTCCGATTGCGATGAATCTTGAAATCCTATAGTAGTTCACCGTTACGGATGCGATGAAACTAGTTTCGTCGAAATCTGAGACAGTTGCCAAAATGGCTGTTTTCATCTTAATTGAATAAATTAATATTAAATTAATTAATCAACTTGTTACCATTTCTGTCATTTTAGATTACCTTAGTAATTTAAAATCCTTTATAACAAATTTCTATATAAATTTTATTATTGAATATTTCAAAATTTCCAATGTTAAATTCAATTTCAAATAAGTTTAGTAATTATAAATTTAATTTCCAATAACCCATTTATTTGATTCTTAAGTTTTGTTACTCAATCAATTATCATCTTATTGGTATAATTACATTGGTTTATATCTTAGCACATTAATAATTTCCAGTTTCATCTTAATTTCAATTAACGTAATATTTAAATTCATTTAATTAAAATAAATCCATTTATTATAGCTCAAATTCCAATAACTTGACAAATCTTGATTTCCATTCTTCTTATTCAACCAATTGCCATATTATGAATAAAATTAACATTAGTTACATCTTATTGAATTAACATACAACCATTGTCAATTTAACCTACAATAACTGCACTAATTAAGTGAATTAATTGTAATTGATTTCTAATTTAAATTTAATAGACTAAATAAATGGTTAATATATAATAATTGTCACCATTAACCTTTAACCACATTTGTGAGTTCAATATTTTACATGCAAATGTTACATAAACTCTAATTTTATTCAATTACCATTTATTATTCCATTTCATTACATAATTAAACATTTGCATTGGTTTTCTTATATTAAGCTTATAACCAAATTATAACATTTACATAAATTTAATTGGTTGGAATTCCTTTCAAGTTATTAGTAATTAACTTTAATTGACATGGTTACCTTTTATTTGAGTTATTATTTCATTAATACATCACAAATTTATATTTCTCGCAATATTAAATTACCAAAATTTATTAATTACATTTACAGGTTTATTACTTGCAACAAATGTTAACATTTCTTTCATAACACTAATTTTTGTTCAATTACCATCAATTATCTATTATTTTCTTAGTAAATCCAATATTTTCATTTATTCCCTTATATTCAATTTATAACCACATTTTTATTATTTCAATTAATTGGAATTTCATCCAAATTTGTTAATACTATCTTAGGTTAACACTATTACATATTATTCTGGTTACTATTCCATAATAAATCCCAAATTTTTATTTCTTCCAATATTTAACCACAAACTTTTATTAAAATAACTATTTTACTTGTCAAAAATTCTGGGTCGTTACACCTGGAGTATAGCAGATATCAAAACCATATGAGCTAAAAAATCCATCCACCTCTACTGCCTTAAATTGAAATCCTTCTTGGTGAATAAATACTTCAGAGACTTATGAACCGTATACAGCTTAAACTGCTCTCTTATTAAGTAATTCTCCATGAATTGAGTGCAAACACACTGGATGCCAACTCAAAATCATGGATATGATAATTTCTCTTGTGGGCTTTCAACTGTCAACTATCAGAGCTTACCACTTTCCTTTCATGCGTCAAAACTGCACCTAATCCCATACAACAAGCGTCGGTATACACTGTGAATGCCTTTATACCATTTGGTAATACTATAACAAGTGCACTAGTCAATAACTTCTTCAATTTAATAAAAGCATTCTCACACTTCGAGTCCCGTGAGTAAACCATATTTTTCTTGGTGAGGCGGGTCAAAGGGGTAGATATTTTAGTGAAGTTCTTAATGAACTTCATATAGCAGCATGCCAAACCAAGAAAATTCCTCACTTCCATGTCATACTTTGGCCCATGCCAATCCTATACTATAAATTTTTTACTAGGATCGACCACCAGCCCATGCTCATAGATAACATGTACCAAAAGGCGAATCTCCTTATGTCAAAAGTGTCATTTGGATAACTTCGCCTTCAGCTTATGTCCGTAGAGAGTATTGTGCATTTATTCTAGATACAACCTTTACTCCTCCTTGCTTTTCAAATAGACTAATATGTCACCGATAAATACCACCATGAGCTTATTAAGCAACCATCTAAAAACTCAACTCATCATATTAACAAAATATGTTGGTGCATTGGTTAGTCCGAAGGGCATGACTAACCTACATAAAGTCCATCCGGTGTATGAAAAGCAGTTTTCTAAATAGTATCATCGGCTACATGCAGCTGATGGAATCTAGTAGCCATGTCAAGCTGAGAGAACACCTTTGTTCTAACCATATGATCAAAGAGATCGTCTATGTGAGGCAACAGATCATGTTTTTCTTTGTCAGTTTATTCTTCTCATGATAATCAACGCAAATCCTTAGAGAACCATATGCCTTGGTGGCAAAGATAACTGGTGCTCCCTACTCTGAATACTCCTCCTAATGAAGCCCTTCTTCATCAGCTCACTCACTTTCTTATTCAGCTCCAGTCATTCTTTAGAAGCTATATGCCTCAATGGTAAGGCAATAGGTCTAGCGTTCTCATCTAGATAAATTTGGAACTTGATCTCTCTTTAGGGTGTAAGACTAGTAACCTCGAAAAAGACATCTGGATAGCCTCTAACACTGGCACTAAAGCTAATTCATCATGTGATGGGTCTAAGAATATAAGTAACTTAACATAACTGAACCTTTGGGATTGCAATAAAACTGTAGAGTGCACCCACTACAAGTACTCAACAAACAACCTTCCTATAACAATCTAAGATCACCTCATGCATGGTCATCCAGTCTGTACTCAAAATAAACTCAAACCCATAAAATCCTAAGACAAAACATCACAATCGAACTCGACCCCCAAAATAAACAATTTTAAACCCCTACATATCATAGATAAACAAGCCAATCCTCCAACATGCTTGATACAACTACCGGGTTTGTAACTATACTAGTGTCTAAGTGCAACTCATCTATAAATCACTCCAAATAAAAGAGTGTGATGCCCTCGCGTCAAATAAGATGCTAACAGATAAATCAAATATAGTTAACACACCTTCTATTATGACCTTCTTTCCCTTATACACTACTGGAGGTGCACCGAGCTGGGAACAATATATAGTCTATAATCTGAAACCACTTACGTAAAGGTCTTCGATGGTTAAACACTTCCTCTTCATGTGCCTGAATTGATTGTAGTTGAAACATTTGAACTTGGAAATGTTCGCCTTGCACTCCTTCGCAAAATGCCCCTTCTTACCATATCTCATACACTTGAGCTCCCCCTTTTTAATCTTCCTTTGGGCCACCATTCCGCCCTTGCACTAATTCTGTTAGGGTGTCTTTCCTCCCGACTTCTTGGGCTGACTCTTCACTTTCTCCTTGCGAATGGTATTCAGTAAGGCCATCTCCACTATACCCTCATAAGTCCCAACCATGGGGATATGACTAAGGGCCGAATCTTGAAGAGGTTGATTCAGCCCCTTTGCAAACTTCAAAGCTTTCTTGTGAGGAGTATCGATCAGATTCGAATGAAACCTGGCCAATTCATTAAATTGATTCACTTATTCCTTCACTGACATCTTTCATTATTGTAAATGTATGAACTTCTCCAACTGGACTCCTTACTCTGCCATAAAAGGAAACTTCATCTTAAAATGCCTCCTAAACTCTCCCCAAGTTATCTCTCTCTCATCGGTCTCCGCCAATACCATGTCCCACCAATTTAGAGCCTCTCCTTATAAATGCAAGCCGGCAAGTTGTCTCACAATGTTATCTCCAAGGCCCATTAATCCGGAAATCTGCTCACAAGTGCAAATCCATGTCGTTAAGTCCACATAAGACTTGATCCCTACATATGGCTTTCGTCCTAGACTTACAAAGTCCTTACATGGCTTAGTGAAAACAACGGTAGGTGGGTATATAGGAACTAAACCTGGCGTCGTCCTATGGGCTTCCTATTATAGTTAAACTTAGCTTTTCCTCTTGCTTGCAGATACTGACGAAACCATATCACAACATTCATACCAAAAATCTTAACTGCATCTCCTAACCACAACTAGTAGTATTACTCATCCCCTCAATCTGTGATTTAGGAATTATTAGCAACTTTTCCCTAAATAGTATAGGCAAGAATAAATGATAGCATTTTTTTCGTATTATGTATATACATAAAGCCTTTAAAAAATTTGTTATATATACACACACTTCTCAGAAACCCATTTCGAAAAACTTTTTGAAAATTATTGGAAAACCTCTTTTTTTTTCAAAAAAGATTTCAAGTACATTCTCTCCATACATACCTAGCTCACGAGGAATTTTATACCAAAGCTCTAATACCAAGTGTAATAACCCGCACCTCCCAACATACTGATCCAAAGCCTAGGGTGACTTTCAGACTTTCTTCATGCTAAAAAGTACAAGCTATTGAGCTTTAAACACTACACAGACAAAGTTATAAGGATAAAATCTAAGACATTCTACACTTCCGTATATCATAGCAAAAGGAAGTAAAATATAAATATAGAAAATAATCATCTTAGAAAATATCCTAGTAAACAAAGTCTTAAAACATATATAGTCATAATCCAGAGTTTACAAAAATATAGCATATAGTCTGATAAGTACTAAGTACGATAAATAGTTACATGGAGGGTAATAGTAAGTAATAAGCAATGCCAACGCCAAGCTCATCTCCCAACATACTAGATCTGGGTCAATCACCTACTGCCATGTCCTCCTAAGGCGGGAAAAAAAAGGAAAGGAGTAGGTCAGATAAAAGTCTAGTGAATGAGTACATCGTTAATATATGATGATCACATGCAATGGACTTCATTAATGCTCTATGTGACCTAGTGTTTCCTTCTTATATTTGTGAACTACTTACTAAGATATATTTCATTTATCTAAGGGGTATAGTTCTAAATACTCCTACACCAACATCTTGTGAAGTTTTATACTAGGCGTCAGATAACTAATCGAAGCTTAAAAACAATGGTGGACCGAGCTAATAACTACTAAAACTATTCCAACATAGGATCGTCTACAATATCAATCTTAAGACTACGTTCCTAGACTACGACTACATGTAACATAATTATGCACTGAGGATGAGCCTGCAATGCCGACTCATGCAAAAGATGTCTTAGGGTCCACTACATCCGTGTCCAATCTCAATGGTAACGTAACGCCACTTATTGCATAGCGTGGAAATCCAATAATAGTATCGCATTATGTACCTTGGAACCTCCTATTAGTGCCAGGTCATACACTTCTCCAAGCATCCTAGTAATGTTGCGTGTACACCGTAGAACTCTTATGAGTGCAATTTTGGGTTGAATCGCCCCTATCGAGTATCGATTTTGTTGAATAAATAGTGTCTACGCCTAATTGTCGCGTAGATATCTATCTAGTCCTGTAACATCCAAGAGTCGCAAACTTAGGGAATTAATTGCCCTACTAATATACTAAAATTCATACACAAAAAAATATATAAATTTATAACGTGGGCCTTAGGCCGAGGTTTAGATTGTGCTTGTAAACCATTAATTAGTCAACAGTCAGCTAATGGAACGGTCGACCGCTTGTTTTGACCGTCTGCAGTGAGCCTATCGACTGATCGAAGTTGATTTATTTTTCATCCATTCTCTATTAATTATATTTCTCTGTCAGTTATCATTCTATGTTGGTTACAGTAAACTTCTATTTTGTTAATCGAGAGTTTTTAGTGTTCTCAATTTTAGTTTCTAACCATTTAATCAGTATGCTTATCATCAAATCAATCTAAATCAGATTCAAAATCAATAGGGTATTGATAGATTAATCTATTTTAATTTAATGAGGGTGTGTTTAAATTAAATCAACTTTTATCGAACAAATTTGCATTGACCAAATTTAGATTAGACATGGATCATATCCAAATAGGTTAAATTCTTATCGAATTTCCAATCTATTACAATCACTAGATAAACAATATTTCTGATTAAAATAAACCAATTCTAGATCAAATAGGATATAAACAAACCAAATTACATAAAAAAATCATCATACTAACTATTAAAGCACCCACCCTTTGAAAGCTATTCCCTTTTTAATTTTCTTAGAATCACCTCTACTAATTTCGTCGATCTCTTCTTGATTTGATTTGATTCCTCCTTCTTCAATATTTTGAATTTAATTTTAGTTTTGTTTTTAAAGAAAAATTGATTAAGAGAGAAAGTTGGTTGAGTTTTAGGATATAGAGTTTTCTTACGATCAGACTAAATTAGGGTTTTGAGTATCAACATAGGGTTATATTTATATGTGTACGAAGTAACATTAGCTATTAGATTAATTTATATGAAACCTGGGCCATTCGACCAACCCAAACCCTTGCCATAACAACCACCTCTATACCCATATTATCCAAGAATATTATTGGGCAATACTGTAAGATAATGCGAAGGGTAAGGCTGTATGGGGTAAACACGTAAATATTCCATTGAGCTAACACTGGTAGTATCTAAAAATCGAATAAACAACCCACCTTATACGTACACAATATCGACATATAGCAATAAACATGCGTGCTTTTAGGATAGAACAATACAGAATATAAAAAAGATCACAGAGAACACATAGTCATATGCATAACGCTAACATATAATAGTAAATATACATGAGTCGAAGTGGGTTTACAAAAATAGTCAAATACCCACTAACATCAAAAATATACATACATACATCTTATAAATACATGAACACATGTTACTACAATTTACAAAATGATATGCAAATAGTCTATCCTCCATCTATGCCTAACATCCATATGCTGTTCCTTTGTCCCTGAACATGAACTGTGTGAGACTGACTCAAGTATTATATAAATAACACACGGGCCAGACGATGCCTTAAATACAAATGTCAACAGGAAATAACAACGACCATGGTATAAACTAGCACAACAGCAGTAGCAAGTGCATATCCTAAGTGTCAACATATTTCAAAACCATACATACAAAAGATAGGTCATTATCAAGCCAAGTAAATCAATACACCTAATGACACATAATCAAGTGGGTGATACAAATATAGTCTAACTATTATTAAGTATAAAAATCAACAACAATACAAAGCATGCTCTCAACAATGCCCTGGATTGTCTCTCAGATAATTATAAATTAGACAAACCTGAGGTGCGTCTTACTCAATATGTACAAATAACATACAATAATCACCCAAATCAATCATACACAAAAATGTAAATATGGCATACCCATAGTTTCCAGGATCATCTCTTAGATAATCATATAAAAGATGTGTATAGGGTCCTATTCCATGCTCTCGCCATCTTTGGCTATCCTCGATGGCCATAACATCAATGTGTACGGAGTTGCACAACTCCATAGACTCACAGTCTCATAAATAATCCAAGAGATTGATAACCACATAATAACCAACTAGACTGTAATCGACTTGGCTCTTAGATAAAGAAATGAACATACAGTCTCTCGGACCTCTACTAGTCCACTTGACTCTCAATATTGTGGATAATCATCGGGACTCTCAGTCCTATGTGCTCTCAGCATCATAAATCTAATTCGACATAATTCTCAACGAATGATCAAATCGGCTCTTAGCCGTAAACATAATAATCTCATATAGGTGAATAAATAGGCGTCTCTATAATCTTATGTTATCTCCTTAATAATAACCAGACGGGAGACTGGCAGCTCTCGGCGTGCTCTAGGATCCTTTCTCACATGCTCTCAGCGCAACTCTTACAGTCTTAGTTACCTTAACGGCCACCATGATCCAATATCCATCAGGTGTAAGACTACACTATGCGTTGGTCATGACCCTACAAGTGCCCTAATGGTAAAAAAACCGCTGGTCTAATTGACACAGGGGCAGTGGCTATAAGCCATGGTTCTAAGCCATATACATCAATAGGTGTACCATGGATTCAAGGAGCGACCCCGTAATCAGGCTACAATGATGGATACTAGCCAATCTGTTTACTCCTCGATGTATAATAGGAGTACACATAATAAATAGACACTCTTATGGCTCTCAATCTGCACACTTTCAATGTACATCACCATAAATATAATACCCCACGTAATTGACCCTGTTAGTATAGCATCTACTTACAAAAGTAATTGAACAAATATCACTTGAGTGTCCCATACCACTCAGTGTTACACGTTCGTTTACTCTGTGTTCATAAATTACACACATCATCACACAATTATTCTATATAAAAAGCCAAAGAATAACCAGAGAAATATTACCGAAAGTCTCATGCTAGACATAACTCTGTTTAATCTAATTCCCTATCACATAGAAATATAAATCAACCAAAACATATTATTCTATTTATTGATTTGGAGGGGTTTTAAAATACACTTTCCCAATTTCTTCAAAGATTAAAAGAAAATCAATTAATAAATTCTCATTCTTTCTTAAAAGTCCATTTATAGTCTCAAAAGTAAATATTTGCAAATTCTCATTTAATTACAGGGAAATCTATAAATTAAACTTCATTCAATTCCAAATCCGTTAAAACTCCTCCTAAAAATAATCTATACATTTTAAAGTTCTTCTCTAATTGAAAATAATAATAATATCAGATAAATCTTATAATTCAAGATTTCTTTAAACAACAAACGTAAATAATTTTATATTATCAATCAGGTTTTCCAATGTAAATAATTTCTAAATCCTTGAAATAAAATTCTAATAGCAATTTTTTTTTCAACTTACCATATTTCCCATATTAATTCAATGATCAAACACAATAGTAAATTACTTCCAAAATTCACTTGATAGTATATATACAACAAATCTCATAAACGATAATTTCCATTCATTAAATAAACCGCATTCAACTTACTATTACATCAAGATATTAATTTATAAACTTTCAATCTATTAAATCCAATAAAATTAACTTGTCATTTTAGAAACATAAATTTTATGTACCATTTTATAAAAATTATTTAATTTTTTTTATAATCAACGATAAATAAATAAAAATGCATTTAAAAAAATCACAAGATTCAATGTTTTTCAGATAACTTCTATTCAAACAATCCTTGAAATCATTTTACTTTTATATTTTTCAAAAAAATCCTTTTACTTCTAAATTTTCCATCAATTGCAATATCTTTAATATTAAATAAGAAAACATTCTAAAAATTCATAGTTTATTTTCTAAATAAATTCAAATCTTCACTTTTTAATTTATTTGCCCCATTTCGATCAATTTCATGTGTAGTGCTTAATTAATATTGTCATCAATTCAACCAATATACGCACAACATAAATCATCCACATTCCACAATGCTCTTTCAATCAATACCATCCAACAACAATCAATTTAATCTAATTAATCAACCAAGCATTCATTACCAATAAATCAATAAAAATTGTATGAACAAGCATCTAAGCGGTAATAGATGATAGTTGTGAGTTTAGAAAATAACTCACCAAGTAAATGCTTGAAGTTCACTCATCAAAGTTCCATCCCTTCGACGAACTTGCCAATAAACATCAGACAAAGCCGGCTCCTTGTCGTTGACAAAGCCGGATCCTCATCGCTACCATTAAACGCACTGGCTTAAGTCCACGCCAACACATGCCTTGTCCTTGCCTACATCACCATTCGACACTAGAAAATTGCCTTGAAATGGACACCAAGCCAATGCATCGCTTTGATCTCCACTCGACATCAGCTACCTTCGACTTCTTCCACTGCCCATATGCACAACTGCTGCCAAATGCGCCTTATCGTACTCCATCACGACCCAAACCAGACGCCTTTTCTTACATCATATGTCTAGCACTAACCTCCGATGTTACGCCATCCACCTCCAACTTTGAACCTCCCATCGCGACTTTACTAGCCGCTTGCATCGCGGCTACATCACTGAAGCCAACTGCAACCACAGTATCCCCCTCCGTGTCGCCTTCGAGTCACTATATCACGTTATTTTATTTCTTCTTCTTTTTCTTGGTCACGATCGATTTTTGATTGGAGTTAGGGCTGGTATGGATATGGGTTTTAGTTGAGGTTAAATGGTAAGGAGTATTCCAGAAATAAGAGGAGAAAGGAACGGGCCGGGGCCTTAATTTTGTTCATGTCCTCCTTGTTTAATATAGTTTTAATTTATTTTCTTTCCATTCAAATTTAAATTTAAATTCTTGATATTTATATCAATACATTTCAACCCAGTTCAAGTTAATTTACACCTTATTACTCAAGATATATCTCAGTAACTACATAATTTTTTTAATTTGATTTTCGCTTGTTTTAAAATAATCTTTTATTGAACTATTACTGGATAAATTTATTATTATGGAAATTGGTATGAAGGGCCTAATTATACAGCCCAATTTTTTTCCAGGACACGGGTTTGAAATTATTATTTTCGAGGACAAGTATGTGCGGCATGCGTCTTCATCTTCTCAAACAACTAAATATCTTCTGAAATCGATCGCGGAAATTAGGCGCGTTCGTCTTCATCTTCTCAAACAATTACGTATCTTTTGAAATCTGCCAATCGTGAAAATTAGGCGCGTGCATCTTCATCTTCTCAAAGAACTACGTACCTTCTGAATTTACCGATCTTGTAAATTAGGCGGTTGTTTCTTGTTCAATCAAAGCGGTCGTTTCTTGTGCAATCGAAGCGGTCGTGAGGCGTTAGTTTCTTCTCAAATAAAAATGACTTTAATTGTGGGAAATCGTGAGGCGATTTTCTTCATTTGGTGAGTCTCCATTTTATTTGCTGTTTTTCATTCTCAATTCTATTTTTTATGATGTTCATGATGCTACTGTATGTTTCTTTTCACAGGAGGCTGTTTTCATCTATTGGAGGAAGGTTTTGTTTGATGTAGTTGGAATAATGGCTTCTGAATGATATTGTTTTATTCTGATAACACAAGCACTGTGTATTTAGCCTCGTTTGTTCTTTAGTTTGCAATTAAACTCTGATTGTTTTGATGTTTAAGAATGGTGTATCAAAATTCCATTCTGGCTCTAGTAATAATTTGGCAGCCATCGAATGTGATTATGTGTTTTAAAGACCATATTGATCTTAGTGCGTGTTTGTTATGAGAATTTTTTAGCTCTTCTTTTTCACCATTAAGTATATTTTTGCAGATCATCGTTTTCACCTATGATTTTTCAACAATGTAAACTTGAATAGGTACAATCATGACGAATGTTTTTCTTCCCCATGTACTAATTTGTTTTGGTTGATTTCAAGTTATGTACCATGCTGGATTTGAAATTGTAAACATAATCCCAATATACTTGGTTAACAGAGGATCAGACAATTGGTATTTATCTACTAGACTATGATAGGACAGTAGTTATTGTTAGTTGTTATCTTGGAATGTTTGATGTGGTAGTGTTGAAAATTTAGTTGGTAAGGGTTAGAATGGAACTCAACATTTTTCCACTGCTGTAATCAGGTTATCCCAAAGAGTGATAGTGATCTGTAAAAGATAAATTGTTTTATCTTTTTTTCAAAAAGTGGTATAGAAAATGATTTACATATTTTTATATTTAAGATCAGTTTCACATAGTTATATTTTTCACTGTTGTAATCAGGTTATCCCAAAGAGTGATAGTGATCTATAAAAGATAAATTATTTTATCTTTTTTCAAAAAGTGGTATAGAAAATGATTTAAATATTTTTATGCCATTAGTTTATATTTAAGATCAGTCTCACATAGTTATATTTTCCACTGTTGTAATCAGGTTATCCCAAAGAGTGATAGTGATCTGTAAAAGATAAATTGTTTTATCTTTTTTCAAAAAGTGGTATAGAAAATGATTTAAATAGTTTTATGCTATTAGTTTTTATTTAAGATCAGTTTCACATAGTTATATTTTTTTTACATTTTTTTTGCAGGTGTGATTCATCTGTTATAGTTGTGTTTGATTTCAATAACAATTGTTTTAGTGCTCGTTTTGGATTGGATGCTTCTATTTCTTCTGTTAGGAATAGGATTTGGGAGGAGTGGAATAATTTTACTCCATTATGCTTTGATATTTTTTATATTCGAGAATCAAAAACTACCTTTATTGAAACGGATAGTGATCTTCAAGTAATATTGTGTTTGTTTTGGTTTAAAAAGGAAGAATTTTTGGTTTTTTTTTCTACGGTTGAAGAATGATTCAATGGATAATTTTGTTGGTGAAAGTAGCAAGTCTGGTTCAGTTATTGGTGTTGAGTCAAGTAATAATATGTTAGGTTATGATGATGATTTAGATTCTGGTTTTACTCAACAAAAGGATTTACATGTGTTGTTGAAGAAGAATTCAAATATGGAATTTTTTACTGGCGTTGGTCAACAGTTTGATTCTGCTATTGGATTCCGTAGAACAGTTAGTGCTTATTGTTTGAAGAATGGATTTAAAGTACAGTATTTTAAGAATTGTAAAGAACGATTGACAGTTCGATGTGCTGTAGCTAGCTGTCCTTTTAGGATTCATGCTTCTTGCAAACTGAAGCAATTGGACCAACTGTTTGTTAAAAACATTAACTTGATTCATACTTGTGGTGGTGGATTTCGTTCCCTTAGTAGTCCAACCATTTATAGTGATCTTGTGAAAAGTTTAATCATCAATCAAATTCGTGATGAGCCAAAAAGAAAAACCAAGGATATCATTAAAAGTTTTAGAAGAGATTATGATGTGGATCTAAGCTATTACTTTTCTTATAAGGGTAAGAAATTGGCTATGAATGATATTTTTGGTGATGAAAAGAAATCTTACAATGAATTAGTTTGGTATTTGAAGGCATTGGAAAGAAATAACCCAAATAGTTATTCAAGTATGGATGTGGATTCTGAAACAAATCAATTTGAGAGAGTTTTTGTATGTTATGAGGCATGTATATTTGGATTTAACTATTGTCGTCCTATGGTGTTTTTGGATGCTACCTTTTTGAAAGGGCAAAGTGGTATTTTGATGGCTGCCACTGCGAAAAATGGGAATCAAGGTACTAATTTTAATTTTTTTGTTGTTGTTGTATTTATGTTACATAGTACTGTTTCTTTAAGTTATTGTTCTAGTGATTTTGTTGTGTACATACTGCATTTTGTTCAAGTGATTAGTCTACTGTTATATAGTACTGTTTCAAATATAGTGCATTTGGTTGTTTCAAATGTAGTAATATGTTGTTCAATTTATTATATTTTCTTTAGCGTTAGGAATTAGCATGTGAAATTATTGCAAAAATGAATTCAAACCCACAATTTAGTTCAACTGGAAATTAACGATGATTAATGTTGGTTGTTTTTTTATTTTTATTTTGATAGATACATAATCTAGATGTTTTATTTTTTTCAGTTTATCATGATACCTACTGCTTATGCTGGATTTACTAGAATCTGTCATATTTCAAACAATAAATGCATATATGTTTTTATCTCTAACATCTTCAATCTAGTTCACTAGTTACAAAGTAGGTACAATTGTTCAATGGATAGCCATGCTCTTCTTATTGTAAATTTGATCCAAAACAAATACTGTAAAAGATTTAATGTTCTTTAATTTGATATACAAAATGTTACTATATACAGGAGTTAAAAAAGATAAATGCATTTATCTTTTAATATAAAGAATTAAATAACATATTAAGCCATACTTATATATCATAGATACTACTACATGTTGAACATATTTATCATTTTTCTCTTTATTTGAAGTTCTTACATAAGTATACAAATGATTTAAACAGCATATAGAAAAGATAAAAGCATATATGTTTTAGATGTTTGAATATAATTCTTTATATTGTATGCATGAATTATGTATCATATCTTTGCAATTTGTACCCTTTATGCGTAGACTACACATTCAAATAGATTTTTTTTTAAAAAGGATGAATTGCCTCTAGGAAATTGATTTTTTCTATTTTATTTGGGCTGAGGGTATAGTGTTCATGTGATTGTCTACTATTAGATAATACTGTTTCAAATATAATGCAATTTGTTGTTTCAAATGTAATACATAAACAGTGAATTAATTTTTTTTTGTTTTTTTCCAGGTTTTTTCCCATTAGCAATGGCTCTTGTTCCCAAAGAAAATGAAGAGTGTTGGAGTTGGTTTTTAAAACACCTAAAGAATGCTCTCAGTCGTGATGGAATATTAACTTTTTTAAGTGATAGACACTGGGGTTTATTGTTAAGTATTCCAATTTTTTTCCAAATAGTCATCATTCTTATTGTTTGCATCACATGCAAAATAATTTTGCTAGCATTGTGAAAAGTGGAAGGGGTGTTTGGGTAGCTCATTTACTTGAGCGTTGTGCTATAGCTTCTAATCATCATGAGTTTGAAAAAGCCATGTCCAAGTACAAAGAAATTGGAGGTGCCAAAGCTATAGAGTACTTGAATGATAAACCATATGATCATTGGGCTGATTTGTTTTTTCCGGGGAAGCGATATGGTGAAAATAAATCCAATGTAGCCGAGAGTTTTAATTCTTGGATTTTGGATGAAAGAAGTTTGCCTGAACTGCTTGTCTTGATGGAATTAGGGTAAAATTGATGATGCAAATGTCTAATCGTAGAGAAGAGGCATCAAAGTGGACTAGTGTTCTATGTCCAAAAATGGAAGCTTGTTTGTTGAAATTTAAGGAAGAAGGATTTGGGTGGAGTGTTTCTAAATCATCTAGGTATGTATTTCTACATTTTTACATGATGTTCATAGTTTCTGAAAAAAATGATAAATGCATTTATCTTTTTTCAACTTGCTATGTAGCCTGTGTTATGATTTCATTTTGTTGGTATTTATAAATTTTAAACCCCTCTGGATCTTTTGAATCTTGACAATCGCGACATTGTAATTAACACTGTATTTAATTCTTAGCTCTTTCATCATTTTCGTCTGGATGAGTTTGTACATTTTACTTATGGTATATTAGTTCTTGGCTTGGACAATCTTGTTGATCTTTTTGGAAAAGTCAAATCTGGTGCATCAAGGCAATGTTCTAGTCAATTCCACTTAATCAGTGGATGCCTTACCCATTGAAATAATTGTCAAGGTTTACAGGCTTTAATTCTTACTATAACCTTTATGCTTTCTTTTTTCTAGATTAGTTATCAGTTTTTTTAAAAAGAAAATTAAAATTAAAATCTACATAAGATATACTTTCTCTAAAGAATATGAACATTACGCCCGTTGTTATTTGTTTTGGTTTATGAGTCTTATTTTTCACTATTAGTTCTATGCACATGAATTAGGTCTTATTTATTAGATATATTAGAGAGAATATATATAGTGCTAATAATCATTTTTTGGAAATGCAATCTGTGTATATATTTTAACTGTTTTTAATTTTACATTTTGTAGGTTTATTTTTGAAGTTCATTCTACAACATCTCAAAAGGTTGATCTTAAAAATCGCATTTGCAGTTGCAATCAATGGAAAGTGACAGGTTTTCCTTATGCGCATGCTTTGAAGTGTATTTCTTTAACCAGAAATTCTGTTTATGAATATATTGAGAATTACTTTACTGTTGAGTATTATCGAGCTTCATATTCACATTTGATCAATCCTATTCCAACTTTTGATAAGGAAGCCATTGAAGCTGAAGAATCATCTATTGTTCTTCCTCCTAAGCCTGTTCGTGGAGCTGGTAGGCCTAGGATGAATATGATTGAAGGGGCTGACTTTCATGCTAAGCAAAACAGATGTGGAAAGTGTAAAAAACTAGGACATAATAGAAGAGGATGTTCTTTGAATATTTGAGTTGATTGTTTTAGTCCAATGTATTTGATTGGTTGTTCTATGAATACTTTGAGTTGAATAATTGAGTTGATTGTATTAGTCTAGTGTATTTGATTGATTGGTTGTTCTATGAATACTTTGACTTGAATATTTGGATTATTGCATATGTTGAATTGGATATAATCTGATTTTGATTACTTTTGGTTATATGCAATTGTTTATGAGTTTCTGCTTTTCTGGTAGGCACTGTGATGGTTGCCGGTAGGTAGTCAGTGTGGAATTAGTAAGATGATGGTTAGTGAAGAAGAATTGTGGGTTGTGGCTTCTCTGACAGTGTTGAGTGTGGAATGTTGCTGCAGTTTGTATTGAATGAAACAGTGGTGTAGTAGTATTTGCTTGTATGGCCAGAGAACTGTGAAGTTTATAGGTTGTGAATGGTTTGGGATGGAAGTATGGTTAGTAAGTGAAGTATGACAGAGTGGTATTGGGACTTTTGTAAAGGAGGAGGTGTTGTAGTTAAAAAGTGAGGCAGTGGAGGTTGGCAGTGAAGTAAGGAGTAGTCAGAGACACTTGAAGTTGTGAATGATGAAGGTGGTAGTTGCTCTTGTAACAGGAAATGGAAAGTATGGAAGAACTATTGGTTGCAATTGTTCCGTTAAAAAAGATAAATTGATATATCATTGGCCTCAAACAAGCTTAGGACTTAAGTATATTGCGGTCATTGATTTCAATTTTGTTTGTGCAGAAATATTTGTTCAATTTTGTTTGTGCAGAAATATTTGTTGATTTTTCATAACGGTGGAATACCTATCCATCTCCAATAGTTATTTATCTTTTTCTAATAACTTCTTTTTTCAAGAAAGCAGTATTCAACTTGCGTGCAATTGTGGTCAGTTGATGCTGCTAATGCTGCAGGAAATTGGTTTGATTTAGTGTGTTTTGTTTTGTTTTGTTTTGTTTTATTTCCAAACATATATAAAAAAATACCGTTGTTACACATTTGCAATTGTTTAAAAACTAACTGAAATTGTACTTACATCCCATAACAAAAGTTATATCTTCACCCATTTCATATATTTATTCACTAGATATCCAAATATTTTACTATGACTTTCTCTGATAATCAACAAATGTGCCTTCTGCACATGCATGTCTTAAGTTTTACTTTAGCTTGATATTTTCATCAGGTAAAATATCACTATTTTGATCCATTATTTTTTTTTAAATGTTAACATCATACCTTGTTTCAATTTTTGTTTTATATCAATAGTTTGTTAATCATACTTGTGAAGGAACTATACAGAGAAAGAGAAAGAGTATGATGTTCCTTTTGTTCATATGCTTTGTTTATTTATATGAATTTGCCATTGCTTCAATCCCTAATTTGCAAACATATATAAAAAAAATACCATTGTTACATATTTGCAATTGTTACAAATTCTTCTCTATTTTCAATACATTCTAAGGTTTTTGCATACAATTCAATTTTGTTCTCATTCACGTATTACAGTAAATTATCATTACATTTTCTGTTTTACCCAATCTCATTATTAACCACTCTTTCCATCAACATCTGCTAACTACTTGCAAAATCCGTCTACAAACCATTCAAATCTTCCCTCTACGAAGCTCTTCTCAATAATCACTAACCATACGTCACCAATCCATGTCACCAGCATTCCTTCTTCCCATTCTCAGGCATCATCACTTTCATCATTCATTTCCACCAACATCTACCCTTCTGCCTACAACTGACCAACATTGCACTTGCCACAACCTAAAATAGCTCACAGGACTTCCATCAACTCTCACTGCACTGCAATTCCAATCACTATCTTCAAACTTCTGTCATTTGACATACAACATCCTCAACACCAACAGAAACGACCTCTATAACCTGAAATTCACAGCAACCATCAACACTAACTGCATAGCACTTCCATCCACACTATCTTCCTCATCCTAGAAAATTACTCAACATCACAGTAACCTTCACATT
Organism: Allium cepa; assembly: GCA_030765085.1. Lineage (NCBI taxonomy): Eukaryota > Viridiplantae > Streptophyta > Magnoliopsida > Asparagales > Amaryllidaceae > Allium > Allium cepa. The sequence continues at coordinate 702,190,645 of CM060939.1, forward strand.
ATACAACACACTCTGTATTATACAGCCCAATTTTTTTCTAGGACACAACATGAATGTATAGTCAGATTCAAAAGTGACAGTGCAAACAAGTGCACAACATACACATAAACAAACTCAAGTCTACAACATCTGTAAGTAGGTTTTACAGTTCAAATAATATGGCCTAAGTCAACCATTACAAATTCATCAGTCAAATAAAATTTTAACAAATGTATGATAAAAAGACTGTTGGACATCAAAGAATTTGTTGCTATCATTGTCAGTTCACATCTTTTATTGCTGAAGCTGAACTGCAGAATTTTTCAATTGTCCAGCAGTATGGTTCATCAGAGAGAATTTGTGCACTTATCTGTGCTCTAAATGCGTTAGCTTGTTCTAGACTGATTTTTGATGTTGTGTCCATTCCTTGTGCTAAATTTTGGATAAACATCATTACAAAAATTCCACAGTCGAACCTGCATTTGTTAAAATTTTAATTATTGTGTAACTTTCATCATTGTATAAAAATCTCCAGTATCAGTGATTATGAAAATATAACTAAACATGTACTTAAATCCATTACATCAAAAGATAAATGCTTCTAAGTTGAATTCCCTATAACCACGTTTTTTTAATAAAAACAATAATGTGACTGTAGACACGAAAAGAAAATGAAAAAAGAAAAGAAGAGCCTTATATATTATTGACATCTGGAAACACAGAACTTAATTAATAGCATCTACTATGTAGGCATCTATTTAATAGATACGAATGCTTTTATATAGATGCTTAGCAAATATGTTTACACTTGTTGAGGCAAACTATTCCCTCACGGGACAAACTAAACTTAAAGATTACACCTCATAATATGTTGGGAGATGCTTTGACTAGCAGTACCTACAATCAGATTCTAATCAAAGTATCAAGTAAGATCACATGTCTGAGTAAGCCTATCAGCTCTACTATATCAGCTCTACAATCAGATTACTTACCTAACGATTAGTTTTGAAGATATATATTCATTGCACTCTATTTTCACTTCCTACATGACAATCAATTAGACCACAGTAATCCACCCAAATGAACTGAAATTGTGGTACTTGGTGTTTTCCAATCCACTCCTATGCCCATATTAATTTCATTTAACAATAAACCAGCTCCAAAACAACAAACAACTTAAATCATTAACATAAAAACATAAATGCTTTTATCTTTTTTACCTAGGGTTTAACATATCTGTATATTTTATGTAATAACTAATATCATGAGAAAAACATCAAATACCTTGAATGCATTAGATAATATACCATTTGTATTAGTGATTATGAAAATATAACTAAACATGTACTTAAATCCTAGGTAAACATTTTTAATCAGTGATTATGAAAATTACCCATTGCTTTGTTGAGCACAGTTAACATTTTTAATCAATGTAGACTTTCCTAGAATTGTTTTCTCGCCTGCGTCTTGTAAGTCTTTATTGATTTTGTTTACCGCTGCTTTCTGCCATATATATATATATATATATATATATATATTATAATAATGATAAATCTATTTATCTTTTTTACTTTCTGTATATTTTACTTACCACATTAATAGCAAACCTTGAATGTCCACTTCTTAGTGTCTTCGATCTTGTGGTCAAGTGTAGAGAATCATAATGGTTCCATGAACATGATTCCACTACTAGCTCTAGCAAGCTCCAATGTTCGTTGCCATGTATAGGAAATAATATATTACAACATAATGGATTTAGAAGTGCTTGTTTAATAAAAGGATTAAACGTATTTGTTTTGATATTTTCTAGGTTTCCATCTGTTGCGCTTTTCTGTTAAAAAATAATTTCAGAAAATTTATCTTAGAAACAAATTAAATTTTACATTATACACTTCCTGTCATTGTTGTGTTCACATATATAATGCTAGAACTTGGTTCTTAAAACTTTGTTTTTCTAAACCAAAACCAATCAGTAACCTACATTTCCAAAAAAAATATGGATTAAGTATAGATTTTATAATGAAGCAAAGAATAGAATTTATAATGACGCAAAGTATAGTTTTTTGTACTTACTTGACCAGAAATATATTCTCCATAGAGAATTTCTTCTATCATACTTTTTGTGATGGTGATGAAGTTTCCATCATCACAAGTAAATGCTTCATCACAAAAAAATTAAGATTAGTATGTTGTGTGTTGTATGGCACTTACAGTATAAAAGAAAATTAATTAAGATTGGTATACTAAAAAATTAAGATTAGTATGTAATGAAATATTTTTTAACAAAAGAAAATAACAATAGTTGTAGAAGTTTGTATGAAAAGATAAATTAATTTACCTTTTTTAGTTTAGTTTGGTTTTTTTGATGTCTATATGACAAAAAAACATGGGCATTAAATCAGTCCTGGTTTTATGGCACTTACAGTATGAAACAAAGATTTGATCTCTATATGACAAAAAAACATGGAGAATATTTATATGCATATCAACATGACAAAAGTTCTGCTATAATTTATATGTATATCTTATTGGAATAAATATATATTTAATTCAATTGAGTCAAAAGTAGTTTAGTTACTTACTTGTTTCCTCCAAGAATTTTGAATTTTTTTTTGACAATTTCTTTTTGTTCTTCGGTAAGATATTTGAGTAGTGGACATTTGTCAACATTCTTTGACTTCTTCTTCTTTTTTGGTTCTTTTAGGACAATATCTTCAACAACAATAGGATCTTGAGCAGGCTCTTTCAGATTGTCAGATTTTAAACTATCTTGTGTCTGCTTTTCTAGTATGAAATCTTGAGTTTTCATAATATCAAAAGTTGAAAAATTAGCAGAACTGTTTATGTGAATCATACCAACAATTCTTTTTTACCTTTTTCAGTTTTTTTGTTCAAATTATCTTTTTCCTCCACATCATGCTTTTCTAAATTTTCCAATTTCTGAAGCTTCATTTCAAGAATATGGATTCTATTTTCAGCTGCTTCTCTTAAATGTCTTTCCTCCTTTAATTGTTCTTCATCATTTTTCATCTCAGAACACAAAAAATTGACTTTTGACTGTAGCTCCATTATGTTATTAGCAGATTCTTTGGCATATTTTCTCAAACTTGTGTCTTCCTGGTACTCATCTAATTTTCTTTTGTTGTTTCGGTCTGCTTCCACTTCAGTAGCTTTTATTTTATTGGAAAGAAATTCTTTCTCTTCTTTTTTTACAACTGCAATTTTTTTTTAAAATCTGCAATGAATAAATTTAAAGTTATGCTTGCACATATACTGTAATTGAAGTACTAGACAAGTTAAGCTTGTACATATACTTTCTATACTCATTTAGTTTTCTATTATTTAGGCTACTAACATTCGAAAAAATTTCTTTCGGAAAAGTCAAAAAATGTACAGTTAAAAAAATAGCATACTTTGTCATTGTCAATCTCAGTGAGGTCCAAATCTTTCAATTTCGATAAATCCCATTTCCCCATTCTTGGGATTTTTGTTTGCAGATTTTCCTTCTCATCAATTATTTGTGTTCGTTCACAAATCCAGTACTGCAAGAAAAAGATAAAAGCATTTATATTTTTGTATTAAATATAAATTTGAATATATTTATATTTAGTTAAAATTATGAAAGCATACCAGTAACACCATAGTACAGCCTGGTGTACTTCTAGGGTCAGCATGATACTTTTTAACATTTTTCAAAACATTTTCACATATTGCTCGCGGCTAAGAAATTGAACTGAATTTTTTTAAATTCAACAACTTCGGCAAGAAACCCCATTGCATATAGCTTTGGTTGTTTGGAAAAAGGAAAGTTATAACCAGCAACAACAATAACAATTTCACTATATCTTCATTTCCTTTATCTTCTTCTAGCAGTGTATTCAATCTTTTTGTTACTGTTTTTTGGCTAATTATGTCTTCTTCTTCAAAATTGGCAGTTAAAAAATTGGAGAAACTTTCCATGGCCGAGGCTTTGTTAGAAGCTGGTATAGGAAATAAGTCTTCTCCAGCTAATGGCATTCTAAAAATTAGACTGACTTCTTCAGGAGTAATTTTGAGTAATTTGTTTCCAATTGTGAAAGCATTTTCTTTTTCATCAAAAGAAGTAATGATATCATCTAAATTTGAAGCACTTTTCCTTAAATCTTGTCGTGCTATTGAATCACTAAGAAAAACGTTGAAGAAGTTTTTGAATGGAGTTTTTTTAAAAAAAGCTTTTGCTTCAGGTGAAAGAATGTGTTTCTCCTTTATAATTGACATCACCTTATAGATTGCATCCAAATTAAATCTATAAGTACATGTGTACTGCCTTTTTTGCTTCTTGGCTATTTTCTTAATTTCATACTGATCTACATCATCCAAATCAGTACTGTCTTCGGCTAGTTGCTGTGAAATCGTTTTTTCATCATCAAATATGAAGTCTTCTTTTTCATTCACATCAGGTAATTCTTGCGTTGGTGCACTCTGATTCTATATTTAGGAAAATCAAAAAAATAAATTAGGAGGTAAAAATAACAAGTTTATCAAAAAAATATCTTACTACACAAAAATTTGAATAAAAAGATAATATGTTTTATCATCTAAATTATTTTGTATTTTTTTGAGATTAAGATAATTTTTAGTACATAAAGTACCTCTATTTAAAAAAATAAAAGATAAAGCACTTTTTTAGTATATAAAGTACTTCTTTTTAAAAAAAGACAAAAGTACAAATTAAATCCAATAGGTTTTGTTGTAAAGAACAAATGTTTGAATTTTTTTAGACCTATTTCAATATTCACAGTTTGAAAATTTCACATTCTCTAATTTATAAGTTAGACCAATAAAAGATAAATGAACATTCACAACTAAAAGTCAACAAAAATTATTTGATGAAATGAAAATTTACAATTACAAAGTTTCAAAGTATATAAAGATAATGTGCTTTATCTTTTTTAGTTGTTCAAGTAATGGTTAATTATATGTTTGAATAAAAAGATAATATGTTTTATCATTTAAATTATTTTGTATTTTTTTGAGACTAGTATATTTTTTAGTATATACAGTAACTTTATATAAAAAAGTAAAAGATAAAGCACTTTTTTACTATATAAAGTACCTCTTTTTTTGAAAAAAAATTACAAATTAAATCTAACAGTGTTTTTGTAAAAAACAAATGTTTGAATTTTTTGGACCTATTTCAATTTTTACAGTTTCAAATTTTCACATTTTGAAATTTATAATTTAGATCAATAAGAGATAAATGAACATTCAAAACTGAAAATCAACAATATTTATTTGATGAAATGAAAATTTACAATTAGAAAGTTTCAAAGTATAGAAAGATAATCTGCTTTATCTTCATCATCACAATAGCCTTGAAGTAATAACATGTACAACATGTATGAATGCAACATGAAAGCTGCAACATCAATGAATATTCAGATTCAAAAGTGATAGTGCAAACAAGTGCACAACATACACATAAACAAATGCAACATGAAAACAACTCAAGATCAATGCAAATGAAGTAACCAAACCTGAATGAAGTGTTTGAACATTACATATATACATCTGTGAAACATCAAGTGAATTTGCAACATCATACACATTGAAACCAGAGTCCAATGCAGACATGTCGACAAGATGAGAATGCAAGTGCAGACAAGCTACATGATAACTGACTGCATATAAAGCAACAACTCAAGTCAATGCACATCAATCCAATACAAAATACATGAAGTGAATGCAGAAACATACACACACACGCATGTATACGTAAATGTAGTGACAGAATATCAGACTAACCAAGGTAAACAATGTAAGCTCAAAAAATTTAGCTATTTTTTTATTTAAAATATGGAATCTAGATTCCAATTTATTATGTATATACAAATTGAAGAGTAGAATTAAATATTATGGGAAACATAAGTATGAAAACAATTACCAATAGAGTTGTAGATAATGATGGTCTTTGGCTGTGTTCATTGCAGAATGGACTGGATATAGGTCTTATGTTTATGCATTGGTTCCACCTTCATTTATGAATATGCAGGTAGTTTTTCGAGTGAATATCTTTGACTTAGAAGACCTTGTATGCATTTTTACGCTGCATAAAAATTGTCATATATAATGAAATGTTAGACAGAGTAAAGAACTATTAATTAATATCATTTAACAATAAACCATCTCCAAAACAACAAACAACTTAAATCATTTATATAAAAACATAAATGCTTTTATCTTTTTTACCTAGGGTTTAACATATTTGTATATTTTAAGTAATAACTAATATCATGAGAAAAACATCACATACCTTGAATGCATTAGATAATATACCATTTGTATCAGTGATTATGAAAATATAACTGAAAATGTACATAAATCCTTTACATCAAAAGATAAATGCTTCTATCTTTTTTAATAGTTGAATAAAGTAAGATCTGACACTTAATATTTTATATAGAACTCGTTAATTAGTATCATTTAACAATAAACCATCTCCAAAACAACAAACAACTTAAATCATTTACATAAAAACATAAATGCTTTTATCTTTTTTTCCTAGGGTTTAACATATCCGTGTATTTTATGTAATAACTAATATCATGAGAAAAACATCAAATACCTTGAATGCATTAGATAATATACCATTTCTATCAGTGATTATGAAAAATAACTCAAAATGTATGTAAATCCTTTACACCAGAAGATAAATGCTTCTATCTTTTTTAATAGTTGAATAAAGTAAGATCTGACACTTAATATTTTATGAAGAACTCGTTAATTAACATCATTTAACAATAAACCATCTCCAAAACAACAAACAACTTAAATCATTTACATAGAAACATAAATGTCTTTATCTTTTTTACCTAGGGTTTTAACATATCTGTGTATTTTATGTAATAACTAATATCATGAGAAAAACATCAAATACCTTGAATGCATTAGATAATATACCATTTCTATCAGTGATTATGAAAATATATCTCAAAATGTACGTAAATCCTTTACATCAGAAGATAAATGCTTCTATCTTTTTTAATAGTTGAATAAAGTAAGATCTGACACTTAATATTTTATGAAGAACTCGTTAATTAATATCATTTAACAATAAGCCAGCTCGAAAACATGTACCTAAATCGTTTACATAAAAAAAAATATTACATACTTGTAGACGAATCGATGAAGAAAAATTGACGTTTAACTGAATAATGGCAGAAATCTTCGATCACAAATTGTCTAGTCATTTAGAAATACCTACTTTCTGATTTTATATTTGATTTCGTTTTGTTGGGTTCTTAAAAAGGAAAAAGAACGGGAGAAAAAGTAACGGAATGAAGGGATAAAGTAACAGACGTAACGTGTATTAACTTTTGTCCTACAAACTAATTATTTTAAACTTGTGTCCTAGAAACTTATTGTTTGATGGAAAGAGGCCCTTGTGGTAAAATTTCCCTTTATTATTCTAATATTCAAATTATATAAAAAATATTTAAACTTAAAAATATTTTATTCAATTCCAATATTTTATTTAAAAAGAATTTATTGATTCAATTCAATTTACTAAATCAATATCTTTTATTAAATAGATTTCAAATTAATAAGAAATTATTTTTGAAATACCAAAATCCTTTATTAATTAGAATTTGGTCAACTAGAAATTCATTTTCAAAATATTAACTATTAAATATCAAAGTTGACCAATTTTAATTTAATTAAATTTACATTTTACTAAGACACAGAAAGTAGGGTTGTTATGGACTTTCACCCTTAAAAAAATTGTGATATTGTAATTCCTTATAGGGAAACGTCATATATAACTCTTATTTTGACATTTTTTTATATACAATCTTCTATCAAACCAAAACTTACACAATCCTCTATGTGGCTTTCTCTCTAACACATCTTATCGTATGCTGTTATTTTAAATAGATTCAATTAATGACTTCCTGTTTTTGCGTACGATAAATTTTTGTGAAAATATACTAAGTTACGGATTTTTCAAATTTTTTTGGTCGAATAACCTTTATACAGAGAGGATTTCTAAAATCAAAAAACAATATAACTCAATATATACACATCCTAATCAATGGGGCATCCCGAAACATGGCAAAACAATATAGTATCACATAATATATTTATATAACATAAACACGTATCTTTTTATTATCATTTTAAGCAAGTTTGCTTATTATTAAGTGAGAAAAAGTGAGCCAACATTGCCTATAATCCCAAAATGCTTCATATGTACCTATGCTCAATCTAAATTTTCATACTAGATTCATATAAAGAGATAAGATGGATATGAGTTCATTTAATTTCAAGGTGACATAGTATTAAAGTTTTTAGCCACATTCCAACAACATTTAAATAATCAAAAATAAAATTTTGTCAATTACATGAAAATTTGAATTGTTGTATAATATGTTAGATTTGGAAAACAACTCCTGGATTCTAAAAATATGGATTACAACTCGAGTTATGGTGGATTTACCAAAGACAAGTAGCTCGGCTTTTTGCAAAAAATATGCAGGTCCACTCAAGAAACACATATTTTTTGTAAAATATGTCAAATAAAAGTGTTGATCATGTTTTAGGCTTTCCAAAATGGGAAAAATCATAGAAATCGAACAAACGGTTCAAAAATTATGAGTAAATTAGTTCAGCTCAGTTTTATGAACTTTTGCATTTCGGAACGACATATAACTATTTTGATTCTTGTATAGAACATAGACAACTTCAAAAAATTTCAAAGTGATTAACGTAAAATTTATTCTATATTAAATTATCTTTCAAACAGAAAGGATTCATCAAAATTGGACAAATAATTTAAAAGTTATGTCATATTTATACAACACTTTCAAAGTGAAAAGTTTGCAAACTCTCTTTTATATATACTAAACACACTTTCAACAACAAATTCGAACCATTCCTCTAATTCCATATCTCAACTTCCCAAAATATTCCTTCAGTTCAAAATGCTAAGCTCATATTTTTATTTTTCCAAAATAGTTTTCATATAGCTTCAACACAAAATAATTATTTTCAATATATTTCGCTTGCATCAAAATCCAAATATATATATTTTCCAAATTACCAAACATTTATTTATTTAAAACTTACTTGTTCACAAATCAAATATGTATGTGTGTATCTGTTTAAACAGAAATGAGTTCCAATGCTTGCTAGCAAAGATATGAATACTACAAAATTAAGTTGACATAAATTACATTTCTTCATCACTTTAATGAAAAATCTTCATGAGCACTAATCATTATTATACACAAAAGTTCGGTTACTCAAACTAAAAGTTCAAATTCTTAATATATTTATTACTTTGCTTATTATAACATTTGATTTACTATAACACTCACAAAATCAATAATTACTCCAAAAATTCATGGAATATCATTCCATCTTAAAATTTCTTCTATTGGTTTCATAAAATTTCTCCAAACAGTCTTTTTTCATAGTATATAGATCCGAAAGTTTCATAAAAAATTGTTTTCCTTCCAAAACACCTTTTATTAATTTCAAACAGTCCATTACCTTATTGTAATAATACTTGTACATACACACACATGTATATATTCTGATATCAAAACAATTTCAGAAACTTCGAAATTTTATATCATATAATTTACCAAAATATAATTTCAAAAATAAGATTTCTCCCATCTAAATGTTTCATATCAAACTATTTACTAAAGCATCCTTTTAAAATGTTACTACAATTTACTAAAATATACTTAAATAACACTTCTTAATTTTTCAAAACATTAAATACAACTCATTCAAAATATTTATTTCAATATAGCTGAATATGTTTTCTTTAAAGTATCATTTTCTTCTCGAAACATTTTTCTCAAAATATTCTTCATATGGTACCAATCCCTTCAAAATATTGAATATAACATTCTTTAAAATATTATTTCAAAATATTGATTTCTATATAGCTCAGATATTTTACTCTTCTCAAAGCATTATGTCACTTTCTCAAAAATCTGTGTCGATATGTCTTGTCATAGTGTTTAAAAATTCCTATCGATGATGTTGATCAAGCACATCGATCAAAGTTCTTGAATCACGCAACAGACAGATTAATACGAAATCATCTTTAAAAATTTCTTTAAATAAACATTTTTAAATGGAAAATAATTATCTGCAAAAACCAAAGCATCTCTCGTATCGTATAAAAGTAAGTATTTATAATCGAAATGTTCCAATCATTAAATATTATTCTATCTTTAAACAAAAATTTCCATTCAACTTATCTCAAACTGTTACTTTTTCAAAAATCTCAAACATCACTCAAAAATATGATTTAAATCTCTCTATAAAGCGATAACACTATTTTATTAAATTATATGCTTGTGAATAAAAATATTTATTTTCAAAATTTGTATATACATTCAATTCAGAAACCATTGACAACAACACAAACCATTCACGATATCAAACAAGCATCAATACAATAATACACACATTCCCAAACAAGCAAACAAATCCTCCAATGGAAAACTATGAATCAGTTTCCACTGCGCAACTCTGATCACTACTGGAACACTTTTTCATATTCAAGCTACACAAAGGTTTATTCTTCATCATTAATGTCGACACTGGTGTCTAGACAAACCACTTCTACCTTCACAACCTTCATCAACTACTTTGTATCTCATACAGAGACTTACATTCAGAAAAAGGTAGAAGAGATATATTACATAATAATAAAATACAAATACGTTCCCAGATGATTACCCTAGTAATCATCATATACTTTTACTATCAAGTAAGAAAAAAAACAATATCTACCACACACCCATGGGACAGGGAATCTAACTTTCATCTTAGGCCAGGTCTCATGTCTCTTATACTTTGAATTTTTCTGAACATGCTTTGATACCAAATGTAACACCCTACCTCTATACCCATACTATCCAAAAATATTACTGGGTAATATTGTCAGATAATATGGAGAATAAGGCTGTATGAGGGTACACATGTGGATATTTCATTAGGCTAATACTAGTACGTATCTCAAAATCGAATAAATAACTCACCTTATGCATACACAGTATCGGCACAAAGCAATAAACATGTGTGCCTCAAAGATAAGATATTACACAATATAAAATAGATCACAAAGTTGTCCAATAATGATAACATACAATAAATATACACGATTCCAAATGGGTTTACAAAAATAGTCAAACACCCACTAACATCAAAAATACGCATATATGTCCAAATTTATACATCTCATCAACACATGAACACATGTAACTACAATATACAAAATGATATACAAATAATCTTAGCCGAAATTGTTACATTTATTAAATTCCAGCCTAATAGGTTTACAACTAAAATCGTAAAGGCTCGTATTGGAGAATTAATTCCATACAATGACAAGGTAATCAACTACCTTTCGACAATACATCTCTTGAGAGATGCACCTAAGGCTCCAACCTCTACCAACGCAGAACGACCTACCTCTTCCATAGATAGCAAAAATACGCCATCACCCCAGTCATTCTCGACCTATCCGTGGTCACAGCATACGAAACAATCCTAAAATTTAGAGGTAATCTAGAAAGATGATGACTATATCCTAATGGGAGTGACCCACTTAGTCCTACGCATCTACCATGTTTATGCTATCGCCGATGTGTAAGGCTTAAGGTAACGTTTTACCTTTCACATGACAAATCCTGCTTTGAATGCCACAACCATTTCCAGTAGCACATTATTGATTTCCACAAAAGTACAACCTCTGAGCTCGTTCGTCTTAGAGAAAGGTGTTAGGTATAAGAGGGGTCACCTCCAACCCCACCAAACAGATGTACGTTTGTAAAATGTAACGACCCGATATTTTCAACCATTTGCATCCATACATGTCGGATTTGAATTTCTCAAAGTATAAGATTGTAATTTAAATTTGGCAAAGCTCAGCATATACAGTAAATAAATAAATCACAGAATCACCGATGCAGAGTAATAAATGCAGTGGAAACAAAAGATAATAGTTCATGAAGCTACTATATGCATATCAAAATTAAATAAGATACAACAGAAGTCTCGGATACAGTAGTCAAATACAAGATCAGAATACATCACTAGAATCAACTAAATATCTAAAAGCTTATAGATAGCTGGATCTCCAAGCGAAGCTCCAACTCCAATGGTGAGTCTCAAAAGCTGTATCACTCAGTCTGACCCGAGCGTAAAGCAAAACACTCGAGTCAGGATTAGCATTCTTATATCAATAAATCCAACTCAAGTGAAATAATAACTGAAATACTAGTAACTCAAAGGATGTTTGGGATAACCATCCTCTAAGGATCTGTTAAACTATTTACTATGTAGTAATATACGCTATTATAATAATGTCTAGAAGTAAAGTAAACTTACTTTAAAATAGCGTTAAGGAGTGACCAATATTCCCCTTAACACACAAATAGTGCCAATAGTCTATACAATACCGTAATACCTCCTGATCGGGAGGCTACCAGAGGATACTCCATAGGTACGACACAGATCAAACTCATACAAGGCACGCTAGGGTAGGTGACATGGCACAACTAGGCAATGCCAGGGTAGATATATCAATTATGCTTCCGTACCAGTGGTAAAGCGTAGCGGCTACTACCACCCATCTCGAGCCGCACCTACAAAATCAAAATTGCCCCAAGTCAATCACAAAGTAATAGACTGGTATCGAAGGAGTGTGTCCGATAAAAGGTACTACCTTCTTATCCCGTTAATCACTCCTATTTTAGCTACCTTACGCCAACTCACAGGAGTCTGGTCCATGTAATACCTCAAAGGAACGCCGTCGCCATCCTACTTCATTCTGGAATCTCCACCGCGCACACAGTTGTGAAAGTAGTTTTCGGAGTTGGCAGAGAGTATGACAACTTCCGATCCCGGTCTCTTTAACAACCAAACGTTATTATAACACCGCGGTCATTTCAAAATAGTTTATATTTCAAAACCAAAATATCATTGCCATTTCAAAACCATATAAATATGATATCATTTCCATTTCAAAACCAAATCAATACGATATCATTTTCATTTCAAATATATCTTTTTCCAAAATCATAGCACTTCCAAAGTTATAACATTTCGAAATCAAAACACTTGAAAATATAACACTTTCAAATCATAATACTTTGAAACTCATAACTTTGAAACATAACTTTCACCACTTAAATGGTTTAAATAATAAAAATACTTTATATAATAAAGTAGCTTCTTCCATTTCACAAATCAATTCCAAAACAACTCGAATTCCAAAATTTTAAATTTAACCAAATCCCAAATGATAGATTTCAATTCAATTCAGCTTCCAAATAAACTATTCCAAATTATATCGATTTCAAAATAGATTTGATCCACAGATTAAACCATTTCAAATTCAATATATTTCAAACTTTGTAAATTCCACAATTTCAAAACAAAATTTGATAATTTCATATATTTCAAATTCACTTTACAATTATTTAGTTTTGAAATATTTACTAAATCATTTCAATATCATTTAAATAAAACTCAACTTGAAATATTCATAAATCACTTTAAACCAATCTTAAGTTATAAAATCATATCCTTTAAAAATTCCCAAATTCAATAAGTTTCAAATCGACTTTAATTAAATATAATTCTTAATTAAATACAATTTCAAATCAATTTCAAATCCGTCTTCTCTACCACAATTTATTAAAATCATTATAACCTCTATATTAAAATTTAATTTAAATAAAAACTTAATCATATTATATTTAATGAAATCAAAATTTGTTATTAAACTTATTTTATATCTAAAAAATTTATACATAGCTTAAATTTAAGAATTTAAATATATATAAAATAATATTTATAAAATATAAAAAATCAATATTTATTAAACCATATATTTCTTTCCGAAACGATAGTAATCATTTTCAAAATATTTTTATATATTGACCACGGTGTTTGTATATAATTTTCTATTCTATGGTCAAGTGATGCAGATATTTATCATTTCAATCCATTATTTAAATATATATGGGTATATATCATTTCAACCCATAATCCCAAATTCAATTCAATGAAAATCGCTTGGGTCTATCATTTCAACCCATAACGATTTTCTCCTATTTTACAGATCGTTCGGGCATGTATCATTTCAACCCATAGTGAATTCTACACTAATAGGGAACTTGTAGAGTGATAACAGATATAATAATATAACATGCATATATCATCAATATAAATAACAGATAATGGTGCCAGATTTCATTGGTGAACAGATACAGATAATAGCATATAAATAACAATGTAAATAACTAACAGCAGTATATTTCAATTGTTATTTCAATTGAAATTAAATTTAGCAGATAAGAGAACGTTAATCGTGAGTGATTTCTCACCTTTCGAGGTTAGAGAGAGAACAAGGCAAGTATTCATAATAACTCACGAATTCGAAAATCGACCAAATCCAAACGACACATGTCAAACGAAGTAGCTGGACACGGATTGACAAACGAGGCTGATAATAAGGAATCTTTGAATTGAGTCAGAATTTGCTTGATATAAACTGAACTGAAACGTATATTTTACTATTATTTTCCTTAAATCTAATATTTAATTTAAAATACATATTTAAAATGACATATCTACGTATCACGTTTAAATTTAAAATTAACATATACTTTCTCAATATTAAATTTAAGTCCCGTATATACAGTGAAACTTCATATTATACTTTAAAAGATCAATATTTTGCTAAGACTCACATTTTCAAAACTCAACAGCATAATTATTTAATCGTACATCATACATATTTTTATTAAAATCATTTCAAAAGTCTATCTTCGGATATTATCATACTTTTGAGCACGTAATATGTATATAACCTTTATATATATCATTACTATTTTAGACATACGAATAAAACAAACTGAAGAAAAAAAGGGTTGCAGTACTTAGATGAACACATCAGAGCTTTATGACATAATAGACATAATATATTTGTAAACATATGTACATATTGTATGTTGAAATCTACACTCACAAAATAAATCCAATATAACATGCTTTTAATATAATAAAGCCATAATCTTAAAACGAACGCACATGTACAGCATCCCAAACCAATAATGTAAATATTTTAGTCCTATGAATTTTATACCTATACGAAGAAGTAGCGGCGGAGGCTATGCACGTGCATGGAGATGGAAGGAAGTCGGAGATTTGCTCGGCTGAGGGTGCTTGCATGGGAAGAAAGCAGATCTGGGTTTGGTGCGTTGGCTGCTTGAGTGGGGAAGGACAACGGCTGGAGATGATGCATGTACTTGTGTGGGTTTCTAGGGATGGTGAGTTGATCAATGGAAGAAGGTAGGTTAGGTGAGTGAAGGCATGGTGATGGGTCGCGTGTTGTTAATGGTGGCTATCGTTTGCAGTAGGAAGAATGGAGATGCAAGTTAAGGTGGAGGTTTCGGGTTGTGGTGCTAAGGAGGGGAAAACGTTGGTTCTGGCCGAAGTCTTGGGACGGTGGAAGGCCGTAGGCGCGACTGCGTATGGAGCTAGCTCGGCTAAAGGAGGCAACAATTGTCAGGGAGATGGGATTGTTGGGAGGCGAAAGGAGAAAGAAGGGAAATAGATTTTTGTTTCAGAGAAAAATAAATAGGCCTGGCTACCTTAGTATTTATATATTAACAAAAGAGAAGGGAAAGTAAAAACGCACTTTATTTCGAAACAGCCACTAAAGAAACAAAGAACGAAGACATGAGAAGCCAAAAATAAAAGTGAAGCAGGAATTTTAGGATTTAATAACGAGAATAGCAAAAGTCAAGGAATTGGTTTCTGGGACAATGATAACCAATGACTCTACACTTTACTCGATGGAAAAATGAGTGGTCACCAGAATTCAAAAAGGCATGAATACTGATACAGATACGGTTACCATTTACAGGGATTTTTCTGCGTACCAGAATTTAAAACACAAGATTGAATATACCGTATAGATCAGCACAACGAGACGATCAAAACGGTATACATGTATTAGTGGTACGATCATCCGATCAAAAATCGATACGGACACTGATATACGTTGCTATTCCGTACGGAAAAATCCAAACTGACTAGAAACGTTCGAAATTTGCGAAAGGAATTACGCAGTCTTATTTAGAATGTTATAAATAAATTTTCTCATGTTGACATATTTAGGTTTCGGAAAACTTTTAAATTCAACTGTTATTTCGTCGAAAATAAGATCGACGGAGCAATAACACTCAAAATTTTGACAAACGAAATGTGAGGGCTTGCTCAGAAGATGATTTACAATTTTTCTATTGAAAAATATTCAGGTTTGGAAAACATTTAATTATCATCAAATATTAATTGATATAGATTTAAATAAAATAGCACTAAAACTTCCATATTTACTGATGAAAATTTACAAGTGGCTAAGTTTAAATAGACGTGTTCCAAATATCAAATTTTTATTTCAAATTTTTATTATTTAAAATTTCACACAACATCAACTAATTAAATAAATAAAACAAATAAAATTATAAAAAATTAATGGGTCGTTACACTCTCCCCCGCTCGAAACTTTTCGTCCCCGAAAAGGAAGAAGGTAGAAGAATAGAAACAACCAGAAAGAAAATAGATTGAAAACAAAGTAAAACAATTAGTTCAAACCATATAAATTTCAAATTACCTTAATTAATACTCAATATTTGATTTAAAATTTGAGGTATTTCAATAAGCTGATTTAATTTCAATTTATTAATATTCGATGCCAAAAAATTTCTTCATTTTTTTTAAAATTTAATTTGTCCCATTCACTATTCAATCATCTTATTATTCTATTTATCTCTATTAACATTTTATAATTAAAAGTCAAGATTATAACACTTATTACAACCACTCAATTTTTATTTATAAAATTATTAATCATCATTCTACATTGTAAATTATTCAATTACATTTACAACTTCTGAATGATTTAGGTAAGTTATATTGGAATGTAATTGGGTATTATATAAGTAAAATTTCTAATTCAATTACTTCAACTTTAAATATTTATTCAAAATTTTCGAATTCATTTTATAATTGAAAACATCTTGTAACATAAATTTAAGAATTAAATTTCCGATTTCACTTCAAACCAATGGAGATAAATATACAGATATATATAAGTCAAATCAAATCTATAAATATATATTTGTATCATAAATCAAGTCATACCTCAGCCATTTAAATCAATTTAATTTCCAACATAATACTATAGCAAGGCTATAGGATGGTCTCTCTCCACTTCGAAACTCGAAAATGAATGTCGATGATGCGGCCATCATCATCGAAATTATTTTTCAGTGACAATGGAGGAGAGCACTGATTTGAACATCAAAGATTCTAATTTATATTCAAAATTACTTTAAATACTATACACTTTAAAACTTAAAAGCCAATGTTTGAGATCATCGAAAATTTAATTCTTGAATTCCTGATTTAAATTCATTCAAGTTTGCAAATCAATTTATACACCATGTTTATAAATTCATTTATTTGTATGTTGGTAAAATCAATGGTTTACAAAATAATAAATGAGAATCAAATACTATCATTTTTAACAATCAATTCATTAACAATTCAATTTCAGAAAATTATAATTATATATATATATATATATATATATATATATATAGACACACACATATACATATAATATAATCACATCACATTATTCATTTATCAAATTTGAAACAATATTGTGTAAGTTTGCTCTGTTCAAGTGTTTTGGAAGTCCTATCAATAGCGTTAATCAGACGAATCGATCGAAAATCCGAATCAACAATAACAACTCAAACAACATAATATATAAATATTTTATATATTAATTTATAAATACACTTTCTCGCTCGACGATACAAGAATGGATTTCAAAGCAAGGATAGAGATTCAAATTTGATGGACTCGGATCAAATAGAATTTTGATTCGAAGATAAGTATGAAACATGGATTAGATAATAAAATAGGGAGATGGATAAGTTTATAGAAATTGGGGGCAACCTTAACCGGGTCGACCGTGACTTCAAGAATAAGATCGGTGTAGAATTTCGAGGCAAATCTACATTCAATCTCAAGAGATAGAATTCGGTATAACCAGAGATGTGAGCATTTGAACCGAGCATATATAAATCTCCAGTGAATCGATGCTATTGTAAAGGAGTTTCACCCCTTTACAAATCATATCGTAGAGCTATGGGATGCTCCAGAATTCAGAAGAATATGAATAGTGAAGGACAAGAACAAATTTCGGAACCGAGGGAACTTTCTAAAATTCAAAGGAAATTCAAGTCAAAGAGGAAAGAATTCAAGCTCAAACGAAAGTGATTCCGTAATTAAATTTACCATACATGCTAAGTTTTTCCAGAGCCAAAGCTTTGGTACCAACTGTAACTACCCGATATTTTAAACCATCGCATTCACACATGTCGGATTTGAATTGCTCAAAATATCAGATTGTAATTTAAATTTGGCAAAGCTCATCATATACAGTAAATAAATAAATCACAGAATCACAGACACAGAGTAATAAATACAACAGAAACAAAAGATAGTAGTTCATGAAGCTACTATATACATATCAAAGTTAAATAAGATATAACAGAAGTCTCGAATACATGATCAGAATACATTATTAGAATCAACTGAATATCTGAAAGCTGGATAGATAGCTGGATCTCCAAGCGAAGCTCCAACTCCAAAGGTGAGTCTCAAAAGTTACATCACTCAGTCTGACCCGAGCGTAAAGCAAAACACAAAACACTCGAGTCAAGATTAACATTCTTATATCAATAAATCCAACTTAGTGAAATAACAACTGAAATACAAGTAACTCAAAGGATGTTTGGGATAACCATTCTCTAAGGATCCGTTAAACTATTTACTATGTAGTAATATACGCTATTATAATAATGTCTAGAAGTAAAGTAAACTTACTTTAAAATAGCGTTAAGGAGTGACCCAATATTCCCCTTAACACATAAATAGTGCCAATAGTCTATACAATGTCGTAATACCTCCTAATCAGAAGGATACCAGAGGATACTCCATAGGTACAACACAAATCAAACTTGTACAAGGCACGCTAGGGTAGGTGACATGGAACAACTAAGCAATGTCACGGTAGATATACCATTACGCTTCCGGGCTGGTAGTAACGCGTAGCAGCTACTACCGCCCACCTCGAGCCACACCCCCAAAATCAAAAGGGCCCCAAGTCAATCACAAAGTAATAGACTGGTATCGAAAGAGTGTGTCCGATAAAAGGTGCTACCTTCTTAGCCCGTTAATCGCTCCTGTTTTAGCTACCTTATGCCAACTCACAGGAGTCTGGTCCATGTAATACCTCAAAGGAACGCCGCCACCATCCTACTTCATTCTGGAATCTCCACCGCATACACAGTTGTTAAAGTGGTTTTTGGAGTTGGCAGAGAGTGTGACAGCTTCTGATCCCGGTCTCTTTAACAACCAAACATTATTATAACACCGCAGTCATTTCAAAATAGTTTATATTTCAAAACCAAAATATCATTGCCATTTCAAAACCATATGAATATGATATCATTTCCATTTCAAAACCGAATCAATACGATATCATTTTCATTTCAAATATATCCTTTTCCAAAATCATAGCACTTCCAAAGTTATAACATTTCGAGATCAAACACTTGAAAATATAACACTTTCAAATCATAATACTTTGAAACTAATAACTTTGAAACATAACTTCCACCACTTAGATGGTTTAAATATTAAAAATACTTTATATAATAAAATAGCTTCTTCCATTTCACAAATCAATTTCAAAACAACTCGAATTCCAAAATTTTAAATTTAATCAAATCCTAAATCATAAATTTCAATTCAATTCGGCTTCCAAATAAACTATTCCAAATTTTATCGATTTCAAAATGAATTTGATCCACAGAATTAACCATTTCAAATTCAATATATTTCAAACTTTACATATTCCACAATTTCAAAACCGAATTTGATAATTTCATATATTTCAAATTCACTTTACAATTATTTAGTTTTGAAATAGTTACTATATCATTTCAATATCATTTAATTAAAAATCAACTTGAAATATTCATAAATCACTCTAAACCAACCTCAAGTTGTAAAATCATATCCTTTTAAAATTCTCAAATTCAATAAGTTCCAAATCGACTTTAATTAAATATAATTCTTAATTAAATACAATTTCAAATCTATTTCAAATCCATCTTCTGTACCTTAATTTATTAAAATCATTATAACCTCTATATTAAAATATAATTTAAATAAATACTTAACCATATTATATTTTACTAAAATCAAACTTCATTATTAAACTTATTTTATAACAAATAAATATATAGGCAGCTTAAATTTAAGAATTCAAATATATATAAAATAATATTTATAAAATATCAAAAATCAATATTTATTAAACCATATATTTCTTTCCAAAACCATATAATCATTTTCAAAATATTTTTATATATAGACCATGGTGTCTGTATATAATTTTCTGTCCTATGGTAAAGTGATGCGGATATTTTTCATTTCAATCCGCAATTTAAATATATATGGTTATATATCATTTCAACCTGCAATCCCAAATTCTATTCAATGAAAATTGCTTGGGTCTATCATTTCAATCCATAACGATTTTCTCCCATTCTACTAATCGTTCGGGTATGTATCATTTCAACCAATAGTGAATTCTATACTAACAGGGAACTTGCAGAGTGATAACAGATATAATAATATGACAAACAAATTGTTGAATATGCGCTTATATATTTTTGTTTCATGATAATAAACATATATACATTCGTTTAAATGTATTTGTTAATATACTATTTTATTTTCACAGATTAAATAAATATTTGTTGAATAAATTAAATAACACAGAATTTGAATTCAAACGAATATTTTATTCAAACAAATATTTATTACAACTTTGAATAGTACAATTTCAAGCTCTCGCTATAACTATACAACTTTGATTATAATAACATCACATTTCATATTTACAGTTCACCTCACTACATATCACTCACACTCGTATTTATCTTCAACTTCATTCCAGTTTGAATCCAGCATCTGAGCAATCTGCAAAAATATTTACTAACGCAGTAAAATTGAAAAAGAAATATTTTTGCAATTCAAAAATAAAAGATAATTTTTGAAAATATGATTTGCCTCAGTTACTTGGGTTGTTCGTCATAATTTAAATTTGAATTCATCATACACGAACAACTTGTGACATCATAGTGTATTACTGTATATGCCACAAGGCCATGCACGCCGATATATACACTTGTTTGATTTACAGGGACTGGTGAGCATAGGTCAAACCCAAATAAAAGCCGGGTTCAACTCACGTGCGATAACATAAAAATCACGACTCGAGCACAAGGTCAAACCCGAGCTGTGAAACTGGATTCAACACAGGTGCGAATGGCCAAAACTCAAGAATCAAGTGTCGACTAGTCTAATATAAACAAGACAGTAACTCAGTGCCAACATGGTCAGAATGAAGACAAGTACACTTGAACGAAATGAACAAGTGGAGCATCTGTGTAAACTGGGCAAGTATGGTCGAGCACAGTTGAAACTCAAGCAAATGAAAACATCACAGTGACATGCTACAACTTCAAATGAGCAAGTGCACAAACTAAACCAACATGAATGAAGATACGGTGAGCATATACATATGTATGTATACAGATGGTCAGACCAAACAAAAACAAAGTGTGTAGCAACAGTCACAAGTGAACATGTCACAATACAAAGACCAGCTACAACATGTCAATGCAACAAACATGTATGCAGCATCAGGCCAGACACTTCAATGATCAAACAGTGGCACATAAATACAAGTATGCACAACAATGCAAAGACCAGCTGCAACATAAAGTAAAAATGCTCAAAGCCACCAAGTAAACAAACTCAGGCAAATGTACATAGACCAACTCAGTGACAATATGTATGGAGGCACTGGACTACAGCACAACCAAACCAACATGGATGCCACAAGCAATAAACAGAACATCAACTGGGCAGAGACAAAACCACATCAAACAATGGCAAATACTGCAATGAAGACTACTGCAAGTTTCAGAAAACACCACTGAACCATCAATTATGACCAAGTACAGGTGCAAGTGAATCAGATGTCAATGAAGCATGCAAACAGCAAAAATGAAAACCAAAACCAACAGCAAACTACAAACTCAACAAGACATGTACACAAAGCATAGTGCACCGAAGGAGTAGCAACAATGGAACTAACACAATGAAACTGTAGTGAATGCAGATGGTAAACCAGAGATCGGACAAGACCGAACGAGCAAGCTAACCGGCAAATGAACAGAGGCAACAAGGTCAGAGTACAATGCAACATTTTCATAATGCAGTGAAGCATGTTCATGGAACACAGCAACTACAAACTACTTAACAATGCACAAGTGAAGTTAAGGTCTGACCACACATCAAATTTGCCATCAAGTATGCAGTAGCAAAGAAGTACGGATCAATGAATGCAAATAAATTCAAACCAAGTATGGCAGTGAAACTCAAGCGAGGAAGTACAAACTGATGCATGATGAATCAGACAAGCAATGAAAATATAAAAGGTATGTATCAGACTCTCCACCGAGAAAACAATGGATCACAAAATCCAAGTCGAAGTCAATCAGAGAAAATCATGAAATAAAATTTCAACAGCAGCAGTATTATCGAATATGACAAAGTCAAATTATAAGCCGTGCTCATCACAATTTTTAAAGACGTGTCAATCAAGCAATCGAGTATTTACACAAATGAATTAGTCAAGGAAAAATCACGAGCATCCAAGTATAATCGAATGGCCAGAGCAAATAATTTGACAAATTCAAATATATTCGTACGAACGCAAATCTAGGGTTACAAACCCTATATAAAGAAATCATCATCGACAATTTCATTCATGGAGTTCAATGAAGCATAACAGAACAACATAAACAAAAATCACATACCGAATCGAAGTTAAAACTCCATCAACTCGAAGCAGCCAGAGAGAGAGAGCAACGAGAAATCGATCGAGCAAGGAAATTGTTGAACAACCACAAATTCGACTGAAGCAATAACGGCTCTTCGAAAGCCCTAATTTGGATCAAGGATGCAAGCCCAAATTTTAATCAGGAGGAACGAGAAGAAACAACGGCCGCCATCTCCATTTTTCACGAACAAAAGAAAAAAAAAGGGACGGGTTGAATTACTAAAGAGGGCCGGCCTTATTCCCCTAAAAGGACTCCTATTTTATTAAGGGCTTTTAAATAGGGTTTTATTTTATCTAAATTGTTTTTAATTGTATTTTATTTTTAAACCGTTTTAAATTTCTAGTCGTGTGACTAGGGCACAAGCTACGTGGCGTAGCTTGAGAATTCACAACTCGGTGGTTGAGTTGTGGCAAGGTTTTGAGCGTAGAGTTAGATTAGTCATTAGCGGGTATAGCGAGTTTACGTGTGTAAGAGAGGGACTATCTAATTTCTAGTAGAAACCTTGGGGGCAGTACGCAGGCAGGGTTTTGCCGAAGCTGGGTAAATTCTGTGTTGTTCTGTTTTTTCTTTTATTTACATTCTGCGATATCTGTGCTGCTATTCTGTGATCTGAATTGAATATTTTATAAGCTTCCGCGATTAATTTTTATAATTTACACTATCACCCTATTCACCCCCCCTTTAGGGTGAAATCGATCCTACAAGTGGTATCAGAGCTAGGAATAGAAGTCAACATCTGTTTTAAAAATTCGATTTTTTTTTGAAAAAATCAGTTTTTGTTTTAAAAATTTGAATTTTTAAAATGGCTTCTTTTAATAATGCTTTTGCAGAGGGTCAGTCGATAGTTAGACCACCAATGTTCAATGGTGAATATACTTTTTGGAAAAATAGGATGAAAATTTTTCTAAAAACCATTGACGCTTGGGATATTGTTGAGACAGGTTATAAAACTCCAATTATAACTGTAGATAATAAGGAAATAGAGAAACCAAAGGAACAATGGACGGAACTAGAAAATAAATTACAAAATACTAGTGCCAAAGCTATGAATTCTATTATCTGTTCATTAGATCAATTTGAATTTAATCGTGTCTCACATTGTCTAACTGCGCAGGAAATATGGCACATACTAGAAGTGACTCACGAAGGAACATCTCAAGTCAAAGAATCTCGCCTTGCAATGCTAAGCAGCGAATACGAGAACTTCAAAATGGCGAAGGAAGAAAATGTCAAAGAGATGTACGGACGACTTTCCAATATCGTATACAAATCAAAAACTCTCGGAAAAACATACACTGAATTAGAAATAGTCTGGAAAATCCTCAGAGTCCTTCCACGAAGCTTTGAAGCAAAAGTAACTGCCATACAAGAATCAAAAGATTTAAAACAACTTAAAGTTGAAGAACTCATCGGAAATCTCACCACTTATGAGCTAGAAATGAAATTCAAGGAAGAGCGTGAAGGAGGTGACACTCGAAAGAAATCAATAGCTCTCAAAGGAACAACCGAAAGTGATGATGATAACGATGAAGATGATGGAGCAGCAGAATTGGTGCTACTAATAAAGAAATTCAAAAAGTGGAATCGCAAACACGGAAATCCATCTCGAAATCATGAATTTAAAAGCAGAATAGGGAAAGCACTTGACTACTCAGAAGAACAGGAGATCATCTGTCATAAGTGCAACCAACCCGGACACATCAAGCCCAATTGTCCATAAAATCAACGCGACTTTAAAAAGAAATCAAAAAGGAAAAGTTTTACAGCCACGTGGAATACAAGTGATGAAGATAATCAAAGTTCTAGCAGTGAGAGTGAGAAAGCAGATATGTGCCTTCAAGGAAATATAACTGATAGCGACGATGACGAGCCAAGCGAGGTATCAAAACTTACTCACTCTGAATTGCTTATATATTTTCATGAAATAAATGGCTGTTATGAACGACTTAGGGAAAAATATGCTAAACTTGAATCTCAAAAGGATACTTTGATAGAATGCAATAAACAACTTGATCAATTAGTTAAGAACTATCAACGTAGGATCCCTAAGTGTGATAAGTGTCCAACATTCGAAGAGGAAATTAAAAAATCAAAAATCAATATAAAATCACTTGAAAATGAAATTCTGATTTTAAAGGAGAATGAAAACACTAGGAGAGAGAATTCTATTAAAAAGTGCACACAGTTGTTAAACGAAAATGAATCTCTCAAAATACAAGTCCAACAATTGTCAACGACTTTAGATAAATTTTCAAAAAGTGAAAAATCGTTGAATATGCTATTAGGAAAGCAAACTGTTAATACGGTTAGACAAGGACTTGGATATAATAGTTCGAAAATTATTGAAAGCAATATTAATCAAGTTAATTCTATGTGCACAATTTGTAGAAAATATGGACACAATCACAATAATTGTTTGTATAGACCCAAACATGTGAAAACTATACCGATTTGGGTTCTAAAAGGCACAAATATAAAATCTCTCAAAGTTAAACAAATTTGGGTGCCGAAGGGAACAATTATAAATAGTTTTGGGTCTACACAAAATTATTTTTCAAAATTTTCTGCCACTAACAACCATGGACCTATAAAAACAAATAGGTCACATAAATCTTTTCTCGTGTAGGTGTGGTGGCGGGCTAAGGAACAACAATATTGTTCTCTGGATTTTTGGCAGTTCCGAGAACACAACGAGAAACAAAGCAAAGTTCCTTAGCCTAGTATAAAGGTGACAGAATCACAACGGACAACAACGAAAAATATCGTAAAGGTAAAACAGGTATATTTATTTGAACGATATATTAAATGTGATAATCTGCACCATATTCTGATTAAAATTCAGCCAATATTGAGATTGATGAAAAGATGATGATTTTGTTTCCGACTTATTCAAAATTGTTGGCCAATTATATTCTTATGCCAAAAACACTATAAAATTCTCTAGATTCTTTGAATTACTTCATATATATCAGTTTGGATTAAAAATAGTGTTTTGTTGGATAATACAATTGGTTATAATACGGCTGACTCTATATTCACGGTTTTCTGATTATTTACACGGCTTCATTTCAAATTCAAAAGAATGTCATTTAAATTGTTGTTAAAATTGAATTTGAAATTTTTGGTGCACACTTCATGTTTTGGTCTATAAAATTCAATTGATGATAATTTTTGAGTGAAAGAGAAATTCAGATGCAGATTACACTGGTAATTTAGTTGATAGAAAATTACTAGTGAAACGTGATTTTTGTTGAGACATTTAGAAACTGCATCGTTTTTCAAAGAAAATATCTGCATATTCTTCATTTCAAATAATTTTCAAATAGCAGAAAATTTTCTTTTAAAACCCCTTGGAGAAAATCATTTTTGACCATAGTTTCAGATTAGTCATTTTTGAAAAATTAATTTCATAATTATTTTTGAATTTGATTTTAAATGACTATTTTGACTAATCTGACTCCCTGATGTTTATCGAAAAGAAAAATAGTGATTGAAAAAGTGATGAGTGTTAATATTGATCAAATATTATGACTCGAGACGGTATAATTAATAAATTTCTTTAGAAATTTAAACAAGAGTTATAAAACTTTTTGTTGGTAAAAATTCCATGATCATCTCTATATCTATCATATTTCTAACGACCATCACTCATCAAAATTCTATATAGTTTGTCGATATGTGGTACTTTAAACAGGAATCGTTCGTTTTTCATTTTTCATTTTTAAAAAAAAAGGTAATAATAATAATAAATAAATAAATACCAAAGTATTCACTCTCATTTAAAAGTCCTCACGGTTATGCATGGGTGAATTACTTGGAATTTGTTATGTGCTTCCATGCTTATTTAAAAGTCCTCGCGGTTATGCATGTATGGAACGCATATCAAAAGTTGATTTTTAAAATAAACAAGTTGATTCTAATCCCATTTAAAAGTCCTCACGGTTATGCGTGGTTAGAAGATACTTGAATTCATTTTTTTTTAAATAAAATTGGAATACTACTAATCTCATTTAAAAGTCCTAACGGTTATGCATGGTTAGTAGATATTCAAATTCCTGATATAAATATACCACAAATAGACATAACTATATGGTCTTATATGATGACATCATTTCCATCATTCTAAAAGTGGAATATGCGTCTAACAAAATATTTATGATTTTTGTTTGATTTTTTATTGAAATTTAATATTTATATTCAATTGAGTTTTAATGTCGAATTAATATCGATAACTTTATCTCTATTTTCTCTAACACTATTATTCTTTTGCTGATAACAAAAGGGGGAGAGAAAAGTTAAGATTTTGTCAAATAAAATCAAGCAAAGGTCAAATATTTTCCATTTGCATCTAGGCTCATTTGCATATTATTTAATTGTATGCATATTTGTAGGGGGAGTTTTGTGTAGAGAGGAAGCATTTAAATAGGGGGAGCAATTAGGATATATCCATGATCAAATACATTTAACATATTCAAAATCTTAAATATATGTTTGTTATCATCAAAAGGGGGAGATTGTTGAATATGCGCTTATATGATTTTTGTTTGATGATAATAAACATATATACATTCATTTAAATGTATTTGTTAATATACTATTTTATTTTCACAGATTAAATAAATATTTGTTGAATAAATTAAATAACACAGAATTTGAATTCAAACGAATATTTTATTCAAACAAATATTTATTACAACTTTGAATAGTACAATTTCAAGCTCTCGCTATAACTATACAACTTTGATTACAATAACATCACATTTCATATTTACAGTTCACCTCACTACATATCACTCACACTCGTATTTATCTTCAACTTCATTCCAGTTTGAATCCAGCATCTGAGCAATCTGCAAAAATATTTACTAACGCAGTAAAATTGAAAAAGAAATATTTTTGTAATTCAAAAATAAAAGATAATTTTTGAAAATATGATTTGCCTCAGTTATTTGGGTTGTTCGTCATAATTTAAATTTGAATTCATCATACACAAACAACTTGTGACATACACAGTGTATTACACTATATGCCACAAGGCCGTGCACGCCGATATATACACTTGTTTGATTTACAGGGACAGGTGAGCACAGGTCAAACCCAAATAAAAGCGGGTTTCAACTCACGTGCGATAACATAAAAATCACGACTCGAGCACAAGGTCAAACCCGAGCTGTGAAACTGGATTCAACACAGGTGCGAATGGCCAAAACTCAAGAAACAAGTGTCGACTAGTCTAATATAAACAAGACAGTAACTCAGTGCCAACATGGTCAGAATGAAGACAAGTACACTTGAACAAAATGAACAAGTGGAGCATCTGTGTAAACTGGGCAAGTATGGTCGAGCACAGTTGAAACTCAAGCAAATGAAAACATCACAGTGACATGCTACAACTTCAAATGAGCAAGTACACAAACTAAACCAACATGAATGAAGATACGGTGAGCATATACATATGTATGTATACAGATGGTCAGACCAAACAAAAACAAAGTGTGTAGCAACAGTCACAAGTGAACATGTCACAATACAAAGACCAGCTACAACATGTCAATGCAACAAACATGTATGCAGCATCAGGCCAGACACTTCAATGATCAAACAGTGGCACATAAATACAAGTATGCACAGCAATGAAAAGACCAGCTGCAACATAAAGTAAAAATGCTCAAAGCCACCAAGTAAACTAACTCAGGCAAATGTACATAGACCAACTCAGTGACAATATGTATAGGGGCACTGGACTACAGCACAACCAAACCAACATGGATGTCACAAGCAATAAACAGAACATCAACTGGGCAGAGACAAAACCATATCAAACAATGGCAAATACTGCAATGAAGACTACTGCAAGTTTCAGAAAACACCACTGAACCATCAATTATGACCAAGTACAGGTGCAAGTGAATCAGATGTCAATTAAGCATGCAAACAGCAAAAATGAAAACCAAAACCAACAACAAACTACAAACTCAACAAGACATGTACACAAAGCATAGTGCACCGAAGGAGCAGCAACAATGGAACTAACACAATGAAACTGTAGTGAATGCAGATGGTAAACCAGAGATCAGACAAGACCGAATGAGCAAGCTAACCGGCAAATGAACAGAGGCAACAAGGTCAGAGTACAATGCAACATTTTCATAATGCAGTGAAGCATGTTCATGGAACACAGCAACTACAAACTACTTAACAATGCAAAGTGAAGTTAAGGTCTGACCACACATCAAATTTGCTATCAAGTATGCAGTATCAAAGAAGTACTGGTCAATGAATGCAAATAAATTCGAACCAAGTATGGCAGTGAAACTCAAGCGAGGAAGTACAAACTGATGCATGATGAATCAGACAAGCAATGAAAATATAAAAGGTATGTATCAGACTCTCCACCGAGAAAATAATGGATCACAAAATCCAAGTCGAAGTCAATCAGAGAAAATCATGAAATAAAATTTCAACAGCAGTAGTATTATCGAATATGACAAAGTCAAATTATAAGCCGTGCTCATCACAATTTTTAAAGCCGTGTCAATCAAGCAATCGAGTATTTACACAAATGAATTAGTCAAGGAAAAATCACGAGCATCCAAGTATAATCGAATGGACGGAGCAAATAATTTGACAAATTCAAATATATTTGTACGAACACAAATCTAGGGTTACAAACCCTATATAAAGAAATCATCATCGGCAATTTCATTCATGGAGTTCAATGAAGCATAACAGTACAACATAAACAAAAATCACATACCGAACCGAAGTTAAAACTCCATCAACTCGAAGCAGCCAGAGAGAGAGAGCAACGAGAAATCGATCGAGCAAGGAAATTGTCGAACAACCACAAATTCGATTGAAGCAATAACGGTTCTTCGAAAGCCCTAATTTGGATCAAGGACGCAAGCCCAAATTTTAATCAGGAGGAACGAGAAGAAACAACGGCCACCATCTCCATTTTTCACGAACAAAAGAAAAAAAAAGGGACGGGTTGAATTACTAAAGAGGGCCGGCCTTATTCCCCTAAAAGGACTCCTATTTTATTAAGGGCTTTTAAATAGGGTTTTATTTTATTTAAATTGTTTTTAATTGTATTTTATTTTTAAACCGTTTTAAATTTCTAGTCGTGTGACTAGGGCACAAGCTACGTGGCGTAGCTTGAGAATTCGCAACTCGGTGGTTGAGTTGTGGCAAGGTTTTGAGCGTAGAGTTAATTAGTCAATAGCGGGTATAGCGAGTTTACGTGTGTAAGCGAGGGACTATCTAATTTCTAGTAGAAACCTTGGGGGCAGCACGTAGGCAGGGTTTTGCCGAAGCTGGGTAAATTCCGTGTTGTTCTGTTTTTTCTGTTATTTACATTCTGCGATATCTGTGCTGCTATTCTGTGATCTGAATTGAATATTTTATAAGCTTCCGCGATTAATTTTTATAATTTACACTATCACCCTATTCACCCCCCCCTCTAGGGTGAAATCGATCCTACACATATATCATCAATATAAATAACAGATAATGGTGTCAGATGTCATAGGTTAACAGATACAGATAATAGCATATAAATAACAATGTAAATAACTAACAACAACATATTTTAATTATCGTTTCAATTGAAATTAAATTTAGCAGATAATAGAACATTAATCGTGGGTGATTTCTTACCTTTCGAGGCTAGAGAGAGAACAAGGCAAGCATTCAGAATAATTCATGAATTCGAAAATCGACCAAATCCAAACGATAGATGTCAAAAGAAGTAGCTGAACACGGATTGACAAACGAGGCTGATAATAAGGAATTGATGAACTGATTCAGAATCCACTGGATATAAACTGAATTGAAACGTATATTATACTATTATTTTCCTTAAAACTAATATTTAATTTAAAATACATATTTAAAATGACATATCTACGCATCACATTTAAATTTAAAATTAACATATACTTTCTCCATATTAAATTCAAATCCCATATACACAGTGAAACTTCATATTATACTTTAAAAGATTAATATTTTGTTAAGACTCATACTTTCAAAATTTGACAACATAATTATTTAACCGTACATCACACATATATCTATTAAAATTATTTCAAAAGTCTATCTTAGGAGATTATCATACTTTTGAGCACGTAATATGTATATACCTTTTACATATATCATTACAACTTTTGTAACGACCCAGAATTTTAATTTATTAAAATTTGAATATTTAATTAATTTTAAATATTAATAAGTGAATTTATAAGTCGAATAAATTTTAATTTGAATAATTGGATTTGATTGAATAATTAAAT
Source organism: Allium cepa (assembly GCA_030765085.1). NCBI lineage: Eukaryota > Viridiplantae > Streptophyta > Magnoliopsida > Asparagales > Amaryllidaceae > Allium > Allium cepa. The sequence goes on from CM060939.1 coordinate 702,221,993, forward strand.
CGATAATTTAATATGTTAAATTATGGAAATAATTGAAAATTGGGTTAAATATGATTGAAAATGATTTGTAAAATTTTATTTTATCATGTTGAAGTTAGAATGATATTTTAGAACTTTTAAAATCGAATTAAAAGTTTATTTGTGAAAATTGAATATTTTAATATTAAATCGACTAGTGAAAATAGCCAATTTTCGAACAGTCTCAGAATTGAACGAAACCAGTTCCATTAGATCCGTAATAGTTAGTTATTACCGGATTTCAATTTTCGTGTCAATCGGAGTTATCGTTTGAGCGTGGCAGCTCGAAACGCATCGAATTGTTTTTAATATTAATTTGGCGAGTTAAAATAGCCATTTTTCAAAAAGTCTCGGATTTCGACGAAACGAGTTTCATCGGATCCGTAATGTGATATTATTGTAAGGTTTCAAATTTCGTGTCAATTGGATTTACCGTTTGTCCGGTACGAATTAAAACGCCTAGAAATCGATTTAAATCGGTTTAATTTAAATTGAGCGTTTATAGCCATAACTCGCACAGATATCCGAATTAGCTTCCGAAACCTGTTCCATTGTGTCCGGAACGCGGGATAAACCCTAGGAACGTCGGTCACTGTGCGTAAATCGGAGTTTGGAAAACCCGGATGAATAGTGTCGTTTTAATTTCCTATAAATAGCCCATTATTCTCAAGAAAATAAAAATAAAAATCTAAACCCTAATTTTTATTCAGGCCGCCACCAACAAAACCGAAGGCCGAAATCATCCCTCCTTCCTCCTCCTTTTTCTCGAAATCCATTCACTTTTAACAAGAATTACCAACTACAAAAGCGTAGAGCTAAGTGTGATCTTCAATCTGAACGGTTGTGATCGAATTTCGTTGCACGGATTGGCGGAAAATCTCGTTCAAAGGGGTTGCGTTCGGCCTCGAGATTCGTGCTAAATGTTGAGCAGAGTTTCAAGCTTCTTGGGCCGAAGGTAGCATGGGGGGAGGTGCACGTGGTGGAGTAACTTGATCGAGGTAGAAGCTAGCGATTAGTTTGCAAAATCTAAACCTAATATCAAAGTAATGGGTTGCGTACGTTTTGTTTGTCTGGAGCAAGAATTTGCATGAGGGAGATGGAAGATGAAATGCACGGTGATGATGAGAAGGGGCTTGGATCTTACGGCCCAGAAAGGATGGAGGTTAAGATAATTATATATGTTGTAAAATTATATAAATAAATTCGTGAAATCTTGTAAAATTCATAACTTTTTCATACGAGGTCGAAAACGCACGAAACCAGTTGCATTGGAATCGTATGGACGAGCACTACGCAATGGAGTTGGATTGGAGTCGTTTGGAGTTAGTGAGAATTTTGGGTAAAATTAAACGCGCGTTTAATTTTTATTCGAAATAAATCGCTAAAACGAAATTGAAATCAAGGTGAGAACTTCTCACTCAATCGAATCGGTTTCGATTTTATTTTAAATAGTTAGATTTAAAATATTCGAATGCATGTTTGAATGATGATTGATATCTATTGATTGTTAAAATAGACATTATGCGCCGTTAGTAAGCGGATGTTATTTATTAAAAACATATACCACGAATCTTTCATAAACAGTGAAATTGGTATTATATATAATAGCAATATATATATATTGGCATATGTATATATTGGAGTTATTGATTTCCCGCATTTGTATAGCGGATGAGACCCTATTGCGCCGTCTATTAAGCGGATAATATTTTAAATCCCATATACCGCGATAATTCCGTACTGGAGCGGAATTGGTATTGTGCTAATGTTTGTGGATGCAGGAAACAGGTTGGAGGGATCCAACTGGATTCCTTAACAGTTTTTATTTGATTTCAGATATTTTGATATTTGATGGATTATCATATCGATATATGATATCGTTGTAGTCGTGATTGACTATTTGGTGTGTAGCATCATTGGACCAAATTTGGAATTTTAAAAGGATTTAAAAGTGATTTTTGAAAGTATATGTTTATAAAATATTTTTGGAATCGATCCATTATAAATAAATAACAAAATATAGTTAAAAGAATTATAGTTTAAAGTTGATTTTTGAAATTATGGAGTTAATAATTTTATAAAATAGGTTTAAATTGGGAAATTTGAATTTATTGTGAAAAGTTTAAATATAGGATTTATAAAATTTAATTATTTTATAAATCAAGAGAATGGTGAAATTATAAAGGAATTTAAAGATGTTTTTAAAGAATAATATAAATTGATTTATATTAAGAGATTTATAAATGGATATTTATAAATTGAAATATTGACATTATAAAACGAGTTTTTATAAGTGTTTGAATGAAGTGAAAATGAATTTCATAAATGAATGAAATTTATAGAATTATAAACTGTGAAGTTATAAATGAAATTTTATAAACAATAGGTTTATAAAATTTGTGAAGTTATTTGAAGAATAGATTGGTTAAATAAATGAATCTTATAAGTTATAAGATTTATGATTTGGAAAGTCTTTAAAAGAACGATTTTTTTAAAATAATCGTTTTATAAGCATTTGACTTATAATATGAATGTTTGATATATAATTGAGATATGAAATTGAATAGGTTAATAAATGGAATTTATAAACATTGTTTTATAAATTCGCAAATGACTTATTTTGATAAGAAAATTGTTGAAACCTATTAATGGAGTTATATTCACGTTTTAGACAGTGAATAATCCTTTGAAATAAAATGAATAGAAGTGATGAAATTTGTTAATGTAGTATATTCGCGTTTTTAAATAGTGAATAATATGTTAAAGAAATTGTTTCGAATGTGAATGTTTTAAATAGAATTAAAACGATCTAACAATGTTTTTAAATGTGTTGAGATTCGAAACCATAGATTTCAACATTTATTGTTGAAATAGACGTTTTCGAGAAATAAAAGGAAATGGTGGATTATAACACTATTGTTATAATAAATGATTTCCGAAAGGAAATGTTTTGTATAGTATTGGGATTTATATATCTATTTAATTTCGAATCCCTATACTAGTGATTTTGGGTTGTCGTAACGATGTTTTACGTAACATTCGTTTTGGCCCAAATAAATATGTTAAGAGAATGATTTCCATAATAGAATGAAATATATACTAAATCTCGATTTAAGTATATCGAATGTTTTCCAAGTGTAGAAAATAAAACGATTTGTGAATTACTTATGAATAAATAAGTATGGAAATGTTTTCCAACATGAAGTGAATATTTAGAATTTATCTTTTTGAAGATAAACTGAAAATGAATATTAGAAATCGAATTGAAGTCGTAAATTCATAAATATTTTTGGAATATAAATTCACTATGGAATTTATAAAAGAGAGTGGAATTTGTTTGAAAATAAATATTGATTTATTTTTGAAGTGTTGAAAATTATATATCTTGTAAAGATATTTTGGAAAATAAATAATTTGGAAAATTATTTGGAATCTGGTGATGTGTGCATATCCATTGATAGTTCAATAATCGACTATCAATATTTCCCTTTGAATGGGTATTTGATGTGATTTGTTTGAATTTGAATGCCACACTTATTTTTGAATAAGCGCTCACTATTCGGGTTAACCGGGAAAGGACCATGGGGTCGTATAACCCATTCCGAATATGTGATACGTTGTTATGAATTGCATTTGATGACCGGTGTGGAAGACCGGGTATTTGCGAAAGCGATAGGATGACCTATCGATTGTCTCTGCACTGGGTAGCTCCTGGTATAGAGATACCCTAAGTGATGGGAAATTCGATCGGGATTGTGAATACCCGGATTGCAAGGGCTTCGTGAGAAGTGCCTTCGGTTTTGTTCGAGCCCGGAACAGACTTGTATGGATTGTATATCTGACGTTACAAATTGAGATATAAAGCCGATTTCATTCAAATATATTTCTGTTGGTGGCGGAGAATTTATTCTTTTAGCTTAACACCCTTCTCTGAGACGTACGAGCTCAGAGGTTATGTAGTTGAAGGTTATCAGCGATATATTCCCAATTTGGTAATGTGACATGCTGAGTGTTGCTGTGAAATGATCATTGTATTGATTATTTGTGATAGGATCATTTGTTTGATCGTCTATCCTGGTGATCATTTCTATGATCATTTGTTGACCCAAAGCATGGCTTTTGTATAAAGTATGTTTTTGTGGACGTGACTTCGTCGAGCCTCACACCCCGTGAATGGTCAAAACGGAAAGATGCGGCAAGGTTATGAGGGGTAGTGCCCTTTAGGATATGTGCATTTCCTTCTGGAAAAGGGTGGTATCATGGTATGGAGACCAGATACTTACTCATGTTGAAAACACTTTATGATTGTGTGAATTGATTGCGAGCGCTCGGTTGAAAAGGTCCCAAAGGACCGGGGGATGGCATATTCGGTCAGTTGTTACTCAGTTAGGGGTAACCCGGCCTTGTGTTGGTAGAGATCCGGTTTGGTTCTCGGGGATGTCCATCCAGAGGTATTCTCATGTGGCAATGGGAAGTTCCTTGGCCTGATCATTCGTTGGAAAATCCAAAGAAACAATACGATCTTGTACGGTTTTAGTTGTAGAACCTGCTTCCTCAGGAGGTAGCTATAGTAGGCATAATATAATGGTACCTATGCTGGCTAAGATTTATATTCTACTTTCGAAATATCTTCTACACTATGCACTAATAATAATATCAAAATTTATTTGATTTTAATGCGTATCAAGCATCTTTGACTATCATAAGGAGAAATCTCCTCCAAGTCTGCGTTTGCATTGTGTGTGTGGCGGGAGGTCTTATGGTAGTCTCATTTTTAAAAGCATTGCGGATTGACTTTAAAAATATTCCTCTATTTTGATTTTTAAAGATAAATAAACTGTTTTGAGTTCTCACACCAGTCACATGACTGACTCGGAGTTTATTGTTTTCCTTCCTAAACTCTGGGTGCCCACCAATTTCCACACGGGCAGTCAAGAGTTAGATTTATCAGGATATTCTGGATATTTTGGAATTGCTGGAGGCAAGATGGATGGCATGGCGTATTATTAGTATATAGTATTTATTTTTCCGCTGCACTGTTTGTTGTTGTTGTAACACTCTGATGTAATGATGATGTGATGTAATGTAATGCATAAAATGTAATAACTGATATAGTTCTTTGTTTAAAGATTATTCATTTATTATTATATGTTGTTCCGCTGCGAATTGTGAGATTCTGATATTGTTGTGTTGTGTTCTGTTCCGTTCTATTTTCTACTTCTATTTTTTTTCTCTTCATTTTCTATTTTCTCTTCTTCTCTTCTTTTTCTTAAATTCTTTTTAAAACCCTAACTATTCGGTTTTTCGGCAACGAAAAATAGAGGACGTTACAACTTTAGACATAGGAATAAAACAAACAGAATAAAAAAGGCTGCAGTACTTAGATGAACACATCAAAGCTTTATGACATAATAGACATAATATATTTATAAAAATATATACATATTGTATGTTGAAATCTATTCTCATAAAATGAATCCAATATAAAATGATAATAAAGCCGTAATCTTGAAACAAACACACACATACAGTACCCTAAACCAACAATGTAAATATTTTAGTCCTATGGAATTTATACCTATACGAAGAAGTAGTGGCAGAGACTGTGCATGTGCACGGAGATGGAAGGAAGTCGGATATTTTCCCGGCTGAGGGTGCCTGCATTGGAAGAAAGCGGATCTGGGTTTGGTGTGTCGGGTGCTTGGGTATGGAAGGATAATGGCCGGAGGTGATGTAGGCTACTTGTGTGGGTTTCTAGGGATGGCGAGCTGGTCAATGGAGGTAGGTAGGTCGGGTGAGTGAAGGCATGGTGATGGGTTGCGTGTTGTTAATGGTGGCTGTCATTTGCAGTAGGAAGAATGGGGATGCAGGTTAAGGTGGAGGTTTCGGGTTGTGATGCTAAGGAAGGGAAAACGTGGGTTCTGGCCGAAGTTTTGGGACGATGGAAGGCCGTAGGCGCAGCTGCGTATGGAGCTAGCTCGGCTAGAGGAGGCAGCACTTGTCAGGGAGATGGGATTGTTGGGAAGCAAAAGGAGAAAGAAGGGAAATAGATCTTTGTTTCAGAGAAAAATAAATAGGCCCGGCTACCTTAGTATTTATATATTAACAAAACAGAAGGGAACGCAAAAACGCACTTTATTTCGAAACAGCTACTAAAGAAACAAAGGGATGATGGCATGAAAAGCCAAAACTAAAAGTGAACCGGCAATTTTTGGATTTAATACCGAGAATAACAAAAGTCAGGGAATTGGTTTCTGGGATAATGATAACCAACGACTCTACACTTTTACCCGATGGAAAAATGAGTGGTCACCAGAATTCAAAAAGGCACGAATACGGGTACAGATACAGTTACCGTTTCCATGGATTCCGCTGCATACCAGACTTCAAAACACAAGATTGAATATACCGTAGAGATCAGCACGACGAGACAATCAAAACGGTATACAGATATTAGTGGTACGACCATCCGATCAAAAATCGATATGGACACTGATATTCATTGCTATTCCATACGGAAAAAATCCATATGGAGCTAGAAACGTCCGAAATTTTCGAAACAAGTTACGCTGTCTTATTCAGAGTGTTCTAAATAAATTTTCTCATGTTGACATATTTACGTTTTGAAAAACTTTTAAATTCAACTGTTATTTCATGGAAAATAAGATCGACGAAGCAATAACACTCAAAAATTTAAGAAACGAAATGTGATGTCTTGCTCAGAAGATGATTTACAATTTTTCTACTGGAAAATATTTGGGTTTGGAAAACATTTAATTATCATCAAATATTGATTGATATAGATTTGAATAAAATAGCACTACAAAAATAACTTCCATATTTTCTGATGAAAATTTACAAGTGGCTATGTTTAAATAAACGTATTCCAAATATCAAATTTTTATTATTTACAGTTTCACACAAATTCAACTAATTAAATAAATAAAACAAATAAAAGTATTTAAAATTATCGGGTCGTTACACTCTCCCCCACTTAAAACTTTTCATCCCCGAAAAGGAAGGTGGTAGGAGAATAGAAACAACCAGAAAGAAAATAGATTGAAAACAAAGTAAAACAATTAGTTCAAACCACATAAATTTCAATTTACCTTAAGTAATGCTCAATATTCGACTTAAATTCGAGGTATTTCAATAAGCTAATTTAATTTAATTTTATTAATATTCGATACCAAAGGATTTCTTTAAAAAAAATTATTTAATTTGTCCCATTTACTATTCAATCATCTTATTATTCTATTTATCTCTATTAACATTTTATAACTAAAATTCAAGTGTATAACACTTATTACAACCACTCAATTTTTGTTTATAAAATTGTTAATCATCATTCTATATTGTAAATTATTCAATTACATTTTCGACTTCTGAATGATTTAGGTAAGTTATATTGGAATGTAATTGGGTATTATACAAGTAAAATTTCTAATTTAATTATTTCAACTTTAAATATTTATTCAAAATTTTTGACTTCATTTTATAATGAAAACATCTTTTAACATAAATTTTAAGAATTAAATTTCCGATTTCACTTCCAACCATTGGAGATAAATATACAAATATATATAAGTCAAATCAAATCTATAAATATATACTTGTATTATAAATCAAGTCATACTTCAGCAATTTAAATCAATTTAATTTCCAACATAATAGTGTAGGAAGGCTATAGAATGGTTTCTCACCACTTCGAAACTCGAAAATGAATGTCGATGATGCGGCCGTCAACGTAGAAATAATTTTCCAGCGATAATGGAGGAGAGCACTGATTTGAACATCAAAGATTCTATAAAACAATTTATATTCGAAATTACTAAATACTATACACTTTAAAACTTAAAAGCCAAAGTTTGAGATCACCGGAAATTTAATTCTCGAATTCCTGATTTAAATTCATTCAAATTTCCAAAACAATTTATACACCATATTTATAAATTCATTTATTTGTATGTTGGTAAAATCAATGGTTTACAAAACAATAAATGAAAATCAAATATTATCATTTTTAACAATCAATTCATTAACAATTCAATTTTAGAAAATTATACTTATATATATATATATATAATATAATCATACCACATTATTCATTTATCAAATTTGAAACAATATTGTGTTAGTTTGCTCTATTCAAGTGTTTTGGAAATCCTATCGATAGCATTGATCAGACGAATCGATCGAAAACCCGAATCAACATTAATAACTCAAAAGACACAATATATATAAAATATTTTATATATTAATTTACAAATACACTTCCTCGCTCGACGATACAAGAATGAATTTCAAAGCAAGAATAGAGATTCAAACTTGATGGACTCAAATCAAAGAGAATTGATTCGAAGATAAGTATGAAACAAAGATCAGATAATTAAATAACAAAATAGGGAGATGGATAAGATTATATAAATCGCAGGCAACCTTAACCGGGTCAACCGTGACTTCGAGATGGTGATTATTATTTAATTAATCAATATCTTTTACCCAAGTTAAATACCTCTTTAGAGATATACATCTTTAAATCAAATTCTGTTTTAACATATACGGGATAATTAAACCTCTTTTATCAAATCTTTTTGTTAATTAAAAGCCCATTTAAACTTTGGAAATACCAAAACTTTTCATGTTTAATTACTTAGGAAAAGTATAATTGAACTCTTACTGAAGGTTTAATTTCCAAAACATATCTTTAATCGGTCAAAAACAATGTTATTTAAGACATCGTTTACTGTAAACACAAACCAGTTGGTATTGAATAAAATGGATCCATAAATTTTAAACTAATTATACCCAATACTAATTTCATATTCCACCTGTAGTATTCGTCGAGAAATGATGATTCATCTTTTAAATTCATACGGATAGTACGACTTCCCTCGTCGGAATTCAATACGGAGTTTAATCAGAATATTTCTTTACAACAAAAATCCTATTTTAAATCTTTTTTGACTTTTTGAAAGCTCCAAATCTCATTTTATCTTAGGAAGATGTGGTTCGAGTAAATTAAATTACTTAGCCCCTCTATTGGGCCAGTCCAGATAGCTATAGGGGAACTCAAACACTGGTTATCCAAGCTTGGGTCTTGAGACTATCTTTCTACCACTCATAAGGCGGTCACGTTATTTGATCAACTCTAAACTCTGTTATATGATCCTTTAAAGACGATTTTCATTAACTTAACATAATTCCAAATATTGTTCAAAACAATTTTCCTTTAACCATTTACTTGAAACTCCTTTAAAATAATTATAAAACTTCATATCATCCTCAAAATACTTAATTACTCATTTGAAAGGATTACTAAAAGTATTGGAAAAGAATAATTAAGTTGAAACCATAATTTGCAAAAGTTGCCAAAACCGTTGTAAAAATTGCTACGAATAGTGTTTTTTAAGCTTCTTTGTTCAAACCACCAATTCCATTTCATATATGTCCATTTTTATAACTAAAATTCCTTTTAAAACATTTTGACATATTTATAATATTTATTTCACATTTTTAAAGATTTAGAAATATCAATTTTAAAGCATTTTCCACTTTGATTCCCAAAACTGCCAAACTACTACGTTTTTAAAAACTTGATTTGGACGTAACCAAAATTCAATTTAATTTAATTTTTATTTTTATTTTCATTTGAAAACTATAATTATAAGAGTTCGTAAATTCTTATTTCGAATAATCCCGAACTATATTCCATCCTGCACATTGATTTAACTTTTGGTATGAAATCGCGAATAACCATTACGCGATGCACCTATTTTTGACTGCATTTTCAAATCTTTTCCAAACTTTACTGAAATGAGTTTTAATGTTTAAAGAGGTTTAACTATTCCGTGACACTTTTATAATTCATATAGAAAAGTGATTTCCTATGTGCAAATTCTATGTGTATTTAACGTGAATTATTTCCACATCAAGCAAGCATATAATCACATCCAAACATAATGATCAACCATTGAAAACAATCATAGAAAACATATAATATCATTGTATAAGTTATAATGAAAATAAGTAGAGTTTCTCACTTGATATCCTTTTGATCTAACTTTCAATCGATTATAGCTCCGCTATTCCAGAACCAGAGCCTACGAATCTTGCACTCAGATTTCTAAGGGTTAGGCCTTGGGTTGCAAGGGTGGTGGAATGCTTGGATGGGCATGACCTAGGTAGATAAAAGGGAGATTACTAATTCGATCTTGAACCTAAGGTAGCATATACCATTCAATACGGAGGTATATTTCTCACCAAAGCTTTGTTATTCTCATAGAATACTTTATGAAGAGAAGGAGGCTATTGAAGAGAGCCCTAAGGTGAAGAAGAAGAAAAGAAGTAGTGAATTAGTGAAGAGGAAGAGCGGAAGTGTAACAACCCGTAAATTAATCGATATGTATTTGAATATTTAAATAATTTTTTAAATATTTAAATAATGGATTTTTATAACCTAATAAACTTATTTTAAATATTAATAATGATTAAGCGTTTAATGTGTTAACTTTTAAAATTTTCAAATTTGTTAAATAAGTAGTTCAAATAAAAATTGAAAATGTGACCGAAAAACGTTTTTCGAAAATTCGACTTTTCGACATCGGAAAGTCATCGAAAACTTTATGCACATTTTTGTACCACTTATTTGCACATGCACATATGTCATGTGATAAGAAAATCAATGTGTTAAAGTTAATGATCAAACATAGTTTAAATATAAACCTTGATTTGGCATAAAATGCACAAAATATATTAAATTATCTTAGGAAATTAATTAAATAACCAAACAATCACCTAAACTACCTAGGATTGGACCTAAATTATCATATAAGTAGACCCAGGAAGGGAACGTGTGTACTAAGGGTAGTGGAGAAGCATGGCTTCCATATTACATGATAACATTTATATTATTTAAATTAGTATGGGTACGTGCTTAGCACATAGGCTGTTTGTATTATCGTAAACTAAAACAAGGGCATATTGGGAATTTCAAACGGACACCAATTAAATTAGTTTAATGAATTTTCTTTGTTAGTAGTAGAGATGTTTAAACTAATTTAAATAATACTCCACTTCTTTGCCTGTAAATACCACCATACATATTCTTTTCTCATTTTTCATCTTCATTTCAAAGTTCGTTTTCCATAATTTCATGTTGATGGAATGATCCATGGCTTCCTTACACTCAAAATCCTAAAACAAGCTTGAAAAGCTAGCCCTTCTTCATTTCTAAGCTCCTACATCCACTCCTCTTCAAAAAAACAGTCCTCCACCAAAATAAAACCCCACATCCCCCTTGAACCACTTAGGCCGAGCCCCATAGGCCAAGAACGAACCCAAATTGCACCCCTCAAGCCCACACAAGTTCATAAATTCAAGTTAAGGAAGCTTGTTTAGCGTTTATACAAGTTTGGTGGAAGTTAGACTTTGTTTTAGTGGGTTTTGGTGAGTGACACTTCCACCTTTAAACCGTAAAGTTTAAACTATATTCATACTCATAATTGTACCTATTAATGCTTATTGTAAATTTGTGATAATGGTTTGGTTTATTGTTTGAAAGTTAGTAGCTTCAGAAAGTTACTACGAGAATCTTAAGGTATATGAAAATCTAGTAGTTAAATCAAGCTCATTGTAAATAAATGCTTGATATATGTTGTATTATTGTAAATCATCATGTATGTGTGCTCATTCCCTTAATATGTGATGTTTGGTTGTATTGCAAATGACATAAGCTTGAATTTCGAACTGCCCGTACACCGATAGTCGCTATATCGGCACTTTTGAAAAATCGCCTTTTATTAAAACCGTTTGGTTTCATTATCATGCTTGGAATTATTTTACAAGTTAAGAATTTTTTTGATTATTTATGTTTTCAAAAATAATTGATTATTTTAATAATTATTATTTAATTTTATTTTAATAAGGGTTAAAGTTAACTAATAACTTATTGATAATGTGTGTTAAATTTAACTAATACCTAGTTAATAATGTTTTAAATTTAGTTAATCATTTTATTCAATAAATTTTAAGGCTAATTAATCTTTGGATAATGATGGATTAAGATTTATTAATTTATTAATCCATGATGTCTTTAAAATTAATTAATACTTTTTAAGTAATTTATTTTCAAGGAAAATAAATCTGTTTAACCTTAATTAACCTTTCCTTAAATAAAGTTTTAAATTAATAAATAGCTTTTAAATAATTATATTTAATTATTATTTAATTATTTTAATCAATTTTATTATTAATTAATTGAATGAGTGACGTTTTAAAGGTGATTTACCTCTTTTCATTAAAGGTTATTGAAGTTAATTAATCAACCTAGTTAACGAAGTTTTAGAAGTTAATTAATTAATGAAATAAGGATATTTAAGTTGTTAAATCCTTGTTGTAATGATGTTTTAAAGTTAGTAAACTCTTTTAACAAAGTGTTTTAAAGCTAATACAAGCTAATACTTATAATGTAAAGCCAAGTACGAGTTTGATTTTTCTTAAAAGAAAATGTTTGATTCATTTATGAAAATGAATTAATTTCCGTAAAGTAATTCATTTATATGGAAATGATTTATTTGTATTTAACACTAGACATTTAAGAAGTAGGCATGTCGCTATTTAGAAAGATAGAAATAATCGTGAGACATAACTTCAAGGTAGCACTCCCTTAACTTGTCCGGTATCATTGTTAACCAAGAAACAGTACAAGTTTGAATTCGATGAGTGGTGGTAAATATACAAGACCTAATTTCCATATACGAACGTTTTATATCCCCAATAGTCGGTTTCAACTATCAATTACTTTAGGTTCTTCATTATCGTTATCCTAAGACAATGTGTTGCTCCGTTGAGCTTTGATATCCTTTGTCGAAAATGACTAAAACCAAAGCGCGAGAGGGGGCCAAGCTATGTGGGGATTCTCCCATTAGGATACTTTCACATCTCATCCAGATTAGATTCGGTAATGCTAAGTGAAATATTCAGATACTCGGTAATATTTGGCGGGGTTCGACTTGAAGGTTTTCGAGAAGTGTCACAGGGTAAATGAGCTTCTCAGAAGTATATTACTAGAGGTGTACTTCAAGGGGGTGCACCCTCCTAGCAATTGATTGGATATTTTCCTTTTTCGATTTGATTTGACCCTTCAAATTTATTTGCATCGAGAAGAGTCAACCACTCTTTGTGGAATTTAATTATTTATCCATTCTTTACGTTTGGATGTTGATTTATGTGGGAGTAAACCCGTTCCATGCGCAATGGCGTGGTCTCACATGTTTGTGTTTAATTTCACATCTATTGTTTTAAAAGTTTTACTCATACCAGACTTATCGTCTGACTCGAGTTATTTGTTTTCCCTTAACTCTTGGGTACTCATTTTATTTGAGTAGTTCGAGAGTAGCAGGTCTTTGTTGGGCTCTTTTAAAGACGGCGTTCAAGTAGGAGGCTTTCATCTTCTTAATTATCTATTCCACTATATTATCTTTTTTTATGTAAGTGTATTTTGTTTCAGCATATATAAAGGCAGGATGTTATAACTGCTTAAGCTATTTTGCAATACTTTTTGTAACTCCAATAACACCCTATTAAGGAATAACCTGATGTACTATTGACTGTTATGGTTTATTTTACGGTCTCATTGTGAGGTTTTCTATTCTGTTCTTTATTTCACCCCACGACGATTCATCTTTCTGATGCTTAGGCAATGACACACGAACACCAAGGATGTGTTAAGTATCATTCCTAATTGGTATCCGTGTAAACGTTCTGATGCTAAGTTTGTTTGGATACCCAAGTGCGATCAGGCATTTAATGAGTTAAAGGAGAAATTGACAAGTGCTCCTGTCTTAACTATTCCAAACGGGAGAGAAGGATTAACAGTCTACAAAGATGATTGTAGGACTTAATTGGGAGCAGTTTTGATATAGAATGGTAAATTAATAGCATATGCGAGTCGATAGTTGAAACCTTGTGAGAAGAATTATGCTACGCACGATTTAGAGCTTTTGGCTGTTGTTTTTGCATTAAGGTGTGGAGGCGTTATCTTTTGGGTGCAAAGTTTGAGTTATTTACGGATCACAAGTTATTAAATTATCTCTTTAACCAAAAGGATTTGAACTTAAGGTAGCAAAAATGGCTAGAATTTCTCGCATCTTATGACCTAGAGATTTTTTTTATACCTCAGGGAAAGAAAACGCCATTGCAAATGCGTTGAGTAAGAATGTGGCGACAATTGCAAATTTGAAAGTTAAGCCAACACTAATGGAGAGGATTGCATATATCCAAGAAAAAGACCCTACTTTAGTTTGGATTAAATATAATATTGAAAATGGAACTCTCTCTATTTTTCAGATAGACTCTCGAGGCATTTTGAGAATGAATGGATGGATTTGCGCACCAGATGTTAGTGGAATTAGACAGGATGCGCCGAGAGAGTGCCATCAGTCAAGGTTATCTATCCACCCAAGAGTAACCAAAATGTTTCAGAATATGAAGAAGACCTTTTTGTGGAAAGGATGGAGAGAGACATCTCGATCTTCGTGAGCTAGTGTGCAAATTGTCAAAAGGTCAAGAGTGGCCAACAGAAGACTACTGGGTTACTCCAACCATTGGTGATACCGAATTAGAAGTGAGAGAAAGTATCCATGAACTTTATTGATGGGTTGCCTAGAACAAGAAGAGGTAATGAAGGCATTTGGGTAATTATAGATCGATTAACAAAGAGCGCCCACTTTATTCTGGTGAAGTCTATAGGAACTGCAGCTTCTTTAGCAGGTACTTATTTGAGGAAGATCGTTTGATTGCATGGAATTCTAGTAAGTATAGCCTATGATCGAGACTCTATCTTCACAAGTTGATTTCGAGGGGGGGGGATTGCAAGCCGCTTTAGGGACAGAGTTGAATTTGAGCATGGCCAATCACCTGTAGATAGACGAAAAAACCGAAAGCGTGAACCGAATTTTAAAGGATCTCTTGAGAGCATGTATTTTGTATTTTGTAGGTTCTTGGGAAGATCATCTACATTTGGCAGAGTTTTCTTATAACAACAGTTACCAAGCAAGCATTGGCATGGCACCCTACGAGGCTTTATATGGATGGGCATGTAAATCACCTTCATGTTGGGTTGAGACTGGAGACCAATTAGTTCTTGGATCGAAGATAATTCGAGAAGCATCAGAGAAAGTGGCTATGATCAAGGAAAGGATGGAAGAATCCCAAGATTGATAGAAAAGTTATGCCGATAAAAGGACAAGGGACTTAGAGTCTGCAGTCAGGGATTTGGTATTTGTGAAATTTTCCCTGATTAAAGGAGTTGTAAGATTCAGAACAGCAGGAAAGTTATCACCCAAGGACCATTTAGAATCCTTGAGAGAATTGGATCATTGGCCTATAGAGTAGAATTACTGAAAGATTGTCATAAGTTCATAGTGTTTTTCATGTATCTCATCTGTGAAAGCATATTCATGATCCATCACTGATTGTAGAGACGACAGTTTAGGAAGACTAGAAAATAGAACCAAATTTGATAGTAGTCCAACATCCAATTCATATTGTAGATCGAAATGAAAGGAGATTGAGAAACAAGGTGGTTAAGTTTGTGAAGGTTCAGTGGAACGATGATCCTCACGACTGTACTTGGGAGACCGAGGCTCATATTAGGGAAACTTACGCTGGTGTAATGTCAGGTTAACTGTTTGTTGTTTGAATGCATTATGTATGTTCTTATATGGCATAGTTTCTTTGCATTGTTACATGAATTTCTAGGTATAATACAAACCTTTTGGATTGAATTTTGTGTATTAATTTCGAAGACGAAATCATCCTAGGGGGAGAGTATAACGACTCATAAATTAATCGCTATGTATTTGAACATTTAAATAATTTTTAAATATTTAAATAATGTATTTTAGTAACCTAATAAATATATTGTAAATATTAATTAATAATATTGAAATCATTTTCAAATTTTGTTTACAAAATAAATAGTTCAAATAAAAATAGAAAATGTGACTAAAAATCATGTTTAAAAAATTTGACTTTTCGGCATCGAAAAATCGTCGAAAACTTTGTCCATATTTTTGTATCACTCATATACACATGCACATACATGCACATATATAATGTGATAAGATAATCAACGTGTTAAAGTTAATAATCAAGTTTAGTTTAAATATAAACCTTGATTTGACATAAAATGCACAAAATGTATTAAATTCCTTAGAAAATTAATTAAATAACCTAACTATCACCTAAATTACCTAGGTTAGGACCTAAAGCATGGTATAGGTGGACCTAAGGGAGGGGGTGGTAACGTGTGTACTATGGGTAGTGGAGAGGCATGGCTTCCATGTTACATGATAACATTTATATTATTTAAATGTTTAAGCTAATTTAAATAAGTAACGACCCGGAATTTTCGATCCCGAAAATTCCAGATAGTTAGGAAAGAAGAAAAGAGATAGAAGAAGAAACATAAACAAAACAAAAATTCTCACATTCGCAGCAGATCAAAATATAATACCAAATTATATCATTTATACAAAGAAAGTTGTATCAGTAAATTTACATTTAATACATCAGAGTTTTCAATATTTACACAAACACTGGACAATTAATATCACATGTCCCAGACAATCTACAATTTAATACATCATGAAAGCTGTATCAATTATACAAAGAAAGCTGTATCAGTAAATTTACATTTAATACATCATGAAATTTCAATTTTAACATAACATTAACTTATTAAAATTCGGTTAAACAAGCTATAACTTCCTTAAATCAAATGGTTTAAAACATTATCATGTAATAATTAACTGGCTTCATTTTAATTTAAAACTTGTTTTTATAAAACCTTTATCTTGATCATGATTTTTATTTAAAACTAGTCATAAAAAACTTTTGAAAACCTGGAGTCAAATTTAACAACCCAAGACCAAACCCTACATTACCCGAGCAAATTACTATTTTTCCCGAGTCTAATCCGAACAAAATTTTCTTTACTTTATTTAACAAACCTTTAAACCTGCTAATCATCTTATCCATGCGAACACACCGGAGCATTACTTGAGCCATCACTCCCTTTTCTCGAGTACAAACCCAAGACCATCCATTCTTCATTTCTAAACAATACAGCACTCATACTTCAGACACACCAGTGACACCATGCACCTACACTGATGGTCAGAGCATCTCCGACCCTTGCCACCATCCTTTGCTAGTCAACGACAACTCATACATACGATATCGACCCTCGGATCATCGTAACAGTCACAAGATCAAAATCGAGCAATATGAATGAAGCCAGAGACAAAAATTGACCTCCCATAATCACCCGCACCACCACTACAGATCATCAGTGGTCACGAAACCTCGGCAAAACTTCGTCACAACCTTCCCCTGCCTTTTCCTCCACGATCGATCCATCTCAGTGTCGTCACAAGCTAGCAATCGTCGAGCAAACATCTACGTCCATACCACAACCTAAACCCTAGTATGGCCTCGCCACGCCACTACGGCGACTAAGAAATCTACCCTCCATTTTTCCCACACTCGCCAGCCTCCTAGCTACCTCCGGTAGCGATTTCCACTACCCCTGGTTTCTCGATCACCAAAGGGACTTCAAAACCCAAAATCTGATCAACCTAAATTTCCTCTCTCAAAACAATATTAGAAATCATGATTTACATATCAAAATTCCTAACTCTCAACCATGAATCAACCTATATAGCCCAAACAAAAAATTATAATGATTTATTTTTGACTCTTTCTAGCTTACCATTGTATTTTCCTTAAATTTTGATTATTTACAACATTAAAATCCTTGAAACTATTTTTAGAATTTTTATTTTGTTGTTACAACCATGTTTTATTCAGGAATCCAAGCTAAAGTTTGATTGCATGAGGAGGTTTAGATTTTTATTTGAAAGTTGTTTGAGCCTGGGAAAAAATATATAGAGACAGTCTGCATAAATATATATATATATATATATGTATGTATATGTATATTTATATATTTATATATATATACATATATATATATATATACATACTCATTTAAACAGAAAAATTCAAAGCCTAGAACCAAATAAACACAGACAAGCAAATCGTAATACAACACTTCTGTTCACTTTATCACATGCATTCCAAAAATCATTTATTAAACTGTTTTAAAGGGAAGTTTACTCACTTGTCTGGTTTTGAAAAGAAGAGAGTATTAAAAATCTGGAGCTTGGCTTTTGAAACCTGAAAATGATTTAATCTTGAACCAGTAGTTTGAATTTGAACTTGATTAGGTTGAATTGATCTCTTCCTTGAGATGATTGTTTCCAATTGAGTTTGATGTTGCTGCTAGTTTCCGTATTGAATCATATTTTATATCTTACTTTTCTAGTTTTCAAATTTTCTTTTACAGGTTTTGATTTTGATAATGTAAATCAGAAAATGAAAGAAAGGGATGGAGATGTTTACAAAACCTATATTATCTTTATTTAATTATTTTTTAAAAAATGAAAAAGAAATTAGGACACTTGTTGAAATGATCCACATTTGTCATTAGCCTACCATTATTAATTTACATTTTTATTAAATATACTCTTAGGCTTAGATTTGTCATTTCCATGTTTTTAGATATGTTTTAAAATGATTTTTATAAAATTTACAGATATATATATCCTATTAAGTAAATACATTATTTTAATTTATATAAATAAATCTTTTAAAGAAAATAACATAAAACCAATTATAAAACATAAATTTTAAATCCAAAATGTTTTAAGATCTTTATCCTTTTGAATTTCCAATTCAATTTCAATTTAAAACCAACCCATATTATATAGATATATTTTAACAACACATTATTTGTTCTAAAGGAATAATTTGCCAAATGATAAATAACTATACTAGTAGATTATCAAATAAATATTTATCTAGATATTCCAAATTATCAGAATTCCTTATCCAAATAAAATCAGATAATTATTCAATTACCAGATGACCAAAATATGGGTTATCACAAAATAATACTACTTCTTTCTCTATAAATACCACCACGCATATTCTTTTCCACTATGCATCTTCATTTCAAAGTTCATTTCCATAACTTCATGTTCACTGAATGATCCACGGCTTCCATACACTCAAAATCCTAAAACAAGCTTGAAAAGCTAGCCCTTCTTCATTTCTAAACTCACTACATCCACTCCTCTTCAAACAAACTTTCTTGCACCAAAACAGAGCCCCACATCTCCCTTGAACCACCTAGGCCATGCCCCATAGGCCCCAGGCCGAACCCTTATTACACCCTTAAGCCCACACAAGTGCATAAATTCAAGTTAAGGAAGTGTGCATAGTGATTAGACAAGTTCGATGGAAGTTAGACTTTGTTTTAGTGCGTTTTGGTGAGTATAGCTTCTACCATTGAACCATAAAGTTTAAACTATATTCATGCTCATATTTGTAGCTATTTTATGCTTATTTTATTTTTGTGATAATGGTTTGGTTGATGGATTGGTTTATTGCTTGAAAGTTAGTTGCTTTGGAGAGTTAGTAAGCGAATCTTAAGTTATATGAAATCTAGTAGTTAAATCAATCCCGTTGTAAATAAATGCTTGATATATATTGTATTATCATTCCTTTCTATGTGATGTTTGGTTGTATTGAAACTGACATATGCTTTAGAAGTTCCCGTATAGCAATAGTCGCTATATTGACACTTCCGCAAAATCGCCTTTTATCGAAATCGTCTAGTTTCATTATCATGCTTGGAATTATTATAAAAATTAAGCAAGTTTTTAATTAATGATGTTTTGAAAAACAATTAATTATTTTAATAATGATTATTTAATTTAGTTAATTAATTATTCAATTAATAAGGCTTAAAGTTGACTAACTAACTTATTAATGATGTGTTTTAAATTTAGCTAATTCTTAGGTAATGATGTTTTAAATTTAATTAATCATTTTATTTAATGATGTTTGAGGCTAATTAATCTTTGGATAATAATGGATTAAGATTTATAATGATGTTTTTAAAATTAATTAATATTTTTTAAGTAATGACTTCCAAAGGTTAATAAATCTATTTAACCTTAATTAATCTTTCCTTAAATAAAGTTTTAAATAAATTAATCACCTTTAAATAATGATATTTAAAGATTATTAAATTATTTTAACTAATTATATTATTAATTAACTGAATCAATGATGTTTTAAAGGTGATTTACCCTTTTTAAGGTTATTGAAGTTAATTAGTTAACTTAGTTAATGAAGCTTTAAAAGTTATTTAATCAATGAAATAAGAATGTTTTAAGTTGTTAAATCCTTTTTGTAACGATGTTTTAAAGTTAGTAAACTCTTTTAACAAAGTGTTTTAAAGTTAATACTTTTAATGTGAAGCTAAGTATGGGTTCGGTTTTTTTTAAAAGGAAGTATTTGATTCGTTTATGGAAATGAACTAATTTCCCCAAAGGTATTCACTTATATGGAAACGATTTATTTGTATAACTAGCACTAAACATCGAAGAAGTAGGCTTGTCGCTATTTTGAAAGATAAGAATAATCATGAGACATGACTTTAAGGTAACACTACTTTGACTTATTCAGTTTTATTATTAACCAAGAAATAGTACAAGTTTGAATTCGATGAGTGATGTTACGTATAAAAGACTTAATCTTCATAAATGATCGTTTTATAACCTCAATACTTGGTTTTTGAACTATCGGTTACTTCCAGATTCTTTATTATCTTCATTCTAAGATAATATGCTGCTCCATGGAGCTTTGATATCCTTTGTCGGAAATGACTAAAATCAAAGTGCGAGAGGGGGACAATCTATGTGGGGTTGCTCCTATTACGATACTTTCACATCACATCTAGATTAGATTCGCTAGCACTAATAGATGTAAAGTATTCAGATACTCGGTCGGGTTTGGCTTGGTTCAGGATGGAGGTTTTCGAGAAGTGTCACGGAGTAAATGAGCTTCTTAGAAGTATATTACTAGAGGTATACTTTAAGGGGATGTAACCTTCTAGTCATTTTTGGGAGATTTTCCTTTTCTGATTTGATTCGAGCCTTTAAATTTTATTTGCATCGAAAAGAGTTGGCCGCTCTTTGTGGTGTTTAATTATTTATCAATTCTTTACGTTTGGATGTTGATTTATGTAGGAGCAAACTAATTCCAAGCACAGCGGCATAGTCTTACATATCTGTGTTTAATTTACACCCATTGTTTTAAAAGTTTTACTCATACCAGATATATCGTCTGACCCGATTTGTTTGTTTTTCCTAAACTCTCGGGTACTCCTTTTATTTGAGCAGTCCGAGAGTAGCAGGTCTTTGTTGGGCTCTTTTGAAGATGGCGTTTGAGCAAGAGGCTTTCATCTTCTTATTTATCTATTCCGTCGTATTATCTAGTTTATGTAAGTTTATTTTGTTTTAGCATATGTAATGGCATGATGTTGTAACTGCCTAAGCTGTTTTGTAGTACTTTGTGCAACTCTGATAACTCCCAGTTAAGGAGTAACCTCATGTACTATTGTTTGTTATGGTTTATTTTACAATCTCGTTGTGAAGTCTTCTATTCTGCTCTTTATTGCACCCCACGACGATTCATCTTTCCAATGCTTGGGAAAATGGCATACGAACACTGAGGATGTGTTAATGTCATTCCTGGGCAAGAAAGGTGGGTCGTCACATGAAATGTCTTGCTATTTAAAGGTAAAACGTGGAGAAAAATACTTGATATTTATTTTTCTACACATCACCGTTGCATCATCCTCCTCCATCATCCACACGTCCAAACCATACCCCTCTATATGCTATACCCATGTGTGTATAGGTGATGGAGAGTTTTGTTTGTTTTGGTTTTGAAATATCATGGTATTTGTAAATAAATATTATGATATTCATATTATTTTTCCATTAGTAAAATGGAATGTAAATGGTAATTTTTAAATGTTTTCATATGCTTATGGATGTGGATATTTGCATGTGTATATATGTGTATATGCATGTCACATATATCCTATAATGTTGCACAACTTCTCTACGTCAAATCATCACGAATTCCAATTCAGTCATATTTTCACTTCTTAGTTAAACTATGTATATTGGTGAACAAAGTTTTAAAATAGTATTTCTATTATTACTAAATAATTGCCTCGCTAAATTTTAAAACAATCATAAATCATTTGAACTCGATTTAAATTCAAAAATCGATTATTTAAAAATGATGACAATATTGACGATTTCATAAAAACATTTTATTTTCAAAAATAAAATAAATAATTTTTTTACGTATTCTTACTTATATGGATAAATAAATTCATATATCCAGACTCATGCGCTTTAATATTGAGAAAATCTCAATTTCCTCGAGAACTGATTATCATCGTTTTTCTGATGAAAACCCCTAAATATCCATATTAGTTAACATACCATTAAAACAAGTTTTCCATCATCATTTGTGGTTCATAACATTATAATTTGTGTTATAAAATCTTGTATTTGAATATTTCAAATATGAATATAATTTATCAAAGTGATAAATTTACGGGTTGTTACAGTCAACATATCTCAAAGCCATGCACACAAAAGATAACTCATTTCTAAGCCAAATAAATCTACACAATTAAGTGGGTGATACAAATGTAATCCAACCATCATTAGGTATAAAACACAACAACAATACAGGGCATGCTCTCAGCAGTGCCCTAGATTATCTCTCAGATAATCGTAAAGTAGACATACCCGGAGCCTGTCATACTCACGTATTTATATAAAATATAATAATCATCCAAATCGATCGTAGACAAAAATATAAATATGTAATACCCTCGGTAGCAGGGTCATCTCTCAGATTACCATGTAAGAGATGTGTACAGTGTCATATTCTATGCTCTCAGCTTCTCTAGCTATCCTCGATAGTCGTAACATCGATGTGTATGGGGTTATACAACTGCACAGACTCTCAATCTTATAAACAATCCAAGAGATCGATAACAACATAATATTTAACTAGACTGTAGTAAACTTGGCTCTCAGCCAAAGAAATAATCATACAGTTTCTCAGACCTCTACTAATCCACTTGACTCTCAGTATCATGGATAACCATCAGGACTCTCAATCCTATGCGTTCTCGGTATCATAAATCTAAGTCAGCATCGGTCTCGGCGAATGATCAAATTGGCTCTCAACCATAATCACAATGATCTCATATAGATGAATAAGCAGGTGTTTTAAACATCTCATGATATCTCCTTAATAATAACCAAACGGAAGACTGGCAGCTCCCATCCTGCTCCAGGAGCATTCTCACATGCTCTCAGTGTTACTCCTATAGTCTTAGTTACCTCAACGATCATCATGATACAATACCCATCAAGTGTTGGACTACGCTACACTAGTCACGACCCTACAAGTGCCCTTAATGGTAACAGACTACTAGCTTAAGTGATACATGTGCAGTGGTTCTGAGCCATGGCTTTCAGCCATATATCAATAGGTGTGCCATTGATTCAGGGAGCAACCCCATAATCAGGCCATTAGGATGGATACTAGCCATTTCGGTTTACTCCCCGACTTATAATAAGTACATAAAATAAACAGATACATTTATCACTCTCAGCTTGCAAACTCTCAGCGTGCATCACTATAAATATAACACCTCATATAGTCGACCCTGGTAGAGTGACATCTACTTACAAAAATAATCGAACAAATATCACTTGAGTGTCCCATACCACTTAGTGTTACATGTTTGCTTACTCTATGTTTGTAACTTACACTCGTCATCACCTAATTATTCTATATAATAAGTCCAAAGTCCAAAAAATAACCAGAGGAATATTACCAAAAATCCTATACCAGACGGTGCCATAACTCGGTTTATTCTAATTCCTTGTCACATAGAAATATAAATTAATCAAAACATATTGCTCTATTATTAATTGATTCGAAAGGAGTTTTAAAATACACTTTCCAAAAGTTTCAAATTTTAAAAGAAAATCAATTTATAAAATTCTCATTCTTTCTTAAAAATACATTTACAGTTTCAAAAGCAGATATTTGCTAACTTCTCATTTAATTACAAGTCTATAAATTAAACTTCATTCAATTCCATATCCATTCAAATTCATCCTAAAATAATTCATATATTTTAAAGTTCCTCTCTAATCGAAAATAATAATAATACCAAATCATTTTTGTAATTAAAGATTTCCTTTAAACAACGAATTTATAATTCTACGTTACTAACCATGATTTCTAGTTTAAATAATTTCCAAAGCCCTGAAATAAATTTAGTACCAAATGTGCTTTAATTTATAGTTTTTCTTACATTAATTCAACGATCAAACACAATAAAATATTACTTGCAAAATTCAATAATTATATATGTGTGTATATGCGTATGTATAATAAATCTCATAAATTTTAATTTCTATTCAATAAATAAATGCATTCAACTACCTATTACTTCAGGGTATTAATTTATAAACTTTCAATTTATTATATCCAAATAAAATTAACTTATCACTTTAAAAACATAAATTTTATGTACCATTTTATAAAAATCAATTAATATTTTTATAATCAATGATAAATAAATAAAAGTAAAAATATTTGAAAATTCCTTTATTTAGTAAAATTACAAGATTCAACGTTTTCCAAATAATGTCTATTAACACAATCCTAAAAATCATTTCACTTTTATATTTTTCAAAAATTATTGTACTTTTAAAATTTTCATCTATTACAATATCTTCAATATAAAGTAAGAATACATTCTAAAAATTCACTATTTGTTTTCAAAATAATTTGTTTATTTCAAATTTTCACCTTTTAATTTATTTACCATTCCGATCAATTTCAAGTGTTGTGTTTAATTAATACCATTATCTAATTCAACCAATAAATATTACATAAATCATCCAATTACACAACACTCTTTCAATTGTTACCAACCAATAACAAACGATTTCATCCAGTTAATACCATGTCAACTAAGTATTCAATACCAATAAATCAATAAAAATAGTATAAACGAGCATCTAAATGGTAACAGACGATAATTGTGAATTAAGAAAATAAGTCACCAAATAAATGCTTGAATTTACCAATCGAAGCTCCATTCCTTCAACGAAGTTGCCAACAAACATCATACACAGCGGGCCCTTCATCACTACCATCAAAAGCACTGGCCTAAGTCCATTTAACGTGCACCTTGTCCTTGCTTGCACCATAATTCAATGCAACAAATTGCCTTGAAACAGAACCAAGCCAATGCATTGTTTCCACCTCCATATGACATCAGCTACCTCCGACTTCTGCCACTGATCGCACGCACAACTGTTGCCAAAAGCTCCTCATTGTACTCCATCGCGACCCCAGCCGGCTGCCTTTTCTTGTAGAGCATGCCTAGCCCCACCCTTCGATGTCATGCCATCCACCTCCAATCACGAACCTCCCATTGCGACTTACTAGCCCTTTGCATTGCGGCTACCTCCCTAATGTCGACCATAGCCGTGATATCCCCTTCCGTGTCTCCTCGAGTCATTAGATCATGATATTTGATTTCTTTTTTATCGCGATCATTTTGATTGGGGTTAGGGCTGGGATGGATATGGTTTTTAGGTTGAGTTTGAATGGTGAGGAGTACTCTAGAAATAATAGGAGAAAGGCATGGTCATTAATTTAGTTTAGGCACTTAAATTCTTGTTCAATATAGTTTTAATTTATTTTCTTTCCATTCAAATTCAAATTCTTGATATTCATATAAATATATTTTAATCTGACTCAAGTTAATTTACACCTTATTATACAAGATATATCTCAATAACTACACAATTTCCTTCAATTTGATGTTCGCTTGTTTTTATATAATCATTTATTGAACTATTATCGACTAAATTTATTTTTCAACTATTCCAAGTATATATAAAAATTATTTACACTTAAAATATTTTATCTTTAACTATTTTTTTTAATTCTAATATATTATTCAAAAAAATTTATTAATTTAATTTATTAAATTAAAATCTTTTATTAAATAGATTTCAAATTAATAAGCAAATATTTTCGAAATACCAAAATCTTTTGTTAAATAGAATTTGGTTGAATGAAAATTCATTTTCAAAATATTAATTATTAAATATTAAAATCGATCGATTTTATTTTAATTAAATTTACATTTTATTACGACATAGAAAGCAGAGTTGTTACACTAGCCTGGAATGCTCAACTGGTCGACCAGTCCAAACAACGGTGTCGATTGGTGGAGCTTTCCATTTATGGAATATTTGTTTTTTATTTAATTGTTTCTATTTTCGAACTTTTAAACTCCAACAACTTTTTCGTACGAGCTTCGATTTCAAAACATTATATATGAAAATTGTCTAGAAAATCGCTAGGAACGCAATGGTTAAGTTTCGTAGCCATATTCAAATATCTGTGAAAATTTAATTTTTATTCTTATTATATGTAATTCAATTTGTTCCATTAAATTTCTAGTTAATTTTTGTGGGATGTTATAAATTCTACTCCACTAGGCAAACATAAATGATAATCTCATACCGTCATTGCATTTATGTTAGATCCATCAACAACTAGGAGCCTCATCTCCTTTTTGCCTTACGATGCCAGTTCCTAAGCCCCTATAATGAACTACATATACAAGTTCTAGATCTAGTATCTAAAACCTGAGATATTTTATTGATTACTAAATAATTTTGATTCATAAATGTACCTAATGGAGTTGCAGAATCATTTTGCTTTCTTTCTCTAACAATCTTTAGGTAATTAGAACACTTCCTTTCTAGTGACCTTTCTTGTGGCAGTGGTTACATTCACCCGTATCATCGGTCTTCTTACTTTTCCTATTCATCTTATCTTCTCTTTTTCTCTTCTTCGAACCTTTCGATTCATCTTATCTTCTCTATTTCTCTTCTTCGAACCTTTCGATGATGATCATCACGCTTTACAACAAGAACATCCCCTTGATCCTTGGATGTAGATTCAGTCGACTTCAACCTATTGAGGAGCTCCATGAGATTCATATTCAACTAGTTCGTATTGTTATTCAGTACGAATGGTTCATACCGAGGTGCAAGAGAACCAAGGATCAAATCTACATATAGCTTATTGCTTATTTGTACGTCCATTTGTGAAAGCCTTTCAATATATCCTTCGTCATCAGTATTTAATCATCCACTTTCTATCCTTTAGTGATTTTTGTATAAGAGGATTCTTCGTAAGCTCGTACCTTGCGGAACGTGACTGTTCACTAAATAGGGCCTTAAGACTATCAAATATCTCATGGGAAGACGTGTTTTCATGTTGCCTCTGCAATGACTTGTCTAATATAGACATCATGAAAGCCTGGGTGATCTCTATGTTCGAAAACTCATTTCTCATAAGCAAGTCTATGTTCGAGGTCCGCATCATCAGTGATTTGTTCTTTAGTTTCACATGTAATAGATGACCAAAGACGCCTATAAGTTAACTCTATCTTAATTGCTCTTAGCGAGCTGGTATAGTTTGGACTGGTATGCTTGTCGCTTTTAGAAAATAGTTTTGGAGTCGACATTTTTTGTAAATTTTAATTAGAAGATTAGGAGGACAATATCACAACAGATGTTCTTATAATATTAGCAAGGTTAAACTTTATGTTTCATTTTACTAATAAGCTCCCACGAGTCTCTTATGTTTTACCAAACCTCGAGTCAAAATATAGATTTCTTTCAAATTTACTAGTAGGTCATAGGACCCATTTGTCTTATAATCCGACCGTTCAACAAGTCAAAGTTCCATAGACGATGGATAACTCCTTATCGATTGTATTATATACAATTACTAGCCCATAATACCTATTCCAATTTCACTTCGACCTTGAGTTTACTCAAAAATAAAAAAAGGAATTATTATTCACTCATACCTACCATATCGCGACGGCTTAAGTATAATATATGTTGATAGTGTTAAGGATATGCCACAAGGGTAATTATGTAATTTGTTACATGTATCTACCTCAATAACCAATCTTTTTCGAAATAAAAGGTGTTTTATTTCTATTATATACTTGGTATAATGAGTTATATTAATTAATTTAATTAAAAGTGTATTTAACAGAAAATCCATAAACGGTATAATTTTGTGACAGTAGTTATAATATGTTGTAATCATGAGTAATTTATCACAATGAAATTAAAACATACCGTTTTAAATATTCCTAGTCAAGATGTACCGAGATTGAATATTGATATTTCCACTGAGACTAGAGTATGTAACACTCTTCAAATGTTGGGCAATGTTTACTCATAACCGTTGGGGGCACTAATGGGTTACGTACTGAGAGTTATCGGAAAATTATGGAATGACTTACTTGATAGTTTTCTACTAGTTAATATAACTAAGGTCAAATATAAAATATCGATGTGACAAAATTACACGATTCTCTTGACTTGAGAATATCATTGATCTTCAGTGTGGAAACTTTGCTTTGATTATAGTTAAATGATGGCACGATGTCTATCGAGCGACTATAGTTGGGTCGAGTGAAAGCATTGGAAGTGAAACACTGTTCAAGAGAGGATTCATCACCTAAGTTATATGAGGTTGTTGAGTCACAGATTCTATGAAGTTTTTGATTTCTGACAAAGAAATAAAGGAGATCGACAAAATAAAGACATCATGGCTATAAAGAGGCACAAAAGAGCTACATATGGTACTCTAGATTATAGGTTGATTATTTGATATTGTAATAGTGATAAACTTGTTACAATCTATCCTCAAATAATCATGCACCTCAATATAATCGAAATATATACGTTTGAATAGCATTGCACATTCATTGAGCAATTTGACAGGGACCAGTCGACCGGTATTAAATCAGGCGGTCGGCCGTTTCTGTGTAAAATGCACAATGAACGTTCACGCATGCACATAACGACTATATATTTGAAATCCTGTCTACTGGCCATTTTTTGACCTGTCGACCGTTTTTAAACAGAGAGCAACCTTTTCCAAAAGACACTTCTTTCTCCAATGGTTGCATCTCTTACCTTTCATCAATGATCATATCTATTAATGGCTACTGCTCACAAAGAGTTACAACCATTTTTCTCTATATAAACTCATCTAAATCATTGATTCAATATATATGAATATATATGTTTTTAACTCTAATCTCTGATCTTGCTTTCTAAATACTCCTACATTCTAAAAGCTCTCAATTATTTTAATTGTTTATTGAATCATTGAAATTATTTCATATCTTTTGCTAAAATAAGTAATAAACTTCCCTTAATCTTCAGAAAACATCATTCACGTATTTTGAGGATAAGATTATAGGAAGTTTGTACTACAAGTGACAAAACTGTGTTAGCAAGAACACATACCGTCAACGAACAATTATATTCATCTTTGTTGAAGTCCTCGGTGTTGTAAGAGGCAAGTGTTGAAGTCCTCGGTGTTGTAAGAGGCAAGTGTTGAAGTCCTCAGTGTATTAGAGGCGTGAAATCCCGTTCGTTTGCTCGGGTGTTGTAAACCTGTTCCTCCGGGTGAAGCGAGGTAGTTAATAGTGAAAATCCAGATAGAAGTCTGGGACTGGACGTAGGACGGTGCTCCGAACCAGTATAAAAATCTCTGGTGTGATATTTCTATTTTTATTTACTTTGCTATTATCATCTATTTCCGCATTTATATTATATTCCATATTACACGATCCGTGTGTACTATATTAGCACGTGCACTCGTACACACACTTTTCATTTGGTATCAGAGCACGGCCATCATATAACCGTAACACAGTTATTTGATATATTCTTGTAATATGGCAAATAACGCAAGTACTAGCACTCAAAACACAACTTACATGGAAGGCCAATCGACACAAAGACCTCCATTTTTCAATGGTCTTAACTATAGTTATTGGGCAACACGTATGTCATTCTTTATGCAATCAAATAGTTATGATGCTTGGAATGCAACTCAAAAAGAAATAGTGAATCCAACAACCGATTATTCAGAATGGACTGCGGTTGAGAAAACGGCAGCAGCCGTAAATGCAAGAGCAATAAATATGGTGTTTTGTGCATTAGACCAAAATGAATATAACCGTGTTAGTATCTGCACTACTTCATATCAAATTTGGCAAACGCTAAAAATCACTCATGAAGGTACTAACAAGGTTAAACAAGCCAAAATAGCCATGCTGAAAAGTCAATTTCAAAATTTTAAAATGAAACCAAATGAGACAATCAATGATATGTATTCATGGTTTCAAACTATCCACCATGCACTTATTGGCTTAGGACAGAAGTATTCTGATTTTGATGTTGTTTCAACAGTCCTACATTCTCTGACTAGTGAATGGCAAGGAAAAGTATTAGCAATTGAAGAAGCTAATGACCTTTCTGTCATGAAGCCAGATGAATTGATAGGAAATCTAATGTCCTACGAAGCTAACTTGCAGACTAGAAAGGAACAAAAAGAAGAAAAGAAAAACATGGCATTCCATGCTGAAAAAGACGAAAATGAATCAGAGTCTGAAGACGAAGATCTGGCATTCATAGCAAAAGGTTTCAAAAAATTCCTAAAACAGCAAAAAGCCAGTCGTTATAACAGAAAGAAATCTGGATCAAATAAACTAACATCATCCTTTATAGAATGCTTCAACTGTCACAAAAAGGGGCACATGCACAAGGATTGTCCGGAGCAAAAGAAGAAGTCAGAAAATGACAAATTAAGATATAAGTAGGACAAATCAAAGAAATGAGCATTCTCGGTAACATGGGATGATACAGACTCATCAGAAAGTGATAGTGATATGGAAGATGAACAAGCAAATGTATGTTTCATGGAAACAGAAGATGAGGTACAAATTCCTACATTCGATGAAATGCTTGATATTAATGCTGAATTGATAGTCAAATATAAAGACATAAAACGACAGCTAAAAGAAACCAAAGCAGATTTGAGTAGAGCAGAATTTGAACGAGATATGTTAAAAGACGAGAAGAGAATATTAGAAGAAGAACTTGAAAAATTTCAAGAATCATCATCTAATGTTGACTCTCAACTAGTTCTTTTGAGTCAAGAAATTGAAACTCAAAAAGAGAAAAATGATGGACCTAGAAAAGGCTAGTTTACAAACTAAGTTAGATAACATTACTCAAAATATTTCTAACTTTAACAAAGGTCGAGAAAATTTGACAAAAATCATTGAAAATTCACAATCTATTTCGGATAAACAAGGTTTGGGATATAAGAAACAAAAAATCAAGAAACATCTTGGAAATAAAAAGAAGAAGAAAGTACAAAAAACTGAAGCTAAGAAAAATCTTAGTTTATTATACTCCAAACCAAAACCAGTTGTGAAATTTCAAAAGAAAAATGTCAAGACTATCAATATATGGGTTCCTAAAACAAATAACAATTTGATTAGGAACAAATATATTCAGAATTTCATGAATACTGTACATCTTAATATTAATTATGTATATAAAGGGGATACCAGACCCGTATGGGTTTGGACTCCTAAGACCTAACTCTTAGGACCCTATAAAAAGTGGGTACCATGGACTTAATTTTATTTTTTGCAGGTCCCACTTAAGAAAAGAGGAAAGTGGATATTGGACAGTGGTTGCTCGAAGCACATGACTGGAGACAAGAGCTTATTAACAAATATTACATACTCAGATGGTGGCTCCGTCACTTTTGGAGATAATTCAAAAGGCTATATCATCGGCAAAGGCGATGTGAGCAATTGCGGAATATATATATATATATAAAGGGGGAGATCACATATTCAGGGGGAGATTCAGAACTTGAGATCACATATTCAGGGGGAGATTCAAAACTTCAGATATATGTTGTCATCAATCAAAAAGGGGGAGAATGTTGAGTCACAGATTCTATGAAGTTTTTGATTTCTGACAAAGAAATAAAGGAGATCGACAAAACAAAGACATCATGGCTATAAAGAGGCACAAAAGAGCTACATATGGTACTCTAGATTATAGGTTGATTATTTGATATTGTAATAGTGATAAACTTGTTAAAATCTATCCTCAAATAATCATGCACCTCAATATAATCGAAATATATACGTTTGAATAGCATTGCACATTCATTGAGCAATTTGACAGGGACCGGTCGACCGGTATTAAATCAGGCGGTCGGCGTTTCTGTGTAAAATGCACAATGAACGTGCACACATGCACATAACGACTATATATTTGAAATCCTGTCTACTGGCCATTTTTTGACCTGTCGACCGTTTTTAAACAGAGAGCAACCTTTTCGAAAAGACACTTCTTTCCCCAATGGTTGCATCTCTTACCTTTCATCAATGATCATATCTATTAATGGCTACTGTTCACAAAGAGTTACAACCATTTTTCTCTATATAAACTCATCTAAATCATTGATTCAATATATATGAATATATATGTTTTAAACTCTAATCTCTGATCTTACTTTCTAAATACTCCTGCATTCTAAAAGCTCTCAATTATTTTAATTGCTTATTGAATCATTGAAATTATTTCATATCTTTTGATTCAATAAGTAATATACTTCCCTTAATCTTCACAAAACATCATTCACATATTTTGAGGATAAGATTATAGGAAGTTTGTACTACAAGTGACAAAACTTTGTTAGCAAGAACACATACCGTCAACAAACAATTATATTCATCTTTGTTGAAGTCCTCGGTGTTGTAAGAGGAAAGTGTTGAAGTCCTCAGTGTATTAGAGACGTGGAATCCCGTTCGTTTGCTCGGGTGTTGTAAACCTGTTCCTCCAGGTGAAGCGAGGTAATTAATAGTGAAAATCCAGATAGAAGTCTGGGACTGGACGTAGGACGGTGCTCCGAACCAGTATAAAAATCTCTGGTGTGATATTTCTATTTTTATTTACTTTGCTATTATCATCTATTTCCGCATTTATATTATATTCCATATTACACGATCCGTGTGTACTATATTAGCACGTGCACTCATACACACACTTTTCAGAGGTCAGTGCTACGGTCAATTAATGTCAACTCAAAGTCAAACTTTCTAGTTGGAGGAGTTTGATTAATAATAATTGTTATTATTGAACCAAGGACTTTGTTTTTGGATTATAGAGTTGAATATGGATGATACTGGAATTTTTATCAAACTCTAAAAGTTCATTGTGATATAGTTTTAACGAAGAGAATTGGTGCAAATTATTGTCATTACAAGGTAATGATTAAATAAGTAAAATTAGATTTTACCAAAAGATGTGTAAGTGATAAATTAGCCAAAATGTCACACCACTAGCTGAGGTAATGTGTGACGTTAATAGTCGAACTATTCAATAATAATCACCGACTGAATTTACACCTTCGGGTCACACACCTGTAATGATGAATACTCCAAATAAACCACATGGTTTAATCAATTTATAACCGTTCTAAATTACTAATATTTTTGAAATACCTATTACTAAATTTTATTTTATTTGATTATATACCATTATCATTTAATAAAACGCGTAAATTAAAATTATAAACACACGTATCGATCTACAATATCAATAGCCTGTTTAAATTGAATTTAAATGAAATAAATACTTTGTGGTTTTGGGATCACTTAAGGCCCATAATTCCACAATGTTCGGCCGACTATATAAGAGAGGAGATAAGTATTCAAAAAATTAATAATGGGAAATGAATAATATAAAGAAGGAAAAAAGTCTCTCTATTGATTGGCATTAATTATCTTCTTTTTTTCAATTCTCTTCATAAGCTTTTGCTATTCAATTATTTTCCTTTTTTGTAACCTTTTAGGTCTCTCTTTTCTCTCTAGTAGCCGAAAATATGAGAGCTTCCATGGCTTCAAAAATTCTCAAAATCAAATCTATTCATTAAAATTGGTTATTCCTCTTCATCCTTACAAAATATGGAGCCCGATTCCTGAATCTAGGAGCTTTGATTTACTATTCAAGGAGTGATTTATTGGTTACTTCCAAAAGTAATTTTCTTATTTGAATTCATCTATTTATTTTTAACCTTGTTTATAATTAGACTTTGTATGATTCACCTCATGTTTTCATTATTCATGTTGTTGTATATATAATTTAAATCTCCCTTGTGTCTATTTGATTAAAACATGTTCATTATATTGTTTGGATTCATATCTATGTTTGTTCATTATCTCCCTTTAATGTATGTTCCTGATAGATTGATGCATTTTGAATTACATATTACTTTTGATACTTGGTATTATTCTCTGTATTGTTTAGATCATGCCTACTTTGTTCCATTTTCTTTTATTCTGTTTTGGAGACTTTTGAAATTGAAAATTGATTTTGAATTAGATTTTTTAATATATAACATTTATATACTCAAATGCAAATGAATTGTATATGGTAAGTTATCTAATGTTCTTTAAAATTAATCTTTAATTTCATATGGTATATGCTTGTATATAATTGTTTCTCTTAACAAGAAAACTTGTCAATACCCCAAAATAGAGTTTAGAGAATAAGTGATTCCTTCAAAACCTCTTTTCGAACAAATGAAGATAGTTAATACCATTCGATCAGGTAAAGATTGTTATAATTCCCTTTAATACCTTTCGACTCGGTCGAAATACTTGAACTCCTCTTCAGAAACACCTTTCGATCTAGTTCTGATAGTTTCGTTATCCTTTCAAAACCACCCTTTAAAAGTAGTTGTGGTGACTCAAGGGTTGGTCCTAATGATTTAAGGATATGAGTTGAATTAAAAAGGTTTCGACTTGAAGTTATCCTTTTAACAACTCGAGGTTGCAATCTAAGGTTCTAAGGACATTAATTGAGCTAATAAGGTTTCGATTTCCTTGAAAGATGACCTTTCGATCGGGTTGACATAAGCAGATCGTAACTAGAATCTCAAAGGAATATTAAATCGGTAAGCGTATCCAAGAATTTCATAAACTTGTTTTGAACAATATGTTCCTACCCTATTTGAAACTTAAGTAACAAAGTAGTCAAATCCCCAATATAATTTGAGAATTAGGCTTTACAAATTCAAGAAAGTACAGGAAAAAAGTGAATAAATTCAGAACGCCTAAACCAGACCCTGAGGGTCTTAATTATAGGTGTGGGTTGGCACCTTTCGAATCGTTCCTTTCGACTAGGTCGAAAGGCGGCCTTCGAGACCTTTCGTTACTATTCACATTAGGGCATCCTTCTGCCTTGTCTTTAAATGGACTTGAGTGCTTTTGACATCATCGAAAGGGGTAGGTGTGCATCTCCACTTTATGTTGATGTGTTGTTGCAAGTAAGAAAGGGCACGAGCTTTCGACTCTGTTGATAGGTAGATCTTTGGGGCTTCGAAGGAGTTGAGAAGCCGAAGGTTCTAAAGCGAAAGACAGCTTTTGATGGCATACTAGGTGATTGATGCGGAACCCCATCCTCTAGTGTAGGAAATTGCAATTTTGAACCTTAGTAAGCTCTTCTTTCTCAATTATGAATGGTTCGACCGGTTTGTAAGGCTTATTTATGCTTTCGAAGGGGTTACTCTGGCAAAACATCCTTTTGTAAAATGTGAATGAAGGTGAAACCCTAAGTTTCAAGAGGTTTGGCGCGCACATAAATGGCTATAATTTATTGCCTTGAAAGGTGTTCCTCAACTTATGTGAAGTGTCTTCATGCATGCAGAAGCATCCGTTTTAAAAAGGAATCAATTGAAGCGAAAGGATTCTTTCATCCTCTTTCGAACCCTTCGAAAGCTTATAGTGCATATAACTTTTGCTGTAGCATCCCTTCGACTCTTTCGAAAGGTTTTGTTGACACTATCATCTCTTGTAAATCCTTCTCTTCTGTTCATCTTGGTTTCGACAAGGTTGAAGTGAGAATTGGTGGTTACATTTGCCCCCTCCCCTCCCACGATGGAATGCTCTTGACTTTCTAAGTCAACCATTTTGAAACCCATAAAATTTCCCTCCTTTTGTTATCCCCAGATAGATCTTGAATGTTCTTCCAAATTTGATCGGTGTGCTTTCTTTGCATCTTTTATTCTTATAAACTGCGCTTACTTCTTCTCTTTTTCGTTTACCTGCCATTGAAAGCTCATAACAAAAATAAAAAATGACAACTTCTTTTTTAAATCCTATTTTCATTCGACACATGTTCAAATTCAAGACGTGCTTGTTGTTTTGTTCTTAAAACTAATTTACCACGCTCGATTTCGATTTCAAAATTTATTAGGTTCGAACTTGTTTTTCTGTTCTAATCTTATAAAGATGATTCGAGATTTTCGTTTGCATGAAATTATCCATAAATTCATTTATATGCTTATTCCATTCGATTTTATGGTATGAATTTTAAATTGGAGTTCAAATTTGTCAAATTTGGGTATTGTTCGTTATTACTACACATGAAATCGTATTCAAACTCTATCACGCTTAATTAAGCCTTTTTTGTGCTTCGAGTTTGAATTTAGGGCTCTTATTGTTGTTGAGCGTAAATTCATGCTTGATTCAATTTAATCGTTGGCCAGCTATGATATTAAATTGAAAATTGAATTAGGGAAAGAATTTTTTTCCATTTGCTTCACAAAGAAGATTAAGTTGTACGAATTAACACCTGCAAATTTAATTTGACTTTTCAACCCCATTTTTTTAAATCTCTTCAAAAGGGGTTGAGGCGATCAATTTTACTTTATTATTTCAACCTCTTTCAAAAGGGTCGAGAGGAAGTTGTGTGTTTACCTTTGAGCGAACCCCTTCGAAGAAGCATATGTAATCGATAAGAAATGGACTCCTTCGAAAACATGAGCATGTTTCAACACTCTTCCGATACCTTTCGAAGAAGTCGTTTTAATTTGTTTCATTTAATGCTTACATATTTCGAAACCCAACTTTTATTTTAAAGGGTTTGAAACCTAATATATAAAAGTTGATTTAACCTTCATTGGATTAATGGCTAACTTTATTTTACTGTAGAAGGTGTAGAGAGTTAGAAATTTATGTTCCTTATCATAACTTGAACTAAGAATAATATATTTTGTTAAGGTTGTAATCCTTATCAAGCTTTTTGACTTGATCTTAACCTCCCAACCAGAACAAGTTTTGTTGTCTCCATGCTTTCAAAACCTTAGCCCCCTTCGACCTGCTCGAAACCTATTATAGTTATCAGAAGAATAACTATTGTTTTTATAAACACCGTTGAAACATTCAAAAGCACTTTTTATTTGTATCAACATTAATTAGATTCGAGTCTTTAGAATTAATGTGAATATAGTGTTTCGACAACATTCATATTCCTTAAGTAACCCAAAATTGATAGGTTTCAACATTTTTGAAAAGTTTATTTAGTTTACTCATGAAATGTTGCTAGCGTAAGTATATTCAAACTTGCAATATAAGGTTAGTTACTCCTTCTTAGTAGTAGAATTTTACTTGGTCTTTCGACATTGTCGAAGGGTGATTATTGGTGTTCCTATTCCATTTACCCCTTCGACACTATTGGAAGTTCAACAAATCTCTTGTCCCAAATTGATTTTAACACTCTTTCAAGGATATGAAATTACATATTTTGGTTAATACTTGAATTATTGCAATAGGATTTCGACATCCTTGAAAAGTGTTAATAATAGAAAAAATTATAACTTTTTACTAAAATGAGTTCACTTGACAAAATCATGGGTGTGAAAAAGGTCTTCAAGGAACCTGAAAAAGACATAGCGCCAGAGGTAGAATCTTCTCCAAGGAAGGTCGAAACCATTTCCAAACATTCTCTAATATCTTCTCAGGATGAGGTTGATGCCATTTTGAATGACTTTGGAATCACTGGGGTAAAAGCCATTCCTCCCAGCGATAGTGATCATTCAAAACCCTCCCGTAGGATGCTTCGCTTATACCGCCATTCATATTTGTCATGGTGGCTTCCTTCCCTTTCCTGATTTCTTGTTTAAGTTCTTGACCCACCTGGGCATTTCTCCTATCTAGTCATCACCCAATGTCTATACATACCTTCTCTCTTTGGAACTCATGGCTCTGGAAACAGGAATTACTTTATTAAACGCTGAAGTTCTTAACTATTTTGTTCACCTAGTCAAACTCAGCATTCTGAACAACTAGAGTTTCAGAGCCGATCCCCCCAAAAATCTAATCTCGGAGGGGGTAAATAAATTTAGAGACTAAGAGATGCAAATTTTCTTCGCAGATGCTTTCCAATCATCAATGGAGTCTTTTCTTTTCCTCGTAAGTCGATCATAGCCTTTATTTGTATTCAACTACTTACATTTGTTAATCTATGCCTCTTTATCTGGTCTTACTGCTAAAGATCTCAATGATGAGGATAAGAGAACTGTAAAGCTGTTGATTGCTGCTTTAAGTAGCATCGAAAATAAGCTTACACTATTGACTCCATCAAATCTTCGAAAAAGTTCTCTTCTCCCCGCCGGTTAAAGACTCCTTGGTCAACCCCCCTTATTCAACATACTTCTCAAAGAAAACAGTTCTTGTCTTTGGGTGATCCTAAGAACTTCTCTCCCATGTCTCCAATTTTCCTAGATCACCTTGGTAACCTTAAGCGTAGTACTTACAGTTTTTTGTTGTGTTACTTCTTAAATTACTTTGCTGACTTATAATTTTTTGAATTTTCAGCAACTGCTTCTTAGGTCGAATCAATCAAAGTGATCCAGTTCTCCCAACTTGTACATCCTATGTATTATCCCTGACCCAAGCCATCGCTAGATTGGAGAGGTTGCCAAAAGAAAATTAGGTGAGATGGCTATAGCGGGCCCATGTCTTAAGAAAGTTAAGACAGTTGAAGCCCCATCTTCTCCGCCACCAAAAGAGGATGAGACTATCGATGTGGGAAAAACTTCAGAGAGTCTCGTTCTCAAAGCTTTTATTAGTCATTCCAAAAAAACTTCCTTAAAGGATGATCTCATGTCTCAAATTATCGTTTTTGATTTTCCTCGCGTTATTGAGAAAATGTAAAAAATTTTAGAAACTTCAACTCCCTCTCAAGAGTCAAACCCTCCTAGACCCACATCACCAGTGCCTTCTAATGATTTTGAGAAAATGGTACAATCCATCTTGAACTCTTCATCCTTTAATTCTATTCACCCACCTTCTTCTGTTCCTGACCCGATAGGTCGCTATCGATATCTCATAGAGCAACAACTTCTTGTACATTTCATACTATTTAACCTTATTTATATTATTTCTCTCTGAACACTGACTTATATCATGCTTTTCCTTTCAGATTCTGAAAGCTAGCTCTCTCTTCAAGAAAGCACATCAAAATCTTCTGTTGGGACATCTAGGCTTCAAGAAGAAATCTCAACTTTGAACAGCCAGATCATCTCCCTGTCTGCTGAGAAAACTAATGCTATAAAGGAACATGAAAGATCGGGAGCCTCTTTTGCTCAAGAAGAGTCTATTATTTGTGAAGAGAGGAAGGAAAAGAAACTTTTAACCGATGAAAATTTGGCTATGAAAAAAAAAATCTGAAGATGAGAAGGCTCGAATATTGGTCAAACAATCCTCTCTCAGAAAGAAGCTGGAGAAAAAGAAAAATTCTTTAACGTTGTTGTCAGTACTATTTCTGAAGCCAAGCAAAGTGTGTCACAATTTCTGAGTACTTCTTTCAATGACATCATTATAAAATCTTATGAGGATGCCCTTATGCTTGCTTACATTGACAACATTGATAAGCGCCTAGGATTGAGCTTCCCTTTACTTGATCCTTCTCTAGTCAGTAGATTCATGAATAAGGTCAGAGAAATGAACCAGGGAGCCGAAGTCCCTGAGAGAGAAGAAATTGTCGCTTCCAGAATCTTATCCTTTGAAGTCCCTTCTATCGAAGTAAACTCTAATTCTGATAAAGAAGGTGAAAAAGATGAAACCGCCGCTAAAGAAGGCGACAATGATAATGATGTAATGATAACAATGATGATGATGGTGATAATGATGATAATGAAGATAAAGGTCAGGGTTCAGGTGGCAGCAAAGGTGGTCACGCCGATGTTCGTGAAAAAGATAGTGATGACATCCCTAGAGCTTCAAAAAAAATTCAACCTCAATCCGAGTGACTGTAAAACAAGTCCGCTCGAACTTCCTGAGCCTTCTGACCTTCAAGAAGGGACTGCTAACATCAATGTTAAAGAACAAAGAGAGAAAAAGCAGGTCCTCCAAACTTCAGTTTCTCAAGTATGGGATTCCTTATCAAAAACGACTTTCATTTCCAAGATAATAATAGTTAATTTCTTTTTATTTTAGATATAGAAGAAACCTGTCCAACTTTATGCAAAAATCTTGAAAGAAAACAAGCAAAAATAAATAGCTTGTATAGAGAGTTAGATAAGCAATAAAAAGAACATAATGCACTCTCTAACAAGTATCATAGGCTTAATAAAAGTGTTGCAGTGTTATCATCTTTCAAAGATCAGGAAGCCGCCCCCCAGTAAAAGAGGGCACACCTTAGATATGATAGGCTTTTGGAAGAGAATCGAGAATTAATTACACTCTTTTTGATGTTTGTTGAAGAGAGAGACATCCTATTTGACTTCTTATACAAAGCCTATTGCAGACAACCGACCATTGATTTTTCTATTTTGGGTGATTTTAGTAGGGGTTTACATAGACATTTGCATAGAAGATATTTAGATGAATTTGGGTGTGATCCACATTCAGGGGCTTGTTGGAGTTGACTGCGCATCAAATCAATTCCTCAGGAGTTGCCTCCTGAAAATCTCAAATATTATAAGGACAAATTTGTTTTTGAGTTATTCAAAAACCAGTTTTGTATGAACCAGATGATCATTTGTAATTATGTAATATGAATTTCCTATATTAATTTCCTTTTTCACTTAGTTGTGTATCATTACGTTACCATAGAATAAGTATGTCCCATGCAGCTCTGTTTCTAGAGATTATTTAAGCACATATGTTAAACTAAGAAAGGATTATTCAGAAAAGGCTTCACTTTTGAAATCTTCAAAATTAGCCAGATAATGCTTTCCTAAAGACATGCAAAGACTTTATATGGAACAACCCCGTTGCATTTCAATTTTCTTAGTAAAGAAAAAGAAAAGCTTTTCAAGAAAATTCAAACGTATCGCACCAAATTAATATGTGCTCACGATTGTCTTCCTGCCGAGTAATGTGACTATAGAAAATATCCTCTAGTTATTCCCCCAGAAGGATTTAATGCCCCTTTTGATTCAATAATTACTCTTCTAGCTTATTTCTTGAACAAAGTCAAAAATGCCGTTTCCCAACTTTAAGTGTAATAAAACAAGCGTTTGACTAAATCAATGGAATTGTACGTTTTGTCTTATTTCTTCTTGATTTGTAATCTCTATTGTTGTAATAAAAGAGACTGATCATTTAAGTTTTGACTTTACTTTCTTGTTTATATAGGACTTACAGTTAGCTACCGCGCCACTCTGATCGGATTCCCTTTCCTATTTTACCTGCATCAGAGATAGGTTGATTGTAGACGTTGAAAAGAGAAACCTTATTATAGACCCTCTGTCCGCTCATCTGTAAGGCAACACCAAAGCACTAGAATGGCACAGAATTTTTTTGCTTCGGAAGATGATTGTTAGGGTTCTTAATGATCGGATTACAAGTCTCAAAGCGCGCATCAAGAACAAAGACGGAACAATTTCTTAATTAAAGCATCAATTTAAATCAAACCCTTTGATTAGTTCAATAAGGATATGTCAAAGCTTCTTCAACAAATAAGTCATTTAAAGATAAAATTAAAGTACAGTGAAGCCCAGTGCAAATCCTTGAAATTTATCATGGGGATAACATTCAAAATATCAATTAACCAACTTCTTCATTTGCTTCTGCTATTGTGAAATCGACAAGGTCCTCATCTTTAGCTATTCAAAAATTTCTAGCTATGACTAACCATCTTCCCG
Source organism: Allium cepa (assembly GCA_030765085.1). Taxonomy (NCBI): domain Eukaryota; kingdom Viridiplantae; phylum Streptophyta; class Magnoliopsida; order Asparagales; family Amaryllidaceae; genus Allium; species Allium cepa. Next base: position 702,263,909 of record CM060939.1, read on the forward strand.
GCTTAGATAATAGAGTGGCGGGAGAATGGTGCAGGAAGGCCAAATTTGAAATGATGAAATATTTTGATGACCAACAGAAAGTGAGGTGCTTTCGGCACATAAACGAGTACGTAGCTAGGATTGAAAATCTTGAACATGATAAATATCTTCTTCGAAAGCACGTTGCAGATTTAGAAAGGCAAAACAAATCCCTCAAAAGTGCTAATAAAGCTTCAACCATGCTTTAAGGGCTCGCATTGATTCCATCGATGATGCTGGCCAAACAAGGAAAAGAAGCTTAAAGAGATTCTTCGTATAGCAATTCAACATATTGTCGATCTTTTGATTGCTGAAAATAAAAATAAGACTATTCAGGACTTATAAAACATACATTTGTTAGTATATTTGTAAATAATTTTGTGAATTATGTAAATATCACGTGGTCTATAGTCCTTTCTTACAATGTTATTTCTAAATATTCTTTTTAATAACTTGGATCGTGGTTTTGTATTTGTTGGCCCATTCAGTCTTCCTTACTATTCTCATTTCCTTGAAAAGTACAAAGTAAACAATATCTTTATCATTAACTTGAAATCTATATAGAAGTTTATCCATATTATTAGTGGCGGTTAAAGATCATTATGTAAACATATGATAAAAAGTGAGAATTAATTATATAATTGAATACGGTTGAATGTCTTGAAACCCATCTTCGGTAACGACGAGAGAGAGCTAGGAATTCAACTTCAACCATATTGATAGAATATAGAAAAATGATAGAGAACCATAAATTTAATTTTGGGTTCAATCATAGAAGTTTAGAAATTCATCTTCTCGTCGTAGCTAATAGAAAGAAAGTAATAATCGTGTAATAGAAGTCCAAAAATCATTGCTTGAAAGTTTGTAGTAGAAGTCTAGGGACCCTGATTTGGGCATTAGTAAAATAGATCTCGAGCTTAGTTGAAGATTAGGAATTCATAGAAATCTCAACATCAATTGATTTGGAACCCAGATTCGGGCATCAACGAACGATAATTAAAAGTTAAAAGATCCGAAATCCAGATTTGGGTATTAGTGGACGATAACCAGAAATCCATAATAATAATCTCCATAATAGAAATCTAGAGCCGAGATTTAGGCATTAATGAGTGAAGTCCAAGAATTAGTTGTAATAACCCCGAAACCCAGATTTGCATATGATGAAGATCATAGATCATTAGTAAAGACCCAAAACCCTAATTCAGGTACTAATAAATGAAGTCTCGAATTTAACAATGAAAGACCCGAAACCAGATTCGGGTACCAATAAGTGAAGTTCATAAATTCTTCTTTGATAAGTAGTCGGAGGTTGTAGATTTCTACTTAAGCCTTCTGTTCTGTACGGCTTCTTAGGTTTTTGTTCTTTTGACATGTGTCACCCTTTAGCCTTGTATGTTTTCATCATTTGATTTGCCGCTTCTCATGCTTTGACGTCTTAGTCCATTATTTGATATGCCGCTTCTCGGGTTCGAATGTCTTAGTCCATTGGTTGATATGTCGCTTCTCGGGCTCGGATAAATTAGTCCGTTGTTGTCCAGTGCGCTTGGTTAGCTTATCCATAAGCAGGACCTAAGGACTAACCTTACCTCCCTCTAGGAGGTGCTCCAGCCAGGCCTTATAGGTGGGACTGAAGGCTTGTCCGGTGCCTTGGCTAGGCTATAGCGTGGTGGCACCAAGGGTTTACTCCGTTCTCCCTCCAGGAGGTGCCTTGACCTGGCCATAACATGGCACGATCAAGGGATTGTTTGGTGCCTTGGGCTGGCCATAGCATGGCGGGACTAGGGGCTTACTCCGTCCTCCCTCCAGGAGGTGCCTTGACTTGACCATAGTGTAGTGCGGTCAAGGGCTTGTCGATGCTTTAACCTGGCCATAACATAGCTCAGGTAAAGGCTTACTCTAACCTCCCACTAGGAGGAGCTTTAACCTGGCCAACTCGACGCGGACAAAGACTTTGATTGTTTAAGGTAATATCCAAGTGCAAGGAGAATTCTACTCCCGAATATGTTGATTTTTCTTAGTAAAGTGGTTCTTTATTGAATTCAACTAAGATCTCTTTACAAATTCATTGATTTTGCCTTGTCTGAAGAAACTGATCACCATTCCTTCCAATGCCCTATATCGATTTATCTCATGTCCATTCATCATGTGACAATGACAATAGAATCCTTCCCGATTCCTTTTATATTTAGGTTTTTTCTTCTGTGACGTCCAATTCTTGGTTAGCAAATAAACATTCTTGATTGATGTTGTCAAATTACATTCCTTAGGGAGTCTGGACTTGAAGATTGTCTTTTGAGGATGGTTTTTATATTTTTTATTGTTTGGTTCTAAAGCTTTATCCTCAACGACCAGTTTTCTTTTCAAAACCCTTTGAATTACATATTTAGGTGATGCCTCACTTGTTGCTTGATGCCATTTATGTATGAAGACATTGTAATCCGCCATCATTCCCTCTTTAAAGATTAGGCCTTTGGTGTGGCATTGAATTATTTTCCTCATTTGGTCAAACAAGTAATCACTTTCATTTTTTATTCCTACTAAGGAAAAGGTAGGTGTGGGGCCAATGTGAAAAAGGTTTAAACTCCATTTATCTAGATCATAAGATTCAGCTTTCTTTTTCTTTATGATTCGTAACACTTCCAATCTCAACATATGTTCTTTATGTAGTCTGGAATCATTAACTATTCCATGTGAAAATCCAATTGGATGTGGCTCTGGGGATCCTTATTTGGACCTTTTGGTTTTGCTAAACCTGGTGATGGAAGGTCTAAAGTAGATAAGCTTAGAATAGAATTGGGTTAGAGGAAAGTGGAGTTGGAAGTACAACAAGGCCGAAGGTTCAAGCCCTCCTTCTAATGCCAAAAATATTAACAAGAAAAATTATCAACGCCCTAAAATGGAGTTTAGAGAATAAGCAATTCCTTTGAAACCTCCTTTTGAACAGATGAAGATAGTTAATGCCTTTCGATCAAGTAAACGTTGTTATAATTCCCTTATTAATACCTTTTGACTCAATTGAAACACCTAAACTCCTCTTCAAAAACACCTTTGGATCTAGTTCAGATAGTTTTGTTATCCTTTCGAAACCACGCTTTCGAAGTAGTTGTGGTGACTCAAGGGTTGGATCTAATGATTTAAGGGTATGAGTTGAATTAAATAGGTTTCAACTTCTTTGGAAGTTAGCCTTTTAATAACTCGAGGATGAAACCTAAGGATCTAAAAATATTAATTGAGCTAATAAGGTTTTGACTTCCTTGATATATGACCTTTCGATTAGGTTGACATAAGCAGATCGTAGATAGAATATCAAAGGAACATTAAATCAGTAACCATATCCAAGAAATTCATAAACTTGTTTTGAACAATATATTCCTATCCACTTTGAAACTTAAGTATACAAAGTAGTCAAATTCCCAATCTAATTTGAGATTTAGGGTTTACAAATTCAAGAAAGTACAAGAAAGAAGTGAGTGAATTTAGATCCCCTAAAACAGACCCCTAAGGTCATATTTATAGGTGCAGTTTGGAACCTTTCGAATCAGTCCTTTCAATTTGGTCAAAAGGCGGCCTTGGAAACCTTTCGTTACCATTCACATTAGGGCAGCCTTCTGCCTTGTCTCTAAATGGGCTTTATTGCTTTCGACTTCATCGAAAGGGGTATGTACGCTTCTCTACTTTATGTTGCCATGTTATTGCAAGTAAGAAAGGGTACGAGCTTTCGACTCCGTTTATAGGTAGATCTTTGGGGCTTTGAAGGAGTTGAGACGCCAAAGGTTCTAAAGTGAAAGGTAGCTTTTGATGGAATACTAGCTGATTGATGCGGAACCCCATCCTCTAGTGTAGGAGATTGCAATTTTGAACCTTAACAAGTTCTTCTTCCTCAATTGTGATGGTTTTGACCAGTTCGAAAGACTTATTTATGCTTTTGAAGGGGTTACTCTGGCAAAACATCGTTCTATGGAACGTGGATGAAGGTGAAACCCTAAGTTTTGAGAGATTTGGCGCATATGTAAATGGCTGTAATTTGTTGGCTTCGAAAGGTGTTCCTCAACTTATTCGAAGCATCTTCATGCATGCAGAAGCATCCATTTCGAAAGGAAGCAATTGAAGCAAAAGTATGCTTTCATCCCCTTTTGACCCATTCGAAAGGTTATAACACATCTAACCTTTGTTGTAGCATCCCTTCGACTGCTTCGAAAGGCTTTGTTGACGCTATCTTGTCTTGTAAATCCTTCTCTTCTATTCAACCTAGTTTCGACAAGGTTGAAGTGAGAATTGGTGGTAACAGTTTCAATCCTTATTTTAAAAAACTTTTGATTTAAGGTTAATGGATGGACTTTAGTGATAATTTTGATTCTTTTTGTTTTTCTATACTTGAAGTCTTATGTAAATCTAAAGCATTATTTCATTCATGAATTAAAAGTTCAACGAAAACTATTAACTTTGAAATCAAAACTTTTTTGTACAATAATATAACCTTTTGTTGTCAAACCTTTCTTTGATTGAAATCTTACTCGTTAATATTAATTTTGGATTTCAAATTATTTAAAATAACTAGTAAGTTTTCAGTATACATATATTTATATGTACATGTACATATATATATATATGTACACGTATATGTATGTGTATGTTATATCGCCTTTTGACCAGGCAGTTTATCATAAAAGTTGGCTAAATGGCTTCTGTGATCATCAAGGCAGGAAGCTCGGAGAAGGTTATCAGGCTTAGAAATCAGTTATATTAGGAACTATGGGTAATAGTTAGGCGGATTCGGATTAGGTCCCAATTAAGGTGCAATAAATATAAGTGACTAGGAAGGCCTCGTGATGCCACATTTCGAACTTCAAGTCAAGCGGAGCTTATATGCTCGAGTTATGAGCAAAGAAAGAATTTGTATGGATCGATTGGGAACGATCCAATGATTCATAAAACAGCGTAAATCGATGAAGATCGATCAATATCTCAAAATCTACAAAGCTAATGCACTTGGAACTTTCAAAGAAACACTATATTGAAGAGTGGAGCCCACTAAAATGAGCGCATGACAAAACTTCGAAATCTTAGAAATTAGGCCAATCGTTGTTAGAACGATCGTGCAAATCAGCACAACGATCGACAGTTTTACGGAAAACGCGACACCTCACAAATAGTACGTTGGAATTGCATGAAATTTGGTAGGAAAATATCTTCACCCACATGATCGATTGAAGCTCAAAAAGACGAAATCTTGAAAATTAGGCCGATTGTTATTGGAACGATCGTACAAATCAGCATAACGTTCCATAGTTTTACGGAAAACGCGATATTCTACAAATGGTAGATTGGAATTGCACGAAATTTGGAGGGAAAGTCTCTTACATCATGGAGCACCCGCATATCGATCGTAGCTCAAAAGGACGAAATCTTGGAAATTAGACCGATCGTTATTGGAACGATCACACAAATCAGGATAATGATCCATAGTTTTACGGAAAACGTGATATCTCACAAACCGTACGTCAGAATTGCACGAAATTTGGAAGGCAGGTATCTTACATCATGGAGCATCCTTATTACTGATTGCAGCTCAAAAGGATGAAATCTTGGAAATTAATTCGAATGTTATTGGAATGATTGTATAAATCAGTATAACGATTCATAGTTTTACGAAAAATACGATATCTCATAAACCGTACGTCGGAATTATATGAAATTTGGAAAGGAAATAGATAATATCATGGGGAACCCATACATCGGTTGTAGCGCAAAAGGATAAAGCAAGGAATGGTATCCTATGATGTAATTTCTAGTCAAAACAGCAAAGACCGATCGATATCTCACAAACGGTAAGTCGAAATGGCGTGAAACTTTGGGAGCATGGAATAGAGGCATGGGGTACCCCATAAAAATGATCATAGCCCCATTAGAGTTAGTATGGAATGATCGGAAAAATTGTTTTTTATTGTTCAATCGATCAAAAATTTTGTGGGTCTGGCTATATAGGCCTGGAGGTTCTTCTGCCGAAATTTCAGCCCGATCAATGCACGTCTTCATCTATAAATAAAGTGGACTTGGCTCATCGCAAGGGACTTTTTTCGGCTGGCTCTCCTTCATCACTTCTTATCTCTTCATCCACTAATTTTCTAAGGCAAAAACAACTATAGTTATAATCTTACAGTATAAATAAAATATTATTAGAGTGGACATAGGCCAAAATTTGCTGAACCACTACAAAACTCATGTGTTTCTTTACTTTTTCTGCTATTTATTCTTTGATATATGTGCTTATCTTTCTTTTTGGATATTGTTTTTGGAAATTGGTGCTTTAACGTACAACTGGGTGTTTGTGCTACTTTTGGCACACATAGTGTATATATATGTGTGTGTGTGTGTGTGTGTGTGTGTGTGTGTGTGTGTTTGTACGTATGTATAATCATTATGGATGAATGCGTATATTTTATTAATAAAAAATTGGATAACAAAGGCATGTGTAAATTTGATTAATATATTATAAATGTCGTTTATTTCATTAGTTATTACAACTAAAGAGGGAGATAAATGAAAGGTGTCTCTCTCTTCATAAATTGTCGTATCTTCCCATTTATTAATTGCATAGTATAAGATAGGGAAATAAAAGGTTTCATTCTCTAAATTCATTTAGACATGTTCCGTTTACACATAAACACTATTTATATACTGCACTTAAACTCCATATAGATTAATGTGTTTGATATATTCACTATAATACATATAAATATAAGTTATATTTAAATCTCCATTTTTTAAAAGGATTTATTTAATACTTTATTGAATTGGATCAAATATCCATTTAGAATACATAGGCCTAATAAAGATAAAAATTGTAATTTTTTTTGAAATTAACTCATGTCTTCTTTTGCGGACTTGCCTAGTTCCGACATTAGTATCGAATCCTATAGCTTATGCAGTCTAATTATCCATTTTAGGCAAACTAATTAAGCCAGTCCACTTAGTAGGGTGTCTAGAAAGGTAATGTCTAGAATTTAAATTGGGTAATCAGGTACCCTGTCGTACCTGGTTACCGGCTTGGCCTAAAAGGTGAATTAAGCCGAAAGGTTGCCCCAATAGAGAAGGCCTAATATGAATTGGACCTTGGGCTAATTTTCAAGAGAAAATAAAAATAAAAGATTTTAAATTTAGAAGTTGAATTTAAAATAAAAACTTGTTTATTATAAAATTTATAATACACCATAAGTTTTCCAAATGTTTGAAAAGATAATGATATATTCAAAATGTTTGAAAATATTTATATACTAATTTCAAAAGTTTAAATTTATTAGTAATATTAATAAAATGAATCAATTAAATAGGTTAATTAATTAATACTTACATACATGTATTATATATATCAATATATGTTATGTTGTTTAAGGTGTTAAAGATAACATAAGTGTACATGTATGTTTATCAAATAAATTTTCAAAACCAATATGATTTAGTTAATTTTTTTTAGTTAAATTAATTAATTAAAGGTTAAATAATTGAATAAATTAATTAAAGGTTAATTATTTAAATAAAAAATACACATATATAAGATATATGTGTTATACTATAATGGTTATAGTATATATTTATATATAGTATGCTATTAATATTATACTGAAATAATATAAAATTAATTAACAAGTTAATTAATTAAATAGGATTCAAATAATATAATGTGATACATAAGATAATTATATAAGTTGGTAAAAATATAAACGTTATATGATAATCATAACTCGTATAATACGAATGTATAAATTAAAGGTGGAAAGGTCAAAAACCCAAAAAGACTTAAAGAATAAATACATGTATATAGTACGTGTATCATTATTTCTGATATGTCCAACACTTGGATAACGAGGGTATTTTATAAGAAATACATTATTCAATAAGTCGATATTACTAATTAAATGTATTAAATATTATGAATCTTTAGTATAAATTTTGTCCTTTACCATTTATATATTATTGAATTACTTGCATACTCTCTAGTTGTTGAGAAAACTCAAGCTTGAGATTTAATGTGTAGTATTATTAATATATTGACTAGATGAGATAAGTTATATGTATTTGTTGAGTAAATCCAAGATTTATATATTATACTTAGGTCGTCGTAAACTGGTAGGTATGAGCGAATAATCTCTTTCGATTTGTTGAGCAAACTCAAGGTCGAAATGAGATTATGACAGGAATCATGGGTTATGAGTTGTATATGATACAACCGATAAGGAGTTATCCATCGTTTGTGGGGCTATGGCTTATTGAACAAACTCAAGGTCAGAATCCCAAGATAGATGAGTCCTAACACCCACTAGTGAAGTTAAAAGACTTTTATGTTTCGTCTTAGGGTTTGGAGAAACATAAAAGACTAATGGGAGCCTTATTAGAAAAATGAAATGGTAACATTTAATCTTTCTTATATTGTAAGAACATCTTCCATGTGTAATTAAAATAAACTTCCTCGATAAATTTATGCATTAAATATAACTGATAAATTGTTTATCAATTAAAATATGCAAAGGAACTGAACTAAATATTGATAAAGAAATATAAATTATACTTGCTAGTAATTTTTTTTGCTTGTTGACCCAAGTTAACGCCTGATTATACAACCACTAAATACGTTCGTAATTTGATCACTTACGAGTTTACTTTTTCCCGTGACTGTGTTTTGTCTTCAACGAGTTGCAATCTCCAAAAACAATACAAGCATATGGATACTTGATATATATAATCACATATAAGTATTATATGGTGAACGGTCGTAATTCATAATGTACAAGAACATAATGAAATCAATATATTGAAATAAGCAAGAAAATTGTAATGCGAGATCGTGCATTTAATATGATTGATTACAATAATGATCTTGTTGTGTTAAATATAATAATGGACTAAAGGCTATAAGACAGATCTAATAATTCGATCACTGAAATATTAGTTTGATCAGTTTACGCAAAATTATGATTTAATTGATATCCTTAAAAGTTAAGGATAACAGAATGAACTTTTGTAAAGAGTACATTAAGATATTGTAGTAAGGATTTCCTTTAATGGTTTGACTATGTAGAAAGGGGAAACGAATGTACAAGAGTGAATGTAACTTAAGGCACAGTTGAGATTAATTTTTGATTTCAAATTATTTAAAATAACTAATAAGTTTTCAATATACATATACATATATGTATATGTATATGTATATGTATATGTAATTTATACTACTTTTTGACCAGGCAGTATATAATAAAATTAGTTAAATGGTTTCTGTGATCATCAAGGCAGGAAGCTCAAAGAGACGGTTATCAAGCTCGAAAATCGATTATATTCGGAACATTGGGAAATGGTTGGGCAGATTCAGACCATGTCCCAATCAAGGTGCAATCAATATGAAGTGGCAAGGAAGGCCTCGTGAGGTAACATTTCAAATTTCAAGTGTATTGGAGTTAATATGCTCGAGTTATGGGCAAATGATGAATTTATATAGATCGATTGGGAACGATCCGTAAAACAGCGTAAATCAATGAAGATCGATCAATATCTCAAAATCTACAAAGTCAACACGCTTGGAACTTTCAAAGCATCATTATATTGAAGACTGGAGCCTACAAAAACAATCGCATGACAAAACTCGAAAATCTTGGAAATTAGGACGATCATTGTCGAAACGATCGTCCAAATCATCCTAACGATTCATAGTTTAATGGAGAACACGATATCTCACAAATGGTATGTCGGAATTGCATGAATTTAGGGGGTAAGTATCTTCATCCCCATGATCAATTTCAGCTCAAAAAGATGAATTCTTGGAAATTAGCCGATTATAATTGGAACGAAAGTACAAATCAGCATAACGATCTATAGTATTACGAAAAATGCGATATCTTATAAACAGTACGTCGGAATTGCACAAAATTTGGAGGGAAATTCTCTTACATCATGGAGAACCATAATGATCGATCGCAGCTTAAAAGGATGAAATCTTGGAAATTAGGCCGATCGTTATTGGAACGATCGTACAAATCAACATAACGATCCATACTTTAACGGAAAATACGATATCTCATAAACCGTAAGCCAAAATTGCACGAAATTTGAAAGGCAAGTCTCTTACATCATGGAGCACTCCCATGATCGATTGTAGCTCAAAAAGATGAAATCGTAGAAATTAGTCCGATTATTATTGGAATGATCGTACAAATCAGCATAACGACCCATAATTTGACGAAAAATTTGATATCTCACAAATGGTATGTTGGAATTCCATGAAACTTGGAGAGAAAGTAGCTAATATCATAGAGAATCCACATGATCGATCGTAGCTCAAAAGGATGAAGCATGGAATGATATCCTATGATCCAAATTCTAGTTAAAACAGCGAAGATCGATCGATATCTAACAACGGTAAGTCAGAATGGCGTGTATCTTTGGGAGCATGGAATTGAGGCATGGTGGACCCCATAAGAACGATCATAGACCCATTAGAGTTAGTATGGAATGGTTGTCTAAATTGTTTTTTATCGTCCGATGGATCCAAAATTTTGTGGGTCGGGTCATATGGGCCTAGAAGTTCTTCTGCTGAAATTTCAACTCAATTAATGCACATCTTCACCTATAAATACAACAGACTTAGCTCATTGCAAGAGACTTTTTTCGGCTGGCTCTCCTTCATCACTTCTTATCGATTCCTCCACTAATTTTCTAAGGCAAAGACAACTATACTTATATCTTACAACATAAATAAAAGATTATTGGAGTGGGCGAAGGATGGAGTTTGCCAAACTACTTTAAAACACGTGTGTTACTTTGCTTTTTCTGTTATTTATTCTATGATTTATGTGCTTATCTTTCTATTTGGCTATTTTTTTTGGAAATTGGCGCTTTCACATAAAATTGGGTGTTTGTAAATATTTTTGAGGCACACAATGTGTGTGTGTGTATATATATATGTTTGTATGTATATATAATCATTATAGATGTATGCATATATTTCATTAATAAAAAAATTGGACAACAAAGGCATGTGTAAATTTGGTTGATATATTATAAATGTTATTTAATACATTAATTATTACAATTAAAGAGGGAGAGAAATGAAAGGTATCTCTCTCTTCATAAATTGTCATACCTTCCCTTTTATTAATTGCATAGTATAAGATAGGGAAATAAAAGGTTTCGTTCTCTAGATTCATTTAGACATGTTCCTTTTACACATAAACACTATTTATATACTGCACTTACGCTTCACATAAATGAATGTATTTGATACGCTCACTATAATAACTATAAATTTAAGTTATATGTAAATCTCCATTTTTTAAAAAGGATTTTATTTAATATTTTATTGGATTGGATCAAAGATACATTTAGAATACATAAGCTTAATAAAGACAAAAACGGTAATTTTTTTGATATTAACTCATTTCTTCTTTTGCGGACTGGCCAAGTTCCAACCTTGGTATCGGAACCCAATAGCCTATGCGGTCTAAATTATTCATTTTAGGCAAACTAGTTAAGCCAGCCTACTTAGTATGGTGTCTAGAAAGATAATGTCTAGATTTGAAATTAGGTAATCAAGTACCCTGTCCTACCTGGTTACCGGCCTAGCCTAAAAAGGTGAATTAAGCCCAAAGATTGCCCCCAATAGAGAAGATCTAATTTGAATTGGGTCTTGGACTAATTTTCAAAAGAAAATCAAAATTAAAGATTTTAAATTTAAAATGAAAACTTGTTTATTATAGAAGTTATAATACACTATAAGTTTTCAAAATGTTCTAAAAGACAATGATATTTTTAGAATGTTTGTAAATATTTACATACTAGTTTCGAAGTTTAAAATGAATTAGTAAGATTAATAAATTACATAAATGTATTATATATATTGGTATATGTTATGTTATTTTAAGGCGTTTAAGATAACATAAGTGTACATGTATGTATATCAAATAAATTTTCAAATTAATATGATTTAGTTAAAATTGTTTAATTAGATAAATTAATTAAAGGTCAATTAATTGAATAAATTAATTAAATAAAAAATAGACATATATAAGATATATGTGTTACGGTTATAGTATATATTATTTGCTATAAATATTATATTGAAATAATATAAAATTAATTAACGAGTTAATTAATTTTAATTAATTAAATAAGATTCAAATAATAGAATGTGATACATAAGATAATTATATAAGTTAGTTAAAATATAAAAGTTATGATAACCGAAACTTATATAATATGAATGTATAACTAAAAGGTGGAAAGGTTAGAAACCCAAAAAGACCTAAAGAATAAATACATGTACGTATATCGTTATTTCTGATGTGTCTAACACTTGAATCACGAGAGTATTTCATAAGAAATACATTATTCAATAAGTTGATATTATAATTAAATATATTAAAGATTATGAATCTTTAGTATAAATGTTGTCCTCTACCATTTATATATTAATGAATTACTTTCATACTCTCTAGTTGTTGAGCAAACTCAAGCTAGAGATTTCTTGTGTAGTATTATTAATATATTGACTAGATGAGGTAAATTATATGTATTTGTTGAGAAAACCCAAGATCCATATACTATACTTAGGCCATCTTAAAATGGTAGGTACGAGTGAATAATCTCTTTCGATTCATTGAGCAAACTCAAGGTCGAAAAGAGATTAAGACAGGAATCATGGATTAGGAATTGTATATGATACAACCGATAAGGAGTTATCCATCGTTTGTGGGGCTATGACTTATTGAATAGACTTAAGGTTACAAAAAATGTTTTCGTAAAACATACCATGAAAGAGTGTACGTATTTATATCTTATATGCAAGTGTAATAAACAGCTATCCTATGACTAGCAGAGTAAAATAAATAATAAAGAAACAATCACACCAGAGTTGTTATACTGGTTGAGACCTTCCATCCTACGTCTAGTCCTGAAGCTCCTCTTTGGCTTTAACAAGTAAGCAACCCTCACTTTGCCAAGAGGAATAGGGTTGATAAAAAAGTCCTTGCTACGACAGTATGTGTTTTGGAAAATACAGATTTTGACTGCATAGTACAAACCTTCCTATAATCTTCTTTGAGTAGTATGTGTATGTAAATCTTTTGATTTGAGGAAGTGACAAAGACTGATATGGTTTTCTTTTAGAAACTAGAATATGCAAAGAGTGTAGATACGGGATTCAGAAAATTCAAGTGAGTTGATTCTTAAAATCTCTACATCTATAGATGATGAAGAGTTTTTGTGAAGAGTAATATCCATTAAAGTTTCCTGTATCAATCTAAAATTTGTAATCATTGAGTAGGAAGAGAAGCGGTGAACGGTTATGGAAGTAGCCATTAGAATAAAGCAGGTGACTTTTCATTGTATATGGCCATTGCTCAGCTCAAACGTTTGTCATACGTTTAGACATCTGACCGTTTATGTATATTTTTTAGCAGCGGCCAGAGTCAGACGTCTGAGTGTTTTTGATAGACGTCTTATGTATATGCTTGATTTAAAATCAAAGGATATGTTCAAACGTCTAACATATAACATCAGATGTTTGACATATGTTATTTTGTATTTTAGTTTGTGTGCTAAATGAAGATTGAAAAACTTTGGTCCTGCAATGTTTGAAATCTACTAAAGCAGATTTTACAAGCTATATATCTATGACACCAATGCACTGTATTTGCTTTTCTTAATTCTGATGATCGTTCTCCTTTGTTAGTCGTCTTTAATTTGACTTCTGAAAGCTTTTTCCTATAAGTAGATGGAATATATATTGTATGTATATGATTGTATAGTTGTTGTCATCGAAATCAACGAATAGTAGTTCTTACATTCTCCCCCTTTTTGATTATGACAACTATACAATCACTTTATCAAATAATCATATAACTCCCCCTGAATGTGATTTCTCCCCTTACATACAGGCAGTATGATATTTCTCCCCCTTTGACATTATCAAAAAGACATAAAGATGGAGTAATATATGAAAACATATAAATCCACAGATTATCACAGAGAAGTATCAATTAGATATACAAGCATATAGTTTGTAGAACAAAGCAAAATAAGAATACATAAATAAATACTGCTGGATTCACAAAGAAAACCTTACTCATAGTGATAATATCTCTAGAAGCTTGACAGGTCCTCATTATATGTACCTTGATGCCACCGAGATCGGTTAGCATACTCCTCATCTTCCTGAATAGAGAGACCCTGGAATGATGTGGAGTAGCTATAGTCCTAGGGGTCTTGATGTGCTTGAGGATCTTTTGAGGGAAATGATAAATCCTTACTCTCTTTGGCATCAAGACAAATAGGGGATTTGCCACGACAAGAGTGCTGTGGTGGATCTTGTGAAGGCCCTGCTCTGGAAGATGGGGCTGAGTGAAATGCTAATGGTGGTAGTGGTGTAGGGGATGGAGAAGTCGAAGAGTGAGAGGAAGAACGATCGCGAACCTTTTGGAGAACCTTTCCCAAAGTTGAAACGACCTTATCTAACATTTTTTTCTACTTTGGTCATACATGTGGAAAAAGCCCGTTCCAAATGTGACATCTTTTTTTTGAGCACCTGTTGGTTTAAGGAGAGAATTCGTTGGTTTTATAGTGCACTCTCTTGATAGTTCTCTCCTGGACCTGCTGCTATCTTGGCTTCCTTTATTTTAGAGTCGGGGTAATATTCTGTTGACGCTGAAGCTCTAGGTGGTTGGCAAGGTCGAGTTGTAGGTGCTTGTTGATGTTGTTGAGGTGGTTGATATTGGGTAAAGGGAACTATGTTCGGTGGTGTTTCTAAGAGAAGCATTAAGGAGAGAAATCTAATGCCACTATCTTTTGCAGATATTTCTTCATATTGGGAGAGATATGAAGGAATTCCTAATGAGCGTAGAATTCTCATAATGTGGGGAGCATAAACAATGCTACGACGAGTTGGTGTCCAAAAACTTTTTATTTGATCAAAAATGTATTGTGCCCAATTTACTTTAATTTGACCAAAAATAGCATATAAAGCCTTATGATCATCATAGTGGACCTGTTCATGACTTCCTAATCTACGGATGATAGTGTTTATGAGCATTCAGTTAAGAAGTCGTGCTAGTGGACAGAAATTAGACGGTTTTAATTTTTGAAAGTCGTCATCCCAGATAAGATGAGTAACATTAACTCTAGGGGCGTAGCGTTTATCAAGAACTTATTGTAATGGAATTCCATCATAAGAGCGATTAA
Organism: Allium cepa; assembly: GCA_030765085.1. Classification (NCBI taxonomy): domain Eukaryota; kingdom Viridiplantae; phylum Streptophyta; class Magnoliopsida; order Asparagales; family Amaryllidaceae; genus Allium; species Allium cepa. The sequence goes on from CM060939.1 coordinate 702,279,149, forward strand.
GGATTTGCCCAATCATTTCAACATTCATTTTCTCAATTGACCATAAACACTAGTCCAGATATAGTTATCCTCATCAGAGGGATTCCAAAGAGTTAAAGAACAAACGTTGATTAAAAATAGAAAAACCACAAGTTGGTCAATTTTCACATCATTGTCTTCGTAATTGACCAAGTGGTAGAGTTGAGCATCCTCAAGCAGATCCATCGCATCATAGTGGATAAAACAGCGAATAGGATAGAATGGTCCGGTGTGGAAGGGTTTCTTCACTAATTCTTGAAGCCTTTGTTTGCCATGCTCTTCCCCATAATCCACTCCTCAATATGGTGGTATGTGACAAATTGTTGAGAAGGCTGCTGTGAGCTTTGGCCTGTGGAAGCTTTGAGACATTTAGGAACCGGATTCTTAATTTTAGGGGCCATTTGTTTTGTAATTTGAGGGGAAATTGAATTAGGTTTTAAAAAAGAACGTTGTAAAAGAAAGAAAATGTAAAGATAATTTATAGGAGGGTGAAATAGGGGGGTTGAGTTAACGTTCAGACGTTTGGCATTAGGGGAGCAGACGTCTAAGCGTGGTAATGTTTATAGGCAGAGAACATTTATAGATGACTGGGAAGTAGAATAGATGTCTGTCTTTGAAAATAGTATTTTTCCAGTGCATTGAAACAGACGTCTGAGTATAATTTCAGATGTTTGTGCCAAAATAGAGTAGTTTTTATTTAGCAGAGGGTATGACCAGACGTCTATCCTCATGTTCAAATGTTTGGGCTGAAACTGTCAGTGTTTTTGATTCCAGAGAGTGGGAACAGACATCTAGTATTTTATATAGACGTCTATGCTAAAAATATTGATACTATTATTATTGTTAGATGTCTGACCTGAGGGAAAATAGATTCCCATGTATCTGTTCAGACGTCTGGCTTTTCTTTTCAGACGTTTAGTCGCAATAATATTTTATAATTTCCTACGTGAATTTCTATATATAAATGTTTATTAAAAATGAATGAACTACAAATGATTGTAAGTATTAATATATATGTGTGTATGTACGTATTAGCCGTCTAATGCGTTCGAAAAATTCTTCTTAAGTTTTGCTGGAGAGTCAGGAAAACAATTACTTTGTTTTTCCCATGAATTAGGTTCAACCTTGGTGTGCTCAGTTGACGGTCGAAGTGATGACCAGTAAGGACGCACAGGACTACGTTCTGCATATGATGTCCTTACCCCACAACCATCATGAAGTGATCTTGTGAGCTTTCGGAAGAGTTTCCCGTAGACGTGGAGACCTCTGGTGTATGTAGTTCTTTGTTAGTGAATGACCACATATGGCGAGGGTGTATTTTTCAAGGAAATTCAAGTGTTCTCCTTAACGGTGTTGTTCGTAGTACATCTCTTTTTGAACTCCTATCATTTTCTATTGGTAATGATGGATATCATCAACTTTGTCGGAGAGAGATGCCGACCTGAAAGTCAATTCCATGTTTGGCTTTCTTTTCTTTTTGAGAGTACCTAGTATGGAAAGTAAGTGAAGGAATAATATTTAGAGATGGAGATGATGTCTAGGTGACTTTAGTTGGAGAGACGTAGGTGCTCCCGGAAGATGGGGAGGTGTACTCAATCACGGAATATGTAGAATCATGATCGAAAGACATTTTTGATATACTAGTTTTGAAAGCTGTTTCGTTGGTTAAGTGTAAAAGTTTGGATTAAATTTTTGATAAGGTTCTCATATATGTATATATGTATGTGTGTGTGTGTATGTATGAAATATAAATACTATTTTGAGAGGAGTAAGTCTTGTTTATTAGTTATGGAAGAAGGTCGGCCGTAAGAAAGAAAGAAAATAATAAGAGGTTAATAAATAGTAGAGAATTTTAGCCAGTAGAATATATGTAAGGTTTATAGAATAACTGCAAAAGAAAATAACATATATTTTATTGTAAATCGTGCAGCGATATAATACCAAGTTCACGTCTTAGCTTAATAAATGTTTGTTCGGTTAGTGGTTTTGTAAAAATATCAGCTATTTGATTTTTGGTATTCATAAATTCTAGAGTAATTATTTCTTTTTCAACATTATCTTTTTAAAAATGATGACGAATATCTATCGTTCGAGAATGATTTATTGGGTTTTTAGATAGATTTATTAAACTAATGCTGTCACAAACAAAATAGAGATTTATTTATAATTTTTCCAAAATCTTTAAGAGTTTATTGCATATATATTACTTGTGCGCAAGCTAAAGTGGCAGCAATATATTTTGCCTCACAAGTTGAAAGTGATACACAATTCTGTTTTTTTACTAAACCACGAGACTAGAGACTGACCGATAAGGTGACATGTCCCACCTTTACTTTTCCTATCGGTTTTGCAACCACCACAATTCGCATCGCTATAGGATACAAGTTCAAAGGAGCTATCTTTAGGATAGAAAAGACCGTAATTCATAGCGTCGGCTAAGTAACGCAAAATATTTAACTACTCGATAGTGTGAATCTTTATGTTATGCTTGAAATCTTACACATAGACACATACTCATCATGATATCAGGTCTACTAGATGTTAAGTATAATAGTGATCCTATTATACTTCGATATAATTATTGATCAAAATCCTTTCCATTTTCCTCTTTATTTAAATGTGTAATTGTGCTCATGGGGGTTGGTTTACTAGGTGTTTCTCCATTCCAAAACGTTTTAACAGAGTACAATAATATTTTTCTTGATATATAAAAATACCATTTTGTAATTGTTTAATCTGTAACCCTAAGAAAAAAAAATTAATTCTCCCATATGTGACATTTCAAATTAATTTTCATAATATCTGCAAATTTGTTACATAGATTTTCATTAGTTAATCCAAAAATTATGCCATCAACATATATTTGAACAACAAAAATATTGTTATAATTTCTTTTTATAAATGAGGTTGTGTGTATTTTTTCAATATGAAAACCAAAATTTATTAAATGAGTTTTTAGTCTAGCGTACCAAGCACGGGATGCTTATTTTAAACCATATAAAGCCTTTTTTAGTTTATACACTTGTTTAGGGTATTTTTCATGTATGAACAAAGGGGTTGCTCAACATAAACTTGTTCTTTTATAAAAACCAGTTAAAAATGCGTTTTTACATCCATTTGAAAAAGTTTAAAGTTATGATGACATGCGAAAGCAAGTAATGTTGGGATGGCTTCTAAATGTGCGACTGGAGCAAACATTTCTTCACGTTCGATGCCTTCCTCTTGATTATATCATTATGCTACTAACCTTGCTTTATTACGAACAATGTTTCCATTTTCTTCATTTTTATTTTTTATATACCCATTTTGTTCTGAACGCATTGCTCCATAAGTCTCGATACAAGTTCCCATACTTCATTTATTTTGAATTGATTGCATTCTTCTTGCATCGCGATAATTCATGATTCTTCATTTGAAGCTTCTTTATAGTTTTTAGGTTCAAAATTTGAAATAAATGCAATGTGACTCATTTTACTTAATTGATGTCTAGTAGAAAATTTTGTATTTAAATCACCAATTATATTGTTAACTGGGTAGTTTTTCAAATACGAGGTGGTAATCTTAATGTATTATCATTGTTAACGATAGTCTGATTATTGTTCTGAATAATTGTGTTATTTTCAGAAGGTTATTTTAAAATTTCATCATCATTACTTTTTTTATTAATGGAAATGTTTTCATCAAAGGAAACATGTAGGCTTTCTTCTATTGTACTGGTACGTTTATTTAATATTCTAAAAGCTTTTCTATGATTTAAGTATCCAATAAAGATTCCTTCGTCGGCTTTTAAATCAAATTTTCCAAGATTACTTTAGTATTTAGTATAAAACATTTTGAACCAAATATTCGAAAATATGATACTTTGGGTTTTTCTACCAAAAATTATTTCATAACAAGTATTCTTAGTTAAAGGACATAATGTGACATGATTTAATACATAATAAGTAGTAGCTACGGCTTCTGCCCTTACTACTAGTAAGCATAGTTCGTGTGCATTCTTGGAGTGTACGATTTTGTCTTTCCACAACGCCATTTTGTTGTGATGTTCATGGAAATGAGAAATTACGTGTAATTCCCTTTTTGGTACAAAAGTTTTCGAAAATTTCATTTTCTATTTCACCTCCGTGATCACTTCTTATATTTTTTATTTTAAGATTCGTTAAATTTTTAATTCTTTTTGCAAATTTTTTAAACATTTCAAAAGTATCACTTTTATGTTTTAGGAATTATGTCCATGTATATCGTGAAAAATCATCTACAATAACAAATACATATTTGTCGTGATTTATTGATCGTATTTGAGTTGTTCCAAATAAATCAAGATGTAATAATTCTAAGGGTTGTTTGGTAGAGATTTCCTTTTTATATTTAAAAATGCCTTTTCAATTTGCCACATTAACATGCATCACATAAAATTTTAACCTTATAATTTAATTTAGGGAGACCTCTAACTAAATTGTGTTTAGCTAGTTTGCTTAAAGATTTAAAGTTTCTGTGACATAATCGTTTGTGCCATGTCCACGGGTCACTAAAAATCTACGACTAGACATAAATCACTCGAGTTATTAAATTTCATTTTTAAGACATAGATGTTTCTTTTCCTTAATCTTTGAAAATAAGATTTCTATTTTGATCAAATATGTTCTATTTATTCTTTTCAAAATCAATTTTAAATCCTTTGTCACAAAGTTGACTAATTAGTAAATGGTTATGTTTTAAATTTTTAACTAAAAGAACATTCGTAATAACAGGTGAAGTGGACATACCAATGTTGATGACATCTTCAATTCCAATGACAAATCCTTTTGAATAATCCCCGAAAGTTGCAGTAACACCATTGTTTTGTGTTATATTTGATAATATTTGTGCATTTTCAGTCATGTTCAGAGCATCCGCTATCGAGTATCCATTTCTCCTTGTTATTTGATTTTCCTTTGGGTGCCTGCAAGATCAAAACAATTTAACTGGTACCCGCTTCATTTGCTATGGTCCTATGTGTTAGAAAGAGAAGGTTGCCATACCCAAAAGGGTTTGGGCCCTTTAAAAATGTAATTTTTATCATGAACAACATTTTTCGGATGGTTATCTATGTGTTTTTGTCTAATTAGTCTGTTATTGGATTTCAGAATCCATATTTTAATTATTTTGGTTTTAGACATCTTTTCTATAGTATCTAACTTCTCAAACCTATATAGTGAGCTTTAGTATTTATGTTGTGAAGACTTTTTAAATTCTAATCCATTGCGATTTCCAGATGGTTTAAAAATTTTGATCAAGTTATTGAATTTCTGCTTTCCATTATTATATTTCGAAACATTGTTACTAATCTTGTCTAACTTATCATTAAGATGAAAATTTTCGGATTTTAGTGCTTTCATATTGTTCTTTAATACAACGTTTTCTTTCTAATTTCATCACTTTCTAGTTCAACTTTTCCTATTTCATATTATAATGAGTCATTTTGAATAGATAGATTTTTATATTTATCTTGTGAAGTTTCTAATTCTTCTTTAAAAAATGGTTTTCTCATCTTTTAATAATCCTATTTCAAGTTCCATTCGATTAATTTTAGCAACAGATTCTTTATTTAATTTTTTAGTTTCTCAATATTTGTCATCTAATTCCATATTAAGTTCTAAAATTTCATTATAAGTAAGATCAAGACATACCTCTTTAGGTTTTTCCATGAAGCATACATTAGCCTGCTTAGAATCACTATTGCTGTCACTGGCTGATGATGAAGATGAATTAGAGTCATCCCTATTTACTTAAAAAACCCATTTTCTTTTCTTGAATTTCTCGAACTTGCCTCTTTTTTTTCATTATAGAGTTCCGGCGTAGTTTCTTTATTTGTTCGAACTTGTCACATCCAAAGCATTTGATCGAAGTTTGGTTGGATGAATTTGAATTTCCTCCATTTTGGGATCTCGTCATCTTTTTTTAATTTCTTGAATTTGTTGTAATTTTTGGCAATAAATACGATTCATCTTCATCTTATTCTAAATTATTATCACTGGCTTGGAAGGCTATATTTTTCTTTTCACTGATTTATTCTTTTATTGCCTGCAAATTTGCTTCTTACGACTTCAAATTTCCTATAAATTCTTTAATTTTTAGTTCAGATACGTCATTTGTCTCTTCGATCGCCAATGCTTTTTGTTTCCATTCGTTTGTTAAGAAATTTAAGATACATGTAACTAAATCAGAGTCTGTAAATTTGACTCCAAGTGCCATGAGATCATGCTGTACAGTTTGAAATCTAGCATACATATCACCAATAGATTCATTTACTTTCATTTTAATTAAAGAAAACTGATTTTGTAAAATGAAAATCTTTGTTTGTTTAGCTTTGTTAGTGCCTTCATGAGTAATTTCTCCATATATCATTGCAGTAGCGCACAACATGACACATGAGAATTTTTTTTCAAGTGAACAGAATAAAACATTCATAGCTTTAGCATTGTTTGTTGCTATATTCTTTTGAGCGTCTGTCCAAGCGCTTATATCTTCTTCTGGTGCTACATATTTAACCTGTGTTGCTTGCTTAATTTCTAAACCATTTTCTTTCGTTAAAATACGCATTCATGTAGACCGGTAAGCATAATTCGATCCACTGGATAGTGGAGGACGTGCAGTTGATTGTCCTTCTTGAAATGTACTTGCCATACTGAATATGTTTCAATCACGTATTACCGTGAATCGAGATAACCATGCTCTAACACCAAATGAAAGAGTGTATAGATCATATATTTATATCTAGTATGCAAGGGTAAGAAATAGCTATCCTATGACTAATAAAGTGAAATAAATAACAGTAAAGAAACAATCACACTAGATTTTTTATGCTGGTTCGGACCTTCCGTCCTACGTCCAATCCCGAAACTCCTCTTCAACTTTAACTAGTAACAACCCTTGCTTTTCCTGGAGGAATAGGCTTGATACAAAAGTTATATTTTAGATAAGTATGTGTTCTGGAAAATTCTGACTTTGACTGTACAGTACAAATCTTCCTATAATCTCTTTTGAGTAGTATGTGTACGTGAAGCTTTTGATTTTAGGAAGTGATAAATACTGATATGGTTTGCTTATAGAAATTAGAATATGCAAAGAGTATATATATGAGATTTAGAAAATTCAAGTGAGTTGATTTTTAAATCTTTACATATATGTAGATGATGAAGAGTTTTTGTGAAGAGTATTATCCATTAGAGTTTCCTATTTCAATCTAAAATTTGCAATCATTGAGTAGGAAGAGATATGGTAAAAGAGTTATGGAAGCAACCGTTAAAATGAAGCATGTGACTTTTCATTATATATGGCAGTTGCTCAGCTCAGATATCTATCTATACATTCAGACATCTGAAAATTTATGTATATTTTTTAACATCGACCGGAGTCAAATGTCTGAGTGTTTTTAACAAACATCTGATGTATATGCTTGATTTAAAATCAGAGGCTATGCTCAAACGTCTTTTCTCACATTTTCTAAGTGTTAGAAATTGAGAATTTAATTTTTTAAGATAATAGGTTTAAAAACGCTAAAATATTTGGTTAGTAAAAGAGAGTATAAAAAATCCATTCCTTGTGTTTACTTGCCTTTGTGCAATTATTTTACAATTTGCGTTTATGTAGTCGTATGAGTTAGGTGGTCTTTGGAGAAACCACGTACTTCTTTTTGGGTTTTCTTTCCATAATTTTTGTCAATCTAATATTTGTATGACTCCCTTCATTGTGTTATACAGGAAGTTGTATCGATTATTGTCCTGTGGGTTGGAGTACGGGATAAAGTTGTGACTTAATCCCGACTTTATTTGTGAAGCTTCTGAGGAATCAATCTCACCCGATTTATCTATCATGTAGCCTCCAATTCATGTTCTTGCTTCGAAGGTGTAGTTCCTTCGAAATAAGAATATTCTGCTCGTAAAAATTCAATGGTCCACGAATCCAAATAACTATATTTCGAAAATCATTGAATTTATTGAGCTATATTTTTAAAGTTTTCTATTATCTTGTGTTGAGGGTGAGAATTTAAAACTCTATCTTATCTATCTTCCATTGCCTGATGAAATGAATCGTATTGGGTATAGCTCTTCTCTAGAAATTGCGAGGACATAATTATTATAAGAGAGGGAGCCTACAACAACCCTGGTTTTGGTGATTACTTGGAAATTTAATTAAAAAACAGTGGTTACAACTTAGTAATGGAGAAATAAAAATAAATTGGAGATTTAAAATTGTTTATTTTGAGTAAACAATGAATTTGAAAAGAATAAAATGGAGTTAATTTGATAATGTTGGTAATAAATGGTGAACAATGGAAATATGTTAATTTGGTGATTTAGTGAATTAAATAAAAGGTAAAAAGAATTAATTTTATATTAATTTGTTGAAATAAGTGTAAAATATTGAAAACAAAGTTTTGAAAACTTTGTTGTGTTGTTTTGGAAGAAAATGGGCATTATAGAATTATTTTGATAAATGCAATAATTTTTGTAAATTATTGCTATATATCGATTTTTATAAATTTTGGTGAAGTATTAAAACTAAAAACGTGTAAATAATTTTTATAGATAAAAATATCTTTTATTTGTTGTAAAATATTTTATTTAACATGGAAATATGATTGTATGATTTTATAATGTTGAAATCTTGTTAGTATATATTGTTCTGGTTCGTTTATACAAGTATACATGTATTTAAGTGAAAAATAGAATTAACAAATTCTTTTATTATTGGGCCTAAGCCTATTTACCTAAATCCTAAAGAAGAAAGTCTCTCTTCTCAAAATAATGTGCGTACAGTGCATTCCCATTTCCAGAAAGCCAAAAGAAAAGAGAAAACAGGAAAACATTTTTCCTCTCTCAAACCTAAGTGCTCAGATCCACCAAATTCTTCAATTATTAGCTGAAATTAACCAAACTAAGGCACTATATTCAGGTAATCGCTACAAAAACTCATTTCTAATTCATCAAATTTAAATATAGAAAAAGTTGATTGTCTGTAATTGGTTTTCTTGGTTGCATGCCTCTGTTATATTATTACACGGGTTCCCGAAGCTTGTTCTAACTAAAAGCCTTCAACTTTCTTCAACTTTGCGCGAGTTTGCTCTTCTATTTGCAAAGATGGATTTATTAACTCACATTTCTAGCTAAATCTAGACTGTAATTGCAAAGATAAGGAAGAAATCATTTACTGTAACTAAAACAAAGGCTTAATTTAGTTGATTGCTGAAATATAATAAGAATGCACTGAAGTAAAACAACAATAACTTTCACATTTCTTATCCGTTTAAGGTCAATCTTTTTGTTAGAAACTAGATTCAATAAGAAACATTTTCTATCTTGGTCACTTTTCAAGATTTTGCAATTTTATTGACCTGAAATAGAATTGAAAATAAGAGAACAATTCCATCTTTAACTAAATTTCCTGAGTTTGAATCTGAAATTGATTTAGCCATATCTTTTTTTTTTTGATCAGAATTTAATAATTTTTAATGTTATGGAAATCCCACAATATATATGATGACTTTCATGTTGAACATATTTGCAAATTTTGGGCATAGGTTGACTAAAATTCTATCACAAACTCCTTGCTCTGTCACTTTGATAATTACACTATCTAAACTAAATACAGTTAGTAAAATAGATGTATCTTTCTCGTTTCCTGTCGAATTTAGATAATTCTTGATCTTATGGAAAGCTTAGACTATTTTCTAAAGTTACTTGTTCGATTTTTGCAAAATTTTATGGTTAAGATAGTCGAAACCTTATTTTTTTGTTGTTGCCCTGAGAATAAACGACAACGACAGTGAATTTAAAATCTGAGAATTAAATTGGCTATATCTTTCAAGTCTCTTATCCAAATTCAATAATTTTAGATATTCCGAAAAGCTGAGAATTTATGCTAAAAGTTTCATGTTTTGAATTTTTTAAATTTTGAAGTTAGCTTAGTCGAAACTACGTTTGTTTTTTGCTGTCTCGAGAGCAAAATGACAGCAGCAACAATCATTGACCTGAGGATTGTATTAGTTTATTTTTGCTCTCATTCTTGTTCGATTTTGATGTTATTTTTGAGATATTTTGAGAGCTATGATGCCTACCAATAGGTTAGCTATATTTGGAGAATTTGAAATTCAAAATGAAATAGAATTTGAATTAATTTTGGGTTAAATTTGAATTGAATTCGTATTGAATTCAAGTTATCGGTCTTGAGTTATCTTTCTTGTTATTCATTGCTGCCATGCACGGTTTCTCTAAACCATTTCGAAGTGATTTTTAAAATAAATGGATATACCAAATTATTATTACTTAGCATTTTAAAATTATTTCTAATATAAAATCTATTTATTTCCTATAGTAAAGGAAGTTCAAATATTGGTTTCATTAATCTTTTTGGGAAAAAGTTTTAAAACCTTGTTTTCTCTAGTAAACTATAAAACATATATTTTTGCACTATTCAAACGTATGAGAAAGAGAACTAAACTGTTTAGTAAAATACGTGGTATGGGACATGTGCGTTTACTATTTCGGTTAATTCCGGACTTGTACGATCGAAGTTATTTGAGATTATCGATTCTGAGATGTTTTGCAATTTTATGGCGTATATTGAGTTTTATAATTCCTATTTTTTGGAATTATTTAAGATGGCCAATTATTTGGCAAGTATTATGGTTTGAGATCTCCTACATAGGAGTACGGTCGATCAGAACCACCACGATGTTTTACTTACTTGCCAATGATATAAGGAAAGTCTTGAGTATATGATTTCATATTTTGAAATTTATGGTTTATGAGGAACAATCACGATGTTTTCACCCGTCGATGAGATGAGACAAGTTACGATGCCATTTAATACTTGTTGATGAGACAAGATGAGTATGGTATATCTTTATCACTCGTTAATGGGATAAGGCGAGATATGATTTTCTGAGTTTTATGATGTTCCTAGTGTGGCATCGACTAACGGCTAGTAAATCGCTAAGTGAAAATACGTGGTATGGGACACACGTTAACACTTTTCAGGTTCCTATCTATGAGTCTGTGACACATTCATAATGTTTACCTAATAGAACTGCTTAGAGAGGTTTTAGCGACCTTATTATGAGAACGAACTGCTTTGGGAGGTGTTAGCGACCTGGTCAATGGCTTCGACCGTTTGAGTTTAGCACATGCAGCATTGCTTCGGCATTGCAATCGAGGATATGGCCATTCCGGGTTTTTTGAGTTTTTCTGATTTTTTTGCTTTTTGTGATTTCACCATTTTACGATGTTTTGTTGCATCGATAACCTAGTGCTATATAAGATGTTATACATATAGTTATTTCATTTATGATGTTTTAAACTCTTACTGAGTTCTTTGAACTATGAGATATCATTTAGATTCCGTCGAGGATATAAGGCGAATATGATATTTAGATGAATTTTATCTTCAGGATCTCATTCTTGATGGCTCATATACTTAAGTATTATTATGTCATTTATGTTATGGCTATACTCTTGTTACCTCTTCTTCTTATTAAGAGGAGTAATCATCCTTCCCTTATGACGGTAATATAATGCTTATGGGTATGGTATCTCTTGTATTAGAGGATACCAAATCTTTCCTATGCATTACCTTATCTATTATTCTTATTCACTATTTTGTTTAGCTAGACTGACCCGTGTATTTTACACTCGGGTCATACCGAGTATGTTTCAGATTAAGCATTTCTTTTGGACATAGCTATTACATGATGCTTCCGCATGGATGTTGGGTTATCTTCTTTAGCTATTACTGTCCTTGTGAGTTGTATTGTATATTCTTTTGACTCGTGTATATAGAGTGGTCGTCATACCACTTTGATGTATCATTGGTATTATATTAAGATGTATCATTGTATATATGAGTGTGTGTGTGTGTGTGCATATATATACCTGTTGTTGTTCTGTGATGAGTTATTCATATAGTTATGGTATTTTGTTCTGATAGATCCGTTAGCCACCTATAGTTTTGTATTAAGTATTTATTGGATATGTCGATCCACTTGAGCAGAAAAAAAAGATAATGTTAGACATCTGACATATGTTATTTTGTATTTCAGCTTGTGTGCTATATGAAGATTGAAAAACTTTGGTCATGCAATATTTGAAATTTAGTAAAGGAGATTTTACAAGCTATATATCTATGACACTAACACACTATAATAGCTTTTCTAATTTTGATGATTATTCTCCTTTGTTAGTCATCTTCAAGTTGATTTTTGAAAGCTTTTTCCTACAAGTAGATGAAATATATATTGTATGTGTATGATTGTATAGTTGTTGTCATCGAGATCAAGGAATAATAGTTCAAATATACCAAACATTGTTTACGAAGTAATTATTATTTTTCAGTATTGACTAAAAAAAATAGACACAGTTTCATTTCTATATGAATATTATGAATATTTGTTATAAATAAAACTATAATAGTGGTATTTGTGACGCACAGAAAAATACAAAAGTCTCTAAATTATTTGTAGTTGTTTTGGAGTTATGTACTAAGCAGAAGTTTGTAGAAATAATTTTTTATTATATAATTGTGAATCATATGATGCTAATAAACTATATCTCAAACAATAAAAGGTAATGCACCCATTCTATGGAAGGATCAAAAAAGTTTATGACCTCTACGGATTGATGCATGTATATGTATGCAATCTAAAGTTCATTAATTCCAAAATGGTTCATGTACTTCGTTGTATTCACTAATAAGTAATCATAAGTATGAACATGAATGTTTGATACACATGTAGTGTGTCTATGATAAGCTCATAGAATAAAAGTTGAAAGTTGATTAAATAACATGCAAAAGAAAATAAAATGATTCAATTTGATCGAATAGGTGAGCAAAGAATTTCGAATGTACCTAAAATGAATAAAGATTCAATCTCAAAAATAACTTATTTCTATAATACATTATGATGTATCGATAAAGAGCAATCAAACTTTGTTGAACAAAGTACGGTTAGTTCTGAGTGAAGTTGAATTAACTTATTTCTACAAGGTTGTGCACTTAAAAGTAGCACACAAGGTCCAAATTAGTTTAACCTAAAGAATTATTTACAAAATCATATAAGATAAGGGATTATAAGAAACCCAATATATCCTAGACCAAGGAGTTGGCAGGTTGTGCGAGTCGAAAGAGTACACATGATAATTGTTCGTGAGAGATCTTGTATGTATTACCCCAAATTGAGTTTGGGAATGACTATCATTGGATGATCCATTTATGTTTTGAACATAAGTCTTGTAAACTGAAAACAAAATCAGTTTATATATAAGGCAATAAAGAATACCCATTCCGTTGCACGGAGAAGTAACCGTTGTTTCAAAATACTAACTTCGTAGCAAAGAAATTCCTTTGAGACATTATTGATATTAAAGTTGATTTGGATATGATCCAAAGATGAAACTGGTTACATGGGTTGAAATGAAATTAACCTAAATGAATACATCGAAAAAGTGTTCAATAAGTATTCTCACACATTGAACAGAAGCTATGAGTTCCTTATCGATGTTGAGAATAAATAATCCTCAGTTGGCAAGTAAGCCATTAAGAGTATTAACTCTACAATATGGTATGATGCACAAATCTAAAAAGTGATTTCAAGTACATTATCAAAATATGATTTTGGTAGTTTTACCCAAAGGGATATGATTCATCAGCAACAAATGAGTCTTCGAGGGCAAGACTAATGTAGTTGGAATATAATGGGCAACATTAGTCAGAATAACATCGCAAATTTCAGTTGTTAAAATTTGCATAATAGATTCCTTATTCAACATGCTAATGTTAATTTGGATTTACTTACAAAATTATCTTTTGATATGACCGTATTTTGGTACATGTATTGAAATGGAACATTCTAAACAATGATTTAGAATTGACCATTTGCACATATGTAACAACCCTAGTATTGGTGATTACCTATGAAATTAAATTATAACGATAGTTATAATTTAATATTGAGAATATAATGAATTGGAGAAGATAAATTTTGTTAAAATTGTTTATTTCAAATAAAAAATGTATTTGAGGTTAAATATAGGGTTGAAAATTTGATTGTCGGAGATTTAGTTACATAAATTGAAAATATTGGAATTTTGTTAATTTTGAGTGAATAAATTAGATAAGTGAAGTATTTCTCCATTAAATTGTTGAAACAAATACAAATAGTTGAAAATAAAGTTTAAAAACTTTATTTTGATAATTCAGGTAGAAAATAATCATTTTGTAATTTTATTTAGGTAAATATAACAATATTGGTAATTATTGCCAACATTACCCTTTTATTGAATTTAAAAGGGGAAATATGAAGTAATTTATTTTATTAATAAAAATATGAAATATGTTTAAAAATAATATTTCATTTATTAAAAAGAGTTAAATGATTTATTGTAATTATTTGGCAAGAAAATAATTTTTGTACAAATTGTTGTATTAAAACTAGTGTTTTTGTAATAAAATCATGTAAATTGTGTAACTTGATAAAAATAGGGTTTTGTTCATAAAAATAACTTTTTATTGTTAAAATAACAATTTTATTTGCAAACAAATAGATATATACATTTTATTTGTGCTTAAAATGAAGAAAAGTGTGTATATGTTAATTATATAGATTAGAATTGTGCATAACTTAATTTCCCTAAGTATTATAAGGTTTGGGCTTTATGGGCTTGGTATTTGGATCCATATAATAATTCTGGATACTTTTGGTAAGTGTGAAACTAACAGTATGTTAGTTTTCTCATTTTCCTTCTTAAAATAATTTACAGAAAATAAAAATTAAGCAAATCAATGGCCTCCTTCAACTAAATCTCCATTTCCGCTCAAAATTTGTTGGAAATAAAAGAAAAGAATCACTAAAACAAGATTATACAAGGTAATCAAACCCAATATTCAAAGATTTCATCAAAAAATCTTAGAGCTTGTGACAAAATTGTCTGTAACCATTTCTTTTGTTGTGCATGCTTCTTTTTCAACAAAAACAGGTTACTAGAGCATTATTTCTTGGCCAAAGATCGCTGATTGCTGCCAAAATCTTGCTAATTTACTAAGATGAGTTCTAAACTCACACAAGATAACTAAATCATGTGCTGCTATAAAGAAAATTTCTCAGAAAAACTTACTGTATACGTATATTTCTCTGTTTCTTGTTTCTATAAGTTTCTCGTTTCTGGTTACTACTTTGAGCAGCTATAACTTCTTGATTTTGTCTCAAATTGCTACCGGATCTTTTCCAAATTATAGTTTAGTTGTTGAAATTTGTCCGTGCCAAATTTTACTGCAAATTAACTTTGTTTTCTATGTCAATTTGCTGCTCAATGTTGGATACGAGCAAGAAAACATCGAACTGCAACTTTCCGTGACCTAGGTCGACAGGGAGGTCGACCAAGAACCCCACCAGGTCGACAGGCTAGTCAAGCTAGCCTCTTGGGTAGTGGACCTAGGGGTCGACAGGCCCAAGAAATAGGTGGACCCTCCCATTGACCCATTTACATGAGTGCTGGCCCTGTTTTCTCCAGTTTTTTGCAGCACTTACCCTCTTTTGTTATGGTTTTTGTGCTTATTCTTATACATTTTGAGATGAATTTATAGTGTTCTAATACATGAACTTCTAGTGCTTTAATATACATATGGATAAGCAAAAATTATGGTCAATCCAAATTTTGGATTGTCGGGTTTTCGAGATGTTTTCGGATATTGAAATTTCAGTGATTTTCTGCGATTTATATTGTTTCAAGCAAATGTTTTTCTAAAATATTTTTGAAATAATTTTATAATTCAACTGACCTTGAAATAATTACTTTTGAATATTTATAAATTATTTTAAAGTATTTTAAATATATTTATTTCATATAATAAGGAGAATTTTCAATAAGTTGATTTCAAATTGATTTCGAAAAATTGTTTGAAAATCCAGTTTTCCCTAATAACTTATTTTATAAATAATATGCACTATTTTACACTTTTCGGATGTATAAGGAAGAGAAGTAAACAATTTAGTAAAACACGTGGTATATGACACATGAGTTTACTTTTTCGGTTAATTTCGAACTTGTACGATCGTAGCAATTCTGGGCTATTGATTTGAGATGATTTCTAGGATCTTCCATTTTATGTCATGTTTGAGATTTATAATTCATATATTTGGGAATTATTTGAGATGGCCAATATTTGGTGAGATTTGTGTTTTGAGATCTCCTTGAGTTGGGGTGGTAGTCTATGAGAATCCGATATATTGCTTTACTTGCCGATGAAATGAGGCAAGTCATGAGTTTTTTAAGTTTCAAGATTTTGATGATTTTATTTTCTAATGTGGCATTGACTAGCGGTTATGAAATCGTTAAGTGAGAACGTGTGGTATGGGACATACTATTACCACTCTTCTAGTTCCTCTCTGGGTGTTTGTGACACATTCTAGGTTACCAGAAATATAAACCTTAAGGACATCTGAATTTTACGACTTCGATCATCTAGGATTTACAACTTCGGTCATCTGGGATTTATGACTTCGATCATCTGAGTTCTACGACTTCGACCATTTGGGATAGGTACCTTAAATAAACATATAGTACCGGTCTGAGTTTGGCACGTGTAGCATTGCTTCGACATGCAATCGAGATCTGGCCAATCCAGGTTTTTTCTTGAGTTTTCTGAGTTTTATGATGTTTCACCATTTGAGATATCTTTATTACATCGATAGCCTAGAGCTATATGAGATGTTATACATAAATGGTGATTTCATTTTTTGAGGTTTTTAACTCTTATTGAATTTCTTGAGTTATGAGTTTTCATGATTCCTCGTTCTAGAGGATATATTCTGGGTTTTTCCATTTTGGCTAGTTTGAATTTTAAGTTATATATATATATATATATATATATGCCGATGAAATGAGGCATAATTAAGTTGGAGATTTTGATGTTTCCTCTTATGGTCATCATGTTGCTTATTTACATTTATGTTGAATAAACTTGAGTAGGAATCACTTATGGTTCATGAATAGAACTTCATTAGGAATGTTTTCCTTATGTATGTATATCCATTTATCTCTTACTAATCATTACGTTCTAGTTAGCCTGACCCGTGTATTTATTACTTGGGTCAGACCGAGTCGCAGGTCAGATCTTTTGGACTTTTGGCTTTGCAGTATCTTTTGAACTTCATTATCAACCCTTTTAAATAGGAAGCATAATTTTTGTATAGTATTTTTGTAGCAGACCTTGATATGTATATTCTTTTGTGGGGATGTATGTATATATTGTGATCGCAATACCACTTGTGACATGTTGTATTACATTTGATGTACGTGTATATGTGTATTGTCTATGTTGTTGTTCTGTGATTTGTGACTATTATCGTTGTTATGTTTTGTTTCTGAATTGGTCCTATAGCTACCATAGTACTATATTAGATAGGAATTAAGAATGTCGAACCACTTGGTATGAAATGCAAAAAATGAGTACCAAATCAACATACTTAGCTCTTATTTAATACAAGACTATCGCCCTTAACCAGCCCTATTCTCCGTATTAGTAGACATAATTACCCGGTAATTCTCTTTGTTAATATGAGTCTTGAGGTGTGGCGTCACAACTATCAGAGCTGGATCCAGAACAAAATGTATTAAACACAAAACCATATACACAATTACTATACATCAAGTATAATACAAGTGCAAACATCATTCCCAAATCGTAGTCAAACCCAATCTTGTCCTTAACCTTTCCGTGTCCTGTGGAGGTAGATAAGAGGAATATGTCTAGGAATGTTAAATGTTAAATTCCTCGGTATTCCTATTTAACGAATTTGAATTGCAAATATCTGCCCCTGTGAATAATCCTATCTTATCTTAACTTTTAGCTCATGGCTGGAAGAAGAAGTGGGCGCACTTCGGAGGCGGGACTGTTTGGTGGTCCTCGTCTCGAAGGAGTCTATATGTCGACAGATCAGATTATTGAGTTTCTTAGGAGCGCTCAGCCTCCCTCTCCTACTCATTCCTCCCCTCCGCGCAATTCTGCATTTGCGCGTATTTGTAATGACTTCGCCCATCTCGGAGGCAAGCCATTCAAAGGCTCCGAGATAGTTTTAGAGGTTCAAGCTTGGCTTCAAATATGTGAGCACATCTACTTGCATGGAGATCTTCGATAATCACTGTGTTCCTATGGCACCGAATATGCAATAACAACGATCACTAGACCGGTACAAGCTCCTTACTACCGAGATGGATGAGTCTACCCTTTCTTGATAGCATTTTCGAGACCGTTTTGAGCTTAAGTTCATGCCAGAATCTGAGAAGGCTTTTCTTTCCCATAGCTTCCTAGAGTTAAAGTAGGGAAAATCCTCCTTTTCAGATTATGTATCCTCCTTCGAGTCCTTGTCCAAGTATGGACTCGAGTTCATTAGCACCCCATATAAGAAGAATCTTAAGTTTGTATCTGGACTTAAGAAATATTTGAAGAAGTCACTCATGCTTCAGCTCAAGCTCTCTTTTGAGGAGCATGTGAATTCGGCGCTTCACCTCGAAGCTGTCGAAAAAGAAAGGGATAGTAGGGATGAGGTCGAGTTCGAAAGAACCCACATAAGAAGAAATTTCCCTTTAAGAGATCTCAATCCTTTCCTCTAAGGAAGAAGGAAAAACAAGGCAGTTTGGTTTTTGTAACGACCCAGAATTTTTAGAAATTAAAATTTGAGTATTTAATTAATTTTAAATATTAAAAAGTGAATTTATAAGTCAAATAAATTTTTATTTGAATTATTGGATTTAATTGAATAATTAAATCGATAATTTAATACGTTAAATTATGGAAATAATTGAAAATTGAGTTAAATATGATTGAAAATGTTTTATAAAATTTTATTTTATCATATTGAAGTTAGAATGATATTTTAGAACTTTTAAAATCGAATTAAAAGTTAATTTGTGAAAATTGAATATTTTAATATTAAAATCGACTAGTGAAAATAGCCAATTTTTGAACAGTCTCAGAATTGAACGAAACCAGTTTCATTGGATCCGTAATAGTTAGTTATTACCGGATTTCAATTTTCGTGTCAATCGGAGTTACCGTTTGAGCGTGGCAGCTCAAAACGCATCGATTTATTTTTAATTTAAATTTGGCGAGTCAAAATAGCCATTTTTCAAAAAGTCTCGGATTTTGACGAAACCAGTTTCATCGGATCTGTAATGTGATATTATTGTAAGGTTTCAAATTTCAAGTCAATTGGATTTACCGTTTGTCCGGTACAAATTAAAACGCCTAGAAATCGACTGAAATCGGTTTAATTCGAATTGAGCGTTTACAGCCATAACTCGCACATACTTCCGAATTAGCTTCCGAAACCTGTTCCATTGTGTCCAGAACGCGGGGTAAACCTTAGGAACGTCAGTTTCGGCACGTAAATCGGAGTTCGGAATTTCCAGATGAATAGTGTCGAACGAAATTCTATAAATAGACCACCCCTTCATAAATTTAGAAAAAAAAAACACTAAAACCCTAATTTCCTACTGCAGCCGCCACCCCCCCTTGAACGGCCAGAAACGTCCCAACTTCCCTCTCTTTTATCTCCTCATCCGTCGACAATTAGCCTTAGGTTTCAACTAGAAGATTG
Organism: Allium cepa; assembly: GCA_030765085.1. Classification (NCBI taxonomy): domain Eukaryota; kingdom Viridiplantae; phylum Streptophyta; class Magnoliopsida; order Asparagales; family Amaryllidaceae; genus Allium; species Allium cepa. Next base: position 702,298,800 of record CM060939.1, read on the forward strand.
AAGAGCATGCCAAGATCCATCTATCCAACGGTCATGATCGTGTTTGGAGCTTCGGATTGGCGGCAAATTGGGCTCAAAGGCCTGGAGTTCGGCCTCGAACTGCGTGCAACAGGGGTGGCCGAGCTTCACTAGCTTGGGGCCGAGTATAGCTTGTGGAAGGAGCTTCGAGATGAAGGTGGTTTGATGAGATTTCGTCGAGAAATGAGGTCGAATTTCTAAAACCTAATATGGAGTAATGGGTTGTTTGTTGCGTTCTTGTGTACTGGGGATGAAACGTGGGGAGGAAGGAGAGCACGCACGGTGGAGATGTTGCAGAATTTGGATCAAGGGCTGTAGATGATTAAGGTTTAATTTTTTTTTAAATTATGTTGTAATTAAGTTATAAATCGTGTACAAACTTCAATAATTCATAACTTTTTCATACGAGGTCGAAAACGCGCAAAACCAGTTGCGTTGGAATCGTATGGACGAGCATTACGCGATGGAGTTGGTTTGGAGTCGTTTGGAGTTAGTGAGAATTTTGGGTAAAATTAAACGTCCGTTTAATTTTATTCGAAATAAATCGCTAAAACGAATTAAAATCAAGGTGAGAACTTCTCACTCAATCGAATCAGTTTCGATTTTATTTTAAACAGTTAGATTTAAAATATTTGAATGCATGTTTAAATGTTGATTGTTATCTATTGATTGTTAAAATAGACATTATACGCCGTTAGTAAGCGGATGTTATTTATTAAAAACATATACCGCGAATATTTCATAAACAGTGAAATTGGTATTATATATAGTAGCAATATATATATATTGGCATATGTATATATTGGAGTTGTTGATTTCCCGTATTTTTTAGCGGATGAGACCCTATTACGCCGTTATTAAGCGGATAATATTTAATAAGAACATATACCGCGATAATTTCGTACTGGAGCGAAATTGGTATTGTGCTAATGTTTTTGGATGCAGGAAAACAGGTTGGAGGGATCCAACTGGATTCCTCAACAGCTTTTATTTGATTTCAGATATTTTGATATTTGATGGATTATCATATCGATATATGATGGATCGTTGTAGTCGTGATTGACTATTTGATGTGTAGCATCATTGGACCCAAATTTTGGGATTTTAAAATGATTTTTAAAGTGATCTTTGAAAATATAAAATATTTTTGGAATTGATCCATTTTAAATAAATAAACGTTATAATTTTTAAAGTTATAAAAATTATGATTTTGTGAAATATAGTTAAAAGTTGATTTTTGAGAAATAGGGGATTTATGATTTTATAAAATAGTTTAAATTGGATTTTTGAATATATTATAAAAGTTTAAAAAATAGGATTTATAAAATTTGATTATTTTATAAATCAAAATGGTGAAACTATAAAGGAAATTAAAGACGTTTTAAAAGAATAATATAAATTGATTTATATTAAGAGATTTATAAACGGATATTTATAAATTGAAATATTGACTTATAAAACGAGTTTTTATAAGTGTTTGAATGAAGTGAAAATGAATTTCATAAATAAATGAAATTTATAGAATTATAAACTGTGAAGTTATAAATGAAATTTTTTAAACAGTAGGTTTATAAAATTTGTGAAGTTATTTGAAGAATGGTTTTGGATAAATCATTAAATCTTATAAGTTATAAGATTTATAATTTGGGAAGTTTAAAAGAACGTTTTTGTAAACAAATAATTTATAAGTATTTAACTTATAATATGAACGTTTAGTTTATAATTTAGCTATAAACTGGAATAGGTTAATAAAGGAGATTTATAAAGGGAGTTTTTATAAATAAATAGAAATGGAATTTATAACGTTGTTTTATAAATTCGCAGATGACTTATTTTGATAAGAAAATTTGTTGAAACCTATTAATGGAGTTATATTCACATTTTTAACTGTGAATAATCCTTTGAAATAAAATGAATAAAAGGATGAAAAATTGTTAACGTAGTATATTCTCGTTTTTGAATAGTGAATAATATGTTAAAGGAAATGTTTAGAACGTGATGTTTTAAATAGAATTAAAACGATCTAAGATGTTTTAAATGTGTTGAGATTCGAAACCATAGATTTCAACATTTATTGTTGAAATAGATGTTTCGAGAAATAGAAGGAAATGGTGGACTATAACACTGTTGTTGTAGTAAATGATTTCCGAAAGGAAATGTTTTGTAAAGTATTGGGATTTATATATCTATTTTAAATTCGAATCCCTATACTAGTGATTTTGGGACGTTGTAACGATGTTTTACGTAACATTCGTTTTGGCCCAAATAAATATGTTAAAGAGAATGATTTCCTTAAAGAATGAAATATATACTTAATTCGATTTAAGTATATTGAATATTTTCCAAGGTTGGAAATAAAAAGATTTGTGAATTACGTATGAATAAATAAGTATGGAAATGTTTTCCAATATGAAGTGAATATTAGAGAATTTATCTTTTTGAAGATAAATTGAAATCGTATATGCATGGATATTTTGGAATATAAATTCACTAAGGAATTTATAAAAGAAAGTGGAATTTGTATGAAAATAAATATTGATTTATTTTTGAAGTATTGAAATTATATATCTAGTGAAGATATTTTGGAAAATAAATAATTTGGAAAATTATTTGGAATCTGGTGATGTGTGCATATTCATTGATAGTTCAATAACCGACTATCAATATTTCCCTTTGAATGGGTATTTGATGTGATTTGTTTGAATTTGAATGCCACACTTATTTTTGAATAAGCGCTCACTATTCGGGTTAACCGGGAAAGGACCATGGGGTCGTATAACCCATTCCGAATATGTGATACGTCGTTGTGAATTGCATTTGAAGATCGGTGTAGAAGACCGGATATTTGCGAGAGCGATAGGATGACCTGTCGATTGACTCTGCACCGAGTAGCTACGGTATTGAGTTCTCCATATGTAATGGTGAATCCGATCAGGATTGTGAATATCCGGATTTCAAGGACTTCTTTGTAAGTGCCTTCGGTTTTGTTCGAGCCCGGAACAGACTTGTATGGATTGTATGTCTGACATTACAAGTTGAGATATAAAGCCGATTTCTTTCAAATATATTTCTGTTGGTGGCGAAGAATTTATTCTTTTAGCTTAACACCCTTCTCTGAGACGTACGATGTAACAACCAACGACATCCTAAGCTTTCCATAACATTAAAAATCATCGAATTCCGATAAGAAATACAAAAGATATGGATAAAACAATTCTGAGATTAGAATTTCACAACTTCTGTCGTTTTGTGTTTTCTCAAATTATGAACTTAAAAGAGGCAAACTGAACAAATAATACACAGGTCTGGGCAAAATGCCAAGGTTTATTTCTATGTATCTTGAATTGTTGCACCAGCTTTTGGTGTTTTCTTTTATGTTTTCCGAACATGGTTTTGATGACCATTTTAGTACATATATTGAGAGCTTTATATCATATATGCTCTAGTATTGAATCATTTATTTTCTTAAATTGTTCGAGCAAGTCTTTGATGATAAATTTTAATATAGATCTTGAGTGTTGTATTTTTCTTATTCAAGGGATAAACCATGATTCTTTTGACTATATTTGGGTTGCTTCTACTATATAGAAGCCCAGATTTTCATGAATCCTTCATTGGGATTTTAATGATTCATTATGTGATGTTTTCATTATGATTCCGAGCACATGTGCACGTATTTTCAAACTATTTTTCCAAAAAGTGTTCATATTCTATCTATTGTTCTAAGAAATATATTTTAAAAATTGATTTCACATAAAATATGATACAATTAATATTTTTAAATTATAAAGAGATTTTCAAATCGATTTCTTAAATATTTTCTGAAATTTATTTCAAAACCTGATTTAGCAAAAATATATATTCTATATAAAGACACACGTTTTTGCACTTTTCGGACGTATGAGAAAGAGAATTAAACGATCTAGTAAAACATGTGGTATGGGACACATGAGTTTGCTTTTTCGGTTAATTCCGGACTTGTACGATCGAAACCTCTTGAACATGTATCACTGTATATGTATATATATATGATGTTGGTTACTGCTCTGTGATGTGGTTTACATTCAGTTATTGTATTTTGTTCTGATAGATCCGTTAGCCACCTATAGTTTTGGATTAAGCATTTACTGGGTATGTCGATCCACTTGAGTTGAAAAAAAATTATATTGCATTTATCGACGTACTCAATGGATGTTTAAGACAAAATTATGGATGGTCGCCCTTAACCAGCCCTATTCTCCGCTTTAGTAGATGGATTTTTTTTTTTTAATTCTCTTTGCTAAGGTGGGTCTCGGGGTGGGGCGTTACTGGTTTTAGCGATTACCTGAAAATATTAAATTATAACTATCGTTATAATTTAATATTTTCAGGTAATCGCTAAAACCAGGGTTGTTACATACGAGCTCAGAGGTTATATAGTTGAAGTTATCAGCGATATATTCCCAATTTGGTAATGTGACATGCTGAGTGATGCTGAAATGATCATTGTGTTGATTATTTGTGATAGGATCGTTTATTTGATCGTCTATCCTTGTGATCATTGTGTTGATCATTTGTTGACCCAAAGCATGGCTTTTGTATAAAGTATGTTTTTGTGGACGTGACTTCGTCGAGCCTCACACCCCGTGAATGGTCAAAACAGGAAAGAAGCAGCAAGGTTATGAGGGGTAGCACCCTTTAGGATGTGTCCATTTCCTTCTGAAAAAGGGTGGTATCATGGTATGGAGCCCAGATACTTACTCATGTTGAAAACACTTTGTTATGATTGTGTGAATTGATTACGAGCGCTCGGTTGAAAAGGTCCCAAAGGACCGGGGGATGGCATATTCGGTCAGTTGTTACTCAGTTAGGGGTAACCCGGCCTTGTGTTGGTAGAGATCCGGTTTGGTTCTCGGGGATGTCCATCCAGATGCATTCTCATGTGGCAATGGGAAGTTCCTTGGCCTGATCATTCGTTGGAAATCCAATTCCCAATACGAAACCCTGTACGGTATTAGTTGTAGAACCTGCCATTCACTTATGGTGGTCACCACTGTTTGGATGGTAGCTATAGTAGGCATAGTTCGAAATGTCTATGTTGGCTAAGATTTATATTCTACTTTCGAAATGAATTTTCCCTACACTATGCACTAGTAATAATATCAAATGTTATTTTAAATGCGTATCAAGCATCTTGGACTATCATAAGGAGAAATCTTGTAACGACCCATAAAATTTTAGCAATTTTTAATTGGTATTTAACGTATTGAATTGGATTTTGAGAAATTATTAATAATAAAATTTTGAAAAAAAAAAGAAAATATGTTATGTATATTAATGATTTGTAGTACGAGCTGTGTACATATATTTTAAAGTTTGGTTGTGGTTATACCTATAAGATCTAGTACAAAAACTTTATAAACTATTATTTATACTATAATATAAGTTAAGTTTGATGTAAATTTGGTAGCATAGTTCATTTCTATTGGGTATAAATATCAATAGCGTGGGTAATAAATTTACGGTCTCCTTTTGCTTTTCAGCAAGGTGTGTAAATTTTAAGTATGTTGAGTACGTTCCATATATAGTTATTTTGGAAAACCACTGTATATGTATGATGGTCTATTTGAAGTGTATATATAGTAAAGCGTATTTATACCAAGTTTTATTTAATTTATATGTGTTATAATAGCTATATATATATATGTTAGTCTTGATACTAGTATATAGTTTTACTGAAGTTTGATTTCTAGTCATGTTAAATATATATATATATTTGATTTTGGGTTTTTGTGTCACCATTTCCAGTTTATTTTAGTGCATATTTAGTATATCTATACATATGTCGTCAGCTATAAATACGATAGTTAAGGGTTTCATATATCATATGAACCAAAGAAGAAGAGAAGTATATACTATATTTAACTACATATATGAAGTATATGTTTTAAGGGTTGATTTAAGGTCTGCATTAAAAAAAGTAGTTGTGATTACCATTATTTCATATTGTACCTTCTATATTCCTGACTGACTTTCAGCGTTCATTCATTCATTTTTAATTGTGGGTTTTTCTTTTCTCTCTCTTTTCTTATAAATAATTGTACGCATTCATCTCTTTCCCTTTCTTATATTTTGTCCCTTCATCATCTTTTAGCCGTTAATTTTGTTTCGAAAATCAAGAAAATTTGTATACGTTTTATTCTTTTTGAACGTTTAGTAATAAAGATAAATCTGCATAGTATAATCAGATATGAATTGAGATCTAGGAAATAAATAAATATAAAAACGTATAACATGCCACTAATAATAAATTGCTTTAATAGCTTCTCAATTAGCGTACAGCTGTTTCCATCCCATGCCATGTCAAAAGTTTGAAACGTAATAAATGCTATATGATTATTTCGCATTTATTTTTTTTTCCTTTATTATTTCCTGTACGTTTTCATTCCAATCTAAATTATAACTTTTTGATTTCCATGCCTTTTCGGATCTCAAACGCGCAGCCCAAGGAATATTTCTTTAATAATTTTCCTAAAAATCAGCTTTTGGCCGTTTTATTGCATTGATTTCAAATTGTGCCCGTTTGTTTTTCTCATTCCTCTCATACGTTACCACCTTTATTTATGCTCGGGACACAGCTCATTTTTTTTCCTTCGTTCCCTTTCTTTTATTTGCTTCCTTCGTTTCCATCGGTTCAATTATATAGATTTTTATATTCGTTGCACGTTTACATTCATTTATTTTGACCAGTCCTTTCCTTTGTTATTCCCTAATTTTGTGCGTTACTTTACCATAACCAATGCTCCGTATTTATTCGCTTTAATCTTTTCAGCTGAATTTGACCATTACTATTCAAATCAATTCATATTTATTGTATACGTTTCGTATGCAACGGTTCTTTTCTTTATTTATTTTGCCTTTATAACCTTGTTTGACTTCGTTTCTTTCATATTGCAAACTGCTGTCACTTCCAATCTCATTCCTCATTTTAAGTTTTCTTCCTCCTCCTTCTTCCATTTTTCTTTCTACAGATCCACCTATTTTCTCCCTTCTTTTACCGTGCTTCCACCTCCCATCGCTTCGTCACCCACCACATCCAACTCATCCCTCTCCCTCCGCGTTTTTCTCTCCTCCTCTCATGCACATATCTCTCTACACGTGTTGTGATCGCCTGCATGCTCAGCCATCCTCAGAGCCTTCACCATCAACAATCATGCCACACGTTATCTTTGAGTAATAGGTTAGCATATATTTATAATATATATGTGTTATTGTATATTTTCTATAAGTCTGTATTTGGAATATGTGATCTGTCCTACATGATTTTAAATTCATGTTAGTTATGTATCATATGGTATTATATATATGAGTTCATAACAGTATTCTTTTTTTTTTTTTCTTTTTTTTTTTTCGTTCATAGTGTGTATGATATTATACTATGTATAGAGATTTGATAACTTGATTGTTTTATACTTTATGTGTCACGTTGGTATTCAATTTTAAAAGTTTGAAGGTTATATATTAGTTAATATATAGTTTAATATATGTCAGTAATGTATATCTATGCAGTAATATTGTATGTATTATAGCAAAGTAAGTTTTTTTTTTTGATTTAAGATATCATATATACATCTTATAAATATAGTATGGTTCCAAGTATGAAATGTTTGCAGTTTTCAGATTCTATATAATATAAAATTTTGTTCGCATGTTATAAAATTTGATAAGTGTATATATAAATATTATATAAAAAGTTAGTACATATATAAAACGTAAAGCATACTCATCTTATCAGTCGATTGTATATGTATTTAAATATATGATATGTTTAAAGCTATGTATTTTGTGAATAACTGGTTATAAGTATATATATACACATTTGATTTAAAGTTATAAAGGTATGCATATTGTGAATTAGACTATATTAATGGTTAGCTTACAAATATTTATATAGTTTTATAGGGAAGTACGAGCTATGTGGGTTATATTTTTAGCAAGCGTATTGTTACCACTTTAAAATGGGTGAAGTTTTACAGTTTACGGTCTATTTGTGTAAGTGTGTAATGTATGTTTAATTTAATAAAGTTATGATAGTTTTGTATAAAATGTTTAACTATTTATATATCTGATATAATGATAGTTTCATATCTGATATAGCTTATATATTATAAAGTTACAGGATACGCTAGTTTTATACGCTAGTTAATATATATATTTAATAATTGACTAAAATGTTTTCAGTGTGAGTTTACTTTTTTTTTAGTGTTGGATTTTATACGGCATAGTATGTATACTTGTTCACAGTCTATATAAGTATATGAGTGCATGTGTCATTATAAGTATTTTGTTGTTTATAAATCTCGAGACATATATATGCGTTTAGGTGTTTGTTTCAGACTTACGTAATATATATATATATAACCGAATATAGGCTATGCATTTGGAATTTCTATATATACATTTTTATTATGAACATATATAGGTTGCTTTCATGGGGTTTTTAAGTAATATATATTACAATAAGTGGTTATATTGTTTTTATAATAATTATTGACTATAAAATATAATACAATGGTTTTTGGACGAATTATGTTTAAATTACATATAGGTATATATAGATTTTAAATATACATTTTTAATTTGAAAATTGGTTTTGGGAGAATTAATATCATAATAATTTATATATTTTTCTGTAATATCAAAATTGATTCGATTCATTCTCATCGATTTCCCATTATCAGCCTTGTCCGTCGTGCCTATTTTCTACATCAAATCTTGTCCATCCAGCGTTGCTTTGGATTTCATAGCTCATTTCATCATCATATATCTCTAGCCTCGAAAGGTGAGCAATCACTCACGATTAACGTTCTTTTATTTATTAAATTTGATTTCAATTGAAATATGCTGCTGTAGTTATTTAAATTGTTATATTTATGCTATTATCTGTAATAGTTCACTTATGGGATATGACACCATATCCTATTGTTTATATTTATTTTGATGATATATACCTGTTATTATTATTATTATTTTCATATCTGCTATCACTCTGCAAGTTCCCTGTTAGTATAAAAATCACTATGGGTTGAAATGATACATACCCGAACGGACTTTAGAATAGGAGAAAATCGTTATGGGTTGAAATGATAAACCCAAACGATTTTCATTTAAATTGAATTTGGGATTACGGGTTGAAATGATATCCACCCGTATATATTTAGTGTACGGATTGAAATGATAAATATCCGTAGCATTTGACTATATGATAGGAAATATATACCGACACCGTTGGTCCATATAAATAATTTAAAGATAAATTTCTACAGTTTGAAAAGAAACATATGTGAATTAATAAATATTGGTTCTTAAAATATTATATATAAATGGAAACTTTATATATAAATTTAATAATATTTTAGACTGATTTAATCCATAAAATATGTTTAAGTATTATTTAAGATTTATATTTCAAATTTTACCGTGTAAAGAATTTTAATAATTAAGATTGGGAGATAAATTTGGTTTATTAAAAATGGTATTCAAATGAAGATTTATTTAATTAAATCAATTTGAATTTATTGAATGGGAAATTTAAGGGTATGATTTTGTAACTGGATTTTTGTTTTAAGTGATTTATTGAATGTTTCATGTTTAAATAAATTAAAGAAAATATTGAGTAAAAGGGTAATTTCAGGTTTACTTAAATGATGTTGAATCTAAGGAGGCAATATTTCAAGGCTAAATAATAATTTGATTAAATCAAGATCTTATGAAACTGTAAAATTGAACTTTGGGAATGTAGAATATTAAATCTTTGAACTATACTAGAATATAAATGGGTGTTTCAGATCTGTATTTGAATCGATATAAGTTGAATTTATTATTTAGAAAACTAAATTGAATAAAGTTTAGTTTGAAACGTTGATTACTTAAAGTTTTGAAATATATTGAAATATAAAGGGTATTTGGTGATTTCAAATCCGAACTTGAGATCAATAAAATTGAAATGGTTATTTTAGAAATTGAGTTGAATTTAAATTGATAAATTGAGATTGAAAAAGATTTAAATGGGAAGGTCGGGTTGATGTTAAACGATTGGTTAAGTTGAGGGAATTGAAATTTCTTTACTGAATAAATTATTTAATATATATAAATACTATTTGGGAAGTATAGAGATTTTTGAAGTGAAAATGATAGTTGGTTTTGAAGTATAAATTAAGTTGGAAGACTACGGTGTTACAGTGTATATTTCTATCTTATAGATAGTTCCATGGACCCTTAGAGGATGGTTATCCCAAACATCCTCTAAGTTAATTATATTTTAGTTGATATTTCACTTGAGTTAGATTTATAGATATAAGAATGTTAATCCTGACTCGAGTGTTTTGTGTTTTGCTTTACGCTCGGGTCAGACTGAGAGATACAGCATTTGAGACTCATCTTCGAAGTTGGAGCTTTGCTTGAAGATCCAGCTATCTATCCCTTCAGTCATCCAGTTGATTGGTTCAGAGAAGCCATCTGTTGCATTGGAGACTTCATGGCATTTGAACTATTCGGTTGTATTTTATTTCTAACTTTAATGTATATAGTAGCTTCATGAACTACTATTTTTATCTATTCCGCTGCATTGTATTACTCTGTGTAAGTGATCTATGATTGATTTATTTACTGTATATTTTAAGTTTTGCCAAATTTTTATTAAGAATTCGGTATTTTGAATTATTCAAGTCGGACATGTACGGTTTTATTGTCGATTTGAATGGTCCAAAATAGCGGGCTGTTACAAATCTCCTCCGATTCTGCGTTTGCATTGTGTGTGTGTGCGGGAGGCCTTATGGTAGTCTCATTTTTTAAAAGCATTGCGAATTGAAATTAAAAATATTCCTCTATTTTGATTTTAAAGATAAATAAACTGTTTTGAGTTCTCACACCAGTCACATGACTGACTTGGAGCTTATTGTTTTCCTTCCTAAACTCTGGGTGCCCACCAATTTTCACACGGGCAGTCAAGAGTTAAGGTTTATCAGGATATTCTGGATATTCTGGAATTGCTGGAGGCAAGCTGGATGGCATGGCGTATTACTAGTTTATATAGTATTTCTTTTTTCCGCTGCATTGTTTGTTGTTGTTGATGTTGTACACTCTGATGATATGATGTAATGTAATGTATAAAATGTAATAACTGATAGTTCTTTGTTTAAAGATTATTCATTTATTATTATATGTTGTTCCGCTGCGAATTGTGAGATTCTGATGTGATTTTGTTGTTTCTGTTCTGTTCTGTTCTATATTCTATTTTCTTCTTGATAATTAAAATTTTCTTTTCTCTTTTCTATTTTCTTTTCTCTCTATTTTCTATCTTCTCTCTTCTTCTCTTTTCTTTTCTTAAATTCTTTTTAAAAACCCATAACTATTCGGTTTTTCGGCAACGAAAATCCGCGTACGTTACAGTTTTCATCCTCATGCAGCACCTTCTTCAGCTGGAGTTTTGGCTTGCTTCAATTGTGGTTCTCACGATCAACTAGCGAGAGAGTGTCCTCATCCTCGCAAGTTTTCCTATTGCAAGAAGGAAGGACATTTGGTTTCTTCGTGTCCTAAGAAAGTGAAAAGTTCTGGTTTGGGGAATGTGAATTGGGTGAAGGCTTCTGGTAGCGCATCTCAGTCTTGAGGTATATCTCCTACCATTTTGGAAAATCATATTCTTTTTCATGACCGTTCTACTTGAATCCTCTTCGATACGGGTGCCTGGCATTTATCGTATCGGAGAAATTTTTAATGCTATTAGATTTCTGGTCTTATTGCTTACTTGAGGGTTTCGATCCTTTTGAGGTGATCCGCAGTACTCGATGTGAAAATTTTGGGATTTGTTCCTTATAGCTTATCTTTTCATGTATATTCGCACGCTATTTTCCATCTAGAGTTTGGAGTGAATTGAGATAGAGTGGCTTGCATTTTTATCAAGCTACATTCTGTGTTTTGAAGGATCCTATATTTAGGTATCCAAATTCAGTTGGTTTGTTATTTCTTATCTTCGAAATATTGGTTATGATTCCGAAGTCTTTGTATTCACTCTTGGGCATCGAGATGTTGATGATGTATCTCGAATTCCAATTATTGTGACTCTATTGACTTATGTGAATCCACTTTGGGTATGATACCCAAACGGGCAATCGGGTAATGTATTGATCTGATTTCCAGTTCTTAGCTTTTCGGTCATTCTTCCACAAGGATGTCCACTAAGGAAATGAGGTGGATTATTGCATTTAATTGATATGACATTCTTACTTCTTTTGTGATACCATTTTTGAATGCTCATTTGTTGATAGGCTTTATAATATTACCTCATTCGAAGTAATGATATGTTGTTAAGTGTTCTTCTTCTCACTGGAGAAGATGTCTTGTCCTTACCCTTAAAATATCATCTGTTCCTTTTTGATCTATTGAGTGGTATTAGGGTCATACTTCAGTTGACCCTACACCGATCTCCTTGAGTTACGAGTTGCGGAGGACAACATTCCTCTTACCGCAATTTGCATTTGTATGGGTCTTGCGAGTGGTTAATTATATCATTCAGAATAATGAACACTCCAGTCTATTCCATCAATCTTGTGAATCGAGTATTTTGAGAATACCTCGATTAGTTCTTCTTGTGTTTTAGATTCTGAGTATAAGCAAAAAAAATTAAGATCTCAAATTTTTCAAAATTCAAGAAATGTTTTAAGAGAAATTAGATTTCTATTTGAGTTAGATAAAGAATATTTTGAGTATTAAATATGAGGTGATTCTTTTAAAGGAAATGATCTTTGTGTTGGGTTGTCCATCATGTGCTTTAAGAATTCTGGTCGATGCGCCTGATCAATATTATCGATAGAAATTTCCTAAACGCTGTGATAAGACAATCAGACATGGTAAACTGAGTTTTAATAGGATTTTATTTGTAAATTAATAATTGTGGTTTGAGAATTAATTTTTTTTAATTTGGATGACATATGCAGCTATTGAACCATAGTGGTTGGATGAATAGCAAGGCAGTTTTGATCATTTGGTCAACTCTGCAGCCAATCGATAGGGTTATTTATTATAAATCAATGGCGAGGTAGTTTTGATCATTTGGTCAACTCTGCACCCAATCGATAGGGTTATTTATTATAAATCAATGGCGAGGCAATGCAATTATGATAATTGAAATATACGAGTTTGAATATAGTTGTATTTTATTGTTGAAATGATAAGATAATATTTTGTTTGAAAAATAAATGTTTATTGAATATTTTTAATGAATTATACATGTTGAAGATGAATTTTTTTCTTCAGAATTCGAGAAAATAAGAGTAGCAAATTTTAAATTTTTTGTCTTAAGGATTGTTGAAATGAAATTATAAAATTCTTTCAAAAATTTAATTTTGGAAAAAAGTACGAATTTGAAATTATTTGTCATTTTATAAGTGCTATTGTAAAAGAGTTTGTAAAATTTCCAAGTGGTTAAAACTAAGGTTTTAAATATAAAGATAATAATTTTTGGAACGTTAAGAAGTTTTAATTATAAACCAATATTTGATTTCTTGTGTTTACCATGCCTTAGTGCAATGGTCTAACGACTTGCGCTTTTTCGGTCGTTTGAGTTTGGTGGCCTTCGAAGGAACCACCTCTCGTAGAGTTTTCATACCTCTTTTGTTATCAAACCAGTATTAGAGCAGCTCTTTCCGTAGTGACATACGGAAAGTTATATTGGTGGTCACCTTATGAAACACCCCACACCCCTTAGCATACCCGAAAGTACACATTAAAAAACGTGGTGCGTTATAAGTATAACTAAAGCTAGCAGAGACTAAGATTCACAGGACAAAAATTAAATAACAATAACACAACGAAACCAATTATAACATTTTTTTCAAAACCAAACTTCATAAAAAGTCATACCGAATACTTCAAATGTCAAACTACACATATATGTCTTTAATCAAAAACCATAGTCTCCATAAAATCAAAGTACAATTATCCTTTATTATAGTGGCAGTACAACATAAAAACTGAAACTGGAATAAAAGAAATATGTATAAGAAATCTCTTCCAAGAGAACTCCAAGCTGCAACAATCTACTGACTTCTCCCTATATTGCCTAAGGGGGGAAAAGAGAAAAATAGAGTAGTGGGTAAGACTAGAAGTCTGGTGAATGATAGTAATTACTAGAGTCTTTAAGCTAGATAAAGTAATGGACACTACAACAATTCTAACATAAATAAGGGTAATAAAGGAAATAAGAAAGAGAAAAATCGGAAATAAGTACGATTAAATGTCGTTCATTTTGTAAGATAGGTTAACTTTGATTGTTTGCACTTGTTCCTGATTTTTGCTTTGATAGGCTGAATTCCTAATCCTATAATTCGGATATAACCTTAATTCTACCCTTTTTGATCGGCCTGCTACTCTACATCCTGCTACGCACCTTGGATGGGACGGACAAGCTATAGCTATTGGCAAGTAGAGCTTCGTTATGGGACACAGGTGGCAATAGAGATCTTCCTATATGACTCGGAAATACATTTCGGTAGACCAACCGCTATATAACTCTTTACGAAAAATGTTATTGTGGCCAAGACAACATATATAGCTCCCTACACAGAAGGCAATAGCTTCTACTGAAGACACCCATACTAAGCGCTTGGAACTCATAGCTGTTATTGAGCACTCGCAAATGGAAGTCGCATGCGTAACTGCCACCATGCTTGTGCTACATTTTTCTCCACTTATTGAGTCTTCTTATTACCTCCAATGTCCAGCAATGCGTGCCCCGCATCTCACTTTAAGTTAATGTGAGATCACCGTGTGTCCACAGAAACTATAGGGGAAATGTTGTTGGTACTGGTCCTTCATACTAATAATATCTAGTTGTGCCACTTATCCAAATACCCCATGATTTGGACTTCTATTTGACCAATTACTACCGTTCTTAGCATAAGTGTGCATTCATCTCGCTTTAGGCTAATGCGATACCACCGTTTTGTCTAATAGGGAATGCTATTAGGTGTAGGCCCTACTTTCTTCTTTTCTTATTAACTTAGATTATTTTAAACAAGCCTTTCTTATCATTTTTACTTTCTACGCTTATTAATTTATTCCAAATCCTAAAACAAGCCTCGTTCCGTTCTTTTTCTTATTATAACTTACGTTATAATCATGCTTATTACTTACCCTAGTGTTAAAGTGTGAAAATAAGCTTCTTTCATCTTTTACTCTTCTTAGTTACAATTCTAGGTGATAACTAGGCCAATCGTTTTAATTCAGTCCAATTAATGTCTTCAGTCCGATTCCATTTATATTGCAGTCTATGAAATTTACATCATATGTTCCATTATTTCAATTTATGATACTTATGCAAGTGCGAAACATGAAAAACGTTGTGCACTCCTGTGAGCCTATCAGGTAGCCTTACCTGGTAAGCCATCTTCCCAATTCTCTCTGTGATAGGAAATGGTCCAACAAGTCTAGGGGATAATTTTCCATTTGATCTGAATCTTACCAGCTTACTAAGCAGGGACACTTTGATAAAAACAAAGTCTCCAACCTCAAACTCTAAGTCTCTCCTTCGGTTGTCTGCATACGATTTCCGCCCGTCTTAAGCTATCTTCATCCTTTTCCGAATCAAATCCACCTTCTCAGAGGTCTCCCTAAGCATACCGGGTCCAAGTAATAACTTCTCCCCAGACTCTACCCAACATGACAGGGACTTGCAAGATCTCCCATATAAAGCCTCAAATGGTGCCATTCCTATACTTGTTTGGTAACTATTATTGTATGCGAACTCAACCAATAGGAGTGCTCCTCCCAAGTACCTCCAAAGTACAAAATGCACATTCGTAGCAAATCCTCAAGCACCCTATTTACCCTCTCCGTTTGGCCATCCGTCTAGGGGTGATAGGACGTGCTCAACCTGAGTTGCATCCCTAGTGCCTCCTGTAAGCTTCTCCAAAACTCACTAGTGAAAATGGGATCTTTATCACTAACAACGCTAGAAGGAACTCAGTGTGGACGGACTATCTCTTGAATATACAAGGATGCCAAATATAAAGCCATACGCTTACTCTTAACCGGGATGAAGTGAGAACTCTTGGTCAAGCTATCAATAATCACCAAAATGCTAGTGTTCCCTTTCCTAGAATAGGGTAAGCCATCAATGTAATCCATAGAAATACTGTCCCACTTCCACTTCCACTTCGGCATTTCTAAGGGCTGATGTAACCTACTAGGCTTCTGCTGCTCTGCTTTTACCCTTTGGCATATGAGGCACTTAACTACATATTTCGCCACATCCTTCTTCATGCCAACCCAATAGCACATCCACTTCATATCCCGATATATTCTGTCACCACCTAGATGAATAGTCATATGGGAATGGTGCGCCTCTTCTTAAACTGCTTTCAACTAGTCACTGGCATGTGGAACACAATGCTTCCCATATCTCCTAAGCCACCCTCTGCTATCAATGGAATAGCGTTGGAGATGTCCTAAGACCTCTCCTTGGCTAATCTTATCCATAATGTCCATGAGCCCCGAATTCTCCCGCTGCCTCAAGCCAATCTAATCCATAAGGGTATGCCTCACCTCTAATGTTGCCAATAATCCTGGAGTAATGTCCGTAGAGAGCTTAAAATCAGAAGTAGAAATAAACTCCAAATTCCTCCACTCTACGAACAAAGGACTAAGGGTTACTTTCTTTCTACTTAATGCATCCGCAACCACATTACCCTTGCCAAGTGTATAACATATCTCAAAATCATACAAGGCTAAAAACTCCATCCACCTTTGTTGCCTCAGGTTCAAGTCCTTTTGCGAGATGAGGTACTTCAAAGACTTATGGTCGGTAAAAAGCTTAAACCTCTCTCCAAGAAAATAGTGCCTCCAAGCCTTAAGTGCAAAAACTATGGAAACCAACTCCAAATGGTGGGTAGGGTAGTTCTTCTCATACGTCGTCAACTGCCTACTACCACAACACAGTACCCTCCCTTATTGCATCAACATCGCTCCTAGACCCATTCCGCATGCATCAGTGCATACTGTGAAAGGATTAGCTCCGTCGAGTAAAACTAACACTTGTGCACTTATAAGCGCTCTCTTATGCTTCGTGAAGGAATCCTCACAATCCACGTCCCACACGAAAGCTTTATTTTTTTGAGTAAGGCGTATGAGTGGTGCCGAAATCTTGGCAAAGTCCCTAATGATCTTCTTATAGTAGCCTGCAAAATCTAGGAAGCTTCTTACCTTGGTAATATTCTTGGGGGCCTTACAATCTTGCATTGTAATAACCTTGGCGGGGTCAACAGCCAAACCTTCCTTCAAGCCCACATGCCCTAAGAAACAAACTTCCTCTCTCCAAAAATGACACTTTGAAAACATAGCTCTTAAATGATAACTATGAAATATGTGAAGAACTTCTTCCAAATGAATAGCATGCTCCTCCATATTCTTGGAAAATACCAAGATATCATCAACAAATACCACCACAAAATTATTTAGGACACCCCTTAAGATGCGGCTCATCAAATCAACGAAATAGGCCGGGACATTAGGTAGAATAAAAGGCATAACCAACCACTTGAAGAATCCATCTGGTTTCCTAAAGGCAGACTTATTTATGCTATCATCAGCGACTCTAAGATAATGGAATCCCATGGCTAAATCAAGCTGAGAGAAAATCGAAGTACCTGCCAACTGTTCAAAAAGATCATTAATCCTAGGAAGTGGATATCAGTTCTTCTTGGTGAGCTTATTTAATTTCCTATAGTACATGCAAAGTCGAAGAGAACAATCCGTCTTAGTGGCGAAGATGACTGGCGCTCTCCACTCCAATATGCTTCTTCTTATGAATCCCTTCTTCAAAAGCTCATGAATCTATTTGCTCAATTCTTTCCTCTCCCTAGGTGGCATGTGCCTCATAAGTAGTGCTACTAGCTGAGCATTCTCAGCCAAATAAGTCCTGAAGTCAATCTCTCTCTTAGGGGGTAATCTCTTAACCTCCTCAAAGACGTATGCAAAATCTCTCACGACAGGAACCAAATGCAATTATGATGGCGATGAATCGAGGGAATAGAGAAAACTTAACATGACGGACCCTTATGGGTCGAAAGATACCTCTGAAGTCCTACCACCGCAAGTCTCAAGTCTAATGACTCTCCTCCTGCAGTCTAAGATACCTCCGTATGTGGCCAGTCCATCCTTAAGATCATCGTATACCCCAAGAATCCCAATACATAGGCGTCGCAGTCAAACTCTGCACCTAGGATAAAGATTTTCAAACCCTTACAAACCATAGATAAATGTGCTGATCCTCCTTTGGGGTTTGAAACAATAATGGGGTCTATTACTAATGATATTTCTAAGTGCAAACAATCTAACAGAGAGATAGAGATAAAAGAGTGTGATGCTCCATAATCAAACAAAGTCCAAATGGAAAAATCATATATAGAAATCAAACCTTCAACTATGACTTTCCTACCTCTATCTAGAATTCTACTGGGAGCTGTTGTGTCTAATGCCTGAATTTGTGTAGCTGGTGCACTCGCTCCCTGGGGAGAACTCCTACTCATATGAATGGGATGCCCGCAAATATAGCACTTACCCTTCATCTTCTCCTTCCAGCAATCCTTGACCATATGTCCAGCCTTCCCATAACCATGGCACTTTATTCCTTTGTTAGTCTGCTTCTGAGGACCATCACCTTTCTTCTTCTTCTTATTCTTTTCCCACCACATCTTCTTTGGACCTATAGACTTAACCTCCACCTTAGACTCTCCTTCCTTAACTGTATCTGATATAAGCGCCATCTCGACCAAAGACTCATAAGCAACTCCCATCGGTACATGAGTCAGCAGTAATCCCTGAAGTAGCTGATTCATTCCCTTCGTAAACTTCATAGCTTTCTTATGTCACGTGTTCAAAAAATCCATATCAAATTGCAATAGTTCATTGAATTGATTGACGTATTCCTTAATTGAAAAACTACCCTGGTTCAAATTGATAAACTTCTCCAACTGAACACTCTCTTTTCCCTGAGATAGAAACTTCCTATCAAATCGCTCCCTGAATCCATCCCAAGTACTATTCCTTCCCTCCAACTCGATCACCTCCCACCAATAAGATGCCTCTTTCTTCAGCTGCCAAGCGGCCAGCTGAACTCGCTGTTGTCCATCAAATCCCAAAAGACTAAAAATTCTCTTCGTGTCCCTAAGCCATGCTCTCGCCTCATAAAAGTCTCATTGTCGGAAAAGTCTTCCCGTCTAAACTCGCAAAATCTTTACAAAGCTTAGAGAAATTGACGGCGGTAGGTGGGTTGATGGGATTCCCACCCCTGGTGCAAGATTGAGCGCAGGCCCATGCACTTCTGGAGTCATGGCTTGTAAGTACCTACGAAACCAGGCTGGGATCGGAATGCCCTCGGGGAGGTTTGGGGAATCAGCCATTCTACGAAAAGAATAAGGTAGTTTAGGAAAGAGTGTCAAAGGGAAATTAAACTGGACTTATGAGGGGATTTTTATAAAAACTCTTTTATACTTAAAAATCATTTCTAAAAATTCTTTTCTGAAAAATACCTTTAAAACAAGTTATTTTGAAGAAAAACTTTACTTTTAAAAAAGTTTGAAATCCTGTAACCTTAGACTCTAATACTAAGTGAAACACCCCACACCCGAAAGGACACACCAAAAGATGTGGTGCATTGTAGGTATAACTAAATCTAGTAGAGACTAAGATTCACAAGAAAAAAATCAAATAATATTAACACAGCGGAAACAATAATAACATTTTGTTCAAAACCAAACTTTATAAAAAGTCATACCAAATACTTCAAATATCAAACTACCCATATATGTCTTTAATCAAAGACCATAGTCTCTATAAAATTAGAGTACAATTATCCCTCATTATAGTACCTGTACAACATAAAAACTGGAATAAAAGAGGTACATATAAGAAATCTCTTCCAAAAGGACTCCAACCTGCAGCAATCTACTAACTTCTCCCTTGATTGCCTAAGGGGGAAAAGGAGAAAATAGAGGAGTGAGTCAGACTAAAATTCTAGTGAATGATAGTAATTACTAGAGTCCTTAAGCAAAATAAAGTAATAGACTCTACAACAGTTCTAGCATAAATAAGAGTAATAAAGGAAATAAGAAAGAGATAAATCGGAAATAAGTACGATTAAATTTTGTTCGGTTTATAAGATAGTTTAAATTTGATTGTTTGCACGTGTTCTTTATCTTTTTTGATTAGGCTGAATTCCTAATCCTGCAATTAGGATATAACCCTAATTCTGCACTTTTTGATCGGCCTGCTACTTTATAGTACCTTTCTATGGACCAACCGCTATGTAACTCTCTACACAAAATGTTAATATGGCCAAGACGACATATATAGCTTCCTACACAGAAGGCAATGGTGTCTACTAAAGACACCCATACTAAGCACTTGGAACTCATATCTATTACTGAGCACACGCAAATGGTAGTCGCACGCATAACTGCCACATGCTCATGCTACCTTTTGCTCTGCCTATTGGATCTTCTTATTACCTCCAACGTCCTGCATAGCATGCCCCTCATTTCACTTCAGTCTAATGTGAGATCATCGTGTGTCCATAGAAACTATAGGGGAAATGCTGTTGGTATTGGCCCTTCATCCAAATAATATCTAGTTGCGTCCCATATCCAAATCCCCTGTGATTTAGACTTCTATTTGACCAATTACTACCATTCTTAGCATAAGCGTGCCCTCGTCTCGCTTCAGGCTAATGTGATACCACCGTTTTGTCTAATGGGGAGTGCTATTGAGTATAGGTCCTACTTTCTTCTTTACTTATTAACTTAGATAGATTATTTTTAATAAGCCTTTATTATCATTTTTACTTTCTATGCTTATTAATTTATTCCAAGTCTTAATATAAGCCTCATTCCGTTCTTTTTCTTATTATAACCTACGTTATAATCATGCTTATTACTTACCCCAAGGTCAAAGTGTGAAAATAAGCTTCTTTCATCTTTTACTCTTTTTAGTTACAATTCTAGGTGATAAGTGGGCCAATCTTTTTAATTTAGTCCAATTAAAGTCATATTTAGGCGGTCCAATTCCATTTATATTACAGTTTATGAAATTTACATCTTATGTTCCATTATTTCAGTTTTCTTACAATTTAATCCGTATTTGTGTTAATCCTACTCTAATCCATACACGAAGAAAAAAGAGGAATAAAAAAACTGAAAACAGAAGAAATTCCAAAGCGTAGAAAAAAGATGCAACTAACGTAAAAATAACAGTAAATAAACTAAAATACTGTAAATAAATGGAAAAGCTATAATTAACAGAAATAAACTAAACTTACCGACAAGAATAGCTGAAAGGAAATAGACTGTAAATAATTCTAAAAAAACTGTAAATAAATTACTAAAAAGGCTACTCAAAGAATCATAGTAAAACTATAAATATTGGAAACCATATTATTTTAAATTACTTAAAGAAATCTTAAAATAATTACAATCACTCACCTATGGTTCTAAGCTTTCTCTTTGGTCTTCTTAGATCCACTTGGAGTTGTAAAATAATTTAATTTATAACGATTTTCTTCTTTGGAAAAATTATTCCGTTTAGGGTCCTTCCTTGAAAGGTGAACCCAATTGGAGAAAATCTAAAATGAGAAAAAGTGTTAGGTCTAGGGGTCTATTTATAGGTGTAGAAGTGGATCTTGGACCTATGGATTTAGAGATTAAATAGGATACAACCACGTCATAGCCTAAATAGGGGCCATCAGATGTAGAAACGAAGGGACCAGATCGAAATAAAGGATGCAAATGACGTGTTCGATGGCTGCCAATTCGTTCGAATGAATTAACATTCGTTCGCCTACCAAAATGCAAGGTGGATCGACCGAGCAGTCGACCTCCCGTTACCCAGGTCGATCGGCCTGTCGACCAGACCATATATATATATATTTCTGCTTATTTTATTTATTTTATAACTTGGCCATATTAGCTCGGTTTCTGACGTTCTATATATGAAAATTGACCAGAAAATTACCACAGACACAATGGTGCAACTGCCGTGGCTAAATTCTGAAAATTTCATAAAGTTATTTTATTATTTAATTAATTAACAAATTAATAATCATGGGTTAAATTTCAGGACGTTACACCTTGTTAATTAGAGTTCGGGATAAAAGTTGAGGTAAGTCCTAACTCTATTTAAGAAGTTTCTCAGAAATCAATCTCAGTCGATTGATTTTCGGTAGCATTCGGATTTGGGTTTTCATTTCGATGGCGAGATGCCTTCAAAATCATGAGTTGTTACTTATACAAATTCTATAGTTTGTTAATCCTGACGAATGTAGTCGAAAAATTATAAAATTTATAAAGCAATTTTGTTTTGGTCTTCTTTCATCTTGAGTTGAGAGTGAGAAATTTTAATCTCGAGTTTGTTTATCTTTCTTTTGATTGGTGAAATAAATTGAGTTCAATACAGTTCTTCCTTTAAAATTGCGAGGATGCAATTTTTATAAAGGGGGAGTCTGTAACAACCCTGGTATGGTGATTAACTATGAAATTAAATTATAACGATGGTTATAATTTAATATTGAGAATAAAATATATTGGAGAAGATAAATTTTGTTAAATTTTTTTATCTCAAATAAACAATGTGTTTGAGGTTAAATATTTGGATTTAAAGTTTGATTGTTAGAGATATAGTTAAATAAATTGAAAATATTGGAATTTTGTTAATTTTGTGCTAACAAATTAAATATTTGTAGTATTTCTCCATTAAATTGTTGAAATAGATATAGATAGTTGAAAATAAAGTTTTAAAACTTTATTTTGATAATTTGGGTAGAAAATAATCATTTTATAATTTTATTTGGGTAAATATAACAATATTGGAAATTATTGCCGATATTACTCATTTATTGAATTTAAAAGGAGAAATATGAAATAATTTTATATTTTATTATTATAAAAGATGAAATATGGTTTAGAAAAAATATTTGGATGATTTAAAAGAGTTAAAATAATTTATTGCAATTTGTTTTGCAAGAAAATAATTTGTATACAAATTGTTGTATTAAAAATAGTGTTTTTGTAATAAAATAGTGTAAATTGTGTAATTTGACACAAATTGGGTTTTGTTCAAAAAATAACATTTTATTGTTAAAATAAATTTATCTTTTTTTTATTTGCAAACAAATAGATGTATACATTTTATTTGGACTTAGAATGAAAAAAAGTGTGTATATGTTGATTATATAGGTTAGAATTGTGCATAACTCAATTTTCTCTACGTATTATAAGATTTGGGCTTTATGGGTTTGGTATTTGGATCCATCTAATAATTCTGGATACTTCTAGTAAGTGAGAAACTAATAGTATGTTAGTTTTCTCATGTTCCTTCTCAAAACAATATACAAATAATAGAAATTAAGCAAATCAATGACCTCCTTCAACTAAATCTCCATTTCCACTCAAAATTTGCTGCAAATAAAAGAAGAGAATCACTAAAACAAGATTTTACAAGGTAAAAAAACCCAATACTCAAAGATTACATCAAAAAATCGTAGAGATTGTGATAAAATTGTCTGTAACCATTTCTTTTGCTGTGCATGCTTCTTTTTCGACAAAAACAGGTTACTAAAGCACTATTTCTTCGCCAAAGAACGCTTTTTTCTACCAAAATCTTGCTAATTTGCTAAGGTGAGTTCCAAACTCATAAGAGGTAACTAAATCCTGTGCTGTAAAGAAAATTGCTCAGAAAAACTTACTGCATACGTATATTTCCCCGTTTCTTGTTTCTATAAGTTTCTCGTTTCTGGTTGCGACTTTGAGCAGCTATAACTTCTTGATTTTATCTAAAATTGACACTGAATCTTTTCACAATCATAGTTTTGTTTTTTTACTTCCTCCATTCCAATGTTTTTTGCAAAATAACCCTGTTTGCTATGTCAATGTGCTGCTCAAAGTTGGATACGAGCAAGAAAACCTCGAACTGCAGCTTTCCGTGACCTGGGTCAACAGGGGGGTCGACCCAGTACCCCACCAGGTTGATAGGCCGGTTGGGCTGACCTCTAGGGCATTTGACATGGGGATCAATAGGCCCAAGAAAGGGGTCGACCCTCCTGTCGACCCATTTACGTGAGTGTTGGCCTTGTTTTCTCTAGTTTTCTACAGCACTTACCTTCTTTTACTATGGTTTTGGTGCTTGTTCTTATGCATTTTGAGATGAATTTCTAGCACTCTAAGAGATGAACTTCTAATGCTCTAATCTACATATGGATAAGAAAAAATTATGTTCAATTCGAATCTCGGATTGTCGAGTTTTCGAGATGTTTTCAAATATTGATTTTCTGCGATTTCTATTGTTTCAAGCAAAAGTTTTTCTAGAATAATTTTTGAAATAATTTTATAATTCAAATGACCTTGAAATAATTATTTTCCAATATTCATAAATTATTTTTAACATATTTCTTTCCTATAATAAGGAGAATTTTCAATAAGACGTTTTCAAATTGATTTCGAAATTTTTTTTGAAATCCTATTTTCTCAAATAAGTTGCTTTATAAATAATATACACTATTTTACACTTTTCGAAAGTATGAGGAAGAGAATTAAATGATTTAGTAATACACGTGGTATGGGACACACGAGTTTACTTTTTTGGTCAATTCTGGACTTGTACGTTCGAAGCAATTCTAGGCTATTGATTTGAGATGATTTCTAGGATTTGCCTTTTTATGGCGCATTTAAGATTCATAATTCCTATTTTTGGGAATTTTCTGAGATGGGCAATATTTGGTGAGATTTTTGGTTCGAGATCTCCTAGAGTTGGGGTTATAGTCTATGAGAACCCGATATATTCTTTACCTGCCGTTGAGATGAGCGAGTTATAGTTTTCTAAGTTTTGAGATTTGTGATAGTTTTATTGTCTAATGTGGCATTGACTAGCAGTTAGGAAACCATTAAATGGGAATGTGTGGTATAGGATGCACTGTTACCACTCTTAGGGTTCCACTCTGGGAATTTATGACACATTCTGGGTTACCAGGACTATAGACCTTCGGGTCATCTGAGTTTTACGATTTCGGTCATTTAGGATTTATGAATTTGGTCTCTGGGATTTATGGCTTTGGGTGTCTTTGATAGGTACCTAAAATATACATATAGTACTGGTCTAAGTTTGGCATGTGCAGCGTTGCTATGGCATGCAATCGGGGATCTAGCCAATCCGGGTTTTTCCGAGTTTTATGAGTTTTATGATGATTTCACCATTTGAGATATCTTTATTACATCGATAACCTAGAGCTATATGAGATGTTATACATAAATGGTGATTTCGTTTTATGAGGTTTTGAACTCTTATTGAGTTCCTTAAGTTATGAATTTTCATGATTCCTTAATCTTGAGGATATATTTTGGGTTATGCCATTTTGGCTAGTTTGAGTTTTGAGTTATATATATATGCCGATGAAATGAGGCATAATTGAGTTGGAGATTTTTGACGTTTCCTCTTATGGCCATCATGTTGCTTAATTACATTTATGTTGAACAAACTTGAGTAGGAATTACTTATGGTATGTTAAACCTATTCATGAGTTATTATTGAGTCATTATACCATTGCCACCCTTGGAACTATGAATAGAACTTCATTTTTATCATTCCTTTCTATTTAAAGGAATGTTTCCCTTATGTATGTATATCCATTTGTCTCTTCCTAATCATCATATTCTAGTTAGCCTGACTCGTGTATTTATTACTCGGGTCAGACCGAGTTGAGAGGTTAGATCTTTTGGACTTTTGGCTTTGTATTATCTTTTGGATTTGACCGTCAACCCTTTTGGATTGAAGCATAGTTTTTATGTTGTATTTTTGCAGCAGACCTTGATATGCATATTCTTTTGTGGAGATGTATGTATATATATTGTGGTCGTTATACCACTTGTGATATGTGGTATTACATTTGTATATGTGTGTATGTATATTACCTGTGTTGTTGTTCTATGATTTGTGACTGTTATTGTTATTATATTTTGTTCTTGAATTGATCCTGTAGCCACCATAATAATGTATTAGATAGTAATTAAGTACGTCGAACTGCTTGAGATGATATAAAAAAAGAGTACCAAATCGACATACTTAGCTCTTATCTAATATAAGACTATAATGATCACCCTTAACCAGCCTTATTCTCTATATTAGCAGACATAATTACCCAGTAATTCTCTTTGTTAATACGGGTCTCGGGTGGGACGTCACAACATAAGAATTAAAGTGTCTCAGAATCAGTGGGAGCGATACAGAGTTTGTGGTTTTTTTGATGTGATCCAAGAATAGATGCGAAAGTGTCGTTTGACATATATCAAAATTGAATAAGTGTTTTGATAGAAATATCAAATAGTTTGATTGTTAGTCAAAATGCAGAGAAAGCATATGTTCATAAGAAAGAAAGTTAAAAGGTACATAGATATTTCTAAACCATAAGTAAATAACACAGTGCCGATTGTTAATGATGTACTTGTGTTAAAATCATCTTTAATTGTTTTAATACTTGATGTTGGACTTGCAAATGATGTCTTTCATAGATAATGTAAAGGAGATTGGGAATGTCCCAAACAATATGCAAAAACATCATATTAAAGTTTTTAATAAGGAACATGTGAAATGGATACCTTATGCACTAGCAATAGAAGTTAGCATACATGTTATGTTGTTTATGATATCATGATTTATTTATGTATTTGATACATAAAGTAAATATCAAATCTTAATTTTCACTAAATGGTTGTTTGAGGTGTTCTTTATGAAACACTAGAGAATTGTTTACATAAACAACGAACTCCTCATAAAGGAGAGCTCAGGCTCAAATTCCATAAATGATATTGAGCATAATGTGACAATAGTAAGTTCAAGTAAAGATGATTTAAATTGGAAATGTTCTAATTGAAATGTTGTAGCTTATTTAATGAGAAGTTTACGTACGTTGCCTTGAATAGTGCCATAATAAAAGTGAAGTATACATACAAGTGCAACAATTTACAACCTAGCTAGGGGTGATTTCAAGTATTAAGAATACTAATCATTATTATATGATAATAATGTAATAATAAGAGCTCACTAGAAGTTGAGAAACATACTTCTAATAGTTCTACATGATAAAAGTAGTTTATCAGTGTTGGATAGAGTTGGTAATTAAACCAAAATAGCAGATCCATTCACGAAAGGTCCAACTCAATCAATTCTCATCAAACTAATTGAATGGATGGGATAGAGATTTCCCAAGTGTATGTAGGGGATTGATAGAGTTAGGGATATGCCGTAGGGGTAATTATATAATTTGTTTCATATATCTTACTTGATAACCAATCTTATTCAAAATGAAAGGTATTTCTTTCTATTATATACTCGATATAACGGGTTAGATTAATTAATTAGCTTAATTAAAAGTATATTTAATAGAAAATCCATAAATGGTATTTTTGTTTAATAGTCACAATGTGTTGTAACCATGAGTAACTTATCACAATGGAATTAAAACATACCATTTTAAATAGTCGTAATCAAGATGTATCAAGATTGGACATCGATACATCCATTGAGACTAGAGTGTGTAACACTCTCCATATATTAGGGCAATGTATTACTCATGACTACTAGGGGCACCAAAGGATTACGTACCAATAATTACTGGATAACGATGGAATGACTCACTTAATAGTTTTTCGTTGGTTAGTATAACTAAGGTCAAACAGAAAATATCGTTGTGACAAAATTATACAGTTCTCTTATTTGAGATCACTATTGACCTTCAACGTGGAAACTCCACTTTGATTATAGTTAAGTTGTGGCATGGCATCTATTAAATGATTATATTTGGATCAGACGGAAGCGTTGGAAGTGAAACACTACTCAAGAAAGGATTTATCTCCTCAGTTATATGAGGTTTGTGTTGTGGTCAACTGATGTCAACTAAGAGTCAAAGTCTCTGGCCAAAGCAATTCAGTTACTAATAATTGTAAATTTGAACCAAGGACTTTGTGTTTGTACTGTAAATTTGAATATGTACGATATTGGGATTTTGACCATTACCAAATTTCATAAGTCCAAAGTGATATAGTTTTGATGAAGAGAGTTGGTGTAAATGATTTTCACTAACCGGTAACGCTTAAATAAGAAAAATTAAATTTTACTAAAAGTTGCGTAAGTGATAAATTTAGCCAAAATGTCACACCACTAGCCGAGGTGACATGTGAACATTAATAGTCGAATTGTTCAATATAAATTGTTGATTGAATTACACATTTGAGTTCCACAACCGTAATAATGAATACTCTAAATAAACCACATAGTTTAATTAAGTTATAACCGTTGTAAATTAATTAAATTAATTAATATTCCTGAAATATTGATTATTAAATTTTGTTATATTTGTTTATATGCCATTAGCATCTAATAAAGTGCGTCAGTAAAAGTTATAAATGCACGTATCGATATAAGATATCGATAGATTGTTTAAATTGGATTTAAATGAAATAAATGCTAAGTGGGTTTGGGATCCATAGAGGGCCATAATTCGTCCATGTTTGGCCGACCACATAAGAAAGAGAGGAAAATCTCTCAAATAATTAATAAAGGGAAAAGAACAATATAAAGAAGGAAAAAAGTCTCTCTTAGCTTTGGCATTGATTGCCCTCTTTATTTCATACTTTTCATAAACTTTTGCTATTCATTTTTTTCCTTTTTGTAACTTTTCTGGCTCTCTCCTTCCTCTTTGATGGTTGAAAATTTGAGAGCTTCCATGGGTTCATAAATTCCAAAATCAAATACAAATCAAATATATTCATTAAAAGTGTTTTATCCTTCCTGATCCTTGAAAAATCTAGAGGCTGATTTATTGGCAACAATCAAAGGTAATTTTCTTATTTAAATTCACCTATGTATTTATATCATTTGACATAATTGTGTTTGAACTAGGCCATCCCGCATCAGAAGTTATGGGTGAATTTCAAAAATATTTCCCTTATTAGACCTTTATTGGGCTTATGAAATTTAATTTATTTAGAAAATTTCCTAAATTTTATTTAAATAAAATCTTTTATTTTGTTTAAATTTATAAGTTGATAGTTATATACGTGTGTGTGTGTCATATACACATATATGTGTGTGCGTGCATGGTGTAACATATCAATTCGTGCAATATATAACATGCCAGGTATAGATGTTAGGATTTATATTGCAACGGACATATTAGCTCATCCAATGTGCAATTATAAGTTGTCCAAATATATGTACGTATATAAGCTATTATTTTATATAACCACTATAATTTGTGTATATATATAGGTTAAGTTAGTTTAAATAATTATACATATATAATATATTTAAAATATATAATTAAATATTTAATATATATTATCTTATAAATAAAATATTAATATTATATATACATATATTAATACAATATATTAAGTTAAATATATAAGTTATTTTGAATATTAAATATACATTTGTATTTCATAAACCGTGAATAATATTTAACAAACATATATTTATAATATGTATATTAACAACATTCATTGTCAAAAAATAATAAATAAGAATGTTATTAAGATAATTTTTATATATGTTTCATTTCTTGGTCATGCACATAGCACAAAAAAATTATTTTTAATTTTTAATTCGAAAATGCATTTTTAACTAAATATTCATTCAAAATTAGTAAAATATTAATAAAATTAATTTTGAAAATTTTCTTTCAGATATTAAAATTTTAGAAAATCCTAACCGATATTTTAAGGCTTGAAGAATTTTCCATATTTTTTTGGCATAAATTTATTTTTTTACGACCGTTTTAAGTAATTAAAAATTAAAAGTAGAAAAAATATTTTTTATTTTTCAATTCTTTGGTCGAAAACATATCTAGTTTTAATATAATTTTATGAAATTTAAAAATAATTTTTCATTACATTTTCAGATTAATATAATTTATCAATCAAGTAAATTGATTTAAACAATAAAAAATATATAAATAATTTTTTTGTTCGTCGAAAAATTAATATCGCTGTAATACATTATAAGTACACTTATATGACTGATTTAAAAATGATATAATATTGCAACTAATTATAAGATATATATATAATTAAATAATATAGATATTAATTTAATACAATATAATATTTATATTATTTTATATGGCTGCACTGATCTAACATATATGATTAAAAGAATTTACTAAGAATAAATATATATATATATGCATATAACCAGACTAATTTGTGACAACATTGCTCGCATATCAGAATTGTTAGCTAACTAACAATATAATGTATGTATACATATATGATTAAACATTATACTAGTGATTATTAACTATAAAATCATACATTGATCCCAAAGCCTTGAAGTACACCTTGAAAAGATAAACTCCCCTTTTTAAAACATTTTTTGATTTAGTAGATTGCTAGTCCGTGAACCATTGATCTTTATCTATCGAATAACATTTGAATCTGACTTGATTTGAATTTGTATTGATGGAGAGTGTAACAACTCAGAATTTTAGTCATTCAATTTTAAATGTTTAATTAATTTTAAAATATTTGAATATTTGGATTTTGAATAACTTATAATTCAAATATAGTGACCGTTTAAATATTTGAATTATGGATAAAATATTAATTAAATGGATTTAATAATTTTATTTAACTCCTTTTAATTAATAAATAATATTGATGAATTCAATTTGTAAATTTATTTACAAATATAAATACATCAGATAAATAATAATAATTGGATCGAAAATATAAAACAATATTTAAAAATGTGAAATTATCATTCTAGGGCACTATCTTGGATTTTAGCGAAACCGTTGCTATTAGATTTAGAACAATATTATTGTGCGCTGTCGAATTTTGTAACATTCAGAAGTACTGTTTGGTCATACGAGTTTGAAACGCATTGTGATTAATTTTAAAAAATAACTTGATTTAAAAAGCTTTCTTCCGTATACTTTGGAATTAGGTTTCGAAAATAGTTCTATTAAGTTTGGAATAAGGGTATTTAGTATACAACTCCGTCGACATGTCTTGATTGGAGTTTGGAATTTTTGGGTGCACAAAGCTTAATATTTTTGATTAAGGTAATGTGTACCCTTCACTATTCAAGCCCATACCCCATCATTCAAGTCCAACCTTCCTTACATAGCCTATACTCTCTCTCGTCTACCCCTTTTACCTATTTATTCTTACCCGTACATGAGAAAGAGAGCTTTCAAAACTTATAAAATCAAAATCAAATTAATGGGTTAACTAAAAATCATAAAAATCATTGCTATGGGATTGTATCGCCGAGAGCTAGTATTCCTTGGCCATTTTATTATTCGGGGCAGTGTTTGTGGAGCATCGACAGTATTGGTCTTAGGCTATGCGAACTAGGGTTTGAGATTTCAGTTGTATTAGTCGTCAATTTGAGTTTTGAATGTTGGATTTGAGTTCGTTTTGTCGACTACCATCTTATCGCCAAAGTTGGAGGAGATCGGTATGGAGTTTGGTCATGTGGCCTGATGGGGTCGACTAGAGAAGGCTGAAGTCAGGTTGTGTAAGAGGAGGCCGCGATGTGATTGGTTGGGTAGTTCGGGAAGAGCTGGCATAGAGAGGAGCAACGGTCTCATTGGTTCGATGTTTCACCAAGGAATGAGAGAGATAGGAGGAGAGAGTAGAGATGAAGCAATGGGTTTAGGATTCTGCAGTGTATGTATAGTGAGGGAGAAGAAGATTTGGGAGGGAAGGAAATCAGAGAGGGTAATTAAGATTGAATTTGTAATTAGTGTAAATTTATTGAATTATCTAATTAGAAAACTTATGAATTGATATCTTTTATGTACGAGGTCATATTCGAATGTCGTTCATTGCTCACACTCATACAGACATTATCTTCGCAGTGGATTTGGATTGGTCAGATTTGGAGGTTGTGGATTTTTAGGCTAGAAATCAAATGTCCGTTCGATTTTAGTTCAAACTGGAACACTTCGGCAAAAACTAAAATCAATGTGAGTTTAACTCATATTTAATTTTATATATCATATCTATGATGTTATAAACTACTATTGGTTTTTTGGATATTAGTTACACTGTTTGATTGATTGTTTGGTTGAGTTTCTGTTTGGAAAATGGAAGTCATATTAACTTGATTTTTATGAACCCATATGATTATATATAATGTCCTTAACCATTGTTTTGCAAGGAGAATTTGTATAGAGACACCAAGGGGTTTCTCGCTAATAATTATTTATTTACATCCTTATGCTGCTATATTGGTATTTAATTGAAATAAATCTTGACATTCCACTTAAAATTGGTTAACTGTTGTTATAGCGACTTTTGCTATACCGTCATTTATTGATTTTCATCCCCAAAACCTCGTCGTGTGTATTTTGAACTTGAGCTTGTGTTTTCATTAAATAGAGTTAAAATTCATTAATCATATTAATTAATGGTATTTTAACTTAATAAACTATTTTAATTAATGGTTATTTAAATTGATTAATCGTTTTAACTAATGATGTTTAAAGTTAATTAATCATGTTAACTAATGATTTTATAATTAATTAATTACTTCAATTAGTGATGCTTTGAAATTTATTAATCTATTTGATTAACGAGATTTTAATTTAACTAATGATTTTAAACTTTAATTAATCATTTTAATCAATGATTGTTTAAAATTTAATTAATTGTTTTAACTAATGATATTTGGAATTTACCTAATCATTTTAATTAATGATGTTTAATAGTTAATTAATCATTTTTAACTAATGATGTTTTGTATTTAATTTATCATTTAACTCATGATATTTGGATTTAATTAATCCAATTAGTTAATGATTATTTGAACTTAATTAATTGTTTTAATTAATAACATTTAAAATTTATTAATCATTTTAATTGATGATGCTTGAGATTAATTATTCATTTTAATTAATGACTATTTGAATTTAATAATTTTTTAAATTAATTATTTTTAAAGTAAATTGATTTAATAAAAGCAATTAAATTAAATTAACTAATTTAGATTTTGATGGTAATTTTTAATGTTATAAAAGTGTTTGGAAATAATTAACTATTTTATTAAAGATAACGGATTTGTTTATTTGAAAGAGATTATAAATGCTATTAATTATCTTTTAGGATTATTAATATTGTTTTAAATTTATAAAGGTATTTAAATTGTTTTATTTACTTTTGGGATAATAAATATTGCTTTAAATTTACTAATAAGGGTTTTAAATGAGAAAATTATTTAAAAAGAAATCATTTATAAATAAAGCTAAGTGTAAGTTATTTTGGATTCATAGTAAACAATGTATTAATGACCTTTGTTCGACCATTGTTTTAATACACTTAGTATTATAGATTTGTCTTTTAAAAGTTCAATTTAAAAAATATTTTTAAAGTGTTTTTATTAATATTGAAATGTGAAAATCAAGCACAAGTAAGAATCAAATATTTTTAGGCGTTTGATTCATTTCATTTGTGGTAAGTGTAAGCTATATAATTCTCATGCACAAATCACGTAGTTATTCCCGATATTTGATTTCTCCACTATCGATTTCGATTCTGCTATCTTCTTTATTTTTTCGTCATTCTAAGACGATGTTTTGCTCCATTGAGCTTTGTTATCCTTTATCGAAAATGATTAAAACCAAAGCACGGATAAGGGGGTGCATTATTCAGGTCATTGTTGCACTTTGTCATTCTAAGGCGATTTATCACTCGGTTGAGCATTGGTATCCAGCACCCGAAAAACTAAAACCAAAGCACAAGAGGGAGCCAAGCCATGTGTGTCACACCCATCAGGGTATGTTCACATTTATCTAGAGAGGTATTAGCATTCATGCACTGATGTGTATTTGGATGCTCATGTGAAGCGAGGTCTAGTTTGGAAGTCCCTAAGAGTGACGCGTGTGCTCTCAAATATATTTTTTCTAGAGGTATAATTTCGTTGAAGGGGGGCACCCTCCTAGTTATGTTAAGTAAATTCATTCTCCTTGTTTGCTTCGAATCTTGGAGTTGAACTTTTCTTAATTGCATCGAAAATTTGATTGTGCTTTTCTCTGTAGTTAATTATTGGTTTTGTCGATTATATCAAGCTTGGACGGTTATCTTCTTATATCCATTCGGTCATGTTTAGACTTTGCTTGTATTATTTTCATTCTTCCTAATCTAGTTTTTAATTCTATTTATTCCAACTCTTATTTGGATTTGTTTATCTCTACTTTTTCCTATATGGGTTTTACTCTTGTGTGGTAAAAACCTATTCCGCGTTAGCGGCTTTGTCTCACAATTTTTTTATATGTTCCCCAATATTTGAGTTCTCTCATATTGGTATTTCCAGACTGAACCAGATTTTACTTTATTATAATGCTCAGGTCAGGCCGAGTATTTTCCCAGGTTGTCTTTGGTGTTATGGAGATCTTGGAGAGGAGTTGGAGGTTCATCTATCGTAGTTTTTTATTTTTTGGTGTATGATATAGTATCCCTATCAGCAATTGTAAGGTTAGAATTTTATAACTGTCCAATTGATAAGGTTTGTTTTTAACTTTGATATACTCTGTATTTTTGGAGTGATAATTTTTACTGTCCTTGTTATATTATATGTTGTCGATTCTGCTGTGAGATTCTAATTTTCTCTATTCTCTGTTCTTTTCTTTTTATTTACCGTAACTATCTTCCGTTTTGTCAATTGAATGTTCGACATTTGAACATAGTGGTAGTATTCAGTGTCGAATTTTGGTAGTAAAAAAGGCAGGTTGTTTCAGAGAGGCTAGGGTATGAATTTGACTAGCAAAGAAGGAAATATGAGGCGACCAAAAAGATCTTAACTGACTAGGGTTACAGTTGCTTATATAATGGATAAAAAGGAGAGAAAAATGGATCTAATCTCATACTCTTTCTCCTTAAATCCGAGCCATCCAAAATAAAGCCCCCCTGCACCATAATTGAGCCATCTACTCTATCTATTTCAGCCGAAATTCTTAACCCTATAATGGGCTTTAAACTCATTTATGCCCATAATAAAATATTATGCAATTAAATCAAATTTGATTGCCTATCGATATCATATATCAATTGATATATTTATAACTATTATAAATATATCTTGTAGTATTTATTTCTCAATTCATAATCAAATTTTATGATTAATATTGCGTAAATTTTAACTAATTTATAATAATTATAAACTTATTGAATCGTTTGGTCAAAATTTCGTTTCTATTATATGACTTTTCAGGTGTAAATTTGGTCAGTGATTAATATTGAATATTCGAATATTAACGTTCACAGGTCACATAGCAGGTGGTGTGACATTTCAGCTAAATTTATCGCTTACTTGATTTCAGTAAAATCCAATTTCACTTTGTTAAGCGTTACCCGATTCTCAATTCTCTTCGTCAAAACTATATCACTTTAACCTTCTAGAATTTGGTAATGGTCAAAATTCCAATATCGTTCATATTCAATTCTATAATTTAAAAAACAAAATCATTGGTTCAATAATAACAATTATTTTTAACCAAAATGCTCTGGCCAGAACTTTGACTTGACTTGAGTTGATCGTGATACTAACCACATATAACCGAGGAGATAAATGCTCTCTTGAATTGTGCTTTACTTCCAATACTTCCACTCGACCTAATTATAGTCACTCGATGGATGCTATGTCATGATTTGACTATAATCAAAGTGGAACTTTCATGTTGAAGATCACAGTATTCTTAAGTCGAGGGAATTGCGTACATTAGTCACATCGATATTTTCTATTTGACCTTAGTTATATTAACCAATAGAAAACTATCGAGTTGAGTCATTACATAGTTATCCAATAACTGTCATTACATAACCCTTTGATGCATCCAGCAGCCATGAGTAATAGATTGCCCAACATTTGGAGAACGTTACGTACTCTAGTCTCAATGGATGTATTGATAACCGATCTCGATACATCTTGACTAGGAATACTTAAAATGGTATTTTATTTTCATTGTGATAAATTGCTTACAATTACAACACTTTGTAACTACTGTCACAAAAAATACCATTTATGGATTTTATATGAAATACACCTCTAACTAAATTAATTAACTAATATAACACATTATATTAAGTATATAATGGAAAGAAAAGATCTTTTGTTTTGAAGAAGATTGGCTATCGAGTTAGATATATGCAACAAATTACATAATTGCCCTTAGGTCCTAACTCTATCAATCTCCCACTTGCACTTGGGGTCAATTTTGGAATCTTATTCCAACTTCTCCATTCAGTTTCTCAAAACCAATCGGGTCGGTCCCTTAATGAACGCATATGGTATTACATTTCAAGTATCTACTCAATCGATTAATTCTCTCTGGCTTTGATAAACTACATTTATCATGTGAAACAATTCAGAGCATGTCTCTCGACTTCCAGTGAGCTTTAAGTTCTGTTATGAATTATATCATGACATGGTTATTATATAACAATGTTATGAGTTCTCAACATTTGGAATCACCCTTTGCTTAGTTATAAATTTGTGCATTTATTATTATACACACACACACATACATACACATATACACACACACATTAATTTTATTATGGTGCTATTCAAGGCTATGTACTTAGCCTTTTTTCATTAAATCAGCCATAGCCTTTTATGTGGAACATTTTCAACTTAAAGATTCTTAACTGAATTTATTATTGACATATTACACTCAATATCATTACGAAATTTGTGTCCGAAAACTTCTTTGTAAGGAGTTTGTTGTTTCTATAAATAGTTATTTAGTATTTCAAAAATACATGAGAACACCTCAGACAACCATTTAGCGATATCTATTTGGACTTAATATTTGCTTCATGTATCAAGTACATAAACAAGTCATGATATCATTGATAACATAACATGTTATGTATGATAATTTCTATTGCCAATACATAAGGAAACCATCTTACACGTTCTATGCTAAAGATTTTAATAAGGTGTCCTTGCATACCGTTTGGGACATTCCGAACGTCTTTTATAATTACTATAAAAGACATCATTTACTAATCCAACGTTAAGTATTACAACAACTAAAGCTGATTCGAACACAAGTACGTCGTTAACAAACCGCGGTGTGTTGTTTACTTACAGTTTAGAAATATT
This sequence comes from Allium cepa, assembly GCA_030765085.1. Classification (NCBI taxonomy): domain Eukaryota; kingdom Viridiplantae; phylum Streptophyta; class Magnoliopsida; order Asparagales; family Amaryllidaceae; genus Allium; species Allium cepa. The sequence continues at coordinate 702,336,003 of CM060939.1, forward strand.
TATGTACATTTTTAGCTTTCTTTCTTATGAGCACACGCTTCCTCTGCATTTCGATTTTATTTAATATTCTTATCAAAACATTTGTCCAATTTTGATGCTTATCGAATGACACTTCATATCTGTTCTTGGATCATATCTAAAATCTCACAACTCAATATTGCTTTCATTGACTTCGGACACTTTTTTTATTATGTGTAAATAGTTTACTCTAAATAATTATTTATAATTTTCTATTTCAACCCATACGTACCAAAACATAAAGTTATACTATATGATAATTTTATGAGTAAAATCTGGACCTATTTGAGCACATCAAATGGTGAACATGTTACGTGATTTAAAATAATTGAAATCCATGGTAATATTCTTATCAATGTGGCTTACTATATTCCTACTGCATTTGTATTTCTCATATGCGATCAATAGGTCATATCTTTCGGATACAGCTATCTAAATCTTATTTTGATAATGTACTTAGAATATATTTTTGATTAGCACATCGTAATATTAGAGTCGATATTCTTAATGGTTTGATTAAAAAACCATGGACTGGTTATTCTTGACATTGAGAAGAAACTCATGGTTTCTCTTTAATGTACAAGAATTCTCATTATATACTCTAATGTATTGTAATTATTTGGGTATAGTCAATTTCATTTCATCTCTTGCAATTAGTTTTATCTTTTGATCATATCCAAATTCAATTTATGCCAATAATTTCTTAAAGAAATTCATTCGCTATGAAGTTGGTATTTCTTGAAACAACGATTGTTTTTTAGTGCAACAAAACATGCATTCATAAAAAATTTATGAATTGCCTTATATAAAGCTGAGTATGCAATAGTTCATAGTAAATTTATGTTCTCAACATAAATTAGTCATCTAATAACTATCATTCCTAAAATTCTCTTGGGATGATTCATACAAGATCCCTTACATATAATTATTATGTGCAGTCTGTAACGACCCACCTTTTTGGACAGTTCAAATCGACTATAAACCACACATGTCAGACTCAAACCATTCAAAAGGCAGGATTGTTAATGGGGTAAATAAGAAAAAAAGTAAAAGGAAAGAAAAATACAAAATATAGAATCTCACATGGGAATGACAAAATATAATAATCAAATAAACAGTTCATGAAGCTGTTTTACAAATAACCTTTTACACTTTTATAAATTCAAATCAGATTTATACATACATCATAAATAAATAAATAATGCAGCGGAACACAGAATGTAGTGGATTAATAAATAGCAATAGTATACCGAATCTTCATCTTCGTCCACCAGAAAATAGCCTTCAGCACTGAAAAACTCAGGTCGACTCGAGCATAATGAAAACAATACACTCGAGTCAGAACTAAAAATTCCTACGTAAGTCAAATCAATCTCAAATAAAAATTTGAGTGCAATGGCTTAAGAGATGTTACACGAGTTTTCATCTCCTATCAAATGTACAACCTGAGTGCAATAACTTACTAGATTTCAAATAATTTGAAATACCAATTTTAACCACTTTATTTAAAATAAATCCAAGGTTTAAATTAAAATCTTAAACTTTTTAAATAATCCATGCTTCCTCTGGTCTAGGGGCTGAAGACCTTCGCTTCAATAGATAATCCAAATTCAAAGAAATTGTATGTGTGTATACAATTTTAACCCATAATGTAAATTTCTTAATTATTCAATTCTAGATTGATTCAGAGGACCATTTAAATGATGCCAATTATATAGAAGGTGATAATAAGAACATATTAAAATAAATAAAAAACCATACATCCAACGTATCAATCAACAAGCATCCATTTCAAATAACATCCAAATCAACCAATATGTTTCAATATATAATAGTTATCAATATCAAGGTTTAACTATCAATTAAATTCCAATATAAAATTAAATGTCAATTTAGATTCAATATCAATTCAAATGTCAACTTAAATTAACAAATCGTAATAAAATATTTATATATTACATCATATATTTTATTTAACTTGCAATGAAATTTTTAGTATTGCGTGACTGGGTTTAGTCACTCACCTTTGATTTATAGCCAATCGAAAATTCAACAAAAGCCCAAAATTTCAGCGGTCTCTAAATTCAACCATACTAGTTTCATGTTGTCCGAAATTTTGATACGAACCCAAAGGAAGAAACCACGCATTAATCGGAGTTCTTATGCGGAAGATATTCAAGTTATAAGAATATTATGGAAATGAAATAGAAAACCATGTACACATATTTTAATAATAAAATAAAACACGTTAGTTACTCACATTAAGAATTTTGAAGCCTGCTCATGTTTCTAAATTCTGGAGAATCAACGAAAAAAGGACACGATGGCTCACGCATGGAGGAAGGAGGCTTTAGGAAATGGATTTGTAAACAAATGGAAAAGATTGACTTCATGAAAATAAGTTTCTGACATTTAATTAATTTTTTAGAAGAGAAAGAAAACTTTAGGCAAAAGAAATAATGGAAGCACGTTTTGAAAGTGGAAAATTAAAGAAGAGATTTATAAAATAGGAAACGAATAAGGGTAAAGCACGTTTGGAAATTGGAATATGAAAGGAAAGGATACAAGAGGATGTAAATTTGCAAAATAAAATGAGCCTTACATGCAGGTAATTAGCAAAAGATGGAAGACACACGTTGGAATTTGATAAGACATGATTAAATGGCAAGCAAATCTTTTGGAATAAAATTTCAAAATATGTGCTACCTCAATTAATTTCATTAACACATATGAAACATTTTAAGGCAAAGCTCGCGTGTAAATAAATAAAACTTACTGGAAAACCAAAAGAGGCATGTATTTAATAAAAGAAAGTAATAATAAAATAAAATAAATGAAAGCGATAATTTAAATTTGAGAATGTGGACAGTACGTAAAAATCATAAATCTAATATACTAAAAAAACAGTTTATTTAACATATTTTATTAACCCTAATCGCTCAAATTTACACACATATGTTTTTTTATGTAGTACACAGTAAATAAAATTAAACACTATAATTAACGTAATGAGGATCACCACCCCACACATTAAAAGATGAACTGAGACTCTAAAGTCAAATTTGAAACGGAAAAAATCTCCTATGTAAATATGCTAACTATTCCAAATCAAAATTTTAACTAAACCTTCAAGCTGTTTTCTTATCATTTTATTATTGATATTTTTTATATAAATTAAATTCAAATCAAGTTTGCATATTTAAATAAATAAAATATTCCAACTAGAAACATACGACAAAATTCAATTCTTTGTTTTAATTAAATTAAATTACATTCGCAAATGAAATAATCACTTTATTCGATAAGAATATTCTTTTCAAGGAACCATCCTTTTCTTTTATTTTTATTGAAACATATTTCTTTTTATTACACATTAATACAATTAACACCTCCCCTTAAAGCCAACTTATATTTAAAGATTATCTCATTAAAGAGTCACAGAAATAATACTTCGTATAACCACGTCGTTTCTTTATCAATTAATTTCTATTATCATTATATTTGCAATAAATTTAAGTACTCACAATTTGAACATAATATTTCTGATTGAAATTCTCATTATATTTTTAAGACAAAACTATGTTGCACATATCATTAATTAATTACCATTTACTTCTATCTCTTATTACAAGGAAGATATAACTACTATTAATTACAATAATTAAATCTCAAAACATACCTTAATACAGGGATGATAATTAATCTAATTGTTTCCTTTGAAATCCAATTTTACATGTTAAAGCCAATATCTATATACTAAATTAATTCCAACATTTAGTTACAAATGTAATAAAATCCATTATATATTTAAATTCCAAATAAATCCTTTTAGCTTAATTTACATTCTTATTGTCAAATCAACTATTCCTATTGAATAAATAATTTGTCATTTTATTACACTCACCACTCAACAGTTAAGGTTTCTTCCTATATCAATTGTAATCTTTCAATTACATTAATTCTCCATTAATTACCAAATAAATTTCTAACAGATTTAGTAATAAGATAATAAGTAAAACAATGGTTATACGTTAATAATCCATATTTTTTAACTTATTGTTTACAAACAAAGGTTAACAAATTTACATACAAAATAATTGATTTCATACTCCATATTAAAACCATTTGCAATTAATAACATATGATTACATCAATTTATACAACATTTATTCTATTCCTTTTTAACCTTTATTATTTAACTTGATTGAAATTATGTTAAAATAGTATAGTTGTCAATTACATTTAATCAACATTAGCAAATTATATGTTAATACGTGTTACCATCTTTTATCTCATTTAAATTAGTTGTTTTATGATTTATCTTAAGGGCAAAATTTCTAATCTAATAAGATTCAATTTAATAAATCATAAATTTTAATTTCTGATAATATTAAAGTCTAAAACCTTATTAAATTTAATATTTTTAATTATAAAAAATATGGGTTGTTATACAGTCCTTCGACTCGCACAATCTGCCAACTACTTGGCTTATGATATATAGAGGTTTCTTATAAACCCTTACATCGTATGGTTTTGTAAACTAATCTTTGGATGATATCAATTTTAACTTTGCATACTACTCTTAAGTACACACCTTACAGAAGTATTTAACTCAAGTTCACTCGTCATTAATCGTGCTTTGTCTAACAAAGTATAATTAAACCTTATCAATACATCATTATGTATTATAGGGATATGTGACTTTTGAGGTTGAATCTTTTATCTTTAAGTACATTCAGAACTCTTTCACCCACTCGATCAAATTGTACCATTTTTATTGCATGTTATTTTATTTATTTCCGTTTTATATTCTTTGAACTTATCATAGACTTATACATGCATATCAAATACATATGTCCATGTCTATGATAACTTATCGATGAATAAGATGTAGTATATAGAACCATTTTGGTTTTAATAGACTTGCGATTGCATACATCAATATGTCTCAATTCAAAGAATTCATCAACTCTTATGACGCTTCCACTAAATGGGTATATACTTTTAATTGTTTGAGATATAATTAATTAATACCACTTGATTCATAATCATATAATAAAAAATTATTTCTCGAAGCTAGGGCTTAGTCTACAATACCAAAATAATTGTAATTAATTTTAGATACTTCGGTATTTTACCAATGCATCACTTTTGGTGTGAAAACAAATATCATATTATAGTTTTATTTCATAACGAATATTCATAATATTATCATTGAAATATAACTATGTCTATTCTTCAATCGATGCCAAAAAATAGTCATTATTCAATAAATAATGTTCGGTATGTTTTATGAAAAAGAAATTCGTAATTTAATGCAATAAATAAGTGATATATGGCATGCTTCCACTATATCTGCCATTATTATAATAGCGTACTAAATCCGAAGGTCCAAAATTTAGGGGTCCATCATTCACTAAATATAAATTATTTATTTCATATATTGGAACTAGTTCACAGCAGAGAGTTCTTTGATCAAATATCTTGAACTGAAAGAAATAAATTTCATATAAAATAATTTTTTATATGAAAATACATTTTGGAATAGAAATCACATTTCTCATTCCAATGTTAAGTATCAATTATTATTACAATTATAATTCTCGTTTCCCATGTTTCTTTATGAGTAGAAGTGATTACTCACTCTATTCATCCCAACTATATCTTAAATTACATCTACACTCATTTTTATTTCTGAATGGTCGAACCTTTCAAAAGAAATCCCTTTCTACGATATTATAACGAATTCTTTACAAAAGCACACTCGATTACCCTTAACATTTTAGGACATCAAATATGTTGCACTTTGCGTAAACTGTTCAAACTGACGTTTCGGTGATCGAACCCTTAGATCTATATTGTAATTTTGGTATTGTATTACATTTAGCACAATGTGATCTTTTGTAACCAATCAAATTGAATACTCGATCTCACAATACTATTTATTAGCTTACTTCAAATGAACTAACTTCATTGAAGTATCATACATTACGAACTTTGAAGATTCCACACATAAACTAATATGCAATGATATATGGATCAAAATTCCATAGTCCTGTATAAATTTAGAGTTCGAAACTCATAGAATAAGATACATGGTACCGACCAAACAAATATGCAAGCAACCAAATTGTGAATGTATTTAATAGTTGTAAAATCAAGCGCTTGTAAGGGTATTGAAACATTAACATGCCATTCCATACTCATCCAATAACTATCAGTACGTAATCCCTTGGTGCCCCTAGCGGCCATGAATAATACACTGCCCAACATATGGAGAGCGTTGAGTACTCTAGTTTTAACGGATTTATCGATATCTAGTCTGCATACATCTTAAATATGAATATTTAAAATGATATATTTATTTTCATTGTGATAAATTACTCACGGTTACAAAAATTTGTAACTAATATAAAAAATGGATTTTTCTGTTAAATATATTTTTAATTAAATTAATTAATTAATACAACGCATTATACCAAGTATATAATAGAAAGAAAACACATTTTCTTTTGAACAAGCTTGGTTATCGAGTTAAATATATTTAGCAAATTACATAATTTTTCCTAGGACATACCCCTAACTCTATCAAATTTAACCTTGTATGATTCACCTCATGTTCTAATTATTTATCTCGCTACATGTAAATTAAACATCCTTTATGTTTATTGATAAAACATGTATATTTTGTTGTTTGGATTCAAAACTATGTTTGTTCATAATCTCCCGTTAAAGTACGTTCATGATAAATTGATATGTTTTGAATCTCATATTACTTTTTAGTACTCTCTATATGTTTAGATCTATAAATTCTTATCACAAATTTACGGAAGCCTACTTTGTCCTAAATATTTTATTTTACTTTGGAAACTTATGAAATTGTAAATTGATTTTGATCGAGAATATATATATATATATATATATATATATATATATATATATATATATATATATATAATTACGAGTGTAATGGCATGCACTTCGCGGGTGAGGATTGCACTCCCTTCGCATGTGGACAATTTTATAACAAATATTATTTATTTCCAATATGTAAGAGGAAATGATTTTATACAAATCATGTAAGGAAGACGATTTTGTAAAATTGACAATTTAAATAGACAGCCTTCCTAATTTGTATGATCTCAGTTTAAATTAAGTGGATTTTTACTTCAAGGGCTTATTTATGCAGGGTAATAAGTTTTAAGGACGCTACTTCTGAAAAATTAATTTTAAGGACATTTTACAGAAAAAAGATGAAAGAATTTATCATTTTCAGTTATATAGAAATAATGATAAAAGGATTTATCATTTTCCTGTTTAACTTGAAAAGATAAATGAATTTATCATTGTGCTGTAAATTGTCCTTAAAACTAATTATTCAGAAGTGATGTCCTTAAAACTTATTACCCTACAAATAGAAGCCCTTCAACCTAATTTCCACTTAAATTAATTGGTTTAGCTTTGCTAATTTGTAGGATCTCAATTTGAATTTAATTAGTTTATCTTTTGTAATTCGTAGAATCTCAATTTAAATTGATGCTAACTTTAAGGGTATTTGAAAAGTCCACGGTTATACCAAAAAAGTGTGGCATCTAAGGAATTACAACTATAATTAAAGATATAACATTTCCATACTCAAATGCAAATGAATTCCATATGTTAAGTTATAAATGTTCTTTAAAATTGATCTTTGATTTCATATGGCAAATGCTTGTATGTAGTTGTTTCAATCCTTGTAAAGAACCTTGATTTAAGATTAATAAAGAATTTTAGGGAAAATTTTAATTCTTTGTGGTTTTCTATATTTAAAGTCTCATATAAATCTAAAGCATTGTTTTATTCCTAAATTAAAAGTTTAATGAAAACTTTTGACTTTAAAATCAAAACTTATTTGTATAACTGTATGTATACATATATCATATGCTATAAAGTTAGCAAATATGTGTTGTCTAGATCTAAATTATTAAATTATAATAATCATGTATATGGAAATAGACATGTTTTAGTTCAATTCAAATTTTAAGAGGATTTTGTGCGACAATGTGTCTTTAGTTGAAATCTTTCCCGTTAATGTAAATTTTAGATTTTAAATTATTTAAAACAACTAATAGGTTTTTGCTATATATATATGCGTATATATATATATGTGTGTGTGTATATGCATGCATTTATGTTTTATGTATATAATGCATATATTTCATTGACTAAAAATTGGACAACAAAGACATGTGTAAATTTGGTTGATAAGTTATAAATGTCATTTAATACATTCATTATTACAATTCAAAAGGAAGAGATGAAAGGTTTCTCCCTCTTCATAAATTGTCGTTCTTATTAATTTCATAGGGTAAGAGAGAAAAACAAAATATTTCCTTCTCTAAATTCATTTATACACATCCATTTTACACATAAACACTATTTATATACTGCACTTGCACTTCACATAAATGAATATATTAGATACATTCATTATTATACCTATAAATTTATGTTATTTTTAAATATCCATTTTACCAATCAAAACAAAATAAATTTTTATTTAAATTTTTATTAGATTAGATCAAATATACATTTATGCTACATGGACCTAATAAAGATCCAAATGGCAAAAAAATTGAAATTCACTTATTTCTTCTGCTACGGGCTAGCCTAGTTCCAACATATGTACCTTGAGTTTGCTTAACAAATATATATACTTATCTTATCTCATCTATTCAATCTTCTATTATATAATATGAAAGCTGAGTTTAAATCTGCATATCTCTTTGTTTTCAATTTCTCAAAAATATCATGTGTATTCATGTGTCCCAGTAATTTAACCGTTCCATACTTTTTCGTTACCTTTTCTTATCATCATTACTTCTTAAAAGAAATACCGATGGACTCATTGATGTTCCATTAATTATATTGCATAATACATCTGAAAAGAAACACCAATGTACATCCACATTTATTATATTCTAATTCTTTCACTTCCATTTCATTCTCTCACGATATTATCTCGTCCCCTTTTTTCGTTTCATATGTATGCTACATTCAAAAACAATTATGTTTACAATCTATTAGAAGTTGAATTCTACAGAATGACTTATACACTTTTTTTATTTAAATGTTTATTTTGTGTTACACCATCTGAACTTATTTTATTTAGCTAAACTTATTATAATTTTATTTTTATAGGTCCCAAGCATTAATCATACCATTAATGTCATTAGGATAACATCTGTTATCTGAACGTTCTATATATCTATCACATTCTATTATATAATTGTATAAAAATTTAGTCTTCGACTTTTTTGATTCTATTTCCATGTACAACATACACACATTCATTATTTCATTATTTATGCACATCTCAATCGTTTATCATCTTTTAATTCTTTCACTTCTTTTTTATGCTCACAATGTTGTCCCTTACCCTTTTCCAGTTTCACACATATGCTACAATCCAAAAACAATTTCATTCCCAATCTAGATTTGATTCTTTCCAAACAAATTTTGATCAATCTTTTTAACTTTTTATAATCTGTCTAGAGTTAGATTGAATTGGCCTATAGTTTTTCACTTTGTATTCATCTTGAATTATTTATTATTTTATTCATATTTTACGATGATTGTTTTCCTACCAACTCCTTTTAATATTATAGTTCTTATGAAAAAATAATTTAAAGACCACCGAAAAAGTTAGCTTCCTGTTCGATCAAGCTTGATTAAAAAGTTAGACTTTTATTATTATTTCTCTTTTCATTTAATTTGATGTTGAATTTGTCATTTTTTTCAAATTTCAAATTTCAAGTTTCTAGTTTAAGGTTGAACTTTCAGTTTGTAAGATTATGGATATAGTTCTCTTCAATTATCTTGAAGAAAGTTAATGATTTTTATAAATATATGGAAATCACAAAATTTCTATCGATTAGTAAAATATGTTACAATTAAAGTTGAAACTTATTTTATTCTCAAGTGTTGTTCAATAATTGACTTCATTTGATTTTTTTGTTTGGTATGATTTTGTATTTTGTTTAATTCATTTGTTTTGTAAGAAATAATTAGTTCATTGCAATGCTGATATCTTCTTCAGTTGTGAATAATCTATTAGAGGTAACATTCATCATTTTCTAATTGTAACATATATAATTCGAAAAGAAAATAAATTTTAGCAAAAATATAATATATATATAAGGTAAAAGAATATTAAGATAATAACTATTTTAGAGTCCTTTAAAGAAAAAGCAACATTTTGACCTAGCTACAGTAAGCAATTTTGAAATTATGTTAGGATTTGAAATCTAAATAAACGTTCTATAGACCAATTTTTTATAAAAAAAATTATTGTGTTACATCGCCTAATCTTATTTTTAATTCTATTTTCGTAGACTTATTTATAATTATATTTTCATATGTCTTAAATATTAGGGATACCAGTATTGCCCATAGAATGCATAAGATATCGTTAATGTCTGGACGTTATATAAATCCATTTAATTTTGTTATATTATCACGTAAAAGTTTAGTCATTTGACTGTTTATATCAGTATATATTTCCATGTACAACAATCGTGCATTTATTGTTTCATTATTTACGTACATTTCAAAATTTTACCATCTTCTTGTTCTTTCACTTCCGTTTTATTTTCTCACAATATTGTCTCATCCAGTTTTCAATTTTAAATGTATGGTACGGTCCAAAAATAAATCTATCCCCAATCTACATCAAACTAAAAATTGTTTTCAAACAATTTTTAGTCAATATTTTATTTAGTATAACTAGGATTTGATTGAATTCATCAATAACCTTTCGCTTCCCATTTATCTTGAATTATTTATCATTTTATTCATATTTTGCGATTATTATTTTTAGACCAATTGCTTTTGATGCTGCATTTTTATGGAAAAATAATCTGAAGACCGCAAAAAAAAACTTAGCATTAAGTTTGATGGGGATTGAATAAAAGGTTTTACTACATCATCAATTTTTTTCCGTTTAACTTGATGTTGAATTTTCTGTTTTCTTTCCAATTTACAATTTCTAAGTTCTAATTTCAGATTGAATTTTCAATCTGTAAGATTGTGAACATTTTCTCTTCATTTTTCTCTTAGAAAGTAATTGATTTTATAACTATGCGGACATCACAAAATCTCCTATTGATTAGTAAAATTCATTACATGTAAAGTTGAAAACTTTATCTTGTTCTCAAGTTTTGTATAACAATTGACTTTTGTTTAATTCTTTGGTTTGGTATAATTTTGCCTTTTTTTTAATTTTGTAGGGAACAATTGTTTCATTGCTACAAAGATACCAACTCGAGTTTTGAATAATCTGTTAGGGAAAAAACATTAAGTAAGTGAAAGGATATCAAAATAATAACTTTTTTGTATAATATTTTAAGGAAAATTGTAGCATTTTGATTTAACTATAATATGGGACTTTGAAATTTTGTTAAAAGTTTAATCCTAAACAATTTTTTTAACCCTTTTTTATTTAGATTTTATATTTTCTAACACAACCTAAACTTATTTTTAAGCAAAATCTTATATTACTCATTTTTATCAAACCTAGCTTTAATACATTATTTAATGGTGTTGTTTAATCGCTTATGAAATATTCATAAGCAATATGAATTTTTTAGTTAATGCATGCTTACCATTGATTCCTTAAAGACCTTATTGAGTAATGAATTGGTTATCAATGCTTTTCCACAAAGTTAGTTTTGAAATTAAGTTGTTTTGTTTTTTTGTAATTTTGAGATGTTTATAGATAATTATGGATTGAAGATATAGATATTTTGTAAGTAAATTAAGTTCAACTGGAAAAAATCATATTAAATCACCTTACCATACAACAAATAAAAGGAATTTGTCAACACAAATTTCATTTGATTTAAATTCAAACTAATAACTTATTCCCCTTTATTGAAATTCAATTTAATGAGATAATTAATTTTAGAATAATTCTCTTTAATGCTAAACAATTCAAGTCCACCATTAATTTGGTATAACATATGATTCTGTGATGGAATAAGATTGCCTTTTTTGAAAAGGGGTCCTTCAATCCTTTTATTAATAAAAGAAAAAGGTATGATACGATATGTACAAAGCCTACAAATAAGCTGCTAGCACAAACACAACAAACCCGATCAAACATTATCTCAGCCCAACTAATAGTAATAAAAATAAAAAGATGTTAAGCCCAATAAATCCGCAAAATAAATATCTCCTTCAAACCCCACCTACTCAAGCCCAACACCAGGTAGATTCTGGTATTTTTTGCGTTTATCATTTACCAATGCTAGAATCATTGCAGTACTTCAAACTCTTATAACATCCCGCTTCTATCGGCTCAAAACTAACTGCTACGAATGCTGCAGTCATCAATACGTGTTATTTCTGAGTGACTGAAATTAAAATTTTGGAACTATTGGCAACATAGAAATACAAGAATAAAAGAAAAATTAAATTTCAACAAAACATAATTTATCATTTCTTATGAATAATATTCAGATTTAATTACATAATCCTAGACGTTAACCACGTTCAGATCACATATACATGTACAAAATACGATAAGAGTGACGTATGAAGATGTCCCCTTATGATGATCATAGAACTAATAATATGAACTTTACAGTTCTAAGTACATCACAACGGAATACACAAAATAACTCTTGTATAGCTAACACTGTCACTTGCACGTCACCGAAAGCTTATTTATCAAAAAATCTGAAAATCTCGCACTCTTAGACCACTCAAATTAATTTTGAGTACCCAAGAGTTTGTGTAGAAACACAAACTTCGTGTTAGACAATAAGTCCAGTATGAATAATCCATTATCATCTCGTATCATAAATTGATAGCTAGTGAGACCACACCGCTTAGTGGAATGGGTTTCCCCCTCACTATTGTCCAAAACAAAACTTGCAAATCATTTACTATGCTCCTGTACCCAAAATGATTAGTTTAATATAATATTCCATAAATCATATATATATATATATATATTGGATGTCCCATGTACTCATTATTTAGGCATCGCACCTAAAAGCAAATTTATTAGATTTCCCATCTAAACATTGTTTATTAGAGTTCCCCTCTAAAATCTTTAAAATGACTTTCCATCAAAACTTTAATAGGACTATCTATCCCAAATCCACACAAAATAAATGCGGATTATCCATTATACATTGTTTTATAAAATATGGTGTGGGCTATCAATCGCACACTCCATAGTTTTCCTAGGATGACTAGGAACCCTTGGGTGCCAAATCCGAGGCTAAGCACCTTTGGCCAAACATTCTTTACTTTAGAAATTTGATGTTGGCTATCCACCGCATATTCCATGGTTTTCCTAGGTTAACCAAGAACCTTATACTTAGCTAATTAATATATCATGATCCCCATGATTATTTATAAAACTCATGATCCCCATGATTATTTATTTTTCCCCGGGTATACCACATGTTTAACCTATTTCCATTGGTAGCCCCAATTAGGTTAAATTAAATAAAAGCACACTGATAGCCCTAATGTATATTTTCAAAAGCATATTTCTATTTGTAACCCTAAACTATGCATCAAAAATATTAAACCCCTCGACATCCCTAAAGTTTTATGACATCCAATTTATATAAGGACCCCCCTTACATATTCAAATAAAGATAAGTGTTTTATGCTATAACCCTTCGAAGTAACCCCTTCAAATTAGCAAAATTTTACTTAAGGAAAAGTGGCTAGAATAGCCCTTCCGAATATCCCATTCGGAAGCAAATCAAAATGATATTAAAATTTTGCTTTAAAGAAAACCCCTTTAAAACCCTTTCAAATGAAGTTCCATTCGAAAGAAAATAAACATCCAAAGTTAATCCCTTCAGAAACCTTTCTTTTGAAAGCATCACAAAACCATACCCTCGACCTTGTCGAAAGGTCCTACCTTTCGAATTTGTCAGAAGGTTTCTTTTCGACCTAGTCGAAAGGTTCTACCGTTCGACCTTTTCGAAAGTCTGGGGTATCTCCCTTATAAAACCATTTATAAACCTTTCGAAAGTAATGAAACTCAAAACCTTTTGAAATTATTGAAACTCAAAACCTTTCGCAATCATTGTAGGTAACCCCTTCAAAACCTTTCTAATTTATTGAAACTCAAAGCCTTTCGTAATCATTGTAGATAACCCCTTCAAAACCTTTCAAAATCAAACCTTTCGAAACCATTTAAAAACAATAAAGTGTTGGTGTTGAAACCAACCTTTAGAAAGTATACTTCCGACTATGTCGGAAGGTTAACCCTTCTATTCGACTTAGCCGAAAGGTATTAAAACACCTTTTTAGAATCATTTATAAAATAGTACTCCTGAAGGTTTAAGCTTTCGAAGATCCCCTTCGAAACCCCTTCTTGAGTATAAATTTTTTAAATTTATGAAATGATGGAGTCGAAGGGTCCCCCTTCCATACCTATAAATTCAAAAGCATTTATATTTCCATTTGAAGGCCAAGGAAGCAACCTCCATCCCTTCGCATCTCTTCCTTCCGATACTATTCCTACCTTCCGACTTAGACAAAGGTAAAGGCTTAACATCTGATTAGACGAAAGGTACACTTCGACTTAGTCAAAAGGATAAAAGCGGGCTTATGGAGTCGAAAGCAATTATGGGCCCACGAAAGTGATGGTTCCTCTTGCTTGTCTAATTCTAATTAGTCAACGGGCTTCCTCCTATACTTTCAAATAGTAAAAAGTGCTAAATAGTCAACCTTTTTCTTAAGACACTGTTCTTCCTCCCCAAATATTTTTCAAAAGCAATTTCCCTTCGAATTTAAATAAATTCGAAAGACCTAAATACGGGTGTCTTATCCATAGGTGTGTAGTGGTGCGGAGCGAAAGACATAGAAGAACAAACATATAAGGCTATTTCTATTTGAACCACAAATTAATATACCGGGGCAGGCCCCCAATAAATCGTCAACTAGGCTCCTTGTGATTCCGGATGCGTACTTTGTTAAAAAAGAAAGATGCCTTGTCTGAGGTGCGTAGCCAGTCCTGCCAGTTGCTCTGCTCGTTCCACTTCGTGTTCTGTGCAATTAATATAATGGGGCCGGGGATTCCTATTATCTTTCTCGTCCAATTCCAGACCATGCTTGGAGCGAAAGAAAAAGATTCGGATTCAGATATAGTAAAGTGAACCTTGACGATCCTGGTTAGCAGGCCAGTAGTGGTTTTCAAAGGTAGGGCATTTTTCAATTTAGCCCTTTGGCTTAAATAATTTAATTTCCTTAGTAAATTACTGAGGAAAATCCTCAAAAATCATCAAAAATCTGATAAATCGTATGCTTCATCATATTAAAATTTCAAAGCATATGAAGATTAAAACAACTCATAATTTAACCAAAACCAAAGAAAAACGTGTTAATTAGCCCATTAACATTTAAAACACCTACGTCTTATCCTAAAAAAGTTTTAAATGGTTGTATCCTAACCAAATCACAATCATGAATCAGGAATGACCCATAGCCGACCCAAACATAGAAAAATTGAGAAGATAAACATGATTATTCACCTTAATTAGTTGATTGGAGAATGAGATACTTTCCTAGCTTTAATTCCTTAGATTATTATTCAATTTAAACTTTTCTTGGAGCTTTTAATGGCTGGTTGAAGTTGGTGAGGAGTTAAGAATGAGAAAGTGGAAGTTTATTAAGGTGGAGGAAGAGATATATACTAAGAAATATAGCTCGATTTTCAAGTTTACCCCATAGAAAAATTCCTCCTTCTAAACTAAACTAGTTTTATTTTAGTTCATTCATTTAAACACGACCATCAAATTTATTAATCTCGTCTCCCTAATCGTTCACATTATCTATTTAATTTATCTAATTAAATATCCCGAATAATGTTAAATTAAAATTCAGGGTCATTAAACTCTAAACTTTTCTTTTATATTCACTATTTCCATGGCGGTTCCACTTTGAGAGAAATCACCTTATCTTTCAAAATTAGTAGATCTAAATGATCTAGTCCCACTAATGTACATATATCCAAAAGATCCTTTCTTTCTCTAAAAAGTAAAGTTATTTCAAAATAAAGCTCTTCAATAACTTGTAGATCTAAAGCATCCAAGACGTAACCTCACCGAGGTAGGCACAGAAAAGGTGAGATGAAAGCTATCTTTTTTCTGCAAGAATCGGCTAGATCTGGAGGGATAAATCCTATACACTCAGCATTTTCATTTATGATTCTTAAATTTCGATTCCAAGCTCATACAAACTAACTGAATACTGGTATCTATAGGTTGAATGCTGAGATCATCAACTGAGCTTCGGGAGGCCAGAAAAACTTAAAATGATAACTAGAAATTGTAAAATTACGATATGTAATATTATTTGAGAGAGAAAATGTCATTAAACAAGGAAGAACAAGCATACCCAAGCATAAGGCAATCCAGAGATTTAAGAGAGTTTCAATCATAACCGAGCAGACATCACTCGACCGATGGTGATAGGTGTGAACAACTAACCCATTTATCAAAATGATCTAATCAGTGCTGGTTAAATTGTGGATGTGCTTAGATATACTCGAATCAGAACTATGTTTTGAATAAATTTACAGACTTACTGTCTAGATGATTATATTTGATTGAAAATCCATTGATTTCGCTCTTTCGAAATGCACCAAACAGTAGTTGATAACACAATAATTGCTATTTCCTTAGAGAAAGTTTTACTATTAAAATTTTTGGGAAAATGACTCAATTTCCGATGATAATAAAAGCACCTTATAAGGTTGAACCGGCCAATTAAGCTTTACATGGCACCATTTCCAAATATGTGCCATGAAGTTACACTGGTA
The DNA here is from genome assembly GCA_030765085.1 of Allium cepa. Taxonomy (NCBI): domain Eukaryota; kingdom Viridiplantae; phylum Streptophyta; class Magnoliopsida; order Asparagales; family Amaryllidaceae; genus Allium; species Allium cepa. Next base: position 702,352,852 of record CM060939.1, read on the forward strand.
GTAGAGATAAGCAATTATCTCTTCTTATTCATTACATAGCGGACATAAAACATCTATGTTAATAGGTCTTGCTACAAGTCGGTGTTCGGTTGGTAAATAATCATTAATTTCCCTAAAATACACATCGCCATTTCAGGAATATGCGTTTTGTTCCACACAACCTTTGCCCATTGAAAATGCTCGAAATTTACTGTGGTTGTTTTCCATACATTTTAAACCTGTATCCTCCATCATTAGACCACGACCAGTCTAAAAGCCCTCTTGGAACTCACTTTGAATTTTGATTTAGACCACGACCAGTCTAAAAGCCCTCTTGGAACTCACTTTGAATTTTGATTTGTTTTACGTCTTTCTTGAACGATCCTAGAAAACCATCTTTCAGTTTTCCAAACTAAATTATCCAAAATGTCCCCAACTAACATCTTCTTAGTTCTGGAAGTAAAAATCAAATTTCTTCCCAATTCAATGACCAGCCAACTTCCTATTATCCATAGATCATACCAAAAGGAAGTAGATTTACCATCAACAATAATTTTATGCATACATCTTAACACATTTGATCAAATATTTAAAGGAACTTCCAAACACCAGATTATTTATTCCTTCGTTTAGGTTCCAAAAAAGATTTTTCTTCGATATATTTTCCCCACATCCAGTCTACTAAAATACCTTGTTTGTTAACCAGTTTCCAAATAAGGTTGATGCTAGACACCAAATTTAAATCTTCTAATTTTCTTAAACCCATACCTTTTTCTAACTTCTCTGTACAAACCAAATCCTAAGAAATTTTACTGAGTCCCCTCTTCCATAAGAAATTTAAACAAATTTGTTTCAAACTTTTGATAGTGACCACTAAAATTTTAAAGAAATTTATCCAATATTGTATTATCAGATACAATAGATCTTATCAGTTCGATTTGACCTACTATACTTAGCAATCTAGCTTTCCACCCTTCAATATTCTGCTTTACTTTATCAATTAAAACTCGACAAACATTATCTTTGAGCTTAATTAC